>JAXCHB010000015.1:0-2400000 GCA_036926305.1 Uropetala carovei | reverse complement strand
AGGTCACTAATGAAACAAGTAGTTGCGGTATTAAAAATAACGGACCTTTTCTGTAGAGGGTTTTAAAGCTTTGTTTCGTTATGAATTGGAACGTACGCACGACAGACAAACTGCGTCTCTCCAACAAATGTTGACAAAACCACGTGCGTGTTACGCCTAATAAGAAGACGTCATCAGTGGTGACTCATTGAGAGTAGATTCTAATTTTTCTTAAAATACGCTGTCAAAATTTTCAATTTATATTTTGGCCATAAGGTGAACTCAATAATTCTTTTAATAAACACGCACAACAGTCAATTTTCGCTAAAAAAAAAAAACGTAAAAATTTCGCGTTAGCAAAACAATATCCGTGCATCAAATCGACGGGTATTTGAAAATCGAGGGTAGGAAATTGAATTTTCATTGTTTTAGGTATTCTTCCGTTCGAGTCCCAATTTTTAAACGCAAATAAAAAATAAGCTGCGCCCATTCCCGTGCTATTCATTCCCATGGCTCATTAATAAGTTCAGGCTCCACATTAGTTTCTTCCCGGTTAGGCATAAATCAGCTTTTCCCTAAATTTTGGAAATTACGAGGTTTATTTGGATATTGAATACGTTACGTATTAAATCGCATGTCAACATATAAATGCTCACGAAAAATTACACAAAAGAATCGAGTTTCACTGATTCTGTTGTCGATAAAAATCTGTGCGAGGCGGTTACTTTTTTCGATGGGCGTGTATCGTGTTCTTCGAAACGTGAAGAATAGATAAAGAAAGAACGAACTTGCGATAGAAAGGAGACGAACGCGTAAAGGACTGGACAGATCATTCATATATTTTTCCAATTCTGTCTGTGTATAACGCTCTTAGAATATTTCAATATATTTCAGCACTGGAGGCAGCTAGAGATATGAAATTTGGTGTGTCCTTAGATGACCACATTAACTGCTAGAAAATGTTACGACTTTTACATAAAGTGTCCTAGGTTCGAATCCAGATATCCTTTCGTAATGCCATTTAAAAGCACGGGAAAAAACGATTTTGACCGCTCAGATATTTTTTCTTTTGCTCATTAAAATACCTAAATATTAACTTAGAAACTTCAAACAAAACTAAAAGACGAACGAAATTCTAAATTATTTTATTGTAGCGGTCTTTTATTTTATCTTGCCCTTTAAAATTTAAAAAATACGTAACAGTGCCTATTTTTTGTGATTTTAACGCTTAATCCAGCATGAGTTGTTATGCAACCTGTATTGTTTTGTTATTAATTAATAATCAAGTCACTACAATATTCCAAAGCTTATTTTTCTTGAAAGAAGCAAGCAAGAAGAAGTGTATTCAGTGTTATCAATTAGAATAACCTAATTAAACCATTTAACAAAAGGTAAAGTGAACAAAATGTCATCTATTATTACGATGTCAACATAAATATTATATAAAAATTAATTTGTGTTTTCAGTATGTTATAATTATTTTGTTACCCGTCATATGACGGGTTATTATTCTAGTACTGAATAAAAGCCGATCATTTAAAGCGAAACATTATCAAAAGAATATATTACTTCGAAGAAAATAGCGAGTAGGAGGTTGAATAGTAGGCAGAGAGAAAGAAAGAGAGCCAAAGAGTGAAACAGAGAGAAAGAGCCAAAGAGCGAAACGAGACAGAGAGAGAGGGAGAGGGAGGGGGGAGAGAGAGGGAGGGGGGAGAGAGAGAGAGGGAGGGAGAGGGAGGGAGAGAGAGGGGGAGAGAGAGGGAAGGAGGGAGGGAGAGAGAGAGAGAGAGATCTGGATATGAGCGAAATAAACGGGGCAGTGAAAGAGGAGAGGACGAGATATGAAAAGACCGACGAATAATGTTTCGAATAAAGGATTAGACCAGCAACTGAAAAGGGCACTCATCTTTAAAGAACATAATGTAACAGTTTAACCTTTAATCTCCTAACTTTTAAAGACACTAACACATATTTACATGCTGATATATACTGACAACTTCATCAAAAAATATTGTTAATAGCTATCCATCCTCGCATGCGAGGATTCAATGAACCAATAAATTTTATATAGAAAAAATTCCATTGCTGATGATGATTCTATGAGTCCTAACCTTGGTCGTATAGTTTTGTTATTTTGTGGAATTTGGTACTAAGTTATCTCAGTTTTACGTGAATTAAATCTGATTAAAAACAATTCCCACAAAGTTACAACCTTCTGGATAGATTCCATGCAAGATCAGGACCGCACAAAGGGTATCTCAGTTCCTAAGCCAAAGAAACTCCAAACAGCGGGAGTACGTTCGGTGCTGCCCTCTAAACCGGTGCTGAGTAACCAATGACCCGCGATTCTATCTCAGGTGACCCGGGAAGACTTAAATTAACTTAAAAAATTGAGAGCGTTTTAGTTAATGAAAGTAATGAAGAAATGTTACGAATATACGTAGACACAGATTCAGAAATGGGGAAACTTGAACAATAGTGATAAATAAAAGCTTCAAGCAGCAAATGTCTAGGAAGCATCATTATAAGAGAGGCGAGATGCACCACCGACTTCAGAGGAAAGAAATTTATACTAACAAGACGTATAAGGTAAAACACGCAAGAAAAATGAGGTATTGCTTCGTACGCAGCAGGAACATGAACACTCAGAAAAATGACAGAATGTACTTGTTCCTAATCGGATAGTAACCACGAGGTTAAATTATAATAGGAAGCTTGCATGTGTGTGAGAGAGAGAGTACGAGTGTGAGAGAGAGTGCGTGTGTGGGAGAGGGTACGTGGGTGTGAGAGACTACGTGTGAGAGTGAGTGAGAATGTGAGAGAGAGTTCGTGTGTGTGAGTGTGTCTGTGTGAGAGATAGTATACGTGAGAGAAAGTGGGTGTGTGTGTATGTGCGTGTGAGAAAGACAGGGTCTAAGAGAGAGAGAGAGCATAGAAAACAAATTGGAGTAGTATTGCTGCCACATGCGCATCGCATCGATAATCGGCTTATAACGCCGACTAACATAAGCAAGAAAAATCTGATGTGGCCAACACATGACTTGCTCCATATTTGGGGTATAGATATTTAAATTATTATGGACAGCATTATAAGGCAAAATTATTACTTCGTATCGTAAATGAATACAGTCGTCCTTATTGCCGTAATTTATATTTTGAATATGTTTACAGAATTCACCGCTACATGGTGCTGGCGCTGTACACTGAAAATTTACGAATAAGCAAAATATCTCCGAAATGGATGGTTCTACGAAAATTTGTTTCAAACAAAACTTGGAAGAAATATTATTCTCTACAACTTTGGTCCTTACGAAGATTTCGGTTTTTCGGTTTCCGTCAATATCTCCTTCAAAACGTCGTTATTAGTAATCTTCGTAAGGACCAAAGTTGTAGAGAATAATATTCATTCTAATATTTCTTATAATATATTGTTATAATATTTCTTACAATATCTACTTTCGCAGTATTTTCCTAGCTTGTTTTTGAGTTTGTATTTTATTGTTAACAAGAAGTGTAATTGCTAATACAATAAATCATTTGCACTTTCCAAAAAAACCTTTAATTTGCTAATAGCAAGTTCTGGAGAAAGAAATATTGTTCTGCTTAACTAACCAAATGTGTCACCATCCGGCACATTTCGACGATTGCATGGTAGCAACTTCCTTACAATTAAATGGATATTCTAGCAATCGCTAAGATTCGACTGATCCCAAAGAAACTACATCGATCCAGAGAGAAGATGATGACGAGTAGAGCCTCCTTGAGCTCGCAAAGAGGCCTTCAGAGCGCTTGCTTAACATGAATTACGTTATGACATGTACTGATGTAGATGACAGGGTTGTCAAAGAATGGCGAAATTATTCGATTTCATATCATATTTCAAAATACAATACGGCCTCAAAGCAAAGGAAAATTAATAAATATTTCAAAAAACAGTGATATGAATTAAAACATTGATGTTTTATGTAAAAATCGCCATTCATTTTCCTGCGATACATTTTTTTTACGTTTTCAATACCTCTCCATCATATGAGGTATCTGTAATTACATGAGGGATCCTCTACGCACCGTGCGTCGAATTTTGCGATTTGCCCAACCAAAGCCATCCAACATCTACCAGAAGACGACAACGGTATCCGAAAACACGAAAGCGAACGAGAGCTTCAAATTTGGCGCCCATAAGAGCTCGGCGCCATAGGAGCATGTTATACCTGCTAATCAGTGACCAGAGAAAAGGATAAATGAATGATTTGTAGGTTGATATAAAGAAATTATAAAATGATGAAAACATGGTTCAATTAATTTCGCTGCTACGTTGTAGATTGACAAGTATCTAGAAGAAGTGTAAATGGAATATTCAGAGATGTATTAGGTTAATTTACGCGGTCGCTTTAGCCGTATTGATGGGTTAGGAGAGCCTGAGGATGTTACGTCAAAATCGAATGAGAGATGATATTTTGGTATCCGAGTACATACGATAAAGTATATGAAAGGATGTGTACGTGAGTGACTGTATGAGCGCAAAGTGCTGCGTGCAATTACGATGTGTTGGGTGAATAAGAGTGTGTGAGGTTGCATGCGTGTGTGCGTCTGCGGGTGTAATGGTGTGCGTGTGTGTGTGTTATGAGCGGGTGTGTGTGTGAGAGAGAGTGTGTGTGAGAGAGAGTGTGTGTGAGAGAGAGTGTGTGTGAGAGAGAGTGTGTGTGAGAGAGTGTGTGTGAGAGAGTGTGTGTGAGAGAGTGTGTGTGTGAGAGAGAGTGTGTGTGTGAGAGAGAGTGTGTGTGTGAGAGAGAGTGTGTGAGAGAGAGTGTGTGAGAGAGAGAGTGTGTGAGAGAGAGAGTGTGTGAGAGAGAGAGTGTGTGAGAGAGAGAGTGTGTGAGAGAGAGAGTGTGTGAGAGAGAGAGTGTGTGAGAGAGAGTGTGTGAGAGAGAGTGTGTGAGAGAGAGTGTGTGAGAGAGAGAGTGTGAGAGAGAGAGAGAGTGTGAGAGAGAGAGAGAGTGTGAGAGAGAGAGAGAGTGTGAGAGAGAGAGAGAGTGTGAGAGAGAGAGAGTGTGTGAGAGAGAGTGTGTGTGTGAGAGAGAGTGTGTGAGAGAGAGTGTGTGAGAGAGAGTGTGTGTGACAGAGTGTGTGTGTGTGAGAGAGAGTGTGTGAGAGTGTGCGTGTGTGTTATGAGCGGGTGTGTGTGTGAGAGAGAGTGTGTGTGACAGAGTGTGTGTGACAGAGTGTGTGTGAGAGAGAGTATGAGAGAGAGTGTGTGTGTGTCTGTGTGTGTGAGAGTGTGCGTGTGTGAGGGTGCGTGTGTGAATGTGTGTGCGCGTGCGTGCATGTGCTGAGAGAATGTTTGTGTGTGTGTGTGTTTGCCACCAAAATATATATTCAGAGATGTATTAGGTTAATTTACGCGGTCGCTTTAGCCGTATTGATGGGTTAAGATAGCCTGAGAACATTACGTCAAAATCGAACGGAAAATAATATTTTGGTATCCCAGTACATAGGATAATCTATGTTATAGGATGTGTACGTGAGTGACTGAGTGAATGAACGTAAACAAATCCGTGTAAGAGCGAGAGCATTGTGTGCGTGACGTTGTGTGTGTGTGACGTTGTGTGCGTATGAGGGTGCGTGTATGTGAAGGTGTGTGCGAGAGAGAGGATTTGTGTGCGTCATCAAAAAACAGCTGGAATATATGCACAACAAACTCATTATATATATACAAGCATCAAACACTTGATTGCCCCCTCGATATAGACCACACTACACACGAAATTACCCCCTGATTTATGCCACCCAATTTGCACTTGACTGCCGCTATAACATATTCCTCCCTAGATGCATCAAACTCCTCACGCTCTTCTGCCAAGCGATGTATACTCTACTGCACCAAACATACACCGAATGCCCCTATGCTTATATAGCTCAGAAATTTTATAGATATTTTCCGCGATCTGTTGGTTTGTTTGTCGAATGTAACGCTAAACCCGCTCGCTAGAAAAAATGCGAATAATGATGTTTTTATTTTGATATGCCCTCGGCAGGATTCAAAAAATAGGCACGGTAACCACCCGATCTATCGATAACTAGAGAGAAAATAGAGATAGAAACTCTAAATTTGGCAAAAATGCTCGATTCACATATGATAAAGTGGTGACGAAAAAAATCTCGAAAAAAGTGCTGGGTTCGATTCCAATGGGAGACATTTACATCTACCATTAAAATAACAATAAAATCGACTGTAGGCTTTCATTATTTTTACTTTCTCCATATATGTAGTATAGTATTATTTTCATGAAAAAATCGACTACGATTTTTCAACGGAAATACACGTTTTGAGGTTCCTACATCACGTTTAGAATATTTTCGTAATGATGTGTGGGTATGTGATTGTGGGGGCTCTAACTCTAAAAGTACCTGCCATATCGTCACCAAATTTCAAATATGACACTTTGGTATGAGTATGAAGAGCTGAGTAGTTTTTTGACAATACCGGCTAACCAGAAGTCGAAGTTTATTCGAAACCCGATTCGGTTTTTGCGAAATATCTCCGTTAAAAAATCATTGTTTTGTATACAATTCGATACAAAGGTTATGGAGAATGTAATTTTCTACAATGTTCATTTGAAACAATTTTTCATAGCAGTTATTGTTTAGGAATTATTTATAAATAATCGGTTTTTTTCGGTTTCCGTCAAATATCTCCTTAAAAACGTCGTTATTGGTAATCTTCGTAAGGACCAAAGTTGTAGAGAATAATATTTATTCCAAGTTTTGTTTGAAACAAATTTTCGTAGAACCATCCATTTCGGAGATATTCAACTTTTTTCGTAATTTCCAGTATACAGCGCCAGCACCATGTAGCGGTGAATTCTGTAAACATTCAAAATATACGTAATTTACGGCAATAAGGACGGCTGTATTCTTTTACTATACGAAATGATAATTTTGCCTCATAATGCTATTCATAATAATTTAAATATCTGTACCCCAAATATGGAGAAAGTCATGTGTTGGCCACATCAGATTTTTTTTAGGAGGTTGGCGATATATTCCGCAACATACCGCTCCCCTCACAAATGCTAATAATAGTAATAATACTACATATTTCATTTTTCTCAATGAAAGAATATAAGGCTAGTTTATTCTTGGGCAACTTGAACGTCAATTGGATTTTCTACAAAACGGCTGATACGATTTTCATCAACTTTCGTATAGTTATTTGTTGATGTTTATAACGATTCCACAGAGTTCATATTTTTCTAAAGAAAACTAAACAACGCACTAGTATATGAGAAAGTTTGTACAATGTTTGTTGTACCCATTTTACTTTCTCATACGAAGTATCGAGAAAGTATTGTTATCGCGAAAATATTCGACCTCGAGATTTTTACGGAAATATACGTTTCAGGTGTCGCTGAATCCGAAAAAGTGGTTTTTGCAATTCCGTATGTCTGTCTGTCTGTCAGTCTGTTACTGGCTCTGGAGCCCAAACGGTAAAGCGAAAATGAATGAAATCTCGTACTTAAGTATTTTATCATACTGAGCAGAGTATATGTAGAAATGGCTGTCATTTCTCAATAATTAAGCGTGGTTTATTCTACGCATTTTTAACAACAATTCGATTTTCTCAAATACGGCTCGAACGATTTTGTTCAAATTTCGTACAGATACTTGAGTATACGTCTGCAATATTACTACTTATTTCATTTTCCCCAATGAATGAGTATAAGGCTTGTTTATTCTTGGGCAACTTTAACAAAAATTGGATTTTCTAAAAACCGGTTGATACGATTTTCATTTTCTGAAGTTAACTAAACGACGCATTAGTATATGAGAAAGTTTGTACTATGTATGTTGTACCGATTTTTTCTCTATCTCTTACTATTTATCCACCCATTATTTAGCCTTATTCTCTCTTTCCAGCTTGCCTTTCTCTTTCATTTTCCCCCTTTATCCTCCCCATATCTCCAGCTCATCCTCTCTTATCTTCTCCCTTTCATTCTAATTCTCCTTCCTCGAACCACAAGTGATAATCCTTCTTTAACTCACTCTTTCTCTCATCATCATCTATAGTTTCCTAGCATAGCATTTGTCAGTGGAGCGGTTTGTTGCGGGATATATCGCCAACCTCCTAAAAAAAATCTGATGTGGCCAACACATGACTTTCTCCATATTTGGGGTATAGATATTTAAATTCTTTTTATGAATAGCATTATGAGGTGAAATTATTATTTCGTATCGTAAAAGTATACAGTCGTCCTTATTGCCGTAAATTACGTATATTTTGAATGTTTACAGAATCCACCGCTACATGGTGGTGGCGCTGTATACAGGACATTACGAAAAAAGTTGAATATCTCCGAAATGGATGGTTCTACGTAAATTTGTTTCAAACAAAACTTGGAATAAATATTATTCTCTACAACTTTGATCCTCACGGAGATTACCAATAACGACGTTTTAAAGGAGATATTTGACGGAAACCGAAAAAAACCGATTATTTATAAATAATTCCTAAACAATAACTGCTATGAAAAATTGTTTCAAATGAAAGTTGTAGAAAATTACATTCTCTATAACCTAGGTATAGAATTGTATATACAATAGTGATGTTTTAACGGAGAAATATCGCAAAAACCGAATCGTGTTTCGAATAAACCTCGACTTCTGGTTAGCCGGTATTGTCCAAAAACTAATCAGTTCTTTGTGCTCATACTACAGTGTTATATATGAAGTTTGGTAAGGATATGGCAAGAAGATTTTGAGTTAGAGCGCCCACAATCACATACACACACAGACATCATTCCGAAAATAGTCTACACGTGTTCTAGGGTCCTCAAAACGTGTATTTCCGTTGAAATCTCGAAGTCGATTTTTTTCGTGATCACAATACTTTCCCATTACTACGTATGGAGAAAGTAAAAAGGGGTAGAAGAGGAACTTTAGAAAAGAGTAAAATTCAGGGCAACGGTGGAATTGTAGGAAGGACTGAGAGAGAGAGAGACATGGAGCGATGCGGAGAGGGGAATTAGAAACTCGGAAGAGAGTAATGATTCGGGAGCGCGTTGACAATAAATCCCACGCGGCGTGACTAATAAATGCGCGAGCACGCACACACGCGCACACATAAGACTCGTGCAGACATTGTGAAATGCGCGTCCATCTCGCGCGGAACGATGGCACCCGAGTGAGGATACTCCTGGAGGGGAACTAACTCACATCGTTCATTAATTGCCGTCCATCCATTGTTGGATCCGCTTGCACAAGGCGTCGGGTTTTAATTACATATTTATGCGCGCCATGTAATGATGCTCCTTTGTTTGGCGGATCTTGCAAACTCTTCCGCCTTTTCCCAACCATACGGTCGATTGTTTTCAGGTGGACGTGCGTCCGCGGGTGGTCGTTTTTCACTTTGATAAACTTGCGTCATTTCGATAGCACAACCAGAGAAGTTACTTTTTGTCCGTTTCATTATATTTTCTTTGTGTCTTCTCGAATCAAAAAACATTACATTCGCTCAAAAAATTGAAAGAGATATTATTTTTTCTACCAGCAGCATTTATTTATTGCATATTTACATTTAAGATCGATTAAAATACATGCTGATCTAATTTAGTATCATTTTTTAAAACCCTTTCAAGCACAGGTTTATCTTTTAAAGAAAATAAATTTTGTGTTAGACCGAGAGTTACACTGTAGGCCTGCGCTATCATTGGTTAGGAGGAGAAGCTAAGTTATAAGCAGTGAATGCTTACGTCCAGTGATATTAATTTTAGATGTTTAGTGTAGCCAATCGCCACCAATGAAAGGGTTAACGAAGTCCGTGCGAAGAAACGCGCATATGTTTAAAAAAATAAGCATTTTTCGACAATTATCCTCTTCTCATTTTGCAAAATCATGTTTAAAACTAGCGTTACTTACTAACAAAAGTGAATAATTTACGTAATGAGGAGACGAAACCTTTTACAGCCCACGAAATCGCTTCCCCGTGAGAGTAAACGCACCTGGGGCACAGACATGCCAGATAATCAATTACATTCGCGCCGAAAGTGTTTTCACCTTGACGTAAACCCTTGAAACAATTACGAGTCCACAGATTTTTCAAAGTAAAAACAAAACTGAAAAAAAAAATATTAGCGCAAAGTCGCTATAACTACCGCGAAATACGTTCATTCCTGACGAAATGGACAACTCCACCAAAATAAAATACGAGCAAATCTAAGTTGATCCATATTTACCAGAACGATATCCCTCCCTCTTTTAACCTTAGCGGGGATAATGAGCAGCGAGCGTTAGGAAAATAAAAGCGTAAACAAAAAAAAAACGACGGAACGGAAATAAAAGAGAGAGAGAGAATTAAAAAAAACACACAAACGGAAAGCAAAAACTCGCAAACAAATGAACGCGAGAAAGAGATGGAGGGAGGTTTGAGGGGTTGGGTTGGTTGGCACCGTCATAATCCGGGACCGGATACATAACGCTCAACACTTCCTCCCCTTGGATATCCACCCCCTCCTTTCCCTCTCCCGCCCCATTCCTCCCCCCCCCTCCCCCCTCCCGTCACATCCTCTCCCTCCCCCCACTCTTCCGGCCAACCCTCAAGAGCAACGGTTACATCCCGACGCGAATCTGTTAGAGGGAGTTAAAAATGGGAGGAGGGAGTTTTGGGTGAGGCGTCGAGGCGAGGGGAAGAGATAGTGGGAGGCAGAAGTGGAAGGCGCTTGAGATAGGATAGTATATATATATATATATATATATACACACGCATACATACATACATACATATATATATATATATATATATATATATATATATATATATACACACGTGGAAGAGAACGTCTGTACGTCTGAGTATACATGTTCGGTTTGGCTCGTGGGGCGGAGTGGGGCGGGACAGGAAGAGTGTCACGAGGAGGGAGGGAAAAGGAAGAGTGTGAGACGGCTGGATGAATTTGCGGGTCTATTCCATCCCTTTTCAAGTGTGCCCCACCGTAATCTCCCGCTGATTTCCCCGATGGGGTGTATGGCAGGGGGTGTCAAGGGAGGGAGGGAGGGGAGAGGGGGAAAGAAGGGAAGGGGGGTTGGAGGAAAAGTGTGGGCGTGCGGAAGAGGACAGGGAGTTGGAAGTGGTGGAGTAGGATGGGAAAGATTGGCAGTGAAAAAAACCTGACTCCACATGCACAACCCTTCTAATTAAGAAAATAGAGGTAAGGGGGAGGGGAGGTGGAGACAGAGAAGAGAGAGGTCCTTATGATTTTTTTTTTTAAAGGGAGAGCGTGAGGAAGACTAAGAGGGATGGAAAGGGGGAGGGAAGGGAGGTTAGGTGAGGGATGAGGCAAAATGTGAGAGATATGTACGAGGGGGTTTATTATGCCGAGAAAGGTTTTTAAGAGGTAATATAGCAGGGCTGACGCTGGTTTACTCGCCCACCTCCCTTCTGTGAAAGCAATGAAGTATTTCGTCCGGAATACTCTGTACCGTTTGGAGACGAAGCACGCGCGCTTGAAAATTTAGAAATTAGGTGAATCTAAAGAACGCTTCGTGAGAGTGGCATATTCTCACTATTAATTATCAACAGGATAAATCAGACAATGAAATTAGCGATTAATGAAATACTCTAAGGATATATTAAAACGTAAACAAAACCTGTGTCAAGTATCGTTTCTTTGAGAGATCTGCTTTAAAAAGATTTACACGAATGTTGAAAATTTTATTGGCATAAAAAAATACGCCATCTCAGTTATCGGTTAATGATGATAAATAAGTACCGCAATGAAAAAACATTTATACTGTTACGTCAATTTGCAAATCCTATTGAAAAATAATGAAATTAGTATGTAATGACGGAATATTTTTTCAATAAGACTATAAGATCATTCCACGGGATATTACGTAGAACCAAATCTACGCCGGAGATAAATCATATAAGCAAAATAAAAACATTAAAAAAACAAAGTATCCGTATCCAGAGATAACTCAAAGAACGATGTTTCCACCGTTTCATGCCCAGAGGAATTGTCACGATAGTTAAATCGGAATGTGCGCAAAAATATGCACTGAAATTTATTTTCTCAAAACTATACATTCCGTAACTCGGTGTAAAATGAAAGCATGGAATATTTTCCGGAACGTCTTCAAATTGATAATTAAAGACAATTTGCGGACCTCCTCTTCCCTGTTTGCTCATACAACATAGTCTGCTAGGATCATATTGCTTCGCGTACGGAGGCTCGGTGAAGTTGTGTGATCAAGCGCTTATCGAAATAGCACTTACCTACGTCGGGTCTCGAAACAGGAACCTCATGGTTGCCAAGGCAAACAACTCGTAACCTCTTCAGCGTGAGAGGAGAAACAGCAAGCCACGAACTAGAGGACTCGAAAGCTCATTAACATTTTCGCGGTAAATGTTTGATAACGATATCGCAGATATCGCCATTATCAGTTTAAGATGAGGTTACGCCGAGATGTTCAAGAGGAAAGCGTCTTCCGAATACACAAACTATTTTTTCTAGCGCAAAGAGATTAATGTGAGAATCTGACTAGTTACGAGAACTGTATGACTCGAAATATTGGTTACGTAGAGATACGGAGCATATCGAAATGGCAAAAAGGGACTGCAAGGGTTCCATTTAAGCGGCCATATTTTACGTTAAAATCTTCATTTGGTCGTTAGGAGTGGTTACTATGGGGTTTTGACGGAGTCGAGGCAATTTAAACAGATCTACTCTGTTGATAAATTTGGTCAACTCGAAAAAGACTTTCAATAAATCAGTCGATATATCAAGAAATCAAGCATATATTTCATTTGATGGCATAATTTTTACAACAATGTAATAAAAGGAAAAATCACAGGATTGACGAGTATAACATAAAGATTTCACGGTCAATGAAAGAAATTAGAAAAGAGAAAATGAGTAAATGTGTCGTCATTTTTAATCCAATATGAAGGTAAGAATATCTAGTGTTACCTCGTAACACGATTTTGTTCGTAAAAATAAAGAAATAGTACAAATGCCTTCCTTACATGAATTCACTTTAGTTTTTTATAAAAGAATGGAAGAAACTCGTACTTAGCTGAAAATGGTATAATCGAAGTAGCTTAGGAATATTTTATGATGATTCAATAGGTCAATCGGTGGGATACGAGGGTCTAGAGGAGGGATTTGGAAGCTCTTTTCTACGCTGCTCAATCATAATTATACTTTATAAAATATTTTCAAGTAAGAATTTCCAAGGATGTATTTAAAATCAAAATTGTACAATTAAATAACCTATAAATCCCATTAGTTGATTATCTTGGCGACATTTTGGCCTAAACTTTGTGTTAAAATATGTTGGATTGACCCTTCTTTGAGGCCCTTACAGAACATTTTGCGGCCCACCGTTGGGTATTTTCTTTCCTATACATTTTTATCGTAGGAGTAGCCGTTATCGAGAAAATTAAATGAGAATATCTTAATTCGAGTTGACCTTAGAAAATTTCTCCATTGTTGCTATCATAAACAATCTCACAAACAAACGTTTAATTTACTTACGCGTGCATGCAATATTATTAAATAGGAAGAAAATGGATTATTTTTGAAGAATATAAGAACTTTAAAACGCTATTTTCCTCACGTACAGGTGTATAATTTCTTTCTAATACTCCATTGCACGAAACGCGCCCATTTGTGATACGTTGCGCACTTTCCTAACTTGTTTGTTTATGATGTGCGCAGATTTTTTTCTTTTTATGTGTGCGCTTGTATGTATATAAACAAAAACTTGAGTTGTGCCATTGTTGTACAGCAATTTGTTTCGTAATATGTCGCCTGAATAAAAGGTTTATAAGCATTTGAAATTGTACTCTAATTTATGGACACCGTGTATGTATAAAAAATGAATAAAAATAGAATAGGAGCGAGGACATTTTTTTTAAATATTCGCGTAACATCTAGGGAGACGCTTGTGGGGCAGATAGAAAATAAATTTACGATTCAAGTTTCTCTGGGTTTAGGAGAATGTGAAAGAGAGCGAAAAAGTCATATATAGAGAGAATAAAAGTACGAAACGAAGGATAAAAGTACGAAACGAAGAGAGGGAGAAAGAAAGATCACAGGAAAAAAGGGTAGAGAAAAGCGAGGGGGATTATAAAAAAGAGGAACTGCCCCATAAGGCAGCTGCAAAACTTCTCTTTTTTCTCCCTTTTGTCTTCGACCGCTGGTGCGAATAGCGGTTGCCTAGCATGTCCCCGTGAATTGGAGGGACGCGTGTGCTTGAAAAAAAATAGAGAGGCGCTTCCCTGTTGAGTGCATGTGTGCGCGCGTATTGCGACGAGGGGAGGGGGGGAGATAGAGAGAGACTTTGAATGGAGATATGGAGGGGGAGAAAGTTTGAAAGGAGATATGGAGGGGGAGAAAGAAATGGAGGGAGGAGGAGAAGAGGGAGGGAGTGGATAGGAGAAGGTGAGGGAGAGATAGATAAATAAATGCCTTTATTATCAGGTAGAGAGGTAGGAAAAAGGGAGTTGGAGAGAGGGAGTGAGAGGGAGGAAGATAGATAGATAGATAATTGTCTTTATTCTCAGGTTCTCAGGGCGAAATTGAGACCATAAGGTCCCCTCTTCCATTTAACTCATCGTTATTGATCACAAGATAATAACATGAATAGGTGTATATATATATATATGAAAACAGAACTAGAACAAAAGAAAAAGTTGCGTCAAATAAATACAACGAGAACAGAACAATAAATATCAAATTACACACTAGGCAAGTTTCTAAGAAAGACTAATATTTGTGGTAACAACCCAGGTAGAGCCAGGCATGGCCAACCCAGTAAAAAACCACGCAGGAAAACACCCGCGAAGAGAAGGAAAAACCTGCGAAACCCTAGATAGTATAAATACAATAATGAATACTATTAGAAAGAAGAGAGGGAGGAAGAGAGAGAGGGACGGAAAGAGAGGGAGGGAGGGAGAGGGAGGAAGAGAGAGGGAGGGAAAGAGAGGGAGGGAAGCAGAGGGAGGGAGAGAGAGGGAGGAAAAGAGAGGGAGACGGAGGGAGGGAAAGAGATGGAGGGAGAGAGAGGGAGGAAAAGAGAGGGAGACGGAGGGAGGGAAAGAGATGGAGGGAAAGAGAGGGAGGGAGAGAGAGGGAGGGAAAGAAAGGAAGGGAGAGAGAGGGAAACTGAGCGAAAGATAGGAAACGAGAGATTGAAAGATGAGAGTAAGAGAGAAAGAGGGAGGGTGAAAGAGCAAAGAGAGAGATGGAAGGAAAAAAGAAAGGAGAGAGAGAAGAGGAAAGGCAGAAAGCTAGAAGTAGTAGCTTGTGCGTAATATGCGAACACCGTGATAGACTGGTGACAAAGGGAGGAAGAGACGTAGAGAGGGAGGGAGAGGGGAATTAAAAGATGGGATTTTTTTGAGAGGGTCGCTTTGAGGACAGGGGTCGGGGCGAACATAAAAGAAGCTTGCATGAATGAAAGGTAAAAAAGATAGCGTCTTTGAGATATGGTGGGTTTTTCCCTCTCCACACTGGGGTAATTTAATTGGCGTTTACGCGGCCAATTAATTTAAAATAGATTTTATGAATAGATACGGGCTTTGGTTGGAACTTAAAAAAATATACATAAAGTCCTTTCCTACGCTCATTTATGCTTGCCTCATTGAATAAGATAATAAGGTCTTTTTCATGCCGGCTAAATAAATACTTCAGGGCTAATATTAAAATGCGATATAAGCGATGAGTTTAAAAAAATAATTATTAATGGAGTTATAATTATTAGAATTTATGCATTAATTTAAACATTTACCGTAAGGCTGTGCAAACCATACATTTATTTGAGGTAAGATAAGAATTGATAAGACATATTGCTAATATATTTCTAAAGAATGCTTTGAAATATTGGAACAAACGTAGATGCAGATGAAAAACATTAATCACATTGAAATGTACTGTAAAATATTTCGCTTTAAATTCTATTTCTCATTTTGTAAATAAATAAATCCATAAATATAAATAAATATACAGGTACTATATCTCGATTTACGTAGGGGATGCGTTCCTGGATAGTGCGACGTTAATCGAATCGACATAAATCAAAGCAGTTTACCTCATAAGAATCAATGATATTAGTGAAGATGCGCGCAGGAGTTAAGGATAGTTCGGAACAACCGATTGCTGTAACTCATCAATGTTGGCAATAGATACTCGTCAAATTAAGTCCGAGTTCGGACGAAAAAAAGAACGCAGGCAATAGATCCAATGGAAACAATGTTAGGTGGCGACGCGGGCGAGAATTCCCCGTCCGAATAAACGGAAATGCTGCATAACGTGGTCGCAACACTGCTGCGTTTCTAATACGAATTTCGGACGTAGTCGCTTGGCCTCACGAGGTGATTCTCCTCGCAAAGGTGTTGCTTTGTTATCGGACAACAAGCACGCCTTATTTGCAGAGAAATATTAACCAAAGAAGAAAAATTGCACATTCTTTAGGATAATATCAGTTAAGAACATGGAGGCGGAATTAAGAAAGCGAATTAAAATTATCAATGTTGTTACCGTACCGATATTTTTAGTTTCTTCAATACTAAATACTTTTATAGAATTTTTTAGAAAAGTATAACATACCTAATCAGATTCAGCGTGATATTTGCTACGATTGAGCGTCATAATTTAATTTAATTGGCATATTCACCATAATCGCCAAACTCGATGGAGGGAGGCCAGCAGTTGGACGTCGTGTGACTCCCCGGTCAGTGAAAAAACAGCCCCTCTGCTCGTGCGTTTCACGCAGGGGTGCAGTCAGTGAGTGCCAATAATGATTGATAGCAGCAGCAACTATAATACTAATAATAGCTCACGTCTGTCCGTTCGTTGGTCTGTTGGTTGGTTACGCGTCCGGTGGCGAATTATGGTTTAACGCGAATAACTCGAAAAAAAAATCGGGATAGAAACCCCTAAATTTGGCAGGAATGCTCGATTCGCATATCTAAAGGTGATGAGGAAAAAAAATCTTGAAAAAACCCTGGGTTCGGCTCCAAAGAAGACACTTCCATTTCCCATAAAATAGCACGACTTTTCGACGTGCAGGTTCTCATTCTTTTTGAGATGAAAATTAAAAATGATTAACCCAAGATCTTCGGATCTGAATCATTTTGAAGAAAACGTTATAAAGTTTCTTATTACGTTCATATTTTTCCGCCTGCAGTTCGAAATCGCTCATGATTAATTAACATATTTTGGAGAAATCTTCCCATTTTAACGGGATTTGGTCTTGCGTACCAATTGCATCGTTAGACCTCGAAATCCTATTCTTATTTCAAGTCTTATGGGTTTAACCGTGCTTTGAATGCTTTTAATGCGAGAGAGAGGGAGGAAGAGGGAGTGAGGGGGACGGAAGGGGAGAGGAGGGAGAGGAAGGGAGAGATAGGAAGGGAGGGGGAGAGAGGGAGGGAGTGAGGCAACTATTTTAAGTTTAACTAAAGATAGCCCGTCATATTGGCGGGCTTTTACACTAGTAATCGGATAACAGGTAAAGTTCACTGTGTTAAAACACTGATAAGCGCAAAAAAACCAACTCTCCATTGAACTGTGAATTTGTCAGCGAATTTAATTTCGCAAAACTGATGCGGAAAATTTCTTAACACGCGTATCATTATGCAATTTTATTCAGCGAATAAAAAATATATCCGAAGATAATTCCGGGAGAAAAGTAAGCCCAAGAGTCAGAGACGAGAAACAAACGACTGACGAAAACCCGCATTAAAATTCAGAACGTCGAATAACAACTCGGGCGACGTGTTAGAATAACGGAAAATTAAATAAAACCTAATTCATCGCGCGCCGTTAAAAAAAAGTAACCGGCGAATCGGCGATAAATTCCTGTTCGGAAAATTAATAATGCATAAGTACGTCTTTTAAAAAAATGGTGAAAATTTCATGTCTTATTGAAACGGCACGTGCGTGGAATCATAAATGGAATTTTATCGAGTTATAATGTCTCGTGGTGACCTTGTCCTCCCCTTTTGTGTGACCCTCGCAGCGCGCTAGTTTTTTATTTTTTATTCCCAACTCGCATCCGAGTGCACAAGCTCTCGAAAATAATTTCCCAGAGCGTTATTTTGGATGTTTTTTTTACCGGTAAAAGTTCTCACGCTAGGATTTCGAATTCGTAGATTTAAAAAAAATCTAGTATTCGTATGGCGCGTTTTAATATTCCGTCGCCTCTCCGCTTTCATACTGGCGGAATGAACTTTATCGGTCTCTCTATCTCTATTTCAGTTTTGTTTGTGTGATGATGGTAATCAATGAATCAAGCAAAATAATAATAAGAGGAAGGTTCTGTCTTTTTGTCTGTCTTTGCAAATAAGATTTCACATCATAGCTTGGTGCTGCCACTTTGCGGCAATTATTATAACTGTTAGGAGCTTCCACAAGACGATCAGGTTATTTCCTCATTGTTTTATATTTTTTCCATTATTGTTATATGTTTTCAGTTGTTGATGATAGAAATCTATCACCCAACATTTCTATCTATAATTCTTCCGTTGATATATCAACGGGCATTACACTAGTTAACTCATAATCGCATTAATTGGAACATAAAGTTTCTGAGAAGGAAAACTGAACACTCTAATTGGGAAAATGTATAAATACGTCTTTTCTGATGTTAAATTAACCACGACTATTAACAGGGCGCTTAATTTTCGGGGAAAATATAAAAATAAAAACCATCGATTTTGGATATCGGAGAAAGGCTTTTTAGGAATTCGTTTGTATACAAAAAATCTTGTTTTTAATGTAATGGAATTTGTAATGAGAAAAAGGACTCGTTATGCACGAAAAGTGATAGTAGCGTGCACTACAGATAAATGTTATACATTATTTCAACAGGTATACTTATAAAGCATTGTGATGGTTAGTGATAACTATCTACGATTACATAAGTTAAACTGAAGGATGAAAAGTTATATTTCATTTGAATTAAACACGGTACCTATTTGTATATTAAAACTTGGTTTCTTCGCTTCCAAGAATTATTGTGTATATCGCTTCTTTCAGAGAGGAATTAACTTGAAACGGATTTTGAATTAGAAATTTCTAAAAAAATTAGATGTTTTTGTTATTGATGATATTTACTTGTAAATTTCCAGCGTAAATTATTCCTTCAATATGTAAAATACCTATTTCTTCCATCAATTTTGTGAAACTTCAATTATTATTTTTGATTTATAAAGAACTCGCAATATCAAGCAATTTGCACTAAAACATACGCATAGGAGATGAACAAAGCTTCATTAAAACGACCGAGAATACGATTGAAAATGTACCCGTCTGGAGTAAAAATTGGCGAAATTTAGAAATAAAATGAAACATTCATCCACGTTAAACATTAACATAACAAAGCGCAAAGTAACGTCGCTGTTGCTCCATCGTTTTCTACTTAGAAAATTTAAAAATATGCTATGATTTAATTGCGCAATATATTTTCTGCGTTATTATTTGACTATACATAAGAATATTCATAATTGCCTTCATAATTAACAACTTTACAAGTGAGTTTTAATTGTGGGCAAATGGTATCATCGCAGTCGAGAACAATTTCATAAGCAACACGAGGATAACATTCTGCCGTCTAAAAGGCGTTTAATATATCAGATTAGTCCTCAATCGCATTAAGGGATTCGAACGCAATCGAAGGAAGAAACTCTCTCGCGAGGGGATATTTATTCTGCCCCTTGGACTGTTTCCCCAACCGGAAAATCGACTATGTTCACATCCAGAGGATATTTCCTCGTTTGTTTTACGAACGACACCGTAACGCTAGCACATCCGACGAGTCATCATTTTCGTAAAAAAAAAAACCAAAAGACCCTGTCGCGCCGTAAACAATCCTCGAAACAGAAGACGAAGATACGAGCGGAAAATCGAACAAAAAGCACGTCCCAGGCTTAAAGCGGACGCTCTCTCGAATTCATACAGCTCCTAAAACAACCCCAGCGCACTTTACGTATTTTAGCCTCATAAGGCGGGCGCGAGAAGAAGAGTTATGAGAGGAGGGGGAGGAAAATGGATGTTTCGAGGTCGCCCCGAGGCGGCAAAGTCGGCGCTAGTGTCCCGGAAACGCTACAGCAGCGCAGCCGGCCGCCTGCGGCGGAAAAGGGAAAGTGGGCTAATCGCGGAAGATGAGGTGGGAAGCTTGCATATATGTGGAAAAGGAAGGAGTAAGGGTGTTTGTGTGTGTGTGTGTGCGAAATGGAAGCGAGGAAGCATGCGGGCAGTTTATTAGGAGAGGAAAACGGAGTGGTTTCGGGAGAGTAGGATCCGAAAAGTTGGAATGGGGGCAGAAGGGTTTAAGAGGGACGAGACGTATGGAAAAGGGGGAGTTAATATGGAAATGGAGTCCGGAGGGGAGGAGGGGGGAGAAGAAGAAGGAGTGTTCACGTCCTCTTCCCCATCCTCCAGCACGCGACCATTCTAAGAGTATTTTATAGCGTCACACCACCGCGTGCAATTCACTTCGTGGGGAAGGCTAGTTTCCCTACAACTTCCTCCTCTTGTCTCCGCAAGTCTGTCTTCCCCCTTAATAAACCAGGAAGCTCGAATGTCATGGAGTCCGACGGATAATTTCGAAAAATATGGCGGAAGGAAATTCATTTTGGGGTAACGACGACCAAGAGTATTTTTTTTAAAACACGCCATCTTCCAATAAATTTTTTTAGAAAATATTAATAACAAAACTTTAAGCAATCTCTGATTTTTGCGCATTAAAACATTGTTCGTTGTTTCGTCCATATACGTAGTGTCGTGTTCATCTTGTTCGCGGAATATCTTTTGCCTACTTTCTCCAGTTCGAAACAAAGGTATCAGAGAATAGCATTAATCATTACAGAAATGCCCAAAACCGAAGGAATTTCGGGACTGATTATCCGTCTTAAGGAAACGTTTTAAAATGACAAATAAACGGACACCACTGTGGTTCTAGTAATTATGCTACATTAATCTAGTTAAATTGTCATTTCTTATTAATTAATCTAACCTTACTTCCTGCCCGTGATCACCAAACTACCTGAAGACACGCAAACAATAATAACCAATATATAGCCCGTCATTCGAAAAAACACCATATTTCCTCGTCTCGCCTTGTTTCATCTTCCCCTACATTACTGAAAGAAATTCTATCAGATTATAAAATAATTTGTCATAAAAAGAGTATGGTGGATTAAATTAAATATTTCATATTGCTCCAGTTTTGAAAATATCATCTCATCATACAAATTATTTTATAATCTGATAGAATTTCTCTCAGTAATGTGGGGGAAGATGAAACAAAGCGAGACGTGGAAAGATGGTGTTTTTTCGAATGAAGGGCTATATATTGGCCATTACTGTTTGCGTGTCCACCGAATAAACGCATTATTTTTGCTGGGTGACCATTTCATTTAGAGAATTCTACGAAGGAATAAGAAAAACATTTCATGGATTCGTGTAATGTGCTTTAGCAGTGGCGTAGCAAAATCTTATGGGGCCCTCGTGCAAAATTTGATTTTGGGGTCCCTATCATTAATCTTTCATAGGTTCGATATAAGATGTCAGGGGTATTTGGGGGGTCCCCATGTGACTGGGGGTCCCGATGCATTGCACCGGTTCGTTACATGTACGCTACGCCTCTATGCCTTAGTAACTTTGTACGTGTGAATTGTAATATGAAATAGTCGGATTTTTTGAGCTTATACGTGGCATAGTGGTGAGAGCCCTGGCCTGCGCGCTACACTGAGCATACCCGGTTCGAATCCTGAGAAAGTAGGATTTTTTCTGAGGTTGCTCCGACCCCTTATTTGAGTGGCTAAGAGGAGAACACTCGAATCAATGTTCCGTCCTTCGGAAGTAAAGCTACGCAGTTGACCCGTTAGTACTCTTCGTAGGAGTTAGCTAATGCCGGGTTTCCCTCCTCCCTCCTGTATGTGTGCGTGTGTCTCTGGTGTGGAAACGGGAAACCACCACGCCATGTGTATATTTAGCACACAGTCTGCTCTGCTTAAAGTAACGGATGACATACGTTGCGCGATGGATAAAAGTATGGTCACTATCCTAGTGCTATTCGATTTTAGCAAGGCTTTCGATAGGATGAACCATGCCAACCTCCTTCAAAAATGAGAAAATTAAATTTCTCTTGCTCTACGTTAAATTGGTTTCATTCATATCCGGACAAACCGCCGTCAGGCAGTTAAGAATTCTAATGGCCATTTATCCCGGTGGGTCTCAGTCCCCCGTGGTGTGCCCCAAGTCTCCGTCCTGGGTCCACTTTATTTTCCATATATATCCTTGATCTCCCCATTTGCCTTACTCATTGCAAATATATGTTATACGCCGATGACCTCCAAATCTATTGCCATTGCCATCCCTACGGAATCCAAGAAACCGTAACTAAAGTGAATGAAGATGATGCGGCTATTTCCGAGTGCGCCAACAAAACATTTTTTAGTATACATTGTAGTAAAACTAAAGCAATTATATTTGGTACATCAAGGTTATTAAACAAAATTAACCTTGATCTTCTTCCTAGTTAAAGTCCACGACACTATTATACCTTACTCAAACACAGTTCGGAATTTAGATGTTATATTGTGTAACAATTTACCGTGGCATGACCATATGAATTACATTTCCAACAAAGATAACATGACTTTATACCAGATTAAAATGAACAAACATTATCTTCCAATTACCACCAGGAAGCTGCTTGTAGCTTATTTAATATTTCCTAGCCTGGATTATTGCTGTCTTGACTACAACGACCTTACAGAAGAGTTCAATTTTAAGCTTCAGCGGCTTTTAAATTCATGTGTTCGCTTTACTTTTAACCTGCCAAAAGATGAACATTTAACTTCTTATCTTAAAAAGTTATGTTGGCTAAGCGTAAGTTCAAGACGCAAATATTTTCTTGTACTATTTCTATTTGCTATATTTTAAAATAAACAACCTGGATACATCCTGGACATGCTGCCTAAAAGACTATCCCACAGTGCCACGGTCACAAGAATTGACCCTGAATACTTATATTTCCCTAGTCACCGGACTACGACATTCCAAGAGTCGTTGTCTCAGGGTCACACCCCTGGAACTAACTGCCGTTCGACCTTAAATGTTCCTCTTCACTGTCCATATTTCAAACCAAATTGTATAGCCTATTACTTCACAACACTTGAAATTTGTTTCTAGTTTGTACCTGTTAATATATTTTTATTTGATTTATATATGACTTATTTATTTTTCTTTCTGGAAAGAATTATATATGTATGTTTATGTATATGTATGTATGTATATCTACCAACCAAAAGTGTGTAGTGTATTCGACAAAATTGTCTCTGCACTCAATATTGAGTTGCCTGTTATGCATATAATAATTACTGCATCTTGTATCATGTTCTATGGGACCCTGTCCCGGAACAATAAAATTTGTACCTATCTATATTCCCTAGTCATGTCAAACCAATCTTAGAACTGTAAACCACGAATGAATAAATAAATAAAATCAAAGCCATCAGCTTCCTTCGGCGCTTCATTTAGGGGGCGAAAGGTTCAGATTAGCCAAAGCTGAAAATCTTTTGCTATAGTTTTATTGGAAAAATGGTTTTGCAAGAGGATGCCATTAGACACGAAATATATAGCAGGTTGGCCAGTACGTATAATATAACCAATATTAAAAGTGTACAGCATTAAGGAAGTTTGTTCACTGTATATTGCATCCATTATTGCTACATATGATATAAATTTAGGATCAGCTGCTCCAGAGTAACCGGAAAAAATCAAATAATAAAAAAATCGCTAAAAAGAACATGCTGCTACAAATGTAGACATCCAACAATAACGCACATATGCGACTATTAACTCTGATGGAAAGATAACATCCGATGGAAAAAAGCGCCTTGCGTATTTGCTCTGCCACTCTTCCCTCGCTTGCTTTTAATAAATATCTATCATTTTATTTCCATGCTTAGTTTCGGAAAAATGTTTATGCTTATTAATGAGTAGCAAGGCCTGCCACGTGAATTTGAAACGCTTGTCTTGGATCCTTCATTCCTCTCATCCCTAAATAAAGTCGTCTGTCTGTCTGTCTGTCTTTACTTCCTCTTTCCCGCCTCCCTTTACCCCTATCGTATTTTATCCCTCTTTCCCCTCACATATTTGGTTCCTCCCTTACTCTACTTTCGACGCCCCTCCTTCAATTTCTCTCCTCCGTTAGTCACCTCTTCTCGTCCCCCCTTCTCCTCCCCTTCCCTCACGTCTCCCCTTATGACAGCTTCTCTCACGGTTTCATCGCTTTCAGCGAGCAATTACTCCCTCTACAAACGATGAGGTACGCTCCGAAATTAGTACGTGAAATGCGACTCTCGGCTCCGGATGGTCAGAGTGGGTTATACCGCGCTCGGGGGAGTGATGAACTCCTCGCACGCCTGCCCCCACCCGCCTACCACGTCTTCCTACCGGCCAATTTGCGCCCCCGGGAATTTATGATGGCCCTACTGTTTCGCTTTTTTCGTGTTTTTTTTTCATTAGTCCACCTCGTGTTTTATCGTCTTGGATTTAAAAAAAAGGTCGTAGGGAATTAACTCCGAGTCTTTCGCAAACGGGGGAGCTTTCGAAAAAAACACAGACGTGTGTAAATCAAGGGATGATGAAGTAAAGGGATACATATGTAAGTCCCTCTTATGCAATTAGTTCGGCTTCCACTTTAGTCCGACGCACTGATTGGACGGTGTTTTTTTTTTTTAGATTGCCAAGCACTTCAGAAAGCGATAAAATATTCGAATGAGAATGGGTAAAGAAACTTACAAAAAGACACAAGCTGCCTTTAAAATTTGTTCGAATTAAAACGGTCATTATAAGGGATTTCATTCGAGAAACATTCAAAATACAGACTAGGTGATACAAAGCGCATAGTTTTGGCCACATGCAAGTAGATGTAATAGAGCGGATAATGCGATTATGGATTTACATAAGTATTTGAGACAAATACGTTCAGAAATTTAATAAAAACTTTAGTTTTTAAATAATAATTTCATACACGTTAAGAGTGCTATATTAAGGCTCGTTATTATGAAATAATTTTAAAAAAGTATTTTAGACATTACGAAATATTCCCGGAGAAACACTTGTTTGGTTATTTCGCATCAAATAATGTAATCATAGATTAAAAAGGCGTAGAATAATCCTGTTTTTTTTTTTAAAAATCCATTAGATATTCATTTTAAACAGCTGCTATAAAACTGGAACTTGGCTCTACTGCTGGAATCCATCGCATAGTCTCGAGGCTTGATTAAATGAATATAATTATATAAAGACCTATGGAGTTCGTATAAAAACTATTTGTTAATAAAGCTGAAAAAAGAATAAAAGAAGTCCGGTGACCTAATAAATGATACCTATAGTAATTAATTAGTTAACCTAAAATAACAAATATTTCTCTACCGCTTTAATCTTTATCCCTATCTGCGAGATTTATTACAAACACGCGATTGTGTTATCACTTCATTTGCCTATCTGTATTAATCCGAATTAATAGTCTTTTTTGAAAAGCTATCTTAAATTACCTTTCTCAGGTATTATCGAAATAATATTTTAATTAATTTTTTTAGAACTCTACTTAATGTTCGGAGAGAGAGTAAGGAGTAACCTAATTTTATTAATTACGAACATTTTCCAAAAATGATACACATAGATAATGGATAACTGTTAGTTACATTTAGATTTCACAATTGAATTTCCTTGAATTGTAAGCTGAAAACGTAACTCTATCTCCATCATCAATGAGGATAGCTGTATTTCATCAACAGTTTGCTTTTTACCTCCCAAATTGGCCGACACTTTCTTTGTCATGACCGTTAAAAACTATTATTCCCATTCCATCGTACGTTCGGGGTGAGGGAAAATCATTTAAAAAAAACAAATTGCATTTATAGCTTCTAAAAAAAAAAAAATCCGAACGCCATTAATAACTCCGCCGTAACTAATGGCCGGAAGTTTCCTTATTTATTCTTCGCGACCGATGCAACATCAATCCGCAGCTAATCGCCAATGCGGAAATCCAATTACGGGGACGCAGACACTATAAAGCGGATATGCGATACTGGGCGGGAGAGGGAAACTGCGATATATTAGCGAGATAATTCCCCCGTTAGAACGCAAAAAATGGCGGGATACGTACGGATTTCTCCCTTCCGCTACGAGGCGACGAATGGGCGGTAGGATCGTTTGTTTTTTGTTTCAGAAAAACACGGATGACGCCATCAAGCTGTTGGAAGCGAAAATACACAGGCTACGAACGGGTAATGAGTTAACGCGGTGAATGCTATCGGAATGTATTTCCGCTCGTTTGAGAGGAATTATCAGGAAAAACGGGAATGCGATGTGATTTGACGGTTTTATTCTATTTTTACAAAGGAAGAAATTATTTTTCGACGAAAAACGAGCTTTTTCGAAGCGATGTTATCAGTCGATGAATGTGAGAGAACGTGAGATTGACGGCTCATTTCCCGAAATTTTTAGGTCTGTGCGCGAATGTAAAAAGACAAGATTTTCGCTACAGTTGATAAGTTAGTTGTTACACATAAAGTTGCGTAGGAATTTATTTTGATGTAATTTAAGTGTAATTAAAGGCGAAATCTAAATAAAATTTTCATTTGAACCGATCGAATCCGAAAAATAATTGAATCTGAATGAAAGTTTGCTAAAATAGAGAAATTTTTATAGATGTCGGGAAATAATTGTTATTGAGGCAATCTTGATTTGATATTACACGAAATTAATACAGTTGTATCATAAAACCGTATTTCATGGTCATGGCGTATGAACTGATAATTGTTCAACCCGAAAAAATGGATTAATATATTTTATTACTGTTTTGTTTCGGCAATCAGTGATATGTGCTCTACCTTCGGATGTGACTCAAAGTGTACCTGGTCGTCTGTACATACGGCAGATCATGCATTTATTAAAAAGTGCAGTCTGCAGGTTGGCTGTAAGGTGAAAGCGTTAATTATTAATCGGTGGCAGCTTTGTCACAATTTAAAGGATCTTGATAGATGAACGATAAGGTAAAGTTTAAGAGAAAATGAAAAATAAACAAATATTATATATAAACATATAAACAGTATATACCTTTGTCAGAAGGCGTGATAGAAACACCACCCTCTCTCTCTCTCTCGCTCAGCAAATGATATTAGCGACGAATGTCCAAGATGGGTCTGAGGCTCTTACAAACCAACGCGTACTTCCTCTAGTTTCTGAAGAAGACAACCAAAACCTCAGCCGCCACGCAGGCTGCTATTGTTGCGTAAATTCGCGGCAATCACGGCTACCAAACGACATACATCATGAGCAGGCAACGTGCTGCGTCTGCGTTTGATAGGTAACTGATGGGCATGTCTGAGTCAATGATCTCATCTTCGCCGTTGTTCGGAACACATTCTTTATTTTTCGTAAAATATATTAATGTCCCCGTCGATATTAATGTGTATCAGCGAGACGCGTGTCAAGTTTTTCACTCAGATTTTAATCTTGATATATAATTCAGCTCAAGGAGGTTGCGTAAGACTGCAAGCCGATTATTTTTAGTTTGGATGAACGGCGTGAACTCCACCATCTGGATTTTGCTAAAAAGAAAATAGGCGAAACACACATATTGCAAACTTTCTCATATATCTAAGGTTATTTAAGACAATGATGTCTCTCGCTTGGCGATAGCTGAGCGTTCAACTCGATAAACCATAATATCTTTGCGCGATGGATGTATCTTTTCAAGCATATAGCTTACGTAGTACTGTTTTTAACACAGATATTTAGAGCTGGATCACATCCCTGCTGTAATTTTTCGTAAAATCAATGTTTTTAGAAAAAATGAAGGGAAGAAAAAAACGAAGGGGAAAAAAATCTGCCCGCGATAACTGCACGATTCAGTTCGAATTGGAGGGATTCAAATTCGGATTTTATCCATCATAAATAAGCCCAACATTTCTTCGGATTCTGTTCAACCTTAAAGAGTCGCACAGGTAATAGACGACGGGAGGAATCTCACAAACCATTTTTCTGAATCATTTAAAACGTATAATTCATCGAAATAGTACTCGAAATTGTTTAGATTTTAGGGTTATGCTAGGGGGTAAGCCCCCTCCCCGCTTTTTTGCTCGCTGTTTCTTCGTTCCTACCATACACCTATTGGATTTAGATTAGTTTAACGGGAATATTTTTTGAATATGAGTTTACCGATACAAGAGACGCATGCTTGATTTTTAATAAATTATTAGTTGAATAACTCGATTAAAAATAAACTTAGAGAGCTGAAATTCCCGGAGATTAAAAATGGCTGAGGTATAGAGCGTTAAAGAGAGAGAGAGAGAGAGAGAGAGAGAGAGAGAGAGAGAGAGAGAGACAACCAGAAATATGATTTTAGTAATATAGATAAAAATATAAAGGAATAGATTTGATATAGGTCACCCTAAAGCTCTGGATATTACTACTACTACTTTCTCTATCCAGAGCTTTAGGTCACCCACGACCGCAGCACCATCTGATTCCGGAAAAATGAACTAACGAAGTATGCGTTACGAGTAAATGATGCCCTTAGAAACTTATTAATCTTTACCCAAATAAATATTAGCAACAATAAATGAAGAGGATATTGGCGAGCCTTCGGCTCGCTTTGTTTTTATTTTAGTTGTCGTCTCCGGGCGCTACTGTGCCCTTCGCCACGCTGGAACCAAACTATCCCTCCCCGTTGTCCGGTGATTGGGTTTGTAAATGTCGCGACAGGCCGATCAGTCATGGGTTAGCAAGCTTTAAATTAACTCAATGAAGCCATTGTTGACGGTTTTTATGTATTTTCGTTGCTCGTACACGCATATTTCGATAGTTCATTTTTCTGGAATCAGGTGGTGCTGCGGTCGTGGGTGACCTATATCAAATCTAAGCCAATATAAATAACATGAAAACTGAGTTCGATTTATTTGCATTAAATTCATATCTACGGTCATTTCGAGTAAGTTTAAATCTTATTTTCGATCTTTAAGCCTTTATTTAAGTGCATATACACGGAAATTACCGAGGACAACAATATCTTATTATTGAAATGTTAAAAAATTTACCAAAACTCGAGTATAAATTGAAAATATGAGCGAATTCGATATTCGACGGTAAGAATAAGAATCCTCATTCATTTTGACGTGTTTTAGCGCAAATTTCGCGCCGATAACTTAATTTTAAGATATTTTAAAGAATAAAAGAATGAAGGCCTTCAAACCAAAAAGATGATTTTTACGTTTTATCTTATGGGAAACGACATTCATCCACTGGAGCCGAAATTTTTTAAAGTCATATCGTAAAGATTCATCAACACAAACCCTTAGAAATTTCAGGCTTCTAGGTTTATTTCTAATCGAGTTATGCACAGAATTAGAGCGTTAGGCATCATGATGACCAGTACGATTTTATACGTAATATAGACAAAATTAATAATTTTTGGGGTTTCAATTTCGAAGTAAATTTTTTATCACTGGTGAACTTCAAAAATTAATTTATCACTTCATTTTTATTTTTAGTTTTTAGCTTCAATGATTTTTTCATTATATAACAAGTGTTTTCTAGAGGCTTAAAAAATTCGAATGATCGAATTTGCCCATCAATCAGTCGTTCTACCATTTGTTTGCCGATTCCTGAATTATTTAAGGGTTTGACAGTTAAATGAATACGTAACTAAAGTGATCTACGTACTAATTTACTCAGTGCTGCGCTGATTCTGACGGTATGGTACTGATAGATTTTCTGCACTGATTTACGAATATTATTATTCCTTGTCTTATGTAGGTTATGCCTTATTACGGTAACTTAGCTCGCTTATCAGTATTTTACATCCTAAATTTTTTGTTCCTATCATTTTTAAATGCTTTCTTCCTACCAACTGAAGTACGGAGTTCAAAATGTTCAACGATATATTGAACTTTTAGTATAGAAAATTCCTCAATAATAATGCAAATAGACAAGGATTTTGTATTGATTTTACTCACTTGTACAGACATAGTAATACCAAATTTGCTGCTTCTTATGGGCAAAAAATCCCAGTTTCATTGATTATTATTATTATCGAAAAAAATAGTCACTCTATACATAACTGTTATCAAAAAAGAAATGATGATTACCTTCCACAGACATACATTAAAATTCGCATTCTTAAAAAAAATATATATATATATAAATCGAAACGAACGGAATATTTCTCGCCTTTGAATAAGTCGGTGACGCGTCACTAACGCGCTCTCGAGTCACGCCCCCCTTTCTCGCCGTATTCGAGGTCGTGCCCGTTGAAAATGGCCCTTATTTATTTTTCTCCCCTAATAACTACACCCCTCTTTTCTCACCCCCTCTCTCGACCCTTTCCCGAAACTCGCGAGAAAACGACGTCTAAGGGGGAGAGGGGGTGGGGGGCAGAGGGGGGGATGAAGATCGATCCTCTCAGTCTCATCCCTCTGGGGGCGTAGAGTCACTCCGCTCCCTCTTCCCGCCAACTCCAGTCACTCCATCCGCACTCAAAAGTCACGCCTTTTACGTCTCGACGATCACTCTACGCCACGCATTCAGCTCCTCGCTTGTTTATTTCTTTCGCGTTTGTTTTTTTTATTTAATTTAATTTTTGGATTTCCCGGGACCGTGACAACCGTCGGTCCAGAAACGTACGTCACCTCGTCGCGTTGCCCTCCCTATCTTTCTAACCCTCCGCCCCCCTCCCTCCCCCCCTCCAACCCCACATCCCCTTTTATGCTTCGTTCGCCTCGTTCTCCGTCCCCCGGCCAACCCAACCTACCCACCAACCAACAAACCAGTCAGCAGTCAGCCACGTGACGAGACATGCATTGTGGTTGGGAAATAAATGGTGAAATGTGCCAAGAAATTCAAGAGATGTCACCCGCAAGTCTGAACAAGAAGGAACCGAGGCTTCGGTTTAAAACGAATCTGCGCGAAATATGGTGCGAGCACGTTATAATATCCGTAAGCTGAGTAACAATGCGATATAATTGCTCGCAGTAAAGCGGGGTTGTTATAAAGTTTTTTTTAAATTAAATTTTTTTAAATATTGCAAAACGAGAACAATATCCTATATTATTATTATTTAGCTTACAATTTAAAGTTACTTTTCCACAGCAAAATTCTGAATAATCGCATCAAGAACGCATTTTATCATCTATAACATATTTTTGCTATAAATACATGACAGAAGTGAAGCCATTGGACTATGTCTTGCAGTAGCACACAGTTTGCTTTGTCTTTGTCAGTAAAAGGGTTAAATAAGGATTGTCTGTTTGACGCGAATAAAGATACGCAACATGACTTTAAAAAAACATTTACTGAAAGACAGTAGTCGACTGTCTTTAGTTAATATAATTCTATCGCTCATTCTAAAATTCTATTTGTCGTATCTCACTGTTATAATACTGTTTCATCGACTACGAAGTCCTTGTTTGGATGTGAACTCTAATAAACACAGGTGTGTAAAGTAACGTACTGTCCATGTCATACATGAATGAGGAAATCGTAATTTATCCTTCACCTTGCCTTGCCCTGCCTCAATTAATCCTCCTATGGTACGATGGGGTGCGCTATTTCGTTTATTTAATATTCTAAATAAGTACGTATCATACACAAATCCTATTCATTGCACTACCTTTTAGATACCCATTGTGCGTAGGCAAGAGGGAATCGGCAGGCCGTAAAAAAAAAAGAAGTACCTACGTTACTTATGTTCTATGTTTATATTTTTCTTTATGTATCTCTTACACATTGAACATAGAGGAGTTCTCAGAATATTTCTAACGTTCCAACTAATTGAAGCCGTATGCAACGGATCATTTGCGCATAAAAATAGATTTGACGGGGATATAGTGGGGTGTAATACCCACTCACCCCCGAACTAACGTACTGTTAAAAGTAAGCATATTTTTTAAATTTTAGATAGAATACCCGTACATATAGGATATAGAACGTAAAGAATATAATACGAAAAATACGAAGAAACTTCGTAATCATATTGGAGGATAGAAGGGAACAGCTGTACGCGAAGACACATACGACATTCCCAAAAGCTCTTTTTACGATTTCTGAGTTCCTTAAAAAGGACTTAAATCGTTGAAAACCTCGAATTGGCTAACTCGATCAATTCTCTATACTACCAGGGGTGGGCAAACTTTTTGCATGGTGGGCCGCATTGGTGGCAGTGAATCCTTCGGTGGGCCGCATTAGAAATTTCCAATGAATTATAGTTAAATCGGAAGTTACATAGACATTCTTAGGCACTATATGCGTGGAAATCAAGTTATAATTACCTTTTTCAATATTTAAATCTAGATGGAATTCAATATTACAAATATCTCCGAGAAAAATTATAAACAGCATTAAAAATAACATATTTGAATTGAGAAATATTTGCTAAGAGGTCCCAATTTAACGTTACATATTTTAACAGATTTTGCTAAATGCGAAATAATATTTGGTAGTTAATTAAAATAAACGAAAAAAAGTTTTTGAAAATTAATTAGTGGGCCGCAGGTTGGGCACCTCTATACGATATATCTAAAAAAAAAACAATAACCTTTCCTTTTCCTTCACTTTTCGAAACAAATCACCACGGAGTGGGGGGGTAACGCTGAATCCATACTACCCCGGTCTTAACTCCCGGCGTGCAATGTGGTCGACCAATTACCGCTCGGAGATGAGGCGGAACTTATGGGGGAGGTTTCGGTTATGGGCATGTGAGGAGCGTTATGAGGAGAATGCATACGCTCCTACGTGACGGCACTATTGCTATGCGCTAGCGAAACTAGCGCCTCCTACGCTTAGAACATGATTCCCTCCATCTGTTTATTCGACCTTAATTGGAACGTCATAACTACCTCACTCCTCAATTTCTCTCCTATGCTGTCTCCCTCTCTCTGTGTTTCTCACAACGATGAAAGTACTTTTAAAATACACGTAAAATTCGAATAAATCGTTTAGTGTTTGTTTATACTTTCTCTTATATACGTTGATGTAGAGAAATCATTTTTATCGTAAAAAAATCGACTTTTTTTAAAACGGAAATAAACGTTTTAGGTTTCCATGGTCCCAAAACGGTGATTTTTGCCTTGTATTTTGTGCTGTGCACATCTCTAGTGTCTAAACGGTTAAATGATTTAGAATGATATCTCGTCCTTATGTGTAATGTGTAATGAAAAATACAGCGCAACAATAAAGGGTATTCTTGTGGATTTATTAAAAAATCGAACTTACCTTTCTCTTTACCATAAGTCTCCGTTAGAGGAGCTAATTGAGAGCGCGACAAAATTACTTACAGAAGCCATAATTTTAAGAGATTATTAATTCCCATTTAAAAGTGTCGGACTCGTTTTACAACGCTTAAAACAGAAAAATTCCCATTTTTTCTCATTGGAAAGAAATTTTTTTCGCGAATTCGACAAGGATTTGAATTTTGTCTTTTAAAAATACGGCCCATTCTTTCATCGATGAAACAGCGTTTATGTTCCGAGTTTTCACCTCAATTTTAACCGATTTAAAAATGCAATTTTGTAAATATCCGCGCTGATTACCATGCTTTTCTTGTGAGGGTAAGAATGAAACAACGGGGTCAGAAAAAAACTATGCTAAAATTTTTGGATTTATATAATATTAAGCTCACCATATACGTTCAGACGAGCCGCATGCTTCGCTTCACCCAAGTTGTTTCCTGCCGTGCAGCTATACAAGCCACCATCCTCAGTCCTAACGGATGAAATATTCACGTGACTGACAACGTCTCCCGAGGAATCCAAATACTGACCAATCGCGTATCTGGAACGGAAAAGTATACAAAACAATCATAATATAGTCTTCAGTGGGCAAGAAGCGCGTAAATATCACTAGTCAAAATTCAGTTTATTTTATCACATCATATAATTCCGGAAAAAAAGTTAAAAAGCTCTTGAGTTTCTCCATAAACAAAATAGGTCGAAACTTTACAAATGGAACATTAAAAAAAAAAACTGAACAAGGATTGTGAAAACAGGATAAACAACATTGGCACCCCATTGTTAATTTATCGCGAAGTATTTTTCAGATTAAAAATACGCGGGTCTCATGGATTACGTTATTATATAATTCTGCGAAAGTAATCAAGGGCGATTATTATTAGCGGAAACCAGCATTAAAGCAGGGAGATTTAATAAAATTAATAATGTTATTATCCAACACGTGCACCCTCTTTTGGAAAGAGAAATGAATTAAATTCTATTCCCCGCGATAACCCACGATTATTTTTACCGCAGATCTCCTTAAAATAAAGCGTTCGTAATGGACAAAAGTTGGCAGGCTTAAAAATATTACTGTAACTCTAATAAAAAATCAAAATTAAACCTGAGGATAATAGACCAGGTATATAATATTGCGTCACTTTTATTGGTTTTAACGTATGGAAATCACATAAAGTGTGTATGTGACAGACATTACTGAACAAGAAAAGTAAAATATTAACTATACACGGCATATACAAGGTGTTCGGAAACGAATATACAAGAAATAAAGTTAACTCTTTTTCTACTTGAGAAAAAATTATAATAAATAAAAGAGTTAAGTTTTTGATTTTTACCTTCAGTAATTTTGCCATTATTTCATAATTATTTCTTCAATTTGTCTTCGTATCAGAAATAACCGTTGCTACAGATAGGCTGGAAAGTGTTTTCGCAGAACTCGAACGTGAAATTATATTAATTACAGCGAATGATGGAAGACATGCAGAGGTCTATCAATTAATAAAAATAAAAATTATTCACTTAAATCTTCTATTTATTATTAATTTTTGTACAAACGAGTCATCCAACTTTATTTTTGGTTTATTAATTCACGAACACACTGTATATCTCGTTAACATTGAGAGGATCCCTGTATCCCCGTATTCGCGCACCCTGAACCCTCGACGCATTACCGTTTCCAAGACAACAGCACGGATTAGAGGGCTCTCGTGTGTTACATTAGACCGGAACGCCTCTAAAGATCTGATGAGACTGTGGCGTTGAAAAATCCGCCTACCTCCTGTAAAACCCTTCACAAACCACTCTGGGCTGTTGTTTCTGAGAACGGACTATATTTCGGGAGAAGTAACACTTTTGGATTGGATAGTTTTATTATTTGATATGATTATCGGTTATACTTTTAAGTTAAGTGTAACATTTCGAAAACAACGAACAAAAATATAAGAACGAATTCAAGAAACGCAGGAATTAGTAATTTAATGGATGTTTAGCACCGTTTTGTTTACGATGTTGTTATTGATAGGGAAACAAGTTCGAAATCCCTCGTCCTCGCTTTCCTACTGCATATTTAAAAGGATTACTTGTAAGAAGAGAGAATTTGATATCAATTACGTCCTTAATGAAGCAATTAGTCTGTCTACCTCTCTACTACCTATAAACATTTATGGTAATTAAAATTAACTCTCTGATTCACAGGACTTTGTAAGAAATTCGTATTTAAGACAACTATAATTTTCGACGAATAAAGAAGAGAACGAACGCGCAATTACTATATTAGTTTATTATCTTTGTATGTACCAGCAAGTATGTTTCTTTGGACGTGTTAAATCGCTTTTCTTTTAAAACTGCACTCGTCTTCGCATCCAATTTTAACTTTTCAGAAACCTTTGCGAAATAAAATCAATGAGTCGTCTGCCTGATTTTCTCGTTTCGCAGAAAGTGGGTTATTCTCTAAGTACCATAAACTGGAATAACGTTTATGAAGTCATACTTCTGAGGAACAAAGGAACATTTTATGTCAATCGTTCGAAAATACAATAGAATACATCACGTCCTACCTTGATATTTCCTGAAAGAGAATCTTTTGAGAGGGTAAATTGGATTAGATGTGTCGAATAAAGGTACTCCCTCGAGTTCGGATAAGATGGATTCGATATTATCGCTTGAAAGAGTTGATCGTGACATTAGCGTTTCCTAGGCTCTCAAATTCACCGTAAATTTTCGTCCTTTCGACAGCGCCTTTCAAAGTTTTTGCCTCGCGAACCAATGGAAACATGAAATTTTGTATACTTGAACTGTCGGTATTTCGCGATGAAAAGCAATGCATACTGAAATATTGGCATTTGTCTAACGGGATAACTTCTTTTTATGTCATATTCGATATACAGTTTAATTTCTGCAACTCGGAGATCTGTGATCCGTAAACATCCCTAGTTCGTAATGGTACCGAAATTTCGCCTAATCCGGAAAAAAAACGTCCTTGGTACGGAAATATGGCGTCGAAGAGCTTACTTTTTACTTTCTCATACGAAGTATCGAGAAAGTATTGTTTTCGCGAAAAAATTCGACCTCGAGATTTTTACAGAAATACACGTTTTAGGTGTCGCTGAATCCGAAAAGTGGTTTTTGCAATGCCGTCTGTCTGTCTGTTACTGGCTCTGGAGCTTAGACGGTAGAGCGAAAATGAATGAAATCTCGTACTTAAGCATTTTATCATACTGAGCAGAGTATACGTAGAAATGGTTGACATTGCTAAGTAATTAAGAGTAGTTTATTTTACGCATTTTTAACAACAATCCGATTTTCTCAAAAACGGCTCTAACGATTTTGATCAAATTTCGTACAGTAACTTAAGATTACGTCTTCAATAACACTGTATAGTTCATATTTCTCAAAAAATGAATATAAGGCTAGTTTTTTCTAGGCAACTTTAACATTAATTCGATTTTCTCAAAAACGGCTGCAACGATTTTGATCAAATTTCGTGCAGTTACTTCAGTATACATCTACAATAATACTACGTAATATTTCATTTTTCTTAATGAATGAATATAAGGCTAGTTTATTCTTGGGCAACTTTAACAAAAATTTTATTTTGTAAAAACAGGCTCATATGATTTTCATTTTCTAAAGATAACTAAACGACGCATTAGTACCCATATATGAGAAAGTTTGTACAATGTATGTTGTACCGATTTTTTGTCTTCTGTTTCCACAGCTTAAGAAAGAATTAAAAAAATTCTTCCCGTGATTTATTTACTCATTTCCTTGTGTTAAACACATAAAATTATTGCTTGTATGGTGTGTAGAGAAACACGAACACTAACCCAGTGCTTCGTAAAATTCTATAGACCGGAACTCCTACGGTTCCTAACTTCCCACCCTAGTTTCCACTGTATACATTTCGGCTGGATATTCCTGGAGTGCTCACATTTTTTGAGCCTTGTGACCCATTCATTAATTAACTATGTATTGTGAATTTGGAAGCAATAAATATATTATTATATTATTATTATTTCTGGGTGAAAAATACTAGCCTTGTAGATGTTATTTGAGCTACAGTCAAACTGAAAAATCCATCATTGATGACGGTTTCTTTGTAGCCGAAATGCACAACTGTTTTTTTTTCCAACCTATAACCTGATACTGAAGAAACATTGTTAGCCGGTAAGACCACCTGTCCTTAGACATACACAATATCCAAAAACATTTCCCGTCTATTAAAAACAGTGCGCTGGATCATGTATTTATGAAACAAATCGTTTAATTTACAAATGAGAAAGCGGAAGAGGCTATCCACAAGTTTCTTAATATGCATAGACAAAAAGTGTTGATGAGTGCGTTCAATTTTTTAAATTAAAATCCTTACTCTCGCCATAAAACACCTCCAAAAATATTTCTTACGATGAAAACACCCATCGAAAAAGAACATAAATTCCTGCATTACTAGTATATTCCACGTAATCCCCTTTAAGGACGTAAACAAGCGTCTCGAAGAAAAAAATAAATAAAACCATTACTCAATAGAATCCGAGCGCTACTGCCACCATCGGAGGCATAAACAACCCACTTTTCAGAGAAAGAAAAAAAAGTAAAAACATTATTCCTCTCTTGCATGAGACGGGACGGGGATGCGACCTCCATCTGGATTTATAACATCGCCTAGAGTTAACTAATTCGCGAAAAAAAAGCGATAGAGGGCCGTATGGATGGGAAAAAATGTGATGCGGATTAATAAGAACGAATAGGCGTGCGGCAGAGAGGGAAAGAGAGAGAAAGCAATAATCCGATTAAAGAGAGGGAGAACGTTGAATTGAGGAAGGAGGAGGAAGAGGGGTATGGGAAGGAGAAGAGATGGGAGGGAGAGAGAGGGAGAGATGGAGGCGTTGAGAGGAGATTCTGTTAAAAGAGGGAGGGGAGGAAAAGTGGACCGAGTGGGTGTGAAATCCTTCTGGGAAATAAACGCAGGCCACCGTTTCTAAGGATTACACTTGTGGGACGCCTTTCCCAGAATACACCGTGGTGAAGAACAAACGAAACTCTGTGCGCATAAATAAATACAAGTGTATGTATAGGAGGTTTTCCTGAAGGCCACTTTACCCCAGGTGTTAAGATTGAGTTGGAAAATATTGTTGTATTAATTGCTCATTTTGTGATATTTGAAATATGTATGATTATTTAGTCTTCACAAATAATTAAATTCATCAGAACTGTTGAATATTTATCTTTAGTGTAGTGGATTTAACGATCCAAATATGTACATATTATTAAAATTCACCTCCGTGTTGAACCAGTTTCATCATTTAAAAAATCTAATGTGGCCAACACATGACTTTCTCCATATTTGGGGTATAGATATTTAAATTACTATGAATAGCATTATGAGGAAAAATTATCATTTCGTATAGTAAAAGAATACAGTCGTCCTTATTGCCGTAAATTACGTATATTTTGAATATGTTTACAGAATTCACCGCTACATGGTGCTGGCGCTGTATACTGAAAATTACGAAAAAAGTTGAATATCTCCGAAATGGATGGTTCTACGAAAATTTGTTTCAAACAAAACTTGGAAGAAATATTATTCTCTACGACTTTGGTCCTCACGAAGATTACCAATAACAACATTTCTAAGGAGATATTTGACGGAAACCGAAAAAAACCAATTATTTATAAATAATTTCCAAACAATAACTGCTATGGAAAATTGTTTAAAATAAACATTGTAGGAAATTACATTCTCTATAACCTTTGTATAGAATTGTATATACAATAATGATGTTTTAACGGAGAAATATCGCAAAAACCGAATCGGGTTTCGAATAAACCTCGACTTACAATACTTTCCCATTACTACGTATGGGGAAAGTAAAAAGCGAGAAGCTGTGCTACTGCAGATCTACTATATTATTAGCATTTTAAGCGGTAAAAGAGAAATCGAATTGTAACTTAACTTGGTCAATATCCTGCAAAGTTTAAAAACTATCGTAAAAATAACGATTCGAGATTGACTGGGGCAGCCAAATGTTTAAGAACCGCAACAAGTGCCAAACAGAAAACGAAAATATTCAGTGAATCGGAAGTTTCGTAAAAAGAGAGGAATAAGACAAAAAAATCGCCATGGCAACAAAGACGTTTGCAACGACACTGGTAGGAATTTATCAACTAACACTAATGTCCCTCTACGAGAAGTGTCCTACCTATGTCCTGCATTGTGGGGGGTCAACGGTTGTCCATCCAACGCCCAAACGAACCTCGGAGGTGGGCTCCCGGCAGCAGAACAGCGGAGGGAGACTCCTGGCCCAGGACGGAGGGTCTGTTCGATGAAAGTTCCCTGGAGTTCGGGCGACATCTCTGAAAAAGAAACAAATGAGGGTGATATATGTGTAAAAACTAGAGAAGATCATCGTATTAATAGTTATATGATTTTAGGTGGGATTTTGATACACCAAGTTCTACTTGCATCATACAAGGCATTTATCTCCATATTTTCACATCCTATCCCTTATTTTAATTCATATTATTCCTTGCCTTTTCCTACATCTTTGCCTGTTTCATAGCATCCTCTTTTATATAAATCTGTCTACAGATTACATGACTATATTAATGTAATGAGGTACTGAACGTCAATTTAATATTTCGTTTTTTGTTACAGAAATTTGATCTCATTCGGAGAGCCTTTCTGCGAACTAATTTAACTTAATGGTCCTATATAATTCACGGCGACGTAATTAATTAAGTGGCGTATAAACAATAGGGAATAATGCCGATTACAAGATAATTTTTATTTCACAAACACAATTTTTTACATGAAAACGGCTGATTATTTTGTCACTTACAATATCATAATTCTTCTTATAATTTAAAGGATCATTTAAAAAGAAAGGCATCGATGCCATTAATGCGCTTCATTGGGTAGGAGAGAAACTTCTCGGATGAATTAATATCTATGTGAAATGAGAATGATTGTACCGCCACCGTAACATAAATAAGTTTTGACTTCTTTCTGAAAAACATGAAAGAAATAAAAACTAATTTGTAAATAAAGCATTACACGAAAAAATTGATTAATGAATCTTACGCGAAAAGAAGTCCATATATCTTTGACGAAAACAAATAATGTATCGACTTAAGAAAACATAAAACTCCATCTTCTTATATGTTACGAGGCCTGAATTAAAGACGAAAAAATAAACACATTGTTGGAAATTTAAAAAAATCCACATTGGATTAAAACCGTAATAACCACATGGGATAATCAATTGCGTTTTTTGTAAAAAAAAAAGAATTGCGAACTACCTATAGAATCTAGTTTCATTTCCCAGCAACGATATTGTTTTCTTGGGCGAATCGACAAATATTTTTTTGCCTCCATCACATTCATCCGCGTAAATAAAAAGCTTAAATTTTCTTTGGTTTGTTTTGAAAGGATTTTGAGATGCTTTTAGACTAATGAAATAACCCGTACGGAATTTTGAGAATTGCGATATGACAGCGAATCGCCTGAGTGCTGCCATAAGTGGCCACTTCGTGGAAGATGTAAACCCGTTTAAAAAAATTCGACTCCTCCTTCATAGATTACTTAGAGATACGTTTTACTCTAATAGATATAAATTTAATAAAACACCGTGAACGAGGTAAGTGTCCCCTGCATTGTCTACATTCTACTTCAGGGGTTTGCAATCGTTTCGATTTGACGAGCGCCAAGTTATTTTCTAGAATTTAATACGAGAAGCACTGCATTTACACAAAAGTTAGAAGTTATTATAAAAACTTAATCAAGTTGGAATTTATTACTGAAGTTTTTCGATGCATTTGAAAAGAAAACAATTGAAATTGTTGATGAACGCGAGCGGGATTAAGAGGCATTATAGGGGAACACCAACAGACCGCTTTAAGGCACAGTGGGGCCCGATATCGGCAGTTTAAGAATCAATGCTCTGGTAAACTCTGCGGTAAACGGAGTGAAATTTATTTTCGTCTAACACTACGAAGTAATGTCTTATTCAATTTCATGACTACATCAAGGTGCATAGAGTATAGAAGGTAGAGAAATTAAATTGTCCAAATTTATACATTTCGAGAAAAAAGATCGCGTTCTTGCAACGAACGTGGCCCAGTTAACGTTATGTTCTTGAATGCGCATCTTCGATGGAACGATGACGAATTTCACGCAAAACTTTTAAGAAAATTTTAGTATTCAAGACATGCGGCACTTTAAGGACTTGACTGTGGCTTTGGAAAGCAGCTCTCCCTGTTAAAACACCTTCAAACCTCCTCAAATGAAATTGGCTTCGTAAACTATTTTAATAGAAATTGAAGAAAAATTTAAAGTGCGGACGTATTATTAGAAAAAACGTTTGTTTTGAAGAGATCATAGAAACACTAGTAAAAAAACAGTTAATGGAGGCAATCGCCTCCCTGGATCCACCTATAAATGCGGCTCTTCTATTGTATTATAGATGATTTGACAACGTGGCTCTTATTGGGATAGAGATTGACGATTCCTGATTTAAGGGAAAGATTGGCTGAGTTCGTAGTCACATATTTATAAAAAAAAAACACCAAGTTTTGGCGAAAAAACATTGTCTCATTCGTCCTAAATTCTCAACTGTCCTTTCGATCGTTGATTGGAACAGAATTATGCCCTAGAATTTTGGATGGTTTCTCACCGGATCACGTCATCGGCGAAAGCGTGTTCAATGGGTACCTACGACCTCGTTCATCCGAACTCACCTCCGAGCCTCAACTCCGCGCTCCCTTGGGCAGATTCCCTTTCGTTCCTCGCCAAGCACTGGTACATCCCCCTGTCCCCTCTTCCCACCGAAGAGATGTGCAGCACCTGCGGGGACAGGAGGCGTATCCTTGGTGACACCCCTTCCGTACCCATCCCTCCGACGCTGTGTCCGGACCCGGTCAAGGGCACGCCGTTTGCCAGCCACCTCACTGTGTCCAGGGGCGAGCCGGAAACGGAACAGTTGAACGTCGCCGACTCCCCGGAATTGACGACCTGTTGAAAAGAGGCGGAAGTAACGGTTTTTATTAGGACGGAAGGTATTTTGAGGTCATATGATGGTGGAAGAATGATGCGAAGAAGAGAGGATTATGGGTCATAGAAAGTAGCGGTGAAAGCAATATCGATATTTACGATATCTATATATAACTATGCTAGACAGTTTTCGACGTTTATTTTAATACATTAGGCGTGAAACCTAATACCCGCGGGCCACATCCGGCACGCGAGAGCATTTTATGCGGCCCGCGAAGCTTTGGTGAAGATATGGTCTGTGATATTTATTGCAAATAATTTTGTACATTTTAAGTTCGATTGTTGCCTCGCGAAGTTTTTAAGCTAAAAAATGGTTAACATTTTATTTTAAGTTTTTAAAACCGCATATAATTCCTTGAGTAAGTTCCGATGAAAACTCTAATCCGGCCTGCGGAGACACTCGTGACTTTTAATACGGCTCGCCAAAGCACTCAACCATGTGAATGCAACCCGCCATGAAAAAGGTTGTACGCCTCTGCATTAGATCTATTTCTTCCTAGAAAATTTTCAAATTGAATTCCTTATAATTAAATTTTCCTGAGTGTTTGTATAAAAATAGGGCTTGCTTATCGTATGCCGACTTGTTTGTACTTTCCAAATTTTTGTGAATGTGTTGTTTTTAACATTTAGGAAACCCTAATACAATTAATGTGATGTGAATAAAATGTAAAAGTAAATGTCTATATATGAACATTTTGAAGAGAAAAACCTTGACGTTGATATAGAGAAAAAAGTATCGATACTCTGTATTATCGAATGATACAAGTAAAGGGAAATGAGTTATCTAGAAATGAAGACGTTAGCAGGGGACAGGAACCCAGTTTAACCTATATTAACTGACCTATCAGTGAAGGGTTTCTCATGATTATGACGAATAAAAGATAGTATAATTTCATAGCATTGCTCCGATACACTTTTTCAATATAAGTTTAAAGAATGAGACCTTTACCCGATCGCGAGATGCCGCTGTGTTTATTCAGCCGGAAATAAATCACTTCTGCAGGTTCAATCAATTATCCTCAATCTTATGCAACTCCAAGCACAGGTAAGATAGGCGGGTTGCCTATATCATTTAGCTGCAAGCGCTGTTTTCTGATCTCATCCACATTCAAGAAATAGTTGTAAAATAGTATGTACTAAGTAAGATAAATTTTATACCAGTACAACCTAATAGAAGAAGAGACCAATTTGAGGGCAAAAGGCTGAAACTGGTAAAATGCTTTGAAAAATCAAATACTCTATTTATTATCAAAGAGCACTCTAATATATGAAAGTTGAATTTCTCCTTACTCCTTGAGAGAGGTGTTCAGTTCTACATTTAATTATTAAGACATGAAAAATGCTAAAAAAGTAAAAGGTAACTTTTTAAACTCTTCTATGAATTAGCCAAGCCAAGCATATTTCTGCTTAATCCTTGAGAGAAGTGTCTAGTCTACCATCACATCGTTAGCTGGCCGGGTTAGACCGGTAGGTAGTGTGCCTGCCTTCTTAATCCAAAGGTCGCGGGTTCGAATCCCGCTTCGGGCACGGATGTTGTGATTCGTCTTGGGATTTTTCCCATACCTGCAGACAAGCTTAAATTGGCTTTTCGGGGAAGGCATAATTTAAAAAAAAACTAAAAAATATTAAAAAATCGAACTTAACTTTTTAAACTATTATATGAATCAGGACTAATAGCTGAGCATTACGGAGTACTAGAAAAATTCTGATCCATGGACACATATTATACCAAAATGTACTCATCACGTAAAACAGGAATAAGAAGTTTTAGCCAAGTGTTTGAGCACTGTTAAATGAAAAAGTCGACGAAGTATCCCCTTTTTTTGAGAAAGCACCCTCGCGATAAGCATAGGAGAAGCTGAAAAACGGCTCAAACGAATAATTTGCCCTCGTGAACCTTTTAGACGACTGATCTTCTTTCGGTACCCTCTACTCTAAACCAAAAACTCTAACGGGTGATCGTGCCAGGACCGTAATGACCGAGCTACGACTAAAGGCATAGGACTTCAATCCGTCGCCGCAAACGATTCATCAAGAAAACCGCAAAAATACCGGATTAAACCGTGACCCAGTTATATTCGGATGGTTCTCTCCTGACCCACTTGTCCGTCGGATGCGACCCGGACCCAGTCCGGTCGGGAGGGAGGGAGGGAGGAGTGCGGGGGCGGGTCAATTATTCACACGCGGCCACCCTCGGCCGCAAGCACGTACGTCTGACCAAACCGACACGTCACGGTTGCCGATCCGTCAAAGAGAGAGAGAGAGAGTGAGAAAGAGAGAGGAGACCGTCGGTGACACGTTTTGCGTTTTTTATCTCCTAAACCTCGCTATCAAATCGCTTACGCGTCGCTCGTTAAGAGAAAATTCCGACGAAAATAAATGACACGCACGAAATAATTTTTTTGCCGGGCAACTTCTAAAAGAGCCTTCTGAAATGCTGAGATGCACGAACGAAAAATTTTTGCCCTTTTTTGGACTTATAAAACAATGGCGATTTTCGCTAAATTTTAAAAATAAATATCGTCAAATTTTTAGAAGAAAAATTGAATCATGACTCTTATTAGAACGCTTCGAGGAGTGAAAGTCGATATACTATTTAGAGTCACTATACGCATTGTAGTTATATATTCAGATAGAAGGTTTATGTATTAATGTTTATGTTAATGTTTCTTAACTGCTGGGAGTCGAATTATTTCACGATAGCTGTGCTTCATATAAAAGAGGGTAAAAATCAACCAGATATACGGTATCACCACATTTACTTATTACAATTCATCGCTTTTTCTTAAAGCATACTCATCTTGGCCTATTTACATTACTGCTATATGCTATAGAGCGGCATATGTATAAGTTTAAATACCTTAGCTGAAGGAATAATGTGCGAAATATATACGTAATTTATCACAGCTGTTTTAACTTATATGCGTGAGTGCATAAGACTGACCACAAATGTGAACATAGAGGAGGAAAATTCTGAACTTAACCGGAACTCGAACATGAGTCTCACACTTTCCGGGTAGGTGCGTTAACCAACTAAGCTACCAATCCAGACATCCTCCATTCTCGAATTGGGGTATTTATGGTGAAAGGGCTAACTCAGTTAGTAAATCTCACCACAATAGATGTTAAATACCTACCCGGCAAGTGGGAAACCCGGTTTCGAGTCCCGGTCAAGTTTTCTCCTTACTTATCTTCACATCTGTTATAGTAGCTGGTTTGAATAAAGCTTTTTCTATTCTGAAAGAATTGTCTCCTAAAACCTAATCAATTTTATAAACAGGAATAAAAATTATAAAAGTTAACAAAAGTGCTACCGAAATTGATGAATATTTTCACTTATCAGGCCTTAACAAATAAATTCTAAAAACCTAGTCACGTTCCAAAAAAATTAATTCCTTTTTGAGAATGTTATGCACGATACATTTACTTAGCATGGTAACAATTTTCACTCTTTCCTTTTTGGGCTTTTATCTCAACTAATAAAGGTAGAGTATTTTTCATTTATGAAATAGGATTTACAGATAATACACGGCGCAAGGAATTTTAATCGGGGAAAAAAAATTTCCAATCGTAACGCTTGTTTTGAACGTGTCGAACATCATTTCCATTAGGGTGTATTCGACATTAATTGAATGGAACGCGTTCGAACTAGTCAAAATGCAACGGAAATCCGGATTAACGGAAGCCCCGTTACCGCCAATCTCTCGCACACTCGTTTATTCCCACAATAATCGCCACCGGGTGACGAAAACCCACGCATTATCTATATCCCCGTGTTATGCCTCCCACCCCACATCCTACGGTTACGCGCGATAAAAAAAAAAGAGATCGCGAGATAGGATTTGAAAAGGGGAACAAAAGAGCGACGATGATTTCGAAGCGAACGTTCGGACGCGGTCATATTTTTTGAATTCCTTCCCGAGAATCGGAACCGCACACGTTTAGCGACCGAATTCGCGCGCGTGGGCGATCACGTGACGCCTCCTCGCCAAACGGATCAGTCAGCTGGGAGAGAGAGAGGGAGAGGGGATAAGGGATTCGTTTAATCGGGTTTAATTCGACGGAGTGAGAGAGAGAGAGAGAGAATCCAACAGACTGCACTTGTCATACGGATTAACCCAGATCGAATTAAATCCATTTTAGCGGTGAATGTCTGCTTCTTTCTTTCTTCTCTGCTTACCTTCTCTCTACCATTTCATCTTCATAAGTAATGTCTGTTGACAGGTCTGTGATTATCGTTGGTCAAACTTGTTCCTCCACGCACTCCTGCTTTCTGCAATCTTCTTCATATCATAGTAGTTCTCTTTACCTTTGAAGTTTTATATAAGCTGAGACTTCATTTTTCCTTTCCTTTTTTTCTTCTTTCCAGTTCTACTTTTAACATGTCTTTAATCATACACTCCTATCCAGTTCGCCTTCCTCTAGGCACCCAAAGCTATTATAAAGAATACATGCTGTGGGAAGCGTGATATTTCACTAGAAATACGCTCACATGATCAATAACGTACATTTTAAATATTCAAATGTGAATCTAGATTTTGAAGTTAATGATCGTCTTACAAATTCGTAAGATAGAACTTAGAATCCTTCGTATTCAATTTATTTTTTGCATGAATATCGAGCTAAGACTTCGTGAGAAGTCGACATTAGCGCTTTTCTTTTAAATCGAGATAGTAGATTGATTATCTTATTTCTTTCCAGTTCTACTTTTAACATGTCTTTAATCATACTCACACTCCTATCCAGTTCGCCTTCCTCATTCTTATAGTACGCATGTATTTTTTGGTTAATCAGCCTATTGGACTATTATAGCCACTACTCCTTTCACGCCAAACAAACAGAAGGGTGTTGACATTAACCTACTCTTTGCGAAGAGCACCAAGGAGGCCCAACTTGTAAAAGTCCCTTACGAAGGACGGAGCACTGACTTGCGTGGTCTCCTCAAACCGCACGAGTAGGGGACAGGTTGATCCCAGGTGGAAAAATCCGATCTCCGCCGGATTTCATTTTCATTAAACGTCACAAATTTGTGCCGTTCTTATTTCGTCTCCTATATACTTATGAAAGTTTGTTTGTTTGTGCATCTATAAATTTCCACACCGTTAAAGCCAGAGTAATCAAACTTTCAACAGATACTTTCTTCACAAATAGGAAGGCCGTACACTACTTTTTAATCCCAAATGTTTTATATTAATTGTAGAAAAATCAAAATAACTTTGTATGCTAATTTTTTCGCATAGTCAGCTGTATGTTGGATCCGGAAAAAACTTATATTCGTATGCTTATAAATAATAAAAAAACCAAAAACACTGTTTACAACGAAGCACCGAAATGAAATATTAATTTTTGTTAGAACATTTTTTGTGTTTCTCCCCGGGCAACGTCGGGTACTATAGCTAGTCATCTTATAAAAATTAATCATATTTTCACTCTAGCTCACTCCGTTTGTAAATCAAAACTTTGATTCGAAAAACCTTCGTGGGATGAAAGTTATCCCGGAACGTATAGATTACTGAAGGATTAAGCGCAGAATTATGATTTCCGAGAAAATAACGCAGCTACTCTGATGTTAAAAAAAGAAGTAATCCGAATTTTTTTATAATCAATGTTTTCAGATCGCTGTCACATTATATCTCCGCGTGCCGTCGATTTTATACACCTATTAAAGGCACGACGTGAATTGCAACTACATCTAAAAAAATAACGCAGAATTTTATTTCCTGTTTGAATTGATGGGTATTTAATCCGACTATTATGGACTTATGGATCAAAATGTACCTGAAATTTTGTGTTTAGTCTGAGGTATATACGAGGCTTTCTGGAACTGAACTATTTAACAAAATCTGAATAAATCTTGAATTTATATGGGGTTACACCCTCAATATAAACCTTATTGGGATGAGCGATAGCGTGCAACAATGGAGAGGAGATTAACATCGTCGATTTTTCATAACATTTTCATTTATTTAAAAAATACCACAAATGAGTTTAATTAAAATTTATCCAACTATGAAGCTCGCTGCTATATTACATGACCCTTGTGTCTCAATACAAAACTGTATAACATTATAAATATATCGATATGTCATGATATCACAATATAATGACATGAAATTATAATTATATTAAGTTCTACGCCCCTGATATGGTATAACAATGGGCTTGAATCCTACAGATAGTTTGTAAAACGTACGCTGCAACGATTATATCTTATTTTTGAGTCACAACTTTTCACCAAGAGTCAGTAAGAGAATATTTCACAGCTCTATCTTCCGTGACATACTTTGAAACCTTTTCAGGCCTAATTGGACCGTTTTCGGCAGCGGCAAAAAAAACCGACAACTACGTAAGAAAACCTCCATTTCTGAACACGCCCGCACGATACTCACCTCGAGGATACTCAGAAATCGAATCGTAATCCGTCGATTATCAAATCTCTGATGCGGTCGCGCACGAGAAAGCATTTTCGGGTTCGCGGAGCAGAGAGGAAAAAAATAACGAAAAAAACAACGGAAGGATGTGTTTTCAGACGAGGTCCCGTAGCGGGTTATCAAGATGGCGGCCGAAGAAAACGGACGAGTTCATTACCATTAGCGGAGTTCCGTTAACGTTTTAATGCGAGGATTACGGAAAAGATAACATGAATTTTCACTTTGACCCCGTACGTGATTAACCCAAAAATATCGGTCGTTACGAAGTTTTGGAAGAGATGTGAGAGTTAAAGCGACATGGCTGCCGTGCCTATACTCACTTTCATTTTATTCGTGTACCTATCTATGCGTTTCCACGTCCTGGTAACGAAAAATTAAAAGCGATTAATAAAGAAATTCGCCGTGGAAACAACAGTAAAAGGTAGTCTTCTACTTTAAAATACATAGTAGCACGTAAACACATTAGCTTAATACAGGGGGCGTGCAACCTACGGCTTGAGGGCCGCATCCGGACCACTACCGCATTTTACGCGGCCCGCAAAGCTTTGGTTTGAATTATTAATTGCAGATAATTCTGTACATTTTAAGATTAAATACGAGTATATCAAAGAAAATATATATTTTCATTTTATAGGATTACATTGTTGAGAAACAATGTTTAAACTAACTGCAAAATGAGGTTAGGTTATTGTTTTAATAAATACATGTTTTCTATCACAGCAAGTTGAAATGCTAATGACTCTGACAGGGTGGTGGAAAGACAAATCTGAAAATGCAATAAGGTATAACACTGCTACATAAGTTGAAACAGCATAAAAAGGGTTAAGAAATTATTCGAGGTTCCGTTACTTTTACCGGTACTTCTGCTAGAATATAAAAACAAAAGTAATACGTAATACTATAACGTAATGTATGTAGTGTTTATCGATGGTTTAATATGGACGATTAAATTGTTAGTTTTCTTTAAACTTTAGTTTTTAGAGATGATATAAGTTAAGATGAGCGACAAGGCTGAAAAGAGAAGGAAATATATAAGCGAGTACAAAAGGAAGAAGAGGAGAGAAAACGCTGAAATCCGTGAACATGAAAGAGTTGAAGGAGAATACAAGAGAATCGGAAATCAAGACGAGTGGTACCGTGAAAATGAATATTAGCGTAGATTAGTAGCATATAATAATAAAATCAAAGTTTCAAGGGTTTCACTGAAAGAAACATGAAATACTATGTCAAAATACATGATATTTGTGATACGAATGTCGTTTATTTTTACCTCAGATATTAAAAATTTCATAATATTTCGAGCGAAACGGAGATTTATAAGCGTAGCAAGCATTTTTCTGATGTGCGGAGACATTTTGTCCTACACCCTAATGAGGATTTCTCCCACCCTCTTCCTTTCTCCCCCTCTCCTCTCTTTCGTTATCTAAATTTTCTAATTAACTGCATAATCTTGAACTATACGTTATTTCTGGAGGATAGACCCTATATTGCCTCTACTTCATGAGGATTTCTCCCACCCTCCCCTTTGCTCCCCCTCCCTCCACTTTTGCATTCTAAATTTTCTAATTTATGGCATAATCTTGAACTATATGTTATTTCCAGGCGATAGACACCTATATTGCTTGTGATTCATGAGGATTTCTCCCACACTCCCCCTTCCCCCACCTTCGTAATCTATATTTGATAACTGATTGCATTTTCACATATTATTATAAACATATCGAACCACAATTAAAACTAACTTTAGTTCAGAATGCAACACGTTCAATTGCTTATACAGCTGTTGTTTAACATTACTCGTTACCGTTCCGTTGTTTATATACCTGGTGGAACAATTTACCCGTTCACTAATATATAAATCTGGTTTAATTGTTCACATTAGCTGTGGTTAAATTACCAGATTGAATTTTTTATACTGTGTAAGTTAACTCAAAATGCAATCCGTTCAATTGTTTAAAAAAAAACTTATAGCGGTAAACATCAGCGAAAAAAATTGGAGATGGGGCTTTTGTCATTATCCCCATCAGGGGGCAGCCGTGTAAGTTTGGTGGTATACGTTGCAGGGGCGGCCGATTGTAATCCTGGCGGCATAACGTCAAGGGGCGTTGAGGTACGCTTGGCGGTATAAGTTTCAGGGGTAACCGTGTGTAAGTTGGGTAGCATAGAATCAGGGGGATTTTATGTGAGTTGATGGCATATATTCAGTGAGCATCTGGATGCACGTTATGGGCAATTATAGGCGCCACTGCATATATAAATTCCACAGTAACGAATGCGTCTCACAAACAGAGAAGATGGTTACTTTTTTAATCGATTCCTCGATTTCAATGAGTTTAGTTTCAGATCGTGAAGTGGGCGCTCATGCACCGCCGGTTTCCTCCTTAATTAATACACATCCCTTTGAATATCATTTATGCCTCTCAAGCACTAACGCGAGACCAAAAAACCCTCCGTTGTAAGTTTCCTTTATGATTTAAAACGTTTCTGTACTTATTTTGCGAAACATTCATATTGAAATTTTAATGCATGTAACATGTAATGGCAATTGTTTTAAAAAACTTAGAGCGGTAAACATCAGCGAAAAAATTGGGGGTGGGGCTATTGTCGCATTTTTAACGGAGTGGGGCTTTTGTCGGGTGGGGCTTTTGTCGAGTGGGGCTGGTGGCTTGCAGCACAAGTATCTGGGCTGATTATGGAAATAGAAAATCAGTTTTGTTTATTTTCGATGGTACCTCGCAGTAGCATAGCTAGAGGTATCGGACCTCTAGGCAAGAATCGCTGATGGGTCCCCTAAGCGGAAATATTTTAGTAATGGGGGGCCCTCATGAGAAAGAAGTGAAAGAATACCAACCACTAGTTTATTCTGCAGCACAGGATATATAAGGATTACAAAAATTAGGTTAAAATAAATAAAAGCGGAAATATTTTAGTAAAAAGATTTTTTTATATATTTTATTGGTGTTTATTTTTCTCTGTGGTGGGGGGCCTCTTGAGGAAGAGGTGAAAGAATACCAACCACTACTTTATTATGCAGCACAGGATATATAAATATTAAAAAAATTAGCTTAAAATGTCTTTTTCCTTGCTTTTGCATTTGTTAAGATATTGACAATTTAAAATTTCAACACAACGTATGGGCCCCTTTTGTTCGAGGGCCCTTAGGCATTGCCTACTCTTGCTATATGGTAGCTACGCCACTGGTATCTCGTGTTTGTGCGATCCAGAAGTGTCTTATATACATATATTAACCGATACCTTTAAGTCAAAATGTTTCTAGTTTTTGGACTTTTACTTGATTTTAGCGACTTTTGTTTTACAAATTGCTTATGTATTCACTCTGTCTGCCTGTCTGTCCGTCCGCCCGAATGTGCAAGCGATATCTCTGAAACGTTTCCATCTAGAGAAACCAAATTTTAAGAATAAGTTACTATATATGAGATACATGTATCAAGAATTTGGTGAGTCAGGGATCAGCTGCTGGGGGATAATTTTGTCCTATTATTGCCCTATAAGAAAATCACGTAAATCAGTGCAGAGGTTTATACATTTGATTTTTTAAATTATTTCCCGTCAAGATTCGAAATCAGGACTGGAGCTGTCGGAAAGTTTAGAAATTGTAGTTTCTTATTTTTAAAGAAGGAATTCAAATCCCTGTAGCTTTAGCGTAAATTTATAGTTTTTACCAGAAAAAAGTGGGAGTTATTCTGGGTCTCAAGAATCGACTACCATGGCAACGAGCTCAGTGCTTTTATATGGGTAAGTTTTTAATGTGAATTAGAGGGCTATATTGTAATGTCATTAATATTAAACAAAAAACAATGGAAGATATTTATTTTTTGTAAAAAAATCGCCTTATATTATTTGCTTTCGCAGCACTTTCCTACCATTTTCAATTTCTTTTATCAAGCACTCATTTCCAATAATTAAAACCTTAACGAACGAAAAACGATTGGTTAAACTTCAGAAAGTCTTTGTTAATAACGTTTTGACTGTTTTAATTCGATGCAAATTTAAACGAACATCGAAACTATAGTCGAAAAACCTTCACCCACATTTCCAGTCACGGAATCCGAAACTCTTTGGCGTGACAGAGAATGAATTTGATAATTAACGAAATTTCAAAGAAACTAAATTGACTTGTCATATACAAATATCAAAATAAGAATAATAATGATGGTGGGCAGTTTCTGTCTTTTGTCTGTGTCTTTGCAAATAAGATTTGACCTCATCGATTGGTGCTGCCACCTTGCGGCAGTTATTATAACTGCTACGAGCTTTCAGAAGACGGTCAGGCTATTTCCTCATTGTTTTATATTTTTTCCATTATTGTTATATGTTTTCAATTGTTGGTGATAGAAATCTATCACCCAACATTTCTATCTATAATTCTTCCGTTGATATTTCAACGGGCATTACACTAGTCAGGTTGATGATGTTGGGCGTTCATGGTTCGAATCCCAGGGTCCGCGAAAGGAAGGCGGCCGTAAAAAAAATCCAACTACCATCACGGATTATCCAATTAGGCTAGCATAACGCCTTCGGTGAACGATAATTTCTTTTTTTTTTAAAAGACAAGCGATAAAGCCATACTGGATACGTCTTATCCTTTCACTATAAGCTGTTAATTTGAAACAAGTATTATGGACAGGGAAAAACATTTACTAGGTTTCAAACTTTTAGACACGGTAATTAAACGGAGAATTCATTAATATTGATGTCATCCTTCAAAATGCTTCGACGGAGAGAGAGAGGCAGGGAGAAGTGAAGAGAGACAGAGAGAGAGAGATAGAGAGAGAGGGGCATATAGAAGTGAAGAAAGGCAGAAGGCGCTATGGAAAGAGAGAGAGAGAGGAAGGAGATTTCGGTAATTAATCATAATTACAGCGCCAGCCGCCGGAAATGTCTGAGAAATCCAAGCGCAATATCAGCTGCTGCAGCGATTTGACGGGATCGTTAAAGAGGGGAGAAGTGACATCACCTCCAGAGATCCAAGCCCTAGAGCTTAATAAGCCTTTCGACTGCTGCTCTTATACCTCCTTTTCACACTCTCACAACCAACCAGCTCCAACCTTTTGAAATTTGCCGTCAACAATTTCTTCGTGGTTGCCAAGCGACCCTTCCCTTACGAAAGGGAGAATTTTGCGTGCAACAGATGAATCGGACGATAGTCAGGCGTTAATCTTAATGCCTTCGGAGGAAAGCGTGACGATCTCTCTTCAGTTTCCATTAATGGAAATCCATCGGAGAGCTTTGGAAATTTCAACACGCCTATTAACTATCTTCGGCTTTCATTTGTATGGACGAAAAGATCAAATCGAGTTGTCTAGTTATCTGGTTTTATGGTTGAAGGCGACGCGCGCATTGACGGCGCTTTGGCTGAATTACTGTTATAATCTTCAGATTCCAGAAAGAATTATCCAGCTCGCTTTATTTTTTAAATCGAATTGAAAAACCATAATGGTTTTCCCAATCTCCTCATTGCTATTGGATAAAACCTTTTCAGTTTTCCTTATCTTATCATTAAAATGATACTATGACATTCCACGAAAAACTTGCCACATTCTGATTTGCTTTTAGCGCAAAATTGATAAGGATCGTGAAATGTTGATTTCACAGAATTTAAGATCTCCCTCTTCTTTTAACAGAAATGCCTACCATGAAGAGCTACGAAAATGATGCAAAGCACAGTCTCTTCATAGAAGTTCCAATTTAATAGATGCTTATATATATATATATATATATATATATATATATATAAGTCCAACATTCAGTAATGGAAAACTTTCGTAGACAGATAACCAACCAAAAAAGAATAAAATATACCGTTTTCATTCTGGGCACGAAGAGGTTAAATAAATGTTCGCATAAAGATTAATTGGATGACTAATTAGAGAGAGAGAGAAAGGGAGGGAGAAAGTAAGTGGACGGGAGCGTTAATTTCGCCGCGTGTGAGGAAAATTTAGCTTCGTAGGCGTAATATAACTACCCTTAAAATTAATATTGCTTGAATTCATTAGTTTCTCCAAAAGCTCACAGAATGAGTTATTTCCATAGTAAAGTGTGCGTAGTAAGAAAATGTTGTTTTCTTTTGGAAACTTCTCAAGGATGCGTTTTTAAAAAAATAGGATTAGAGGGAGTAATAACTCTGATGGAGATGTTTACTCCTTTAGCAACGCACAGCAAAGGATAACGTTTCTGAAAGGTTTCTCGATTGACAAGTTTCACATTCTAATTAATCTTCAAGGTTGGAGGGAGAAGTAATTGAACCTCACGCAATCTGTAATTTTGAGATCAGAGGTCTATTTGACTAGATTAACAAAGAGATTCCTCTATGCGTGTGGTGTGTGTATTAGTAGACAAAATTATAAGGATGATAAGGAGGATAAACGACCGTAAAAAAATTGCGAACCTAAGCGGAAATTTCCTGAGAGGAATATGATATATATGATTAGAGGAATGCTTGAAATAAGAGGAATTCGGCTGTAAAGGATCCAGTTAATAGACAAATTGAAGAGACAGAGTTCTAAGGAAAATATGGGCAGGGAGGCGAAACTAATGGCACGCGGGTCGTTTTTTGGCAAGTGAGGCGATTTTGTCTGGCACACAACAGGAAAATTGTTTACTTATTTTCTCCTTAATGTTTTTTTCATTTAAGATACAGCACACAAGATTATTTGTAGCTTGTTTACAATTATATCGATAAATAAATCGAATTATAGTGGTTTTTCGTCCATAAAGTAAATGTTTGTTGCTCCGTAATTGCCATTCGCCTATAAATGATATGGGACAATGAATCTTTCAAGATGATAAACTGAATTTGATATAACCAATAAATCGCTTTATGAGCCCTAAGTCGGAGAATAAATAATCATTGTCAAACCATAAAATTATAGTATATTTTTGGGTGTGTTATAAATTGGCACGTCATTTAGTAAAGAGAAGCCAATATTCGTAATTTTGGCATGCGAAAAAAGAAAGGTCTGCAGTCCTTGCACTAGGGGCTCTACCTATGACGGTTCGCTTCGGTTTTCTATTATTTTTAATACTAACTCAGCATGAATTTAATTAATATTTGAAATATAAAATACATTTTCACTACCTGCTTTTTACTTTGAAGTAAAAGGATTAATGCGTTTTCTACGGAAAGAGGTTATACTTTGTGTTAGGTTTCTGACATCATCACATGTTGGCATCCTTGGCTGAAATGAACGGTGTTATAATACGGTCTAACTTCAATTAAAATAATTGAAACAATGATATTATAATACAGATAATTAATTCTCATTTAAAAGCATTGGACTCGTTCCCAAGATAGTTAACAATTTTTATTTAAAAAAATCACAAGAATGTCTCTTTTTCTGATTAGAAACAAATTGTTAAGCTAATTTTGTAGGGATCTGACTTTCAACTTAAAAACATTATCTTCATTCTTTCAGTTAGGGCACTGTATTTGTTACGATTTCGCAACTCAATTTTAAGTAATTTAAAAATTAATTTTATAAATCCATGCATTGCTTTCCATGATTTTCATGTGGGGTCGGAAAAACTACCTTTAAAATGATTTTTTTGTCATTTATGGATTTTTCCATCGGTCTTAACCAATGAACTATCGTCACGCCAAATTTAAGATCTGTAGATCTTGTAAAAGTACCTTAGGTTTTTTTCCTCCTCTCCTAATTAAATAGCAGCTATTTATAATGTGTGTGAATAAAATTACATCTTGCCAATGTAAATTCCAAAATTTAGTGATTTTTATCAAGTGGCTGGCCGATCTCAGTTCTCAATACGTTTGCCATCTTGTACGATTCAAGAATAAGGTACATGCTTAAGATAATTAATTATTTTTTCAAGTGGTTAATTCTTGAATTTGCTTTCAGCCATAAGATGAGCTCGGCAGTTCTGTAGCGAATTCTAGCACGATGCCAAGTAAAAAGAATGAATAATTACTTTTTTTTCCGTTACAATGGACGAATGAACAAATGATGACGCCATATGCCGAAAAGGTTAGTAAATAAAAGAAAGTTTCGGATACAAAACATTTTGAATTAAATTTTTAAAAAGAATGAAACACAAAACCAAACGTCCGAGGATCACGACTGCGGTTTTTTTTAAAATTTTGTATGCGGACGAATGCTAAATATTTTACGGTTGGATATACTGAAAAAATAAAACCAGCAACGATACTATCTCCTTCCATACGGTCACATATTAACAAACATGGTGACAGCGTGGAGCTATCAACTTTGACATATGAGTTGGGAAATGAATAAACTAATATTAATCGATTGAATAATGAATAATGTTTTCCTGAATACAAAATATTCGTATAAATAAATAACCAACATTGTTTATGTAATTCTCTGTCTGTATCGTCATCGCTCATAATATCAGTTCAAGTATGTCCGTTGGATAATTCGTGAGTAACTCTCGAAATGGGAACACGAATTACTCGATTTTGACCATTCTTTCCGTATTTCGCCGCCATCACATCTAAAGATGATTATGGGTAATCACATTATGCAATTCGATTCTAGAAGAGATCGATTCTTCCAATTCGATAATATTGAAATGGGTGCGGCGTTTTTTATTTGCATGTTAAAATTACTTTTAATCATCGTGCACATTCGGGAATCAATTCAAAGAACGCATAAAAACATGAAGATTCATTTTCGTACTTTCGCTTTTAAATGCATGCCCATTAGGTCCAAAAATATGTTTTAAAAAGGAAGATTTTACGTTTTTTGAGGCGAAAACCTTTCGTTGTCAAGGTCAACTGAATTGTAGCTGATTACACAAAATTACCTAAACGATAACACGAGAGGGAACCTTTGAGTAACCTAAAAATGACTGAAATAAATGGTTGGAAGAACACGCCTTTCACAAGGATCATTTCCAATGATACAGCAGGGTTATCTTTTGTGTCATAGGGTCTCCATTTTCGATTTACTTTTGGATAAAAAGAACCGATGAAGATTTAAACTGGTGACATATCATCACCGATCTGATTAATTGAATGAGTTGATAGAATGGTCAATTGTTGCATAAATCAAGTAAGTTTCATGAGGCTTTTCAGCTTCGTTTTGCTTTTCCGACATTGATAATCCCATAAAATTGATTACGGACGGTATTATTAATTTAGTTTTCTCTCTTCAGATATTATAAGTACCGTACTAAACATTACTGGGAATATTACAGAAAATTCTTGAAATTGAATCGAGTAAAATAAATAAAATTAGAACAATAAGGAAATGAAGATAACACGATTAAAAACAACACATGCACTCTGAGGCGTTCTTCACGAATTATTTAAACATAAAATAAGAGCAGTATTAGGGCTTGATATCAAAACGCCGATAAACGATACATAAGACTTGATGCCAAATAAAAATTAAAGTGAAGCGGGAGAAGGAGAAAAATTGTGAACTTGAACGGGACTCGAACCCGGGACTCGAACCCGGGACTCAAACCCGGGTTTCCCACTTTCCGGGTAGATGCTTTTAACCAACTAATATATCAAGCCAGCCTAATTCTCCCTCCTCGAACTGGGGTATTAATTAAAGTTTTGTTCATAGAAATGCGGCACCCCTTCTTTGGTTTTATGCACCATTTATACCATTTCTTATTGCCCTATATATAACAAACTTAATGAAAATCGACGCAATAACTTTACAGAAAAAATATACGGACATACGGACACGACGCACATTATTTACTTTTTATAAAGTACCCTAAAACATACCATCTTACAGCTGGGGAATTACGTTTTCGATGGTACATATAAAAATTAACTCAGAGAGGGCCATCACCTTACACATACATATGTGAATCGAGGCGTGCTTGGCAAGAACAAAAATTCCCTTGCGGCTCACAGAGCGAAGAAATTCAGAAAAACTCTCACGTCTCCAACTCACCAACAGCTGTGGTTGCACGTGAACCGAGAGAGATGAGGGCGTCGACAGTATGACCCCAAGATGCTGCTCGCCGAATGCGTTGGCCGCCCTGCACTCCCACCTCCCGGCGTCCTGAGGAGAAACCCTCCGAAGCAGGAGAAGGGGCGAGTCCGATGGACCTATGATCCTAGGACGGCCACCGGAGGCGCCACTTCCGCCGACGGCGCCCATTCCCAAGACGCCGGCGCTGTCGTCCACCTTCTCCCAGCTTTTCGAGGGAGATGAAAAAAAATAAATAAACGCATATTTGAATGGCGTTTTAACGACTGGAAAGTGAGAAATGGCCTCGTTGTTTTTTTTTTGGAAAATTATATTAGTCGAATAGGTTTGCTTTTTTAATGACTGGAAAGTGAGATATTGCCACGTTTCGGAGTAATAAAGTAGTCGGGCGGATGGAGGTCGCCGACGATATGAAAAATGATTTGTTTATGCAGAAAGGAAAATTATTTGACACCATAAAAATCGTGTTATATCAACGAGAATTACACGCATTTTTTTAAAAGTGAACTTCCTTTTAGGATAAGTACCGCGAAGTAAATGATCGTCATGGTTCAAAAGTGTTCTAATAGAGAAAGACAGAGTAAATTGTTTTAATCCCTAAAACATTTTTTTTAACAGGAGGAGACAGGGTACTATCGCGTTTCATCGTAACTGATTTTTCTATAGCAGCGAATAGAATTGAAATAAATATGTTTTTCATTGTTATGCACATTTATTTAGTTTTTTATTATTACAACCTCTCATTCTATTTTTTCGTGTATTTTTTTTAAGCTTTAAGAGGAACATTGAAATCATTTGGCTATCGGTAACGGATATTTTAGTATACTTATTTCATTCGAGTTTAGAACAGAGAGAGCATATAAAGAGATAACACTTCCAATAAATGTACTCATCGTTATTTAGAGATTCATCCATTTTATCATCCTGAAATAATCATGTATAAGATTGGGAATTTTGAAAAGAGGAGAAAAAAAGAATCTGCTTTGACCGGGAATACGATCCCGGGTCTTCCACTTGCGAAGCGGATATTCTACCACCGAACTGAAACTATTCCGTTAATTATAACTTATAAGATTCGTAATTATTTAAAATCATACTCGACCATAACTTACGAGTTTCTTGCACCCGATGTACGAATGGTACGTATAACTTAAAGGTTTGCTCTTATATTTTGCCTAGTCTATCTCGTCTGAGATACACGTATATCTCATAAAAGGTTTCTGAGAAGACATTTTAAACGGACGACCTTTCTTAAAATGGCGATTTTCCGGGTTTTTCAACTCAAAGCACACAAATAATTTGAACATTTATTGCTTCAGAGAAAGCATTTGGAAAAATTAGTATTCGGGCAAAATGGCAAACGTTTACAACCTTCTGAAAAATATATTATCGCCGATAATTTCCTCTATCTTAAACAGCGATAAGTAAAACTAAAAAAAAAATATATATATATATAAAACACTCCCTTTTTTCCTGCTCCGCACGCACATTAATTAATAAGCGAAGAAAAAAAAGGCAACAACAAGACTTTCCGCGCATATTAAGGATGCGTTCCTCTGCCACTTGTTAGCAAATAAAAGAGAGGAGGAGAAAGAGGAAAGAGAAGCAAAGAGGGCGGATGAAAGATGGCGGTTAGCGTCCAGGAGGGAAATTTTTCTCATCGCGAGAGGAAGAAGGGAGATTAAATTTTTAAAAATAAAAGGAGAAAAATTAGGGAGAAACGGGGGTAATAGAGTGTCATGGGAGTTCTCCACCGCTTCCTACCAAAACTCCACTTCTATTCTTAAGAGTAGGTGAATAATGAGGCCTCTTTAAAGAAGCTAGACGGGAAAACAAAAAGGAATAAAAGGGATGTGTAGTAGTAAGGAAAGCGAAAGAAAGAGAATGATAGAGGTAAAGAGAGAGGGAGAGAGGGAGGGAGGGAGGGAGGGAGAGACAGACAGACAGACAAACGACTTTATTTCGGGCGAAATTGAGACTACATAGTCCCTTCTTACATTTAACCCTAAGTTATGAATTACAAATGACAGTAAAAATAATAACATAAACATACAAACAGAAAACAAATACCTGAAATTAAACAAATGAAAAAAGAATAACACAAGAAAAAAAACAATTAAGAGATTGAGATACAAATTTGGAAACCTCTAAAAAGAGAAGACTAAGTATTTGTGGTAAAAACATAGGAAGGACCTTACGTGGCCAACCTAGTTTAAAAAACCACGCAGGAAAACACCCACGAAGGGAAGGGGGGTGGAAAAAACCTGCGAAAATCCTACATACATGAAAGAACAATTGTGGAAGAGGGAGGGAGAGAGAGAGATGGAGGGAGAGAGAGAGAGGGAGAGAGAGAGGAAAGGAGAGAGAGAGGCAAAATTTATTAATTCCTAGCATTTTTAAAGAGCGAGAAGACGGCCGAGTACAAGACGGGGAAAAAAGAGGCGCTTAATTCTCTTGCACTCTGTCACTCAGACGTGAAATATTCTCGCAAAGAAAGGAGCGAGACGTGTAACACGGACGGACTAATTCGTTACCGGTTTTTTTCCTTCTCCCTTAAAAAAAAAAAAACGAGTGCGAGAAGAGGGTTTCGTTTAAAAAATATATGAGGCGAGCGGTTAATTTTTGCCGTTCGGTGACAAGGCACTATAGTAAAGTCCCATTTTCCTGCGAAAATAGCACTCCGCAGGAAAATTTTTGTTCCTTTAAATTCGTTATAAATAAACGTCTTTATTAAAACGATCTTAATTTAAACGCCCTTTGCGAAGGGAATAACTCGACCATAAAAAAACGACAAGCTTACGAAACCGCAGGGTACTTTTGTACCAAAACAATGTAATCCGATTGGAACAATCTTACTCTAAAATTGATTTTAACGGAAATTTAAATTGAATGCCTTGAAACAAACTTAAGAATGGAAACTTATGAATGGAATGGTTGTCTGAATAAACGAGATTATCATTGACTTAAAAATTAATGAAATCCAATAGAAGATACAGAAAATATTACGGGATATTAGGCTCTATTATAGCTTTGTTTTATTTTTGAAAGAAATTCTATGCGTCTGGCCATTGTTATATTTTATATGCAGTGTTTGATGCTCGGAGAAAAAATTACCTGAAGATATTGTCGAATTATGTTATTTAAGAACTTCCGAAAATTAAAAAAACTGGAATCCATATGATAAATTAGGTAGATACATTGTCCGTATATCCAGATGCACATTTATAGGCCCAAACAGCCGTCATCAGTGGCAATTCATCAATTGTAGGTCCTGATATTCTTCATTCGGCGAATCAGTGATTGTTCTGATTCTTCCCTACATCTTTATGGCTATTGGAAGTACCTAATGTATTTATCAGACTGCAGTCATATGTATAGCTCCAATATTCCTTTTTGAATTAAACTTACTCAAAAACGGCAAGAAGAATAAGCAAGTTTTTATTCCGTAAGATATACCTATAGAGAAAGATATATGGCCGAGAGATAAAAGTTTCGCTAAAAAAAATCGGTACAACATACATTGTACAAACTTTCTCATATACTAATGCGCCGTTTAGATATCTTTAGAAAATGAAAATTGTATCAGTCGAATTTTAGACAATCCAATTTTTGTTAAAGTTGCCCAAGGATAAACTAGCCACATATTCAATTTTAGAGAAAAAAGCAAAATGGAGTGGATTGCGGGTAAAATATGAGTCTTCGGTTTTGATTCGCATTTGTTTATAGTTCGGATTAGGTAAAAGGCTTCGAGATTAGTGCATTATGGCCACTGCTTAAATATTATATACAGAAAAGCCTTATTAATCATTAACTCGAGATAATAGATTAAAGAGAATAGCATACGGAACACAAAGCTCTCAAGTCTATTAAATATGAACCACGCAATTCAGGTCGAATAAAATATTCAAAGCCATTTAGGTCACGCTTAGAATTTGAAATAACCGCGCTATATATATATTAATTAACCTTTCTGCATTAAAGCACTAAAAATACATAATAAAAAGAAGGAAACGAATATCATTATAATAGCAGGTTTAAAAAAAAAAAATAAATAAAACTATATATGTTTTGCTATTCTTCGGTTTAAAATCTTACATCACTTTAAACGCATGCAATGGAGAATTATTCAAAATTTTTCAACTGGACTTCCATTAGGCATTGATTTTAATACCTCTTCTTAGAATGTCCAAGTCATAAAAACGTATAATTTTATGGGCTAACTTCTAGACCCTGTTACAGGTATAAACAATGCACTTTGAAAAATCATCAAAGGAAAAAAACAGTTAAATAAAAACTGCAAACGGTAAGCTGTATAATATCGTAACTTGCCCTTAAAGGAAATCAAATTAATTCAGGAACCGTTTTATCCCAAGTTAACAGACACCATCCACCCACACAAAGACCTGGCAATCGGGGTCCGGAGCGGAACAGATTTGGAATTCAGATCTTGATTGGCCAGTTTAAAAAAAAACTTAAAAGGTTTCGAATGTTCACGGAGAATACTACAGAGCTTAAAGAGAGGACGCGATGGGCGAAAGAGAGAGAGAGGGGGGGGGGGGAGAATCACGAAAAAAGGGAGAGAAAAGAGAGAGAAAAGAGAGAGAATAACCGAGAAACCAGAATAAACCTTATCAGAGGACGAAAGCAGGTTTAAAGGAGGAAAGCTGGCGACAGGACAAATACGTTGGCCTTCTAAAAAGGAGGGAAAGGTAAATGTAAAGGGAGAGAGAGAGAGAGAAAGGAGGAAGGGATGAAGGGGTAAGGGAGGAAGGAGGAAGGCAGAGGAGGGAAAAGGGGGAGCGGTAGACCTGTCCCCGGCTTTTAGCATGGCGAGCAGGCTCCATGAATAATTAATAGCTGTACGCATATAGGGACTGAGGCTTTGGGAGTAGGAAGGTTGGGGACTCTGAAACGCATTCTGAACACTGCGCACGACGGTGCAGAACACCATGAACCATTAGCGTCAACTTCAACGTCTTTTCCTTCCCTTTCCTACCCTTTTACGCTTCTCCGTCCTTTTCCTATCATCTATCGCTCTATCTCTCTTTCTCCCTATTTTCCTTCCCGCGCATGGCGATTTCCCCCACCCCCCCTCCCTTCCCAGCGTAGGCGGGAACATGGCCTAGTGAGAATACTTTGCGCTCACTTTTTACTTTCTCATGCGAAATATCGAGAAAGTATTGCTATCGCGAAAAAATTCGACCTCGAGATTTTTACGGAAATATAAGTTTTAGGTGTCGCTAAATCCAAAAAAATTATTTTCGCAAAACCCTCTGTCTATCTGTATTTTATTGGCTCTAGGGCCTAAACGGTAGAGCGAAAATGAATGAAATCTCGAACTTAGGCATTTTATCATACAGAGTAGAAGCTTTGAAGAAGTGGTTGACCATGCTAAATAATTAAGGGTATATTATTCTACGCGATTTTAACAACAATCCGATTTTCTCGAAAACGGCTCTAACGATTTTGATCAAATTTCGTAGTTACTTCAGTTTACGTCTTCAATAATACTGTATAGTTCATATTTCTCAAAAATTGAATATAAGGCTAGTTTATTCTAGGCAACTTTAACAATAATTCGATTTTCTCAAAAACGGCTCTAACGATTTTGACGAAATTTCGTACAGTTACTTGAGTATACATCTACAATAATAACATTTTTCACAATGAATGAATATAAGGCTAGTTTATTCTTGGGCAACTTAAAAAAAATTGGATTTTCTAAAAACAGGCTCATACGATTTTCATTTTCTAAAGATGACTAAACGACGTATTAGTATATGAGAAAGTTTTTATAATGTATGTTGACCGATGTTTTTGAAGAATCTAGGATATGGGAATGAAGATTTTTATTTTACGGTCGAATAATAATTAGCAGAAGTTTTTTAATTATTGGTTTATTATCGGGTAGATGGGCATGGAAGAATGTCCGGTCGTCCGTAAAGGTTTGATTTTAAAAATTGCGCGTGTGATGTTCACTTGGAGAGACCAATTTACTCAGTCTGAAAAGCATAAACGGACAAGCTAATCATGCTGAATTACAAAATTACAGAAAATATGCGTATAAACTCATTTAACTTTGGATTTATAACAAATTAAAACGATTACCTTGGTTTTAGAAAGATAAATATTTGTCCTGCAGAAAACCTTTTCTCCGGGGAACATTAAACTGAATAAATAATTAATTTGAATAATTCACTTTTAGTTTTTGATAAGGAATTATTCAAAGCCCGTCGAAAATTACACAAATGAATAAATCAGTGCTATGATTACCTTAGAATATAAAATACATTATGTATATTTTATGAAATTTCTATTTATGTACTTGATTAAATATCGCTTCGTGAAAGCACTGTGCGCAATGTCTTCCGAAAATTCACGTAAATTAGTTGCCAAAGGAAAATATAAACACGAACATTTAAAAAAAATCGGTACAACATACCTTGTACAAACTTTCTCATATATTAATGCGTCGTTTAGTTATCTTTAGAAAATGAATATCCTATCAGCCGTTTTTTAGAAAGTCCAATATTTGTTAAAGTTGCCCAAGAATAAACTAGCCGTATATTCAATTTTAGAGGAATATGAATTATAACGTATTATTTCAGACGTATACTCAAGTAACGGTACGAAATTTTATCAAAATCGTTCTAGCCGTTTTTGAGAAAATCTAATTATTGTTAAAGTTGCCTAGAGTAAACTAGCTTTATTTTCATTTTTTGAGAAATATGAACTATTTGGTATTATTGAAGACGTAACCTCAAGTAACCATATGAAATCTGATCAAAATCGTTAGAACCGTTTTTCAGAAAATCAAATGGTTGTTAAAATCGCGTAGAATAATATACCCTTAATTATTTAGCATGGTCAACCACTTCTTCAAAGCTTCTACTCTGTATGATAAAATGCCTAAGTTCGAGATTTCATTCATTTTCGCTCTACCGTTTAGGCCCTAGAGCCAATAAAATACAGATAGACAGAGGGTTTTGCGAAAATAATTTTTTTGGATTTAGCGACACCTAAAACGTATATTTCCGTAAAAATCTCGAGATCGAATTTTTTCGCCATAACAATACTTGCTCAATATACTTCGTATATGAGAAAGTAAAAATCTCTTTCCATTAAAAGAGCGAGCGAGCGAGAACTACGCATTTTACCGAAAAATTCAAGCCTTATTACGCGTCGGGACACGTTCGGCAAGCAAAAACGAGTTACTTATAACAGCACCGCTTCTTTTCTTCCATTGCGCGAGACTCGCACGACGAAACAAAAGAAACGCGAAAATACCGTCGCCGTCAAATCCATCCGAATTTGCCATTCAACCCACAACGGACGAGCAGTCCTTTTATTCCTATATTTTCGCCAAATACAAATTTTTATAGCACTAAAGCTCTTTTTTTTTTAAAATCAAATATAAAACGACAACGACTACAACTCCCACCGCGTTTCTCCCGAAATAAAAAAAAATACCGAAAAACGACAATTCCCCAAAACGAACGCGCGGAAAAAAGTTTAAAGGACTCCAGCATTTGTTATCGTACTTCCAACGAAATCGCAGAAGGGAAAATGAAAACAATGAGTCGAAAAATACATTTCGAAAAATTCGAACATTTTATTCATTTTTTTTTTGGCGATGAAAGGAAAAAAATTAACGCCGAGACAGGATGGGAAAAAAAGAGAAAGAGAAAGCGAAAGAGATGGAGAAAGGAAGAAAGGGAGTGGATACAGAGAGAGTGTACGGGTGGAAGAGGGAGAGTATTAGAACGCCCGAGGAAAGTGAGGGAGGACGCCTAAGTGTCAGATATTCTGCTGCGTGTTTTCGAGTCGAAGTGGCGAGGAGAGGAGGAACTGAGTGGCCGTTTTGCAAAGAGGAGTGGAGAACGCCTGGAAAGAAGGAAGTGGGAGGTGGTGGATGGAGTGGGAGGGAGGTGCAAAAGCAAGAGGATTAAAGAGAGGGGTAAACGAGAAAGTGAATGAGCGAGGGAAGGACTGCAAGGAAAATGACATATATGGTGCTTTTATTTATTTTTTTTAAGAAGAAAACTATTGTAAACAAATATTACTGAGTCGTACCAAAAACAAGCAACAAATAATTTTTGGATGATAAATTCGACATTTAAAAATAAACTCCGGCGTAATCGAACCCCGACACTCGAATCTTTGAAATCCGATACGCTTTTCAATACACTAAAGCTTCATCCACAGATATTTTCCTGTAAAATATCATCTTTTCTTTCTTGCAAGAGTTATTCTAGATTTATCAGCAAAGTTCTGACGCAGACACCAAATACTCCTTAGAAGCTAGTTCTGGATGTATAAAACTTCTAGCATGTGTATCCTGAAAATTAAGCTTCTCTAGATTTAAGAAATCCAGTGATAATGTACACTCGGACGGACAAATAAACCGAATGCATAAGCCAATTAAAAAAAATAGAAGCCCAAAAAAAGAATGAGTACAGAAAAGAAGTAACGCAGGAGAGGGAGAAGAAGATGAGGGAGAGAGATAGAGAGAGAAGAAAGAGGGTAAAAAGACAGGGATAAGGAGAGACACATGGATTGGGGTATGCAGAAGCAATGAAAGGGATGAAGAAGAATAAGAATGAGTGAATGAGACAAGGAGCTTTGGCAGCTACAAGGAGAAGGCGGAGAGAAGTTGGAGACGAAAAGAGGGATAGAAAAGGACTGTAGAGAGCGAACACGACGGTGTGAAGATTAAGTGCGCGTGTGTGCGTGTTTGAGTGATAAGTGTTAAAGGGAGGGGGCGGGGGGGGGGGGAGAAGAGTAAAAGAATAGGTGGGATTCCTGAAGTAGGTAATTACACCGCAGGACTATGTACCCAAGTAGCATGCGAGACGCAAGATACGTCTGCTGTGGGAGTACCTGAAGAGAGTGATATTCACGGAACTATTGATTCTTTTATGTTTTCCTTTCGTTTCTTTAAATGAACGTAATATAGAATTCTTTTGAAGATGAAAGCCAATGAAATAAAGTATTTTTTTAAAAAAAAGAAGGAAGCCAGAGGGTGTCGCAACCTTTCTTTTCCGCATAAGAACGTAGTATGTATTTAGCTTCACTCAACCGAATTCAACTGACGCATAGAAGGAAATATTAAGTTTACCCTGCTCATGTATGCAACTAATTTTCAGGAAAGATAACTATTTTTTATTATACCAAAAGTTGCTTATACTCTAATAAAAAGGAAAATCTTCATTAATTTTTTATGTTACTTATTTATGTTGTCTTCCACGCAAAGCCAAAGGCTTGTCTGCATGTATCGGAAAAATCCCAAGACGAACCACAACATCCATGCTCGAAGCGGGATTCGAACCGGCGACCAATGGGTTAGAAGCATGCATATTACCTACCAGTCTCACCTGGCCGCTGTTTAGCCAGAAACTTCCTGATTAGATAAAATATTTCTGGATTGAAGCATTAATCCTGCAAATATAACTTCAATTTCAGCTATATAACTTGGAAAAAAGGGAAATTCAATGATATATCATTGCATTTTGCATTAATAAAAAAATTAACGAACAGAATAACTTCTAATGCAGTAACATCAACGTGTCAATCGATACATTTAGTTCGTCCTATAACACACTAAAAGCATGAATTTTTTCCCATTATTTTTTCTCTCACTGTGCACGAAACGTGTCGATATCAAGATGCGAAAGAAAAAAAAATAATTCCGAGTGAAACGAAAACTTGAAAAGCATTCCAACCGCTCTCTCAAAGAATATTCTTATTATTCCCGTCATTATCGGCAAGAAAGTCAAAGAAACGTGTGAAATATCGCGACATGGTCTGAAAAAATAATAACGGCGGACAGTCGAGGCGAAAATTAATTCAGCGAAGAAAAAGAAAGAAAGAGTTCCTTGGAGCGTATTGTCTTAAGATCCTATTTTTGCTCTCCTGATTCTTTTTCGGTAGAAAAATTTCCTTGGAAACGTTTCTCGGGTAACTTATTTTTCTCCCTTCACCGCCTTCTTTTTTCACATTCGCCCAACCGAACACGTAGTTTGTTCAGATGCCATATGTATGTATATCAGAGCTGGTAAAGTTCCGGTTCCGGAACAAGGAACGGTTCCAAAATGGTTCCGGTTCCTGGATCAAGGACCGGAACAGAAAAATGGTATCGGAACCGGAACCGGAACAACTGTGTCAAATTTTTTATCCCGGAACGGTTCCGGAATGGTAAATGCTAACACTAATATCCATGTTCTCTCCCGGATTCAAATACGAGACCTTAGTATCCGTTGGAAGATACTTGAGCCACCCATCTACCACAATGAAAATCCTTTCTGGTTCAGAAAATCTACGAGCACTTATAGACTGCAGCACGCCTGTAATTTGGGATTCAAACCATGATGTGTTGGTTACCAAGAGAATTTTCGAGATTTTTGCTGTTGTTAAGCGGCATTGTGAAAGTTAAGACCTTCCAAAGAAATTGATTTTATAACTCCACAACACTCCTGGTCACCCGATAAACTTCGAGCCTTTAACAACGGCAATTAAATATCGAATCGTTTTTCTTTCTCTTCTATATTTAATTTTGCCTTATAAGTACTATGTTAATACTTTTTTGTAAGATGTTATATTGTAAAAATGCGTATATCTATGTCAAATAATTTATTATAGTAACATTCTCTTCGTCGTTACATGTATTACGTGATAGTCAATGAGTTAATCAGCCCTTGGAATTTCAACGGATTTAGAGAATCCAAAACTTCGACAGTGTAACATGTAAGCATCGCAAGAATAAGATAGTACACAATTATAACCGTCGAATAAAGCAAAAATGAAGAAAACCGCTCCGCATTTTCCTATTTAGATGAATGAAGGAAGAAAATCTTGCACTGTGAAAAATCGAAAATAACGTGTAAACCCCCTCCCTTCCACCCTCTCCTTCCCTTCTCTCCCTCCCTCCCCTCTCTCTCTCTCCCTCCCCTCTCTCCATCTTCCTCCCCTTCTCTCCCTCTCCCTCCCTCCCGCTCGCTCCCTCTCCCTCCATCTCTCTCTTAAATGTAAGAAGGGACTATACAGTCTCAATATAAATGCATTGAACTCTCAATTTCGGCGACAATGGGAGTTGTCATTGTAGCTTATAATTGGTTTTATAATAAAACTGATAAAATCACGTATTTTATTGATTCTAACCGCATTTCTACGCGAATTCGACCAGAATTCGGAATCTGTCTTCAATAAAAATAAACTTTGTTCTTTCCCGCAAAGAAGTATCCAAGTCTCAAGTTCATACCGTAATAAGTAATTTTAATGTGCAAATTCAAAGTAGTCTACAATCATCCCTGTATTTCAGTGGCAGGACGCGGCGAAATACGTGACATTCGATAATTAAATCGTTCGCCATTTCGAATCAAAGTGACGGACAGAAACAAAACCTTGACCATTCACTAAGTTAGAATGTAAGGAAGAATAGTACCAAATTTGGTTATTCTAGCTGTTATCATTTAGGAGTTCTATGAACAAACCAATAAACCAATACACACACGTCAAAATATATTATAGGAGATTTGTATATTATATATATTAAATATATAGAAATCAATTTGAAAGATTATTGTATGGCTTATATTTAACACTCATATCAAATTTAATTTTCATTGAATATTGAAATTGGGTACATTTTTGGCCCACCCTATATGCCTATATGCACACACACATGCAAAGATAGGTGTGTATGCATACATACACACACACACATTCATACATTCGAATTTTCAACCGATTCCGTTTGTTTTGATTTACAGGCGATGAGTAGTCACATTTCTCTCTCAATCTCTTGACGGAATGAAAATTGAATATTTAATCGGATGTAAATGTTGCGACGAACTTAAAGACGAAGCGAAACTCGAAAATTTCAGGCGTATTTTTGTTCGAATTCTCGCAAATGGCATATTTTATACGGCTCCAGGATTTGAGTTTTTTTTCTGCCCTGAGGAATGTTTTCGAAGGAGCTGAATTATTTAAACGAGAGAGAGAGAAAGTCAACTTTAATCTCTTGAATAAAATATTATGGATTTCTTTCAGAGTGGTGTTAAAATTACAGTAAAATCTCGATACAACGTATCTCTACGGAGCATGAATTTTTACTTTCTTCATACGTAGTATAGGGAAAGTATTGTGATCTCGAAAAAAATCAACCGAGATTTCAACGGAAATACACGTTTTGAGGTCCCTAGAACACGTTTAGACTATTTTCGGAATGATGTGTGTGTGTGGATGGATGGATGTGATTGTGGGCGCTCTAACTCAAAAAGTACTTGTCATATTAATACCAAATTTCATATATAACACTTTAGCACGAGCACAAAGAACTGATTAGTTTTTGGACAATAACGGCTAACCGGAAGTCGAGATTTATTCGAAACTCGATTCGGTTTTCGCGATATTTCTCCGTTAAAACATCATTATTGTATATACAATTCTATACAAAGGTTATGGAGAATGTAATTTCCTACAATGTTTATTTTAAACAATTTTCCATAGCAGTTATTGTTTGGAAATTATTTATAAATAATTCGTTTTTTTCGGTTTCCGTCAAATATCTCCTTAGAAATGTCGTTATTGGTAATCTTCGTGAGGACCAAAGTCGTAGAGAATTATATTTCTTCCAAGTTTTGTTTGAAACAAATTTTCGTAGAACCATCCATTTCGGATATATTTCGCTTTATCTTAATACCAGTATACAGCGCCACCACCATGTAGCGGTGAATTCTGTAAACATAGTCAAAATATAATTTACGGCAATAAGGCCGACCGTATTCTTTTACGATACGAAATAATAATTTTGCCTTATAATGCTTTTCATAATATTTAAAATATCTATACCCCAAATATGGAGAAAGTCATGTGTTGGCCACATCAGATTTTTATACTTTATACTGAAAGTACGGTATACTGAATATACCCATAAGGAGTACAGTATTTTCTCTGGAAGCATCTCAAGGGGGGATCGGCATTCTCGCAGGTCCGGCGCAAACCGAAACTGACGATAATGAGTCTAACAAGAGATATATTTCCTATAACTTAAGATTTTATCTCAATGCTATTGTGAAATAGCGATTGGGATAACTGATAATCAGGTCTACATTTTTCAGCTGGGAAAATTCTTTCTTTTGAGATTTTGGCGGAATTCCGCAGATCTTTCCGTACTAAAGACTGAAGATATTTTCAAAATTGGTGTAAACGACTTGAATGAGCAAGAATTGGTTATAGATGAGTCATTTACGGATGAAAGCATACGTTAAAACCACAAAAATCTTTTTTCGGGACCTCTGAATTTCATATGTAGTATTGAAAATTACGTTAAGTTTAAGTACGTTATTTTGAAATATTTATACAGTATTTATGCGGGAAAATTGACGGGGATTAAAGAAAAGTACGTTAATTTGAAATATACGCAATTGTGAAGTACGTTGTAACGAGATTTCACTGTAGTAAGAATCTCGACGCGATCTTAAAACCTGAGACGCAATTCATTCCATATCATTCGCGACACAGCTGATTAATTATTCCTATCAAGATGAAACACGATGCGTTATTTTTTCTGCAGATCTATGAGTTTTTTTTACAGGGAATGTGTTTATGCATTACATATATGTCCACTTTCAGAGGCAGTTCGAGTTGATATCATTAATTGAGATTTCGTACGCGCAAATACAGCTGAAAGTCATAACCCTGAAATCTTGTAAAAAAAAGTTCCGAGTTCGATTTCAGGAACGCTCTTTTCCTCCCACAGTTAAAAATTGAGACGAGAGTTAGGTATTTTGTAATTCGTTTTTAAAAATATCTCGAGTTGGGATATCAACGCGACCTTGGCGGAAATAGAATTCCTCTTATAATCTTTAAACGACCGAAATCCTTTCTAATTGTACGAAAAATTACTTTTAAATAAAAAAAAACGAATTTTTAAGAACTCAGCTCCGAAAAAAATTGAACATACTTCAGGCTGCAAAGTTTGGCTTACATTAATTTTGTTCTTTATTGACGCGGGTAGCATTCTACTTCGTTCAGCACAAATGAGATAAAATTAACACTCCTATTTTCTTGGGCGAGCAAACATAAAATAAATCTTAGTGGATTATACCACGTTACTTAAACATACGAAATTTTCGGACAGCGAAATTACAACATTTTCCCAACGAACCTAAACAGATAAAAACCCCTCACTTTCCGCCTTCCAAACTGTAAATACATCGACCTCAGCTGTTTGGTTTCGCTCCTGACGACACCGGAACCATTTTCCCCGAGAAAGTAGGCCAACCGATGACCGGCTAATGGAGTACGGCGGAATTTGCATTATAACGATTCTGCATCGCCTTCTGCAACGACACGTTTTTACCGCGTTTTTTTCTGCTACCTAAATTCCCCATTTTTTCCTTCTAAAAAAGAGGTGGGCGAGAGGCTCCGAAGAGATGGAGGGGCGGCGAAGGGATTTAAATTTGTGATGATGGAGGACGAATCCGAACTATACAAACAACCTGGAAATCCCAACACGTGACCCCATAAATAAACCAGAAAATCCATTAAGTCGAACCTTGCGTCCGTAGCGAAAAAAAAAATCGATCGTAATTTTTTTTAGCGGATTTAAATGAGTAAATAAACAAACGAACCAGAAATTCTGTATTTATTTTCTCTTATTTTTTCCCCATAAATTATTTTCAGTCGACGTCGAACGAGGGCACCACGTATGCGCGCGCGTGAGAGATCCTTATCGTCAAAACTTACCGCTTGAGGGGGGTTGAGTGATAAAATAACGCCATTTCCTCTCTAACGTCATGCCTTCTTGATGACCGAAGCTTATGGAGGTTTTTAAGGTTAAGCGACGGAAAATATATTTTCGAGAAACTGGGATGAAAGTTGAAAAATGGCCACATGGGAGCACCTGGGGTCCGCTAAATCAATAATGTTTCCTCAAATAAATTAAATGTTCTACAGTAACAACAAACTGGTGCTTCCGAAGGTTATAAAACCCTTGTGCATAAACGCGATACCTTGTTTCAATTTGATGGTGCCGGAAAGTTATGCCTATCTTCCAAAGGATGCCGCACCTACAAAAAAAGTTAGGAAACCACTTCCCTACGCAACGACGGAATGCTTAACTGCTTTTTATCATTTCTATTTCTATTATTTTTCTGGCGATTTCTTTGCAATCGAAGTTGTATTCGAGTTTTACACTCTCTTCTTTCCTTGTTTAATTTTTCAGAACAACAGTTCGAGATGATCAAATGCTATATTTCCATCAATTTGACGGATCATATTTACATACGGATATGATTATTTGCGTAATAAGATGTTCATTCCAACAGATTAAAATCAAGCTACGGACTTCCGTAAGATCCGACTCGAGGACTTGCCTTCCTTAGGAATGATTTCCTATTCTTTGAATCTATCCAAAAATTTTATATGATTTGAAAACGGATAAGTTTCAGGCCCTAAAGTATTACAATTTTATTAACCTCGGCTACAAAACTGACGCCGTATTCAGGCAATACATCTTACGTGAGAGGATGACTAAATATGCGATCTGTTTTTGTAGATTTACGTGTATTAACAGACTTGCAAAACAAATACGTAGTTAAATAAATTCGGAATTTTGTCATTTGGAAGGGTCCGGCCTTTTGATTCTTACGCGGACAATTAATCATTCCATTCTTCACTCTTCCAATCTTGCTACATTCTTCTCCACCTACGTTTTCAGTGGATTACTGTTTCTTTTCTCTATCCCTTATCACTCTGTCCTACTGACACCATCTTTTAACTCCGTCTCTCTGCCTTTATCCACGTAATTTCTTTGATTTTTCATTCCTTCCTTATTCTCGCACACTTCAAATATCTCCTTTGCTTAGCCTCTCCTTTACCTCTCACTCTTCTCCCTCTCTCTATCTTTATCTTCCCCTATCTTTTTTCTCCCTTCCTCCCTACTCTTCTCAATTTCTCTCTTTCTCTCTCTTACTTTCTCTCTCTCTCTCTCTCCGCCATCTCTTCGCGGTTTTCTCCATCGCACGAATAGATTAGAACATCGGTCGAGTGCTTGCAGACCCTTTACCTCTCCTCCGTCCCTTTTCCCAAACACTTTCCCTCCGCCTCTGTCCTCTTGCACCCCCTTTTCTCCCTATCCTTACCCAATATCCTTTTCGACCTCGGGTCTGAAGGGAACCGAACACATTTAAATTCATGAATTTCGCGCAAATCGATACCTAATTCAACAACGCCGAAGTGGGTTTCCCCGAGAGCTTCAAAGTTTTTTTTTTTCGCCCGCTGAAATTGCGTCGAAGATGAAGGATATTTTAAATTTTTTTTACCCGCTTTTTTTCCCTCTCTCTCTCTCTCTCCCCTCGTCCTACTGAGAGCCCTTTTCCAGAAAGAGTTACTGCGATTACAATGAAAGTGGTCGGATGCGTAAATTATTCATCGGTCCCAAAATATTTGCGCGCTTTCATTGACTGCGGAAAATAAAACGAAGCGGCGAGATCAATCCAAGAGTTTGATCGTCTTTCCCGGTAAATAAAATTTTCGGATGATGTAGCAGTGATTGGATTTTGGAAGGTTTGGCATTCAAACACGGCTAGAAAACGTCTAGGAGAACTTATTCTATTAATTAAAGTATTTACCTCCTTGACACGGATCGATTGGGGATCCTTAAATAATTGTGACGATTTGTGATAGGAAATGCCAATTCGCCTTCCGCTGAGAAGACAAAAAAACGTTTCGCATTTTATATTATAGTCACAACAAGTAACTTGGATTAGTTGAAAAAAGTTTAAGACTAAATAAAAGAGTAAAAACACATTTGCAAATACTACCTTTTTGGATAAGGGACAGCAACACCTCTAACAATAATAACACGTTCTCTAAATAAGCACATTGCGGAAGCCCGAGGAAACACAAAATAAAAAATAGAGGTAGATAATAAATCCAGGTGCTTAATCGCGAACGAGAAAAAGCAAACTGCAGGCATTCGAATTTTAGACAAAATTTTCCAGGCATCAAGATCTGGATCTCAAATTAAAGAAAAAACTAATTAGCGAATCTCTAGACAGGAGACGAGCGCGAATATAAGAAACTCGCGCGCCACCTTACTCCTAAGCATATACGCGCACGCACAATATTACAAAAAAATCTGATGTGGCCAACACGACTTTCTCCATACTTGGGGTATAGATATTTAAATTATTATGAATAGCATTATACGGTAAAATTATTATTTTGTATCGTAAAAGAATACAGTCGTCCTTACTGCCGTAAATTAGGTATATTTTGAATATATTTACAGAATTCACCGCTACATGGTGGTGGGCTGTATACTGGAAATTAAGAAAAAGCAAAATATCTCCGAAATAGATGGTTATATGAAAATTTGTTTCAAACAAAACTTGGAAGAAATATTATTCTCTACAAATTTGGTCCTCACGAAGATGACCAATTACGACGTTATTAAGGAGATATTTGACGGAAACCGAAAAAACCGATTATTTTTTATAAATAATTCCCAAACAATAACTGCTATGGAAAATTGTTTCAAATGAAAGTTGTAGGAAATTACATTCTCTATAACCTTTGTATAGAATTATATATACAATAATGACGTTTTAACGGAGAAATATCGCAAAAACCGAATTGGGTTTCGAATAAACCTCGACTTCCGGTTAACAGTTATTGTCCAAAAACTAATCAGTTCTTTGTGCTCATGCTAAAGTGTTATACCTATATGAAGTTTGGTAACGATATGGCAAGTACTTTTTGAGTTAGAGCGCCCACAATCACAATCTCACACACGCACGCACGCACGCGCGCACACACATACACAGATACATCATTCCGAAAATAGTCTAAACGAGTTCTAGGGACCTCAGAACGTGTATTTCCGTTGAAATCACGAAGTCGATTTTTTTCGTGATCACAATACTTTCCCATACTACGTACAGAGGAAGTAAAAAAACCCTCTTCTTATCGCGAACAGAAAGAGGGACGCGCAATAACAGAGAAAGAGTGAGAAAGAGGACAGGAAATTAAAATTCTTCGACGCTCCTTTCCAAACAAGCGAACGTTCTTCGGCGGAGGAGAAACGAGGATGGAGTAGGAAGGAAGGGAATGGGGTTTGGAGGAGAAATGAGGGGGCGGAATCATGAAAAAGAGCAGACGGGGGAAAATAATAGCCGGAGGAAGAGGGAATGGCCTCTCTCTCTCTCTCTCTCTCCCTACCCATGACGCCTTCTTCGCCAGCCGTTTTGTCACTACGACGGGCGAGGAAAACGCCCTCAAGCGGCGGATAAAAGGAGAGAAAGAAAAGCGGGAATATGTACACGCGAAAAAAATGTGACGTAGAACAGTAGAATAGTGAGGGTGAAGGAAGAAGGAAGGTGGGTGAAGAAGGAGGAAAAATTTTCGAGAACGAAATTAAGTAGTACAAGAGAGAGAGAGAGAGCAAAGATGGAAGTGAAAGAATGAGATATGAAGGGAGAGAAAAGAGACGAAATGGAAGGACGGGATGAGAAAGGAAGGGCGCGAAGAGAGACGTAAAATGAATATAGACATTTTCACCATTAAAAATTAAAGGGACTAAAAAGAATTTTTTCACGCGTAAACTTGAAGGAAAAGGCGCTACTTTATGAAAGGAAAAGTGTGAGTAAAAACAGAATGGTATTAAGTTTTTACGCATATGTTTATCTGAAACTCGATTGTGCCGGCCTTAGAGATTCTACAACAGTTTTTTTTCTGAATACCATAAGTAACGTATAACTAACACCTAATAAAGTATTGTTAAAAGTATATTAAGAAACCAATGCATACTTTTTAGATTTTTTAGGTTTTAAAAGAAATCTAAGCAGAGATAAATATTGTACTTAGGACGAATTTCAAAGAATGATAAATTAGTACAGTCACATATTTAAAGGCTATTTTTACTGGTGCCTACCACGCACGCCCTCTTTCTGATCGTCTTTTAAATTATTCTACTTAAAGACAAAAATTACTCGAAATTGTTGTATTTAACATACAATGTACAGCTTCAATAATTTTCGGAAATATTTCCTATGGATATCCGAATTTCAAGCGCAAAAGCAGACGGAAAAATTTCATCCCTGGAAGAATTTCCATTTTAGTCGATGAACCTTCGTTAAAGCAATCAAAGAGAAAACGAATCATCGCCTGCATGCGTGGTGTTAATAATTCAGGCATTCTTATTATTCATTAATTCCTGGAAACTCTCAGACCAGCGTACGTTACGCGACGACACACGTCATTACTTTCATATGCCTTCCTGTGCATTTATACGCTTGCAACGATGGAAATGTTAGTGACTTCTTCAAAAACAAGATTGAAAAAGTTGGAATAAATGTAATATTTTTCTATTAAAAAATTATTAATCAGAAAGCTCTCTTTTAACCCTAGATTCATAAACATTCCTCGGAGATACACTATTCTTAAACATTCGTCCGTCAGAGTACGGGTAAAAAAATATAATTAAGAATTTAACAAAATTCATTTCATCAAAGGAACAGTAATATTTGTTAGGAGCATCAATATCCAATGCTAAAAACATCCCGTAATCAAAAAAATATTAATCGCAACATCCGCTCCACTCCACCATTTTGGCCGTGGCGCCACTTTTCCTAGGCTGAGGTAGTCTCTCACAATCAGACGAATGCTTATGAATCCAGGTTTAATCAGTTATAGAAAAATCAGAATTTTTGAATGAATTACGTACAACGGTATTTGTCTTATATCCAATGTAAAGCTTAACGCGCGGTGAAGTAGTTCTTGATTTACTAAAGTATTAACTTATTTTTACTTAAGTGTTATATGTACTACGTTAATATTTATCAATCTAAAAAACCACATTTTCTATTCCTAAAAATACATATCAATTAATCGAAATATCGAATTTGTCACAATAGGTTCAGTCCTGAAGGATCCGGTAAATCGGCAGTTGGTTGTGCTAAGATCTTTGTCCGTAAATTTTATATTTGAAATATATTTCTATAGAAAGAAATACGTATAATTTTCGCGGAAAACTAACGAGATACCCGAAAGTAATTTCCGCGCTTTCGCATAGACAAATTTTGTTGCCTAGAAGAAGCAAATGAATTATCTTTTCAACTGCAGTAAACTTCCCTAAGTAGGGAGAGCGAAGGATGCGGCGTGAGAAAGACGCGCGTGACTGCGTGGCGAGGAAGGGATAAAGGGAGAAGATGCCAAGGGGGAGTTTTTGGAGGGACGAGTAGGAGAAGGGGAGGGAGAGATATGGTGAGTGAGAGAGAGACGGCGGAAAGGGGAACGGAAGGAGAGATATTAAGCGAGAAGGAAAAGAAGGCGAGGAAGGAAGGGGAGGGGAGGGTCGGAGAAAGAGGGAGGAAAGGAGGAGAGGAAGGAAGGAGAGAGAGGGGGGAGTGGGGACGGAGGGAAGTAAGGAAGGAGAGGTAGAAAAGGGGAGAGAGATGGAGGGGGAGGAAGGGAGGGAGAGGAAGGAGGGAGAGGAAGGAGGGAGAGGAAGGAGGGAGAGGAAGGGAGGGTGAGGAAGGGAGGGAGAGGGAAAGGGGGGAGAGGGAGAGAAAGGAGGGAGAGGGAGAGAAAGGGAGGGAAAGGAAGGGAGGGAGAGGAAGAGAGGGAGAGAAAGGGAGGGAGAGAAAGGGAGGGGGAGAAAAGGGGGAAAGTGAGAGAAAGGGAGGGAGAGAAAAAGGGGAGAGGAAGAGTAAGGGAGGGAGAGAAAAGGGGGAAAGGGAGGGAGAGGAAGGGAGAGAAAGGGAGATAAAGGGAGGGAGAGAAAGGGAGGGAGAGAAAGGGAGGGAGAGAAAGGGAGGGAGAGAAAGGGAGGGAGAGGAAGGGAGGGAGAGAAAGGAGGGAGAGAAAGGGGGGAGTGGAAGAGTAAGGGAGGGAGAGAAAGGGAGGGAGAGGAAGAGGGGAGATGAAGGGAGAGAGAGAGGAAGGGAGAAAAAGGGAGGAAGATAAAGGGAGGATGGATGGAAAGAGGGAAGGACGAAAATGAAAGAGGAAAGGAGGGATAGGAAGAGTGGGAGAGGAAGAGAGGGAGGGAGAATCAGGAGTGGAGGAAGGGAGGGAGGGAGAGGAAGGGACGGAGGGCGACGGAAGGAAGGATAAAAGGGAGAGAAGGAGGGAGGAAGGTAGAAGTTAGCAAGAGAGGATGAAAAAAAAACTGGAGAGATGAGTAGAATGAGCGAGATATCCTAAAGCGAAGAGGGGTCCTGAGGAGGAGGCGGCGGGGCGGGGCCCAAATGAATACGAATGCGAGCTGGAAGGGGTTGATAAAGACAAAAAAGAATCGCCTCCGGAGAAGGTTGCAGAGCGCGGTGCGGTCGGGTGGCAGGGCAGGGTGGGAAATGGCAGGGAAGGATGGGTAGTTTGGGAATCGTCTGGGAGGATATTTGCACCCGATGGGAACGCTAAAAATGACTTTTATTAGTCTCGAACGCAGACCTTCGTTGCCTCTCCTCCATTTCCTCTCCTTTCCCCTTGTGGACTTCATATCACGCCTGAGTTAGTGCCGCGCGCCTCCCATCGCCGGGCGAAGAATGAGAGAGCGCCGAGAAAGGTGCGCGGAAATTGTTGCAAAAAAATACGACGCGGAAATGCGATCCGCGGCTCTTTTAGTCGCATTCCGGGGTCTAAATTGGCGAAGATAATTTTTTAGTCTGCCTTTCTATCCTGATTTGAAGACACAGCGGGTTAATGGAGATCTCAGAAATTTTAGGCGAGAATTCGCCGAATGGAGGTTACCGGAGGAAATGAGGCTTTGGGGAGAAATTAATTTCTTTTTAGAACTCGATCGATTTCCTGCGCGGCTTAAATATCGAACAGACGTTCAGTTCCGTCTCTGAGCAGATTAGGTCTCTTAGGTACTTCATATATGACATTCGTTTGAAGTAAAAATATAAAATAGGAAAACGTATGGCGCTGAAGATGACGGAAAGTTTTTATTATTTTTCTAAGTGTAAATCACAGTTTCACTTTCAGATTTTGGCCTGTTAATATTAAAAACCAAATAAGCAAATCCGTATTCAAAAAAGATGTTTTTTTAAAAAAGGATTTCTGAAATGAAATAAACTCGAACTTCTGTACTTGAATTTTGGAGATGTTGAGGTAAACAAATTTTCTCATTCGAGCTAATAAATTTAAACAAGTTGAACCGTTACTCTCTTTCCGTGAGGTTTGATTTTTCGACATACATCGACAACGCGATATACATTCTTTACACGTCGATTGAGTCATTATTAACAATAGAATTACTTAATATAGTTAGATTTTTTTAGACTTTAAAAGCACTATAGTGAAAAATATTGCGAGCACCTCGTAAGTCACTTCGGGCATCCTAATCTCTGAAAGGACAAAACGATTACGATCAATTTTTTCTCTAGCGAGAATAAATAAATTAAAAAAAAAAGCAAAACAAGAAATATCGCCACGTAGCCACACGAGGAATTCTTCCCCGAGAAAATTTATTTCGAGCGTGGGAGATAGGGGAAAATGAACGACGTTACAAATTTTCACCTATGAAGAGAGCCTCTCGGAATTCCGGCGTAGGGGAAATCCAGAAAAATAAATTAAAAAAAAATAGAAGAAACCAGTAAATTTCGAGGAGCGGCCATTCACAATCGATTTACCATGCAAACCGCAGAAAAGTGTAGGATGAAATTCTTTCTTTTCTTCTTCCCGCTCCCTCTCGCATCCCTCCCGGGTCCTCCTCCCTCACATACTTTGCATAAGATATGGAAATTTATGGCATATACATCTAGAATAAAGACCTTTCCCTTGAGGTAAGAATTCACCGCTTTTATCACTTACAACCGCCGAAATTAATCTAGGGGAAACTATGTCAGGTAATACGTTTCCCGTTGTCATTAATGACGATGGACCGCTTCTCCTGAATATAAAAAAATGAAAATCATTTCAACTTTCTTTCGCCGGCGGACGAGGGAAAAATATTAAAAGTTTCCGAAATTAATTCACCTGGAGGAAAAAAAAAAGATCTTTAAGATACATCTGATTTCTTCACAAATGGATACATTACGTTATATTCATAAATATATATATATATTTGAAGGGAAAATAATCGTGTGATTATTTGTTTATAAGACATTAAATGTTGCATTTGAAGTGAAGATGGAGAGTTCCATGCTGCCAGCGCAATAGAAGTCATGATTTCGGAATTCGTGATAAATTCTCTGGCTATCCCGCTGCTAACTACGTGCAGGTTATTAACCTCGAAACTTCTCATTTTCTTGTTATTTTTAACAAGAACCTCTCTTGTGGGACGTATGATAATTTAAACGCTTTAGCATAAAATAATATTTATACAAGGGGGAAGATTGGCGTGAAATGGCTATCCATGACTGTATGTCATTATTCTTCGTCAGCAATTTAAAAAAAAAGTTTCACGTTTAGAATAGCACATATCATGATGCAATGGCAGAAAAATAAGCAATATACGGCGGAACTGAGGCTTTCATGGCCCGTATAGTGATAAACGTAACCAGTGACGTACCTTTGCGATTAGGCGCCTATGGCAAAATTTTAGGAAACACCTTGGTTATGTAAGATGTAATTTTTTTCTACGTTTTAATAAAGGATAATAGCGTTATTATTAAATATATAAGCTAACGTTTAAATATTAAAATAATACTTATTTGCGGAAAAATGAACTTTTCGTACTTTTTTCGGAAACGTTTGGCGCCTTTTGCAAGAGGCGCCTATGGCAAATGTCACATTCGCCATACCTTAGTTACGGCACTCAACGTAACTCATATAGTAGCCAATCTTTTTACGTGCCAGGTTGCTGTTGAAGTTGCGAGCGCTTCGGTTTGTCGGATAAGTTTATACTGGAAGTTATTCAGAGCTCCGTGACATCGTACGAGCGAAGGTCGATTATAAATTATTCATTAACAATAATTCATGATAAAATATTCTATCACTGTTATGTAAGTTAAAAATAGAAGCTTCCGTGTCGAATCTCTTAAAGTGGCTGCCTCTTCAAAACTTCTTGTGTGGGGGAACTTATTATGGCCAATATCTGTACACCAATCTCAAAGTGATGAAACCATTTTGTAATTCTCACGCGCCTGAAAATATTATAGCAGAATAATGTGTTACGTATTGGAATTAATAATCTGTGATTCATAGATTTAGTAGGACTACATTGTAGGTTAAATTTTATATGCACAATTTTTATCAATATTGGTTATCTATATACAGGGTCTTAAAAGGAAAGTTTAGCCCTTAGAGGTAAGAACGCTGCCCATGAATTTAGTATTAAAAAAATAATAATTCAACTATAAGCCAAACATAAGAATATTAAATTTATTAAAATATGTAAAAAAATGAAATTAAAGAATGAATCTTTTCCAAATATTTACAAAACAAATATGTATAGACTCGCGACGCGACTGTCCGTGACCTTTTGACTTCGAAGCACGGGGCGGTGGCCCCACTCGCCTCACCCTCGCTACGGCACTGCCTGTATCATTTGACTTTAGGACGAACGGAGGGAATCACACATTAAAGAGTCATCAACCAATTCGTTAACACGATATAGAGAACAAAAGAGTAGCGAGAGAGAAACGTAAACAGAAGCCGATTTAATATCCATCAGCAATATCTTATTGCATTTTTAGCTATTACAAATATTTTCAACTCTAATAAAAAAATATTCCAAATACACTTGAGATATAGAGAAAAACTCCACTCATCTAAGACTTCATTTTTATGCTGATCCAATTTCATTTTCTCCCAGCGATCCGATGACTCCTGTAGCATCCGAATAAAAATTTAATCAACATTCACAGATTGATTCGTCTCCTTCTATCGTCCCCCGGAGCAATTCTAATCTTCCGAATTTTTCGGAATCTTTTTTTTTTGTTTTTCAGTTAAAAAAAGTTGAGAAATCGTTTTATTCCTTAACATACGCGAGAAGGAGTGCTTTCCGTATCTTACTGAACGGTTTTTTTGTATTTTAATTATTATACTATTCAGTGTTCTTATGAATTGTGTCTTTCTTAACGCACAAAATTATATAGATTCGCGCAAACGTTCGCGCCTCGCAAGAAACTAAAGGAATAAAATAACTTCATCACGAAGCATATCACTAGCATCCGCATGGTTCCGCCTCAGAAATGCATGGAGACAAAGGGAAGTGATGATTCCTGGTCGGTCGACGGGTTAGAGCACCGCGAAAGATATAAAGAAAGGGAGCGGCAGAGGGGTTTATGGAGTAGGGAGAGACGATAGGGAGGTTAAGAGAGAGAGGGAGAGGGGGGGGGGGAGGGGGGGAGGGGGGAAAAAAGAGAAAGAGAGAAGAAGAGTGGGAGTAAGAGGGGAAGTGAGAGAGCGAATAGGAAGAGGGTGAGGGAAGAGAGGGAGGGAGATGGGAAGAGAGACAGACAGACAGACAAACGACTTTATTGAGGGCGAAATTGAGACTATATAGTAGTCCCTTCTTGCATTTAACCCTACGTTAGTAATTTCAAATGAGGATAAAAAAATAATAACATATATATACATAAAAACACGTTGTCAGAAAACAAAAACCTGAAACTAAACAAAAAAAAACAAAAAAGAAACAATTAAGAGATCCAATTATAGATTCGGAAACTTCTTTAAAAAAAAAGAAAAGACGAAATATTTGCGGTATAAACCCAAGAAAGACCAGACTTGGCCAACCTAGTGAAAAACCACGCAGGAAAACACCCACGAAAGGGAGGGGGGATGGGAAAAACCTGCGAAAACCCTACATACATTAAAAAAAAACAATTGTGGAATTACAATAGCACGTACAAGTTTTAAAATACAAGAATCATAAAATATATTTTAAAGTATTGAAGAATGAACACGAAAATTAACAAAATTAAGTGAAATTAAATTAAAGCATAAACATTTAAAATAACTAGAAAAATGTTAATAATAATAAATAGAGGGAGAAGAGGAAAGATAAGGGGAGAAGAGAGAAGAAAAAGCGGGAGGAAAGGAGGGGGAGGGAGAGAGTGAGGGAGGGAGGGGGGAAGGGTAAGGAGAAAGTGACAGAGAAAAGGGATGCAGAGATATAGAGGGAAAAAGGAGGAAGAAAGTGATAGAAGGAGAACAAGGGAGAAAAAATCTGATGTGGCCAACACATGACTTTCTCCATATTTGGGGTATAGATATTTAAATTATTATGAATAGCATTATGAGGCAAAATTATCATTTCGTATCGTAAAAGAATATAGTCGTCCTTATTGCCGTAAATTAGGTATATTTTGAATGTTTACAGAATTCACCGTTAATGGTGGCGGCGCTGTATACTGGAAATTACGAATAAGCAAAATATCTCCGAAATGGATGGTTATACGAAAATTTGTTTCAAACAATACTTGGAATAAATATTATTCTCTACAACTTTGGTCCTCACGAAGATTACCAATAACGATGTTTTTAAGGAGAAATTTGACGGAAATCGGAAAACCGATTATTTATAAATAATTCCTAAACAATAACTGCTATGGAAAATTGTTTCAAATGAAAGTTGTAGGAAATCATATTCTCTATAACCTTTGTATAGAATTGTATATACAGTAATGATGTTTTAACGGAGAAATATCGCAAAAACCGAATCGGATTTCGAATAAACCTCGACTTCCGGTTAACCGTTATTGTCCAAAAACTAATCAGTTCTTTGTGCTCATGCTAAAGTTTTACATATGAAGTTTGGTAACGATATGACAAGTACTTTTTGAGTTAGAGCGCCCATAATCACACACACACAGACATCATTCCGAAAATAGTCTAAACGTTTTCTAGGGGCCTCAAAACGTGTAGTTCCGTTGAAATCTCGAAGTCGATTATTTTCGTGATCACAATACTTTCCCATTACTTCGTATGGAGAAAGTAAAAAGGGGAGAGGCGAAGAGAAGAAGGGAGAGAGAGAGAGAGAGATAAATGAGAGGAAGAGAGAAGGAAAGAGAGGAAGAGGGAGGGTGAAAGATAAAGGGAGAGAAATTAATGCATAGAGATGGAAAAGAGAATAAAACAGGAGGGAGAGAGGAAGAGAGAGTGATAAGGGAAGAGAGGGAGAGAGAGAGACACTGAGTAGAAACGGGAGAGACAGAGTGTGAGAGAGGAAGATATCTGGAGGTAGGGGCTTGTATACGTCCGCAGTAACTGAGGATGAGAATGTAGCGCGGCGTGCGTGTGTGCGTCGGTTTGTCTCGGAGGGTTACGCGCGATACGAGGAACTCGAGTGCGGGGCGACGGAGATGAAAGGAAGTCGTTACTGCGTTGCGGCGAGGACAGATAGGGGGCGTCGTGTTATGCGTTCCTTTTGCTCTCAGATATAGACGGGATCACTTTTTTTTCGGCTTCGGAGAGGAAAAAAATTGTCTATCCATTTCCTTCGGTGGGTTATGACTCGGTCATGAATCCTTTTCCGTTCCTTTTCACGCCCGAAAGTTCCGCACCGAGTTCTAGTCACGTAACAACGTGGCGTCTTTTATTTTACGACCGAGATGCTATGTGTGTGTGTGTGTGTGTATGACACGAATTCGCGAAATTGAAGTGTTCGTTTTTCTGGAAACGCACATTTGACAGCTTTGTAATGGTTAAATAAGCAACACATAACAACATATCCGATAGCAGGTAGTGAAGCGTGTGAGTAAACCTCACACTATATTCAGCTACAATTTTAGTATTTCAAAATGTTAACACCGGCCTATCCTACTTTCAACTACATGTGTGTGTTTGCGTGTAATAAATCCCCATCTTCTGATGGAGCAAACATAGTTGGCTAATATATGGATGTTTTCAAATCAGTCATTATTTAGTTTCGTAGTTACCTATATAGTTTAACCAATTTCGTATTAATTTTTGTGTCTTTATACCCTGAACTATTTGACTAGCTGTATCTTGAAGCGAAGTGATTAGGTCGAGCTTATGACTGCTTGTCCAATTCTGGGTTTCTTCCTGCATTGTACCTTAAGAAACTACCTTCCTTCGGAAGATACGTGGAGCCCTCCTTGGTGTTTCTCGTTAAGAGTAGGCTAATGCCGGCACCGGGTTTCTCTCCTCACTTGCTTTGTGATTTTGACTGAGAAGCCTACTAGCACTGGTCGTCGTCCTTATTCAATTCAATTCACCCTGCCCTAGCTAAGTCGCCGTTACAGGACAGCAGAATTTAAACGCGGAAGAGAATTCTATATTAGTTTTATAGTGAAGCTACGTTAATGCGCCCGTAACACCGATGTCGGAATAGTAGACCCGGAATAGGTGAAAATCTGATACTTGAAAGGCATATATACATATATAAACGACAGAACACCCGAAAATTCTGAAAGCCTTGAAATTTAGAGTAATTATAAAATATTATTTTTTCGAAAAAAACGATTTTCCAAAATAAATATACACAAACTTGAGAGTTGGACAGTTGTACGGCCGATGGATCTACTCATATTTTTCTCGGTGAGAAAATCCGAAACCAAGCAGAATTAGTTTGGCGCGAGCATGATTCTATTAAGATTGCCAATGGCATCGTTATGACTCTATTAAGGTTTCTAAATATCTCGTCATCCGGCGGGAGTATACTACGTGAAAGCATCAGGGAAAAACTGCAAACCTTGAAACGTGGAAGTCGCCATTTATATTCGTAACATTGCTCACCAAAGGCCCGTTTATTTTCTCGTCTTCAATTAAGAGAAACTGAATTATCACGGCTATCACTATGCACACTGGAACCTATCTTAGGCATATATTAGGTAGAGATTTTTGTTCATTTTTTAATGTAAAGGTCAAAACCATTTTGCTATTACCATACTTTAGGGAAAAAATTTTAATTGATGGAAATCTATATCTTATAATAATTAACTTCTATTTCTAATCTAGCATTTAGGAATAGTACATTTTCTACCTTAAAAACCTACCTGTAGTATATTGTGTTTATTGATACAGAATGTTCTATCATGCATTAGACAGTTTTTTTTTGGATATCAAAGAATTGCCATTAAATAAAACGGAAATGCCGAGACAGATTTACGTAAACCAATATGACACGCACGATTGCATTTATGCCTCATTTTATTGTGAAACTACGCCGACTTGTTGAAGGAGCTGAAGCGAGATCCGCTATTATTTTAATATTGGCACCACAGAAGCTACACGACATTTGAATCCAGAAATTGTTGGGCGAAAAACGCAATTGGTAAAATTTGTAATTCTGGCATTGCACGCTATGAACAAATCCGATAAGCTATAGAATTTTTTTTAACGAACCCCTCAAAAACTGAAATCACGCGATAATTTTTGAACTCGGCACCCGAATAACGTTTCCCCACTGTTCGATAAAAATTCGTTAAAAACACCGACTCCTCTTTTTCTCGCGATACCCCGAATCCCTTTCTCCTTTCGACTCAACCATTTCAGACTCCCTTTCCTCCCTCATAAAACTCTTCTTATTTACACCCTCATCCCGCCTCCAAAATTTATTCCGCAAACCAACCGCCAACAAAAAATAAAATAAAACAAAAAAAAACACCATCCTTATTTTTTTTCCCCCCTCACCCCTTCAGCGCCAGTCATTATCGCACCTCACTTGTTTCCCTCGCGACTCTTTCTTCCTCCGCCCTGTCGCTTTCGCCCTCTGTCGACGCACCTCTTTAAACTGCGAGACGCGGGCGGAAGAGATCGAGAGAGAGGGAAAAAAGAGGAGTTTTTAGACGACGCATTCGATCAAGTGACTTCTCTTTTATCCTCTCTTTCCCTCCATCGCCCGAAAAAAAATTTTCCCCCCCTATTCCTCCAATTTTATATCTCTCGTTCGTGAAAAATAACCCTCTTTCTTTTTCTCCATCATATCAAACGCCCTCCCTCTCTCTCTCTCTTTTTCTCTCTCTCTCGCACATACACGAGCACATCCGCATAGCGCACTTTCTCGCTGGTGATGGTTCACTCAAGGGCCGGGAGGTGGCCTTCCCATCGCTCCTGAATTATTCACGGAATTCACATCCTCCTCACTATATATTTTTTTTATCCTCTTCCCACCTTTTTTCGAGCGACGCTTTTCCTACACGTTCATGTTCTCCCGCGACCTCTTTACCCTCACTCCTCTCCGTCTCTTCAGCTTTCCGCTTTTTCTTCCTCTTTTTCTCTCTGTACTCTTTTTACGTCTGTCCTTTATTTTCTCTTTCGATTCTATATTTTCGTAGTTTATATTTTTTTCTTCAACTGTGTACGTTCTTCGATATATAAAGGCATCCCCTAACGTATTAAGTGGTTTAAAAAAATCTGATAACGTAAATCGTTTTGTCCGTCAGTCCGTCCGTCGTCACACTTCTGCCATCCATTATTTCTAACACCGTATCTGCATGACATTCGATTTTTCGATAAAAAGCATCCTCTTACGTTTTTGTGGTTTTAAAAAAAACCGATAATGTAATCGTTTTGTCCGTCAGTCCGTCCGTCACATTTCCACTACTTCTACACCGTTCTAGTTAGATCGAGGAATTTTTTACGGCCATAAGTTCTTCCCACGATGGAAATTTGGAGACACCAGGAGCAACCTAAGGGGTATATTATTTTTTAAATCGCCCAAAACGTATGATTCACCAGTTCTTCCTGTAATATATTTATATTAAATACTTATCCATATTCATCCAATCGACTTATCTCTTCAACCACTTCCCCTCCAATGTTTTTCTTATCAGTTTTTGGCTCATTTTCCACTTAATCATATGCTATCTCGGCGAGTTTATCTTTTACTGTGTTTTTCTTGAATATTCTACTGCGCCTATCCTCTCTGCCTATCTTCACCCTCTCGTCCTTTATCTTTCAATTCCTTTCTCTTTAAACCTGCATGTTTTCCCCACACTTGCTTCGATCTTTTTGGCGGACGTTCTGAAGTAATTTGAAATTTCCCTGACAACGTCTATTCTGGGATCTCTTCGTAATCCTAGAATTTTCTGAAAATTTGATTGGTTTATTTATTTATTTTTAGCTAATAAACAGAGCTGTAATGCCAAATTCAACTATCTCAATCGTTTCATGTCCTGTGCTTACCAAGTGTCAAATGAATCTTTTGATTTTATTACGTGATAACTTTTTCTGCAAAAATATCGTCTTAATTAATTAATTAATACGTCATGTGACTCGTTTTTACGAAGTGAGATCTTTAAAGTAATTAATGGATGTTTAAAAAAAAAATACGACCTCAAAATTTCCTCAGTCGGATTATCCCTGCTTTGTCGTTATCTGTGTTTACTCATGCATCAATTAACACGGATAATATGGATTTTAGAGGAGACACTCTATCCTATTGTGTTCTCCTAACATTCATTTCTTCCAATTCTCCATTTTATTCTTTCAAAACATTCCTCTTTCCTTTCCTCCTTTACAATAATTTTTTCCCATTGCCTTCTTATCTGACCAATTATATTATTCCTCCCCATATATTTTTTATCCAAATTTCAACCACACTCAATCCTACTCTTTCGTCCGTATCTTCCTAAGGGTCACCTTTCAACTCATTCCTTTCATTTCCTTCCGTGCATTGTTTTTTTTTTGACGGAGCAACAAGGCCCTCTTCAGAGTCTCCTTTCTCTTCGACCTTCAACGGTTTTGTTACCCCTCTCATCCCGAGAGGCACACTTAGATTTTTCCCTCCTTTCTTTTGACAGAGAGAAAGGGAGGGAAGAAGTGAGAGGAGAGGGATATATACGTGTGTGTATGTGTATGTATATGTATGTATGTGTGTGTATATATATATATATAGAGAGAGAGGGGGGGGGGATGGAGTGAGAGAGGATAGGATGGAGAGAAGGAGAGAGGGATATATATATATATATGTTTCTCCGTCGCTGAAGAAGGGCATCAGCCCGAAAGCTCCATTTTTGTGTAGTTTTTGTTCTTTTGTGTTTTTCGTGTGTCCTCAGCACCCCCAGCGGCTCTTCATTCTAGGTAAGTGTCCACTGGGCTTCCTCCAACACCTTGTTGCTACCTTTATTATTACCTTTCCTTTTCCTTAAATATTTATATATATATATAATAATTTTTATTCCATTTCTCTGATACATAATTTTAAACAATATATATATATATATAGAGAGAGAGAGAGAGGGGGGGAGTAGAAAGAGATGGAGATAAAGAGGAAAGAGTGAGAAGAAGGGAGGGAAAGAGAGAGAAAGGGAGGAGAAAGAGGGGAGAGAGTGAGAAAAAGGGGAGAGAGTGAGAAAAAGGGGAGAGTGAGAAAAAGAGAGTGAGAGGGAGAGAGATGGAGAGAAAGAGAAGGAAAGAGATCGAGAAGGGGAGCGAGAGAGAGAGAGGGAGTGAGAGAGAGGAGGAGGGAGAAAGAGCGAGAGAGAGAAAAACAAACGACTTTATTTCGGGCAAAAATTGAGACTAAATAGTCCCTTCTTACATTTAAGGGGGAGGGAGGGGAGAGAATGAGAAGAAAGGAGGGATATCGAAAGAGAGAGGAGAGGGAGAGAGCGGGAGAAAAAGGCGAGAGAGGGAGAGGAAGTTATAGGGAGAGAGAGAAAGGAAGGGAGAGAGAGAGAAAGTGAAGTCAGCGGAGGAAGTTTTTGTTTCGTCGAAAAGTTTCGTGTTTTCTTGATGGATGGCTGGCGGATAGGTTCGCTTTCATCTTATTTGGCTTGGATCGGATTTTCGCGTGGATTTTTTCTTATTATTTTTCCCCGTGGCTTTCCCACGGTCGGCTTTAGTTGTGAATTCCGTGTCAAGGGGTTCGATTCTCTCACGGAGAAAATATTTCCTGACAAAACACCATCGATAAGGCGAACGATCGTTTCTCCTTACCGACTCAGGAAAGGGAAAGGTTGTTTCTTAATTCGATATTTGGGGCGACATTCTCAAGCTGTTTCATAGGCCATGAAGTTTAGAAAAGGACTAATTTCTTCCGTAAAGTTATGAAGAAACATTTCCTTTCCAAAGGAGTTGAGGTGTTACTTGGGGAATGTTCGGGGTCACAACATAGATGGCACGACGAGCGATATGATGATTTTAATGACTGGAATAACACGCATAGTTAAAAAAGCCTTGCGATAATTTTCATGGATAACATTACCTTAAAGCGGGAATTTATCAGAAAACAACAACGAATACCAAATCAATAAGGAGGTGAAAATAAAGGGAAGCGTCATTTTAAATTAAGGTGTTTAGGTACGAGTATAAAAATTGGAATTTTTGTGAAAATAATTAACTTTAATTCATCATAACGGCATAAAATCTCATTCACGAAAAATCTCATAACGGCATAGGTTCAATTAAAATGTTATATAAATTTAATTTTCCTTGTTTAATTTATAAATATTTACGCTGCAATTATTTATTTCGGGGAAAAACAGAAAAATTGTTTTTCCAAAGTATTTCCATGGAGCGGTATTACTGTTAACGTCATCATTGCTATTACCAATAACATCCCTAGAGTAATACTGTATAAATTCAAGGAAATCTATACTTTTTACATGTTCGTATATGTTAATGTATTCCAAAACACATTTTAATTCTTTATTAGTTTTCGCGTCAACAAATTTTCACAAAACGTGAATAATAAATAACAATACAATAAATAAATCTAATCTGCATTGAAATATTGGAATGTATTACTGTCATAATTGCAATCGATTCAATTATGAAACAAATTTCATGGAATGATAGATATTAGGCAATTTACACTTCCTAACAATGCTGCTCAGAAAAAAACATTAACGTATACCAATTGAGTTCTACTTAAAGCTAAAGTGGACTAAAATGCAGAATGATTTTATGTAAAATAATTAGGGAATTAAAATTGGCAGATTTTCCGAATTCAAACACAAATTTACGTAAATTAGACAGGGATTAAAATAATTTTTACAACAGAAGCAAACAGTAAATTTTTAAAGACGCAGAAATGCTAAAGTCCTAATTTTGTTGTTTGACAAGAAACTATTAGTGTACAACTATTGGAGCGGGGAATGGGAATGACTGCCAGTCCGTCTCGGTTTTTCATGCATTTAGTATTTTCATTTGGCGTAAGGGATGAGAAAACAGTCCAAGTGTGTGCGTGTCTGCTCACACACGTATACTCTATTAGAATTCCATCGTTTTCTGCTTTTAAATTTCAAATACATTCGTATCGCTATGCACAAGACTTTTTTCTGCCATAATGCTAGGCGTATTATTTTTCGATAACAAACTCCACTGAACTTCCCAGATTGCGTTTCGGACAAATTTTTTCACTTACTTCATAAAATTTAATCTCTCGATTGAAAGGGTTATCTAGTTTGTCTTAAGCGTAAGATCCTAACCTAACTTTGCTTTCGCAATTGGAGGCACCTAATATAAATAATTCATTTAAAAATTTCTTTATAGTTAAGTCCTTATTCTTGAATTTATCAACTCAAAATCTCAACGTACACCAGTCACGTTCTTTACTGCTACGAAATCGACAAAACTAAGATAAATTCGTTTCTCGGCACATTTTTTAAAGTCTTAACGCTAATACAACCAACTCCATTTTCTCAATACTTACTATTTGATTTTATGGCTGAAGTTATAAAATCTCAATCAGCTCTGCTGGTCCAGTGTTTTATATGTCTTCTCATTGATGATTTCACCGCGAACGCACGCGATAGGCAAGATGCACGAGACTAAGATGATCGAACTCTCGAGACCGTCCCATGCCGGAAACGAGAGTTATGGAATACCCATCTCCAGGGAATTGCGTAAAAAATATTTCATCCCCAAGAAGCATAAGGTCTTCCGAAATAAGGAAACATTTTCCTTACTATTCGAAAGGAAGAGGAAAAAAACCTTGGCGTATCGGAAAGTTGGGAGAGGGGGGGGGGGGGGAAGCGAACCATTGCGAGGGCATTCTTTTCCTGACTTAGTTCCCGAATAAGAAAAATAATAACCTATGCGGAATCATCATTGGACAGGATCCCGGAAATCGAAAAGGGAAAAAATTGCGAGGTTCTCATATCCTCTCCATTTTTTTCCCTCTTTCATTCCCCGGTTATTCGGGAGAACAACGATTGCCTTTATGATCGTCGTTCCTCCTTTTTTTTCCATCCCTTTCTCTCTTTCTTGGCATCGACTTCCTCGTTTCTAACCTCCCCTCCTTACCTCCCTCCCCCTCCCCTCCCGCCCTCCTTTTTTTGGACTCCCTCCAAAAACTTCTCCAACTCCCATCGCAATCTCTCATTCTCGCTCTTAATTCTCTCGTTTTTTTCCCCCTCCGCCGTGTATATAATAATCGATCCTTGCGTCTTGTCGCATCTTACAAAAATAAATCCTACTTTATACGCCATTTTCCGTCGCTGGGCATTTAGTTCTACGAGGGTAATTGCTTTCTTTTTCTTTTTTTTTTTAAATTCTACGAGGCGAATTTTGGACGTGCTTCGAGAGAATTGTCGAATACGGCTGCGGGATGAGATTTGACGGAAGGCGTGAGAATAATTCTGCGTAGACCGGGCGTCGAACCCGGGTCTTCCGATTACTCGGCTGTTTTTATGCCACTGAACTGTAGCGAAGGACTAATTATCCTGTCCGTCTTGACAGATATCAATCTATAGATTTTTGCGGTCTATAATATTCCTTAACATAATGGTGTCCAATCTTTTCGGTCTCTTCGCGTGCCACACGAAGGGGAATACACGGTTGAAGAATAATTTAAGGAAATTGAGATTTGTTGGGGATCAATTTTACCTGCTTTGTTTTGAATTCATTTATCTTTTAATTGTGAAGAGGAAAAGACTATACATATTGTTTTTAATAATTCTACGTATATTTTCATTGTACGCTACAATTTGTCTCTCAACTGCAAAAGTTTAACTCGTGGTGGGTGGGATGTAGACACTCAGCGGGCCGTAGCATGAACATTAATGCCTTAATGCATCACATCTCTAGACATACACATTCAATCGCGTTTTGCAATGGAGGAAAGTTAACTGAAACATTTCAACTTCGATATATGACGCATACGATTAGTCGTAGTGTCGTTCAGTCGTGTCATATTGCAGTAATAAAACTGTTGAATGAAACAGATACACCCATCTCTCCTATAAACCACTTTGATGCGTTGTACGAATATTTGGTAATTGAAAAACTATGTTACACCGCCACCAACGCCAGATGATTTGGAGCCGAAACGCACATCTGGTTTTCCCAAACCTCTTATGGATATTGGCGAGACGTAGTACTTCTATTCACCGGTTCATTAAACGTACATGAAAATAAGAGTAGCAGATACTCTTCTTAAAAATATCGGTACAACATACATTGTACAAACTTTCTCATATATGGGTACTAATGCGTCGTTTAGTTATCCTTAGAAAATGAAAATCTTATGAGTCTCTTTTTAGAAACTCCAATTTTTGCTAAAATTGCTCAAGAATAAACTAGCCTTATATTCATTCATTGAGAAAAATGAAACAGGAAGTATTATTGTAGATGTATACTCAAGTAACTGTACGAAATTTGATCAAAATCGTTAGAGCCGTTTTTCAGAAAATCAAATTGTTGTTAAAGTTGCATAGAATAAACTAGCCTTATATTCATTTTTTGATAAATATGAACTATACAGTATTATTGAAGACGTAAACTCAAGTAACTGTACAAAATTTGATCAAAATCGTTAAAGCCGTTTTTGAGAAAATCGGATTGTTGTTAAAAATGCGTGGAATAAACTACACTTAATTATTGATCAATGTCAGCCATTTGTATGTATACTCTGCTCAGTATGATAAAATGCCTAAGTATGGGATTTCTTTCATTTTCGATCTACCGTATAGACTCCAGCGCCAGTAACAGACAGACAGACAGACAGACGGACGGACAGACGGCATTGCGAAAACCACTTTCTCGGATTCAGCGACACCTAAAACGTATATTTCCGTAAAAATCTCGAAGTCGAATTTTTTCGCGAAAACAATACTTTCTCGATACTTCGTATGAGAAAGTAAAAATTACTATAGGTGAATTAGTAAGAATCCTATCTGAGGATCGATGACATCGGTCGTCCGTGACCAAGTTTTTGAAGGATATGGTAATATGAAATTATTCGAGTATCACGGTGACAACTGGCAGTCGCCTACTACTCTCGCTTATGTAGGTTAAAATGTCTACATCCTCAACCAGATTTAATTAAAATTTTCACGCGCTGTCCTAAAAATTTTCATTCCGACCGTCGGATCCTCTCTTTTCTTGTGGCTTCGAACGTTGAAGCGATTTTAAGATCCAGGAGCGTTTGTGATTCCCAGGATACTATAAATTTCCCCGACTAAGACATATTGAATATTTTTCCCGAGGGCCTTTAAGAACATCCATTTAAAAAAAAATAGAGCCTTACAAACCGCTTCTTAATCTTCTCCACCATTATTCCCTCTTCCCCTCTTGAAATTCAAGATTCACGCCTCATTCTCCTAAAAAAAAAATTCCTCATAGTTATTCCGCCGTGTTTCTCCTTTCATCCTAACTCCTCACTCTAACTATATTTACAAATCGTTCCCTTCCAACCCATCATCAAAATCCACCTAATTCTTATACGGTTCCAAATTTATCCCTCTGTTCTCCTTTCAACGGCCTCAAATCTCTCTCCCTTAATCTCCTTTTCCTTCTTTTATCAAATGCAGTCTTTTTTTTCGGCACGATCTTTTTTCTTCATCGATATTTCCTTTCAGAATGTCTCATTTTTACGTTCCAGCTGTTTATCTAATTTTTAATCTGTTGCTGTTTTCGTTTTTCTTTCGAACTTATTCCGTCGATTTACGCAAAATTCGGTATTACTGACCCCTCTTTGAAACGTAATTTTATTCTATTTTCTTCAATGTCTATCGGAATGGGTTGACCCAAGTTTTTGGGTTATTAAATGTATTGTTGAGTAATAGCTATTTGAAAATTTATTATTTCCATTTATTAGAATAATCCGAACTTCTAATTTTCTCCACATTTGGGTTCCGATCACTGGAAAACTATATTTGGACGAAACATTCAACCCGTGTAATATAAAGTTAAATAAAAAGTTTGAACAATATCTGTTAACGAAGAAGAAAAACACTGACATTTCCACAATCTACTTGCGATTTTGCGATGTGAATTCGGATTAATTACATTAAAATTAATGAGGAATATACAGAAAAATCAGAAGTACAAAATAATACATGTACCATTTATTAACTTCAAAGCTCCATATCAGCTGAGGCTAAAAATTTGTAGAATCTTGACCCTTTGATTTTTAAAGGAACGACAACATGAAAAATTAAAACTTTCACGTAGGCACGAGTTTTTTTTGATAAATTTCCGTAAGAAGCATATGATTTTTTCGTGGATTCAAAACTTAATTGACATCTTTTCAACCCGATCGCTTTGAAACCCGTCGACCAATCGAAGACCTTTGACTAAGCAAGCGCCTTAAAATAGCCGCTCCCTCAATTCGTTAAGACGAAAAAAAACCCCCGTTTTATTTACCTCCCTCCCGCCTCCTCCGTCTCCTCCTTTTCATCCCTTTTTAACTCCTCTCTAATTCCTCTCCACCCTTTCCTTCCCGTCCTTCTTTCTTAAACCGTATAATTCCCCACTCTCCTCTTCCATCTCCAAATCTCTTTATTTTCTACCCTCTTATCGAATAGCCCCCTCCCCCCACCCACCCTCCCCGTCTCTCCCTATCCTTCCTCGCAGCCGTATAACCTTATTTTAATTCCCTACCATATCTACCTTCTCTTCTATCGTCCTCCTAAAACCTCCGGTATAAACTCTCTACCTCTCCCTCCCTCCCTCCATCTCCCTCCCCTCTCTCTCCCTTCCTCCCTCTCTCTCCCCCCCCCCCCCACTCTCTCTCCCAATCCTAGCATTCGGCCACCGTTCCCTATATTCAACGTAGTTCCCCGTCCTTAAAACCTTCCCTCCCCCACATCCGTTTACCCTCCTCTTCCCATTCCCCTGACCCTTACCAGAAAATCCACTCCCTTCCTCCTTTCATACCCACGATTTTTCTTCCCCAGAAGCTTATCTTCAGACCTCCTTCCTCTCCATCTGAGCCATTTCCTTCAGCATCCGCCATAGAGAGAAAGAGAGAGAGAGATGTAGAGACCCGCCTACCTCTCCTCTTCCTCTCTCCCTATACCCCTCCATAAAACCCGTCTCTTCTCCACTCATCCTCCACCTCTCTCTCTCTCTATCTAAGGATTACGCTTATTTCCTCCTCCCTCTCCCTCGCTCCTTCCATCTCCCGCTTTCCCATCTCTGCTTCCCTTTGCCTCCGTCCTATTCCCTCAAAAATTCCAAACTCCCATCCACCAACGTTTCCATCTCCGTCAGGGATAGACCCCAGTTCATATCCTTTCCATTGCAATCTCATCCGCGTCCATTTCTTCCAATCCGTGAAGAGTGAGAGGGAGATAGCGGGCGGGAGAGGGTTGGAAAGGGGGGGGGGGGAGAAGGAGAGCGGAATGGGGATATATATGGAAGTCAGGGAGGAGAGGGAGGGGGGAAGAGAGAGAGAGGGAGAGAACAGAAAGAGAGAGAGGAGAGAGGGAGAAAACAGAGTGAGGGAGAGAACAGAGAGAGGGAGAGAGAAGAGAGAAGGAAGAGAGGGAGAGAACAGAGAGGGAGAGAGCAGAGAGAAGGAAGAGAGGGAGAGAAGGAAGAGAGGGAGAGAAGAGAGAGAGGGAAGAGAGAGAGGGAGGGAAGAGAGAGAGGGAGGGAAGAGAGAGAGGGAGGGAAGAGAGAGAGGGAGAGAAAAGAGAGAGGGAGAGAACAGATATAGGGAGAGAAGAGAGAGAAAACAGAGAGGGAGAAAACAGAGTGAGGGAGAGAACAGAGAGAGGGAGAGAGAAGAGAGGGAGAGAGCAGAGAGAAGGAAGAGAGGGAGAGAAGGAAGAGAGGGAGAGAAGAGAGAGAGGGAGAGAAGAGAGAGAGGGAAGAGAGAGATGGAGGGAAGAGAGAGAGGGAGGGAAGAGAGAGAGGGAGGGAAGAGAGAGAGGGAGAGAAAAGAGAGAGGGAGAGAACAGATATAGGGAGAGAAGAGGGAGAAAACAGAGAGGGAGAAAACAGAGAGAGGGAGAGAACAGAGAGAGAGAGAAGACAGAGAAAGGGAGAGAAGGGAGAGGAGAGAGAGGGAGAGGAGAGAGAGGAAGGGAAGAGAGGGAGAGAAGAGGGAGGGAGAGAAGAGGGAGGGAGAGAAGAGAGGGAGGGAAGAGGGAGGGAGGGAAGGGAGAGGAATGGAATAGAGAGGAATGGAAGAGAGAGGGAGAGGGGAGAGAGAGGCGGAAGAGAGAGGGAGAGAAGAGAGAGAGGGAGAGAAGAGAGAGAGAGGGAGAGAAGAGGGAGGGAGAGAAGGGAGAGGGACTGAATAGAGAGGGAAGGAAGACAGAGGGGGGAATAGTAGGGAAGAGAGAGGGGGAAGAGGCGGAAGAGAGTGGCAGGGAAGACAGAGGAATGGAGAGAGAGGGAAGTGAAAGAGGGAGGAGAGAGGGAGGAATTAGTTTGTGGAAAGAGATGGATAGATAGAGAGATAGTAACAGAGAACAGACACACAGGAAGTTATAAAGGTGGAGGTATGATCAAGAACCTTGAAGCAGGGAGAGAAGAGATTGAAGGAAGAGAGATAAGAAGAGAGGTGTGGGGGAAGGAAGAAGGGAAAACCGAGAGAGAGAGAGAAAGCGAGTGATAAACAGGGATAAAGAGAAGAAGAACGAAAAAGACTGAAGAAGGAAAGAAAAATGACTTTATTAGCTAAGGTTGAAGCCAAAAATTCCCCTCTTCAACCCAACTTGTAAAATTTACAACGCGAATTCACGCCATAAAATTTAAAATGAAATAGCGAGAGAGAGAGAGAATGAGATAGGGAAGAGAGGGAGAGGAGATCGGAAGAGGAGGAGGAGCAAGTATGCAAGAGGAGGGATAATGAAGTGAGTGGAGGTAGGATGAGAGAGACATGGGGGAGAGTAGGGAATATAAACAGGAGAGAAGTGTGATGAGTAGGAAGATTTAAGGGGAAAAGAAAATGAATCCCATTGATGAAACAGTAAAAAAGAACGAGAAGGTAACAGTGCAGAAATTTAGTGTATAAAATCTTGGAAAAATGAATCCTACTAGCTGCCCATTCAGCTCCAAAATCAGAGCTGTGTTAACTGTCTATATATATCTGTGAAACTGTAGCTGTCTGAGTATTATAGTAAGCAAGGTCCTTCGCTGCCCAACCCGCAGCACCAGTCGGAGCGTTCACGATATCTGGTCAGTGCTGCCACGCTCGACCGTTATTGGCATTCCTTACTACGTAGGTCCCTTAGCCTTTTAGATATATATATATATAGATTCTTGCTTATTCTGACAATATTTACAATTTCTCATATCTCTCCCACACTCTTCGCATGGAATTTTTTTTTAATCTTGACCCACCGCGCACTCACGCAAACACACAAACCCTTTCCTTGCCGATTCCAGGAAGAGGACGAGAAAAATGCTAGGGAAGGGAGCGAGAGGAGGAGGGAGAGAGGAAGCAATAGGGAGGAAGAGGAGGGAGGACGAATCCGATTTTCGGCGAAGAGTAATGCGGGCGGACGCACTCCTTTTTGTTTTTATTTCGTTCCGCCCTTCTCTTCTGATGCGCCTTGGGTAAAAGCGCAAACATTTTTGTTATGTCATGACGACGCAATTTTGCTTTATTGGCTCGTCTTCTCTCTCTCTCTCTCTCACCCTTCCTCTCTATTTCTTCCCTCATTTCTCCTCTGCCGGCCATCAAAAACGTTTCCTGTTTTTGTGCGCTGGGAAACGGGCGGCCGTTTTGTGTTAAAAAGGGCGATACATCGACGTTCAATTGGGACGCGAAAAGAGGAAACCTCCTTAAAGGAAGGGGGCGTGGCTTCCCCGTTTTGTCTGGAGATGGTTTTTCAATGCCCTTTTTGCGGGCTCTCTCGCGCCCGTCAGATTGCGGGCGTAAATCGCGGCGAATACAACCGAAATTGATCAGATACGCGAATCCGTCGCCCTTTGAAACGCTGAAATAGGATTTATGGAAATGTTTTAGGTGAGCAACGTGTAGACGCGTGGGCGAACTCGAGACTCGGTGCCACAAAATGGATTTATATCTTCAAAACTTGCGATTCCTGCTAACGCGGCATCATTGAAATATATAAATGATATACTGACTACGCGGAAATTAAAATCTTACGCATGTTCTTCGGGTATATATTTGAATTTATAACTCAGGTACTGAAATAAATACGCCGGCTATTAATTAGTATTATAAATAAGATTCAGATATGCAATGGAGGATAGATTACGATCTTAGTCTAATGCCGGCCTTGGTAGAAGGGTGATTAGCGTGTCTAGCTCCCAATGCTAGGGTTGCGGGTTCGAATATTGCCGAGGGCATGGCCGTTTTTGTCCGTCTTTGTTATTGTTATTACGCTCATTGAAAAGGTCGTAAAGTGCTGTTTATGAGTTTCGGATAAATAAATAAATAATCCGCAAGGGTGGCAATAAAACGCCTGCGGCAGAATAATAAGCGATCTGTTTATGTTAATATAGAACAGCTGAGGTCTATTTACGACTAAAACAAAATGGGCGCAATATACCTCACTAATAACCAAGAAAGGATTAGGACAAATCTACCGTCATCAGTACACCGATACTAGATAAGTAATATTATAATAATCTATGCAATTGTTATAATACAAATATTAAAATAATAAAGATAATATATTCCACTATCACCAATGAAGATGGCTGTTTTGTAGCTGAAATTCACAATTACGTTTCCTGATCTTTTCTTGGCTATCAGGAAAATAGATTGTTTCAAAGAGTTTCATAATCGTAATCTGTTAAATATTAGAAACGTGATAGATTATTATAAAAGTAGTAAATAATAATAATGTTTTATTGTAAAATTCCCAGAAAAGTATTGGAAATCATTCACCGAACTATGAAGTAAAGCGACTATTTTATCTTACAATAAAATTACGCCTTTGCTTGTCAACATATGTCTTCGTTTTCCTCAATTTCCTCAGCAACGGAAGAGTTTGTAAATTTAAACGGCATATTTAGAAAAGCAGGCGAGAGAAACCCCGAAAGAGAATAATATTAATCCATTAGTAACTGCCAACTTTTTATTTTTTAAACTTACTTCTTGTATTAATTAAAAATGCATCATAGATGACGATAATTATATTTATTTTTAATTTTAACCTAAAATTTAAATGTTATTAAGTTTCTTCTTTAAACCCCATTTTCGGATCCCACCTTTTGTTCAAATAACTTTGTTTTTATGAAAAAATGAATTATCTTAGACAGCCATTCCCAACTTTAGACTATTCCTGAAAATTATTTCAGAGTAAAATATTTTTAATCACCGTACTCGCCAAAAAGTTTTTGACATGAAGTAGGTTCGACTTCGAAACAGGCACTGATCTCACGCTGGCGATTTCAAAGCGTCCTTGCTCGAATGAATGACAAACAATGTAGAAAATCAAACACCCAGCTTAAGGTTCAATATACTGAGATTAATTTGATACGTACAGAGACAATGTAACGCGGTTAGGTAAAAAATTACATATAATAAACTGTATGATCTCCAGAGAAAATTTTATCCTAAATTAACAATAGCATCAAACAGAGTAACGTATGGTTTTTACAACACACCCTAAAAGGTTTTTTTCATCGCTTTTGAAGCTAACTTTATTTTTGATGCCCTTAAAGCGAGTCATAAACGTCACGTATCTTTAAAACAAATTCCCCATCTTCAGCCTAAATAATAATCATTCGGTTAGTTTTCCTACACTCGAAGGAATTCATCGTAGCCGAGTCAAACTTTCCGGTTAGCAGTCTCAGCGGGTTAATTTTGTATGGGTAGGTGCCATTTTTATACGGCAGGAATTCCCTTCGCTTTCCATGAATATACTCGTACCTATTTTCCGGCATATATCTTTGCAGCTCCTTGCTCTTTCCGTCGCGTCATCTCTTATTTTATCTCCCGTGACGCCTCGCATTTTGGAATAAGGTTCGAATAGACGTATGTACATCTCTCTTACGAAGTGAAGAAGATATCGTAAGAAGGGCGTCTACGGTACCTTCGTAAAGGTTTATGTCGACACAGTAATACCTATTCGCGTCTTGAAAATTTATTTCGCTTCGCACGAAAGGAAACGAGGCATTGCTGTCGATATCGCCCATGTCTCCGCGAGTGAATTTACCACCGTTTTTTTTTAATAAATCAGGTTTTATGAGAAAATCCGGAAATTTGTGATCTTAAACTTACTTTTAGGTGAAAAAAACGACGGTGACGTAAACGAGTATATTTTCGAGTGCGACGTCTGGCCTTGAAATTTGGCCTGGGAAGGAAATAAAACGTACTCAAAGCTTGCAAATATCAGTTCCTAAAAAACGTAAATAAAAGCGATTTTAGCCTGCCTCGTGCCATACACGTACACATATGCGTAGTATGAGATTTAGAAAGTATTAATGAAATAAATATAAAATTTCCGATTTTAATGAAAAAGTTTGGCAAGGCGCAATATTCTACTTAGTAAATGGCGTATGTAGTCGATAAAATCCAGTTTTTGCAATTTGTATAGTATTTGACGAGAAAATTATTCCTTCTTTCTCATTTTTCAGCCTTAATGTTCCAAGTATTCGCTCAATAACATTTATTTAAGGCTAGTTTTTATTTTTTGATACTTTTAAAATGACACAAATTCGTCACAGATGTTTTTAAAATAAAATCAGCTATGCTTGCAGATTAATCAACAACGAGGCATTTGATTACCTTTCATCAAATAACATTCCAGATTAAACGAATACTTTTAACCGGGACAGATTCAATAATATAATCCCTTATGGAATAAATATATATTTAAAACGTCGAAATTTTTTTAATGCGATGGAAACCTCCGCAGTTGTGTATATAACAGTTTTTCTCTTGATAACTCATGAATAAGGTATTTGATAGCTTTCGGTCGATACTTTAAAAACGACTTAATTACAAAAAAAATCCAGCGATTTGAGACAGGTACTGCTTGAACATGTAAAAATTCTTAAAATGCGCACATACAAGCATAGCAAAAACACAACATGCGTACACACACACACGTACATATAAACGCACGTTTAATCGAAAAATATTTCCAATTTATAAATAAGCTTTTATTGATCTCTAAATCTGATAAAATATTAATTAAATTTTTTAATCCTGGAATTTGATTGATTTAAAATTCCTCATTCCCCTCTGACCGGAAACCACGCGACATTAAAAAAATATTTAATTCACCAGACCCGTTTGTTGTGCAGGTCGTTTTCACGAGTGCCAAGCGTCCCAATTCTCGAGTGCTTGATTCGGGATTCTTTCCGGAGCATTATTATTGAAACTCGGCTGAGGTACGGATCGCCGTATTTGGGTCAACAGAAAATGAATAAAATTCCGTGAATCCTCGATCGCGTGTATTTTTTCCCCCTCCCAGACGGCCGTTGTCGATATATGCAAATTTTTATTTATTTGTTTAGAAAACGCATACCATTACGGGCGCAAAGGTCAAATAATCCGATTATCAGTTTCTATATAAAAGATGAATATATTCGGGTCATCGGGACGTGGATGAATCTTTGTTTCAAGTGGGTGGAATTCTGGGAAAGAATGAATCGCTAGAGAGGGAGAGAGAGAGAGAGAAAGAAAAAGAGGCTTATTTTTTTCAAAGAATTCAATTCACCGTCGGTGCCGGATATGAGTGTGTACGTATAAACTGGCGTCTCTGAAATTGTTAGCCGGAGATACATTTAAATTTACCTTTCTCCTGAATGCCTATAGGGTTAAAAAGCCCAATGTTTTTTACTGATTCGCGAAAATTTATCGTTTGTGAAACAATAAGTCCTGGGGCAAAATTTTACCAAAAGTTGCATGGATTTTAAAATTGCATTTAGCAAAAAATTGGGGATAGACATGGATATGATAGATACATTTATAAACACAAAGTATTTTATTAAAAAATTCAAAAAACCCTCTAATATCTAAATAAAATTAAATCGGGGAACATGAATATTTTATTACATTATCTTGAATTATCGTACAAAGCAGCTGTAAAGTTACATAGCTAAGATCGAGAACTGAAGTTAAATATTGTTTTTAGTCTCAAACGGAAATATATATACAAAAAATAAATATAGAAATATATTTTTAAATCTTGTACAATTGGATTCATGAGATTCTTGATCTCGGCATTCATATTAGTCGAAGTTTATTTGGCAACAAGAAAAAGATCTAACTACTTGAAAATAATTCTTAGTTTTTATTAATTTACTTCACCAAAAAACTTTTAATGGTTTTCTTTCTGCCTCATCTAAAAATGAAAAAGGTATCGAGAGATTTTATGAAATTAGATTAATCGGTAAACATCGCCATCCAAGTATTCGCGGCATAAAAATAATGTCCGAAATCCTTACCAAATAAGCAACAACGAGATAAAAATAAATCACGAAAATAAGTTCTTACAAACGAAGTCCAAAAACTGGTCTCGCGTACCAGTTATATCACTTTATTATTATTTAGGAATTTACTGGACGAAGCGGAGGTTCAATAAAGTAAGAGAAGAAATGAAGAATCATAATATTAAGGGCGGTTTTTCTAAAACTAAAAATTACTCCCTTTACGCTACCTTTGAAGTCTCACAATTTCAACCCAGGGACCCCAACTTATGCCCAAAAATAATCCCTCAAAATTAAGCTACTTTTAATTGAACGGTGTAGTAGTTAACCGACGGACAAAATGATTAAAAAAAAACACGGTTAAAAACTAAATTACTTATATTACTCTTACGCACACGCAAACTACAACTCTGTAACTAAATAATTCCAAGTATAACCTAGTATGAAGCGTGTCATAAAAACGTAAAATATCCGACTAAAGAAGATAACGTGCTAGGCCTCTACCGGAAGTATTCATCTAGATCTGTTTCGTCCCGTTGAATCGTGTAAGCTCGAGTGAGTTTATACTCATCTAGAGAGTGGGAGGGAGAGAGAGAGAGAGTGTGTGAGAGAGAGACGGATAGAGAGAGAGAAGGCTCATTTCGAGTTTCACGTACGGATGATTTCCAGCATCGCCAAAGACTAGATAATATTCAAGGTAGGATCGTGCTGCGCATAAAGCCTCACGCCATGCGGCTTCATCTAGAGCGAAACGCGCTCGCGAGGTTGCGATTTGCAAGGTCCGGCGGTGACCTTGACACCGCGCCGTGGCGTATGTCTTCATCCTCCCGCATATAACCAAAGCCTCCCAGGCGACAGGAATGGGATTAGCTTCTTCTCTTTTTTTTATATACAACGTTAAATTTGATAATTCAAAGGACGTTGCTTGCTTGATCGTTAACTTAATCGATCCCAGGTAGATTACATTTCGAAGGACGTGGTGCTGTAGAAAACTTGGCAGAAAACTACTCTGTATAACTTCGTGGGTAATTTAAATCACGGACGGAGATGCAATTTAAAGTATATTTTAGGTTATTTTGCTCCCTATTTTATAGGTATGGTACGTATACGAAATGTTATATACAGCAAAAAATATTTTTTTGGATAATATCTTTTGTTTCAGATTGATTCCAGCATATTCAGACAATGTAGATGGCAATCTTCTCGAGACCCATGATAATTCATGACTTTGCACTACACCAGATCACCATTTACCGTAGTTAAGATCCCCTTCCCTCACTGTATATTTCTTTGCGACTTACTAAAATGTCTTATAACTTGGGGAATAAAAAACTCATATTTGAGGGGATTTTGAATAAACAAACAAAGTAAAAATCTGAATTTATCGAATATTTTCTTTGAGGGAAAAGGCAACAATTAGTCACTTTTCTCGCATTACTAGTGACGACGCATTATCGTTTAATTTCCTTTTAAAGGTTAACTACGACAAATTTAGATACCCTTAAGTATTCTTAGGGGAGTGAAGTATCCTTCCCACGAACGAAAATTTTGTGTTAAATACTTTTAGTATTGGTCGTCACCACTGCAATTTATGAAAACGAAACACTCAATCCCGTAGAAAAATTTACCAAGTTTACGAAACGTATTTCTCTCACAGAATCACCTCATACAAGTTTTTCCCGGGAAAACTTGAAGGTTATCATTTTTTTTTGGGAGTAAGAAATAAGTACCTGCTTTAGAAATATACTCCCGCCTGGAAATTTCCGTCGAGGAAGAAAAAAAATCTATCCTCTCTCGCCCTCCGCCTTTCAACATTTTCCTTCGCAGTGGCGGAAAAAAAGCATTTCCTTCACTTTTAACTCGCTTCGAATGAGTTTCCTTTTCCCGAACGTCAAGAACACAGGAGCTCCGCGGAATTGGGCGTCGCCTGCAGATGCGTGGAAGGGAATTCGTCGGACTCAGGGAGGAAATGGGACTGGATCTCGACAACCCTTGACAGTCTTAGCTTAGAGGTTACGGAGGTAGGAAGGAAACGCATGGAAATACATAAGGAGAGAAGGGAGAGATGAGATGAAATGTTATTTCGGGACAGAGAGAGAGGGCTTCGGACGTGACGCATTCGCTCGCGATCGAAGCTGAAGTAGCCGAAGAAGAAGAAGAAGTTGGGAGAAACTGTGCCACGTCAACACGGAAACCTTGAATTTTTTCCGGCCTTCGAAAGAACGATATACGCTACACAAGTGATAAAAAATAAATGCACTCCGTAGCATATTAGGTGCGTTTCTTTCAGGAGATAAAGATAAAAAAATATTTTTTGTTTCTATTAAGTTGGTATCCTTGACACAGCAACGTGATAAAGAAATACGGTTATCCGATTGGTTTAAAAAAAATTATAGGCATTAGTATAATGCCATTTTATCATAGTACCAACGATTTGAAATTTTATTTCCCGACCCAGATGTGTCAATTTTGCTTCGTGATTTAATAAAAATATCAAAAATAAAACACGAGATAGATGCTTCCAGGAGATATGTACGTACATACATGGGACATATTTGAAGATCATCTTATAGGAGACAGCGCTTCCAGCAAGAAACGTGTTTGACGACAATACAACAATATTTATTTTTAACTTTTTCAAAGTTCTCGCTTAAGGTATTTTAATAATGATGGGAAATGTGGATACAGGTGCTATGACCGGGAATCGAACCCGGGTCTTAACTTGCCGGGCGGATACCCTACCACTGAACTACCGTCCAAACCTAAGAAAATATTCTCGTTCTGAAACGGGAATTTGTCTGCCTCGGTAGTTCAGTGATTGAATATCCGTCCGGCAAGTGGAAGACCCGGGTTCGATTCCCGGCCATAACGGATTTTTTTCACCTGTTTCCACATTTCCTAGTATTATTAGCTTATGACAAAAAAACGAGGACCCGAAAATCGTAAATAAGAAAAACCGGTATCTCAGTCGATAATACCATTTCGAAAGAAAAATTTAAAATTAAAAAAATATATTTAGCAACTATGCCGCTTAAAGAGATTTCTGCCCAAGTAGTCGATTATCTTATGCGTTGAAATTCAATACCTCAGAAAAGACAGATTTGACAATGTTATGAAGTTAAATAAACTCGTTAGAAAATACCTTAGCGTACTGGATATCCAGTGCAGACTTAAAATTGTTTTTATGTATCTTAAGGAGATAATTTTACCTACCCGCATTTGGAATTCAGCAAATTTCACTAGAAAAATAATTTCAAAAGACGGAGTCTTACAGCGATACCACATGGTAGTTAAATACGGAGGTGTGGCAACTCTGACGTCAGCCAGAGCGCAGGTTGACACAAAAAAAAACGCGGATGAGGTCGAAGAACAGACGAAGGCGGAGATGCGGGCTCTTAACCGCGTTGAAAGATGAGGGATACAAAACAGAAGGAAAATAATTATGAATTTTCACGGAAGTAAAAAAAATGCGAATGACAGATTAGTGTTATGGATGCAAGTATTGTGAACCGGAAATCACCAATGATAAAAGTGATATTGTACCGGTGAAAGAGTTATATTACTGTTCATAAATATTTCATTCATTTAAATTCTTAAATTCTCCGGTAAATACTAATTATATTTACACTTCTTTCAGTCAACGGTTTTCTAATAACTTATTAGGTATCCTAAAACCGAACTTCTTTCATAACCATTCCCGATTTGTCGAATTTTGCGCGTTAGAAACATTCTTTTATATTTTATTTATTATTTTATTTACAATAATTTCGATCATTAAGACAAGCAGAAATAATTTAAAATAAAATTCTATTTACAGTACTTCAAGTTAATCATTACTTCTAAGACATACTGAATATATTAATTTTCCACTGCTTCGTTAACTAACAAAATGGAACGTCTTTATAACAGTTTACGAACCAATCTACGCCCATTTAAACTGTCATATTTCGACATTAGTACATATACGATATGATAATAAAACAAATAGAAAATTACACCGTTGTTTGCTAAAGATGTAGCTACCAAGGTATTTTTGCATTAGTACTAATGGAAATTTATATGCTTGCATTGATATTTTATAATATATGAAAAATCGGAGTATTTCTTCGTAGACGTCTTTTGTCTATGGAACGAAGACGGACCAACAGATACGGATTTAGGGGTTGTGAGGCCCCAAGCGATAATCGTATGCGAGGCTCAATACTCGCGATTTGTGAATTACGAAACGGATAAATCTGATGTATTATTGGCCTTTGAGGCCGACGTCAACCACAGATCAGTGCCTCCTAATGAGAAAAAAATTATTTTTTTCAGTGATACCCGTTTGCTGAGACTTCTATTAACCCATTATCTTCATCATTCGGGATATACGAAGACTCTTTTGTGTTGGGTCTTTTAACATTCAATGTATAAATTTTTCCCCTCCGCGCAATACTCTTCTGACTCTACTAACACCAACTCTTTAGCGGCTCTATGCGCGAGGCTCCACGCAGTCGCATATACCGCCTAGACCAGTGGTCTTAAACCTTTTTTGTGTCACCGCCCACTTTTACCATATGTTGTCCTTTGAAATAAGTTCACCGCCCACCCAGTGGCGTAGTGAGGGTTTCTGGCGCCCGGGGCAAAGTATAATTTTGCGCTCCCAGTAACAAAGCGATTTACGGAGGTAAGGTAACCCTAGTGGGATTGTCGTTAGATGAGATTACCGAATACGGTCTCAGTGGTAATAACAGTGTTTAAAAATTTATGATTTTATATATTTGATAAAATTAAACTTAAACGCTTCGCTGCTTCTGAGAGAGACTCAGACCACCCTCATGGGCCTTTCGATTTTACCGCAGCATGGATACATTGTCGCTAGTATAGTAAGATATGATACTATAGTTAACGACAAACGAACTGTAATAGTTGTACATAAAATAGTAGTACAGAATGTGTGATTTTTTATAGAATTTTATTTTTCAGTGTAAAAATTAGAATAGCATTTGGTGAGTTCTTTAACGTCCACCAAAAATCCAAAAACGCCCACTGGTGGGCGCTATCTCGGGCACCAGATGATACAAACCTAAACTCCACGAAAAAAAAAGACTCCCAGTTTATAGAAAATTAACCAGCGGCATAGAATCTTCAAACATAAAAAAAAGACCCTCGCGTTGTTTTCTTCTGCTCACGGTGATCAACAGAAATATGTCCAAAGTGGTATTCGGACGAAGAGAGACGCAAAAAAAGGACAGATATAAAAACGTTACATTCGGGGAACGTGATGGTGAGAAAAGAGAGGTAAAATTTTCCCGAAATGACGTCTGTATGTAGAGAGAGAGAGAGAGAAAGGTAGAGGGCGCAGGAATAGAGGAGATAAAAAAGATGAAAACCAGAAGGCGGCGAGCAAAAAAGGAAAAATGAGAGAGCTTGTGCTGCGGGCAGAGCGGGAGGATGAGATGGGGAGGGGTTTTTTTTCTCCATACATCCGTCGGCCGCTATGAGAGATAGAGGGAAGAGAAGAAAGATAGATAACGTTTCCGATCAACAAAGGGTTCTCCTTTTTTGTGTGCAGATAACACGAAGGAAGAGACAGAGAGAGAGAAAGAGGAAGTGAGAGAGATAAGGTAGGTGGAGGGAATGAAGATACGTGGGTTGCTAGGACCGCCATTTTGAATTTCCTAACCGGTTATATTTTGTGGCTGGATTGGTCTACCCTAATTTTCTCGTTTCTCTTTTTCGGATACCCACGCATTTTCTTTTCAGACTTTCTCTCTCTCTCTCTATCTCTTCCAATCTTCTCACCATTATCATTTCTCTCCAGCCCTAATATGTATTTACCATCATCTTCCAGCCTTCTGGTTTTCAACCAAAACTACGCGTACCAAAAAGGAATAGCGAACTGAATTTTAAAGAGAAAAGAAAATATTAAAATTAATAAATATTCTTCTCGATTCAACGTTAACGTAGGCATTTGAAAGCCAAATTTGTGAATGCAAATGCACGGTTTGACTTGCAAAAGGTTTTCATCAGCAAATAACATTTCGTTTAATAATGTAACATATCGCCTAATGTCCTTTATTCTGACAGCGTTCGTTCGTCGCAGATGTCTCAGAAATGTAGAATAAAGGAGTAAAGCTTTAAAAAAATGATTTTTTAACCATAAAATGAGTTATTTATTTTAAAATTGAAAATTTTTCATTTCATATCAGTAAAACTCCAGCATATACTACAAGGGATTGCGCTATCTGTAAATAAGCTAAAATAGACTTCCAGCTTATAACGTTAAATAACATTGAATTCTTTGCTTTTGCCATCTCCCGACCTATATCCTATCTCTCCAATCAACAAAATTGACCCACTCTTTAGCCCTTCTTCCTGTCTTCACACCACTAATTACGTTTCCCAAACATTCAGCTATGGATTTTTCTGTTCCCTTTGAATCCCTGTAACATTTCGTTTCTCAACTATCTTTTCCCAGATCCATACTATACTCTGTTCACTATTGAATACGGGGAGTACGCCACTTAGCAGCAGCCAATAGGAGACGGTTCGTTTGGGAAGGTAGTGGGGAGGAACTTCTTGCTCTCGAAGTGTTTCCTTGCTGTGGAGTTCTAAGTTATTGTTACTGTTATTTTTTATCATTATTTTCGTTATTAGTTTTGTTGTTTTTGTTACCTTGCTGAGTTCGTGATCTGCAATGGCTAACAGGAGGGAAGTTATGTTATTTAGAAATTGTGTAGTATATCAGCTGAATGCGAAAATCCGCACCGGTATGTATCTGTCCTCCCGCGCGAAAGTTGTGAGGGGCGATGGAAGGGGAAACGTTCGTGATTGGCTACTTGCTCTATGAAGGTCAAGAGACTTAAGAAAGTGAACAGACTTATATAATATCCAATCGCTTCTCTCTTTTCCCATCTCGTCACTACAATCACCTCTCCCCGTTGCTTTCGTGACCCAACCCTAATTTCGCCTTTCCCACTCATTTCGAGCCTTTCCAATCTCATTTCTTATAATATCCAACCGCTCCTTTCGCTTCTTGCAGATCCTATCGCATCTCTCAAATCCTTTTGTAATTACCCCCTTTTCGTGCCCTTCTATTACATTCCCACCTATCAAGTCCTACCTTCCGACGCCTTATTATACCTTTATCCGTCCGATATATCCCATACATCTCTTTTCTCTATCTCCTATGACCTTTCAATTCCTATCTCCAATCGCAATCGCCCTAGTTATTTTTTCCCAGAACTGTCTCGCTTAAATGTCTTATAATACGTCTCTCTAGAAAGGCCACATCCGATGGATTTCTTTCAGTCCTACCAATTCCGAGCGGGATAAGAAGAGTGGATTAATTAAGAGTTCGTGTTAGGAACAGAAGGGCCAGCAAAAAAAGTACAAGTAGCGACTCATCAGGGTTGAATCCACGTGGGACTTTTTCACACATCTGTCTAGTTTCTGGCCCATTTACCCACAACGGACCGAGATGATGAAGTAACGTAGTTCTCCCAAATTATACGGAGAAGAGAATCGTTTTCCACTCACGTTAACGCGAGCTAAATATGAAATAAATGTTACGCCGTTTATTCTCGCTGTAGTTGAATGACATTGGTATGACCACTTCAGCTATATTAGATTAAGTTTATAACCCTAAAATGGAAATATATTATTCCGATACAACAATTTGCGTTCTGCATCCGACACAAATACACATATGTCCAATTTCAACATCGCCTCTTACTTTTATTTACTATATTATTCAGATAACGATTAAATTATAGCTAAAATTTATTGAATAAATTATAAAAACGTAAAACCACGTTCATATCTCCAGTTTTCGCCGTGGGGAAAAAACTGCATAAAAAATTCAACTCGGTTCAACAACAAAGTGAAAACTATAAGGAAAAATAATTAATATATCAAAAATCACGAGATAATTGTGATTCCATATATTATAGTTGGTCATTCATGACGTTGTAACGTTCTATTTATTATCCTATAAAATTCTTCCTAACGAAGTATTATAATGCTCCAGAATCCTAAGCTTTGTATGCTACTCGGTAACAATTCGACCTTTCCATAATGATTCTGTTTTTAAATAATCATTTACTTACCATATAGGCATTCTAAAATTTCAGTTCAGTTGGAAACAATGACTTTTAATAAATCGTTACCATTCAATCTTTCGTTCACGATGAAAACGTCACAGCTTACCAAGTTTCATTCTCGTGACACACTGTTCTCCTAACAATAACCTCGGATGGTAATTAACCATGCGCTTCTCCACCTTCATTTGTTATTTTATTAAATCAGTAACTCACGTGAACGTTGGCGGCGGGTTCCCTTGGGCGGCGCAGCTCAGGTGAACGTCGCTCCCCGCGTCCACGGTGACAGTTGTGAGCAGCCGCTGCGTTAACCTCGGAGGCATGCTGCCAGATGGCTCTGCCGATGCGAAAAGATTCACGCTCTGTCAGTGACGCGGAAGTGAATGCCTCGGCAATAAAAACATCATGCAAATTCAAATAAACTGTTTTTTTTCCTCGCATGAAAATGAGAGCCCACGCTGACGCTGCCGAAAAGCGCGATTTTTTTAAAAGGCTACCTTCATTTATCGTGGGAGGTAAAGAGATACAGAGTACGAAGAGTTGACTTGAATGAATTTATGGCGATTTTCGCTTGCGCTGCTTAAAGTAGAATTTAAAAGTAATGCGCATGGATTAAAAATTTTCTTTTCATACGCAAATTGAAAATTAAAGCGCTATGTTTATCAATACACCACAGGTTTGAACTTCGACTTAAACTGTAGAATAAAACGGAACCATATGTCCTTCTACAAGTTGAATCGCGAATAAAGTAGCTGTGATTCGAATGAAAAATCTTTTGACAATGAATTCCAAACCAAGGTAATGAAGGATTAGTTCTGGATTACAAATTTTTTTAGATAAATTACAAATTTGAAATTATAACGAAATTCATCCAAATTAAATTGCTCATGGATTGGATTGGAATTATGTTCGAAATAATCATTCTGCATATAGACTAGCTTTTAGCGTTCCGCTTTGAAGATTGATTTTTATACCTTACTAGCAGAAGTGCCCGTTGAATTTCAACGGACTTAGTGAACCTAAAACTTCGACCGTGTAACATGTAAACATCGGAAGAATAACATAGTACACAGTTTTAACCGTCGAATAAAGCAAAAAGGAAGAAAACCGCTCCGCATTTACCTATTTAGATGAATGAAGGAAGAAAATCTTACACTGTGAAAAATCAAAAATTACGTGTAAACTTACGGGAAAATAATTATTGAATTAAGCTCTCCCTCCCCAATTTACTTATAGACATATAACCTATGTTACCCGCAGGTTAAAATTATATATCTATGCGAAGTTTCGTGACGAGATCTTCAAAACGAAAACTGTAAGTAAAACCAGCAAGAACACAATAACCAACAGAAAATACATGAACAAAGGAACAAACGAAATGAATTAATTTAACGAAAGATAAAAAGGTAAATAGAGAACGTTTAAGAATCACAGAGGGAATATTATCCTCCTACTATTAGCTCGATTCTCTCATCCATGAGTTCTGTTATGAGAAAATTGTTTATATAAACAATACTTTGGAAACAATGAAACGTTTTATCCAATTACAATTTGTGGAAAGTCTACGTCTAATTATTGAAGTTACTTACGTAGTTTCAAAAAGTTTGCTTTGGAATACTCTACGCCAAACGAAAATATCATTAAAAACCATTTATTAGTAATATTTCAATTAAAATCAACAAATATTTTGTTGTCACGTAATCAAATCAAAGTCGCACAAAGAAATTGAAAAACGATAGTACGTTAAAATGTTTCGCATACTTATAAATGCATTGGACTCTCAACTTTGGCGACAATGGGAGTTGTCATGGTAGTTTATATTTGGTATTGCCATAAACCTGATAAAATCACGTATTTTTTCTGATTCTAAACCCTTTTTTACGCTAATTCGACCAGGATTCGGATTCAGTCTTCAATAAAAATAAACTTTGTTCTTTCTTTGAAAGAATATCTAATTGCAAGTCTTAAGTTCGTACCATGTTTCTATGTAATTTTAAAATTCAAATGAAAAATAAGTTGCACTCGTCCCTATGTTATTCAAATGGAGAAAATGAAAAAAGAAAATATTTTTAAAAATTATAAAAGTCAATCAAATCGGTATAAAAATTTGACTACACCACTCAACCCTTTATTCCGATTAAAATTACACCTTCCTCCTGTTTCTATGTGCAGTAGTTACTGAGTTATAAAAACATACATACATGCATATATACATACATACATAAATACATACAAACACTTTAAAGATATCTATAGATGAAATATGATATCGTGTAGACGCATAACAGTAATCATGCAGGTAGCGATTTTGAGCACGTGGTATTAATCCAGATGACAATTATCAACATTAATGGATGTATTATGGTGAAAAAGAAACTCGATAATCACCATCGGAATAAAATCAGATATTTATGTAAAATAAAAAATATTTATTACCTTTATAAAATAAGAACGATATAAATGTATCACATATTAAAAGAATATCATCATCAGCCAAGCTTCCAAACTGCATAAAAAATTCACATCTCCGAAGATAGGAAGTTTATTACGTAACTTTCTGACAGTAAAACTCTAAGTATCGGTAATATATAAAGTACTTATTCTGTCCCTTTGTCACTTCCTCTGTCACGCTCTGAAACAGCAACAATATTCAATGTAGACATTAATTTGAAAAAAGTTCGTTTTCTTATAGTAAATTCCATGATGAATCGAAGTATGTAAAATTTGAAATTTTTGTATTCCGCGTATGTCATCCTTTTAAAAACACACACCATCATATCTCGGCCTATATTGATCGATAAATGTCAATTATTTTTATATAACTTCTTTAATGATTCCTAATGACGTTCCTGTAACCGAAAACCATAAAATTTATGATGTGCCTTAAAAAAATTTTACAAACGTAACTTTCACCTCAAATTTTTAGTCGAGACATGAAAAAGTTGACATTCAACAAACTTTTTTCTAATTGGTTTAGGTGGGTACATCATTCGAATGAAACGTTCGGAAGTACTGAAATATGTTTTAGAAAAAGATTCTATACAAATAACTTTAATAGTTTTCATGATACTGATTTATATATGAAAGCGTGGGGCCCTGCGCGGTCAGGCAAGCGATCCGTACCTTGTTGACGGAAAGAGATGGTTGGCTGATGTTTATAAATAAATTAAATAATAATAATAATAATATCGACTTACTTTGGTTTCTTATCAATAAAACCCCGTCATTTTATGAAGAGAAATATTCTAGTTACTTTGATAAAAGTAGAAAATAGCAAGATTAACATTTTTTCACGTGACACTTTATCTACAGACATGAGATGAACATATCCTGCGCAGCTTATTTTTTTTTCTTTGCCGACTATAAACGTGAGCCGTCACTCTTCTTGCTTTTTGAGCACAAAAGATATTTGCGCTATCCAGATCCAAAAAGCGACGTAAACCTGCCGCCCACGATCTCAAAGTAACCGTAAATAGATATGACTCTTGGAATGGCGTATAAATAACTTCACTCAATGCGAACGAAGGGAGCGAGAAAGCGCATTAACTCTTTCACGACCCAACGCTAAAAGTTTTTTCTTAAAAATATTGGGTCGTGGTAGTTAGTCCATTAAAACGAAGGAATATAAGTTCAATCACACGAAGGAGCCTTCGTGCGATTTATTTTCTTGACGGGAAAAATTAAATTTACATTAGTAATATCAATCCAATTCAATGATCCATAAAATTATTTAGTCGGATCGGACTTGCGCAAGGGGAAAAATCCCGATATTGACAAAGCCGCGTTCCGCAGATATGATCTCCTATGGAAAAGTTAATTCGTATAGGTTATGAGCTTTCTAACCTGGCATATATAAGTAAAATCCGGTTCGTGTAGAATTTCAGACTGCGTATAATGACTTTGGTACGCGCTGGATAATTAAAGGTGACGTTTATTTAGATTTTTATATTCTAAATACGCGTTGGGTAAACAGGTGTTTACTGTACAAAACTAGTGTGTTAATAGGAGTTCATCCAAGCGCAATAAATATAAACTCCCATTCCAACGAAGAAACAAAGAAAAATGTTGTTGCTAAATTACATAATACATCTACAGAATACTCTGCAAATCACCAAACTGGTGGGTGGCAGGGGGTGCAGCGCAACAAAGCCTACCTAATTACTTCTGTTGCGGGAATCACTCTCCTGTTATGATCCCGTATGGTCCTTGGGAAAAACGAACCCTGATATCGCTCGGTCCTACAGTCGATCTCTCATATTTTATCCTCGTGATCGTGCCTACCCATGTAAGTAGGTGCCTCTAATATTCCTGAGACCTCCCCTAATAGAACTTCCGACCTAAATTTCTCCAGAAGTCTTAACCTAGCGCTAATTCTGCGGTCCTATAGCGCAAGCCTGGGCAGACTTTTGCATGGCTAGAGCTACTTCCAATTTTTTCCAGAGCTCCAAGATCTATTAATTTATTCAATTTTATATATTTATTTTTCTTTATCTTTCGTAAAAATAAAAGAAAAATATTTTTTAAAATTTTGGTACCTATACTTTCTCATACAAAAACCGATTTAGCCTCGGGGAGATAGGTGAAAATATAATAAATGTAATTTACCCTCGAAGTCTCTTTAGATGGAAGGTTGGGTTTGAGGCTTCAATCAATGAATGGTTAGGTTAAGTGAAACTCGTATTGGCGGAAATACAGGTTTAATTAGAATAACAAAAAATTAAATTAAATGGAATTGAGTTCAAAATTTTTATGCAGATATCCACAATATGTATTCAAGATTTAACAACAAAGTGCATGTTGATGAATGATACAATGTTATGATAAGAAATCGCGAAAGTCATCATCATTTCTGCACAAAGCAAGAAATCCATTTATTTTACCCGTCATAGAAGCTACTCCGTCTGTTGTCATTGACACAAGTTTATACATCGGAAATTCGTTACTTCCTATGTATTCCTTAAAAGCGTGGTAAATGTCATCACCCCGAGTTTTTCCCTTAAGAGGTATTAGTTTAAGAAGTTCTTCCTTTGCACTCATGTCCTGAGAAACCAATCTGATAAAAGCGCAAAGCTGAGAGGTATCAACTATGTCCGTCGATTCATCAAATTGCAGTGAAAAACAAACAGAGTCATTGATGCCCTGTTTCAATTGGTTAACCAAGTCACAATTTATTACTTTGGTGCGGCGAGTAACAGTCCTGCGTGAAAGCTGTAGATCTTGAATAGCAGAAATTATTTCACCTTTGTTTTTGAAGGTATCAAACAATGAATCGGCCGCCACCAGGAACGCTTCTTTCAACATTTATCCGGCCTCGAATGGCTTCTTATGCTTCGCTAACAACTGACTCACGCGAAATGATGCCACAGTTACTGCCTTCGATTTAATAACAGGTTTCACAAAACAAGATTATTCACTTGCTAGTCTTGCCTTCAGTTCTTTCAGTTTTGTTTTGCGGTGTTCGCTTTTCAAGGGATAATCGGTATCAAAACTCCTATGCATACTTTTAAAATGTCATCCTAAGTTCCTTCTCTCAGGCAGCGATATGGATGCACGACATATGATGCAAACACAAGTAGATTTCACCATAATAAAAAAGAGCTGTTCTTCACACTCTGCGTTAAGTGTTCTTTTTGTCCTTTATGCATGTTCCTGCACTCATGATTGCTTTTAATTTCGGCAAACTTTCTATCGGTTTAAAAAAGCAATAAATATAAGGGAACTAATTAGAGGCATAGTGGGAGTAAAGTGCTGCCACAGGCGTGTAATTATAATTAAGAATTATATCATGGTCAAAGATCGCCATAACAAAAAAATAGGGTAGACCTCAAACTAAAAAGAAACAAATAATGTATAAATATTCTTCCATGCATCAACGATCTACCGGTCGATCGCGATCGATGTGTTACCCACCTCTGCTCTAGCGATATCCAATTCAACTCCTTCAACAGTGATGTGACGCTTAATTTTTGCTCATATTTTTGCTTTATGAATCTAGCTGCACTGCGTTTGATTCTTTCTAACTCAAGTATCTGTCCCTTTTCGTACGGATCCCATATGCTGGAAGCGCATTCGACCTGAGATCTGACCAATGATAAATAACACAATTCTCTTACCTGTTCTGTGCTACTTCTTACTATTCTGCCTACCAAGCCCAATTTCTTATTGGCTGCGCCTACGACCCTTCGAAATGCATATTCCACGATAGATCACGACAAATGATGACTCCTAAATATTTAAGGTATAACGCAGATTGGATATTCAATCTATCAATTCTATACTATATGTAGGCGAGCACATGGTGGACTATATGAAATTCTGGAAAGCGGGAAAAAATTCTGCCTTGATCAGGAATCGAACCCCGTGTCTTCTCCCCAACAGATGTCCTCCGTGAGGAATGCCCAAAAGAACGCTCAATTACAAAGGTGAGATGGGAGTTCTTCGTATGTTGGGAAAATTTGATACTAGGATAGCTAGTCTGACCACAAGGATTAGTCTGCTTCGATATTTCAGTGGTAGAATGTCCGTCAGCCAAGTGGAGGGTCCGGGTTCAATTCTCGGTCAAGGCAAAGTTTTTCTCCTGCTTTCCAGAATTCTTCCGCAGACGAAGAGTCAAAAGTAAACGTTAAATAAATAAACTTTAAAATACTTAAAGAATTCTCCCGAAGGATATACGAAACACAAGTTAACCATAAATAAAATATGAATAAAAAAAACTTTAAGAGTGATGAAGAAAATAAGACTTTTCGCAGATGACACCGTTTTATATAAGGAGATAACGAGTCAGGATGACCAAAAATCGCTCCAGGAAGATTTAAACGCCCTTTCAGCATGGTGTCAAGATTGGAAAATCGAAGTTAATCACAGCAAATGTTCCCTATTGAGTTTCTGGAAGAGTAAGAACAATGAATTAGACTCGGAGTACAGAATTGATAGATTGAATATCCAATCTGCAGAGTACGTTAAATATTTAGGAGTCACCATTTGTCGTGATCTATCGTGGAATATGCATATTCGAAGGATCGTAGGAGCAGCTAATAAGAAATTGGGCTTCGTAGGCAGAATAGTAAGAAGTAGCACAGAACAGGTACGAGAAACGTGTTATTTATCATTGGTCAGATCTCAGGTCGAATACGCTTCCAGCATATGGGATCCGTACGAAAAGGGACAAATACTTGAGTTAGAAAGAATCCAACGCAGAGCAGCCAGATTCGTAAAGCAAAAATATGAGCAAAAACTAAGCGTCACATCACTCTTGAAGGAGTTGAATTGGATATCGCTAGAGGATCGCAGAATTAGCGCTAGGTTAAGGCTTCTGGAGAAATTTAGGTCGGAAGTTCTCTTAGAGGAGGTCTCAGGAATATTAGAGGCACCTACGTACATGGGCAGGCACGATCACGAGAATAAAATACGAGAGATCGACTGTAGGACCGAGCGATATCAGAGCTCGTTTTTCCCAAGGACCATACGGGATCATAACAGGAGAGTGATTCCCACGAGGGACGTTATTAGGTAGGTTTCGGTGTGCTGCACCCCCTGCCACCCACCAGTCTGGTGATTTGCAGGGTATCATGTAGATGTAGATGTAGATGTAGAAGAGTAAGCACTGTCATTCCGTGAGGAGAGCGACCTTTCCCGGATAAGAGTTCAGGGAAAGGTACGCGGTCGGTTTGAGTGACTCACCCGTGACCGTGAGAGTTGCCGGCAGACTGGTCTTCCTCTCTCCCGTGAGCATGTGTCTGGTGACGCAGCTATAGCGAGGTGCGCCGTCCTCGGGTCTGGCACCACGGATAACGAGGTCGCCTGATCCCAAAGTCACCACGAAGCGATTGCCTTTTTTTTTTAGCGAGAGAAACGGGAAAAAATAAACATTACAATCGAAAATGAAAAATATGTTGCGTTTACTATCCTGTACAAGTAATTCTTGTATAGAGTTTTTTATGAGAAATACCACTGATTAAGGAATAATTTAAATCTAGTTCCCTTCACCGTGTCATGGCTAATTTATGTAATATTAGTATAAGTGCCCGTCAAAAATGACCGGGATGACCGATTATTCTGAAATAAAATTGAGGCAGTCTTCTTTGACCTGAAATCATACCTCCTGCTGAGAGGGTTGCCTTCGATCCGAGCGAAGGTTCGAAACCCTCGCCGCGAATATCTGTCGTGCTTCAAAAGCTGACCTTAGTCCCCTCTTGGCAGGTATAGTTGTTTTTCAGAGCGGGACAGAGGGAGTGACAAAATGACAAATGGGCGGAATAAGGATTTATATGTATTACCCATATATTAAAACGGTTTTTTATTATGTCATAATGCTATCCTGAAAATTTCATCAAATTCGGTTCAGTTGTTTGCGAGATATTAAGCTTCAAAAAGCATTACATGACAAAGGGACAAAGGGACAAAGTAACACTCTTTTATATGTTTTATGATTATGATGATTATGATTACTTATATATTAATTAATTTAAAAATGCAATAATTTTAATTGGATTAAGCAATTACGATAAATTATAAAAAGGATGGCCTGACACAATATTTGTATTAACTAGCCAAAAGTAACGGAAAATCAGATGAACATTTTTACTATAAAGTAGCCGTCATCAGTGGCGATTTATCGAAAGTATATTGTAATAAATAATATCATATATAATAATCATTAATCTTACAGATAATATATTGCAATAAATAACATAATTAATATTAATCATAACTTTCTCAAAATTGGCTATCAGTGAATCATCATGATAGTTTCGTAGTTAAAGTGCACTAATTATTGTTTTTATAACTTTTTACGAGCACTGAAGAAGAGATGTACTCTGTAAATTTTACGTTAAACGACCTCAACCATTCTCTACCAAAAATCCATGAATAGCAAAACATGAATAACAAAAAAAGCGAAAATAAACATCAGCAAGACACGTCAAGAAACACGAGATTAGGTATTTTATAAACGGAGGCGCCTTAACAAATCGACTCTGTTAAGCGACGCTGTAAATTAACTGCTTTGACACGACACTACGTTAAGTGCGTTTTCACAGCTGCAGTCTAAAACCCTTTAAATCAAAGAAAAACTCTTTACTAGCCTAGGTATTTAGGAAGTTAATAGGAGATAAATCAGGTCGTAAAATCGAGAGAAAGCGGGATTATATGTATGTAGTCGACGTTCAGCAGAAACACAGGTACCGGTATAAAAGGAGTAAAAGCAAAAAAAAAGAAGAAGAGCGGGGCGCGTTTTTACGACGCACTTAAAAAGGCGGGGTTAATTCCTTCTCCTTGCACAAAGACAAGAGAGAAAGAGAGAGAGGGAGAGAAAGCGAACGAAAGAGAGAGAAAAAGGACACGAAGCTGCGACTTTTTTTTCACTTTGAAAAAAAATTAGGAAGCGGGATTCTCTTTATGGAAAAAATTTTTTGACGCGGTCAGATAAAGAGAAATGAATAGAGAGAAAATACAAACATCAAAGATTAACACTCCTTCTTTCTTTGATTGCGTAGTTTGATGAGAATTTCCTGCCCCTAGAACGTCTTCAGCCGTGCATGTTAGTCAAAGCCTGCAAAACAACTAGTTATCAGTGGTCGACAAAGAGGTACGTAATTATCAACATCCTGCTTTTTTAAATAAACTCTTTTCTTTTCAGTTTTTTTGCGGATTTATTCGTTTACGGTGACCGATGTTCAACTTTAACTTTCATCTTGGAAAAAAAAACACCGCAGGACAGCGTACTTCGGTTAAATTGCTAAGGATACTTGGTCGGTTTTATGAATTTTAAATCTTTATTATAGCTTTCAGTTTACAAAGAAATTACACTAAGATTACTTTTACCGTTATTTCCCATATCATTTTCTATTTCATCTTGGATTATGCTTGCCTTTATAGAGGTACGGTTAATAGTGTCCGGCTCCTAATGCTAAAGTTCCGGGTTCGAACCTCTGGCGAGGGAATAGCTGCACGTGATCGTCACTGTTATTACGCTCACTACAAAAAGTCGACAACGGCTGTTTATGAGCTGTTCGAAATACATAGAAATACTGCCATTCACTGATATTTGATCTTGCCATTTGCTGTTTAAGGATATTTGCGAGATTGGTCACTCGAAATCGCTTGAACTAGATTTTCGAGCAAATTTGACCTGGAATTTTTTATAGCAGAATGAAACTTATTTTTTTCAGCTTCTGATTAATGGTTATCCTGTTTTATTAATCATCCTAAATAGTCATACGGTTTAATTTATAAAGAAACGTAACCCGAGTTCCTGCCGTAGTAATGTGAAATTAGACTATATCACATGCCCCTGAATTGTGCTATAGTGAAACTAATGTTATAACAGAAATCCTAACAGACATATTCAGTTAGCCTTTGCTTTACCTTAACATAGTTACCCGGTTATAGCGAAATATCACAATAATTAAATAACAAAGTTTCGATAAAATATAAATCGATTGTAGCATTCGACGGAAAAAATTGATTTCAAATGAACAACATCGGAATTTGGCATAATCATAAAATGGCAGCGAAAAGTAAATTTTCCACATTAGAAAACGAGTACAATTATTTTAATTATAAAAGAGTAGTTGTAAGGCGCATCTTAAAACCAAAACACAAAAAAAAAGTAAAATAGACAAACTACTCGTACGCTATCATCCAATCTGTCACCAAACCTCACGCGTGAGGCGGATATTCGGGTTGCTATTCATCTCAGTCTTTCATTAAAGACCCGACAGTAAAGGGTACGCCTCCAAGGGTTAGGGATGCGGTCGCATGGGGAGCGTTACATACGTACCCTTAGCAACGAGGATTGGGGAAGACACCTTCATTACGTGTTTAAGTTTCTCGGATCTTCCTTTTTTTGGGGGGGAGGGGGAGAGGAGGGGGAGGGGAGGGGGAGGAGGAGGGGAGGAGGAGGGGGGAGGTTTAGCATGGCAGCCGCCAGAGGTATGAAGGGGGGTTAGAGGGCGAGAAAGAGGGGTGCGGGGAGATTACCTCCAGGCGAAGCACCGCCTGTGGTGGCTGAGTCTGCACCGGACGAGGAAGAGCCGCCGGGGTCTGAAGCCCCAGGAAGGATTAGGGCATCATCTCTGAGCCACGCCGTCACGGTGACATAGTCCCTGACAAATGGAGGGATGACGCAGCGTAGGACCGCCGTGTTGCCGAGCAGCACGTGGGATCGGTATACCTGCACCTCATACTCCTGGCGGACCACTGGAAAGGTGAGAAATTTCGCAACAACGTTAGAAAATACCTTTGCGTCGAATAGCAATACGAGGATATGCACATTTCGGAGAAAAAAATTGTCAAAAACGCTTATTTTTACAGAATCAATAAAGATTCAAACAATGTTGATATTAATAAAAACAACTTATGCAAATGAGCATTTGATAAACAATTCAAGATAACATTATTTTTATTTGTACAAATGATATCAAGTGAAGAAAAACTTGCCTTGAAATTTATATAAGATATACTTCATTTCTGGAAGTTACTCTTTCGAAATTTCAAAGCAACTCTTCAATTACAAAATAAACACAGATGAATAAAGGCCGATACAAATAGTTAAGACGGAAATATTGGCAAAACATTGTTTTATTTTACTCATAAATAAAACATCAAAAACCCAAACTTTCCTTCATTAGCTCGGCATTCATCGACGAAGCGTAAATGAAGCCATAAAATGTTTTTTTATTAGTAGACAAAATTTCTAAGTTGTAGGAATTTCACTCGTAAAATGCTAGCGTGATACATACATAATTTTGCAATTCTCACAGTGTAAATACGAAACGCAGAAAAAGACCCTAATAATATTTTACGTTTCATAATTTCTTTGGAATTTGTTTAATGTATCAGTTACAATAACATTGTTTTTATGTTGCCATTGTTGTTGAAAAGCTAAGCTTATCGATAACCAGGGGCACCTTAACTATATGGGCTAAATGGGCTGCAGCCCTAGGGCGCCCGGCGCCGCCGCTCCACAAATAAAAAATATATATATATTTTTAAACTTCGCATCATTGTAATTTAAACTTAAAACGTATAAATAGTCATAGCCTTTTATTTCTCAAGAGGTTCACCATCTATTACATGCTTCAGGTAGTGAATATGTGGCTACTTCCCTGTAATTCATAAATATTTTCGGCAATCGGAAATGCTAGGGGTTTCTGAAAGTACGTACTACGTTGGACGGCAGCATTAAAAAATTTCACTCGTCGCACACTGTATACTGGACAGAATCATAATAGCTATAAATAAAATAAAGAACTCAAAACACGGCGAAGACAAGATAAATAAAATTGGAAATAAAATAACTCCAAATCACCGTAAAGGCGGTACTTACGTGGCAGGGCACAGAAGACTCGCAGAATCAATCAGGACGCGCGTTTCGTCGGGACATTGCTGAAGATGACAGCGTTGCTGTAGAAACGCGCGTCCTGGTTGATTCTGCGAGTCTTCTGTGCCCTACCAGGTAAGTACCGCCTTTACGGTGATTTGGAGTTATTATTTCCAATGTTATTTAACATAATAGCTATACTTCCGAGCCTCCGAGGAGAAGTGAAGCTCTGGCGAATTTACGAGGGCTTAACGAAGGTTCAGGTTTACATTGGGAAATTCTCAGGCCATGTGATTTCTTTCCATAAGCATTTCTCGATGCCAAAACATGACGTTATAAAGGTTCATTCATATAGAATGCACACATCTACGAGATGAAACGAGTATAAGCTACGTCTGTTTGTACAAATATTCATACCACTTGAGATGGCAATCTGGACCTACATACGCTGTGATAATTGTTTCACTGTTCCCAGGAATCTTTCTCGTGCCTTGTGGCTAGTCCGATGGAAGTCTTTACAAAGAAAGGTAGTCGGCAGTATTACTGTATTAAATACGTATTAAATTTACGTGAATGCAATTGCGATGTACATGTACTTACACAGACTGAGTCGTGTTGATATTTTCAACATTCTCCGCAATCTACACATTAGGAGTTTTGTCCTTCTTTAGAATGGATCGTGAAGTAGAAAGAAAGTTCCATTCCAGTGCATCGAAAGAAAAAGAATAGGCAAATTGGGGAAGATGGATTAAGAACTACATAAGTGAGTCTTATATTTTTTTATCAAAATCAATTAATTACTCAACCCGACAGTCGTGGTAACTAACCTGTCCTTTTGTACAGAAATATCTAGTTTTGTGGTTTACCTTCGTTAGGCTTAGGAGAGCAATGACCAAACAAAAATTTTATTTATTTGTATTGCGGCGATTATTTGGCAGTGATCCCTTTTCTCTGAGTAAGCAGTTAATAGTGGACCATAGTGGACTGTTGACTTATTTTGCTAAAATTACACCACGGACAAAGTACGCTGCGCGCCCGGTGACTCGTGTGACAAATAAGAGCGCGCCCACTCGAGGGTTAAAATGTTTCCACAACATTATTATTAAAATAATCCATTTTCTTCCTATTTAATAATATTACATGCACACGTAATGAAATTAAACGTATTTTTGTGAGATTGTTTATGTTAGCAACAATGAAGAAGTAACCATGCAAGAAATATTGAAGTTCAACTCGAATTAAGACATTCTCATATGATTTTATCGATAACGGCAACTCCTACGTTATAAATGTATAGAAAAGAAAATATTCTTCTTTACCAGTTCTACAACTTTTTTTGAAAAATATTTTTATATGAGCAATACTTTACGAGATATGACGAAAATTTAATTTTTTGTCACCAGTAAAGTATATGTAGAAAGAAGTACCTTTAAGATATGTTATTTATTTATAAACTGCGTTATTATTTGTTTCTATTTTGTTTTTATATTTTCTATTTTTTGTTTTAATAAAAACTAGTAGGGCAGCCCCAGATCTCCGATCCTCAATGCGATTTAAATTGAATAATTAATGAAATATAAATGAAATTCAAAGTATTAAAATAAAAAAGCCTCTTATCTCACCTTAATATAAAGAGTAAGAGAAAACCTATAATCCTACGAAATTTCAAGTTTCTAGCACATCTACAGATGTTAACAATAAATTGTAAACAAATGCTGACAGTTCTCAACGTAACCATTTTAAAACGTTATAGTATCAATTGAAACAAAATAAGAAACAAATTAATGTCACAATTAAAATAAAACAATTCGCTGGGAACTTGTTTGTTATACACATGTTATTGACACAGCTAGAAAAGCTTCCCATACGCAGTCAACAGACTAATTCTCCGTAAATATTTACTTTGCTATGCATTAATTTCGATGCTAATAATGCTTTTCTTTCGTCTATTTGAAGGTTTAATTGGCATTAAATGAATCGGAGGCAACAATGAGAGTCTCCTTGGCAATGCCCTGAATGAGTACGAAAAATCCGCAAAACTTCGAAAAAGGATGCGTATTTCTGAAAACTTCGACCGTGTACCATGTAAACATCGCAATAATAAGATAGTATAAAGCTTTACCCGACGAATAAAGAAAAAAGAAGAAAATCGGTCCATATTTACGTATTTTAATGTATGAAGGAAAAAAACCTTGCACCCTAAAAAATCGAAAATCCCGTGTAAACTTATGGGAAAATATAATTGTCTCCTGGATTCGAACCCGGGACACTTTAGCAGACGAAAGTATATTTCCAGGGACCTCATAGCCAGTAGAAAGAAAACGCCGTTTACCGCATATCTTTATGACGAACGGTTCTCGAGAAATACACCGATATAAATCGTAAACAAATGTCTACAGACGTCAACGTAAAATTAATATATAGTTAGATGTGTATTGCTTTCATTTATGATTAATAAATCGATGTGTATTTACGTATTTACTTTTACATTAAAAGTTAGTAACCCCCACTCCACCATTACAGGGCGCATCATGTTGCTAGCCCAGTGCGCCCAAATGTCTTAAGACGGCCCTGTCGATAACTATAAACTTTGCTTCTTCCTTAAACAGCAAGTCTATAAATAATGCGTTTGTGATGTTACACATGAAAATCCGTGATAAAATTATAATATATCCAAATAATCACATTGAAGTCGTAATTATTTCTTTCGTTAAAACTGAGTAAGTCTCGAGCATAAATGATTTTTGTTTGACCTATCTTTCTATTTGAAACAGTATTCCCCTTTCTCGATTTAAATTTAAGCTGCTAGTAGAGGGAATGAATAACCTCTCAACCTCAAAATCCTCTTTATTGCTAAAGCTTATGCTATCCAACTAAAAAACAGGATGATTTATTTACTAATTTGCATCTTGAAAACATTTTAATCCGTAACATAAGATTAAAATTCAACTGGGAATCGTCTCTATCAGGGGAATAAAAAAGGTTTTTTATTATAAGTGAATGAATTTTATTCGACCGAAATATATTTTTATTAATCTTCCCATGTAGCAAAAAAGTTTTGTATCCCATATCTACATAATTGCGTCCTACTTTGCATAATGTAGGACGCAAATATATTAAAAGTTCACGGATAGACTACTAATTCATCAGAGACGGATGGGAAGCATTAAATACAATATAGCCGTATATACCTATTTACATTACGATATTTTATTGTATTATACGTTGCAAATTTAGTTGAGCCGTTGATACGAGTTTGTCGTGGACGGAGAAGAAGTAATAACTATTATATATTCCCAATACGGTGTTTTTATTTGATTATACTATACGTTGTAGATTTAGTTGGCCAATAAATATTGATCATTGGCAAAACACGTTAATTATTCACCGACTAATGTTTTAGTAAGAAGATAACTTCCGATATAGAAACGAAAATTTCTTATTGCAAATATATTACCAATATAATCGTTTTGAAGCAAAAACATAATCGCCGAGCAGACTGAAAAACCATGGCGTTTATTTTTGGGCGACTTAACGATAGTCACGGGGGAAAAATCGGTCGGAAGTCCATTCTATCACTTTTAAACCTCTCAATCCTTATCGAGGGTCGTGACTGGGCATTAATTCGGCTCAAAAATGGAACTAGGACTCGCTTTCGGACGGCACGTAAAAAAATAGTCCACTCACGATCTCTCGAAAATAGTTTCCTCCGCCATTTTCAGGGAAGAGCGACGGAGGAATACGTGACGGAAATATTTTCAGGTCACTCTTTCTGAGGAGTGAAAAAAGCTTTTTTATAATGATCTCCATTCACAGTTGGGCAGAAAAAAGACCCTTATCCGTACGTAAAAATGATTGAATTTTCCAGCAGAATTATTCCGCGAATTTATTAGCTTTCTCGACCCTATGAACAGGAATTAACATGAATCGTGTCACTTGTTATTCCGGAGGTGCTCACGAGGCTAATTGAAACAAGATAGAGCCAAAGGTCAATAAAAAGAAGGGCGTTGTGGTAGCTAATATTTCATACAAGGATTTCATTCATTATTTTAAGAAGGACGGAAATAAAAGTTTATAGTCACTGTATTGCAGTATTTTGTACGAATAAAGATGAATCTCTTAGAAATATGTGAGCAAAGTATTAATAATTTACAAATTAAGTGAAGATACGCTTTCAATAAATTGAAAACGTTACCAGATGGAGCTAATAGGTCAATGAAAACTACTGATTCATTCGGAATAAGGTGACTTTATTGCGTTAAGCTGTGTTTGATATATTCTTTTACTTAACTTACTAACAGGGTGAATATGGCATTCGAAGTTTTATGATTCTGATGACATTTATTATCAATTGATTAATACATTTTGCAAAAGATACTATATTTGTTGCTGCCAGTGCCACTGCAGTTCTATATGGCCTAGTTTCAAAGAGAAAATATGCGATGGTATCTCCACTGCTTTACTAATGGACGATATTAAAATAAAATTCTCGAAGGATTTTGTTTCACGATTTTGCTCGCCGTTTTAAAATGTGAAATCTAAGAAAAATCTCCACCCATCGTGAGAAAAAGGAGATATTACAATGTGATAGTAAAAGCGGTTCCTTTTGAAATCGACAGGAAAAGGTAAAAAATAAATGTCATCCTGGAACATAGGCAACACACACTGCCTGTGTGTTACTTTCTCTGCATAACCACAAGTATGAACAATATTTATTTTCACAAGAATAATATATCACAATTATTGTCCCTACTCTTCGCACAACTGTTTTACTTCATTTTAGAAATTTATACTATTTATTTCATGAAAGCTATAAAATACGATATTTTTCAATTAAAAATCTACTCATAATATTTTAAATAAGGAACTTTCATGTTTTCATGTAAAAATTAACGGCCTTTCAAATCATGACACAACAGGACCAGACTTAAGCCTAATTATCCAGTGAGTTTTTTTTGTTGATGTGAAATGCATCGAAGGGATGAAAAATAATCTGAATAGTCGTCGTGAGTTATTAATTTTATGCGATACAAAGATATAAATGCAGCATGGTGTCTATTTTGATTAACCGTATTCGTATTAAATCAATACATCCTAATGGATGGCAAGAATTTCATTCGGATTTTTTGTTGACGTTTGCACTATTTTTATTTCTTATTAACTCTGACAGGTTTATTTATTATTTTAAAAATTATTATTATTGCCTAATACTCTCAATAAAATTCACTTCGCAGTTTTTAGGCAAGTACAAAAGCAGTTAATTCTCAGTACGCGCGTTTCTGATTAATTTAATCGATAAAAATTCGCTTTAATTATCGAATGCGATTATGTTACGAGGTAATTAAATTATCACAAATTTGTTTTCAGGTTCAAAATACAAACAATGCAATTTTAGAATGGCAGGACCGCTTAAAAGTACGTATGCTATTTCATCATTAAATAGACCAAGTGACAACAAAGTAGCCTTATGAGGTATTATCTTCATATTCATCAATGAAACTAGATACTATCAAATATCCATATTTTGAATCGTTCTCTTTGGAATTAACTCATGCGCTACCATACAAGCGTATGCTATTGAACCATTATGCAATTTTAAAATCTTTTAATCAACCTATCGTTAGCAATTACAGCATTACCTGTCCCTTTTTAAGTAATACAATGATCCATTTATAAAACAACAAATATATATTATTTTTGATAGGACGGAATAAATCCAACTAATTTAAGACGCAGATGTTTAACGCTTATACGTACGATAATTTAATGGAAGTTCACGTTGGTAGCGTTCATCTTTTTTTCATAAATAACATTTTAAATTTATTAATTCCATTAAAGGTAATTATGCGTCATTATGCGAAAATTAAGAAATATTTTATAAAAGTAACCAAATACAGCAATATATTTTCATATAACACGTGTAACGGAAGTCTTATAAGGAACAGGAGAATTAATAAGCGAAAAAAGATTTCTTTTTACATTTTCTAGAATATAAGGAGGGAAAAGACGAAGGGTGTCTCTCACGCGCAAAGTGGATTAACTGACGGCTTATTCAACTTGTGACACGCGCGACGCGTCCTTAACCTGGCTCCAGGTTCTAGAAAATGTAATACTCAACAAGCGGGCATAATTACATTCACGGCACTCGAGCGATGCTATTTAAAAAATGTGGTTTCTCTGATAGAAGGCGAGTGAGTCCTCTTATGGATTTACATCCAAAAACGAAAAAGGCTAATTCGTTATTTCAAGCCTGAATAAGAATCCTAATTAATCCCTTTTAATCGGTGTTATTTTCAATCCTTTCGCTACGGCGCTTAGTTCTTTGGCTTTGAGCTAATCGAAATCACTTTCTCTTTCCGCTGACCGCAGAGTGTGAAGAGAGATTAAAAATAATTAAAAGCGCCAGCACTACGTCATTCACGTCCCCTGTTGTTCCAAAAGACGACATTCGGGAGAAAGCAGAGTGGACGGGGGAGACAATTTTCCGCGTAACAACGGGTTTAACTTTGCCGGACGGAAAAATAAGTGGATCCAGGTGCGCAGCGAAAGGGTAATTGATGCAGCATCAAACGGAGGACGAGGGGGGGGGGAGGTGGTTTGGGATAAGGTCGAACGGGGCCCGAGCGATCGTTCGAATGGGGCGGATAAACCGGGGACGACGGCCCGGAGGAGGAGAGATGGGGAGGAAGCTTTAGTTTGACGTAGTGGGGAAGAGCTCTGCCGTTTTGCGAGAATAACCCACGCAGCGGATCCCACTCGTTAAAGGAGAAATGAGGGTCAAATGGGACGAGAAAACGCTACCACGGGGTCGAATGGCGGAGGAGGGCACGAATGCGGGTTTCGAACGGGACGTTTGAGCATATGGAGAGAACGGGTCGAGAGTAGTAAGGCGAGTATGGATCGGGGGAAGGGTAAGAGGGTGTGCGGAGGGAGAAGGGTAGGACGTAAATCATGGGACGAAGCTCAGCTGTTTCCCAAGGTAGGAGGCGTATGAGGTGTTTCAAGAGGACACTGAAGCATTTCAGGGATATGGCCGTGGGAAACCGGGTGGCAAAACTGGCGATTCCACTTTTCCCTCGCTTGCGGATTTCCATACCTTACAAGGGCGGGAAATTGGTTCGGCGAGGCTTAAAGGTCTAGATGAAAGCTCGTTTCAGACGGTCGCGGACATTTATGGAAGCGTGAAAGATGCGTTTCACTTTTAGCGAAATTGAGTCGTAGCATTGGAGTTGTATGGCGACGGCTTAATTGAATTCGCGAGTTTTATGAATACTTTTTACATTATGTACTTGAATGAAATCTCAGTGATTCATTTTATACAGCTCCTTTTACATTTATGCTGCTATAGTTGAAAACTTTCAGAGAAATTATACTAAAATGTGACATTTAACAGATAATTCGTCATATTTAGTTTTGTGTTACTTCTAAACATTTTTGAGAACCTAAAAGCCTATTAACTTAGATTGTTGGACTTTATAAAATGTTTTCTAACGCTGAGAAAATTCAACAAAGGTAAGTCAAAATTATGCAGCTTTTGTCTACTATTGCGCTGTTGTTTAGACATTAAAAAATTATTATATATTTACGAACAATAATTTTTTCAACTAAGAAATATTAATAGTTTGATTTTATATTTTTATACACAATAAAACTATTATTTAAATATTAGGATAACATTTCTAATTTTATTTAATAACTATTACCTACATTCAATCTGGTTATATTTGTCAGTCCTGACTTTAACTGAAAGTATTATGAAAGGATAGCGGGTCGGATAAAAACCTATGGCGGGCTCGATTCAGGCCGTATTATTGGCATGATATAAACCCTTTAAATACGAATAATTTACCATTAAATTTCGTTACGATGATATAAAGAAAAAGAAGAGTTCGCGAAAATCGAATCGCAGAAATGCATTTCAGACGCAATGAGACAAGGGAAAACGAGGTTTGATTATCGTTTCCTGCGATTAGCCGGAAATTGTATCGCTCGCGTCGAGCGGTTTGAATCACACGTTAATCAAAGCGAAGTTGCATCCGCGAGTATTAGGCTGCGATGGAAATTCTATTGTCCGATTGTTAATACCGTTTATCGCCGCAATTACTTCCTCGGAAACCTACGTACAACCTGATGACGTGAAAAAATACCCTCAATACTTCCTCAGTTAAGCGAAAATTATTTTAATGAATAAGCTACCAATGATTATTAAGTTGTGATTCCCGTATTAAATTGAAAGTATATTTTTTTGTGGTATCAGTCCAATTACTCTCGAAAGCTTAGCGTAATAATTTATCAAGGATCGTAAATAACACTTTTAGGAATTACCGAAGTCTGCAATTAAAGAGAAGACCCGGCGATCCATCGAAAATAAAATTCCAAACGGTTACGCATTACCTCAATAAATAGGGTGCCATTAAAAAGGACACGTCCATTAAAATTACCCGTCTCAGTAACGCGCGGCAACCCATTTAAATCGATCCTCCGGAACCCTCTCAACCAAATTGCTTTTGTTAGCGGGAGAAAAGCAGTCGATTATAGAGTGTGAATACTTGAACAAAGAATTTATATCGAAAAACTTAGGCGTCAAAGATTAAATAAATAAAAGAAAATTTTACATAAAAGTTTATGGTTTAAGAACGGATAATATATTTTGATAAAAACACAATTTGAAAGTTTAAATATTAACATGCTAATTAATGTAATCAGGGATAACGCGGATTTTTATGTAAATCCAATCAGTTAATATAATACGATGAAATTAAAATAGTATATGCAAAATCATTTCATCTTCACTAATATCCATTCATGGACACTCCTTTTATCTAATGACTATTGTAATTCCCCGTCAAAAATGAATGGTATTCATGAATAAAATGTTAAAATTTAAACTTCCATTCTTCATTACTCCCATTTCCACTCTCTCTTTTTCTTCCTTTCACTCTCCTCTAAAAAAAATTAGCGTTTTCCCTCATCCTGACGGAAATAGGTAATTATTTATAAAGTCACATACCGCCAGTGGTGATGAGTGTGACAGACTCACAGAAATGACAAATCGCATTAAATTGATATGGACCGACATAACTGAATGATTCCAAACATTTATTTAATTTCCAGAGCCTGGAGGGTAATGAACTCATCGATTAAATTATAATTTGGAAACGAAAATAAAAACAATTGCAGACACTTTCAGCCTCTTAGTCTATCCATTCTTTATTCTTTTTTTTTTTTAAAATCCGATAAAACTCAAAATTTAAAAAACTAAATCACTGACCGTACCTCGTTAAAACCCAACCATCGAGCGAAATTGATTCGGCCGCGAAGCCGTTTAATTGAAATTAGTCCGATAACAGCCTCCCAACCTATTATATTATTTCCAGTCGAAACGTACGGGAACTCCGGGTTTAACTATTCCTAAGTCTCTCAAGCCCTCCTCGCGCCAGCTTTTAGAGAGGCGATTCGAAAACTCGACCATAATTTGTACCCTTCGAAGTTTACGTTTAGGGCGATTATTTACCTCACTTAGAGCAGCGGAGAAGAGAGACAGAGAGAGAGAGAGAAAACTTTCGCGCGCAGTAATGGCCAGACTGTTGGCAAACCGATGGTACACGCACTCTACCTCCCTGATCGGTAATGACTGCTTCATGGCTAGGCTCTCTATACCCCGGAGTGGGCTGCGGTCGAGGGCAGTAGGGAGTGGTAGGTCGCCGGTGGGAGAAACGTGGAGGACACGATAGATTGGCTGTGCGGCGAGGCGCGGGCAGAGGGGGAGGGGGAGGGGGAGGGAGAAAGATGGAGGAGAATGGAATGGAAACTGAAAAGGGGGGGGGGAGAGAACCTCCCCATCCCCTACGGAGTAGAGGGCGCCGGAGCCGGAGGTAAGAGCGTCGGGTTATGTAGGGTTTTTACATGTGGGTCGACCCGGTTCGATAACCGTAGCGGAACGAAAAGCCCTTATTGGGGCAATTATGGTCTTCCTTTTGCTCCCTCCGATTAATTATCACTCGGGAAAGGGGTCGGTCTGCGCGGAGTGAGGGAGAAATATGAGGCGAGAGAGAGAGTGGTGAGAGGAAAAGGGGTATCTCCAAAAAAAAATAGCGGTTAAAACATGCAACAAAGGGGACCAATAATCATTATCGTTACCGGGGAGGTGTAAATTTACGCTTTGGGGCTCTTTGCCAAGTTTTTTTTATTAGCATTCTTTGCGGGAGTACTTCCTGTATATGGGGTTCGTACAGTAAAAGTTGCTGAGTGAATATAACCATATATAACGATCATCCGCATCCATTATATAATGACAATATAAGTCAAAGCGGCATAAAATGGTAGGACGGGCTTTTGAAAGAAGATCTGCATGTATAAACATGGCATGTAAAAATATAAAATATCCATTACTTATTGAAAATTTTACACAAAATAACTTTGCCGCGATATTTCAATATTACTTTAATTTAAATAAAAATAATATACAATCCGTATACTACATTATGAATATATGTTGAAGCTTCATTTATTCTTACATCGCTGGTATATGTGAAAATATATAAGCGACCTTGATTAAATGTTATTATTTACTGTGCATAAATTGTTTTGCCTCGATTGAAATTTTCTCTACAGAAGTTAATTCAGAGAAGTTCCATAATGGTTTTAATATAACATGTCTCTTCTAAAACCTTAAATCTATGAAGATTTTTCTATAATGTACATATATGACATCACTCTTTGGCATTAACTTCCACAAAAAATCATGCAAACTGAATTTCTCCTTCGGCGAGAAAAACAGGAAAAAACAATATTTCTTCAGTAAAACAGCGTGGATTCGAGTATAATTTTATTAAAACGACCGTGGGAGAAAATATTCCCGCAGAAAAATAGTTGCAAGTTGAATAACATTCAAAGTATTCACCCGCGTATTTGGACGAAGAAAAATTTAAAAAAAGTATATCTCATCTATTTCGCGCAACCAAAATAATTTCATTACCATTAAAATCTATAATTAAAAATCTCTTTTCGACGGGCAAACATTAAGCCGACAGTAATCTCCTCCAGCTCGTATCTTCTTCACGACGCCGAAAGAGTTTCGCCCATTATTTTCATTCGGTCAGTTTTCGCTCTCACGTCGTACCTCCGAAGTTTCAAACGCACCTAACAGAGGCAGGCGAATAATGACCACTTGTCCACCGACTGCATTCTAGCCACTCGAAATATCTCCAAAGCGTATTGAAAAAGATAGCGTAGTGTAGTACGTTGGCGAGTCGCGTGTCGTGAGTGGCGCCTCTATCCTCTCTCTCCTATGGGACAACAGAGACAGAGAGAGAGAGGATGGCCTCACTCTAGTGGACGCAGGTTCCAAGCGGATGAGGGCAGGCACCCACCTCCGGCGCTAATGCAGAGCGTGGCTATCATTTCTAGCAGCGTATCGACGTGATTCGAGCACTCTGGAGAGGTGCGGAGAGAGAACCATAGAGGAATGATAGAAGGATTAGTGGGAAAGAGAAATGGGGAGGATGTGAGTGAGAGAAAGGATGTAGGATGGCATAGTAGAGAGGGGAATGAGAGAGAGAGAGGAGAATATAGTACAGATTGAAGAGAAGAAAGAGAGAATATGGAACGAGAAGAGGAGGAAAGGGCAAAATAAAGGATAGGAGAAAAGAAAAAAAACTAAAGTAGAAGAGAGATGGATAAAAAAGGGGGTTTACAACAGAAGGAAGAAAGAGGGGAGAGAAATAAGATAGGAGAGAGGAAAAAAAGAAGTAATCTAATATATAAAATTGACTTCGTCGTCGTCAGTGGGAAATCGGAACTCTCTAAGGCAATTTTTAACAAACTTTCCGAGTAGCTAGAAGATTGACATTTGGTAGGGAAGTTCGGTTCTTAAAGTAGAAGCCACTTACGAAAAAACAATTTCCGAAACCGACCCGGGTTCGATTCCCGAGAATGATTTCCATTCCTCCTAAGATAACATGGAAAAATCGATATTTAGACCTGCAAACTTATTTTATTTTGCTTATTAAAATTCGCATATTTGACCTACGATTTTCGTACTTCGACCGTATTAAAGAAAAATAAATGCAGTTTCTTATTCTTATCGTCTTTCAACGCTTTCGAATCTTAATCTTTCGAATTTAACGTTTTAATATCATATTTTGACAAAATTTAGCGTTATTAACGTGAAGTTGCCTTGCCAACCGATTACATGGTTAAACTCGTAATCCTATTACTCTCACGTATGCTCACGTTCTCTCCGGATCCTCATAGACCCTCCCGGCCCAATTCATAGGTATCAGAGATATCTCAGAATTAGTTCTTACTTTCTCCAATATACGTAGTATATAGCTGTTAGATAAAGACGGGAGAATAAAGGAAAAAGGCGAATTGGGAAGAGAATAAGATAAGAATGGGAGGGTGGAGGGAGGAGAAAGTGCAGAGAAATTGATGTGAGGAGGGGAAATAAAGGAGAAGACAATGAAGGAATGAGGAGAATATGAACAGGAAGGAAGAACTGAGGGGAGAGAGAGAGAAAGAGAATAGGAGGAATGAACTGAGGGGAAAGATAGAAGAGTAGATACGAATTAGAGGGAGAGGGAGAGCGTGAAGAAAGAGGAGGATAAAAAAAGGTGATAAGCACCGGCGACGAGAAAAGAACTTAAAAAAAATGTTGTGTGGGAAAAATAGTATAAAGAAATAAGGGAAGAGAAGCGCGAGGGAGAAGAGAAGGCGGAAATAGAGGGTGGAAAGTAAACTATATATTGGAGTATAGTCGAGAGACGGTGAAAGGGAGAGAGAACTGCGCAAAGTAGGCTTAGGTACGCGACGAGAGAGGAAAAGTGAAGGATTGGACGAACGCGCAATTGAATAGTGTATGTGGGAAAATGGACGGGAAGAGTCGATGGAAATGTTGCCTCAATCTAAACCCTCTCACTCACTCTCTCTCAATCTACCGCGCACTTAAAGAGAAGTAGCGAGCACGCGAACTGAGTGCTTTTTGGCTATCGGAATCATTTGGTATTTCTCGAGGGAAATTTATTCCGTTTCGATCCCATCCCCCCTTCCAAAGCCATCCTTCGTGGAACGGACAGGTTAATGCTAACGACGTTGTTATAGGTTCCATCCTAATGGTGCAATTTTTACATCGATCCATTGTCCGCTAATTTTCATACCTTTCAAAACACCGAAAAAACATTTACAAACAAAAAAACTAAAATTATATTTTGCTTCGCACAAAAGATTTCCTTAGATCGATATCGATTCATTACGTCGTTGTTAACTATATGGTTAAAAATTAGAAATACTTTTTTAAAAAAATAAGTGCGCTAAATGCGACCAAAGGGAATCTTTGTTTGTCTTTGTGGGAAAAACATTTTGCAATGAGTTTAAATCGTGGGAATTCAATTACCTGGTCTCTTTAACTGCAAGTGGGTAAATTTACGGTTTTTAATCGTTTGTTTTCAAGCATGGTCTTGAAATTACTGTAACTGGTAATGTTATTTTCGCATGCAGGTGAAATTACACATAATTCGGCTTATACATTACAGTCAGTCTTCAAAAGGCATTAACAGTTATAAAAATTATTATAACCTTAAAATAATGCTTTCTTTCTTTCAATCCTTTGTTCCGAGCTGAACAATACACAAAACAAAATAATAATGAATAAATAAACTGACCAATAAGTATAAAAATAAATAAATTGAATAGTTTAAAATATTTAAAAATTTGCTTGATACTTTTAATGCTTCACACTCGACTTTATACTGACCTCTTTAACAAAAACGTGGCTCGCTTTTGTTTCAGGAGTAACATAAATAATAGAAACGGGCCAACTTCACCCACACAGCTCGGAACTCACCTAGGGCATAGCGAAGGTAATTGGCTAGCATAGAGGACGACGATCCCGTGGAATGGAATAATTAACGAATTTATGCGCTTCAAACATCCAGGTGCCCGCTTCAGCGGCCGAGCGTTTTGGGAGCACCAATTTCCGACCCTATCGTAAACTAGATTCAAACCGGAATCGCGCTCGCTTATTCGCATCGTTTATCAACATTTCCACCTCGTTGTCGGACGAGGAGGTAACGTCCATTACCGGGGATCATGACGTCTGCCGATGGTTATGTTATGGCTTAAATTGAATCAATTAGGCAACCTCGCGAAATATTTGCTTGTTCTTCGAATCTTTTCTGAATTCGTCGGTATATCGCGGAGCTCCTGTTTAAAATTCGAAAACGTTAAGAAGACAATGACGTAAACCGAAAACGAGGCGGTTTCAAATCATTATTGAGTTTCCATCCTATAATATAATTTGCTTGGTTGTGTGTGAAGTGTAATGCCGCGTGGCCTGTCACGGTAATATGCAACACTGGCGGTATAAGATACGGGGGAATAGTCTTTCGCTATCGTGGAGGGAGAGAAAGAGAAAGGAATAATGGGAGGAAGAGAGGGAAAAGAACGAGATAGAGGGAGAAAAAGGGTAAGGAAGAATGGGAAGAGTTTTAATTTAATTACTTAGTCGTGCCTACCCGTCATCTTTGACGGGCATTTCCACTAGCAACTGAATAAATATTTTCGAGTTTCTTTGTCTTTTGTGATGAGTTTCGGCTAGGGGAAATTAAGATCAATTAAACGAGAGGGAAAATTATACTCCATAAACGGAATACACAGAGATTTCAAATGCGTTCTTTTATAGGACTTACGTAAGGATGGAATCAAAAGGCGGTTCTCCAATTTTTATCTTGGAAACTACAAGTCGTAATTACTATGTAGTCTCGCAAACTTTTGTGCGATAAATGTTGTCCTCTATCAGATTAAATTTTTAATCGATATCTTACGGATAATATAAAATGTAGGAAAACTATAGTAGTATGCACTTAATTGTTACTCGACGGATGCCATTTAATGAGATACGAGTATAAATTTATTGAAGTACTTATGTAAAATCGACACTCTAATTGACGCATGCAGCACAAAAACATAATACGGCGATAAATTTTAACAATAATCACTCAAATTTAATTAAACTAAAACACGTCAAGCGGTTCAAGAGACGAACGTTACGGCAGACAGACGGACGGACAGAGGAGACGTGTCCACAAAGCGTTCCGCTATTATCGATTCGCTGGCAAAGAACGACTAATAACGTATAGGCCAGGAATATTTTGGGAACATGCAAACAAATCACCTTTCACTCACTATATGCGTAATCCCATGACCGATTAATTTTTCCAAAAATAAAAATACTAATATTACGAAATAAAAGAAAGAACGGAACAAATAAAACGACAATGGCCCTTTAAAACAAAAGTTTACACGAATCGCGTTCAGAAAGATTGATTTTTACAACACACGAATTCCATAAATTGTAATGTACATACCATAGCGTGCCCGGATAGAAAAAGGAAGGACACGATCAAAATTTACAACAAAGCATGAGGACGCGGCGTCGTAAATTCGGGGGAAAAAATAATACTTTCCGCGCTATCGCGCGCAGAGATATAGACGGATAAAGCGGGCGTGAAAGGGGTTAAAGAGACACGACGAAAACGATCGACTGGGGAGAAATGAATGAAAACAACGCCACCTCGCGCCACTGAGGACTCTGGAGATCATGAGCATGAAAAAAAAGCCCTGACAAAAAAAAACGGCGGAAAGAATAGAAAAAGAGAAAATCCGAAAGCAAAAAAGGGCTAAAATGAGACACTATATCGAAATGCAGTTGATGATGAAGAGGGGAATAAAATTTAATAGGATGAAGGAAAAAGGAAAGGAAAGAAAGGGGGTTGGTAGAAAGAATTAAACGGTAAAACACGAAAAAAACAATAGCAGAAAGACTGGAGGAGATACTGAGAGGAACAACTTTGATATAAATAATTTCTTTAGAAGCAGTCTTCATGTGTAATACGGCGTCGGTAAGCATTATATATATATATATATATATATATATATATATATATATATATATATATATATATATGTGTGTTTTTTTATGTTTTTAGTATGTCCTCAGCACCCCCAGCGGCTCTCCGATCGAGGTAGGTGTCCACTGGGCTTCCTCCAACACCTTGTTGTCACCTTTATATATATATATATATATATATATATATATATATATATATAAAAGTTGTGTCTCTCTTGTGCTGACGAAGGGATCATCCCGAAAGCTCCTACCTCTACAAATGTGTCTCTCCAACACCTCAGCGGCTCTCTTTCCGGTAAGTGTTCACTGGGTTTCCTTCAACACCTAGTTGCCCTAAATATCCTTACTTACCTTTCCTCTTCCGTAGTATATATATATAAAGGTGGCAACAAGGTGTTGGAGGTAGCCCAGTGGACACTTACCTAGATCGGAGAGCCGCTGGGGGTGCTGAGGACACAATAAAAACATTAAAAAACACAGCTTTCGGGATGATCCCTTCGTCAGCACAAGAGAGACACAACTGATATATATATATATATATATATATTTTACACTAAAGTCTACTTCTGCAGTGTCGTAATGGTGATTTGCACATTTACCGCTTTCGGATAGGATAGGACTATTCGAAATGTGTAATATAAAATGAAGTGCTTCAATAAAGAATGCAAATTTTAACTATGACTATTTTTTATTTATTCAATGTTCAAAAATCTATTAATTCTATAATCTATATTATATTGGTTGCCGAAAAACAGCAGCCCTGCCTTTGGCGACAAGGAATTTAAGTTATTATATGACTGGAGAGCCTATTTTAAAATTGTCAGGTTATCGAAATTTTTATATGAATAATTATGAAGTATGACCAATCGAAATGATCACCACAATATTTTATATTGTAATTTAACTAAATTTCCAGTGATAAAAGTATTAACTACCTTCCAATATTAAAATTTGCCTTAAATTTTTATGAATCTGCGTAAATTTGGTACTAATTGTTGTGTTGTCACTCGCCAATATGACAAACGTTAATTTTTCTTTTGTGTTTATCAAATTTAGTTTTACTTATTTATCAGTAAATAAGTCGTAGTTAAGCGAGTCTATTAATGTATTAAAATTTTTCATGCGTGGCGAAATACCACAATTATTTATATCTTACACATGCCCAAGCGCCGATATCGATTTTCAAACCGTGCCTTTCTTTAAATACAACATTTGGATTTCCTCCATTGATAAGTTCGCTCAAATTCAAGCGGTTAATTTGGCATAAAATTTGAACAAAGAAATAAATGTACAGTTACAGTCGTATTTTTTCAACTTCTAAAGCAAAGGGAAAGGTGTGCGTAGAGTTGGATGAATATAATTATAAATAAATGCCGTAACTTAAGTATGGCGAAGGTGGCATTTTCCATAAGCGCCGCTTGGAAAAGGAGCCAAACGTTCCCGCAAAACAGTGCGAAAAGTTAATTTCCCATAAATGTGTTATTTTAATGTTAAAATGTTAATTTATATACAATAAAAACTATTATTTGTTATCGAAACGCAGAAAATATTGTATCTTACATAACCTAATTTCCTAAAATTTTACCATAGGCGCCAAGGTACGTTTCCGCCCCGAGGTGCATCGCGGATTCTGTGAGATGTAATATAACTCTATAGCAGTCCCTCTGCGTAAATATTTAATTTTATAAACTTTTTTCGTTATTGCTGCAAAATATAACAATTAATACAACCTACTGATAGTACGGATAATATTTCTATGTTCGATGTGGAATATGAAACGGTATATAACGAACCCGCCCAAAACGGAGTCGCGCAAAGCGAGATATGGCTGCACTGCTCCTCTCCTAGTTACGCCACTGGACCCGAGTCATACTCGAATCCGCGTATACAACGACCGCGTTATAACCGAGGAAAACCGTAGAAGAAAGACGCAGAAAGAAAGAAAGAAACAACAAAAAAACATCGAAAGATGGAGGAAGAGGAGAAGGAAACGAAAAATAAATTACAACTTAGGCGAGAGAAAAAAGGGAACCATCGAGAATGAAAAGAGGAAGTTTCCCCCCCTCCCCCCACTTTCGAGTGTTTCGTTCCGTGAAAGAAAAAATACAGAAAGAAAGAGAGGAAGAAATAAAGAAAGAGAGGGAAGCAGTGGAAGAAGTGAGTGGAGAGGGGAAGAGAAGTGGAGAAAAGGAAGAATGAGGGCGACGAGGGCGCCTCTTTTATATTTGGCGGAGGAAAACTCAACCAGAAGTGGCAAACGCTTAAGTGCTCCTTTAAGGATACGCTTTTTTTTCCCACCCCCGTCTTCTCCCTCCGTGTGGGTATTTATAAAAAAAAACGTTTTGATTGGAGATAAGATGCGTCCCGCGTCATTTCCCATTGAGGCACGAAAACATACGCACAAGAGTGGACGGAGGGGGAGGACTGGGAACGGGAGAGGGGGAGGGGGGGAGATGGCTCTCGAATTAAAAAAGGGAGGGGAACATAAATTCATATACTTTGGCATTCACTCCCTCCCCCTTAACCAGACACGACTCCCCCCAATTCTCCACGAAAGAAACGCACGCGCCCACGCATTGGATCCTTTCACGGAGGAAAAAAATTTATAACATAAAAAAATAAGTAAGATAACACTGATAAAACAGGAAGTTTTCCTTTCACGTTTCTGGTTTGCATTCTTCTTTTGGAGAGGGGACTACCCTAGACTACTCTAGACCCTTAATAGGACTTCTAATTCGTAAAAACTCCCCTAGCTACAGCAGTTTGGCTGCTATACTATGTATTCCAAAAATTTTGAATTTTCCGAGTTCGAAGCCACCTAACGGAAAATCTATAAACTATAAGAAAAATTCAATACGTGGAAAATTCATAGATTGATAAGATCTTTCTGTCCAAAAAGTATTTTACAAATATCCCTTAAATAAATAAAAGTCCATTGCCTACGGGAAGACGGACTAATCACATTATCACGTTTTTCCTAGTTTTGAAAACTTGCTAAATAGGGTGGAAATAAATTCATGTTTATTTTTTCATTCGCTCTCCCCCCCTATCCTAAACGACGACCCCCCAAATCCCTTACTACACCGACCCACGCGCTGGATCCTTTACGTGGCAGGAAAAATATAACATAAATAAAAAAAATACACCTCATTTCGTTCCCTGACAAAAAAAAGCGTTTCTTTCTTAATTGAACGCGCTCAGCGAAGATAGCTCAAGACGAGCAGAAGGAGTTGAAAGAGTGGTTTCTTTCGTGGGGGGGAGGGGGGGTGGAGGAAAGAGGGGAAGAGGAGCATAAGAGGGGGGGGTGAGTATATAGGAAGAGCCCCTGAATCGCGCGATATTAAGGAACAAAGAAGGGAAACGCGCTCGCTTCTCGCGCGAAATTCGTGATGAAAAAGCGAAAAGGGGGAGAGAGAGAGAGGGGGGGGGGAGGGAAACGATTCGTCGAATAATAAATGCGATATATCGAGGGAAATTGAGCCAATTAAAGGGGAAGGAAATAACCCCGCACGTAGGAAGAATTTCTCGCGTCGAGTTTTCTAAGTGAAAGGGAGGCATTCGAGAACGTCGGAGTGGGAATGTAAATATATACGTATTTATTTGTATTGCGCGTGGGAGTGTAGGGGGGGGAGGGGAGGAGAGAGAAATGGGAGTAGAGGGAAGGGGCGAAGAGTGAGGTTGGAGACGGGACGGGAGAGGAATGTGAGGGAATTATGGTTCGGGGCGAGGGTTTGGAAGTGACGCCACATTTGGAGGAAAGAAAATACTCCCAACTTAAATATTATCCTTGACCGTTAAAGTATAGGGTAGTAACATCAATCGTAAAATAAAACTAAATACCGAAAAAGTATGTAAGAAGATTTAAGTGCGACGATAAACCTAGCATGATTCACTTGTGTGGACATAGTTTATGCACTCAAAAATACTTATTGTGAAATTCTGTTTCAGTTATTGCAAATTGCGCATAGGTATAAATGTAGTGGTATTTTTTCCATCTACATAAACTAAATTAATTGATAGATACTTTATCTGTTAAATTTTCAGCTTCATTAGCAAACCATGGCCACAAAAATACTAAGCAGATATTATTAGTTTCTGAGCTGCTAAAAATTTCAGACATTTTTTTTCGTTTCCTCGAAAATATTTCATAAAATGAATTTTTCCGCATGCGTGATACAGCGCTAATACAAATGCCATGCCGTTTAAGACATTCATGTACTGCATTCCTCGTCATTTCTACTCCAGATTCTTTTTTTGAAAAAATACATTTTTCACACACATTTTTAGTCTGATGGCAAATGGTTATGTTTGACATTTATTACATTATTATTATATTGGCATTATCAATACAGATTCATTAATATTTAATTAAACAAAATTAATCTAAATTTTTATTAAATATAATTATCTTGTATATCTATATATAGATATACACATACATACATACATACGAGTATATAAGCAGCTTGATACAAAATACAATTGCATTTACGTAAAATATATATATGATTTGAGGATTTGTCCATGAAATACTCGAAAAGAATCACTCATACTGATTCTCCAGTTATGAAAAGATGGAATGTGAATGTTCAAAATTTTCTTTCTTAAAAACCTGGATAAAAACCTCCATGCCATAAGTCTAGGAATTAAAATGAATTCGCCAAATGCTTTCCTTTCAAATACCTATTCCTCAAGAAGATTTGGGGGGAAGAGGCGCATTATTTAGTTCGGAAACTCGAAATGGTTGAGTGATGACGTAACTATATCATCTTGTTATGAGAACGCCTCCGTGTTTATGAACTCTGAAGGAAGACACCTCGAAACATCGATCAAAAAATCTCCATAAGTTGGGCGAAAGAAGAAACGAGGAGACATTTTTGTAACATTAGACTCATATATTTCTCCAAATATTTTTAAAATGCATCCAGACTCCTCTTTATATATAGATATCTCTTGTACAGTCTAACCTACAGCCATGCTAAGCTGAAGATCTTGCTTAAATAAAAAATTCCATATCACGTATATATGCTTACGATAACATATAATATGTTTATTTGTTGATGCTACAATTAAACTAGATTTATGTTTGACTTTCTACCACATATGAGGTTGAAAAACTACGCATCGTATATGGGTAAAAGTTTCAAGAAGTTACTCTAACCATAGGATCACCATCATAAAACTGATTTCTCATTCTCTCATAGTTAATAAGAAACAAAGCCGCAGTCGTTTCAATAAATAAATCGTATTGATATCTACAATTTCTATCCTCTTGATATTACACCGAATATAAAAACCGATATATTGCATCGAGATAAATGAAGAAACTCAACAATCAAATATAAAATTTGAAAATAAAATAACAATGTTCGTCTGCTTTTTAATCTGTTTTAATATATGATTCAAAACTCGGTATCAACAATTAAAATCACGTTATGGAATAGTATTCCACAGTATTTTAAAGTCTTCATCATAAAAAAAAATAACGAAGCAAGATGAAATGTATTTTGTAAGTGGAAAACAGCCTATCAGACGGTGATGATTTAACCGAGCACATTTTTATAATACGTAAATGTGTTTATCTTATTTTAAGGGTCGAAACCAGTTTCTTTCCCAGCCGAATCCGAAGCCTCCGATACATATTTTCTTTCATTCAGCGCAGCCAATAACTTGGCGATAACGAAAAACTCCTTACATCGATACCGTTCAACAAAAAGAAAAAATCGGAAACCCGCAAAATAAATACCGAGAGAGATCTTTTCAAAGTATCGTATTTCTGCCGAGCCATTTCTGCGCGAGAGGCGAAGTGGAAGGATGAGAGAGGGAGAGAGATGAAAGGAAATGATTCTGCACTCAGCGAAAGGGTCGGAGGTCTAAGGAGACGCATGAAAGGGAATCTTTTAAACGCCAAGTTTCTCCATTTGTCTCAAATTTCCTTTCCTCTACAAAAAAGCTTTTTTATTCCGCACGATATCTTTCAGTGCCAACGTGAAAAGGAAGTATTTTTTTGCAAAACTGCGGGATGTATAGATATATATGTATATATATATATATGTGTATGTATGTATGTATGTATGCATGCATGCATGCATGTATGTATGTATCCGCTCGCCAACTCTCTTTTGCTCTCTCCGCCCGCAGTCTCTTCGTTTCTAACATTTATTGGATTTAGATAAATATAACGGAAATATGTTCTGAAAGTAAATTACATAAATGTATTTGATAAGGAATGTATGTTTAATTTCTAATAACAAATTAATAAAAATATTAAATTTAAAAGATAATTAAGTTAACACTTCATTATAAACTATATTATTATGTTATTCCCTGGTTTATTAACACTTCCAGTTATTTGTATTTCCACACCCTGACGGGACTTTGCTCTGGATATAACTGCATGAAGTTGTCCATGTCAACAAATTGCTCTATGTTGGTGTGTGTGTGTATATATATAGGTGTACATACGTTATATATATATATATATATATATAATAAAAACTATGAAGAAAGACACTAGTCATGATGTATGCTCCTTAATATTTACAAGCGTAACACGTTATGGTAGTTTTCAGTCTACTTCAAAGAGAAAATCAGTCAAGAAATTGACAATGAACTAATCCGAAAAATTTAATTAAATGGATAGCCACGATGTAAACAAATTGTATGTCATAACTATTAAATAAATTTTCATTATTGATCTTTCATACAATGCCCCTGCTCGCTACGCCTACCAACACCCGTTTCGATCGACATAGAGAGATTATCATTTTGAAATGAATATGCATCCATAATTACTTTACACAAAATTTCTTGTTTACTTTTTCTTATCCGTAGCTCTCGGAAATGTTGACTTTGATATCTTGCAAGGAAAAAACCCTTGAAAAGCCAAAGTATAGTTGTCCATGATTGAACAATGGCCTTGGTAAATGCAAACCAGATTTTATCCATATCGCGTGTGAGGGTTGCCCCGCCCTCACTACGGCTCTGCATATATACATACATGTGTGTATAAAGTTGTCAGCGCGTACACTGCTCCGTCATTGGTATAGGTTAAATTTTCTTTTCCGCAACGGTCTTCATCACTTGACAGCTCACTTTACTCTTAAAAGTAATCTAACTAATATCTGAAACCATTTCCTTCCTCTTTCTATTTTTTCCTCGCAGTTTTCCTCCTAACACTTCCTCAAATGCTGTCTCAGCTCTTCTGTTAAGTGCAGGATGGGATTGGAAAAATGTATATTATAGGAAAGCATACGCTGACATGTGAAGGAAATAAATGAAATCTATGACGCTTAAACGCGTCATGCCAGGACAGGGCGAGAGAAAAACCGCGACTCGTTAATGCGTCATGGGATTGGTGAAAGGGTTAATCGTGCTATCTCTCTTCTGGAATGTCCGTTTAAGTTCGCCTTCCTCTTTTTTTATCCGCATGACCATTATACGTATAATATTATAAAAAGTGTATAAGAATATATATATATGTTTTTGTGAGTGTTAATGGTAGCCATTTATAATAAACACACACACGCTATTTCTCCATTCTGGCAAAGAGGTAGCGTTGGTAACCTAAAAGAAACAAGACTACCCGTCCGCTACGATGGCCAAATAGGACGAGGAAACGGAAGATATTTCGTCGCGCGGCGCAAAAGTTGGTGACAAACGGTTCGGTTACTATGGCCGCCATCGGGTGCGCCCTTGGATACGGAAATGGAAAAAGAAGGGTGAGGTTTTTGGTGGGTGTCGTTTGGGTGGGGAACCGTTTCTTCTCTCCGACACCCTTCCACGCACGGTCTCCCTCTCCCTTCAACCCTCTCTCTCTCTCTCTTCCTTTCTCTCCACTCAAAGAAAAAAGATCTCCTTCTCTCCTACGCCTTTCCCACGAAGGTTGTTCTGGCAAACCACGCCAAAATTTTACCCCATTTCCGATCCGGCCCTCCTTTTATGTTCGTAGAAAAGGAATATATGAAATGCTGAGATAGCGTTCTCTTTAGATGATAAAATATACGCGAAAAGGAGACCGCCTTTATTTTTTTTTTTCGTTATTGCTCCGAGTGGCAGATGGTATCAAATGAACTTGTCATGCTGGCTGGGAGAATAAATGCGCGGTTATTTGAATAATGACGTCCTAACCAATCTATGGAAAGACGGGAATGATTGCTTGTTTTAAGTGGCGATTTATTTTATTCAACGGAGGAATAATTGAGCATTAGTAATATCAGGGTGTGGGGAAGTTTCACGAATAACATAGATAATATAATATATTAATGTAATATATTAATGCAATATATTAATATAATATACCAATATAATATCATCATCATAGGTAGTCTGTTCGTTGACAGGTCCGTGATTATTCATGGTTAAACTTGGTTCTCCATATACTCCTATTTTCCGCAGTCTTCTTCATGTCTTGATAGCTCCCTTTCAAGTCGTCTACCAGTTGAAACCTTTTCCTACCTCTTTCTCTTCAATATAATCTATTATATATTATAAACGTATTACTATAATATATTATATAGAGATAATATATTTTTAACGGATTTCAATTTCAGCCGCTAAAGATAGGACAAAATTAAACTTTAATAATTTAAATGGCTCGTTTTAATTTAAATGAATGTATTTATAACTTAAATACTCTAAAAATATTTCATGTTTTTATATCATTCTTCATACACTTACTTACATGAAAAATGATAACATTCTTTCACATACACTTCGAAGCAGAGTATAATCTAAAAGGGAGGTTCTCAACATTTTCAATGGTGTATTTAGAGTATTCTATAATTGTATTTTAGAATATCAGGTTCAGCTACATTTTTGCAAAAATTATGTACAATTCTAGAGACGTCAAAGTACATATGAACGTTTTAATAAATTTAAAAAATGACCACAATTAACTCCATGGAGCTCGCGAGCATGCTTGGCATGGCGGTCTCCTATATAAAGCCTGAAGATAGAGAAGAAGTAATTTCTGACGGTAATATGTGAATGCTGCTAAATGAACGTGATGCGTTACAAATCTGAATTGCATTACGCTAATAAATGGTCATTTTTATGGTGATTATGCTAAATACACGACATGCAGCTTATGTGAATTCGGTTCATATACTGTATATTGAGAATTAAATAAAATAATTAGTAAAAACATGCGATAGTGACAAAAACTGAGGCATTTTCTATCGATGAAGCATAAAATATCCAGAGGATGACGATGCAAACGTAAAAAAGCGACTTAAAAATAAGACATCTTATTAAAATACCCATCCAATACTCACTTTTAGGCAGAAAAGATATTTACGAAATAATTCAAAGCTATCGATTCAAATTAACAGTACGTTGGTCAGGCGATATTCCCAATCCTCGATCAAGGCAGAATTTTTTCCTGCTTTACAGCTAATCTTACAGCCTACCACATGCCTCTACGCGTATCAATCAAAGATCTAACCTCGCGTTTGAATGTATCGGCAATGTATAAAGTAGGCTCAATTTTGACGCCTGACTAGATGAACTAAATGATCACTGTTAATGGTTATACCAAGCCTCACCACAGTGGCACGAGGTAAAATGAACGTAAATCCTCATTCACAGCAAAACCATTAAAATTATTAATGAGTAGAAATAATGAGTAATCAAGCATTTGCAACCCATTTAGAAAGTATATGGTCCTATACGTAGGGCGTTTCTCCGGAAATTAAAAAAATAAATTTAGAGTTCAACGTTCTGATTAAAAAAAAAACGACGTCGGGAGAGACTCTTTCTCTGTGTTTCCTTAAGCGGGTAAACAACGAAAGGTAAAAAAATACCTAATGAAACGTAGCGGGTTTGAATAAAAATAATTTAAACGCGAGAGATGTAAAAAATTAAAGGATTCGGAGAAAGTTGCCATCGGAACCAAATGAGAGCAAGCGTATGAGAAAACAAAGTTCGGTATGTGCAAACAATCTAATGGAAAGGTGCGTTCGGATCTAAAAAAAATGCTGTAACATTCAGGAAGGCACAGAGAAAAACGGAGCGAAAGAAATGAAGGTGCGTAAGATGGAAAAGGTCCAATAAGTTGCTGAGATTTTATTGCGGCATAGTACTTAGCGGAGATAGGATTTTTTTATGATTCTTTCTTATATTTATTTTATTTATTACGATAGAATCCACCTACAGCACAGGATTAATTTCAGCAGATTTAGCCAATAAGGAATTAACACAACATGATAAAAATATGACATAAAATCAACAAAAGAATAAAAAAAATTAACAATGAACAAGGAAACAGAGGCAAAATAACAAAAAAATGGAAGTACATGAAACATTAAAGATCAACGACTGACTCGGAGGCGTTGTTGAGGAGGTTTCTCAGAGAAGCGTGAAAAATGTCAAAGTTGGGATGAGACTGTAGGCGGTTAAGAAGAAGGGGGATTCTGTAAAAAAAATCTGATGTGGCCAACACATGACTTCCTCCATGTTTGGGGTATAGATATTTCAATTATTATGAATAGCATTATGAGGCTAAATTATTATTTCATATCGTCAAAGAATACAGTCGTCCTTACTGCCTTAAATTACGTATATTTTGAATATGTTTACAGAATTCACCACTACAATGTGGTAGCGCTGTATACTGGAAATTACGAAAAAGCTGAATATCTCCGAAATGGATGGTTCTACGAAAATTTGTTTCAAACAAAACCCGGAAGAAATATAATTCTCTACAACTTTGGTCCTCACGAAGATTACCAATGACGACGTTTTAATGAAACCGAAAAAACATTATTTATAATTAATTCCAAAAAAATATCTGCTATGGGAAATTGTTACAAATGAAAGTTGTAGGAAATTACATTCTCTATAACATTTGTATGGAATTGTATATACAATAATGATGTTTTAACGGAGAAATATCGCAAAAACCGAATCGGGCTTCGAATAAACCTCGACTTCCGGTTAACCGGTATTGTCAAAAACTAATCAGTTCTTTCTGCTCATGGTAAAGTGTTATATATGAAGTTTGGTAACGATATGGCATGTACTTTTTGAGTTAGAGCGCCCACAATCACATACATCCATCCACACACGCACACCGATATCATTCTGAAAATAGTCTAAACGTGTTCTAGGGACCTCAAAACGTGTATTTACGTTGAAATATCGCAGTCGATTTTTTCCGTGATCACAATACTTTCCCCATACTATGTATGGAGAAAGTAAAAAGCATGATGAAGGAGAGATGAATGAGAATTAGCGCTAACAGCCCGGAGAAGGGGGAGGGAGGAAGGGAGGGAGGAAAGGGGGGGAAGAGAGAGAGAGAATCATTCGAGATCAAGAGTGGAATATTAGGTTTCAGAGTGATGAGGAGGAGAATTTGGAGAAAATATAGTATTATGGAGAGGAATAGGCGTAGGAGTGGAGGTGACTGATGATGGATTAGGCGTGCGAATGCGGAAAAGAGATGAAAAAAAGAGGCGAAAAAAGTTTGAGGCGACTAGTGATAGGTGGAAGGGGAAGGGGACGAAACGTAATTGATATCTGAGAGGAAGCGAGGAAGAGGGAAAAGTGCACGATAGAGGAGAGGAGAAGGAAAGGTTAACGAGACGTATCCTTAAAAAAAAAAAACCAACTTAAAGTCAAAACTCCTACCATATTTATCACGTCCGGATAAGGGTTCGCAGATTATCAGATTAACAAACACTAACTGATTCACTATAGAGTTATCGAACTCTTTTTATGTTCGAAAAGAAATTCAAGAATAAGCACCAATAAACGTCAGTAATTGAAAAACGAAGTGTTTACCTTACGTATTTTCATATTTAGAGAGACTACTTTTCGTGAATCATCGATGACGATTTTAGCCAAAATGCACCACACTGGTTTTTCATTACCCTGTCATGGACTATGGAGATACTCATGACATGTGTTTATTCTTTCAATTTCTTGCACTTTAGTACTTTGAATGAATCACCTGCTAATTTTTTATTGAAACCACCTTTCCAATGGATTTCTATTTCGCTCACCAAAATATCAGATAAGTATTACTTAGAAATGCAGCATATGTCACGATAAGCCTTAAATATTTCTTCAATGAAATATATCGATAAAATCACGATTTGATGCCTGAAAAATACATGTGCGTTTGAAACGTGTAAAATAATTTCAGTTCAGCGACAGGTACAATTTTCATGGAGTCCTTACACAAACGCATACAATTACACTTTAGCCTACGCTGTTAATAAACTTGTTTAAATGTAAAAGAAGGGATGTAAACTTCTTAAATACCTCAGGTATGATAAAAAGGCGAAAAGACTCGAAGAAATGGACGAAAACGAAAGAAAACGAATCAGACGACGAAAAAGTAAGAACGGTGCGGAATAGAAACCAAGAGGGCGATAGATGGAGAGAGGAATAATGGAATGAACCCGCACGCCGGGAATGTTCGGTAAGAGATCACAGCATTAATTGAAGTCCAAGAAGGACGGGTTCACCGGGAAGAAAATGACCGCCGGAAAGAAAGATCGGGAGAGCGAGGCGAGGGAAGGAAGAAAATGTAAGAAGCCGTTTGGAGAAAATAGCCGGAAACGATAGGGGAAAGAATGGCGAGGGGGGGGGGGGGGGAGAGAAAGGGGGGTACAACGTGGATGCGGTTATATGGCGTCGCTTTGTGAAAGGATTGCATCGTTAAAAAAAGAATGAGAGAGGGAGAAGGAAAGGAAAACGCCTAGACGATGGTGATGCGAGGGTGGAAGAAGAGGAAATTGAGATCGAAAGGGAACGATTTACGGTAAGGGATGAAAGAAGAAGAAAAAATAATGCAGACGATTAATCGGTTTCTCGGGAGATGAAGGAGAGAGAGAGGGAGAGGGAGGGAGAGAGATAAAGAGGGGGAGGAAGGAGAGAGAGATACAGAGGGGGGGGGAGAGAGAGACAGACACACAGACAGACAAACGAATTTATTTAGGGCGAAATTGAGACTACATAGTCCCTTCTTACATTTAACCCTACGTTATGAATTACAAATGACAATAAAAATAATCTCCTACAATATATTTTGAAGGATGTGTTTGTTGGTTTTCGACGAATGAAACTCTATACTATCTTATTCCTGCGAAGTTAACATGTTACACGGTCGAAGTTTTCATAAATATGCGATTTGATTGGAAATTCTGTGGATTTCTCGTACCCCTCCTGGGCGTTGCCAACCAAGGCGGCCGTCATTGTTACCTCCGATTCAATTAGCTTCAATGAAGCTTACAAATAGACAGAAGTTTAGCGTTATTCGATTCGCACTTTTGTTTAAGCAACGAAACGATCGATGTTTATGGATAGCAACGTAAACAGATACTGATTATTATTCAGGAATCGTTTATTGATGAAAGTAATTGAACCTTCTTTCGTCTATTGAATACTGGAATCTTACATTTGTTGTAAGTAAAATCATTATATTCTACATTATAATGTTTATTAAGGTAAATAGGCTCACGTACCTGGTGCACATTTACCAGTCAGTGTTCAATCATGGACAACTGTACGCTGCTTTGTCACAGGTTTCTTGCTTACAAGAAATGAAGCTGGATTTGGCGAAAATGATATAATAGGAAATACAATTATCGTTACATTTGAATGAAATGTGTTCGGAAACGGATTGTTACAAGCAAATATGATTGTTAAGAAAAGCTAATTGTAAGTTAAAAAGTATATACTATGTATTTTAAAGAGTTTGTATGTTGTGCTGTAGTAGCTTCACAAAATCCGTTGAAATTCAACGGGAAATTCTGCTAGTAACATATAAACATACAAGCAGAAGACAAATACCTGAATCTAAACAAATAAAAAAAGAAAAAAAATAGGAGATTGAATTACAAATTCGGAAACTTCTAAAAAGAGAAGACTAATTGAATAAATTGAAAATTGAAATAAAAAAGTAAACCTGATTACGTAGCTGCGAAGGAAATCTTGGTTTGTTTTGTTTCGATTACGTGATGAAAATAAATTATACCGCTTTGACTTTATTGCAGGGGATAAAAATTCTAGAAAAATTATGTCAGAATTATAGAGTAGGAAGAGAGGCAACACCGTAAAAGACGGAATTAAACAAAAAATGCAAAGGACGTGGGAGGTGGTGGGAGACGTCGAGAGGGCAAACTCGATAAAAACACGAAAAAGAGACAGAAAAAAGTAGTTATTTCAAGAGGAGATAGGTAGCGACGGTTGACTGCCGCTGGAAGAAGACTTTCTGATTGAAAGTAGAGAAGAAATGGCGTGGGAAAGAGAGTATGTAAAAACAGGGGATGGAAAAATAATGTAAAAAAAACAGCGGTATACATGAGGGTGTTAGCATGGAGTGGGGTTTTGAAGGAACGGCGGCGTATTCAGAAGGCAGACTTCTCTTTCCTCCCTCTCTCACTCTCTCCCACCCGCTGCTGAAGATATTCGAGTTGAGATAGGGAAGGAAAATTGATGGCCCGAGACTTAATATTGGGAACTTGAGAAAACCTCATTTAGGGTTGAGGGCGAGCGAAAAATCACGGAGATAGGGGGAAAGACAGCGTTTGGAGGATGCTTGGAGGCACCTTAGTCAAATAAGACGTGGATGAATTGATGTTTTTGAATTTATTGATGACTCTATCTGGGAAAGGGGATTTATTCGAGGGCATTATTTATTTTTTTCTACCTAAATGGAGATGATTAAGTCGAGCGGAGGAGATTTTCTAGGGTTCCTTTATTTATTTTTGGAGACGCGTGGAGCAAATCTTAGCGCGGGCGAGTGATCGAAAATAACCCTGGAAACTCAAACTGATATTTGACGCGACGGAGATGTCGGCACGGGTTTTGCACTTTTTTCAGCAAATGCGTTAGTTTTAAAAGCTTAATCATCACAGGAAAGACTATGCGTTGACGAAAATTCGATGTTAATCGTGTAAACGTTTCCAGTCTATTCCTGTATACGTGATGCAACATTATAATATTAACGAAAAACACTTGGTTAAATTCCACAATTTTTTATTTCACGACCGGTTTCGCTAAATAACTGTTTAGTTTTTTTGTGAAATCGGAAGGGGAGAGTGGAATGTTTACTAGACGGTGTAACATGGAATGGAAGGAGGCGTGTTTATGGGAATGATGATGAGAGGAAACACCATCAAAGCAAATACCGGTCAGCAATGGTTATAATAATAAATTGATCTCTATTAAAATTAAACGAATTGCGGCTCAGAAAATTATTGCCATCCCCCCGGAAAATAAGGTTTCACGATTGCGAAAAATCCCATTCCTCGGCAATTTGACATATAAACTGGCAAAATTGTTTCCTAAATACGATCTCAGACCCGCCTTCTACACCCCCATCTACTTGGCGAAAATATCTGTTAAGGTTAAAGATCCTATTGACAAACTCTCGAAGAGCAGGGTTTACGAACTGGAGAGCCGTGAGGCCCGCTATATCGGCCAAACTGCTAGAAGTGTGGGATTAAGGTGAAACGAACATAAACGGTGCTTTGCATTGAAAAATCCATCATCACATTTCGCCAAGCATACCTATTGCGGAGAACGGACACAACAGTGTTTTCATCCCGAAAGTGCTCCATGTGGAAACGAAGGGGTTCAGGTTGGACGCTCTGCAGCAATTGGGAATTGTAAATTTTGAGTCAGAAAGTTTACTTACTAATGAGCTTCTTTTTCAAAATCCCTCCCCTTTATCGTGTGTACCGAAATTGACTCACTTGTAAACACTTTGGAAATACTTTGTCTTTATTAGTCCTCTTCCACTTATCACCCACTTCCTTCGCCACGTTTGGTTGCTCTATTACATTGTCCTTAACGGTTAACACTCCCCCATCATCCATCAATTACCCCATGTTCGTTTTTCTCTCACCCCTCCTTTGCTTTCCTGCCCTCCGTCAACCTAATATACAAAGGATATTTTGACCACTTTTCTCACCTGACGGTGCTAGTTATTTATAGCGAAACCGGTCGTGAAAAAAAAAAATTGCGGAATTTAACCAAGAGTTTTTCGTTAATATGAGTATCAATTACCACAAAGTTCAGCCAAAATTTTTGGATTTTAGCAACATGATAAGTTGACCATAAATCGAAGAACATAACCTTATGATTAAATAATTTGTAGAATCCAAAAAACGAAGTGTCTCATACAGGATTATCTTCACCTTTCCTTTTTAGTGTGTTAATATAAAAGTTATTTTTATAAACTTTAAATTTTAGTTTTATTTTTGAAAAATTTGTTAATAATTTTTTATTGAATAATGAATGTTACTCAAGATTAAAAATTCGACTTTAGATTTTGACTAACAAATAGTATTACTGCCATCATTTGCCGACTCCTGCATTATTGAAGAGTTTGAAAACTCTCTATCTCCCTATATAAATATTAGGAGGCAAGGACCCTGCTCGCTGACGCTCGCCAACCCCCCCTCCTTCTTTGCTCGCTGTTTCTTCTTTCCTACCATGTACCTATTGGATTTAGATTAGTTTAACGGGAATATGTTTTGAATATGAGTTTCATGAATACATTTTATAAGGGATGTATATTTGGTCTTTAATAAAGAAAATTAAGAAAATTATTTGAAGAACTCCATAAAAATAAACTTAAGAGGGCTGAAAATCCCGGAGATTAAAAATGGCTGAGGTATAGAGCGTTAAAGAGAGAGAGAGAGACAACCAGAAATAGGATTTTAGTAATATAGATAAAAATATAAAGGAATAGATTTGATATAGGTCACCCTAAAGCTCTGGATACTACTACTATTACTTTCTTTACCCACAGCTTTAGGTCACCCACGATCGCAGCACCACCTGATTCCGGAAAAATGAACTAACGAAGTATGCGTTAAGAGTAAATGATGCCCTTAGAAACTTATTAATCTTTACCCAAATAAATATTAGCAACAATAAATGGAGAGGATATTGGCGAGCCTTCGGCTCGCTTTGTTTTTATTTTAGTTGATAAAAATAAAAATAACATGAATACAACGTTCGATTTATTTGCATTAAATTCCTATCTCCAATCATTTCGAGCAAGTTTTAATATTATTTTCGAACTTTAAGCCTTTATTTAAGTGCATATGCACGGAAATTACCGAGGACAACAATACCGGTAACCATGGAATCTTATTATTGAAATGTTAAAAAGTTTACCAAAACTCGAGTATAAATACAAAATATGAGCGAACTCCAATGAGATTGAGTATTCGACGGTAAGAATAAGAATCCTCACTCATTTTGTCGTGTTTTAGCGCAAATTTCGTGACGATACCTTAATTTTAGATAGTTTAAAGAGAGAAAGAATGAAAGCCTTCAAACCAAAAAGGTGATTTTTACGTGTTATCTTATGGGAAAAGGCATTCATTTTCTGGAGTCGAACCCGTGACCTTTTTCGAAAGTTTTTAGTCATGACGTAGAGATTCATTATAATTGAAATCCTGAGAAATTTCAGGCTTCTAGGTTTATTTCTAATCCAGTTATTCACAAAATTAGAGCGTTACGCATCATGATGACCATTACGATTTTATAATATAGAGAGACATATATAATTCTGTGTTGATGAAGTTAATATAAAAGTCATTAAAAGGGGAATAAAATGTAACACTTTCTTTAATAAATCATAATAAGTACTAGTAATCTGAGCAAGTAAATAAATTCTATGACGTGGTGAGTATCCGAAAACCTGCACAATTTAATTTTTTTAATGTAATGTAACTTTGTTAAGAATAATTCCGCCGTACAAACACACAAAAAACACAAATATTGTCGGTACACAAGAGAAAGTGAGTCCAAAACTGTAGTTTCAGTACATGTGGTCAGGTTATCCAGCCATACGGCCTAACGAACTTCTTCTATATAAAACGTTAATTATTCAAAGAATTCATTGTAGGTAGTATCTATGGTCTTCGGCACTCTCTCAGGTTAAATACAACACCAGAGAGCGTTACTTAAACACAAAACTAATTTGGAAATTTTTGGACTTACAATTAGTTATTTTCTCTTGTATAACGACGATATATTGCTCACTGGCGTAAGATCTTATGATGGCTCAAGGAGCCGTGACAACAGCCATGTTATATTGTTTGTGCGTGCTTGGTTGAATATTTTGTACCGAGTAAAATCACGTTCTTGAGAATTAAATTTTTTTAAATGCAGCTCCACAAAGTTACGGCTTCCTCGATCGATTTCATGCGAAACTTTGGATGCCTCATAGACTTCAGAGAAACTCCCTGTAATCTTAGAAATAGTTCTGCTATCATCGAAATGTTTGAAGCGAACGGTTTACGCACAGTAACTTTGAAAGCCTACGTGGCAATGACGTGGAACTTCCGGAGATTTCTAAAGGAAGTTGACGTTTAGAAACCATCAGAACACTTTGGCTAACTGAAATTGCTCAATATCGTAGCGTCTCCCAGGCTTTGTTTAATTTAATTACACGTACACACAGTTCTAGGTCATCAGAGAGATACAAACAAGGTCACTGTTCAGAGAAAGGCAACAAGTTATTAACCTCTGATTTAAAAATCAATAATAAAATGGATGTTACGTGTTGAGATGGCTAAAGATAAAGTCTAAAATGGCCCTTCTTTGCCACGGAGATGCACTTCATTTGCTGTTTATTACCTTCATCGCTTTTATAAAGATTAAATTGGTAACATGCGTAAGTGACAACATTACTATGTATAAGATGGGATGTAATATGGGAAAGCGATCACTCATGATATGGATATCATGTGTTTAGAAGAAAATCTGATGTGGCCAACACATGACTTTCTCCATATTTGGGGTATAGATATTTAAATTATTATGAATAGCATTATAAAGCTAAATTATTATTTCGTATCGTAAAAGAATACAGTCGTCCTTATTGCCTAAATTATATTGTGAATATGTTTATATATATACTGGAAATTTACGAATAAATTAATCATCAACTAAATGGAAGGTTCTACGAAAATTCGTTTCAAGCAAAATATTTCTTCCAAGTTTTGTTTGAAAAAAATATTCGTAGAACCTTCCATTTAGTAGATGATTTATTCGTAAATTCCCAGTATACAGAGCCACCATCTAGCGGTGAAGTCTGTAAACATATTCAAAATATATTTTAAGACAATAAGGACGACTGTATTCTTTTACTATAAGAAATAATAATTTTGCCTTAAAATGTTATTCATAATAATTTAAATATCTATACCCCAAATATTGAGAAAGTCATGTGTTGGCCACATCAGATTTTATAAGCATTCATTTCGCCACAATTATTTACTAAAGCGCGCATAAATATCAAGTGCATTTTGAAAAATTCTTCTTGTTAGGCCCAATCGGTTGGACTTTCTATTTGATATACGTGCTACAAAATTATGTATTCATATACATTTCATTCATTTTTTCCTACTATTAATCTCCAGAATATTTAAACTCTACATAACTTCCTCACTAGGGAGAAACGCCAGACATGTAACAAAGCAATTCAATAAATATAACCATCTATTATATTCGATATAAAAAGCTTAATATGGGTTAATTATAGAATTCGCTACCGATTTCTTCTGAAGAAAGGCAAAGTGATTTTATATAGTTCACTTTCAATCTGTGCCACACGAAAGCATAGCCTTCGGTGGCTGATTACAAGTCCACAGTTTTTTGCTGTCAAACAGAGGAAAAACTACTCCGCCGACGCCACCGAAGTACATTCGCAAAACCGTTCGACGAAAAAGACGCAGACCGCATCAGCGAACAGGAACGGGCGATGGATCCAGGCAAATCAACTTTTTATTGCCTACTTCGACTCTGGCAAAAAACGTTCGCCCGCATACGCTCACAACGTGCGCGCATTTATACGCGCACAAAACGAACAGTAATGGCCTTTTTGCCGCCATTAGCGGTCCGTTTATTTTCTCCGTTCGACGTCTCCGACCGCGAAACTCTCGAATTTTCTCTCGAGGCAAGTACAAGAAGGGGTGAGAGGAAGTTATCCGACTATCGAGCGGACGAGAGCTGCCGAAAAAAAAACAAAAACACCGCGCGAGATGGTGGGAGTGGAAGTACACATGTACGTGATTTTGATCATCGTCGTGGGAAGATGATGGATTAGAATATCACCCGACAAAAAACGTTGCATGAATTGTACTTAAGAAGACCGGAAGTGAGGAAGGAAGCGAATGAGCAACAGGATAACGTACAGGGAATGCGAAGAACACCAAAACGACGTATAGGAACTGCACCTAACACGAAAAACAAAGACAATGATAAAGCACTACTTGTAAATATACTCCTCTATATTTTAAGTAAAGCATATTGTATACAGTGCCTATTTTTAGGCGCGTTTCGCCTCCAACGTGAGCGCCTATTGTCGGTCTGTCCGTACGTCCGTCCGTCCGTCCGTCCGCATGTTCGTTCTCGGTTTCTACCAAACGGATTTTCATGAAATTTGATATTAAGGACTTACAATCGAAGATAATAGGAAAATCGCAAAAATTAATCACGTAAGCCAATCAGGGGTACCATTTTACTGTGATCTGTTACATGCATACGTCCTACGAGCGTTCAATTTTCATCGCTTCTATCGTCAAGATTATCCATAGTTTGTAGCGCATATAAGTGTGTTTTTATGATAAAACTTACGCTTTATTTTTATTTTCATTATATTATGATAAATTCATTATTAGCTCTATATCTAATTTCGCGGTATTTTGATTTTCGGAAGACACAAACCCATTTAGAAGACGCACCCTAGTTTTCGAGACAAAATAAATTGAAAAGGGAGCGTTTTATATACGGGTATGCACGACATACATACATACAGATACATTCACACACGTACATAAATGCACATACCTATATATATGTGTGTATATGTACAATATTACACACGCATAAATACATCGTAAACACCCCTATATAGAAAGGGAGATGGGGGGCGAGGGAGAAGAAGATCGACGAACCGTAATAGGTAGAGTATCTCGAAGAGAAGGCTGATAATTAAAGTTGGTGGTTACCAGGGAAAGGAAGTGGTAACGACAGTTCCCCAAAAGGGACGATGAGATAAGAGACTTTGGTTCGAAACGGAAGGGGAAGTAAGGACAGAGGGGGGTAGGGCTTGGAGTGGAGTTTATCTCAGGGAATTAGCGGAACATCTGAAAAGGGATCTTTAAGTTAAAGGGTGCGGTAAATAGGACCGGCTGCTGCGTCGGATGGGTGGATTTACCAAGAGCGAATTTAAGAGGGAGCGCTTTATCTCGACGCGAGATAGGACTTTACTAATCTCTTGAGATGAGCGGTCCCATTTTTGTTTTTTTTTTCAAAAGGAATACCGTTCGCGAAATATATTTGTTACTAATACCGTCGAGCTTCCTGTGTCATTTTAAGTATATTGTCGATAACGAGTACAAAAAGCGAGAAGCGTTCCTATGATCTTTTGAAAAAAGATTAATTTTTAACTTCCCCATAATTCGATGTTCGTTTATTCGTAGATGAAAGAGGAAATCCGATAAACAGATATTTGCTTCACAAGACCGAGGAAAATAAATTTGAGTGTATATACTATATATCAAGGGTGATTACAGACAAACAATTATGGGAACGGCATAAAAATTCCTCATAAATACTACATATGCAGACATCGATTTAAATTAGTAATGGAATTTTTCTTGTGCACACATCTAAAACATATTTTACTTCACTTTTTTTAAGCTTTTAGTTGAACCCGTTTAAACTTCCGAAGAAAATCTCATTATACGACATCGTGTAGTTAGGCGGAAGATCTTAGTAAAACAAATATAAAACTTTACTTCGGTGATGAAAATGTGGAAACATTTCACGCAAAGATTTATTTTAATTCGTGAAATGATAATATTAATGCTTCAGATGAGAATGATATCCAGAAAAAAATGTTTTGCGGATCGCATAAAATCGTTCCTTTAAGGAAATTTCAAGATTAATGACATTTGTCTGGATCTAAAACGTTGATATAACCAAGTTTCTATTCATAAAGCCGAATTACGGAATTTCGAAATGAAGAAAATTTTCACACTCGCTTGACATCTAATATATTTCAGTTCAAGTTAATGAAGACGGCCCATAATAAATCTTAATAATTTATTTACTCGTCATATTAAGTTATACCAAGCGTTATTCTTCAAAGATATCCATTAAGAGAAATATATGGGATTCAGTAAGACGAATTTCGCAGACTATTGAATAAATTTTTGGAATATTATATACACAGACCAAGTAAAATCACCTACAACAACCAAAAAGCTCAATGTTGTGTTGAATGTTACAGCAGTATTAAATCGCTCTTCTTTAAATAATGTTCTAGAGCAGTGGTGCCCAACCTTTGATACATGGCGGGTCGCATTGGTGGTTCCGAGTCCTTCGGCGGGCCGCATTGGAAGTTGCCAATTCTTCCGCAGGCCGGATTAGAGCTTAAATCGGAAGTTATCTATATATTCTGAGAAGCCACTTAAGTGAAAATATAGTATTAATGAGGTTTTTATAGTAAAAATACCGATTTTAAAAGAATTGCCTGCGAAATTTTCATAAAAATATATGTGTTAAATTTTTCGGATCGCTTTTTCATCATGGCTTCGCGGGTCTCATAAAAACCCTTCACGGGTCACATCCGGCTCGCGAGACGTAGGTTGGGCACCACTGCTCTAGTGTACTAGTACTCGGTGATATTATGAGCTTAATGTACGACCTGAAAGTTAAGTATTCATAAGAGTTTGATGAACATTTGTCCACAGTATTATAATTTCTCAAATACAGATCTTACAAGTCAAAAGTCAAGGGAGAGAAAATAAACCTGAATATGATCTCTATGGAAACAATTATGTTAGCAATGCGTACATTTTGCAGATTAACTTGACACATTTATTTTATTCGCTTTTTCTTGATTTTATTCCAGAATGGCATAATTTTAAACTATGACACTTTTCTATATCTGACCCATACATATCTTATGCGGGACATCTCATTTAATTTCTACCAGTTAAATTAGATTGTATGTAGCAGGATTGAAAAAAATCATTAAGCACTCATTGAATATTATTTCAAAATTATCAGAGCAAAATAGCCATAAGGAGATAGTTTCGTTTAAAACATACATTCGCTTTTAGTAGCTGAAAACAATACGTAAAATGCGTCTAATCGATACGATTTTAACTCTGAGGAAGTTTAGTTTCCTTACAGATAACTAAATATATTTTAAAACCTCATTTTTGTTTGGCCTTCGCATTTCAACTCATAACCTTTTCATTATCGACAGAAAGAAAACTCCCTCGACAAAGAGAGCCGTTCTATAATTTAAAAAAAATCAGACGTAAATATCGGAATCCCAATTAACATTAAATTCCTAAACTACAAACATGGACGACGAAAGGTACAACAACCTGAAGAAAAGAGATAAAAATCGGTTTTTTTTTTAATTTCGCGCCATCTTTTTTGCCGAGTTGACTAACACGGTCTGCAAATGAAATTTTTAACAAATTTGCCAGTTGGAATGAATCGCCAAAATGAGCGAGATATATAAAAAAAAAGCTAACGCCTCATCTGGCAGCCGAGGTTTAAATTACGTTCGTTGGGGGTTATGAGGAGATAGAGAGAGAGAGAGTCTGAAAAAACTTTTTTAAAAAAATATTATTATTTCCACCGTTTTCTGAACTCGTTCCCGCGTACCAATTTTCTCCATACGTTCGCGCAATCTCTCCGTCTCCTTTATTTTTTTTTTTTGCTTTACGACTTGGAGTCGGGTCGGTTGGTTGAGCGCAGGAAAATGAAACAGCGTGGCATCGGAGCGAAACAGAGCAAATTTCTCGCTTTCGCAGCTTGTTTTTCCTTTTCTCGACCACCGTATCGCGCCCCCTCTCTCTCTCTCTTCGAATTCTACTATAACCGAGGAAGGCGCCCCATTAAACCTTTGCTGCAGACCGCAATGCGTGGACCGTCTCCGTTCTCTCTCTCCATAACCTGAGACACGACGAATTCCCTCGTCGGTCACACAATCAAGCGTTAAAATACCTCTTCGGAATGGTCGCGTAAAATGTTTCGTGCTCTTTTATAAACATCCCAAATGCTTAATCTCCGAGTATTTAGTATTTTATTTAGTCTGTATTGGGGTTAAAGATGTTAATAAATTATAACGAATTTTCTCAAAGATCGGTTGGCGTGAGGTCGTTAAAATACAAGATGCCGTCCTTTTTTTCCCCATCCACGAGGTAAATTAAGTTTCCGCCGATTTTTTAAATGAATTGATAAATTTATTGGATAATTTAACTTAAACAGGCATTTATAACAGTGGGTGATACTTACAGGGCATGTATAGAAATATAATAAAAATTGTACAATTAAAGTAAAGATGAAAATAATAATATACTCGTAGTTTATAATGAAAAACAACAGATAATAAATTATCCATAAAATAAATTCATAGATAAATGACGCCGAGGCTGAGAATAGGTTTCTGAAGATGTTTCCTTAATAAGAAGATCTTAATAAGAATTTGACATTATTCCTTTACAAAAATGTTGTGTCAAATTACAAAGATTTTTTAAATAGCTAAAACAGAACAAGTTACCAGTAGGATAATGAATTCTCATCAGCATTAAATCAGTTTAGTTCAATTTGTATAATTTTGAAAGAATATCAATTTGGAATATTTTAGTTTGTCAAAAACTCGGAATAATATGAAAATGTCATGCGCTTAAAAGACGTACGGTGTTTTATCCTTCTTTAGAACTAAAAAAAACGGAGTTATTGAAGGACCTTATTTGATGCAAATTTATGGACTTGAATTTCAAAACTCGGGAACTAGGGAGGATAGAATACATTTTCTTGCAATGACACCTATATATTTAATTTTTTCTGAAGTTCCAGCCTGCATTTATAAAAAGTGACAAATTGAATAAAAAACTGTTATAACGTTTAAAAAACTCAACCGTTATTTTTAAAGCTTAATTTGGCATTAAAGTGACCATAATTGATGAAAATAAAAATAATAAATGAAGTTATATTTGTGACACATGGAATTATATTTTGGCTTCATTGAATACAGAAGATATAGAATTAAAAATTGAATAAACTTATATTATATGGTGGTAATTGAAAATAGTAAAATATAAACTCAAATATACAAAAAATATTCGACCATCTGCGTCGGCAATCTAATGAAATAAAACTAATATTATACAAATTTTAACTGTTAATGGCCTTTTAGATATCTACTATTGATCGTATAAACCCCAAGTTCTATAAATATTTCGACAATAGACATTACAATTCTACTTACAATTAGTTCAGTATACATATAAAGTTAGATATTTGGTTTTACTGTTAATGAGATATTTTATCACATTTTTGGGGAAATCAAATGCAGTAAACATGGAAAATTCTCTTCTACTTATTTATAACCTTCTAGTATAAATATACATTTTTGGAAAATGTTTAATTAAATATTCGTATTAATAAAGCTTAATCTGAAATCAATCTTTATGTATTTTGAAAATCTGCGTTAGTTTGTTTAAAATTTTCTGCTTTAGTATATATTATTTTGTCGTTATCTGCACGCTGGATTTGTCAAGAGAACTCTAGTTTCAACTAGTTCTTTTAGTTCGTTAATGGAATACAAGCACTTAAATTTATGTCTAGTGTAAAATATTACTAAGATAATCTGTAATACTTCCCTAATGTCGATTTTTCGCAGAGGAGAAAATTCCCTAAGAGTGGATAGTTAACTGAAACTTGGTATTCTGGCGTATTTGCTGTTCCTCGGTATTGATCAAGTCATGGATCCTTTCGCTTCAAAAGTGATATCATGTTGAGATGATACACGGTGGGACCCGGGACCGCTTCAGTATTACTGAAAAACCTTGATAATCCTTGAATTAGGCTAAAATAACGATATGAAGGTTCACATATGATCCTATGTCTTATACGTTCGTCTAGTTTGTTAGAGGCGATTTTGGAAATGAAATAAGAGAGAAAATATTTTTAAATCGAGAATGGCAAATACAATTTGTTTTAGTTTGTGAAATTGTAAATATTTCCCTGAACATTCTTTTTCTCATGTTAAACTGTTGCCACCTAGTCCTATGGCCAATATGCAACAAGTTTTTCATGATAATGTTCTGTAGGGTAATCATTTTTGTTTGATGTTGCAATAGTGCATTCAACCTAAAAATGTGTTTCTATTTTAAGTGTTTTATGCTTAATGCATAAATTAGATGGCCACCAACATTTTAAAGAATAATTTAAGTAGATTCGATAAAAAACTTCCCTTATGAAAGGGAAATGAAGTTATAACAGCTATCTTTTGTGCAGATGGCACTTTTCTTATTTAAAATGCCACCTTCATTTACATTAAATAAGCCGATCTGTTGCAGAGGTATTAATTATCAAATATTATATACTATATATGTTTATAATACTGATATAGTAAAATAATCCAAATTAATCTGAGTAAACAACATTTTCAGTTCAAGAATTCTGAAAAGAAACAAGCAAACAAGACTTCTTTCTCTGAAACACACAAAGAATGCTTATTTCGTCCGAAAAATTTTATCTTATAAATTCATCCCAAATCCAAAAATACGGTAACCACATTTATCCAATAAATTGAAGAAGATAACGCGCCTTCCCTTAAGATAAGACCAACCAGGTAATTCGACGATTTTTATCCCGAGTCCCTTTCTCTCGTGCTGTCCAAAAAAAACCTCTGCACTTTTTTTTAGGCCTTCTCCCGAAATGGTGAATAACTCGGAATGTTAGCAGACGCAATGAAGGTGGTTGACTCCCTCAGTCGAGCGCGCAAAAACAGACTCCTGCATCTACACCTCAATTTCTTCTCCTCGTCCCCTCTCCATTTATCTCTCCATCTCTCATCCACTATTCTTTTCGGGGTTTCCATATCTCTCATCCTCTTATTCTTCGTCCATTTCGGAATATAAGCTCTTCCTCAAGAAGAAAAAAAAAGAGCCATTCTTTTTTTTTTTTAGCGCTCCGTTCCGCCAGCGGTTTTAACGGATGCCGCCATTTTCAACCAATGGGACGCATCCAGGAGTCATTTACACTGCGCCATCCCTCCTATACGCTCCATCTACCGAGAGAGATGTTTGTTCTTTACGCTCTTATACGATCTCCTGTTCTTTTCGTTTTCTCTGACGTCTGTATACATTTTTTGCGGAAAAAACCTTTTATAAAGTGCTCCAGCAAATGTTGCGAAATGGAAAGGTAAGGCAGGTTACATTAAATGCAGAATATACAATATTAAGTAAGAGGAAATATCTTGAAATTTTTATCGTTAACAAAACCTTGCATCATTTGAAAAGAAGTGAAATAGTTTATTATATGACTGAGATCACGCGATTTACAATTCATAATTCTAAGATTTATCATACAAAAATCATGTTGGTTGAAATATGGAAACATTTTGTGTTGGAGGCGCAATGAGCCTACAGGCGACGCTTGCATAACTAAGAGATCAATCAATCGATATTTTTCAATTGAATATTTATTCTGTATTACCAACGTAAAATTTTTCGATATCGTCGATGAGTGAAATTCATCAAGTTCATCGGTAATATATTGTACCGTCTAATTCCTTGGTTTCTCATAAAATAGGATTGGAGTACATAATGTGAGCACTCTGTTAAGCATATTCTGAATAATAATTCCCGTATTGAAGGCGTAGTGGTTGAATGGGAGGAAAAAATGACAATGTACGTTTGGAATCCGCTCAGAAGGACACTCGATCATTAAGAAGGATAATAATGATGGTTGGATTGGAGGAACTCGCAAAGAGAAGTTTCCCTACCAGCATGTTTATTAACAATACATATATAATATTTCAACAGGATAAGTTGGGTTAATTTAACTTCAGGTTTTATAAAGAAATAGCAAGTGAATTCCAATCGAAGATGCTTTTAAGGGCTCCATGTAATGGACCATACAGACCTTCACACTCTTCAGGACTGACCAGATCCATACACTCTTTCCAGGTTTTAAAGGATGTTTTTTTTATTACATAAATTGGAAGCGTTATACTTTTCCTCTCTCTCGCCGCCTTTCATTTTGCCTCTTTGTCATTCTTTCTCCGTCTCACTCTCCTCCAACTGGCAATCCTCACTCAATCTCTATCTTCCCTCTCCACACGACTAAAACCCCTCTTGTGTGCGCGTGTGCGCGAGATGAGCAAAGCGTGTGGGTGGGCATGTGTGCTTTCAACATCTTCCCCGCGTTTCCTCCACGGCAACGCACATTCCCCGACACACGTGAAACCACATACGCCCACAAAAACACACACACACACACACCTACACACTGACGCTCACGCAGAATATCTCCGCAGCGCCACTCTACGCTTCATCTCACCCTTAATGGCACCTCGCTCAACAAAGCACGCAGCGTCTCGAGCATTTTTTATCCTCTTTTCCTCCCTCCTCTTCTTCCCCCCTACCTCTTCTGCCACCTCCCTCTTCTCCACAGCTCCTTCCATCTCCATATTCTTTTCTCTCTTCCTCTCTCTCTCTCTTTCCATTTGTATATGCTTCTTTCTCCGCATTCCCCTTCGTCTCTTTGACCCCCCCCCCCTTCCCCCTCCCCCCCTCGTCTTCAAATGTTCTCCAACTCCCCTCCTCTTTCCTCGCTCTCCAACACCCCTTTTCGAACCAGTTCCACCCCATCCACTTTGCTCGCCATTTATCCTCCTTTTCCAGCGTTTCCCCTCTCGGCTCTCCCTTTCTCTTAATTTTTGTGAGGGGTACTTTTTTGCCTCCTCGTTTCGTACAGTAACGCTCGCCTATTGCTTCGGATACGTCCTTTCCTCATTCTGCTACGCAAACGTTGAGCAGTTTACCGCTGGATGTACGTATTACAGCATTTATGTTTCCTATTTAAGCAGAAAGCGAAAACGGCGTAGAAATGCGTAAGATCAATCAACCGGCGCTTCCATAACACCGGAAATTAAATTATAAATTCTGTCCCTTATATCCTACGACAAAATAAAGTTTAATTTATAGGGAAAAAGTAAGAATAAAGGTGTACGCTATGACTCACTATAAGAACTGCTATCTTACAAGGGGAAAATAAAACCTCAAAATTTAGACTTTATTAGAGAATTCGCCAAATTTATGCTTAGCTTCTAGCATGTATTGCCCCTGATTGTGTCTCTACCTCTTACATATATCAGTATATTTATCTCTTCTTATCTCCGCTTATTCTCTCACTTCTTAATCTACATGTATGACTATACTCTCCTTCTTAATTCGCTCTCTCGTTGTTCATATCCCTCTATATTGTTTCTACTCTCTCAACTCATCTTCTTCTCTTTCGATAACTACTTAAGGATCCTATTTTCTTTATTCGCCTATTTTCTCTATCATTCTTGACCGTCTTTCCTTCCAAAATCGTCTCTCATTATAATCTCTAACTTTTCCGGCATGTCCTCCTCCCTGACTAAGATTTGATTTGATTTTCTCTCTCGGCACTTTTCCTCTCTACAATCAAGGCATTTCCCCCCCCCCCCACCCCCACCCCTCCCTCCCCCCCATTATATTATTGGTAATTGAGAAAATATGAAAAAAATATACTTTTAGAAAATTCGAGTACGTGGAACGATTCAAAGTGTAAGAACTCAAGAGTTAAGAAGAATCTCCTTCGAAGTGAGAAACGAACAAAATTCCCGACAAAGTATCGAACCCCGTTCACCCACTTTCCATCCACTTATAAAGACAAAATGACTTTTTTTACCAATTTATTTCAATTTCTGTATCGTCCACTTGGATTTTATGATCGAATTGGCGTTCTCACGCATGCAAACTTCAATAATTTACCTTCCCATACTATTCCGCCTTGGTAATCTCGAAAATTCTATCGATGGACCGCAGTGGCTGATCCAATGGGGGAGAGGGGGGGGGGAAGGGCGATCGCCCCCTCCTTGGGTGTAGGACCGGCCCTAGAAATTGTGAGGCCCAATTAGAAAACTTTTGGCGGGGTCCCTACATCTAAAAGGCGTAGTTTCCTGCATTCTGAGAACATCAGATGGCCTCTCATTAGACCACTTGGGTATGGATGGGACTAAAAAGAATCATAACCAATGGATAGTTTGGAGCCCCTACACCATTGTGGGGCCCCTTTAGCCGCAGGGTCCGATTGGGTCCAATAAGTACAATTGGCCTAAGGCCGGCCCTGCTTGGGTAACCCCATTGCACTCCACTGGGCGCTTTCTTTAATTCATTCCGCGTAAAAAGCCTCCATTATACGCCGCAGATTAGGTCTGTATAGAAAGGGAAAGAAGGATTCTGATAGGGGTAGGGATTTTCAAAATATACGGCAGTTGGCAGGGGCGGATTCGATAGGTGGAGAAGTTTCTGGATCCGTCCCTGGTGGACCGTGGACTTTTGAGAGTTTCTTCCGTAAATTCCTTTACAAATACTTTCGTCTGACTCGCCCTACATCCCTCTCCCTACATCTTCTCCGTCTCTCTACGCACTTTTTTCCATTTTTTCCACCCCCCCGTACGCGAAGCCCTCCTTTTCATCCGAACCAGTTTCTTCTTCGTCTCCTTCCCCTCCCTTCTCTCTCTCTCTCTCTCTCTTCCTCCCTCCCAATTCGCCCGCGACTTTCTTCTCGGGCACTCCGCCATACATTCCCCTCTTCCCCTCCCCTCTCGAAAAACTTTTCTTATACGTACTCGCACCGTCCCACCGCCGTCGTTTTCCCTTCTTCCTCCATTTTCAAGCAAGCTTCTTCTTTCATTATCCCCTCTGGAGACATCGCGAGACGTCCAGGGGTAGCGAGGGGAATAAGACGAGGGGAGAGAGAGGGAGAGTGAGAGAGAGAGAAGAAAAAAAAGCCCAGTAGAGAGGAGTAAAGAAAAAAAAAGAGTAACGAATTCCGTTTATTTATCTGTTCGAGTTATATTACGCTATATTTTCTTTTCCCTTTTCCCTTAAACTGACGTCTCAAAAGGATGTTTTTTCTCTATTTCTCTCCTTTTCCACGTTTTCCCTTTCGCGGTATCCTTACTCCTATTTCCCCCTCCTTTTTCGCTCTTCAGACGACGACGTCTACTCTCAGGGGGAAAAAATTCGCTTTTTTCAAGAAATGCGTTGCTCGGTTGTTTTTTCTTATTTTCTCTCTCTCTCTCTCGTTCTTTGTCGGGTACAGAGAGAAAGAGAGAGAGTGTAAGAGATCCAACTGAGGGGTTTAATTTTTTAAAATATGGGTATTTATTTCACTCGCGGAGAGGTTTTCTCACCAGATCTTTAAATGGTTCCTTGAGGAGTAGTCAGAGGGAGTGCGATCGCGAATACGTAAGATTGACGTTTTGCTCGCGTGCGGAATAAAACTTGAAATACGTGTTTTAAATCTCGGGCTTTGTTATTATCCCTTTCGTGTGTGTATGTATGTGTGTATGTACACACACACAAATATATATATATATATGTATGTATGTATGTATGTATGTATGCATGCATGCATGTATGTATTTATGTATGTGTATGTGTATATATATATATATATATATATATATAAATACTACGGAAGAGGAAAGGTAAGTAAGGATATTTAGGGCAACTAGGTGTTGAAGGAAACCCAGTGAACATTTACCGGAAGTAGAGCCGCTGGGGTGTTGGAGAGACACATTTGTAGAGGTTAGAGCTTTCGGGATGATCCCTTCGTCAGCACAAGAGAGACACACCTAGTTGCCCTAAATATATATATATATATATATATGCATACATACATACATACATATATACACACGCACTCACGCATGCGCGCACACATATACATACATACATGGGTGTCTCAAACAGATGCATAAAATATTTTCGTTCCTTCGCTTTTCTTTAAGGCAAATATAAATACCACTGCTGCCAAGTACATGACCGTTTCTGTAGTTTCTATGTCTTATTTCATAGAAACGATTTGATACCGTTTTATATCGCATTGAGTGGTTTTAAGAGGAGTTGGCCAACATAAGCGACTGCCAAGGATACAAACTTGCGATTCCATTGGAGGGTTTACGCAAATAATTTATTTTTGAACGAATGGAAAAGATTTTTGGTTTCCATTGGCATCTGACGATGAAACTGTTTTTAAAAGTTCTTTGTTGATCGTAAAAAAATAAAAATATGTATCGGAGCACTTCTACAAAAAAAACGAATTTCTTTTTATAAATGTCGCTCTTTTCTCTGTAGTTCTTAAAGATTTAACTTTTACGTGAACATATATTTCGACCAGAAAATCTCAATGAAAAATACGTGAAAATATTGATAGTGCAATAAAATAATTCCTCGAATAATTAACGTTTACTTAAATGTATGTCCCCTGGAATACGCCAACAAATAATTTGAAAATTTTCTCGTGCTATAAATATAATTTTCGCTCATGCGGCCCTAAAAGCTTTAACTTTTACTCAAAGACTTATCTATCACAAAACAAAACATAAAAACTACCAGTTTTATAAAATCTTGCTACCGTGGCCTTCGAAGCATTAAACTTTATGTCAAAAAATATAAAACCTTGGGAAAAATATTTCCTTTAAACGACAGCGTCTACTAAGAGGACAATATTAACGGCATTTGACGGCCAACCTATGCAAACCAGAACTAGCAATGATTCTAGCTCCTTTTTAAGCAACCACTTCTTCCGTTTCAACGGTGGCCGGACGAAAAATAAATAAATAAAAACCTCTGAATGCTAATGCTACCGAAGAGTCGAAACGCCAAAAGGCTAATTGAAAAAAAAAGTCGTTTTATTTCAAAGAGCCATACGCATAATATTCAGCCTTTTAACACCTCCGCAGTTTCAGCTGGTCCTTCACCCTTTCCTCTCCCAATCCACTCCCGAAATAAATTAAAACGTTTTTTTACCCACCGAAAAAAAAATAATAATCTCCGCCTTGCAATTCATCTCATTCGCGTTCCCTCCTACGACAAACCGTCCCCTAACAAAAACAAAACAAAAACACCCGAGCACGCGCGCGATTCGTGCACGGGCACACCCAAGAACACTCGCACGCTCACGGACACACAGCAACCTCACCGGAATCCCGAGGACTAAAAAACAAAAAAACACGAACGAGAAGAATAAAATAAAAATGAACGCGAATCCCTCGCGTCCTTAGTCGCATTACAAAAAAAAAGAACAAAACAATATCGCGAGCGCACCCTCCTTTTTTCATCGCATAAACTTCTGCCTTTACATTTTATTGCGTGAGAGAGAGAGAGAGAGGGGAGAGAGAAAGAGGGAAGGCATGCTTGCTATGAATGTTGAAGTTGACAATTTAAAGCGAAGCTCCCTATCTCTCTCTCTCTCTCTCTCCTCCTCGCATGAGATACACACATGAGCTCGCTCAGACAAAAAAAGCACAAAAGAGCGACGAATAAACGGGGTAGAAAGGCAAACAGGAGCGAGGTGAAAAGAGGAGAGAAAGAGAGATTGCAAGAGAGAGAGAGAGAAGAGAAAAGAGGAAGAGAAAAAAGGAACAGGAATAGAAAGTTGGTCTTTTTAAAAGTATAGGGAGAATGGGAACAACAGAGTAAAACAAAGAACTGTGTGAGTGAGTGAGAGAGGGAGAGAGAGTGAGAGAGGAGAACGATTTAATAAAAAACGGCCGAAAAATCAAAAATGGCTAAAACGCGGACTTTATACCAAGCAAAGAGAGAGAGAGGATAAAACACTGGCGAAGAACGATGAAAATAAAACTGGGTTAAAATTCAAAAAATAATATTCTCGCGGGCTACGCGTGCGCACACGAGCATAAAACGCGCAAATAAAAATTTAATAAAAAAACAGTAAACTCGCGTATGTATTATATCACGCACTCTTTGGCTTCTCTCCATTAACGCTCTTCAATCGTTCTTTTTTTTTCACGTGATTCTCCTTATGATTTCAGTTTTTTTGGCTGGATTTTTGTGTGTGCAGAGTGGTCAGTCTAAAAAAATGAGGATTATGTATGTTGATGGTGCGAGGAAAAAGGAATTATCGCTAGCGACGAAAGTGCGGGAGATTCGGACTCATCTGGGAAACCTCCGACACTTCTCCCTAGGGTGCGTGCTTATCGGTCATCCTTTGGGAGGAATTCCGGGAAGTTTCGTCGCCACGTATCCACGCATGCGCGCACCATATGTTTCCCGGCAGCGAGAGAAGAAAGAGTATAAGATATGACACGCCGTTTGTTTTGAGACTTTAAGCACGGTTTTACCTGTGCGTTCCTTCCCGACGGGGCGTCGCCATTTACACCGTTTGCATGCACAACGCTCTTTTTTTTTTAAATCTAGTTCCGTCCACGACCGCGACGAGGCGGTTGTATGAGAGCGCCCCATTCGCTCCAAAGAATATACGCTCGTTTCTTTATATGCGCACGTTTTGCTTAAAAAAAAGGGGGGGGGGAGAAGCGGAAGCAAGAGGGAGAAATAAAGAGGAAAAGATAAAGGGATAAAAACTGGAACGAGAGAAATGGAGGGAGAATAATCGCCTCTCTTTTGTCTGTCGTTTTGCTCGTTTTAAGAGTGCGAGCATCAGCCAGCTATTAAACGACTCGCAAGAGCGTGCGGGATTTTAATGCGAGTTTCATTAGCGAGGGAAGCGATTTGAATCGACTGTCCGTAAAAAAAAAAAAGAGAGAGGGAGTTCTGAAGAGAGAGAGGGGGACCTTTTTTTTAAATTCCTCTTTGCCATTCTTTCGGCTACATTAAGAGCTGTTCTCAATTATTCCGGAAAAATAAACAATTTACTATAGGATTTTTTCCGGTGGGGAAGATAATTTTTTCGGAGGCGCGCATAAATCGGCTTCTCGCGAAAAATCTATTATTTTCGCGCTTTTAAACTCCCCGTGGAATGTAATGAACGAGGAAACACCTCGTGAATAGCGTTCAATTGGCCTTTAAAAATCCAATAAACCTGCACTATATTACTTTTGGGGCTTTTTCAGTAATGCACTTAAAATCGCCGCAAAAAAGTGGCTCGTTTTGAAAGTCTATTAGAAAAGAACGGCATAGGAAATGGAAATATTAAGTGAAAAACTAGCTATCCCTACACTCTTTCCCTTTTAAAGGAAAATAAAATGTTTTATTTGTCCTGTTTACTGCTTTACAAAGTGATTCAAAAGTTTCAAATGGAAAAATTGCTTGCCGCCCAATAAACGTCTTAAAATTATGTAAATATTTCCTGTCTTATTATATGCAATCAGTGCGTTGTTTATGACTAAATATAACATAATAACTATCAAACTAATATAAAATCCGTATCAAAAGGTACGTTTTCCCTCTGAACATTTCTTTTAAAAGAGAATTATTCAGTTCACCTTGAGGTTAATATCAACTTGACAAACTATGCCTCTCCAAAAAGATATGAGTAACATTTTTATAATCTACTATCTGTAAATCACCACCGATGCAGGAATATTTATAACCCAAAAGGCTCATCTGGTTTTAGTAACCTTTTTAGTAACATTGTTGAGATGCATTCCGTAAATTTCATTTTAAAAATTAATTACGCCACTCGGTAGAGGCCACACATTTGGTTAAAAAATTAGCCAGGAATACTTTCGAAGAGATTATTCCAAGTCATGCACTATACCAAATTTTACGTGATTACGTCCACTTTTAAGGGACTTTCGGAGGCTTTGTTATTCCCCACCTTATACACAACCACATTCCCTTCTCTTTTTAGTTTGTGGAGATAAAGATTTCTGGGCCGAGAGCCGCCAAAACCGCAGGCAGTATCGACTTAGGGGGCGGAAACAACCTATTCGCGCAGCTTTATTCTGCTTGTTTTGTCTGGAGTGATGGGATGGGGAAAATGTTATGCCCGAGGGCTTCTCGCGGAGAAACGACAAAAAATAATCCTTGATGATACTCAAAATTTACACATTTTACCATATAAAAAAAATTTAGATCGCTTTTCATTTGGGAATTATGCTCAATATTCCTGAAAACATTCTATATAAAATATCCTATACAAATTAGAATTCACGCACATACCTACATACATGTACTCACGAAATAAAGGTAACACGGAAACCAGCCACAGCTTAGCATATGGTCTATTCCACTAAAAATTGAATCCTTAACACATAAGTTTAAGCGGAAGAGATAAAGCACGAATCACAACTGTTAAAGCTTCAAGCACAAATAAGTCAATAATGGAATTTGTCATCGTCATGTTACGACACTGCTTGATTTAAAACTTAAATTGTAGCTGAAAAACGTTATTTTTACCGTAAAATATTCCATTGAATTCCATAGATAAAATTATTTAAATAATCTGTAAAGTATGAAATTTTAAAACGCCTCTTGCGTACTTTGGTTTTAACTCTTTATCGAGTCATTACTCATCAGAATCTTAAAGCATAATGTTTCCAAAAGTATTGAGACTGAAGATGAGATCGCATGAAGTTTGAAAACTATGGAATCGTAAATAGAAAAATTGTGACGTGTGCAATATGTTCTAAATAAAACGTTTTCATCCAAACATTTGTCCGAACGGCGGTAATGGTTGGTGTGAGTACGGTAATCACGTATCGTGAGTCGTTATTTATAATTCGGGAGCGATTGGGAGAACGATGATACACAAATCCATGGCGAATGTATTAAATTTGTAAAGCGAGTAATCGTATCACTTATTGGCAATCCCTTCCGAACCCATTTAGTGAAAGATTTATTCGAATTAGGAACGATACAACCAATTATACACGTATATATCTGTGTCCACAGATGTTTCTCTTAAAAAAGATTATTTTTAATCGATCGTTTTAGCACAGGCAATTAATAGTTAACGTTATGGCAACTGAAGAAAATTAGTTGTTATACTGTCAACGCTATAGAAAAACGAATCGAACAGAGCGAACTTTAATTTAAAGCTGTGGAACGGACCAAAACGCGATGGTTCCGAAGATTAATGCGAAACGCGATCAAATTACTTTCAGCGTGTTAAAACTCTGGTATCTTTGTTCTATAATTTTTTCCACCTAACATCTGTACACGCACATACACACCTCAACAACTATTTTGATTATCACACCATTTTTCCATCCCCATTTTTTCTACGTCACGTGCCATCTTTATGAAAAGCAAATGAGTCATCAATTAGAGACATTTATACATTAATATACACTGTATGTTAAGACAATACAATTGTATACAATTAATACCAAAAAGGAAGGGATTTGAATTATAACAGATACGGCACAACTTTCTAATTAATAGTTTCGATCACTACTTTAGTAATTTTTCGATAAACTTTGGTGAACTGACTCTATATTAGGCGGTGCGCTTTTAAGCCATAAATTATATCATTTTTTACTTAAGTTTCAGTGGTATTTTTCTGGCTCCTTTACGAATTGATCAACAATAATAACGGTTGCTCTGAAGACGAAAATGTTTCCCTAAGAGTTTTATGGGTTCTTCTACATCGTTTTTTAAAAATCCCCTAATGCGTTCAGTTTGTATACCTGTAAATGGGACGTGCCAACTCCTAAACAAGAATGTGAAGATTGAGAATGAGAAAAACTCTGAACTTGACCGGGACTCGAAGCCTGGTCTCCCACTTGCAGGATAGGTGCTTTAACCAACTAAGCTACCAAGCCAGACTAATTCTCCATTATTTACGCTGAAGTTCAGAATTCTTCTCCTTCTCAATCTTCACATTTGTGATTAGTATTATGCTCTTACGCATATAATTTAAACTTCATAATTTCACTCTTGTTATCCTAAACAAAAGCAGATATATATATACTTATATATATATATATACTTATATATATATATATATATATATATATAAAATACATTTCCGCCAATCGATTCAGTATTCTGTCTCGTTTTGCACGTTCTCTCGGTTTGTCCCTCTGTCTGTCTCAAACTCTATTTGAAAAACCACACCTTCTTACTTGTTATAATTATAATATATAATGTTATATTCTATGAAAATGTCGCCAATAATGATTTTCCAAACGTTAATAAGAATATTTTAGAAACGTAGAGTTCCAAATGGGATATCACCCATGAACCGTGCTCAATAACTCCTGTAATTATTTAATGGCGTTCATAAAATTATCAATTCTAAAACAAAAAAATTAACGAAAAATATGTCCATTCTTGTGCAAATATCTTAGTAACTGAGGGTTTATAACGTATTATTATACGGTTTATTGTGCTAAACAACGTCAAATGGGGGAGTTATACACTACTCACAATCACCTCAGAAGCGTCATTAAAGGGCAAGTTTACACGATCTTCTTCATTCCCCCATAAAAAACCTCCCTCTGAATCATCCGGATAGAAAAAAGAAGGAATTTCACGCCAGAATATTACCATCCCTTAACACCATCCTCCTCTCTCTTCAGCCACGTCCAGAGTAGTAGGAGATAAGGAGATTTATCGTCCGGAAACGAGTCTTAAAGCCGGCGTTTTGCTCCGAGCCGCGATTCGCGGAATAGGAGGTCGACGGTCCATATGTGCAAATGGACCGGAAGAGAGCTTCGCCGACGAACGCTTGCCGGAAAGATCACTTGCAGGGAAATTCCTCGCGCGGTATTGTGGTAAACCGCCTTATCATGCCAGAGTTCTCCTTTTCGAAAAATTCTCCCCCCCCCCCTCCCACTTCCGCCAGCGAGCGCGCTCACACACACACATGCTGGCGTGCGAGCGTACTACCAGAGGCCGCATATCTACTGCCGTTAGACACTTTTCGCCTTCCCTTCGGGATTTCGCCGCCACGGTCTGCATGCGTCGTGAATTATCTTTATGGCCTTTGCGCCGCCAACATTTCGACGCTGTAAGTCCGCGACAAACACACCGAGCAGATTCTCCTTCCAGCCCGTCCTCTTTACTCTCTCTCTCCCTCTCTATTTTTCCGTCTCTCCCAAACCGATCTCTCTTCCTCCAAAAGCTTTTTATACCTTAATACTTCATGCTGCTAAATATTTCCCGAATTTTTTCCCTATATAAGCTTTCCTTTCTCTTTCCCATTTTCCCTCTCTATTCCAAGGAATAAACTCTATTATCTAATCTTCTTATTCCCTAAATCCCTTTTTAAGCTTAATTATCACATGCCGTTATAAAGTGGATTTGTGCGGGTTTTACATATTAACTTATTCTTACATTTGGGGTCGTATCAAATATGAAGAGCACCGTTTAATTTCATCCGTTTCCTCTTCCTCTTTCTGTGGAAGGTAAGATTAAAAGATTGCAGAACTGGATTAATTATATACAAATGGTTTTATTTACCTGTCAATCGAATGTTTTTTCTTCGAATCGATCTCTTCCTGCACGAATAAGCCTCTTTCAAGGCTATCTAAAATACCAAGATATCGATTCGAGCAATTACAACCGATGCACAGTGTGCAATGTTCCCGATCTAGGTGGACAAAAAACTTAATATATAAAATACCAATTTTTTGTCATTTAAATTGTAGCGCGTTATGAACCGAGTGTTTTTAATGAGTTTTACATTTTTCCCTCAAAGTGAACGCATATACGGAGGTCATTTTCGTTCGAATTTTTCTGTCATTATACTATAATTTGAGAATTACTGAACTACATTTCTATGAAGGAAAATATGTATTTATTACCTTGACAACTGCACAAAGAAGCATTAAATAGTTTGTCTTATTCACTTTCCGTGTACTAGATACGAAGCAACCATCGCGATGGTTGCTTCGTATCTAGTAGTTTAGTGGAATAAATAACAGCTTCATTTAAATGCATATAATATTTATACATTCCTAACAAGAAAAGGTTTACATAAATATTTTTTTGATATTCCTATGCGTCGCGTTAGACGTTCGAAGAGTAAATAAAAAACAGAATTTCACAATATTAAATGCAAAATTACCGTTTCCTTTCAACACAAAATATCAAAAGAAAAATTAAAGCATCTCAATAAAATCAATTGTGGAAATATAATGAAATTTCATAAAAAATAAAACCATGCGCATTTCTAAACGAATTTTTTGTTGGTTTACTTAAATTACTATATAAAATTTGAAAATATGAGTAATACTATTATGATAAATGGCTAAATAATTTGTCTTAAAGGGATAATTTAGTTTAAACGTGGAGGAACAATTATACACGCATCTATTTATCTCTAGCTTAATTTCCCACATTCAGCGATTAAATTTTATCCTTAACCTTATGCAACACGCATAGCGTAACTTACTAGCTACAATACACGGCGTTGCCCGGGGAAAACACAAAAAAATGTTCTAACGAAAATCAATGTTTATTTCAGTGCTTCGTTGTAAACAATGTTTTTGGTTTTTTGTTTATTTATAAGCATATATAAGTTTATTTCCTGATCCAACTCTTGATGCTGTAACATACAGCTGACCATGCGAAAAAATTAGCATACAAAGTTATTTTGATTTTTGTACAATTAATATAAAATATTTGGGATTAAAAAGTAGCTTACGGCCTTATTTATAAGCATATGTAAGTTTCTTTCGGATCCAACTCTTGATGCTGCAACATACAGCTGACCATGCGAAAAAATTAGCATACGAAGTTATTTTGATTTTTGTACAATTAATATACAACATTTGGATTAAAAAGTAGCTTACGGCCTTCCTATTTGTGAGGAAAGTATCCGTTGAAAGTTTGATTACTCTAGCTTTAACGGTGTGGAAATGTATAGATGCACAAATAAACAAACAAACTTTCACAAATATATAGGAGATTATAATGTAAAGAAATTGAATTAAACGTATGAAATAAAGGGAAATGGATTTCTTCATCTCTGTACAAACATAATACAAATAAACATGAATTGTTTTTGTGATCCAGTGTACTTATTCAGTAGATGCACAGTTGGTAATTGTGGCAAAGGCTTTGTTCAACAACTCTAAAACAATTTATATTAAAAAATAAGATTCGGTAATGTGCTTTCAAAATGTAAAACATTCGGTAAATTTCTATTCAATCACACATCTCACAAAAGCTATTCTGTCTTTGAGGCAAAATTCAAAATTCACTTGTTAACAATAATAATAATAACAATCAGCTCTAAAATCGAACACTGAGTTTATTTTCCATTACAATCTCTGCATTTCTCCTAGATTTATCCACCTCTTTTGCCTCTTTATGTACAAATATTCACAAACGCCAGTAATTAAACTATCAATTTTGCACAAAGCCTCCACTTTCTCCTCAATTAATCCCCATTCTTCTTATTTCATTATCCTCAAAATCAGATGTTTACAATCAGCATTTGAAAGCTTTTATTTTATTCATTAAAAACCTATCGCAGTTGCTGCCAACACTGAACATGTTTTTTCATTTCTTTTAATCATATTTATTTTCTTTATGAGAAAGTGATATAAATGCTATTGTACAAACATTGCAAAATGGCCACACTACTATGCAGATGAATGAAAATCGAGAAAAATAAATTAAAAATTAACAGAAAAATAAAATTATCGAACTAGTTATACAGACAAATCTGAAGTACTAACCTAAATAAGTAAATTTCCACGCATGTTGCGTACATTCATCATTCCCTGCATACTGAGCCATAATATAGTGAATTATATCGGCATTAACAATAAAAACAACACCCGAAACATGAACGCGCTATTATTCCCTTTGCCGTATAAAAAAAAACTGATTTCGATTTCGCCTTCCTCTATCCACGATTCAAAACCCTTTTCACCGTGCTGTCTCCGTTACTTCTCCCTCATCTACGCGAACGGATCAGAAAATAGGCGAATCGCGCACGCCGGCGGAAGTAGGTGAGAAGGGGTGAAAAAATCCGACTTCCAAGGGGGGAGGAAAAAAAAAACGAAAGCCGGAACGGAACAACGGACCGGAAGTTGCAGCGCCACTATCGGAGTTTTATGGTAACGACGGCACGAGACGCATGTGTGCGGAAACACCACCACGCGTAGAACGAGATGGTTATGGGATAGGAAGGAGGGCGTCTGCGGGTCGAAGGGAGGAAAGGGTCCTAAAAATGTATTTTTGCACTTGTTTCCTTTTTTTCCACGCTCGGAGGTCGAGGGTAACGTGGTGAGGGAAAAAGCATAGACGTGGAGGGATGGATGGAAGGGGAGGGGGAGTATGAGGCGAGTGGTTTTTTTGAGGGTGCACGAAAAGAGGCAGTAAGGAGTGGGGGGGAGGGAGGGAGAGCGAGGAGATGTAGAGAGAGTATAGGAGAACGGAGATACAGAGTGAAAGGGAATGCGATAAGCGAAGCGAGAGAAAGGAATTGAAATTCGTCGGGAGATAGCGAGAGAGAGAGAGGATAAAGATGAGATAAAAGAGAAGAAATGGGAAGAAAAGGAGCGGAAGAGAGCATAAAAAATGGCGCACACACACACATATATATTCTCTATAATAAAAACGTTCTGTAAGGTGCGCAAGATGGCCGACAGCAAAATGTAGTTCTCATTCTGCCCGATTGGACGGCGCCACATGTACGTCAACAACTCACCTTTCTTTCGGCGAAAACGACGGGAATATATAATAAACACTTATGTTTCTTTATGTAACGGTTTCTACGATAAACCGTTATTTTTTTGTCTATAAGGATCTCCAATACAATGATCCATTCAATCGTCAAGAGAACAGTTTACAATGTTGAAATAAATTGGTGATTTGTTTTTGTTCAGATAGTATTCAAAGAAATTATTCCGCTGATTGATTAATTAGTTAAAGAGTTCTATTTACATAACGACGGAGAACATTATTGAGGATTCGAGTAAGCTTTCCTTCTTCGTAAGCACAGAGTGCAATTTTAAAACAATCATAGCGTTAAGTGCACGAAATCTAATTATTTTCCCTACGTTATATATGTATACATATAATTATTTCCCTGCCTTCGCACACCGACAATTATATGTAGAATTGACGAGAACAAGGTGGGAGAAGAATATCAGAATTTTATAGCCGAAAAAAAGACCAAAGGCATTTACTAAACGACAACAGAATATTCACTAGAAATGCAATATATGACGAAATATTTCATATGTTATAGTGTGCTATTAATTATTTTAAATGCAAATATTAATAATCACTCTATTTATAGTTCTTCCGTTGATACTTCAACGGGAATTACGCTAGTGTGTGTGTATATTGTGCTGACGAAGGGATCATCTCGAAAACTCCAATAACTTCTACAATTGTGTCTCTCCAACACCCCAGTGGCTCTCCTTCCGGTAAGCGCTCACTGGGTTTCCTTCAACACCTAGTTGTCCTAAATATCCTCATTTACCTTTCCTCTTCCGTAGTATATATATATATATATATATATACTTTTTTTTTGAAAAATAGGTAGAAAGAGGCGGGAGAGAGAGAAATTGAAAGAGAATTGGAGATGAAGAAAAGAGATAAAGGGTTCGAGGAAAGTACACAGAGAATGGAAAATATGATGAAAGGGAAGGCAAGGGAAGGGGAAGACGGAGAGATGTGAAGATTGAGGTTGAGTTTCGGGAAGAAAAACAGAGGGAGAGAGAAAGATGGAGAGGGAGGGAGGGAGAGAATGTAAGCGCAAGAAAGAGAGGGAGGGAGTCAGCGGAAGGTAGAGAAGGGAAAAGTGCGAATGATGGAGCGAGGAAGGGAGATGGAGGAAGGGTTGTTGGTTTACGACGCTGTGAGAAGAGTGGAGGGAAAAATCGAGGGTTGGTCCGCCGAGGAGGGTGAAAATTAAAGGGGCGTGTTCTTACAGAAGAGGCGATGACGTTTTCCGTCATTTTTGATGGAGAAAATGATCGCATTCGACAAGTTTGAAGCTTTCAGAGTGCGGTGTTTTTTTTTTTTTTTAAAGCGTCCGGTATTTTTAAAGTTGACGGATTGAATTATTTTTTTGTCACTGGGAGAGATTATTTTTAAACCGCTAAAAAGACATGGAGGAGTTCGATGATCTTTTTACTTTCTCCATCTACGTAGTGTAGAGAAAGTATTGTTTTCATAAAAAAAATCGACTTAGAGATTTCAAAGGAAATAGGTACATGTTTTGAGGTCCCTAGAACACCTTTAGACTATTTTCGGAATGATGTCTGTGTGACTTCGAGATTTCAACGAAAATACATGTTATGAGGTCCCTAGAACACATTTAGTCTATTTTCGGAATGATGTCTGTGTGTATGTGATTGTGATGCTCTAACTCGAAAAGTACTTGCCATAGCATTACCAAATTTCATATATAACACTTGAGCATGAGCACAAAGAACTGATTAGTTTCTGGACAAACCGGTTAACCGGAAGTCGAGGTTTATTGGAAACCCGATTCGATTTTGGCGAAATATCTCCGTTAAAACATCATTATTTTACATACAATTCGGTACTAAGGTTATAGAGAATGTAATTTCCTGCAACTTTCATTTGAAACAATTTTCCATAGCAGTTATTGTTTAGGAATTATTTATAAATAATCTGTTTTTTCGGTTTCCGTCAAATATCTCCTTAAAAACGTCGGTATTGGTAATCTGCATGAGGACCAAAGTTGTAGAGATTAATATTTCTTCCAAGTTTTGTTTGAAACAAATTTTCGTAGAACCATCTACACAGATTTACATGTACACAGTGATCGCATTTTTCGTTTTTGAATTAAACTGAAATAAATTGATGTGTCCAATACATGACTTTCTCCATACGTAAGTTGTCAACTAAAATCAAATAAATACGGCGATAGGAAAAGTTCAACTTACACCCTTCAGCGCTAGCGATTCAATTGATTTGTAAATTCACCTTTGCCATCACTACCACGCGCGCGATCTGCCCGCTAACCGTCAATTTCGAAGAAAATTGAATACATCTTGAAATATTCCTCATATAAAAATATATTTCAAACAAGAGATAACTTCCGGCTGACCGTTTGTTATCAAAATCTTTTCAAATCTTAAGAATATATATAAAATCATAAATATAGAATTTCACGCCGATCTGATGAACAGTTTTTGAGCTAGAGCGCCCATAAAATTTGTCACAAATACGGAGATACAGACAACATCGAGAAAACTATCAAAACGTGATCAGCGGACATCAAAACGTGCATTTCCGTTGAAATCTCGAATTCGATTTTTTTCATGAAAACAATACTTTCTCTATACTACGTATATGGAGAAAGTAGAAAGGAGGAGATACTTTCATAAAAAATTGAATAAATTGTGTATGTTTATACATAAAGAAAAGTGATATAAATTTATCAATAATCTCATCCAATAGGACCGGTGAGCCTTCTTTATAATATCCCATTTATAATTCCCATTTTATTTTCATGTCGTTACCTAACGCATTTTGGGCGCAGTAGACATTTTGTTACTTACTCTGATGATATTCCTTGATGTATGCCGCTGCTCTGTTCTCACTCTTTCATTTATCTTTTGAACCTTTAAGCGCTTCCTGACTCATTCCTTTCTTGTCCTGCCTTCGGGCTATCACGTTCCACGCTCCATTGGTCGCTTAACTTTTCTAGATAGAACTCGCTTTTTGGGTTTAGGTTTTTCTTTCCATAACGTCATAATGTACTCGCGACTGTATATTGTGAACTGAATAACAGTGTTGTCAATGCCGTAACATTACATCCTTTATTTTCTTCATAGGTGTTTTCCATAAATACCTAATGTAACTTTATTTAATTTTATGTATTTCATAGCTAATTAGTTTGAATATGTAATTTAATTTTATATTTCATTTATTTCAGAATTTAATTTAATTATTTTTAGCCTCCGTGTAATTTATTTTGCTGCATGATGACGTACAAATTGTTAATATTCACCTATTTATATTTTTATCGAATTTAATAAAATTTTCATAGACTCTTCGGATAACTTGAAACATTGAATAATTTACCAAGGAAGATTTTAACAGCAGTCGCGCATTATTTTATATGAAATATTTTAAATGCAAAACCAAAATCGTTAGCATCATATTTTAAAAAGCTAGGTACATGAAACAACATTTCCGAAAAGCTAAAAGTTTCAGTTTAAGATGCTAACACGAATAAAGATTTTTTTAAATAAGTAGATCTTTTTTAAATCAATTAAAAAATTTAGAATCTTCCGATTACATCCATCCGAAAACATCCATTCAAGACCGAAGAGTTATGTGCCTACACGTTCACAATTTCTTCTTCCCTCGGCAGAATGGGCCTTTCTTGTATGAACCATCAAACACCCATAAAAGGAGCGTCGCCATTCTTTTTATGGAGGAAATAAAAAAAGACTTTCGAATTATCCCCAAACAATAAGGAGCTCGAGCGAAAACAGCGGGTATTAAAAAAAAACGAAAAATGTTTGGAGAAGCGTGGGACTCGGAGGATATTTGAGAAATAAAAAGGATTAGGAGGCGGAGGATTTTTTGGCGGTGCGCCGAATATAAATAGGCTGCGTACGTGTGGAGAGGAATAAGGCCCCGATCAACAGATTAGGGCGAATAGGATAATGTGGTTTGGATAAGAGCGAATAGGGATGAGTAAGTATATTATGTACTAGATGTGGGCGGAATGATTTCGATGGAGTAGGGCAGCGGTGGCCTAAAATTTTTTCTCGTGAAGTGCCAATCTCAAATACGAAATGTATCGGCGTGCTAAAATCAAACGTGAAGCTAAAGAATTGATTACGATTCCATTAAAAATACAACAATGACAGAAAACCACATTAAAAATTGGATTACTCACAAGGAGCTAATTATATTAATTGTAAAGCGAGCTCTATTGTAATATTACAAAATGTTTTAAAATTACAGTTAATTACACGTTTAATTCATTTATTGACCCCTGAATTGCTTCATTTTAACCAACTATTCCATTTGTGATTGAAAACTTGTAGTTTCAAATCTTAAAAGATTTCTAAGTCGAGTATGCTGGTTTTTTTTAAAAAATAAGGTTCATTTCTGAAAAGGTTTCACAAATTTTGTGCCGTGCCACAAGGAAAAGTTTGGTGTGCCACAAGTGGTAACACTGGAGTAGGGTAAATAGCTTACGGTGAATAGATTATGGTGAATAGATTATGTTGAATAGATTATGTTGAATAGATTATGGTGAATAGATTATGGTGAATAGGTTATGGTTAATAGTTTATGCTGAATAGGTTACGGTGAATAGGTTAGTGTTAATGGTTTATGGTGAATATATTACAATGAATGGCATTGCGTTAATAGAGTAGAGCAGTGAATAGGATTAGGTTAATAGCTAAGGGTGAATAGGCGATGCTAATAGGTTATGGCGAATAGGGCAGTGTTAATAGGGTTAAATTGAGCAAGCTGCGGGAGTCAGGTATATAGAAGCGAATAAATATGGGTGAATATAACGTCGTGAGTAGGTTGCGGGAGAATAGGTCGAGTCGTGCACAGAGTAGGGAAAACAGCGTGCCGCGAATAGGATTCCGTGAATAAAGCTAGGGAAACAGGTTGGTGGCGCACGGGCTGGAATGAATGGCGTGCTCTGAATAGATAGGGGGAGATTACAGTTTGGGGGATAACGGAAAGGGGAGAAAGGGGAGAGAGGGGGGAGGGAGGGAGGGAGGGAGTAAAGTAGGTTGGATAGGATAGGGCGGAGAATTCGCGGTTCCCTTAGGAAGGAAAAGATAAGGGTGGGAGAAGGGAAAAGGGGAGGGTGTGTGGAGGAGGGTGCGGGTTACCATGGAAACGGAAGGTCAACCCTTATGGCTTTGGATTGGGGGACGAAGCATTACGTGGGAGGCAAGGGATGAGTTATGGAATTCCCTCACTCATCTCCCTCCCACCAAAACCTCTCGAAAATCCCTTTCTCTCTCTTCGCCCGGACGGACGGAGAAGGGGGCGAAATGTGGGAGGAGAAAAGGCCGCGTAAAAGGGAAAATTTTGAATGGGAATAAATTTAAAAAAGAAAAAAAGAAGAGATAATGGGGGAAGGTAGACGAAAAGCATGAATTGGAAGTTTTGGGAGGTAATTAGGACATCGTCATTACTTCAGGCAGGAGGAGGAGGAGGATCGTTCGGGAAGAGGAGGAGAAGAGGAGACGGGACCGATAATCAATGTTATCGGAACCATCCGGAGCATGTGGAACATAGCATCATCGCGGGTAATTAAGCCGTGAAAAGTTTTTTTCCCTTGTTCCCTTGTTCTCCCTATACGAAATTATGGATTTCTTAGAACTTTGCGTGACGTCTATGTTTATTATCGGTTTAAAAGCGCCTCGGTCGCTATTTACATAATTACTAATTTTTGTTTTAGTTTATTTAAAACTAAAAATGATAACCTATTATTTTGAGTTTGAGACTAGTAAAAAAAAGATCTTCCTCTAGAATTTCGGCTGCGAAAAACCTGCCCATTTCACGGATTCGGCAATTACGCCGATTCGGCGTAGCATATGTATGTGTGTGTATATATATATATATATATGTTTAAACCTCCTCCATAAAGAATTCTGTGGTCCAGAAACATCAATGGTTAGGAATACTTTCGGAATTTTGACTAATCCTGAAAAAAAAACACCATTGGCCAGGAAATATGCGGTGGATGGCAATTCTATTTTAAATGTTAATGTTAAAAACGTCCGTAGCACGTAGAAACTGTGAGTTTCATCGGACAAAGCAATTTGTTTGTATGAGAAGCCTTATGCGTATACATCCATTTCTCATATTATTTCAAGTTTTCATTTATTTACTCATATCCTTGTGTTTAAAGGGTGAAAATCATACAAAAGGTAGTGTATACTGTAACAGTACTGTCAGTATATGCTAGCCAACCGCTCATGGTTTTGGAAAATTCTGTAGTCCGGACGTCTCCGGTCCCAATTGAAACTTTTTTTTACAAGATAGAAAAAGTTAGGCTCAAGTTAATGCAATTTCATCAGTCTTGAATTTATTTCGTGGCCTAAAATATCAGATTATATTTTGCGCAATGTAAATTTTACCAGAAGAAAAAAAAACATTGTTTTTTTTACATCGATGCTTAACAAGCACTTCGGTTTGGGAGCTAACCTAAAATATTTAGCGATTTTTCGTACAAAACAAAAAACGCGGAACCACCTCCCGCGGGGAAAAGCACACCAATCGGACGGTCGGTTCGGAATTCCGGGAAAATCGCACGGGTTTAAATTCAATAAAACAGATCCTCTCTCATCGTCCGCCGGCGAATCCACTCCCGTCCTCCGATGCACGGACCGATGGCCTAATTCCCGGTAGACGGGACGCGTCCTTACTGCCTAGGACACCTAGCCCCAGCGCTTCCCTGCTTGCAAGCAAGCGAAACCCGAAATTACGTGGACGGAATCCTAATGCCTTTGAAGCCGTTATTTCGTTTTTCTTTGACTTTCTTTTTTTTTTTCAATTTCGAACTATCTCGTGTTCTTTAGATCAGGGGAAAGGGAAGCAAGCAGGCGAACTTTACTTTTCCGAGAATTAGGTAATCCTATATTGGTTTCGACAGTTGTGCGCGGATAAAATCCTCGTCATTACACACAACTCTTCCTTCAGTTTACATGTTAAACGCGTGCACGGAAAAGACAGCGTAAAACGTAACCGTGCTGAATGGGATAGGTTCCCGCTTATCAACACAGGTTAAACATGAGCGCTGTCTTGAGTATAACATGATACGATTTGGTTACATTGTTTTCAGAATTCTAACAACCTCAGAGCTAAAATAAAATATTTTACGTCTTAACGCTCGGAGAGCAAAATAACGAAAGTTTCAAAGTAAATAGACAATTAAAAACTTAAAAAAAGAGAATTGTTAAGTAACTAGAGGACGCGGAGAAACAAAAAACGTTAAAAAATTAATAACAATAATAAACCTTATTCTTTAATAATTAGCGAAACGTTGCTATACTATGGTTAAAATTCATTTCTTGCATTCTCGCTGTGCATCCAACCAACATTTTCAGCACGGCATACTTTACGTAAAATACGAAAAAAAAACGCTAGTCCCGCAAACATACGATATATATATCTAAAAATGCGTGAATGAGGGTTCATTTGCCTATGCATCAGAATGAGCACGATTTTAAGCAAGAGAAATTCCAGTTAATGTTAGTTTGCTGGCGCGTTCTTTTATGGCGACGAGCATAAAGATTAACGTGCGAACAAGAATAAGCATGACTTGAACATGAACAAAAATATACGCATGAGCTTTCACGCACGGATGCAGGCGCATATGGGAGATGTGCGTGGGTGCTTCTGCGTGGAAAGACTTCTGCGAAGCACGCACTGGGCAGGAAAGTGGAAATGAAGCGGACGAGCGATAGGGTAACAGCGAGAGTCTGTTCGATCCTCCCTCGTTATTTTTTTCGTATATCAAGTCCCGATGTATTTGTGACGTCACCGCTAGCCTTCCGCCTCCGGTACGGAGGCGGCTATTGTCACGGCAGGCAATGTTTTCGCGATTTTTTTATCATCGTTTTACGTGTTTATTTTTTCAAACGCATTCTTTTTAGAGGGAGCAGGAGAGGTGGAGGAGGGAGGAGGGGGTGGCCTGTTTGGTTTTTGCATGGAAAACACCGAGAGAATTAGAATTAGACTCTCGAAGGGAATTCTGGGATAACACGTTCGTTTTATTTTTATATCCTCCCCTTCGTACGCGATGCATGGGAATTAGAGAGACAGAGAGAAAAATGGAGGACGAGAGGTGAGGTATATAGTGGGAGGGATTTCAATGTTGCCGGGATTTTAACAATTTGGGTGGAGGTGAATGGATGATGAGTACGGCATATTTTCGCGCATAGGTGTTGCAGAAAGTTGGAAGTACGGGTATAGATTTTATATAGGTAGGATATAAGGGAGAAGAAATTCGTCGAAAATGCACTCGCTAACGCGGGGATCTTCGGAAGCATACATCAATATTCTGGCAGAAATTGGGACGACTATTCGAGATTGACGCAATTTTACTTTTTGCATAATGCAGACAAAATTGGGATAGATTTAGTCGTATGAGATCCGTGTCGTGAAGCATTAAAGATAAATCTTCTTTTTAAATAACCTGGAATAATATTTCGTTTCACTTTATACTTACATACTTATCTTACGTATATCCAACAGATATTGGAGATTCCTATGATAGGTAATTCTCAACTCTTTTGATTTTGATTTGATTTATCTTGTCTTTTTCAACCAAAAGACGAGCTCAACATTTTCTGTTGAATTTTGTACCTATGTTCACAAACATATCAAAGCTAAATTACGGTAGGTATAGTACTCATAATATCGAGCGATTTCTTCGATATTTTGTGGAAAAAACTAGTTTCTTTTTAAACTTTATATAATTCGGAAATGGAGAATTAGACTAGTTTGATAGCTAAGTATGCACATACCCTGCAAGTGCACATCCCGGGATCGGTACCCGTTCAAGTTAAAAAATTTTCTCCTTCTCCAAGTTTACATTTATAAACTTGTAAACCAGATTCATTGCACCGTGATTTCTAAAACTTCTCACTTTGCTTAAAAAAACATTGACTGCTATATATTGGTAAATGGCAAAAATGATAATTCTGAATTCACACGTGAATGCAATAGCTTCTGTATACAAACCTGTGCATGGAAATTTATAATAGCACCATAAATAAAAGACACAAATGCTCAAAAATTTTGGTTAAGGACAATCCGCAGACGAAGAAAAAAATTCCTGCGGCCGAAGAACAAGCAGAAGAAAACGCATAAGGGCGACGAGGGAAAAAAGACACCCGGTTGATAGTGAAGCGAGGAGGGGCGAAAATCCTTGAGAGAAATGAGGGAAGGCCAGAGGAATTCCAGCCGAAAGAAGCTCGTAAGAGCGGAGAAGAATGGAGAAGAGGAGGAGATAAAGATTCTGGAAGGGATGGTTTGTTTGGTCGGAGATCGTGGAAGGAATTCGTCGGATTTAGAGGGAGGAGAAGAAATGGGAGGGAGAGAATGAATGGGTTTGGTAGGGAGAAGGGGACGGGGAAAAGGGCACGGCGTGGAAGGGCGGATAGCAGAAGTAGGATAAAAGGAGGCGAAGAGGAAGTAAAAATCAGTTTCGCTGGAATGGGCCCGAGGATGGGCTTGGGAAGGGATGAAGGACGTCGGAGGGTGGCAGGGGAAGGAGGGAGGGAGGGAGTGGGGGCAGAGGAAAAAGGGGAAGAAGGAGCTGACCCGGAGCAGCAATTTACGGGTTGCAAGTCACGGAAGCTCAAGGATGAGAAGGGATGGAAAAGAAAAAGGGGGTATTGGTTAAGGGTTCGTTGGAGCGCGGGGCCCTGGCGGAATTGGAGGGGAAAAATGTTCTTTTTTTCCTTCTTCTTCTTTTATTTTTGAGGGGATGAAGCTTTCGGGTAAGGGAAAGGGAGTTTCTGTGTGTGTGGGTACCGTGTGATCCTTCCGCGAAAAAGGATTGGTGCGAGCCAGGGGATTTATTTTTCGTGGGGATAGAGAGAGAGAGAGAGAGAGTGAGGAGGGTATAGAGCGAAGAGCAGAGAGGAAGAAATGGAGAGGTAGAGAGGTGGTATATGTGGGAGGAGAGGGAAAATATGGGGGTGGAGGGGGGGAAGGAGAAGGGGAAATAGGGTGGATGAGAGGGGAAACATGGGAGGGGGGATATGTGGGAGAAGAGGGGAAATATGAGAGAGGAGAGTGTGAATATGGGAGAGGAGGGGGGGAATATGGGGGATGAGAAGGGGGATATGGGAGAAGAGAAGGGGGATATAGGGGAGAATAGGGGAAATATGAGAGAGGAGAGTAGGGATATGGAATGGAGAGTAGGATTACGGGGGAGGAGAGGGGGAGAGGAAAGTGACAGACTGGGAGAGAGAGAGGGAATACAGTGGGAGGAGGGATACAGAGGAGGGAGGAGAGGGAAATAGGGGTAAAAGAGAACGAGGAACAGAGGAACGTAATCGCATTATTCCGTAAAAGAAAACACCTATAGCCATGTAATCTGAAATTCTCATTATACACTTCCTAACGAAGCTATGCGTGTACAATGCCAAAGTTAGCATGCATGCAAAGGAAGGAAAAGAAAGGCCCACATACCGGAACGAAACGAACGTGGATTATGACGAACGAACGACATCACCCTACAAATGCACTCCATTTTCGCTCATCCAGAATTTCGAATATAACATTCGCACCGCCGACGAACTGACGTATGGACGAACACGGGCTTCTGTTTTCGATATGACGGCGCTAAATACCGAAAACGCGTTGGTTTTATTTGCGCGTGATCTGTACCGTGTAAAACGGAACTCGGCGCAGGGCGGATGCGCGCATGGGATTGATTGACGAGAGATTGATACATTCCCATATATCCCTACCTTTTTTTTGTAAAACGTCCGGTCCCTCCCTCCCCTGATATTTTATTTTTTGCGCCCTTTTTGTACAGCGACTGGATAATACCAAAAGTTCATTATATGAAGGGACGTACACGGAACCAAACGGATGCGGAAATGTCCTGTGAGATATGAGGGAAAGAGACGTCAAAAAAAAACCCCCACGCTAGCATGGTAACGCGAAAATGATACCGTAGCGTATCGGTACGGACCAAAGAAAAAAATTTTTTTTTTAATTCGAAAAACTCGCGTGCCTACTTGCGTGTACGTTGGTAGAAACGGGGCGTGGAAAAAAAATTCTCCGTACGGCGGTTAATGACGTACGAAATAAAGGGAGTTTTTATTCCTCCGGAAAATTCTCCAGGGCATATGGTTGTGCGAGAAAAAAATTTTCAAAAAGGTCAATGAATTGATGCTGGGTCATCTGACGAGCGAGAGATACTCCGCCGATGTCTTTTTTTTTTAATTCTCCCCCTCTTCGTGTAACGTTGCCCCCCCCTCTTTCTCTCTCTCTCTATTCTCGCCACCTGTTATATCTCACGTGATAAATTTCCGGAGAGAAGGATTTTGCCATAATTCTATGTTCGACTGATCGTAATTTATGGCCGATGAACAGAGCAGGATGCGCGAGGAAGGAAGGAACGGCGTCGGATGCGAGATGAAGGCATAAATTCGGTCCAAATTATCCCCGCTTCGACGCCTGTATCCTGGGATATGTTTGTTCTCTTCCGTCTGATAAAATTAAAAAAAAAAACGTATCCAAAAATGATCGAACATCAAATAAACGTTAGGAATCAATCTTTATAAATTTCCAACTCGTTACTTTATTCGATAAATCACGTTTTTAAATTTTCGAGCGAGCTGCAACATCGAGTTTAAAGTAATAATTCGACGTCAGAAATTTTTTTGATGACGTACCGCCGCCTATGGGCAAAATCGGCGTCGGAAAAAGCTCTTTCTAATACGAATTCCCATTAAATATATATTTATTATGAACGAAGAGAGGCCGAGTACAAATTCGAAGAAGATTAATTGCAGATGGCTATTTTATGCGATACATTTACAAAATAGGATTATGGTAGAGATATACAGCTGCGTCGATATTTGAGTGCATATAAAGAAACGAAATAATTATTTCGATAGATGTGTTTTAAACCTCATTTTTCTGCGTTCCTCATTCACTACAAATCGGAGATAACTCCAATTATACTTCTGCGCATATACGGCAACTGATTTTTTAATGAAATTGTCCCTAATTAAAAAAATCGTACTTACAAGAGCTGATAATCTTTTTGCGACAATGCGCATAACGTTAAAAGATTGTTGAAAAAAAATTATTGCAATATTAGTTAGATTCGTGGAAAATTTTCAAAGTTTTGGATCCTCTTTTCTTTTATTCTGATAACGAAAAGTTTTATGACAGTCTAAATCAGCGGTGCCCAACCTACGACCCGCGAAGCATTACCCGAAAATTTTAACACACAAATTCATACATTTTCATGAGAGTTTTGATAAGAAAACTTTTAATGTTGGGATGTTTACCATAAAAACCTCATTTTGATTTGATTTTCACTATGATAGCACCTCAGAATATACAGATAACTTCCGATTAAAACTCTATTCCGGCCCGCGGAAGAATTGGCAACTACCAATGCGGCTCGCGGAAGGATTCACAACCATCGATGCGGCCCGCCATGTAGAAAAGGTTGGGCACCACTGGTCTAAACGAAGAGACCATATTTTATTGGACGCATTGATTTTTGGACCAGTACCAGTTTAATTTTGCTTATGGAAGATAGAATTTTTTTTTACTTTTTCAATGACAACGTAAAATTTGTAAATGCACGCTTATTATCAATCAAGGCTACTTTTCGTAGAAATTTTAAAAACTCAATATGGTGTTTTTACGTCTTCTTCTCTTCACTATTAAACAATTTATAATGATACTTATACTGAATTACTTTGGTAATTTCACGAGATTATTTTTTCAAGCAAAGAGAATCAAATAAGCAAACTCAATAAGTGGCATTAAATATTTCCAAAATAAAGCACCAATATGAGATTACATACGCACGACCAACTTATTACATGTATGTAACACTTAGTAAGGCGGTCAACCTTAAAATATTAATTAATTACATCTCAACTTAATTTTATTCTGCACTTTCGTTTCGAGGAAAACACATCCATCAAAAAGTTTTAATATGGGCCACATATAGAAAATCCAAAATCACTCCGCTTACTTATTCGATTTTACAAAAAGGTAATATTATTCGTATGCTTAAGAAATTAAATTTCCGGAGAATTACTCCAGTTTGGCGCGGAAGGCTGAAACAATCACTTGGAGTTTGCAAGTAAATCCGTGAGAGGAGCAAAGCGGCGACGTATGCTAACCGTCTTGCATTGTTCATGTGGAACAAACGGAAAAAGTAAATAAGTCTCCGAAATCCCGAGATGGCGCACTGCCACGAGTTTCATGGCGTAGTTTTAAAAACACTCTCTCAAATCTTTGGGGGATAAAAGGGTGTAAATTCTTACGATGGTATGGAAGGCATACACTTAAGAAACTTAAGGAAATACAGAGGAAAGTTACGTAGCGCATCTGTGGCAATGCAATTAAATTTACTGGACGAGGAACCGATCATTATTTAATAAATTCGAAGTGATATCAAACTGAAATATTAAGAAATTACAACAATGAGGTAGTTTTGAATGTTTGCGTCCATTTAAAGCCAAATACCAGCCACAGCCAAAAGAATAGCATCCATACATCAGTGCAAGCAAAAGTAATACGCAATCAACAATTATTCTATCGTTTACTTAAAAAAATTAGTGCATAAAAGTGATAAGTTATTGAAAATATTCATAAAATAACTGTTTATAATATTAAACGCCATTTAAAGAATTAATCTGATTGTTTTCTTACAATATACGAACTTTTCGGCTGTAACCTAGTAGTGGTTAAAGTTACTTTTGGATGATTTATAAAAAAAACAAATATTATCCGGTAAGATATACAGGGTGTTTAAAAATTATATATAAACACTTTAAATGCATGTCTAGCTGTTAAAAACGATGGCTTTTGTGTATGCATGGAAAGCTGGACATTTTGAACATCTGAACTAACCTTTTCTGTGTATCAAATTTCCACATATGTAATAATAATTTTCAATCACTCTGTATTTCTATAATATAAAAATTGGTTTCATAAACTCCTTATCAATTATTAACAAAATTAATGCTAAAAATTTCAAAGAATTACTATTATATATTATATACATAATATTCTAACTCTGTTGGTCCGTCTGTCTGTCCGTCTGTCGGAACTTTCTATGGAGTTAGATGGGAGAAAAAGGAAAACCGCCCATAGTTAAAAATCTATTCAATCTTTTAGATCAAACTTTCATGAATCACTTGGCTTTTCAACTTTCTAATTTGAAGCTGCTCGCCGGGTACATATTAGCCCTGGGTTTGACTCCAAGAGCATTTCTTTTCTTTATATGAATAACATGAGCAGAGCTGAAACGAAGCGAGCAAGCCTTTTTTCTTTAGCATTTTAAAATATCTTAAAAATGAGATATCGACGCGGGATTTTTACAGTTATGCTGATAAAACTAGGGAAAATGAATTTCCATATCGTAGAAATTCGAATTTCATTCGAAAAATGCCATAAATTACGTTTTACTATTTTTTCGTGATTTTTATGCACGTATTCAATTTATCGTCATGGCAACTGCAATCGTTAAAGTCTATTGATCTTAGTTCGTAAGAAATGTATAAAAAATGTGAAAAACCGTATTAAATTTTTTTGGAAATTATCGGATGATATTTGAATTTCTACGATATGAAAATTAATCTTAATAATTTTCTTCGTATGATTGTGCAAGTTTACCTTCAAAATTGTATATTAAAGATATTTTTAAATGTTAACGAAATAATGTCTGCACCTCAAAAAAGTCGATTTATACGTGTTATCTTATGTGAAAAAGAAACAGATTCATAGATGCAAGAAAACGAGCACATGAAAGAAAGTTCATTACAATCTGAATAGCGATTATTGTAGAATAGGTTATTTATATTTATGTAACAAAACTATGTATTATAGAATTATTTAGTATGTTTGATGAACAAATTGTCATTAACATATATATATATATTTTTTTTTTTTCCAAACAACTTTTATATACTCATGACTATAGAACACTCGGTTATGTTGATTTTATGTTATTTTTTTACGTTGTAGTGTGCATAAACGCTGGTGTCATTCATTTGAATTTTATTTTACGTAATACTTAAATCACGCATACCCGTCATATATGACGGGCAATTAGGCTAGTACAATAATAAAAATTTTTAATTCAAAGACGAAACCAAAAGGGAAAATTTCAAAATTTATGCAAATTTCAAGATTAGAACATTCCCATTTCACTCTCATGACAGTAATTGCTCACGCGCTGTACTCAAGGAATAAGTTAAATGAGCCCATCTTGAGAGGGTGCGTGCAAGCTTCTCCAATTCGAGAAGAGGCGAAACAATAACCTAAGAAAAGAAAAAGGTCGCGTCGCTCCGCGAGTCGCGTGGCTAGCGTTGGATGGAAAAACAAAAGAATAATGAGACGCGGATAAAACAAGCGAACATCAAAACAAACGGACGAGGTGATACAAAACCCATTCCCTTCTTAATCAGAAACAAAACAAGGCGCCATCAGTCAACGGGTCAAAAGAGAAGAAAGAAGAACGCGCATTACGAGTGGGGTGCGCGTGCGTGAACACAAGACACACGAACTTTAACAAAGCGGCATCGTACCGTAAAAGTTTCCGTGCTACGCGGGGAAAGATTGAAAATGAGAAGCGAAATAAGTGAAAATGGAATGGTGTCATGGACGCGAAATGTTGGAGAGAATACTTTCTGTGGATGATAAGGGATGAGATGTTGAAGGAATTGAGAAATTGTGGGACATCCTCTATACATGCGCGTAATGGAACCTGAAGCATTATTACAGGTGAATTTCGCGCATATGTGTACTGTACTGGTGTATTTGACACATATCTAACATGTAAGCATGTGGCTGTATAAGTCGTGTTTATATATACATATTTCTGTGTGTGTATAACATCGTTTCAAGAATCGATAGTTCAGATCAGGGAAATAAAGCACTTAGTCTGTGGGCCGCACGCGGATAACCAGTTAAAAAAGTGCTATCCTCTCATTACTTTTATTGTAATATGAGTAGGGGGAACAAAAAAGAGAGAAATATTAAGAGAAACATAAATAAAAATATCAACAAAGTTGAATAATTAGAAACTGTATGAAAGTTTTCTATCAATTAAAATACATACATACCATTTCTGGTCGGTTACTTTTTTGAGTGTCAACAAAATGCGTAGCGTCATTAACATGATTTAGGACTCGCCGTACATTACAAAAATTTCCATTCAACTACCACGAAATTTGAGTCTTGGACCCCTGGTCCCGACTGTTAGTGAAACGTAGCAGAAGAATATTCGAATTCTCGATATATGTGTGTATGTGTGTGGATGCGTGCACTGGCTGACGGCGCTGGGCCGGTAGCGACAGCAGCGCCTCTCGTGGCCGTGCGGAGAGAGACAGAAAAGGGAAAACGAAGGCAGAGAGAGAGGGAGAAAAACGAGAGAAAAAAGGGCACCTCATTAAAAGTTTCCGCAGTCTTGGGGGCAGAAATGTGTTTCTCCACAACTGAGAGAAAGACGAGGAGAGAGATAGAGAGAGAGAGAGAGTCTAGAGAGGAGATGAAAAGAGAGAGAGAGAGAGGGAGAGAGAAGAGGGGAGGAGAGTGGACGGGGGTAAAAAAAAAGGACGGAGGGAAAGAGTGCGTGGCGAGGTGAGAGCGAGAAAAAGAGCGAAAGACGTTGAGAAGAAGAAAGGAAAAGAGGCGGAATGTACAGAGGGAAGTGGACGAGTCGTGGAAATGGGAGGGCGAAGAAAAAAAAACAAGGGGGAGGTGGAAGGGATTATAGGGAACGGGGTGTGGTAGGATGACGGTGTCTGTAAATAGTTAAACTTGGAGAAGGGAGGAACGTAGAGAGAAAAAACTATGAAGTCGGAGTGGAAAAGGTAATAGAATAAAAAAGTTGCCGAAGAAATTTAATAATCAAGGAAATAACAAAATAAACTAAGGATAGATGAGCATCAAATGAAGGAAACTTGAGGAGTATCGAGAAATATACTTCTTTCCGTTATCATTCCTACGGGATATTTTGAAGTAATTTAGCTACAGTTGATTCGAATTATTTTTGCCTTCTTCTGAGGTTTGAGATATAGAGCTATTAAGAGAAAGGGACGTTGTAAAAAAGTAGGGAAAAACCGCGAATAAATTTATGTTGCATTAAAATCTGGTTCCAGATAACTAGAAAAACACAAAACGTACCTGCTAAATAATATAGGCGCGACGTAAAACTTAATGATATTATAATCATTTTGGATCGCAAATTCCCTGATCCGTTTGCGAAAGCATCGTAACGCGCCGAAAGGAAACAAGAAGTCGCTCATCCGCTATCACGCGGTCTATACTCGAAACAAAAGAATTCATTTCGACGGCGTTCGCCTTTCCGACTGTATCCTCTCTTTCGAATCCAAAAACCTTTCGAAAGAATTGCGCGAAAATGGGTTTCTTCAACTTTAACCTGAATCCGCTGAACAAACGATGCTTTTTCGATCATTAAGACATGGGTTGTTCAAATAATGCCGTAATCCATTATACCCTTCAAATGTTTTTGGTTTATTCACAAGAGAAATACTTAGCTTAAATTATGAGTAAAATAAAAACTTTGTGGTGAATATTTGCTTCCTGTTTTCCCAAACTTTTATAGCTTGAAGCTATATGATTGTCAAATTCAAGTCATTTGCTTATACTCGTAGTACTGATGACTCATAGAATAATGGGCGGGTTATATTACAAAGCAGACACTCAGATACCTTAAATAAATTACAAACCGGTTAAAAACACAGTAACGAACATTTTTTTCTTAGTTGAATATACGCTTTCATGAATCCTCCTATCACTGATCATTCGCATTTACTAAAAATGTGAGTAAAGTGTACGGCGGAGTTTATGTAAATTCCGTACACCTAAAAAAATAAATAGCTCAATAGGTAAATATCAAGCGGAGGAAAAGCAAGGTAATAAAATGAAACCTTATAGGTACATGTCACTTGGCTTCATAAGTATAACACATGAATGAAAAAGATAAAGTGGGGATTTAAATATCAAAGAGTTAGGGAGATTTCGGGAACCGACGTAAGGTAACAAACAATCCTGGTGGTACTAGAGCGAGAGAGACCCAATAATAAGCAGGGTTGAACGAGAGACCCAAGCAAGCGAGAAAAGATAATTACGTGAGACGAGAGGTGAGCCGAGATGATATAGTGAATAAATTGCGTGGATATAGAAGTAAAAATGACCAAGAGTGAAGGTATTTTTTCTCCGTCGCTGAGGAAGGGCATCTGACAGAAAGATTCTCAAATTTCTGTTGTTTTTCGTGTGTCTTCAGCACCCCCAGCGGCTCTCCAATTTAGGTAAGTGTCCACTGGGCTCCATCCAACACACTGTTGCCACTTTTATTTTATATATATATATATATATATATATATACATATAAAATTAAAAAAAAAATATATATATATATAAATATATAAATATATACATATATATAAATAAAATATATATATATATAAATAAATAAATAAATATATATATATATATATATATAAACATACATATATGCATAACGGGCGGAGAAAACAAGCTTTCCATATGTTAGGATGGGAAAAATCTTTTCGCAAGGAGGTCTCGACACGGAGGGCACGGAATGAAGAGGAGGCGGTCGGCCGTAAAAGAATAGAAAGATGTCTCTATGTAAACAGGGTAGATATTGGAGGATAGAGAGAGGGGATAAAGGGATGGAGGGATGAAAAGAGAAAATATTTGGGGAGGTAGATAGGGCCGTAGGGCCGAGGAAATGAGAAAGGAAAATGAGATATGGAACGGGAAAAGGGAAATGGGAGGGAGGGAGATGCAGAACATTCGGGAAATGAAAAGGTAGGACGGGGCGTGGTAAATATATATATATATATATATAATACACAAACATAAATACGCGAAATCGATATACCCGGAAGTAAAAAAAGTAAACAAATGTAGGAAATGAAGGAGAAGATAGAGTTTTCGAAAAATATGGTCAGAAAGTATGGAAAGATGGAATAAAACTGCCACTGAAAAAATAAACATAAAATCTCTCGGCAACCGAAAGAAGTTGCCTTGTATATATGGAAGAGGTGAATTTTACGGTAAAACTTAAGATGATTCGTAACACTCAAAGATCGACGAGTAGCGCCAAGGAAGGGACAGATTTCACATTATATAGAGGAACTAATTAAATCTTAAACGTGTATTTCCGATGTTATGCTTGAACTCTTTGACTTATATTAATTTTAGGCAAAAATTATTAATTTTATGCATCAATAAATCATCGCTCACGCAATCTGGTTTACTCATAATTTAACACCTATTCATACGCATGTGTGCGCGCGTTTATGTCAATGTGCCTATAAATTTATCAAAATGATAACATTTTCAAGAATATTTATGAAAGTGAAAATGATAAAAACAGGTTTTACGTGGCTAAAAGAGGAAATATAAAATATTTTTTGCCTTATTTTGCAATAACTCCAAATAAATGCTAAACGACTGAAGATAAAATAAGAGCCATGATGGATTTCGTACGCTCTAAGTGCAACCGTGAAATACATATCCGTGATTTTCTGTTAAAGCGATTTCTCCGCATTTTCAATTTTTTTGTATTCTTTCCTTTATAAGTTTTCTATGATCTGAAGTACTTTCCTTCCTCTTCATCCTTGCCCTTCAAGTTTTTCTTTAAACACGTCTTTAATCACGCAGTATCACCTCAGGAAATATCCGATCAAATTCGCATTCCCTTTTCTAATAAATCCCACATACATAAACAGGAAAATTCCGTAAACGATTTCAGCTGTTATATTCAACTCATTTACAGTTTTTTTTTCAGTTTCAAGAAGAAAGTATTCATCACACCAGCGCAAAACATTTAAATAAATCATACCACGAATTCACAAAGCGGCCTCAAATAAATTTTTAAAAATCGCAAACATTAAAGTAACGGAGGAATACATCGCGACAGTTAAATCAACTACACCGAAAAAAAAAACATTCGACAACAATTTCGTCTCTCGATTTCCACGATCCGTTTCCTTTAAGCTCTAGAGCCCGCTAAACGTCGCAATTTCCGCTTTTTTTTCCGTACGCCAAGCAATGCAACAACGAAGACATTTAAAAATACCTCGGGCGATCCGTTTCCCTTGCTGTTTTCGTAGCAGTCCGAGTCGAAAGAAAGCGGATTGGATCGAGTTTAGCGAAAACAAGAGCGGAAGGTTTTAAAGAGAGAGAGAGAGAGAGACAGAGAGAGATCCTGTCTGGAGACGGAAAGAAGAGTGGAGAGGGAGGTGGAGGGAAGTTGGGAGAAAGAGTCGAGGTGCGGAAAGTTCCACGGGGAAAAAAAAGACAAATAGGAAGGATAGCATTCGAGGAAACGAAGGGGAATGAGCCAGGATGGAGAAAGATAGGGAGAAAGGTAAGGAAGAGGAAAAATAAACGGTTATAGGTTAAAAGAGAGAAAAAGTAAAGAAGTAAACGACAATAGGGGCTAAGGGTTACGAAAATAATTTCTCGGTTTATTTTTTTTTCTCGAGAAGCGGAAAATGAACTCGTTATGAGAGTGCTTGCTTCAGAATAAGGGAGCGATTTTAGCTTGCCAAATAAAATATCCAATTGCATTGAAAAGACAACACAAAAGAGTTAAATGTGTTAATATTATTATATTATTAACGCATTGTGTAATGGCTCAGATTATTTCACCACCATTAGGTAAATCAGCCTTGTGATGCCTTAATTATTTCTCAGTAGATACAAATATCCTTCTTTTTATTCTTTATTATACAGTGTATAGTCCAGAAACTTTCAAGTGCGGCCATCAGAAAAACTATATACTAAACATAACAAAAAATAATATCCCGACTGCGATAGATACTGTGATATCACATTTTCATATAATCCGTTTTAAATTTAGTCACTATGAGATTTGAATCATCTGAATCGGTGTAAGAAAAACTACGCCACACACCTCTGACATTATGTTTAGGTTAATAGTATTTAATTTAATTTTTATTTGAGAATCATTGGTTTATCCCAATGATATCACCATGTTTAAGGTAACTGAAAAAGCTAGCATATGCCGAGAACGTATTTATCTTCAAAATATTACAAAAATTGATGTTGACTATCGTGATAATATACAAGCATGACATTACTAGACGCGACCTGCAACAGATTCACATCGGGCGCAAAATATCCTTTATAAAAAATTCGACGGAATGTAAGTTTCGAGAAATAATTGAAATTTTCAGATCATTTCCGATACAGGGAAAAAAACGAGTAAAAGAGAGTGACAGGCGTGAAGCGACATCTCGGAAAAGTTGTGAAGAGAAGTGGTTTGAGAAAAAAAATTGGAGGAACCGGAGGTTGGATTCTGGAGTGGGCGAAACAAAGGGGAGGGAGGTGGGGGGGAGGATGGGTCCGAGGGGAGAAAAAGGAGTGGAAGAAAAAGGGAGAGAAAGAGGTGAGAAAGAAGAGAGAAATAGAAAGGGAGAAGGGCGAGAATAAAAAAAAAAGGATTTCGAAAGAGTTACAAGCAAGGGAGGAAAGAGTCATGACCTGGAGGAAGGAATGAGAAAATACGAGGGAAGGGACAATGCAGGGAAAGATAAGAAAGATTGCGAAGGAGAGAAAGGAGAGAGAAAGAGGTGGAGGAAATAGCAGTGGCAGGTGTTGCGGAGGAGAGGGATGGGAAATATGCAAAGGGGTATACAGATAAAAAGAAATAAAAATCTGATGTCGCCAACACGACTTTCTCCATTTTTGGGGTACCTATAGATATTTAAATTATTATGAATAGCATTATAAGGCAAAATTATTATTTCGTATCGTAAAATAATACAGTCGTCCTTATTGCCGTAAATTACGTATATTTTGAATATGTTTACAGAATTCACCGCTACATGGTGGCGGCCCTGTATACTGGAAATCACGAAAAAAGTTGAATATCTCCGAAATGGATGGTTCTACGAAAATTTGTTTCAAACAAAACCTGGAAGAAATATTATTCTCTACAACTTTGGTCCTCACGGAGATTACCAATAACGACGTTTTTAAGGAGATATTTGACGGAAACCGAAAAACCGGTTAATTATAAATAATTCCTAAACAATAACTGCTATGGAAAATTCTTTCAAATGAAAGTTGTAGGAAATTACATTCTCTATAACATTAGTATAGAATTGTATATACAATAGTTATGTTTTAACGGAGAAATATCGCAAAAACCGAATCGGGTTTCGAGTAAACCTCGACTTCCGTTAACCGTTATTGTCCAAAACCTAATCAGTTCTTTGTGCTCATGCTAAAGTGTTATATATGAAGTTTAGTAACGACATGGCAAGTACTTTTTGAATTAGAGCGCCCACAATCACACACAGACATCATTCCGAAAATAGTCTAAATGTGTTCTAGAGGCCTCAAAACGTGTATTTCCGTTGAAATCTCGAAGTCGGTTTTTTTCGTGAACACAATACCTTCCCCATGCTACGTATGGAGAAAGTAAAAAAAAGAGATGGAGAGCGGTAGAGGTAGAAAGCGAGAGAGAGGGAAGAAGAGGGTGAAGAAATAAAGAATAGTGCATTTAGAGGAAGAGTGAGAAGAAGATTACAACTGAGAGTTAGGGGACAGTATGAGAGAGGACAAGGAATAGCGAGAGAGAGAGAGAGAAAGCGGGAGAGTGAAAAATGTAGAGAGAAAGAGACAGGATGAGAGAGAAAAACGTGGGATGAAATAAAGGGAGAAGACGAGAAAAAGCGAGAAGAGTGAAAGCGAACGGAATTTTTGGGAGAGAGAGAGAGAGAGGAAAGGTGTAAGAGAAAAGGAAAAGTAAGAGTTGAGGGGGGGAGGAAAGAATGCGAATCAGAAAGTTAGAAAACAAATCGGATGAGAAAAAAAAGAGCAAAAGAATTCCAGGAAGGAATGCGGAGATTTGTGGACAAAAATAAACGCCCGAGTTATGGTGGCACTAAAAATAGCGACGCTTGGATAAACATTTCAGGAAAAAAAACTCCAGGAAGTTGATAAAATTACGCGTTTAATGTAAAATTAACCGCGTAAAAGAAAATTGCACATAGGAGATAAAATTAACGTACGGGGAAAGTTTAACAAATGATCTCCGTTAATAATCTAACTTTCAAATACAGTAACTGAAGCAACTTCCAGTAAAACACATACTATGTCATCAACGACACAGAGCGACGTATATTTTATATTAATTTAAAAAAGTATAGTAAAACCATATGAATTGTCAATATCAATGTTTTAGCAACTTTTTCATATGAAACTGCCCTTATATGGATTTATAGGTAATTTAATGAGCCTCTGACAATGTAAATTTGCTCCGCCAGAGAGCATCTACGTAGTGCTAATAACGTCATACTCCCAACGGCATGAATTAAATTTTACCATGGACCTTACACAATAGTTATAAATTCTGAGTGATGGGGAGAAAAATCCATCCATTATAAGCACGTCGCACATCCTGTAATTATTCTCTCCCATCATTAAGGACAGATTTTCGGGCCATTCTAGAATAATATGTTTTAAAAAATATAAATATTCCGGTCCTTTTTTCTGTCCATCCGTGGCGTCTATTCCACCGATTTCGGCTGATGGACCGAAAATGGAAGAAGAGAAAATCCGATTACTTGGTTATCCAACGGAAAATGTGCCTCGAGGGCACGCATTAATCGTCGGCTACAATTAAAACCATTGCAATTACAGTTTTTTTGAAAATGTCGAATCGGAGTGGGAATAAATTGATCGGCGGGAGTCGTCGGAACGATGGCCGAAATTTTTGTTTTCGCCGCACCGCGCACTCAATTCCGCTGATTGATTGATTGATTGATTTCGGGGGCGGTTGCCTTCTTTTACCCATAGTCTGAGGGAATTAAAGGGGACGTGAAGTGAAGTTAACCAGCGTATATGGCTGCAGGGTCTTTCTGATTTTACGACGTAGCTATTACGTAACGTTGACGAAAATAGCTTAGCTCCTTGTCAAGAGCTTCAAAACTATTCAGTGTGACTACCACCAAGTTTGTGTCTCTATGTGCTTTTCAAAAAATAAAAAAAAAACACAATGAAAAATAACATACCAATCCAAAAGTTGTTACTAGTTTTAAAAATACATTAATGAAAATGACATAATTTCCTGATGGTCAGTATCCTGCTGTTAAGCAACGCACAATAGCATTGTTAGAATGCCCAAGAGCATAGAGGTGTCCGCCCGAATCACACTGGGGATCTCTTGAAGAAAACATAAGCACTCAACGAACAACTAGATGAAATAGGTAAAAAGGGACAGGGAACGGAATGCTTCAACAAGGTAAGTGGTTTCCTTTTTACTTTCTCCATACGTAGTAATGGGAAAGTATTGTATTCATGAAAAAAATCGACTTCGAGATTTCAACGGAAATACATGTTTTGAGGTCCTTAGAACACGTTTAGACTATTTTCGGAATGATGTCTGTGTGTGTGTGTACGTGTGTGTGTGTATGTTATTGTGGGCGCTCTAACTCAAAAAGTACGTGCCATATCGTTACAAAACTTCATATCTAACACTCTTACATGAGTACAAAGAACTGATTAGTTTTTGGATAATAACGGATAACCGGAAGTCGAGGTTTATTCGAAACCCGATTCGGTTTTTGCGATATTTCTTCGTTAAAACATCATTAATGTATATACAATTCCATACAAAAGTTATAGAGAATGTCATTTCCTACAGTTTTTATTTGAAACAATTTTCTATAGGAGTTATTGTTTAGGAGTTATTTATAAATAACCGGTTTTTCGGTTGCCGTTAAAAATCTCCTTAAAAACATCGTTATTGGTAATCTTCGTAAGGACCAAAGTTGTAGAGAATAATATTTCTTCCAAGTTTTGTTTGAAACTAATTTTCGTAGAACCATCCATTTTGGATATATTTCGCTTTATCTTAATACCTGTATACAGCGCCAACACCATGTAGCGGTGAATTCTGTAAACATTCAAAATATACGTAATTTACGGCAAGGACGTGTCTTCTTATACGATACGAAATAATAATTTTGCCTTATAATGCTATCCATAAAAAGAATTTAAATATCTATACCCCAAATATGGAGAAAGTCATGTGTTGGCACATCAGATTTTTATCTATTATGAATAACGAATATTCTGGTCAGCAGATTCTTTTATTTACATTGTATATTCTTTCACTGGATGGCGACAAAAAAGTGTGTTAAACTCTGCTTTAGGGTGATTCGAAATTCTTTTACTGAAGAACGCAAAATGATATGCATTGCAATGACTACTGAGAAAATATGACTGAAATAAATCGAATAGCTAAGTAGCATAATAATACAATTTTAGTTTATGGAGAACACTGTTATAACTAAAATTAAAGAGCCCGTACTAATCTGGAAGAATTTAAAGAGCGATATTTTGTTCAGAGTCATCGTAAAAATTAAATCTCTGGAGTAAGAAAGATAACACTGCTAAAAATTCTTTTAAAAAATTGAATAAAACTATGATGTTATAACGACAAAATTATATTTCAAATATAAGGTAAATTTTAAATCATTTTATATTACTAATGGCCTCGAAAATAGGGAGCTAACTCAATCCGCAAGTAATTATGAACTCATTAATATTAATATAGATTACATTGTCAATGGCGTAAAAGTCGATAATAATTTTAACATTGAAATCAAAATAATTTAATTTAAATATTAACTACAGCCAGAGAATTTATTTTACTTTAGTGACGTAATTTATAAATCAAAATGTGCCAAAGTTTATAACAAACCTCACATTTGTGGTTTGAAATACCTGCAAAATAACATTTATTTATATAAAACTGCTGTATTGTAGCCTGCATTTTATTTTGCGCTACAAATTGTTCTCGCCAGAGAGCAATAATATACAGCACGTCCACTTCCAAACGAAAGGAATAGAAACCTTTGCAAAGAGTACAAATCCGATTAAATGTCTCCCTTCCACAAATACTGCAGTTAGCAAAAACGGACTCGAGATTTAACCATAATTTCCAGGAGGGCGTCACTGCGGACAGCGTTGAGGGCAAGCGGGAGAAAAAAATAACTCGTTGTTAGGCGAATACGAACACCTCGCGGAGTTTGGAGAGAATTTTAAGAGGAAGAGGATTCGGGTAAGGGAATGTGGCGGAGAGAGGCAAGGTGTATAGAGACAGAGAGAGGGGAGAGAGAGAGGGGGGGGGGGAGAGAGAGAGAGAGGGGGGGACAGAGAGAGAGGGAGAGGGAGGAGGATTGAAGAAGAGGGATTTTAACGTCGAGTGCTCGTATCTAGGCTGAGGGAGGTTTTGATGAAGGGGTTAGAGAAGTCAGGCGCCGAGTGGATTTTACGGAGAGGAAGAGGAGGTAGGTGCGAGGCGGGAGAGAGATGGGAGGGGGGGTGGATACAAGGCGGGTGTTGGGAAAAATGAGAGATGGAATGAGAAAAAGAGGAATTAGAAGGAAGAAGAGAGAGAGGAGAGGGAGTGAGAGGAAGAAGAGAAAGAGAGAGTTAGAAGGGAGAGAGATGAAGAATGAGAAGAGAGGGAGGAAGAGGAGGGGAGGGATAGGAAAGTGTGAGAGGATGGAGGACAGGAGTAAACTGAAAAGAAGGATTGCAAGATGGAATACTGGAAATACCGAGGAAAAGAGTGAAGAAGGTGATAGACGGAAGTGAGAAAGGTGTAAAGGAAGGTATGGGAGTATATATAAATAAACAGAGATGCAGTGAGAAGCGTTAGCTAGAGAGAGGGAGAAACAAGAGAAGGACGGATAGAGCGAGAGAGGTGAAGTGGGAGAAGGAGTGAAATTATGGATCGAGAAAGGAAGAGACGGGAGGAAAAAAGAGAGGGTTGGAGTGGTTTAAGAGTGGAGAGTGAGATGAGGTGAAGAGGGAGGGAGAGAGAGAGAGATTAGACAGGGAGGGATGGAGATTAGATAGAGAGAGGGAGGGAGGGGGAGAGAGAGAGAGAGAAAGAAAAGAGAATTTGGTAGTAGGATAGGAAATTAAGTTGGAAGAGGCTTTTTGGGGAGGGGGGGAGGAAGGGAGGAAAAAAATCCAAGAATGAGGGTAATATAGGAACAGGAAGATGAATAGGAAGGAATGGGATAAAGAGATTAAGAATGAGGGAGAGGAGAGGGAAAGAAACGGGGAAGACGGAGATAAAATGGTATTATGTAGAATGGAGGAAAAAAGAGAGAGGGGCGACATTTAAAACGATATATCAAGACGGGGAAGAGGAGAATTAGAGATAGAAAGACCAGGGAGAAGAAAAACATGCAAAGGAGGAGGGAGAGAGGAATTGAGATGGAGTCGAACGAGAGGGGAAGCTGAAGGAAGAGGGGAGGAGGGGAGTAAGGGGAGAGGGGAGGGGAGGGGATGGGGTGGGGGAGAAGAGCGAACGCGAGGATGTCAAGTAGAGGCGCTGTAATCGTTACGAGGCCTTTACACGTATAATGAAGAGGGTGTTAACCCCCACTGACTCCCCCCTCTCCCTCTCTCTCTCTCTCTCTTTCCCGGATTTGTTTTTCCAAAGAGGAAACTCCCTGAGAGGTGGCGAGAGGAATAAAAAAAGAAGAAAAAAAAACCGAATGGATTATTTCGGAATGGATATACGACGCAATAAAACGCCGGAAAAAAATCAAAGGTTTACGGTGGGGATCGAGGAAGAATTAACTCCATCATCTGAAGGGATTGAGTCAATAAAAAAATATGACGGGGGAATTTTATGGGAGGAAGATTTCAGAGTCTTATGTCGATGGGCGGGAAATTTCTTCGGAGGCTTCTCCTTGATGAGTTCATCTTCAAACGGCGTCTCAGTTACGGTTGCCTAGTTGCTCGAGAGGGAAAACTATCGATGCTACCGAAATGTATATATTTCGGTGAGGCTTTTCACTTTAATTAAAACCACATCGTCGAGCGTGAGATTGTTTTGATTCGCACGTCGCGGATAAATTAACGATAGCGAGGTGAAATGAGGGATTAAACTCTATTATATATACTTTATTTTTAATTATTGTTTGCTTCCTTAACCACATTGAGTTGAAATGGTGCAAATCATACACATATATCAACGTAGTCACTGTGGAACCTATAAAAGTCGTTCCAAATTCATCACATTGACGTGGGACTATTTAGTAGCTTGGTTAAAAGTGTTACGGTAAACGTGTCATACTAAGTTATGTTGCAGTGTCAGAGACTAAAATATGAATTGCATTTAAGTTAATTTTTAAGATATCATTAAATGCAATTTTGTAGTTTTGAGAACTATTTTGCATTTGATAGTGATGAATATGTGGTCTTCATATGAAGAAGACTATATTAAAGTTCTTAAAAACCGTGTCGATTTTTAACTAAAGCGTGTAATGATGCAATCATGGCAAATAAGTACCCAAAAATACCAATTTTTCCAAAAATTTCTAAACCTTCATCCGCGAGATGTTTAACTGCATTGATTCCTGAAATTATTTATTTTTAAGAGCAAGGACATCCTTTTTCAAAAAATATACCTAAAACGAATAAATAGCAATCGGAAGCACACATGGCGGATTAAATTCACCACTTATGATTTTCAGGACGAGGATTTACGGGTTATTTGAGAATTCGCGCTAACGTACAACATCTGCATGCGGAATAATTTGCATACAAACGGTTTTCGGGGCCAGCGATGCATAAAAGGCGGTGTACAAAAAAAATCAAAGAATACGTAACAATAAAACAGCGGCACGGCGCGACAGCAGTGGCGAAAATCTCTCCGTTCGAAAAAAAAAAGGAACGCTTCGCTGCGAATGCAAAGTTCGATAAAATAGAAAGGCGTAATGGGAAACGAAAGTCTACCTCGTTTTCCCCACCCCCGGCGACGGAGAAAATAGAGGATCTCACTCTATCTGAACGTGCAGGCGAGATAAATAACCTAGTTTAAGAGAAATTTGTTCTCCTGAGATGAGGAAAGGAGAGAGAGAAAATGTTATCTACGCTTCGAGCTACTCCGCCTCACCCGAGGAAGAGACGGTATTCGAAAAAAAAATAACGAAAGTAATCAGTGATGAAAACGATTACGAAATGATATTCCCAGTTTTTATTTAAGGAATGTTAGGAACAGTTTTTCGACGTCATCAGTGGCCTGGGAGGGTGTCTGCGTGTTTGAAAACCCTCTCCAGTTACGAAAGTTAAAATATTTCAAATTTGGTCTGTAAATTACAACCGAACAAAAAATGAATAAAACATTTCTTATTTAAACGAGTATTATCCAAGACCGCTTCGTAGAATTAATTTTTAAGGATTTAAAATTGCAACTTTGCTTTAATAATTTATTGGTTTTCTCAACAAATTATGCGTTGATATCATAATCTAACAAAAAAACCCCGCCTTGGGCACGTATATATGGCGATACTGCGATTGTTGTTACTGACACAATTAATATTGTGTAGTGTAGCAGTGTACGCCCGCCAGCAAACCGAAATGAAAATTAACGTTTTTCTGTAGGTAGAACCGTCAAATCACTCACTCCTGCATGTATTTCATTCAGATTTTGACCATAGCATTATCAGAATGAGTACCAATATGGACCTTTAAGGAGGATATTTCTGTACGGTTATATTCAATAATATCACTTTGAAATTACAGTTAATTCGGCACGAGTATATACTTTGTCCAAAAACCTTTGGATCTTGAAGAAGTCATACCTACTTACAGGTGTTACCTGGGATGCATTTGCGGCAGGGAGCATATGTGTAGTTTAGGGGACTACGGCACATGATACAGGAACAAGTAATTTGGGTGACAACATCAGGTGAAATTTGGATTAACACTGGTGGTATACGATTTAAGGGCAAAATAGTGTATGGTGGATTGCATGAAAATAGGTGAAATTCGGCGTAAGATTGAGGGTATAAGTTTCATGGGCAATTTGGTTTACGGCGGATAGTAGGAAAACATTGGACATTCTACAAATATTCAAGTTCAATGGTGTACGTTCAGGGAAAATTGGTGTATGGTTGTTGCATAAAGCCAGGGAGGCACGCTAGGTAAGTTTGGTTATACTGTATAAGGCTCAGGCCCAGGTGGAGTAATGTGTGCTGCGTGATAAGGCTCAGGTCCAGGTGGAGTAATGTGTGCTGCGTGAAACTAGGGGCAACACGTGTACGTTTAATGGCATACATTTCGGGGGCAAAGCGGCGTATGGTGGGCTGCGTGAAAATAAGGGGAATTGGACGTAAGTTTTGTGGTAAAAGTTTCAGGGGCAAATTAGTGTAAGATGGGTGGCATGAAACATTCAGTATACGTTTTGTGGTAGACTAATTAGTGGCATAAAACCTGAGTTTACTCCGTGTAAGTGACGTGATATACGTTTAAGGCATAAACTAGTGTAAGACTGATGCCATGAAATTAGGGAAGTATTTGATGCTGCGAATTACATTGAACCATTCCATTACTAATACCGAAAGTTGCAAGTACTTTTCGAAAAGTGATGAAACAGCCAATTTTTATCAAATCATTGATAATGATTTTTCAGTTATTATCTGATATGGACAGTGCATACAAGTTCCTCAGAAAATCTTTTAGGCCACTAAAGCATTTATCAACTAGACACATGATGCCATTTGGATTCAATTTTCATCATTTAAAAAGTTTTAGTACCTGTTTTATCATAACGCGTCCAAATCTTTATCGCATGTCGCAGGTCTATTCCCATATCCATAGTAGGTATGTAAAATACCATTCTATAAGTGCTGTTTAGAAATTACGAATGTAGGAAACTGTTTGACGCGTACTAAACTAATGGCGCATAATACATGTACTGACATGTTACGAATTGCAGTAAACCATCAACTAGAATCCAGCGTGATTCAAATTTAGTCCTGTTATTTTTTTTTACCTCCCCTCTTATATAATGTATCCATTTAATAGCTCATGTTTGCTACATAAAGTCATGACTAAAAAGTGTAAAAACCTTCGCCTTAAATTATCATGAATACAAGGTCCAATGAACATTTAGTCAAAATTATCCAAACGACTGAGAGGTTTTAGGAACGAACACTTTCAACACCACAGGCAACAATAAAAGAAACTTGGGCCGTTGAAAATAAAAACAACACATAAATAAACAGAAACTACACGAGTGCGTCCGTACAATAAAAAACGGCACTTGCCGAAAATAACCCAAACAACGAGCACTTTATTACGGACTCGATCGGTTATACCATATGAAGCCACAAACTGTTTCCATTCCCCTTGATCGACACGAAACGTAACGGCTGTACAAAGATAGAAATGTCGAGAAAAACGTGCCCTGAAACGAAAAGTACAGAAGGAAGGAGAGAGGAAAAAATAAACCAACACATTGAGAGAAGAGAAACGTGAGAGAGAGAGAGAGAGAAAACAGATGAAAGCGGCGAGAGAGAAATAGGAAGAAGAGGTGGCGCTAAAAAAAAAGGTTGAAGCGAAATAAAACGCGAGAGGGAGAGAGAGAGAGAAAGAGGTGTTAGAGAATGAGAAAGGGAAAAGAAAGAGAGAGAGAAATGAGACATAAAAGGGAGACTGAAGGTCGCCCTCCCTCTTTACATCTCCTGTGTGCGTGAGCGCCGAGTGTGGTTGATCTTGCCAGCAACGGATGGCGTTGACGGTTGAAAACGCTTACTCAAGGGATAGAGGAGAGAAGGGGGGGAGCGGGGGAGGGCAGGAGGATAACGCATGGCGGTGAGGAATGGATAAAAGCGTGCGACAGGAAAACCGTGCGACGTAGAGATGAAAAGACTCGCTTGGGCGGGGAGCGAAAGAGACGGGAAAAATGGAGAAAGAGCGTGAAAAAAAAAGTGAGGGGCAATCGGCGGAGTTTTTTTTCTCTCGCATGGCGGGGGATAGCTGGATGGGATGTTAAAGAGAGAGAGGGAGAGAGGATGAAGGCTGATATGAGGGAAAAAAATTGGTCAGAGTGAAAGTGAAGCGGGAGAAAAATTGTGGATCTTTTGTGGATAAGGGAGGGCATAAAAAAAAGTGCATCTCTCCGTAAGCGAGTATGAAAAATGATGTGGGGAAGTCGAGAAAGTTGCCCGAAACGAAACGCAGGAATCGTTAGCGGACATCCTACGAACGGCGCGGTTGTTGATCTTTGACATTGAATTCTTAAGAGTTACGCTAAACTATGAGCTGGCGGTTTAAGTTCCTGTCAGCAAACGCAAAGAAACGATGGACTCACATCTTTATCTATATAATAGCAGTTATTTTAAAGGATGAAAAAGAAGTTTATGGTTTACTTATGAGAACATTATTAACATACTGGCGATATAATAAAGATATGTAATAAAAAAATTTTCATTGGACAATTTACGTCTTTAGATTAATAACGACAAATTATTTCATTAAAAGTTTCATTTCTTGTATATTTGCAGCTGTGTTATGCCTAAGTGTTCCTTGTAAAACCTTGATTTTTCCAATATAATATATTATCATTTATAGTCTATCCGTATACAGATCCGTGATTAATTATTAATGGTGAAACCTGGTTCTCCGCAATAATCCTATTTTCTTCTTGTCTTCTTCATGTCTTGAAAGCTCTCTTTCCATTTCAAGTCGTATATATTAGATAAATAACTATTCACTTGCTGTTGCTTTGGCATTGGTTAACTTTTTACGCTTTTTAAACTATTTAGGGCCATGCTTAAGATAATTGTAAATAGAAAATAGAAAAATCCGATAACTACATAGCAATAAGAAATGAACTCTGAGCTATTCAAATACCCATCTCATTTTAAATTAACAAATAATGAAAATTACAATTAATTCACACGGATACAAAATAAATGTATATGGTCACAAAAGGGCATAAATTATCGACGGACATTATGTGAAATTCTGTCATTCGCAAATTTAAGAATTAAATTGTCGATGTTTTACAGAATCGAATAAGTGAGCGTTTTTATTAACAGAAATTATTATAAATTCCACTGAAAAAATCGGTACAACATACATTGTACAAAATTTCTCATATAGGTACTAATGCGTCGTTTAGTTATCTTTAGAAAATGAAAATCGTATCAGCCTGTTTTTAGAAAATCCAATTTTTAAAGTTTCCCAAGAATAAAGTAGCCTTATATTCATTCACTAAGAAAAATGAAATACGTAGTATTATTGTAGATGTATACTCAAGTAACTGTACGAAATTTGATCAAAATCGTCGAGCAGTTTTTGAGAAAATCAAATTATTGCTAAAGTTGCGTAGAATACTCTATCCTTATATTCATTTTCTGAGAAACACGAACTATACAGTATTATTAAAGACGTAGACTCAAGTATCAGTACGAAATTTGATCAAAATCGTTACAGCCGTTTTTGAGAAAATCGAATTGTTGTTAAAAATGCGCAGAATAAACTACCCTTAACTATTGAGCAATGACAACCATTTCTGCAAATATTCTGCTCAGTATGATAAAACACCTAAGTACGAGATTTCATTCATTTTCGCTTTACCGTTTAGGCTCCAGAGCCAGTAACAGACAGACGGCATTGCAAAAACCACTTTTTCGGATTCAGCGTCACCTAAAACGTATATTTCCGTAAAAATCTCGAGGTCGAATTTTTTCGCGATAACAATACTTTCTCGATACTTGGTATGAGATAGTAAAAATAAAGGCTTTAATAATAATGTTTATTTATTATCCGATGAGATTTTTCTAGAAATATATAAATATTTTTAATAATATCAACCGGAATTAATATTTAATGGGTCACGCTGAATTGTAAATAATAATTAACCCACATTTTAATTCATTTTGTGGAGATTTATCAAACTGATGACGTCGCATCCAATGTAAACACCACGAGGAATAGTCACCCGCAAACCAAACATCGCAACATAAACGACTCTTGGAACTATGTGAGGAGCGGGGCGCGGAAAAATATAACCTAGGAATATCACGCCATAGAGGGAAAGATAGACATCAGTCGGAAATTCGCGGAATTCATGCTGTTGCCTTCCCTCCAAGAGATGGTTCTAGAAAGAGAGACTAATGACGAGGCACGTGAGAGGAGTTTTGTTCGAGACTTCAAAGGTTGGAGTAGTTAGCAAGAAAAAAACATTCCGAGCAGACTTGTTTATGGAGTGAGGAGAGACAGAAAAAGAGAGAGAGAGAGAGAGAGAGAGAGAGAGAGAGAGAGAGAGAGAGAGAGAGAGAGAGAGAGAGAGAGAGAGATATCGCAAGTAAAGAAACTCCGTTTCGCGAGGAAAACGAAGTGTGCGTCTGCATCTGTGTGTGTGTGTGTCGGCGTGTGGGGGCGTATGAGAGAGAGAGAGAGAGAAAGAGAGGAAATGTTTTCCCCTTTGTGGCGATATGGGAGTGGTTGAGAGAGAAAGAGTGGCAAGGAGAGGTTACTATTGGGAGGAGAGAGGAGGAGACGGGGCAGGAAAGAAAGGGATAGAGAGGGTGATGTGGGAGAAGAGAGAGAGAGAGAGAGAGCGTGTGAGGGATAGGAAGAAAATCGGGAGAGGAGGAAATATGAGAGAACTAGTGTAATTCCCGTTGAAATATCAACGGAAGAATTATAGATAGAAATGTTGGGTGATAGATTTCTATCACCAACAATTGAAAACAAATAACAATAATGGAAAAAAATATAAAACAATGAGGACCGTCTTCTGAAAGCTCCTAGCAGTTATAATAACTGCCGCAAGGTGGCAGCACCAATATACGAGGTGAAATATTATTTGCAAATACACAGCAAAAAGACAGAAACTACCCCTCGTTGTTATTTTTATGAGAGAAAGATATGGGAGGGAGGGAGAGTGAGGGAAATAAAAGGAAGAGAGAGAGAGAGGGGAGGGGGGAGGGAAAGAGATGGAGAGATATAGGGAGTGGAGAAGGAGAGGAAAAAAAGGTTTGGAGAGATGAAGAGAGTGGGTGAAAGGGAGAGAAAGGTGGAGTGAGAGAGATGAGGGCGGTGAGAAATGGATGAAAAATACAGAGAGAAAGAGATAAAAGAAGATATGGAGAGAGAGAGAGAATGGGAGAGAAGGGGAGATGGAGAAAGAAGGAAGGAGAAAGAGAGGGTGAAATGTAGAAAAAGAGGAAGCAAGGGAAAGGAAATTAATATGAGGAGAAGAGAGGGAGGGATTAGAACAGGAATATTGGGAGAAGGTATGGTTGAGAGAGAGAAAGGGTGAGGAGTGGGAAATATATAGATAGAAAAAAACGGTGAAAAGGAGGGAGAATAGGATTGGGTAGAGTTGAAAAGGGAGAACAAATCCCTCTCTCTCTCTCTCTCTTATTTTTTTGGGCGAATCCTCTTCATTTCTCCGACTCGTCTTTGATCATTCCATGTTTCCAAGCGAAAAAGGATTCTATCGCATCGCCCGGCGTAGGAACCAATCTTTCCTTCCACACAGAGCCGAGGGAAACAAGATAGGACGTTAAAAAAAAAAAAAAACTTCGCCACAGATGCACGGAGCAAAAGCGGAACGAAACGTACCCGTTCTCTTTCTCTCTCTTTCCCTTATCTCTCTCTTTCCCTTATCATTGAAAGAGAAAGATACTAACGTTTGGAAAGCAAAACAGAAAGAAAAAATTATGCGCGAATCTCACGCTCCACGTCCGCCATGAAGGTTTTATGGAGTCAAGCACCTAGATAATTATTTCTTTTGACGACTTCAAGGAGTCGTGTGTGTGTGTGCCACATACACTTCAGATATAAAAAAGTTTTTTTTTTCGCTGCCACGGTCAGCAAAGATCTAAAAAGATTTCTTTTGCCTCGCTTCGGTTGCGGGTTCCTAGGGAAATTAAGGTATATTTAGACTAGGAAAAGAGTATCTTAAGGCTATTGGCCCGATTACTTTGATATACTACTCATTTATAAGCGTGTAGAGCTCGTGTCTTTTACGAAAAAGTGCAAGGAATGAAAATTCCTCCCAGAGATCTTCGAACTGGAAGACGGCGACATAAACGTTATCAATGTAGGGCTTTTTATGAATGCCTAAATTTTTTGGCGAAGTGACGCGAGCAGTTAACGTTTGCTTTCCTAAATTGAAATAAGAATTATAAAATCAACGCGGACTGTTCTCAGGCAAATAAGAAACAAAATAAGATGCAAACAACGAAAATATTTCTTAAAAACTCAACTTAGGCAATTGTATAGTTAAAGTTTTCTAGTTTAAAGTTATATGTATAAATATAACAAAAGTCAATGGACATTTTAAATTGGAAAGGATTATTGTATTTCCCACCAGGCATTTTCACTTTCTCTGAACCTTTAGTAGGGGAACATTCCCTATTATAAATTGAAAGCAATATTTAAGATATATATGGAAAGTAATGTAATAAAATATTTAAAATTATTACAAAATCTCGCGAAATATGTACAAAAATGTGTAGTTTTCGTCTACGATTTCCCGAAGCGTTCATCGCAGATAGGGAGACCGTAAAATTTCCATTCCATTCTTTAAAACGAAATAATTTCCTCGGAACTTCCCGCCACAAAAACGTTTTTATTCTGATAAAATCACGAAACAAACAAGTTCAGTTTACACATTTACAGACGGAACGACATATATTGAGTGACATAACTTTTCTTCGTATAATCATTCTAAAATAGCCCAAAGCGCCCTTATAATTTTTCTTTCTCTTAGTCAAGGGGATGCATTTTGATGAAAAAACTTCTACGCAGCAAAGAAAAACATTTCTCCCGCGCCTTCAACATAGAAAGTGACCGCTCCCGACCGTAGTTAGGATTCGGAACGCGTCACGTAAGCGGATATGTGAGTCGCGTTTCCCAGTTCGAGGGCCATGCGTGGAGCAGACGGTTTGCCGTCTGGGGGGCCACGAGCAATAAGACGTCGATGTGCATGCAAATGAACCGACAGCGGATAAGAGAGGAGGAAGGGGTGTGATGCCTCCCGAAACCTCTCCCCCTCCTCCCCGCCGCTCCAAAACAAAACACAAACAGGAAACGGAAGTTGTCTCCATTTTTCATTACGTACCCAAACACTTCCCCTCCCTACTTTTTCCCACTCGAGCATATCTAACACACACACACACACACAAACGCTACGTGTGCATCAACCCTTGAACGCATACATAATCCTCCGTATATATATATATATATCCCTCTGTTTTCGTATTTGCCTTTTCCATCCTTTTCGCCGAATATCGGAAAAACAAAACACGACGACCGTAGGGCAGAAAGGGGGAGTGGAACGTTAGCTGAATGTTGGAAATTTAAAAAAAGAAATAAATTAAACAAGCAGACACTCGAGTGTGCGTTTTTGTGTGTGTGTGTCTCGCATCTAGACGCGAAGAAGAAATGGATTACACGAATCGGGTTATTCCGGCATAAAAACAAAAGTCTGGAAACGTGATCGGATTCGTCCTGCGTCTACAGGAACGAAGGGCAAAGTCGGGAAATACGAAATATATGAGATGTAATGAAGGCGGAATTGAGAAACGAAGTTCCGTTCACGTTGCGAGGAAATGGCGTCCGAATGCACCGTAGAAAGTGCTCGGTTAGAACATCAAGTGGAGAGGAAAAAAATTCGAGATGCATAAAAGTGAAGAAGAAAGTTGTCTTGGAGTTACAATCAAATATAATAAGAAAATCGCAAAAATGAATCACGTACGCCAATCAGGGGTACCACTTTACTGGCGACAAATAATTAAATTTTCGTCATATCTCGTAAAGTATTGCTCATATCAAAATATTTTTCAAATAAAAGTTGTAGAACTAGCAAAGAAGAGTATTTCTTTTCCTATACATTTTTATCGTAGGAGTATCCGTTATCGATAAAATCAAACAAAAATGTCTTAATTCGAGTTTAACATTGAAATGTTTTTGCATGGTTACTTCTTCATTGTTCCTAACATAAACAATCTCCCAAACAAACGTTTAATTTCCTTACGTGTGCATGTAATATTATTAAATAGGAAGAAAATGGATTATTTATGATGAAGAAAATAATTTTAAAACGCAATTTCCCTTACGTACAGGAATATAATTTCTTTCTAATACTCCACTGCACGAAACGCGCCCATTTGTGATACGTTGTACACTTTCCTAACTTGTTTCTAAATGTGATGATTTAATTCTTTTGCGTTGAAAAGAATACAAATCTGCTTTGACTTTTGAAGTTAAAAACAAAAGTGAAATCTATAATTAATGTTTTGGTGATCATATAGTTTGTTATTTAAAGGCACTTTAACTCACAAACGCGGCGAAGATGCTAGTTGTCATGACAATAAATACGTCTTATCGGTAACAACCAGAAATATTTTTTCGAATTCCGAACAACATTTTTACGAACTAAAAGATTCAACTTCTGTTTGCAATAAAAATAACATTATTTATAAATTCTTATTTGCGTCCTAACTAAAAATATACACCATTCGTTCCCGTTAGCTTTACACCCAAGTAGTGTTTCGAATTTTACGGGGATGCTGGATTTAAAAAATGCAAAAATTAGAAGACCTGTCCTTTTATCCTATTTAATATAATAAAAAGCTATTCATAATAGTTGATATTACATAGATAAGTTTGGCATAAACTATATGGACAGCGTACAGAAGGAAGGAATCGCAGTTATCTAACCGAAGTTGCTCCTCGATCTTATTCCGCCGGTGATGCATTTAGCTGTCGTGTTTTTACACGTGTTCTGAATTCGACGTCATATTTTCAGCGAAAGATCAATAGCCGACATTTTTATGAAAATAAATTTACAAAAATTTTGACACATGAAAATACTCTTCGAAACACTGTACTGAACTCATACTACCTATAAACGCATGTATTTTATTCGATGGAGAATCATCGATCTCACCTAATGGCGAAAATACAGACAAACTATTTATCTCCAATGGCCAAAAAAAGACAGAAAACTTTACGAAGATATTAATTATTTCTTAACAAGTATAGAACGACCTTCAAAGTTGCGTTACACATAAAATACAATACGGCAACCTCAAATGTCTTCGTAATACGAGTTTCCTTTTCTAATAGAGAATTAGATCTGCTGGTACCTCGTGTGTACGTCGGAACACTTTATCGGATTTTTCCTCGCCCGTTAATCTCGACGCAAAACGCCATAATCCCAAACATTGAATAAAGGCACATTCTTACAAAAATTCCACGTCTCATATATTATTTATGAAAACTCCACGAACGAATGGCGAGAAATCATTTCCCTTACACGTAACAGGCGGCTTCGGGAACCTTTGTTCTTTCCAATTTCCGTTTTCCGAGTGTCCCTGAGATGTCACTTTTAAGGAATTTTTTCCCGGTTGAAGAAATCCAAAGCTCATTTACCACAAATACAAAATGCACTGTCAAATTTGATTTCGGATGACGTTTCTGTCAACGACGGAATAAAGTATCTACATTCATACCTCCCGTGTGTATGTGCGCTCTGTGCGTAAGTACACACACATACACACACACGCTTATAAGATAATTGGAATATGTGTATGTGGATATACGATATCATGATCCCTAAAGTAATTTGTTTTTGTGATCTATGCGCAGTGGTGGACACGTTTTCATTTCTCACGGCTGGCTAAAGGGAAAATTGAATTCTTGATTAAAAGGCAAACTGTGAACTTGTTTAGGGTCGAGAACACGCAAAAAGATAGAGGAAATGCATGTTTATACAAGATACATTTCACATTTAAGAGAATTAAGAAATCCTTATTTGAATCCTTTATATATATATATATATACGGGTGATTCACGAAGATATGGAATAACTTCAGGAGCTGATTTCCGAGGTCATTATGAACAAAAAAGTTCCTATGAACATGTGTCCGATTCCGAATAATTAAAGAGTTATGGCTGTTTGAAAATTAGAAAAAGGCAAGGCAATATCCGGAACTCGGGAGACAACTGCCGACCAATACGCGTGCGTTCTCCGCTAGAGTGTTTATTTACTTATTTGCAGTCTGTATTGTCAATTTCAAGCATGGTTATTATTAAAGTAGGTTTTCAAAAACACCACCTTCGACTTCAATGCATTTTGCCGCTTGTGTGTGAATCGTGCTCGTTGCACACCGAAGTTCATCATGACTGTCTTTTATGCGAGCCACAGCATTCACTATGCGATGAAGTAATGCATCCCGTGATTGCACTTTAGTATGGTAGACAAGCAGAAATCCAAGGGGTTTAGGTCTGGGGACCTAGCTGGTCAATTTTGTGGACCATTGCGACCGATCCATCATCCGGGGAACTGCCCTTTTCTAATTTTCAAACAGCCATAATTCTTTAATTATTCGGAATCGGACACATGTTCATATGAACTTTTTTGTTCATAATGACCTCAGAAATCATCCCCTGAAGTTATTCCATATCTTCGTGAATCACCCTATATATATATATGCTTAAAGAAAAGGAAAGGTAATAATAAAGGTGGCAACAAGGTGTTGGAGGAAGCCCAGTGGTCACTTACCTAAACTGGAGAGCCACTGGTGTGTGTGTGTGTGTGTGTGTGTATATATAGCCCCTATTGTGTTTCAGCCTGTACATGTTCTTCGGAAGGAAATATTTACTTTTTATGAGTGTTTTGAAACTTTTAAACCTAAATTATGCCTTGCGACAAAGCGATTTAATTTTGCTCTCCCAAATTTTCTTCTTCTTTTAGAGTCCTCTTCTGCGAGTTTTCAAAACAAAGATAAAAAAATTGCGTTTAATTTGGAAATGTTTCTCGATTTAAAGCTCTGAGACTAAAAAGTTATCTTCGTAGTTGGAAGTTTTGCTTTTTTTCGTTCTTCATTTGTTTAACCGTAGAAGTAATTTACGTCTTGCGGAATTATCTCGCAGCTTAAAACATGAAAAATGGCCCCTATTTACGATTCTAAGATTTTATTATAGTGTTAATTTAAAAACCCTCCACAAAATGACGAGATTCTGTAGATGAAAAATTGAACAAATAGAATTCGTCATACATTTTATTTCAGTAAAGTAATAAAGTACTAAATAATGCTTACATACTTGAAAGTGATAATAAGTCAAGTATGGACAAATAAAGAATTCCTATTCTTCGATAACTATCGTAAGGTTGGCAAGCTTTAATGGAGCAATGATGTGGAAGATATCCAAATTTTCTAATTATATGTTATGCCAAGTCGGTGGTTTAGAAAAGTTTCAAGATAAAAACGAACTTCTGAAACTCTTTCAATGAAATTAAAGCATTTGAATGATAAATGCTGGCATGCAATGAAATTGTGTATATCTTTTGCATAATGATTATTTGTGTAGAAATGCAATATTAACAAACAAAATACTGAATCTGTTATAAATCAAACAAAAAAATCTAACGTAACATTTTCGAAGCATTTGTTTGAATTCCGATACAACATAATTTAATTATGTCGTTCGTCACAATTTACAAACAATCGACAAATTAATCCTTACACAAATCGACAGTCTGCTTGTTTTGTCCCTAAAAAGCACTAAGAATGAAAGATACTGCTACAAAGATAATATATACTTCATCCATGTGTAGAAACTCACATATTTATCATCGTCCATTTTCGAAAATCATTGAGACGTCTCAGTTTTGTACGAAGTCATCAAGACGGGAATAATTTCCCATCTGTCATCGGTACAGCGATCAATGTATGTATTTTAAAAAGTTCAACACTTACTGTTTCCGCTGTTATTACAACCAATGCTGCGATTTCCAATCCAAAATCCTGCTCACTCACCTGCAAAGTAAAGGCAGAAATATTTCAGTAATTTGGAAACGGAATAACTCCCGCATCACACAAACGCGATTATTTAAAATAAAAGAAGCCTTAAAAAATTTACGGCACGGCAAATGCACGACAAAAAATGTAGAGTGCGATGAGCCGTTCAAACATGAAGTCCATTTCCTCTTGAAAGTGCTACTTCGCTATAAAATTTCCGACAGTCCGTTTCAAATATTTCAACTCCCCGGGGGAAAAAAATGCACTTAATTGAACCACGAAAAAAAAAACGCGACCTTTCTCGCGAGGAAATAAATTGCCATTTTATCTAACCATAATATATAAACTTTTATTGAATAGCCACGAAATTTTCAAAAACACGCGCATACGGGAATTCAAAACACTCTCGCAAAAAGTTTAATCCCTCACGCTGTCCTAGAAATACGGACTCGTAAATTTTTTTCCTTTAAAAAAAAAAACAAAACAAAACAAGAAAAACGGTACATATTTTTTTATTCTCTCCTCGCCGCTCCGTCGGTATTCAAGAGAGTCCGAGCATTCACGTTCAGAGATTTACCAAGGTCCTTCATACATAAATACACACAAATACAAACACGCAGACGCCCCTGTGCCCGAAAAACATTCATCACCACCGCTCTCCTTTTCCACCTCTCTCTCTTTATCCCCTCTGGAACCACCTCAATCCTCCTCTTTTATTATATCTCCGCCTCTCTCTCTCTCTAAATACATATATCTCCCTCTCCAACTCTATATCTTCATTCTTCACTTCTTCCCTCTCACTATTTCAGACTCAACCTCCCCACTCTCTCCTCACCTTCATTCTTTCTCTTCCTACCTCTCTCTCGTTCCCTCTCTCTCTCTCTCTCTCCCTACCCTTTCCTCTCTCTTAATCTCGCTCTTCCTCTCTCTCTCTCTCCTACTCTCATCTCTATCCATCATCTCCCTTCCCCTTCTTTTTCTCAGTCCTCCCTCTCTTCCCCTTCTCTCTACTTTCCCCTTTCCTCCTTCTCTATTCCTCTCTCTCCCTCACTCTCTCTCTCCTTCCCTCCTCTCTCTCTTCCTCCTCTTTCCACAACTTCTCCTTCCATTACTTTCTCTCTAAGTATTATTTTTATTGTCATTTGTAATTCATAACTTAGGGTTAAATGTAAGAAGGGACTATATAGTCTCAATTTCGCCCTAAATAAAGTCGTTTGTCTGTCTGTCTGTCTCTCTCCTTCATCTGTCCTCATCTCCCTATCTTACTCCCTCATTCACTCACCCTCTACCCAACTCTCCCATCCCCTCTCCCCCTTCACCTTTCTCCATTCCTCTCTCCCCCTTCCCCTCTCTCAATTCCCCTCTCCCTCATCTCCTCTCTCATCTCCCTCCCTCCGCCTCTTTCTGCTTTCTCCTCCCTCTACCTCCTTCTCCTTCCTCATTCCTCACTCTCTCTCTCTCTCTCTCTCTTCTTCCCCAACATCTCCTCTTCGCCCTCTCTTTCTTTCTGCCTACCCCTCCTTTCTCCTTCCCCCCTTTTCTCTCCACTTCTCCTCCCTTTTATAATTCCCCTCCTCATTCACTCCCGTTCTAAACTCCCACCTAACTGAAGAAGGATTTAAAACTTTCCCGGCGAATATTGTTAGTGACTTGTTCTCGGGTTTCACACCGGGTGATGTCTTGAATAGAATTCGACGTTTCGGCGTATGTCACATCCGCCATCTTCAGGAAAACTGATTCAAAAAGCTGTCTCCGTTGAGGTAAAGGTCCGTGTGGGTGGGTTTCCTATAGACGCTGTGTCCGAGGCTGCCGTCACTCAGTTTTCCTGAAGATGGCGGATGTGACATACGCCGAAACGTCGAATTCTATTCAAGGCATCACCCGGTGTGAAACCCGAGAACAATTCACTAATCCCACCTATAGTGCGTTTCCCGAAGTCGTACGGGTCAGATTCGCAGTATTCCGTCCGCATTCGGGTTATTTCGCTTAGGCTACGATCCAATGTTGCCACATTTCGAATTTCGCTCACTTCAACAGCAGCTGTGGACGAGTGAAGTTCTGAGAGCAATCGTGTCAACAGCGCTCGTCAAGAATTTTTGAAAGGCGTGGGAAATTTAAGAGCTCTTATTGGCTGACACTTTCTCCCCCTCACCCTACAAGTCTAACCGTAGACACGCCTCACCCGTACGATCTCTGGAAACGCAGTATAACTCTTTCCCTCCTTCCTTACCCCGCTTACCTTCCGTCCACTCCTCCCTCTCTTCCTGCTTTTCTTCCCACCTTCTATCATCCCCTTAACCTCCTCCTCTTATCCGCTATCGTTTCATCTGCCAACGTCTCTCTCTCCCATTCAATCTCACTACCTGCTTCCCTATATCTATCTACCTCCCCTAATCTCTAACTCCCTCTCTCCATTCCTCATCCTTTCTACTCTCTCCCCCTCTCTAAAACCGACCCCGCCCCCTCTCCTCTCCCACCTCAAAATCCCCCACCCTCATGCCCCCACAACTTAACAGATATTTGCATATCTTCATTCCCGTACGAATTCAAATCCACGCCGTTGTTGACAGGGCGATGGACGCAAAAAAAAAAAAGAAAACTGGAAAATCGAAAAAGTAGAAGGCAAAAGGCGACGAAACTGAGTAGGGGGAGAGGAGTCGGTAAAGCGCGCGCACTGAGAAAAAAAATCATACGAACGTTCTCCCGCGAATAGTAATAAGGGACATGATAAATGAAAAAAATAGACGATACTCATGCGCTTGGAAGCCGTGGTTGCTATGCGAGAGAGATGGCGATGATATGGCGTATGTTAAGGTTCGTTTTTACGATATGTCTCTCTACGCATATTTTCTTCATTTCGTGTAATTTGTGCGTGAATGTAAACAAACTCTATGCAATTGGATAACGAGGTACCGTGAATTAATAATTTAAATAATATTAATAATATTAAAATAACATTCATTTTGTCACATTCATAAATGATACTTGTAATTTGGAATCGCAAAATCATTATTTTAAATGATTTTTACTTCAAATATGATTTATTGAGAGGTGCCCAAAATGATATTTGCCAAATATATTCTTCATCATAACATTTCTTTCATAAAGCATTAAATCCCCTTTACCAATATTCATAAAAACGCAAAATGGCATATTATTTTGTTTACCAAAGAGCATCTATATGAAAAATTCATAGCCTCACTTCTCTGTTTGACTACATACTAAATGTGTCTCTCTAGGTTCTTTCTTCAAATTTACATGCATTGAGTAAAAATATTTTACAGAAAAATCGACAGACGACAACACAGACACAGGCATGCGAAATGCGTTGATCTCCCTACCTTGCCTTAAAAATTGTTAGTTGAATTTCATGACGATGGATTCCGTCCCTCTAATAGTGAAACGCAAATACAGGTCCAGTTAAAATTTTCTATTTTTTTACATCTTTCTATTCACTTGTTTCTAGGTTTATCTTATTCTATCTTATTCTCTCTCATTCTTTATCTCTCTCTCTTCGCCTCTCTCAATCTGACTCCACCTCTCCCTTTTCCCTTCTCATTCCACTTCAATTCTCTGTGTTTTCCTTTTTCTCTCTCCATCTTGTCATCCATTACAAAACTATAGAGGTCTATTAGGAATTAATTCGCAAGTACGGCAATTTTTCATGTATTTTTTAAATTTTACCTCTGTTTATCTTGACAAATTACTTTTTTATTTTTATATTTTTGTGGTTTTTCCTTTGTACCGTATATTTAGTCCATCATCACCCTTATACCAGTTATGCCATTTTTCATTGCAAAGTTTTACTTCTTCACTAGTGCATATTTAAAAATGTCCGTGTTCAACATTTAGAATTCTGCACGAATGTCGTGTGTGTTTATGCATACGACATTACCCAAGTTAAGCCAAATACCTATCCATCTACCTCACTCCTACTCTGACCTCCACTTCCATTACCTTCCCCCTCTCTTACTGTGATTTTTACCTCGTTTTCTTTCGAATCAAATTTCTACTCTCTCCTTTGATCAATTTCTCCCTCTTTCTCTGCTTCTGCCTCCTTTTTACTTTCTCCATACGTAGTAATGGGAAAGTATTGTGATCACGAAAATAATCGACTTCGAGATTTCAACGGAAATACACGTTATGAGATCCCTAGAACACGTTTAGACCATTTTCGGAATGATGTCTGTGTGTGTGTGGATTTGTGTATGTGATTGTGGGCGCTCTAACTCAAAAAGTACTCACCATATCCTTACCAAACTTCATATATAACACTTTGGCATGAGCACAAAAAACTGATTCGGTTTTGGACAATATCGGTTAAACGGAAGTCGAGGTTTTTTCGAAACCCGATTCGGTTTTTGCGACATTTCTCCCTTAAAACATCATTATTGTATATGCAATTCTATACAAAGGTTATAGGGAATGTAATTTCCTACAACTTTCATTTGAAACAATTTTCCATAGCAGTTATTGTTTAGGAATTATTTATAAATAATCGGTTTTTTCGGTTTCCGTCAAATATCTCCTTAAAAACATCGTTATTGGTAATCTTCGTGAGGACCAAAGTTGTAGAGAATAATATTTCTTCCAAGTATTGTTTGAAACAAATTTTAGCAGAGCCATCCATTTCGGAGATATTTTGCTTTTTTTAATGCCAGTATACAGCGCCGCCACCATGTAACGGTGAATTCTGTAAACATATTCAAAATATACCTAATTTACGGCAGTAAGGACGACTGTATTCTTTTACGATACGAAATAATAATTTTGCCTTATAATGCTATTCATAATAATTTAAATATCTATAGGTACCCCAAATACAGAGAAAGTCATGTTGGCCACATCAGATTTTTCTTTCTGACACCCCATCCACTCTCCCAGCGCTCATCCTTCCTTCCTCTCCAATCTTTCACCGCCCCACCTGCGTCGCCCTTCGCATTCTTTTCTTCTTACCTACCATCCAATCCTACGTCCATCGCCTGCTACTTCCCACGAATCTCTTACCAAACCACTTCCCCCACCCTCCCCTCTCCAACGAATCCAATCCCGCACTATCCTCTCGAAAAATGTCTTCAAACGTCTATCGATTGCCTCCATAAACGCGGTTACACATTTCTCCCCCTCCTCCTTCCCTTAACCGCTCTTCCGACCAACCGCCATCGTCTCCAGCCACCTCGAATGCGCCCGCTTCCAATATATTTTATTACCTCACGAGATGTATTATTAGGTTTTTTCGAGGATGAAATGTGGGGAGGGAGGGGGGAGGGAGGGGGTAGGGGAGGGGGGGAGTGGAGAGGAGGATCAAGGAGCGGAATAACTCGCTAACAGCCAATCAGGCTCACGGTTGGTTTAAAATCCAACCCACTTTTACCGTCGATCTCCCTCCCACACGGTAGGCCTTACTACCGAAACTGTTTTCTCTGTATATACGTATCGACAGACTTGCGTCCTCTTGCTGGGAAGAATATTGCTCTATCTTACGTTTCCCCTTTTATGACCTTTAGCTGCGGAGACAGGCGTACTTTCTAACCTGATTTACCGGTGTTTTTGTTACGCTGAAGTTTATATTAATTTTCGTCGGTGTCTCTATTGGATAAATGGAATAATATAAAAAATATTCCCATTTCCCTATCTCCTGCCCCCTTTAAATGCTAGAAATTTTATAAGTTTGGCAACAGCTCAAATAAAATAAGTGTATTTATCATAATGTCGGATTTAAAAAAATAACTGCCTCCTTGAAATTTCGTAATAATAATGAAAAATATTTCGAAAGAATGTTTTTTGTAGAAATATTTTATTTTATCGCAATCGCTTATCCTAATACCTTTCCTTTGTGCAGCTCTTTCCTTGATTTAGTGGCACGAGTATTTCGATAGCATTTTCAATGGTACTTTCACGGTATAAAGTGAAATTAGTAGTAAGCATACTGAAGGAAAATTGTACATATATTGAAAAAAGTTGCGCCTAACTGGTAATACCAAAAGAAATCGCTTTATTAAAAAATAATTACAGCAATCATTTTATGACCAGTTGCATATAACATAGGGACAGCTCATTAGTCTTATTAGTATGCTTTAAAAACTCAAGCAAACGATTTAAAATAAACAGAAAAGTTTTCTTTTGAATAGACTAAACGCGTCCAATTTAACTCTTTTGGAACGAAATAAAGCACGCCATAGGGAAAAATGGCAATAAATATTAAGACATTATTTCATGAATGCATTATCTGATGCGAGCAAGAAAGACCAAAAAACTTCTGTTGAAAGCGTTGCTGCTGTTTTGAACAAATATAAAAGCACTTAAATATAGAAATGTTTTGAATAACCAGGGGATATATGAAAATCTTTTTTTTTTGAGCTGTAGTATTTCAAAGTTTCTCAGAGGTAATTTCCATTCGTAGCAAATTCTAATCCTAATGCAATTTCACGAGACCGACGTAGAGTTTACAATACTTTTATTTATATTGAGGCACGTTAATAGTTTCAGTCAAAGAACTAGCTGATTTATTAAAATTGTGCATTAAAGTAGAATTAAGTAATAACATATTAAAACTACTGTGACGTGCGGTGGACAAATTGAATGAATAAATCATCTATAAATGAAAATTTTCCATGAATTTTTAAACTGATTTTAGTTGAAAATTTCTCCTTTAAAGTGGTATAAATATGGCTGTGAAAATTTTATGATTGTTAATGTATGTATTAAAATATTTACCAGTATAAATTCACGATAGTTTGAAAGAGACACGACAAGAGTAACAATAAAAATTTTTAATTTGTTTACATTATATATTTTCGGTTAAACTTTATTGGGCAAAATAAAACGCAATTAAATATTGCAACCTACAGTTTCCATGAATATAATTTTAAAATCCAGGTGAAAGCGATAAAAATATTGTATATTATTTCGCTTGAGCAAAAAAGAGAAATAATCGCGCATCGACAAGAAAACTGCCACATCATAAACTTTATGTATAATGTTAGGAGAGTGATTACAATAACGTCATGATGAAGTACCTCATTATAACTATAATAACTGAATATATCTCGTCTTTTAGAATACAAGTAATCAATAGCACAATATTTAATCAATTAATGGGGAACAAGAATTCAGTTTCAGATTACAAAATCGCGTTTTCAAAAAAAAAATATGACGCGTGCCCAAAGGTAAATGAGAAAACGTATCTATCGAAGTAATACCTTAAATTGATTACATTGAATTGCCGTAAAATTATTTATCTCCGTTATACTACCTCCATGAATCCGTCGCAACAATATTCTTCCAAGACACTTCGAAATTTGATATATGAACATGGAGCCAGAGTATGAGAAAAAGAAGGCTATATTAATTTTAAACCTAAAATTCCTGCCAATTCAAAAATTTAATGCCTGTTGCAGCTCAGTTATGCACGAGGAACTGTAACGGAATATAAAATGCATGTCAAAATCAATTTACTTCCTACGATCTTCGCTGACCTGCATAAAAACTCTTTCAATCTGAAATTAACACTATTGAAAATACATTCCCAAAAAATGTTCACATATTTATTGATAATAAATTTGAGAGAGAATAAATTTTTTCAACGAAATATACAAAAGCAAGCTGTTATGAAATTATTCCACGCTTTGGATCAAATTCACGTAGATATTTCGCCGTAGATTCTGTGTCAATTTAAAATTTTACACAGAATTAAAGGACGATTTTAGCGATTACTTGGAAATAAATTTAGAAAAATAATCGCGCGTTCGTAAAAATATTTAGATTTTATCTCCAATCCAATCCAATTAACAATTAGTGCAAATGAAAGGGCGTGGAGAGGGAGTAGCGTCCACTGGTACAGCGTGCAAAGGGGAGCAAGATGAAGCAGGTAATCCTCTCTCAGTGAATCCACAACATTATTCCTATTCCATTTAGCCTTATGACATTGTATACTGTAACAATATCGATCTCTGAGGATCATGCCCAGGGCGGGATTCGAACCTCCAACATTAACGTTGGGAACAGAAATTCTATCCAAACAATGGAGCGCAGTTAATAAATCTTGTATGCATTTCGTGGAATACCCAGTTATATGTAGGTGGGTGTATGTGTGTGTGTGTATATAAAAGGAGGGTGAACCTGATTTGCCATAACCTGAGGAGAGATAACATGATCAAAGACTCGTTAGAAGGAAAACATAAGGAAAATTAATGACTTACACGAAAGTATAGACTCTGACTTACGGCTATTTGCGGATGGTTGTATCATATATAGAAGAATAAGAGGAAGAGAAGATAAAGATACCTTACAAGAGGATTTGGGTAAATTGAAAAACTGCATAAAAGTCAACAAGATGGATATTAACGTTAAGAAAAGTACACAAATAACTCTTACAAACAAAAAGAACACTGAATTAAAGAATTATAAAATACTCGGAGATTTGTTATTAAAGCGTGACAACATTAAATACCTAGGCCTGTACATATCGTCCAATCTATGATGGGGCCGACATATTAAAAATGTGGTGAAAAAGGCATTTATTTAAAAGCCTTCACTGGATAATGAGGAACCTGGGAGGGAGTAACAAGAATACCAAGGAATTGGCTTATAAAAGTATAGTGAGACCCATACTTGAGTATTCTACGAATGTATGGGATCCCTGCGAAACTACGTATGTAAATAAAATAGAAAAGGTTCAAAGGAAAGCTGCACAATATGTTCTGAATAAATTCAAAAGAAAAGATAGTGTATCAAAGATTATACAATTATTGGGTGGGAATCATTACAAACAAGAATGAAATTAAATAGGCTGTGTGGAATGTACGGGATCGTAAGTAACGAGGGGGGATGAAAAAATTTCAGTAGTAGTTTAGAAACTCCTAATTTTTTCAGTAAAAATGATCATAAATTTGAAATCAAATACCTCAACCTCAAAGACTAGAAGTTGTAAAAAAAACTCCTTTCTGAACAGAGGTATTCAAGAATGGAATGAATTACCTGGAGATATCTTTGACCCCTTTCCTAAAAACCTGAAAGACTTTAGGAACAAGTGCAAAAAGTATTTGGTCTAATTGATAAAATCACGAAATGAGATATTAAATTGACATGGTGTTAATGTTTCTATTGTATCGTTACCACCAGGCCAAGAGCCTAATTGTAGCGTAAATACGTAAATAAATAAATCATAGACGAATTGAAATGGAAAGAGAGCTATCGAGGCATGGAGAAGACAAGTAGAGGTATGTGAAGAAGCAGATCTAATTAGTAATTATCATGGTCCTGTCTGCAGACAGATTAGCTACGATATATGTATATTAGTGTGTGCATTAGTAAACTAAAAGTAAATACTATCTAGCTTCTCAGTAAAATTTCGCTCACTCCACCCAACTAACTAAGTTTTAGGGTTTGGTTATCTCTCCCTCTCCTGTTCACCCTTTCTTCCAACCCATTTCATCCCCTTCTTCCACCTTTACTCAAACATTTCACCCACTCTCTCCGCACTTCAGTCATTCTCGTTCCTTTTTCGGCCTCCACTCCTTCCTCCTCCATATCTTAAACTCTTCACTTGCTTCTTCCATGTTTCACGCCCGTTACTCCGTCTTTCATCACCCTTTTTCGCCCTTCCTTGCCCGTTTTTCATCCGTTATTAGTTCCTCCCTGCCTTAATATTTATTGAACAATAATTTATTAATTCCTCTTTCATTATTAATTCTTCCTTCCCGTCCTTTTTATCACTCCATCTTACTCCGTTCCTTCTTTCCACTTCGCGCCTTGTTCCACCTTCAATTTTCGTCTTCCACCTCCACTACACGCTCCTCTCTTCCTCAGCTTATTCCCAGCCTCTTCCTCGTTCCCTAACGTTCCACCTTCTTTCGCTATTTCCTTGTCTGCATCACGCACCTTGCTGAACCCTTCCAATTCCGTTGTTCACACATTCCTCGGCAGTTCCTTACCCGCCTGTTCCAATTTCTTACCCGATCTTAACCCACCCCTTCATATGTCCATTTCCTCTTACTCATCACTCGTTCCACTTTCGTTCTTCAACCGTTCCTCTCCCGGTCCACTTTCGTTCCTCCCCCGGTCCACTTCCGTTCCTCTCCCGTTCCACTTTCGTTCCTCTCCCGTTCCACTTTCGTTCCTCTCCCATTCAACTTCCGTTCCTCTCCCGTTACCTTATAACCGTTCCCCTATTTCGTTTCTTCTTCGTTCCTCTTACGTTCGTCGCCGTTACTCCACGCTCACACTCGCCTCTCACCCTATCCATTTTAATTTCCCAACTAAGCTCCGTTCTCTCACCTCGCTCCTCTCATTTCTCCCTCTTCACAACCACTCCTCCAGATGGATTCGAGAAATCTCGGTGAGGATTTGTAGAGTGGCATGAGAGAGAGAGAGAACTCCCGGGAAATTTCCATACGGTCTCCTTCCAGGAAACCCGACTCCACTTTAAGTGTCCTCCCTCTCTCTCTCTCGCACCTCTTTTCCACCCCCGCTCTTCGGAGCATACACACACTGCCTCCTTACACCTCTACACGAATTCCAACCTCCCCTTTTCGTGACGTCAGCCTCCCATCACCCACGCGTTTTCATGAGGGGCGGAAGACCGTGGGCGTCTTGTGTATTTTTTTCTATGCTCACGGAAGAATAAAATCCGCGACTCCCTCACGTCTGAATTCTCTCCTGCTCTTCCTACCGTTACGTTTTATATTTTCATCTGGGTCGTCGAAGAAAAAATTTCGTTTCGGGGAAAAATCTGCAGTAAAATCGTCGACTCGGAGAATACGTGAAATAACTTTTGACGGTATGGTTTTTACGGTGTCGAAACTGGCAGCAATTTCACAGTCAAGAAATTCTCCGGAGTGGCGGTCGTTTTTTGGTAATGTTTATTTCGCTGTTTTTATTTCGTAGGCGTCTAGTTGCCGGGGAAACCTTTCTTCAGCAATTTAGAGAGTTCATGAAGTCTCTAACCGAGCAAAGGGTAAATGCGCTTCAGTTATTTGTTGATATTGTTTTACACGCTATATATATTGCGTATATATCGTATCAAATAATAGAACTTTTGATAAAACAAATAAAGCTACAATTATATTATATTAAATGTCTACTTCATTAAAAATACCTATATATATAAAATAAACAAAATCTGATGCGGTCAACACGACTTTCTCCATATTTGGGTATAGATATTTAATTTATTATGAATAGCATTATAAGGCAAAATTAATATTTCGTATCGTAAAAAAATACAGTCGACCTTACTGCCGTAAATTAGGTATATTTTGAACATGTTTACAGAATTCACCGTTACATGGTGGTGGCGCTGTATACAGGAAATTTACGAATAAGCAAAATATCTCCGAAATGGATGGTTCTACGAAAAATTGTTTCAAACAATACTTGGAAAAAATGTCATTCTCTACAACTTTGGTCCTCACGAAGATTACCAATAACGACCTTTTTAAGGAGATATTTGACGGAAACCGAAAAAACCGATTATTTATAAATAATTTCTAAACAATAACTGCTACGGAAAATTGTTTGAAATAAAATACGAAGGAAATCACATTCTCTATAACCTTTGCATAGAATTGTATATACAATAATAATGTTTTAACGAAGATATTTCGCCAAAACCGAATCGGGTGTCGGATAAACTTTGACTTCTGGTTAACCGGTATTGTCCAAAAACTACTCAGTTCTTTGTACTAATGCTAAGTGTTATATATGAAATTTGGTATTAATATGACAAGTACTTTTTGAGTTAGAGCGCCCACAAAAACATACAAACATCCATCCATCCACACATATACGTCATTCCGAAAATAGTCTAAAAGTGTTCTAGGGACCTCAAAACGTGTATTTCCGTTGAAATCGCGAAGTCGTTTTTTTTCATGAACACAATACCTTCCCTATACTACGTATGGAGAAAATAATAATTAAAGAACTTCATAGATACCACTAAAGAAAATTATTCAGTTAGGAAAATTAATCAAATTATGTTGCATAAAAGTTGTTCCTTGATGTCTCATGTTTCATCTTAGCCTACTGTTACACACAAAATTCTTTTATTACGAAAATTCTCCGTTTTAGAAAATGCTATCATTAATACACAGCCTCGTGCGTGATTTATAACAATTTTCATAAAACTAAAAATACATAAATTAAACTGCTAATTAGTTGAGCGAAACAACTGAAGATAAAAAAATAATGAAGATATTGAGTTAGAATCTCTTTGCATTTGCCATACCCTACTGATGTTTTTCTGTAATGAAAGTTTTCCTAACCATTTCGTACGAATTCTAAATATGTGCAAATATAGAAATCTTAATGTCGATTTAATGGAGATATTTTTAACATATATAATAGAAAACGTTTATAATTTCATCACGTCTCCATTTCCGACCTGCTAGGACTAAAATGTTCTTTGGAGACTTTCCGCGAGAATCGATAAGGTTCGAATAAGTATTTGAATTTATTCCGTGGCGCAAAACTAACATTTGAAGAATGGCGATCCGTTGAGAAAGACGAGAAACGTGGGTGTCAGAGAGCGATTAGCTTCCTCTATCTTCTGCGTTTAATACCAGATCCAGACGTCTAACCGTTTTAACCATGATACGGTCGTTAGGATTGGGTGGGTCCGATTTTGACGTCCAAAGTTCCTTCAAGGTGATGTCTCATTTTGGCACGAGGACTGTTGGAGAACGGGGAATTTATAATTTGAGATTTAAAATCATTTTTCCAATAAATGAACATAAAATCAGACCAGCGGCCGCTTAAACTCATTGTCAGTCAAGAGCGTGTAAAAAACCACGTCCACATAAAACTTAGACACAAGTACATCAAGTATAAAGGATTTTTTAACATTCCATGATACACACCATTAATAACTAACAATAAGGCCTTTAAGTGAACGCTGCTCAATAATTAAAGAGTCAATAGGTCCTCCGAGAGTGTGACAGTTTGTATCCGGACATAGATTAAAATTCATTGCCGGACGTGCGTTTCCTAATCCGGCAAAACTAACAGAGGAATATTTGATGCGGTACTCACCAAGTCACATTAATGTCAACAAAGGACCACCAAATTCTCCGAACATCAGTCCACGCGAATTCATTCAAAAGAAAAAGCGTACGAGGGTCACCGGCTGCCATTTTCGGAACTTTTAGATAGCAGAGAAGAATGTCGCGACAAAATACCACAATATCAAATTCGAACTGTCATTCCTCAGTGGAAATAAAATATAAATAATATAATTCAACGGAGAATTGTCGAGTTCGTCTTATGACTCAAAATTTCAGGATTCACTTTAATTTACTTACAAAACGTTTGAAGTCGATTTCTTAGAAAAAATCTTTGGGGTTTAACCCAGGCTACCCAACCTCCCTCCTCTGACAATAAACCCTTAGGTTTAAATACTTTACCTTTCAAATTCGCATGTCCCAGACCTCCCTTCTCCCACGCGCTTACTCAATGGACACTTCACTCACAAAATTCCCCCTACATTTACACACACGTGTGATCAGTCTACATGTTGGTCATATTCCGGATAAGTTTCAGGAACGTCTGTTTCTTCCCTGTTAGATTTAATATGTTGATGCGGAATGCAATTGACTTGAATTTAAAATTTAAGAATAAGCACTTAAATACAAAAAGTTGAAAAAACAGGTAGGATATTTTCAACGGCAGTGACAAGGTTATGAAAAGATAGACGCGCATTTCAGCTACAATGCAGTATGTCTTTAGTGATAATTCCCCGCAAGCAGACTCTTTGGAATTTACATAAACTTTCATAGCCTTTTATGACTATTAGGTATATATAAGATAAGTACCTACTTTTTTAAAAATTTGATGCTTAATTGAATTTATTTTCAGTTATAAGACGAACTCGATGAACTGCAACCCTGTTCACAAATAAATTATTCGAAGAAAAATTTCCCGGAAACAAATTTCGTGTATCTTTATTAAAATGCAAGAATCCCCATAACTCTACCTAATATGATAGCGAAAACAGCACCTCTTCTAATAAGGCGCGTTTCTTCCACGCCACCCGATATTAGCCACCCTCATGCTATATAAAATGTCTCAGTCCACAAAAAAAATATAAAACGTTCGCACGCCGAAAAGCGAGAGAGAGACAATAGGACAAAATTATCGGGTTACACCTCTACGCCGCAAACGAGGAGATGAAAGCGGCAAGAAAAGCTTCTTGCGATAAAACAAACAGGTGGTGGGAAGAGAAAACGACGCAGGATGAAGTCGTTGAATGAGCGAGTTGAGAGATAGCGAAAATAAACCGACAGAGAGAGAGAGAGAGAGACGTAGAAAGAGGGGAAGAGGCATAAGATGCTAGGAACAAAAAGTAAGGTGAGACAACCTTGCGATGGGAGAAAGACGGCGCGAGTGGGAAGGAAAGAGAGAGGGAGGATATAGATAGATAGATAGATAGATAGATAGAGAGAGAGAGGGGGAGAGAGAGAGAGGGAGGTAGGGAATGGAGTTTGTAGTGGGTAGAGTGGAGTTTCCTGATAACACACCAGATGATGGTGTGGATTCGAGCACCGGTCTCTCTATCGCTCTGGGTGTTTGTTGACGCGAGTTCAGAATGTTGTAGTGGATTCTGTTGAGACGGAGTAAGAGAGAGCTGGCGAAAGGAGGAGGTGGGATGGAGAGAAGAAAGAAACGCTTTGGGAGAGGCGTAGGTAGGATTGATAGGAGGGTGGAATATGATAGGGAAGATTGAGCCACAAGGGAAGTGAAGAGGAACGGAAAGAAGGTGATGTTATGATTATTTAAAAAAAACATAACTTGTAAAAATATAATATTTGTACGAAAAAAGTCGCAAAGTGGTTTACTAAACGATAAAAAAGATCCAGAAAAAGAGATAATTCGCTGGGGATTGGTTTTTATGCCACCGCCAGCACGTTACGAAAACCGTCCAAAATAAAAAGATGAACGAATGTTGCTAAAATAAAATTGAGACGATATATTTCTCCAACAAACATAAAAAGATCGTGAAACCCCGAGAGGATTATTTCAGCTGTAAATCAGCCACCATCTGCGGTGATTCGCCGATATTTTGAGAACCAACTATAAAGGAATCACAGAGGATGTCGGCTGTTTTGAAATCGAAATTGGCGTCTTGTTTTCCTGATATTTCTGCGGTTACTTATGTCAAAAAGACCAAAGAAGCACAAATACGTAACTAGAAAAAAGAGGAATGAAAAAATAAAGAAACGAAAGGCGATGATGGAAATGAGATGAATAGGAAGCGAGGAGAAAGGAACGAAAGATAAAATTGGAAGATCGAACGCCAAACGAGATGAAAAGAAAATCAAATGAGAATGAAATGAAAGCAAACGAGATACGCAGGAAACAGATTGGAGAGAGAGAGAGAGGGAGAGAATTATAGCAAAAAGGATAAAAATCAGAGAAAAAGAGAGATAGGGAGAGAGAGGAGAAAACGAAATGGGCGAGCGAAGGAAGTAGTGGAAGGAAGGAACCAGTCGTATTGAGATGAGAGAGAGAGAGAGGTGAGGGAGTTAAGGAGAAGGGAAGGTAAGGTGGAACTCATGGGGGATCAATCGATTCCACCCCTCAGCACACGGCGCACTCAGAGAGATAGCGTTTCACACCCCACCCCACCCCCCCCAAAGCACACCCCCTCTCTATCTCTCTGTCTCCCGCTCTCTCTATTTCTATCTCACGGCAGACTACTCCACTCCAACTTCACAATATCCATCCCATCCTCTCGCTCCTCCTTCCCCAATCTCTACTTACTTCTGCCATCCCTAATTCCATCCATCTCCACCTTCCTCCTTGCCCTTCGATTCACAGATATTTTAACCTCTCTCTCTCTCTCTCCCTCCATTCAGATTTTTCTCCCACAAATTTCCCACCCCCCCTCCCCCCGGCCGACTAACTCTTCTTCCCTCCATATTTCCCCTCTTCCCTCCTCCTCCCCTCCGTACGTCCCACTCCTCTTAACTTCCTCCTACGTTCTACCTCCCTCCATCCCTCAAAAAAACCCCCTCTCTCCCCATCCATCTCTCCCAATCTACCTCTCTTCCAATCCCTCTCCCCCATCCGTCTTTTTCCATCCGCCTCTCCCTCCCATCTCTCTCCCTTCATCTCTTTTTCCATCTATATTCCGCCATCTCTTTCTCCCCTTCCATCTCCCTCCATTCTTCTTTCTATCTTTACATCCTTTCTTTCATCTCTCCTCCCCCATCTCTCTCCTCCCCCATCTCTCTCCCTCCATCTGTCTCTGTAAGATGGGACTATATAGTCTCAATTTCGCCCTAATAAAGTCGTTTGTCTGTCTGTCTGTCTCTCTTTCTCTCTCTCCCACCCATCTCTCCTCACCCAACCTCATCAACTCCTCCAATTCCCCGACCCTTCCACTATTCCTCCCTCCATCCCTCCTCCCTTTTAAATATCCCTCCCTCCATCTCTCTCTTCCCTTCATCTCCCCCCTCCCCCGTCATCTCTCTCTCTCTCTCTTCCTCCACCACTTTTCTTCCCACTCTCTTTCCCACTCCCCCTCTCTCTCTCTCCAATCTCCCCACCTCCTACAATTCTTTTACCCTCCCACCCTTCCTCTCTCCTCCCCTCTAATTTTCTATTCCATCTACTCCCTCTCATTCTCCTTCGATCTCCTTCCTCCCCACAATTCCATTCCCCCTCTCAATCTCCTCAAAAGTCTCTTTATATGCGGAGTGTGTGTGTGTGAGAGAGAGAGAGAGGCGCGCAAGAAGGAGTTTGGAGTGAGATGGGTTTCGCACTAGTATCGAGCGTGTAAGACGTTTTCTCTCTCTCTCTCTCTACAGCCTCCCTTCTCTTCTTCCACCCTCCCACCTCTCTCTCTCTCTCTCCACTCCCCCTCACTCCACTCGTTTCAATGGCTCACTTCCGAAGGCGTCCTTAGTATCGAAACCAAAACAGACAGGGAGAAAAGTAGAGGCTGGAGGGCGGGGGAGAGTTTGGGCTCCCTCCTTGAAATCCTCCTCTCTTTGTATATAGGACGGGGGGACCTATTCACTCCAACACATCGAAGGAAAGGTAGTTATATTAAAGGGCCGTATAATGTATTTAACTCGAGTGATTGAACAGCATTCGAGAAAGGCTTTTCATACTTGTGACCAATATCGAATTTGCCGAGAATATACGTAGGGTTGATATTCATTCGATATTACCAGAATAGCAAATCTCACAGCATGAATTTAATTGCCACTGCTATCTTGGATGCTGAAATCGCATACATGATGCGCTTTCCTGCCTATATATTGATGAATAGACAACAAATCTGCATTCGCTTGGATTACTATATCATATAATCAAATTACTATCAGAATTTTTTAAAATCCGTAAAAATAGGGCAACATAGGTAAATGAAGAGAAGATGAAACGTGCAAACTTCGTATTTTTTCATAAAATAAATATCATTAAAATATTCTGATGTTAACTTAAGATCCCACCCAGTTGATGCAAAAATCATTTATTATACTAAATGCGCAACAACCTGTCCCAAAATATATTTATAAAATGTAAATCTAGCCTTGAAATTCACTACATACACATACATTAAACGTATTTATTGCTGAAATCTAAGCGATATTATAACTCATGTACATCGAATTTATTTTCATCGTTGCGCGAATATCATTTTGTTAACTATACCAACATCACGCATTTTAATTCAGATTCCATTATACGGGTACTTATAATTAACTATCCATATGCTTTAAATTGAGAATTAGCCATTGTCGTTCACATCCGCAGAATGATTAAGCTATATTAAATAAGTAGTCTTTTGATCCATGAAAGCTTTACGAATGATCCAAGCGAGTTATCAGTATCCATTTTTGAGTCTATATCACGCTAAAAATAATTTTAATTACATTTGAATTTAAAGTAGAAACGGAGCTCATAATTTAAAATATTTTGGTCACTTATCCCTATGGAGTAAATAAAAGTCTAGTTTCAGCGATTTGAAAGAGCTTTAAGACATAAAAAAATAAAAATATTAATATTGATCGACAGATACAACGGCGATGCAACTTAGTTATTATAGTGTCACATCATAAACCATGTTTTATTTTAATAAAAGGCCTTCAGAATTATTTACCCCGAAATTCGACTAGCCGAATCATGTTAATCACGCTAAAGATCTAATTTTTAAAAAATATATACTTTGAAAATTCTGTCAAGCGATCACTAACGTCAGAAGAAAAATATTCTTTAGAGGGGTGGTCGCCAAGAGGCTCCATCGCATTTTATACATAATTACATTTTTTTTATGCTTTAAATTTGTAATTTCTCGACCTCCCTTTCACGCGAACCTAGAAAAATGCCCCTCTGACCGTCCAACGTAACGACTCACTCTTTATTAAAATCCTCCACATCCAAACTGACCATCCGAGGAAACCCACTCTCTCTCTCTCTCTTCCTCTTTTCTCTACAAGAGGTTTCGCATTAGCCAGCATGAAAGGCTCTCCAAGTCACGTCCCTCGAAAATCTTCCAATTGTCTTCCTTGTCCTCGGCTGTCTTCCGCCCACGCCTCGCTTCCTCCCCCTCTCTCCATTTTTTTCCTCATGCCATCTCTCTTTCATTTTCTCTCTCTTTTCTTTAACTCCTTCCTTTCGCTTCATTCGCCAACTTTCACTTTCCCCTCTCCATTATGGCATACGACATTCCGTAACTCTCTTTTCTCTCCCTTCCTATATACAATTTAATTCCCACGATTCAATACAGGATTCTCTCGTCCTCTTGGGAGAAGAGAGAGAAAGGGTTGGAGGAAGAGAGAGAGAAAGGGCTGGAGGAAGAGAGAGATGGAGGGAGGAAGACAGAGAGAGAGAGGAAGAGGGAGAGATGAGAAAGGAAGGAGAATTGGCCTCGGCTGTTGAGTGAGGGTATTCGTCTTTTGTCTCTTCGCCGTATTTAAGGGAAACCCAACCCCTTTAACCTCCCCACCCTCAGCTCCACAAACCCCCTCCCCCTCCCCCAAGCCACCCCGAAGAGTGAATACCGTAATTACAGGGGTGAGAATTAAATGGGACGAATGAACGGGCAGAGGTGGAGGGTTTGAGGGTGGAACAAGTTTAGGGGTTTTAAAGGCTTAAATGGAGCGGACGACCGGATCGTGAAACTTGGGAGGGGAGGATGAGAGAGGGAGGGAGAGGTTTGGGACGACCGGACCCCGTCTTTTGTGAGGCTGTGAATGAAGATTTTTAAAAAAAATATGCTCCCATCCGAGGAGAGAGAACTGGATTTTTTTTCTCTCTCTTCGCGGAAAGATACCCGTAAGTTTAGTGCAACTTAAGAGCGAGAGGGTCGTTATATATATTTACGTGTGTCCGTAAAAAAAATATGTTCCGTAGAACTGAACACGTAAGCGTGACGGCAGCGTTTCGAAACGGAGTTTTAATCATTTTTGTTCAGACCGTAATTCGCAGAAATTTTTCATTTGTTTCACGTAGCTTCGCGTGTTAACGTAATGCCATCTCCTCTTCAACGGAACGCGCGAAATGTACTTTTAAAAATTCTGGCGTCACCGATCTCGACTAAAGCTTCGCTGCTCTCGAAAGATAGTACGGTGTGGCTTCAGAAATAAAAACCACATAGATAAAACGAATCATAAGTCATAAATTTAAAAAAATTATGAGGAGAAAAACGGAACCCAGTTTTATACTAATATAAAAGTTCTTCAGCAATAGGGTTCGAAACATATGTCACCGATTCAATTGCGAATTGTTCAAGTTAGGGATGATATAAATTCGACAAACTATGTCTCTCTAATAGCCATAACAATCATATGCTCATTTCGGGTGCAACACATATGCCATCAACGGTGATTCACCCACAGCAGATTATTAAGTAGTATTACATTATAAAATTACGTCTTTTTTTTTTTAAAGGTAAACGGAGAGACAATTTGTCAATGTGCAATTAATTTTTTAATCGACTGAAAACACATTAAAATACATAAAAACCGATTTTCAGTTCTCTCAATTTCCTTTAATTTGTATTAGTATTAGAATTTAAAAACTTAGATGAATTGAATTGGGACCCTGTGGCTTCAAAACAAAGACCAGCGCTAGTAGGTTTCTCGGTCTACATCACAAAGCAAGTGAGGAGAGAAACCTGGTGCCGGAATTACCCTACTGTTAACGAGAAGCACGAGGGCCAACGTATTTACGTCCCTTCCGAAGGACGGAGCGCTGATTCGCGTGATCTCCTCTAAACACGCAATTAGGGGTCCGCACGATCTCTTGAAAAAATCCTACTTTCGCAGGATTACGTACCCGGTTCCCAACGGGTATGTATGCTCTGACGTAGCAGGCCAACGCCCTCGCCACTACGCCACGGCACCCTCTACTTAGATGTCACAACTACGCATACGCACACTAAAGAACAAGTTTAGAAGGAAGAAAGTGAAAATTAAAATTCCAAAGCGTTTAAACGTGTGCACGAAAAACATCCATCTGCCATCCATGCGTCACTTTGGAAACCGGATGTCCCAATCTTCGGGATTTATCCCTCGTCACTTTTCTCTGCTCGAGACAGCTATATCACCAAAGAGTATTAAACATGCCGTTAAGCCCGTATTTCAAAGGTGACGATTGAAAGCTTCCACTCCCTGCAGATGTTCCCGTAAATCACTTCGATTTTTTTTTTTTTTATACCTTCCTTTACGATATTCGAATGGTGAGTGAACGAACCCGATGGAGAGATACGTAAGCTTCTGATTTTGAAAATTTTTGCTATTAAACTCGGATTTGGAAATATGCCGCTATTTTTATAGGGATTCCCTCGACTGTATATCCCATACTGCAATATGAACTGACTTTTTGTAGAGATTATTTAAGGCAGAAGTTTTCATTTCACTATTTTCCACTATTTCTTGAGTTTCATGGTGAAATCTATGACGCAATTTGTTTCTTTTGGAGAATACCCGAGCCATAAAAAAATTCACTCGTTCCATCTTTATGACCTATAACAATCTGCGTAAGGTATGTTACTGTAAGTAGTAAAGCGACAGTATTTAAGTTAATTATTGCTGATGAGATAGATTTATCTGTTCCAGAGTGACACTAATCAACCTGTAAATTACTAAAGTTCCCTTTAATAACGCCAATAAAATCGCTAGACTCAAAATACCGTCACCTGAACCAATCCAACTCGGTTATTTCCGAAACAATGATTTTCCCTGACACCTTGTTTGGGAAGCGGAAGAAGAGAAAGGAAATATATGGATATAGATACGGAGAGGATGTTCCTGGGAAAGAGTGAGGCAGAGAAGAGGAAAATAATGCCAACTAGGGAGGGAAACATGGGGGGGGGGGGTGGAGGGCATGGGAGAGGCGGAGGGAGGAGGGTTGGAGGAGAAGGGAGTTGGGGAAATGGAAAAGGGAGGGGTTTGAAGAGTGAAGGAGGGGAGGGAGAAAGTATGCGAGGTGAAAGGAGGAGGGGGAGGTAGATGCAGGAGTGGAGGGATAAAGGAGAAAGGTGTAAGAGGGAGGGAGGGAGAATGGAGAAGGGAGAGAGATAGAGAGAGGGAGATTGTAGAGAGGGGCGGAGGGAGGAATAAAGGAAGGAAGAATGTGAAAGTGTGGATGGACAAAGGAGGATCTGAGGAATATGGGAGTGGTGGAAAAAGGAGGAGGAAGCGATGAAATGGAGGAGAGTGGAAGGAGATAATGGAGAATGAAGAGGATAAGGACGGTGGATGAAGGAATGGAGGGAGCAGTTGAGGGAGGAATGAAGGGAAAATGAACAGACAGACTGACAAATGACTTTATTAGGGCAAAATTGAGACTATATAGTCCATTCTTAAATTTAACCCTGCGTCAAAAATTACAAACGAGAATAAAATAGTAATAATAATTTCACAGAAAATAACCAGAAAATAAAATAAATATAAAAACCTACAAGCAAAATAGCAAATTACAAATTCGGAAAATTTCTATAAATATCTGATGTGGGCAACGACTTTCTCCATATTTGGGGTATAGTTATTTAAATTATCATGAATAGCATTATAAATTATAAGGAAAAATTATTATTTCGTATCGTAAAAGAATACAGTCGTCCTTATTGCCGTAAATTAGGTATATTTTGAATATGTTTACAGAATTCACCGTTACATGGTGGTGGCGCTGTATACTGGTATTAAGAAAAAGCAAAATATCTCCGAAATGGATGGTTCTACGAAAATTTGTTTCAAACAAAACCTGGAAAAAATATTATTCTCTACAACTTTGGTCCTCACGAAGATTACCAATAACGACATTTTAAAGGAGATATTTGACGGAAACCGAAAAAACCGATTATTTATAAATAATTCCTAAACAATAACTGCTTTGGAAAATTGTTTCAAATGAAAGTTGTAGGAAATCATATTCTCTATAACCTTTGTATAGAATTGTATATACAATAATGATGTTTTAATGGAGAAATATCGCAAAAACCGAATCAGGTTTCGAATAAACCTCGACTTCCGGTTAACCGTTATTGTCCAAAACCTAATCAGTTCTTTGTGATCATGCTAAAGTGTTATATATGAAATTTGGTAACGATATGGCAAGTACTTTTTGAGTTAGAGCGCCCACAATCTCATACACACGCACACACACCATTCCGAAAATAGTCTAAACGTTCTAAGGTTCTCAAAACGTGTATTTCCGTTGAAATCTCGAAGTCGATTTTTTTCGTGATCACAATACTTTTCCATTACTATGTATGGAGAAAGTAAAAAGACAAGTGTTATTGCGGTAAAAACCTAGGAAAAACCTGGCTGGGCCATCCTAGTAAAAGACCAAGCAGGAAAACACCCACGAAGGGGAAGGGGGGTGGAAAAAAAACCTGCGAAAACCCTAGATACACAAAAGAACAATAGTGGAATTACTATAATACATGCAAGTTTATCAAGATAAGATTTACAAAATATATTTTAATGTTATGAGAAACAAGTAAGGTAATTAATAAAATAAGATGAAAACATATACATTTAGCAGAAGAAGTGGAGGACGAGAGGGAGGGAGAGATGGAGAGTGAAAGGGAGGGAGAGAGAGGAATGGAGGGAGGAATGGAGTGAGACATTATGTAGATTATTAAGGGAGAACTGGAGAAAGAAATTGAGGGAGAAACGGAGGAAAAAATGGAGATAGAATTTAAGGAAGAAGGGGGGAAAACGGAAGTATGGAGGAAGAAATAGAGGGAGGAATGAAGGGGGAGTGGGAGTGGAGTGAGGAATGGGAGTAGAAGGGAGGAATAACGAGGTAGGGCGGAAAGGTAAGAGAGGCAAGGGTGGAGGGTAATGGGGAATTGTGGAGGCAGAAGGAGGAAAGGGGGGAGGGAGAGACACGGCGGAAAAGGGAGCTAGACGTCCGCCAGCAAATCATTCCACGTCGTACCTCGAGGGAACAAACGCAAGAGGACCGGGGAGACAGATCACTCTCCTAATCGCATTCCGTTGGCGATGGACCATCGCTGGATTATTCTTCCTCTCCAATCTACCCCTATCCTTTTATTTTCGCCCGCTCTATCACTCTCGTTCCCCCCCTTCTTACAGGATTCTCCACTCTTATCCCATGCAACGAATACCATCGCCTCTCTCTCTATACACACATATATACATAGTACCACGCACACAAGAATCTAATTCCAGGTCCCATGGAACGAACGAAAGCAAGCAGTTTTCAGCGGATAAGCGAAAATGGGAGGGAGAGACAAAACTGCACGCGTATGGAGGATGGATTTCATTATTTTCTCTCGTGTATCTCCATTGGTCCAACGATCTGAAGCGGTGTAAACGGAAAGGGAATTTATTCTCGGAATTCGCTTATGGGAGAAAATTTTCGCACGCAGGTGCTGGTGATGGACAAACATATATATAAATATGTATGTCTTCAGCACCCCCAGCGGCTCTCCAATTTATTTAAGTGTCCAATGGGCTCCCTCCAACACCTTGTTGCCACTTTTATTATATATATATATATATATATATATATATATATATATATATATATACACACACAGGGCCGTGCCCACACATTTTGCCGTCTGAGGCGAGATACAATATGGCGCCCCCTGGCCTCGCTGGCCTTATGAATTTATTTTGATAGGTTTTCATTTTTGTCAAATTTTGGCGCCCCCCTTCGAGAGGCGCCTGAGGCGGTTGCTTCGCCGCCTCACCCATCGGCACGGCCCTGTGTGTGTGTGTGTGTGTATGTATATATATATATATATCAGCGTCGGTTTCTAAGAGAATGTTTTTTTTGTGATAAATTTGCGGTTAAGATATTAAATTGCAATTAGATGCTTAATACGGAATTTGATAGAAGTTTGGATATGGAAACAACATTTACAGAATGAAATCGATTCATTTAAGGGGATTGACACGCATCCTCTTCAATCGTTATAAAGAACATCTGAGGGATGAATAAATCACTTCTTCGTACTAAAGACACTTTCAAAGCAGTAATTCTCAATTTCACGTCAACAGGTACGGATTATTCAATAATATGAAATTATCTCGGAAAATAACATTCCCTCTGAGATTTTTTTTACCACTTCAAAAGTCTACGAAATATCGATGAAAGTCAATAAATTATAATAGATGCATTACAAAGAACAATATCTGAGATCAATGTTAACATAAACATGGGGAATTGTGCGTTGAAAGCGTAGCGTGTATTAGGCACGCATTTTCATGAGATTTAGGAGTTGAAATTCGGATTTTTGTTTCCGGTGTCTTTCTGATGCAGAAATTTGATTCGAGCACGCTATTACCTAAATGAGTTCTTAAGATTTTATAATGTGCAAATTTTATCGAGTTATATGATGGGTATACTGTTTTTTTTTTAACTTTTAGTTCCCGTGAAGCGGCAGACCTGAATAGATGAAATTACTCAAATTTGTCAGTTTAGCTTCACATTCTTATTTAGGTTGTCCTGATAGCCCAGATATTCCATTTTATCTTGTATTTCAATAAAAGCATATGGCGTAAATATTTGCATGCCATATAAAAATTTTCAAAAATCTCTACATTAAAAGAAAAATTAATTTTGTTTCTCTACATCACCCGAAACGATAATATATCCTACGATTAATATTTTCGCATTCTTTTTATAGTTGTTTTGCTGAACTACGCCTTTGTTTACTTAAACATAAAAAGAAAAGTTCCAAACTCAATATAAGTACGTACTTATACATAATAACAGGCTGATTGTTATACGGACAGATAGAATCAGTGTTTTTTTTTAGATGTATGAGTGTCACAGCGAGTCTTTTATAGCAGAGATAGAGGAAAAGTTAAGAATGGCCGTGTTAAGAGGAATTGGAAAAATTCGAGGGAAGTTATCAGATTTTTATAATTCAACGGAAATCTCATTTCTTGAAAATACGGTGGGAGAAAAGATAATAATTTTTCTTTATTTTTGGAAAACTCTATTTCCAGATGTGAAAGCCTCAGATATTTCTTGAGAAGGATAACTCGTGGAAAAATTTCTTCCACCTCTTGATTCACTGATAAGCTTGTATTTTTTCCTCCTATTAATGTCTACAAAAGAGCTCAATTTCAGCCATCCGCTCATTTTTCTATGGAGATATCACTTTAAATGTTTCATCGTTTTTGAGACTGCTGGATTTACTCGCTTGTATACAAAATTTAAACTCGATCTTTTCTTGTTCTTAACCGAAAACGGCAAAAAAATATGAATCCGATTCTGAAGAGCTCGTCGCTACTGAAGTTCTCTCGAACTCAATTAAAATAATGCTTCAAAGTTTCCTCAAACATTTCTTCTCTGCAGGTCTCGATCCGATGAGAATATAACGTGAAAAATATTATTCCTATCAGATACACAACCTCGATCTTCAAAAGACTTAAAGCGTGTTCAAAGTTTTATGAACCTATTGAACTGAATATAGTACTTCTGCGAGTTAGTTTATAGAGACAGGATGTTCTCATTCAGTTTCGTTATTCAAGCAATGCTCTTTTATGATCTGATTTATATGTATACATATTAAATATCTCAAGATATTATAATTGGAAGGGTATTAACTGCTTTAAATCTCATAAAGTTGTGCTTAACACTTTCATTTTAAAAATACTCGTGTCCGGTGATTCGATAATGAACAACTGAGGGAAGAAATGCAGTGCAAACTAATTAGGACGCATTTTTCACAAAACTATCGCAAATAAATATTACCGTTTTGCCAAAGGAAAGAAAATAAATATTATTGTGGCCTGCCAAAAAGCAGCAAAATATAAGAATGACAAATTCGATATTTAAAAATAGAACCCCTTCGAATTGAACACCTGCACCAGTTTTGATTTAAAAACACCAACTTTCCACCCCACTCTGTAGTTTTAGCATGAATTCTTCTCAAGTTTTCGGGAAAGTTCCGATGGAAACACCAATTACTTCAAAGCAGCTAATCCTAGATCCACCAAATTTGTTCCATGTCTAACTCTTATATAAGGAACCTCTCCTAAACTTTGGCTTGTCCAGGTTGTAGGATTCTGGAGATAATTCCCACAGATATGGACAGACGGACAAATAAACAGAATATATAAGCGATTTTCTTTAGAAAAAAGCGCTAAAAATGCAAGTCCTTCGAATAAATTATTCTTCAATTCTATGCATTCGCAATCAAAACGCTAGAACAATATATAAAAATCGAGGTTCTCTACTTCTTTACATTCATGATAAAAACACCACAATAATATATAAACTCGGAAAAACATCAATCATATTTTTCTAGTTGAGATCTATTACGCCTTTAAGTTTGCACTTTAGAACGCGGATACAGTTTTATCTTCATCACAATCGCGTCTTCCTTTTTAACAGCGGATTAATAACAAATGCAAAACACTGATTGAGATCCTCAGTTTTAGATGTTTATTCGAAGTATTTCCTCCTTGCGTACTTCGAAATTTCGACTAATTTGCGATGTAAAATATCATTTATATAATCTCATAATACAAGGCATTCGATTACAAAAACAAAATTAATAGTAATACCTATATTTTCTTTTATCTCAATGGACATTATTAACAAAACTAACAAAATCACTCCGCGTGACGTGACAAGATACGGCACCATTATACTTGTTACTCAGGCGACACTCATAAAAAGTAAAACTACGACTCATTTCCGTCTAGACGCCCAGATATCTTCCCATTAAAAAAAAAAAGTTGCAGAAACCCTTGACGTAATAACAATTCCGGAATCATCCCAAATCCAACTCCGCGTATAAAACTACTCCCGACAGGTAAAAATCCAATCTCCGACGCGGAGAACCGCAAACACGCAAACAAAAAAAGTAAAACGATCGGAAGCGTTTTCCTCTCAAAAGGGAAGCAGAAAATGAAACCCAAACAGGAGAAAAAGAGAGGAAAGTTTTTCGGATGGGGAAAAAAAAACACCCGAACGGAGAGATCCGAAAATAAAATAAAACGGCGGTTTCCGCAAATCGCGAAGTCACCAACGGAATAAGCAGCCAGGACAACAAACAAACGGTAACCGTGGCGATGGGAAGCCCGGGTATTCACACACGCACACACAAACTCACCCACCAGCACACGCACACACATAAGCACCGACAAACAGGAGCTCGGACCATGGAATTCGAGTGCCACGCAAACAAGAAACGCTCCCTCGTTTTGGATTAGAGTAGGAATTCCGCCGGGAAGAAGGGGAAATTACTACGCTATAAGGGCGGTAGTCGGGAGATGAGGGAGGGGGGAAAGGCTGAAGGAAGGAGGTTTTGGTTTCTAAATGTGATTAATTTCCTCGGAGAGTGAGTGAAGTGAGTGGGAGGCACGGGAGAAAGAGAGGTTGAGAGGGACGGACTGGGAATTTCGCTCTGACCAGCTTGGTAGGAAATTGCTTCGATCCCGTACTAGGGACGTAGACGTTCCTTCCACTCCCCTTTTCTCTCTCTCTCTCTCTCTCTTTCTCTCCTCCCTCTCTCTCTCTCTTTCTCTCCCTATTACGTTTAATTGCGATGGATTTGCGATGCATTCAACCCCGGCCGCAATTACCGGGCCAGTGAGCGACGATTTAAACCGCCTGGTATATACCTCGCGGTCAAACTATTTTGGGCCTTCCCTTAGTGAAAACGCCACGTGCTCCGGAATGCGACTTGGCGATCCATTTTCTCCGACGCCCTAAATGTATATAATGCTCGTGGTGCTGAAATAGATCGCACACACACGTTATAAACGTATTTACTAAAAATTATTACCTAGACTGATGACGTATGAATTTCATTTTCGGTTATCAAGTTTGAAAAATATTTTTTTTAAATTACGGAATAAAAAATCAGACCAAATATGGCACGCGCCAGTGGTTGAAAATACGTTTATGGAGGAAAATGTTCAGAAAGTTTTTAAAAATTACCAGCTATACGACACTAATTATTCAACAACGGACCTATTTTAACAGTTTATTTATTGATATTCGATTATTATCGTTTTGTTAAAGAATAAGTGCCATGTCTTAATTAATTAATACAATATAAAGATAATTACTCCTTCGATGATTTACGACCATATACGTCTTTCCTACCTAAAAAAATCACTCCTGTTATTGAACTATGCACGTATGAGAAATTAAATGAAACGTCTATTTTATTCATCCGTTGCTACTACTGATGATTCCAGGATCGACACTGCCTCGAGATATTGACAAAATGTTTCTCCCCTCATAAAATGTAATAAATGGATGTGTCCAACGCATGACTTTCTCCATACGTAAGTTATCAATTAAAATCAAATAAATACGGCGATAGGAACAGTTCAACTTACGTGCTTCAGCGCTGGCGATTCAATTGTTCTCACTACCACACGCACGAGCTGCCCGCTAACCGTCAATTTCGAAGAAAATTGAATATCTCTAGAAATATTCCTCGTATAAAAATTTAGTTCAAGTTGCTGAAAAAAGTAATATCCACATATATCTATGTATGTTAACAAAAATTCAGTTTTAAGCGAAATATTTAAGAAAAACTAAAATTTTACAAGAGTAAACTGCTACTTCCGGTTGATCGATTGTTATCAAAATCTTTTCAAATCTTAAGAATACATATAAATATATATAAAATCACAAATATAGAATTTCATGCCGATCTAATGGAAAGTTTTTGCGTTAGAGCTCACGCAAAATTTCTGTCACAAACATACGGACACACATACGGACACACACATATATACACACACAGAGACATCATCGAGAAAACGGTCAAAACGTGTTCAGGGGATCTCAAAACGTGTATTTCCGTTGAAATCTCGAATTCGATTTATTTCATGAAAACAATACTTTCTGTACGCTACGTATATGGAGAAAGTAAAAATCGGATGCTTCATTCCCATAAAAAGCAGCCGTCATCCTTGGTGACTCAATGATTGTAGATTTTTAAAATCACTGTTAATGTTCTACGGAGCCTCGAGCTACATTCCTTATATTCATAACCTGCCGTTCCAACACGAGTGAGTGTATATCACCCAAGTAACTTACAATAGTACTTCAAAATTCGCCGATCCCATTGTCTTATAAATATTATCAAAATAATCTGCGTGACGCTAAATCTGAAAGGGGACGGTAAAACTTCGAAGAAGTTATCGCGTTAATTAATAATCCACGACGCATATCAACGCGCGACCAACGCGCGGGAGCCGTACGATATAGGCAAAATAAAATGAAATCGATTGAGTTCAGAAGAAGACTGCGAAATATGTGTCGATTAAATTTACGAATCGGGACAGCTTCGTAGAATTGATAAAATACGGGGAAAGCTAAAGATCTGAAGAAAATTTATTTATTCCTACGTACATTAAAATATTTGTACGTGCTATATGTATATGCTCTAGGCCAGTGGCTCTCAACCCGTGTGCCGCGAGGAAGGGACTAGTGTGCCGCACACTCCGAAGATATTTAATTTTTAAATTATGTATGTATTTAATGTTCAATAAAATTATACAATTATTGCTTTACCAATCGTAACAATATACTACAACTTTGACTGTTAATTGTTTCGCTAGTTTTTATCTTTTAAAATGTGTATTTACGCGGTGAAATTAATTAGGGTGGTTTGGTGTGCCGCCATGTTCTTAAGCATGCATGAAGGTGTGCCGTGCAGCAAAAAAGGTTGAGAAGCACTGCTCTAGGCCGCTGAGTTCTTTTGCAGCCTGACTGTGCTCTTCTTTCTGATTAGACTCGTATTTCTTATCACCAATAATCTAATCAAGAAAAATCCCTAAAAATAATTGCCTCAGATATATCCAATAACCACAACAATGTCATAGAAAACCAAATGCGCATTTCGGATACCAAGCAGTCATCTTAAGTGGTAATTTGCCGAATATTTTCGAACGTATTTTTGGTGAATTACCACGGAATTAGGCTGATTTATAGCCGAAATGGCAACATGTTTTGTTATAACCTTATCGCGGCTATTGGAGATACATGAGACAAGTGTTTTTAAAATGCTTGACCTAGATTTTTTATTTCACCCATAAGACGAGCTCGATAAATCTGTTGAACCAATAATCGAATTTTTTCGGTTGCTTTCTTTCTAAATTAAACTAATAAGGTTTAAAATTACTTAGAAATCAGTTCGATTTTATTTATGATCCTCCAACTCTCGAAAAAATGAAGCGGTGCTCGTTCAATATTTTAAGAAACAACTCGTCAAGGTTGGGATTCCCTGCTCTAGGCAATTAACTCTGGTGACGACGAAGCATACAGCCTAAAAACATGAAATTTGGATGAATAAATAACAAACAAACAAAGAAATATATAATTGAGTGTAAATATCCAATCCCGATATTTCGCTCTGCAAAACCAATCCTCGCCAATTACTAATTAGAGGGGATTAACGAAAATTTATTTCGGACAAAATATCTTCCTCTCCCTGGATTCCGAATTCCTTCCCTCCCTACTCTTCGAGTTTTTCCTGCTCTTTTCTTACCAATCATCGCGGACTCTTAAGCCATCCAATTAATTCGAAAAGGGTAGTGAAGGGGGAAAAGGTTGGGGGATCTGGAGGTTGGAGGGGGTAGAGGGGGTTGGTAAGGCTGGAGGATAAGGGAAAGGAGGGGATGAAAAAGGAGATGCGAGTGGACGATGGCAAATGAAGTAGACCGTTTACCCATCCGAGAGAACGAGAAAATGCATTAGCGAGATCGGAAGGTAAGTGGTTCTTCTCAGAGATGGTATACGGGGGGTGAGGGGATTCTGGAGGGACCTACACAAGAATATATATATATATATATATAATGTTATGTCTCTCTTGTGCTGACGAAGGGATCATCCCGAAAGCTTCGTCATCTACGTCTACAAATGTGTCTCTCCTTAAGGTAAGTGCTCACCGGATTTCCTTCAACATCTTATTGCCCTCGATGTTTTAATTTACCTTTCCTCTTCCACAATTATTTATGTATGTACATGTGTGTGTGTGTGTCCATCTCCATATCTTGCTTTAATTTATGTCTCACCTGGTGGATCACTCTCTGACACAACCTACTGTTAAAGCGACATTTCACAAATATTCTTGCATTAAGCGCAATATTCCGCAACAAAAAATGTAATGTAAATAGGAAATTTTGACGAATTTATGATACTTGAATAGCATGAACAAACAACTGCTGAAGCAACAGGGAATATTGCAATGGAATTGTAGAAGAGTACCAATTGACCGATTGGTAATCGATTTACTGCTGAAGTTTTTCAATTATCCTAATGCAAACAGAGTTATTAGTTCTTCATTCATGGATAAAGAAAGAATCTTATGTTAGAGTTCACAGTATGAAAGAAATCAAAATTTAAAACCTATTTCAAAGAAAAATCTACTACCGGCGTCCCACCACTGATTACGGCTACTTTGTCCAAATTCGCATCTGGTTTTTCCAAACTTTTTAACGGCATTGTAGAATGCTGATTCAATTTTCATAAATATTAATTTTTGTTAGTATACCAGGAAAATGACGAATGAGAAATAAAGATAATTGAATTTACACGAAGATTTAATTATGTCGTTATTTTCACGCATGTTAATCTATGTTAATATCTCAGTAAAATATCAAATAAGAAATAAAGATAGTTGAATTTATGCGGAAGATTTAATTACGTCGTTCCAAAGATTTCAAATGTTTTCTTAGTTATAATTATGAATACTTATGCGAATATTCCATCCTATCACATAGATAGCAAGGAGGGCCTAAAAGAAATCTATGAGATATACAGACGTAGTTACAAAATATATATGCACATATACATATGTATACGATACATACGTACACTGAAAACTGAAACCAAATGCTTTACATTAGATGAGAGGTGTACAAGATTGCTTAGCGTCACTCGAGGCAAGAGTTTGGGAAACGAGAGAGCAGTGAAAGGCATTTCTCTATCTCTCTCCCTCTCTTGAGAGGATTTTAAGTCGGTCCAGATGACTCAATCCTTTCCCTCTCATCTCCCACTCCTCCTCCTTCCTTTTCCTTCTCCATGCACGCATTTATTCCCATTTTTACAACCTTGAGGATAAGACGTCGAGTAGGAAGGATAAGGTTCGTAGAAGTCGGAGGAAATGGTAAAGTGGGAGTCTCGCATATTCTGGATTTCGGGTGATTTGATTCTTCATTACCCATCTTCTCTCTTTCTCTCTCTCTCTTTTCGCCCAGGGATAGCTTTTTTTCTCCTCTCTTTATAACGTATTCGCCGAGTGTCTGAGTGGAGAAGGAATAACTTGGCTTCTTCTCCGTTGCTTATTTACATGTTTATTTTTTGCGACACTTTCTATTTCGGCTGAAATTAATTAAAAACTCGGTCGCAAATTACTGAAGTGGTTATCCTCGTTGATTAGAGCGGTTAAAATGGAGAAGCGATATGGAAAACTTGAGCAGAAAATTCATTTTTGAAAACGGCGTAATTTATCGTGCAATTAAGTTTAGATCTGGAAAGAAACACATATCAGCTACTAATTAAAATATTTCCTTCTATGATATAAATCTATTAGGAATTTGGGAGTTTTTCATTGTGTTAATGACAAAGCCGAGACAGGATATTTTTGCGTCCTAGGCAAGGTTTTAAAATTACGCCCTCCTCCTAATGAAAGTATAAAGTGTGTAAAACATTTTACCTCTCAAAACGATAGTTTATTAATAATGTTAAAAGAAAATAAATTACATTTTATAATATAGAATTTTACACATAAAAGTCCAAATTGTCAATCGTTGCGCCCCTAAGCGTGCTGCACTCTAGGTGAGTAACTCGCTCGCCTAGCCCTAGTCCTGGCATGATTTTTATGAAATAAATAGGATAAAACTGACGGACAATTTGGATAACGATTAATATCAATTTTTCTGTGTTAGATATTTATAATAGAATTTTTGACGAATACCGGTTTGCCACTTGTCAAATTAGCTGAATGATAGTCCATATGCATTTTTAGCGATGGGAATTCATTTAACAAAATTAATCTATCACACTTAGCACCACAAACTAATATAATTTTACGCATTTTAACCGAAAAGATTTATCTAACAAATATCAAAAGGAATACAAAACCATGCACAATTTCAATACCATTTTCATAAAATAACTTTACCACAATTACTCGTATATTTATATTAAAATGGAATCAATCGTGATTTAATAATCTTTTAATGGCATTTTATGCATATTACCGCAAATTAATGGTATCAATTCAAGGGACCTATCCTCGTCACAAGTTTATGGATGGAGGAGAAAATAACGCTTTGAACGAAATACCCTATATTTGAATCAATCATGTCCACTTTCGGCGAACGGAAATTATTTGACGAATCGAGTAGCTTTATTTTTTTCGGACGCAGATGGAGAGCGCAACGCACAAGAGCACGGATAATCGAACGTATTTGATCGAAGTAGTAACGTTTGTTGATTTACGAGTGTGTGTATATGTGTGAGTGTGTCGCGTCGCAATTCGTGGAAAATTAGGTTACGTACTTTGTTTGCCCATATGAAACGAGAATTCTTTTGATGTACAGAAAACGTTCATCACTTGTTTGGAATCCGAATTGAATCGAACATTATATATATATATATATATATATATATATATATATATATATATATGGATAGATGACGAATGGAATATGTGACTTTTTGCGTACTTCTAGCTTTGCCGATGATGTTTACAAATAAAAATGAGACGATTTAATGGAGTACCGAAATATTACGGAAAAACTGTTCAAATATCTCGCTCGAGAAGTTAACACAATTTTGAAGTTTTTTTTTTCATTCGAGAAATTGATGGTTTTCGTAGTCACCCGCGGTAATGGCAATGATACTTTATAATTTTTAACAGGCAAGTGTATTTTTCAAATAAATAACAAATACCGAAAATCTAAAAAAAGGATGTTTTAGAGATTTAGAAGATGAAACTGCTAAAAACGCCTTCGTGAAAAGCTTTGGCCAACACTATATGATTCTCCTTCCTTGATAAAATGCGCAGTCTCTTATCAATGAAAATATTTCTAAAATCGGATGCGTCTTTCTAATAGTAGCCGTAATCAACCGTACTAACCTACCGTAGATTATAAATAATATATATTTTTTATATAAAATAAATTATTTTCAAAACTTAATGAAATATTAGAAACACAAAACTTCCTTCAAATTAAATTTAATTCTGATAGGGATAATAGACTTTTCTATACATTTTATGGCTGATAGATATATTCAATTTATCAATAAAATTGTTTGATTTGACTTTGGAGGGAGTTATCTAAGATTAACCCTGAAAAGTTTCCGTCGCTTCCATATCTTACCATACCTTACAATTTGAAAACTTATGTATCGCCGAGATCAATAAAAATATCAAAACAATAGCTATAATTTTTGTCCAAAACAGCCGTCAATAGTGATGGTTATAAAATCGCACCTTCCACAAAAACCGCATGTGGGTATAGAAATAATTTTAAGGCTAATGTAGAGGCATAGTTTGTCAAATTGATTCAAGGCATAAGGCATGATCGACCATAATAATTTGTATATCCTTTCGAAACACTGAGGAATGCCATATATTTTTTTTGCTTTTCAACTTGATAATTAAATTATCTAGCATAAATTCAAGCATTTAATCGTCACAATGTTACGCATACTCTCCATCGTTGCGAGTACAACAGTTGAAACGAAATAACTCGATAAACGAATACACAAAAACTGATCTAATGACGTTTTTCTTAAACAAAAAAAGACAACTCCGAAAATGAATCCGCATCGCCCGAATAAAAAGAAACGATATTTCGTGAGAATCGAGAATCCGCGCGTAAAAAAATAACGGAACGACGCATCTAAACAGGTGAAGTCACGCGGGAATTAATGAGCCGAAAATAAAAGAAACATCGAGACGCATTTCATCACCGAGTGAATCATACATTTTTTCCGACAAAAACGAACGAGTTATTTTTTTTGTTGCGCAAATCCCTTCGGGAAGCTGACAAAAACTAGAATTTCCATTCGCTCCATCTTCCTAAACGAGCATTTTTTCACTCTCGCGCGAGGGAATAAAAAAAAAGAGCACGCAAGAGCACGCGAAGCCATAAACGCTTCTCCCAGCGGAAAAGCAGATGTAGTCATTCATCCGCGACCGGTTTTATGCTGCGCTCGGCCGAGGTCTCCTCATATACATACACACACACACACACAGTGAAACCAGAAAGGGAAACGGTGCGTGCAGCTCATTTGATTGATCGCCGAGTCATCAATTAATCTTTGTGACGCCCATCTTTCCCACACGCCCCAAAAAAAACCTTCTCCCCTTCCACTCCGCTTTTTTTTGGACACTACGAGGATCGGGTTGCACTAAAGGACTAACCAACCCACCCCACCCCAAAAAAAAACCCCTCTCTTCTCGTCCCATTAATATTGCATTGGAAAAGATTACGCGGCGTGAATGGGACCATCAGGGCGTAAGTATCTATGGCTGGCGGGTTTGGGTTAAAGGTGTATGTATGGCGTGGAAGGTAGGTACGGTTGGAAAGGGCCAAAAGGGAGGATGAGAAGAAAAATTTCAAACGCCGCCATCGAAAACACATGTTTGAGCGTTAAATCACCCGTTTTAGTCTCTACGGGATTTTTCGGAATGAAAAAAAATACTGGTGCGGATTGATAGCGATCAGAGACCGGCACGGCGAGTTACCGTAGTATGGATATATGTAGTTCCATCTATATATATACATAGTGCAAGAACTTGCATATGTTCTCGAAAGCATACGTTTCGGCATCCATAAATGCAAACGATGCTAAGAGGAAATAACTGTTCCAAGCGCAAACGGCAATGTGACGCTAAATAAAACAGTTGGAACTTAAAAGGTTAAAGAATATAATGCAGCAGATAATTTAAGGGGTAAACATTTAACAATATTAAATTATATTTAAAATTTTGATGTAATTTCAAAGAGTAAAATTTTTTAATTTTCATGACAAGGTTTTTTTTATTACAAGACTTAAAATATGGGTTTAAGGTAATTTCTATGCAAGACAGAAACATGACGGAGATATAACATTTTCACTTCGAAATTTTATATTAAAACCAAAGAAATCATATCATTTGCGATTTATGCAGAAAATTTTATTTTATACCAAAATATATCTATTATGTGTATTTAAAGCGGCCGCATAAGCTTATACAATTTTCTATGATAGCATAATACTGTTCATAAAATTCTGAAACATTTTAAATATCTCGAATTAATGTGTAAAAAGTATCTCATATGTGCACCAATACGGGTGCAATTTGTTTTCAAACGATCGCAGGATGTTTACGATTCTTCCCATGATGAAATGCATTTCCCTCGCTATTATATTTCGATAAATAACGAAAAAAATCATGACGCCGCAGACGGTCTCATAATATCACCATTCTCAAAGCAGCACATCCATTCAGGTAATTATTCTTCGTCTCTATCCCTAAAAAAAACGTTGACACGGAGAGCAACTCTTATGGGCACCGAGAGATAATTGGTCCTTTCACCCGACTTTACACCGAAGATTCGAGTCTTTGATCGCATTTTAAATACATCGAAAAACCATTTTCCCTTAACCATCATGGAAGCAGCACACGCCGTCCCGCGTTCCGACGAACCACGCACAAACCCCCTTTTTTCCCCACCTTCCTACGGTGCGGGAGATCTGATATCCAAAAACCCCATTCCGCTCATAAAAGACTCATTACGACTCCAAAATGAAGTCCTCTTCCCGTCCCATTCTCTTCCCTCCCCCCCCTCTCTCTCTCTCTTCATCCTGGGACGGAGGCGGTAACAGTAACCAACTGCGCGAAACGCTTCCTCAGCCGCCTTTGCCAGCACCCGCAAAAGCTGGACCGTTTCCAGAACCGCATCGAATCCCTCCGCACCCCATTCACTCCCCTTTTCCCTCCCTCCCTCCCTCTGTGTTTGACGCCTACCTCTTCCTCTTCAACGCCCGCACCCACCATGTACGGCCGCCTACGACAACCCACTCTCTCATTCCCTCTCTCCCTTCCACCTCACGCTCTCTCTCTCTCTCTCTCTACATCTCGCTCCCTCCCGGAGCGGCACTAAAGCTCTCTTTAACGCTTCACGGACTAACGAAACCCTATCGATTAAATGCGAACCAGAGCCAATAAACTGCCGATATAGGAGTGCTAAAGGGATTGTGATGGTAGGGCGAGATTGCAAATGGACTGGAGAGAGAGAGAGAGAGAGTGTGAGAGGGGGAGGAGTGTGAGGACGAATTGAGAAAGGGAAAACGAAAGAGACGGAGGAGAAAATGATTGGGAAGGAGAAAATAAAAGGAATAAGAGAAAGAAAAATTAATAAAAACAAAAAAAAAGCGAAGGAAGTGCGGAATCTGCCATTTTTGGAAGTGGAAAATGAAATTAATTTTAATCTTTGAAAAGTCTTCGGAAAATAAAGCATCAGAAAGCTGGGGCTTAAATTTATAATACAAAGAGTTACGTCTCTTGACTCCTCGCGATGCCATCCTCCTCTATTTTGTATTACTAAAAGAGCTATTATCATACCGATTCAAACAAGATTAAACTATTTGCTGACATGGTAACCAAAATTTATTCTCTTATAACAGTATCAACTAAAATAAACCTCATTATTTCAACGAAAGAACCATTTAAGTAGCCAGTTCGCACCTTTTTTGCAGTCAGCTTTAAAATGCTGTTTAGTTAATTCTCTGAGATGAAACATAATTTTCTTATTTGAAATCGAGACAGAAAGATCAGTTGAAATACACATCTTCAAAATAATATTTTCTTCATATTTTTCGACCTTCCCGACGATTTCACCCATTACGAAAAAGCTCAAACACGTAGTTCCTCTGGAAGAACGTTACGTTTCATATAATTTACCCTATATAAGTGAGCGCTTAAAATGGAGCAGATAGCTGATATTTTCCTCAAAAATATTGGTCCTCGAGAAAGAGCCGGAAAATAAATCCCCTTAGATGTAAGAACATAGTCGATGTTTCTTTAGGACGGAGACTTGAGAAAATAAGAGAAAGAATTACACGGTAGGCACGCGCAAAGAAAGGGAAAAAAAGAGGAGGACACCATCAGACAAAGGATTAGGAAGATAAAAATCGATGCCGCGCAAACGAGAGAGAGGGAAAAAGTGAACAAATATTTAGCAAGAAAGGCAATTAGATTAGCAAATAATGCAATAAAAGGGAGAGAGAGAGAAAAAGAGGGGGAGAGAGAGATGGAGAGAGAGGGATAGATGGGGAGAGGGAGAGAGGGGGGGGGAGAGGGAGAGAGGGGGAGAGGGAGAGAGAGAGGGGGGAGAGAGAGGGGGAGAGAGAAAAAGAGGGAGAGAGGAGAGGGGGGAGGAAGAGAGAGGGAGGGAGAGAGGGGAGAGAGAGGGAGGTGGAGAGAGGAAGAGAGAGGGGGAGAGAGGGGAAAGAGAGGAGGAAGAGAGAGGAGGAAGAGAGAGGAGGGAGAGAGAGGAGGGAGAGAGAGGGGGAGAGAGAGGAAGAGAAAGGGGGGAGAGAGGGGAGGAGAGAGAGGGGGGGAGAGAGAGGGGGAGAGAGAGGGGGAGAGAGAGGGTGGGAGAGAGAGATGGGGAGAGAGAGATGGGGAGAGAGAGATGGGGAGAGAGGGGGGGTGGAGGGAGGGACAGAGAGATAAAAGAGGGATTTGTTGAGAGAAAAAAATACATTATACGGGATTAAGAAGAGATGAAGGAGATTTTGGACAAAGAGAAAGGAGAATAAAAGAGAGGTAGAGAGAGAGAGAGAATGCGGAATGAGAGAAACGGAGGGAGGAGGAGGATTGACAGATGGGAATGGGAGGCGGAGCGGAGGCGGCGTGTGTGGGTAGGGTTGGGAGGCAGGGACATCTGCGTTGTGGTTGAACCAACACCGGAGTCTCTCGCATCCTCGAATGCCCTAAGGGACGCTGCGAGGGTGACAATCGAGTGAAGTGGGAGTATGGAACAGTTGGAAAGCGTTTAGAGTTCCCTGCAGAGACGGAAAATGCCTGGGGAGAAAGTGAGGGAGGAGAGGAAGGGAGGGAGGAGGAGAGAGAGAGAGAGGACGAATGAAGAGGAGAAGCGAAGAGAGGGTAAGAGAGATAAGGTGAAGTGGATGAAGGGAAGGAAGGCGGGAAAAGGGAAAATGATAATGAAAATAATATCTTACGTATATTGAGGGAGATGTTTGACAGTCATTTCCATTATTACGCATAACCCTGATGTGTCGGGATTATAACCCGCTGCATTAGTTTCCGCCGGAATATACTCTTAATCACCCGATGAGGAGAAGAGAAAAGGAGGAAAGGGGAAGGATGGCAGAATGGAGGATACGAAAGGAATGGGGGTTACTAAAGAGAGAGAGAGAGAGGGGGGTGGGAGAGTGGACCGAAGAAAAGTTAAAGGAGGGCAATGAAAAGGTAGGAAGATGAGATGATGTAGGAGGGAGGGAAGGGGAAGCTTGAGAGGGAGGGAGGCTAGGAGAGTGGGAAGAAGGAAGATGTGGAAAAGGGACAAAGGAGAAGATGTAAACAAAGAAATGCGGGGAGGAAGAATATGAAGAAAAAGGAGATGGGAGAGGGTTGTGTATAAAGGAGAGAAAATTGGATGGAAAGAGAATATGACTGGGAAAGAATTGGACGTAGAGAGAATTGGTTTGAGAAACAATAGGACGGATGGATCAAAGCGTCCGACTTGATCCCAAGAAAATATTATGAGTTGGGGACCTCTAGGTCTCCATTAATTCCTTGAACAACGACGTAGTCACGTCATGCACATCCATTGTCCCCACTTTTTCCTAGGTCTCTTCCCACTCCTGATTTGATGCCGCTCCCATCTCTCTGCAGAGCTCAAGTTAAACTACGCAGACTCTGGTAAGAGGCAAAGCGATGTATGAGAGAAACAGTGGAAATAGTAAGCAATACGAAGCATAGTGAGGTAGACAGCAGTGGTGATGGAAATATATATATATATATATATATATATATAGCGAGTCCCCGACTTACACGGGTCCGAGTTACACGAATCCATAGATACACGGATACATGACAACTTATCAGCGCGCTCGATTTTTAGTTCAACCGCCACACAATAGATGGCGTTACTAGAACAGTAATCCCTCGGTATACGAGCAATCGGTTTACGAGTTTTCGCTTACACGAGGTGCACAAATTATTACCTGATTTTCAATTTACGAGTCAATTTTCGCTTATACGATTTCCTTCCTCTCGAAAACCGATCGTTTTTACCGGCACCTATTCTCGGCTTTCGTCGGTTCCCGAATCTTCTCGAATGCGCAGGACGTCACGGCATCCCAACTTTAATGACGTAACTATTGTTTATAAAATTTATAACATGGGATGTATTGGGAAATTAATTTTCGTTTTACGAGTTTTCCCCTTGCGAGCAGTTTTAGAGGAACAAATTAAGCTCGTAAACCGCGGGATTACTGTACGTTGACGCACAGCTGACAGCGTCGCTTTCGCCATTTAGATTTGTTATCCCCTCGGTGCAAGTTGTCTCTCGTTACTGTACTGCTCTTCATAAACAAACTATAAACCCTCATCACATAAGCACTACTTTTTTAGCTTGAACAATTCATTGAAACGAACGTACATGTCAATAAATATATCGTATTTAAGCATTGTTGGACTTACACGGTTTTCAACTTACACGGCGACATTTGGAACGAATTAACCGTGTAAGTTGGGGACTTACTGTATATATATATATATATATATATATACACATACATACATACATATATATATATATATATATAACATTGGAAGAGGGAGAGATACAAGAAGAGGAGAAGAAAATAGAGATAATGAGTAGATGAATGAGTGAGTGAGGTAGATGGAGAATATAAAGAAGAACGGGGGAAAATCAGGGCAAAAGTGAGTTAAAAATAAATGTAGGGAAAGAAAGAGAGAGAGAGCGATTGGAACGCCGACGAGATTGAGTCGCGTGGGAAAGATTAAAGTGTCCATCGAGAGGGTGAAAGGACTGAAAGGAGACGCTCGAAAGATTTATTTTTGGAGGAAACGGGAAGAAAAAGATACAGAGAGAGAGAGAGAACTAGCCTTAATGGAAAAGGGCTTCGTATGGAAGATTTGAATAAACCGAGGATGTAATCGGGCAAGGTTGAGGAATATAAAAATCCGTCGAGGCAAAATTTATCATAAAATGGCACTTTCAACGGTCAAACTAGTAATTCAATAGAGTAGCGGTTCGCAAATATTTCGTAATCTCGGCACCCTCTCAAAAATGGTTTCCATCCCTGAAACGATTTTGTTTTTTTTTTAAACATATGGGTATCGCAACATTTGCAGGAATATTTTCGTTGTTGCGAAACCACAATGAATTTATTAGAGGAAAACTTATTGCACTAACGACCTACCAATATTTCTAAATCATGGATTTATTTAACTGAAAAATTCTTTCATGGCACCTCTGAAAATTAGCTGCGGAACCCCAGGGTACCGCGGTACCCAGTTTACGAAGCAACGCAATAAAGCGTCGATCATTCTAGCTTATTATTTACAGATCTTTTTGGGTACATTGTTGGAATCTAGTATTCAATGACGTATTTACACAATTGTATGGTATTTTTTACTCCATTTATGCACATATTATAGCGTCAAATAGTAAGTAATAACAATGAAGAATTTTGTACTTTTGTTAAAAGCAATACTCAATTTTATCTTGAAATTTACTTGATCTCAAATTAAAAATTTAATTTTTTAAGAAAGGATGGCATTCGGATGTATGAAATTAGGATAATCGACGCGCTACCGCATTGAGGAATATGGTCTCAAGAATAACAGATTTCGCTAACGAGAATTTTAAATTACAAGATTTGGAAAACGAGCAATACACGTAAAATTTCATACATATGGCGGAAAAATAATAAATTATCCACTCAAGAACGTCAAATGGCATGTCTTTGTCACGCCATTTTTATCAATGAATACAAACGCATTCCTCCATGTCGAGTAATCTCGCGTATTATCTTTTCGAAAGTTAAAATTTCGTGGTTGCCAAGCTATATGATGCATCTTCACACTTGCGACATGGATAATTCGAAGTTGCGACGCTTGTGACAGCCATTGAGCCCATTTCTCAGTCTGACCACACTCTTCTCCCCTTGTTTAAGAAGATTAAAAATTAACAAAAAAGAAGACACGCATGGCGTGCGTACGTTGAAAGTACGTTCTGCAGATTTCATCCCGTAAGGAGCAAGCTTCAAGTAACACGCTTCCCACCAATTATGCTGGACAAACCGTGTCATCCACTAAAGTTTTTTTTATTTTTGCACTAACAATTTTACACGAACCAGAAAACACTGAGGTCACTGTAGAATCACTTTTGTTTATAGATGTGAAATTTTTGTTTCAGAAACTTACGCCATCTATAATTTAACAAATTATACCATTCTTCCAAAAGAACATTTTAACATTTTACCATAAAGAAACATTTTCATGGAATTAATCAACGCCATTATGCGAATTATGGCTGTACATATAGCTATAATATAATTGCAATATCACATAAATGAAAAAAACTCTTTAAATGGCATTCTTTGAAAGAGAATTTTTACTGGAGTTACTACCATAGTGATTAAAAGACATCCTCTTACATAAACCTCTCTAAGAGAATTTTTAAGCGTCGTTTTTTTTCATTAAACTTTTATATGCATGAGCTCGAATTATTTTACTTGACCTCTCTTTCCACAAGGCACCGACATCCTGGATTCTGAATATTTTAAACGCTTCCAAAAAAAAAACGTTCCTCAGCGTTTATCCAAACTACCTCTCCTAGAAAGATTACTTAGGGCGGGCATGAATATTAACAAGGCGGGATAAAAAACAAAATAAAACCAAGGGGGAATAAAAAATGAACGCTGGCATTGAGAGAGAGAGAGGAAGAGAAAGTGAAAGGAGTACGGGGCTGGAGTGATTTAAATAGTTAACCGTTAGGATCCGAGATACATTAACAACCTAGATATTTTTTTAAATTTTAATTTAGTTGGAAGGATGAAAAAAAAGCTCCAGAATTAAACGGGATAAAAATGAGACGCGGAGGTTAACTAGAATGTTTGACGGAATTCCTTTCTCTCGAGGGGGGGGAAGTTTTTAATCTTTCGTGTTTTTGGAGGGAAATTCGCGAAAATGGAAAACTGCGGTTAGCTGGTAGATTTACTTCGTAAACGTTAACATTTACAATAGGAAAATTCCGAGTTTTTATCTTGAGGTGTGAGAGAATAAAGCGGACGTTAGATATTTGTTAAACAAATATTTAATCTTTAAAACGTGTTTTACATAAAGAGGGATTCTGAGAATTACTGAAATGATGATTTTTTGTAGTGAAATCTGGACTAATTCTGTATGCACGCTGTAAGAAAGAGGAAATTTAAGTACCGGAATTTAAACAGGAGAATTGAAAGTGATTCGCTTGTATTTCGAAAATATTAGCCTAAGATAGTGCCAGGGGCGCCGAGCTACATATTTACAAGGAGAACGTAAAACCATTTTACGTGGCGGGTCGCACTCCTGGGTGTAAGTGCTTACGCCGTATGAGAGTTTACATTGGAATTTAATAATGAGGTCATGAGTAAATATAATAGATGTTACGTGACACTACTTGGGAAAACTTCATTTTATATTAACTTTTTTGTTTAAAGTTATACGTTAAAAAAATTTCTGTTGTGCAAATTGTAATTTTATACAGATACATTAACGGAAGGCCATTAGAGGTTTTTAAAATGAAAATTACATCTTAACCATTTTTAACGTTAAAATTAACCAGAAAAGGTTTCATAGTAACATTTTTAATTCGAACAACAAAATTATTTGCATAAAATATCATAGACACCGCCATCATTAAAAGTTTTAGAACCACATAAATGCTCTCGCGGGCCGGATGCGGCCTACGGGCCATAGGTTGCACATTTCTGTTTTACAATATAATGATGTGATCGGCAAAAAACGTTGAGATGAAACACATTAAGTATTAGCGTTCGATCTGATATCAATGCCTCGAATTGTTGAGTGTTCGGAGATAGTTTTTATTAAGCAGGATTCCTATGAGGCAACTTGAAATAATAAAACTCAAATAATCTATTGCAAAAATTACATATTTAAAAAGAACTGAGATTATTTATCAGTTAATTAAATTATGCATTAGAATACGCATGGAGAAACATGGCCAATTAAACTAAAACGTTTACCTGTGTAAATGTGGTTCAGCGATATTGTCAATGTTTACAAGTGAACGACGAGCAGTCACACATGGGCAAATGCACTGAAAAAAAGCGACTGCTTGTATTTGCAAATGATATCACAAAAAATAACAACACTAAAAATTTTCTTTTTATAGGCATTTTAGAGGACGAAAAAATGATAAGAATACGAAAATAGTTTTTAAGAAGCGTTAAAAATGACAAAAAACTTATAGAATATTAGTACCTATATAAAAGAAAAAGTATCATATTAAAGATTGGTACTTGTAAGTATGTATATCGGTGAAACGGAATACCCGTTTAACCGGAATTCCCGATCAACACGAATACCCCATAAACCGGAATACTCTATTAACCGGAATTCCCTGTTATCCGGAACGTCCTATTAACCGGTGTAAACTTGCTCCAGATATATCCGGTAATTCGCATTTTTACTGTTTGTGTGTGTGTACATAATAGAAGGAAAAGAAGGCAAAAAGTGTGGGGTAAAGTAAAATCATAGAGAATGGAAGGAAAAACAACATGATCTAGGGATAAAGAGAGAAATAAAATAAAAAAGCAAACGAAAAAAAACCGGCGGGAGAGAAAACCGACAAAACACCGAGAGGAACTACTTAAGCGACCGCGCGATAAACCTAAGGAGATAAACGTCACGGGAAAACCGGATTAGGAGAAATGCGCACAACTCTAGAGATATATATATACGTACATATATGAAGATGGAATGAGGGAGTCCATAAGAGACGAACGCTGAGGCGAGCGCTTGGAGGGGAATAACTCCTGGCGTTGCATTAACCAAACGAGGAAGAGAGAAAAGGAGGGAGGGAGAGAAAAGGAGAGAGAGATCCGAATAATGCGGCCAAACGTAGAGTTGCCAGCCACCCCATCCGTTATTTCACCCTCAGCAAGAGCTGTAGTTCCCACTCCACCATTTTCTCTCTCTCTCTCACTCTCTTCCGCGGCACGTCCCTAGCACGAGCACTACAGATTCCACAGTGTCCATTACGGAAACTCACGTCCAACCTAAAGCTGTCAACGTGATCGGTAGCTTAAAATGGATACCGCTTCAGGATTTGGGCGTGCCTCAGGGTTTTCGGTCTATGATGATGATGACGGCGGACGCTAGGGGCGCTGGTGGCATACGGGCTCGGATTTTTCTCCGATTCTCTCTCCCCCCCCCCCCCCCCCCCCCTCCCCCCCGTCTCCCTCTTCGTCTACGCCTAAGTTTTTAAATTCTATTTCGTGATTAAAAATCTTTGTCGAAAAAATAATCTGTTCAACACGTGTATATGTATATTTTTTATATGTTCTATGTATTTCTATGTTACTTCTTTCCTTTTATTTGTTGGTAATCAAATCCTTTATTCTTTCTTTCTTTAATTTTTTTATTCTGTATCTCTTTATGGATTTTTCGCGGTTTTTTTTGCACCTCCCTCCTCTTCGTAGATGTTTTTCCGCAGTGAGATTTTTTCTGCGCTAAACAAAGCGATTACACGGTTTTTTCCAACCCACAAAACTAACATTATTCTGTGGTAATTCTTTATGTTCAACTAATAAAATCTGTAATCAATATGTGCGAGAAATTTTGTAATTGACTTGTATATAATTTTCAAACCTGACGAAAGGGTTAAATGTAATAAGAGATTCAACAGTCTCAATTTCGTCCTAAATAAAGTCGTTTGTCTGTCTGTCTTTCTGAGTAATACTTACTCCGCATCTCGCCGTTCTCTCTTCCTCTCCCGAAATACTCTCATTGTCTCTCTCCGTCACTCGATCTGCCCTCTCTCTCCCCTCCTCTCACCTCTTTTCTTGTGCGGGTGTTTTCCTACAGTGGGAAATTCAGCAATCCTTGATTTTTCCTATATACGATAGCTCATCTTTTCACGAAACTGGTATATATACTAATGTATGTATGATGCATAAAATATATGTGTGACATCGTTTATTTATCTCTCTCACTTAGACTTCTCTTCCTCTCAGTCCTCTTGTCTATCCTTATCTACTCCTTCACCTCTCTTTCTCTCTAGCACCCCACTCTTCTCTATTTCATCCCATCTCTATCTCTCTCTCTCTCCCTCTTCCTATATCTCTCCCATCGATATCACTCCCTCCGTCTCCATCTCCCTCCCTCTCCCTCTTTCTCTCTCTCTCTCTCTCTCCCCCTTTTGATGGATATCTGGGGATCGCAAGCGAGCCCGTATGGTAGGGGTTTAATATTCCAATTTGAGGTTTCGATTCCGACCGGCGCATATTTTCTGCTAATTGCTCCGCGAGCGTGAGTGCACGTGTCCACGGGCTGTTTTCCGACCCGGAGTGTGGGAGAGGAGGAAGGGGTGTGAGATGGGAAGAGGAGGGGGAAGGGACGAGAGGGGGGGGGGGAGGTGGAAGGGAAGGGATGGGATGAGAGGAGGGGTGGGGAAGGGTGCGCTGGTGCGCTTTAGCCGGTTGCCGTTACCCTGGATTGCACGCTTGCACGCAAAATCCTCGTGATTAGTGGAGATTTGTTGTGTACGAGTCCCGAGGACCGTAGAGGAGGGGTGGGGGTGGGAAACGGCAGGAATCGCTCAGACGTCAAATATCGTCCATCATTTATTTTAATGCAATTTGCGGTAATGACTGCGGCGTGATTCCATTTATTTCTCCTCTCAAGATTCGCGCGTCGTTTTGTTTTTTTTTTAATTTTTGCGACGCGTTGGCCGACGGAATCGAAATGCGTTACTGCTGCTCTTCAAGCTCTTTTTTCCAACGGTTTACCGTCATGAAAAAAAAAGTACGTTTCGCGTCGGAGTTCTTTTTTTTATCCCGCATGCCGAATCATTTCTCCGCGAGACGCAAAGTGATTGATTGCGGCTCCGCTGAGTTGTGTTATCGTAATCAATCGAGGTAAAAACTGGCGATGAGACCAGAGATATCGTTAGTATAACTAAAACAAACTCAGTAGAACTAACAGTTTCAATAGAAAATTATCGAGCTCTTATTAACGCTGAAGATAAATTCAAGAAGAAGTGTATTAAGTATCAAAAACTGGAAAAAAAACAAGTACCTACTTATCAAAGACGCCTCCTATAGCCATAATAAGTTTATGAAAAACCTTTGTAGAATCTTCTTTCGTCACTGAATAGGGCTACATTTTAGCCGAAATTCGCATTTTTTGTATATGCAATTTGAGAAAGAGAAAAATTCTGAACTCGACCGGGAAAGGTAGTTGTAATAACCTAGAATGAATTAATTTAAACTTTGAGAAGGAAAAAAATTCTGTACTTGGCCGGGAACGGTACGCGGGTTTGTGCTTTAACCAAGCAACCAATTTAGAATTAGACTGGCTTTATAGCTAAGTTGGTCGAAGCACCTACCCGGCCAGTGGGAGACCCAGAATGTTTCTCCCCAAATTTCAAATTCCAGTTAAGCTTCACGCCCTTATACATAACAACTCAATTCCTTAACATTCCATCTTGTTCTACGATAAGTACTTGGTTTTTCAATGTGTGATACGTTAAGTCCTTGTTCTCGAATTTAAGTGCTATTGTATTTTGTCTAGATGTGTATCCAGTGTGTGGTATAAACCAAACTTATACCTCCTCGGCGGATTTATGTTTCGACACACGCTATCGCAGTAAACGCTTGCCCAACCTGGATTTGATCACACACGGTAATATTTATGCTACTACCATTTACAAAACAGGTAAAAAAGGTAATATGCCCAGTTCTGAATGGAGCACGTCGCATTTTACGTATGTATGCGGCGTGATAAACCCAGCTTGTAATAACACCTGAATTTTTCGATATGGTATTGAAATTACGCTATGCGTGCTGGCCTAGCGCTACCATTTACAAGTGTGTATCTATCGTCGTGGACGCCCACTTCACTTGTGTTCACTTCTTCCATTAATATAGCTCCTTAGCGTATAATATATTTGTGTGAGTTTAATTTTCCGAATGTGTTATCAGTTGATTTTGAGTACATACTTCTCCAGCCTAATGTGATCTGTTCGCCATTTTAATATTCGACGAGGTAATATAATTGGAAAGAGTGATGTAACGGTACTGAAAAAATAAATAAATGGTGCATCAATAACAGCTCTTATAAATTAAAAGCGCAATTTCCTGCATTCAGCTCTTACTTTAATGAGACCGGTCTATATATCACTGCGTTATTGGCAGTTAATCATACCCAAATGAACTAGCTCATTCGACTGGTTATTTTCCTTGGGTCTAGAAAGGCAGGAAATTATAGGTTTCGTATAAATAAACGATGAAGTATTAGCGCTCCATACAATGAAGCATATGCAATGCAATCACCACAGAAATGTTACACGGTAAAAATCTGTAAAAATCTAGAGTTAATGATTTTATTGCATAATTAATAGCTATATTCCATAAAAGTACTGGTTATCTCAGCAACCTCGAAACAATAAAGCAAATCACTAATCGACTAACAAGTAACGATTTGAAGTATTAATTCTTATTGTAAAAAAAACTATAAGTGAATTGACGCTGGTAACTGCTACTTTGTATTTACAACTAGCATGCGATTTTTATTCACCGTTTAATATTTATTATGAGTTGTGAATATAAATCGCCAGATGTGAGAAATAAACTGGGCACGTTATTTAAATTTTAATGCAGTAGTATGATTGATTAACGTAATAAATAGTTTGTTATAAATTCACATTCGTTAAAAACACGTCAATTTTTGTCAATAATTCTTGATAATCCTGTTGCGATAAATCTTATCGACTAATTTACTTTCAACAAACTTTGAATGATCTGAAATCTGAATCTAAAATTTCATCTCATTTTTGAACCCTAAAACTGCCAAAAACAAAAAATTTTCACTTTATTGAATGTATTGAGTCTACAGAAACGGAAATAGGCATTGTTCTAAAAAATATTTTTGGAGAACGTACAAGCTTTTCGTTTGAATGTGAAATAAAATTTCATTCTAGAAAGAAGGCTTTGGGAATGATGTAAAATACTTTATTTAGTTTACCTGTTAGAAAACTTTAAAAAACACATATTTGTGTTATTCAAATCCAGCACCTGCTATTTTATATGATGCGAACTCCATGCATAACTTAATTCCTTTATTTAAATTCTCGAGGCTACGGGAACATGCGAATTCAGGCGACTGATAGGAAAAATATTTTCCGAAGGACGTTGATGTCTCTTCGTGCTATTTTTAGAAAGGGAACTCCAGCTCCAGTGCCGCAGGGTATTTATCGCGTGAAATGAGTTTATGCATGTATTCGTATCTACCGCGGTAAGCGCTTCTACACATACATACACACACAGCTGCAAAGCTTATCGGACCGTAAAGTAATGCATCTATTTGGTTTCTATACGTTTGGATTTCGAAGTGCAAAACGCCAAGTGAACTAACTGCGTAGATAAGAGGTTATCTACTTGATATTCGCTAAATTGTGGTTGGCGTCTTGCGGTAGTGCTTCAAACTGGTACGAGCGATGCACCCTCGCGTTTCCCTCAAAAGGTTAAGGTACTGAAATTTCCATTTTTCTTTCCGGTAAGGCGGAAAGCCAGATAGAGAGGGCGTCGTGATTCGGATTCGCTATCACCTCGAATGATTAATGATTGATGTTTGTTCACTTTAAATTGGCGACAACGCTGTATGTGGACCTATGAAATAAATAAATAAATAAATTGAGAAGTTATTAAGGTAGGTATATCAAATGGTTTAAAAGATGAAGTTTGAAATTTTATTTTCGGCAATATACGTAGCAGACTTGATGGAGTGGTTAGGCGACCTCGCTATGCCTTTCATGACGCATTTCTATATGTCTTTCAGCAAGTCAACGTAAATAACTAGATACGTCCACATGGTATAGATTTGAACAAGGAAACATCTGATGGACGTTTCTTCAAAAATCCGGTTTCTCTGTCTTCATTTCATATAAATACTAAATAATAAACTCATCCAAACGCCCGACAAACGAATACATAAAAGCAGAAGACCAATCGGCATTATTTATGTTTTTTTTTTCAGGAACATTCTCAAAACAAAAATATGAGAGTACTTAATCAGCACAAAACTGTCAGCAACCGCAAGCGGATTACAGAGACGACATAGAGAAATTTGTTTTGTGGAGATCCGAGATACTACTCTGTTCTGAGGAGGGGTCCACAAACGCAAAATTTTTGAGAACCAGTGGATTCAACAGGAATTATAATCACCCGAAAATTTATTAATGTAAGTAATTTGCTGTAATTTCGTGAAACATTTAAAAAAATATGAAAAGGAAAGTTGTCGATGCCTCTGAAATAACACCATACCATTTTACCGAGAACAAATCGCGAGATTAAAAGATTTATCTAAAGGATTTTAAATATACTATACAAGGTAAATTCCAAGGACATTTATGTGATTTTAAGTTGGCTAATTATTAATACAAAAATAACCAAATTTATTTAGTTTAATTATTTAATTTCTCTCTCACGCAAATATCGAATGATAATTTCAAATAAAAATAGAAAATTTTACCTCCCTTGTCTATATTCAACTAATCACAGTACTGGTGAATCATTCATTAGTAGGTGATCCAATTTCTTCCCAATAATGGAATTACCAGGATGACTTCATTATGGATCACCCAACATAGCTCTATAGCCCAGAATATCGTTACATAATTCGGAACTTTGGTGAAGCGAATAATGAATGAACGAATTCCGATGAATGAATTTTACTTGACTTGAGTATTACAAATCCATTCAAGGGAGTACGCATATTAACACGATATCATTTTCACCTAGTTGGGAGCTAATTCGAAGATGGATAACAACGGCAGTTATAACTTACCGAAAATTAACAAGGCTGACGTATATGCCCGGAGTTACCGTACCTTCAAATGGCTCAACGATCCGTTTATTTTGACTACACGACAAATACTGTTTCAAGCCAACTAACTGTAGTTCAGCTCTTGCGCGTTAGGCGGCTCTTTCGGAGGTTAGGCTCTTGAGTGATTTGTCGCTGCTCAGAAGGTGCGTTAGGGAGTGGAACAGAGAGAGAGAGGAAATGGGGAGAGACTCATTACAATGGCAATAAACGGGATAAGGGTTAAGGATATGGTGATTAAATGTCTTGTGTAAGTTAGAGTGTTAATTATTATTAAATAAAGATGTTTTCATTTTCATTCCGCGATTAAAAACTTTTATGCTCGTGTTAAAAATAAAATGAGACCGTAAAACTAGACTTTTATTATATAAAGTTAGTAATAAACTCAATTAAGTAAAATAAAAGAATTAAAAACTGAACATTATAAATATCGTTATACAGATTACATGTTAATTAATAGGAAATGGTGGAGTATTAAAAGACTTTGTTAACTTACACTTAAAATATTTTCCCTTTCTTGCTGAAATGGAGAATAAAAATGAAATTTATACAGGTCAACTTTTGAAATTTAATTTTTTTAAAAGGAGTTCACCAAGTATTTAAATTTAATTATTTGCATGCTATATTAAAACGTCAAATTACTCATGTCATCGAGTAACCAAGAATGTCAATCGATAAATTTAACTATAATGTAAATGCATGGAACACATTCTGATCTTTATAGTCCAAGAGCATGCATGAGCATATAAAAATGTAATTACAATATGTCTATTATAATTTATGTGATTAATTTGTACCTATTTATAATATAGAAGTATGTGTCTAAGCTGCGTCTAAATATACAGAAATAATTAGCAAAAACAATTCAATCTTAAGAGAAGATGCATCAGATATAAATAACTAATCCACATTGAATGAGTGGTTAACACGGCTGGCCACTTAACGTTCACAGTCTTTAACCGTAACAAAAATTATTCTGTAGATGCTAAAAATGCACACCCTTCCACTAATGAAAGGGGTTTTAATAAATTACTCTTCCATGAGTTCAACGCGTCTCAAGTTTCCACGAAACCAACGCCGCGAGGACTTAAGACAAAGTTCAAATCGAAACCTAAATAAGACAGTGGAAACCATCAAATGAATGAGTCGGATAAATACAAGGTGAAGGATTAATCAGCAAACAAGGTGACACAAAGGAACGGGAAGAAAGGTGAGAGAAAGAAAATTAAGAGTGAAATACCGTAATAAAGAAACGTGGGATAAGAAATGGGAGGAGAGAATACAAGACGAATAAAGAAGAGAGAAGGAAGTGATAAAGGGAGGCAGACAGTTTGGATGCAGGAACGATATAAACATCAAAGATGGAGTGAACGACGAATGAGAGAATAAGGAATAAAATGGAATATCTCTCCGAAGAGAATCTGAATTTCGAGGGATGGAGAGATGGAATGAGAGAAAGAGGAAGGGTGAGACAGAGAGGGAGCAAGACAGAGAGAGAGGAAGAGAGAGAGAGAGAGAGAGAGAGAGAGAGAGAGAGAGAGAGAGAGAGAGAGAGAGAGAGAGAGAGAGAGAGAGAGAGAGAGGGAGGGAGAGAGAGAGAGGACGCTTTGAGTTACCGAGCTTCACAGGCGATAATGAAGCCGGAGGAAAGGCTGTACAACGTCGATAAGAAGGGTAAAAAGGGTTGGGGATAGAGGATTTGAGAAGGAGGGAGGTAGAGAGAGAGAGAGACAAGAGACTTTGAATGGCTCTGATTGGCTGCCTCTCAACTCTGTTTAGGCACTCTGCCACGCCGACAATGTACGGATTACTCACGACCTTTCCTTCCAATGATTAATTACGCCCCGGCGATGAGAGGGGAGGAGAAGGAGGTGACGTAGAGAAAGGGTGCGTGGGAGGATAGAGAGGGAGAAAGAATGATTGAATGGGGCTCGGATATTCTTGTACCGCCAAGACCCCATTTAACTACTTCACCCGAACGTTAAACTTTCTCCGTTAGAATGAGGAATTCCCGTTAACGTTCGAGACGTACAGGAAAGTTTGGCGAGGAAACTATCCTTCATTCCGGATTATTCGAAATATTTGAATTGTTTTAGAGAGAGAGAGAGAGACGGAAAGAGAGAGAAGTAGAAAGGATGCTAAGCAAGAGCGAATTTAACCGATTCTCGCTCCCGCAGAGAAAGTTTGAGGAGTTTTCCCGCGAAATTATCTCGTAATGGATTTTTTGAGAAAAGTAACCCGGAAAGAATTTCCTCTGAGAAGAATATGCGAAGCATGCGCTTTTTATGGAGAAAAATTTCTTAGAAGATGAATATTCCCCAGACGCGTCCACTGGTGCTTTGATGTTTTGATAGTTTCCTAGGAAAGAACTCCCCGGCGTCTTCACCGCTTAATTTATTTATCCATCATATTATGAATATTTTAAACTCGTCTTTTCCGGCTATTCAAATAAAATATTAAGGAATTTAATTTTAATCCTGTTATTAGATTTTTCGTCGCTTTCATTAAATAACTTAAATGCCCACGAAGTGGGCAATTAAAATGTAAAAAAAAATACAAAATGCCTTGAAAAATGCTTTCTGTATCCAGGATCGCAAATTTTATGTTAATCATGAGAATTTAACTATATCCCTATGTGGATTCGTAGAAGAAAAAACTCATTTACTTTTAAGTTCATCAGCCCTCCCCATTGGCACAAATTACCAAAAAATGAAAATGTCTGGTTGACAGTAATACTGTACAAAAATTGCGAAATATTCTTAGAACACTGAGATTTACTCATTACATTGTACGTATATAATTAATTCTATCATTTTAAACTCAAGTTCCAACTGTACCTATCTAAATATTATATAACGATCGTATTAAAAATTCAGTTGATACACGAGCTTAAATATACATATAGTATCAAAGATAAACTCATTCAGTATAATTATAACATTGACAAATATTTGAAAAATAATATATGGTTTCACTAAACTAAGGTAGAAGGAATTATAATTGGTACAAAAATGCATTTAAGTAGACTTTCATGGAACAACAACACCTTTATTTCGTAAGGGTCTTACGGCTAATTACCAAAGAAAGATATGGGTAGCCGTACGTTACAATCTCCTGTTTACGATTCTGACCTGTCTTCAATCTCATTAGGGGTCCCATCGCATGAGTGCTGCCACCTAGAAGGCGTTTGTGATAAATATTTGATCCCTAAAGTGAGCAGGGCTAATTTGGCCGGCCTAGAGGGAGAGAATGATGGCCCTCACCTCGTACAGGAGTTACTCCTTCGTCCCTCTAGGGGCGAGACGCGAAATTAAACACGGTCGCTAGAGAAATTAGCGCGAAAGGGAGAGAAATGCGTAAGGGCAATATGAATAGCGCAAAAACAAAAGAACGGAGAAGTTGTTATCCTTTAAAATAGCTCGTTACGCATTATTGAATCATAACTATCGTCATCAGCGTCGGCTTTCATAGAACATGAGTGTTGCGGTTATATTAACATACATTATTGGACTAAACCGCTGGACAAAATTAAAATGTTTTTTTTTATAATTGGCTCATCGCTGCGTGAACTGAATGCGAGAGACGATTTGCATTTGCCATTAATGAAACGATCGCTGTAATCAGAACTAAAACCATTATTGACCTAACGCAGTAGAGATAAACAGGAAACCGATAAATTCGGAATTTGAATTATTTTTTTAAAAATTACATGCTCCCTTACACTGTTTGTGATGATTAACCTGGTTTTTGATCGAACGAACGAGTAATGATGCCGTTAAAGCTCTGTTATCTCATCAAGAGTCAATGGAACGGTGTAAACGAGCCATGATTTTATCCCCCGAATAGCCTTTGATAAGGAAGTTTTTGCGCATTAAACTAAATTGTTTATTTTTCGGGTGCGCAATCCGATTTGCTTTCAAAGGTTCGTTTTTATGATCATCTCTCGAGGGTACACGTAAGACTAAAAAAACCGAAGTATTTGCGTCTGCTTTTTTATCACCCGAAGAATCAGCTTAAAACACGGGTAAAGGGACGCATTATCACATTGAAATTAACTCCATGACCCCAACTTTATGGCAGCAAATTAATTAATGAGAGGGAACGCGACTTGCCACCTCGTGAATCATTAGCGAACGTCGCCCGATCTCTCCTCGGGCAAACATCCCCCATCCCCACGAAACGAAGAAAATATACGACCTCCTCCGTTATCTCCCGTTCCTAGAACTATAAGTAATATAAAAGGCGAAGGGGGCTTTCATAACGACAGCCTGTTGCTCGGAAACATCCAGTCACCAAGGATACAGCCACCGATCCGAGCAGAATCCATTATCCCTCCAAGGAGCCTTTCTCTTCTTGCTCGCTCCGGGAGAAGGTGAGAGAAAGTGGATGGGTAAAGCGAAGAAGTTTCGGGAAAGGTAGACATTCCTCCCGTTTGGAAACCATTGCTCATTTCCTCATGGAACCATTCAATTAACTCCCCTAACCAATCTTCAGCGGGATTCTCCGTGTCCCGTTCGCTAATTTCGCCCGCGCTCTCCAACTCGTTCTCATCCATCTCGACAACTGAGGAATTTCGACCCTTTTTGAACTCGGCACCTAATTTCCCTTCCTAGCAGACTAATTCTCGTCCTGCAATCTCTCTCCGTTCCTCCCTCTATCTCCCAATCTCTCTTCATGCCCATCTTATTTTCTCCTCGCTATCTCCCCCCCCCCACCTCTTCCTTCCTTTCCATCCGTCTCTCTCCCTCTCTATCATGTAATCTAAACTACATAAAAGTGTGTCACGCTTTGTCACTATGTGTGTAATGCTTTTTCAAGCTTAATATCTCGCAAACGACTGAACCGAATTTGATGAAATTTTCAGGATAGCATTAAGATATAATAACAAAACGTTTTATTGTATTGAAATAAATATCAGAGACCCGCGTTGGACTCCGGGGGATAATTTCCGTTTCCAATAAGATAACACGTAATTTCACGTAAAAATGAACTTTTCGACGCGCAGGCTTTCATTCTTTTTTGATATTAAATTAGAAAGAATTGACCTAAGAACTTCGGATGTGAACCCTTTTGAAGAAAACATTATAAAGGTTCTTATTCTTTTCGTCCTTTTCCGCCTACAGTTCGAAATCGCTCAATTTAAACGTTTAATTCACACAGTTTGAGGATATCTAGCCATTTTAAAGGGGTGTTGCCTTGCCTACCAAATCCATTGTTAGACCTCGATATCATATTGTTATTTCAATCCTTATTATGGGTGTAAACACGCTTTGATTGCTTTTAATACGAGAGAGAGAGAGGGGACAAAGGGAGGGTGAGAGAGGGAAGGGGAGGGAGGTAGAGGAAGGGAGAGGGAGGTAGAGGAAGGGAGAGGAAAAGGAGAGAGGGGAAGAGTGGGAGAGGGGGAATGAATGCCAATCTGATCTCCATAAATAGCTTGAACGATCGAATCTTTACTCCCGCTGATATTTTAAAGGGCATTATACTAGTATTATATCGTATAATGATCACAACGTGGAATTAGGAGGAAGAAGAAACTTTTTAGTCTGAATCTCGCCTCGAATAAAGACCTTATCAATCAATCAATCTTTCTCCCCCCCTCTCTCTTCCTACCTTTCTTTCGCTCCCCCTCTTCCCCGCCCTCTCTTTCCCTCCCTCTGTCTACCTTCCACTCTTTCTCCCTCCCTCACACACACATTATTTATAAATTTCCTGTATGTATATGTTACATGTATATTTCTTTTGTATATTTTTATATATATTTTTTGTATATTTTTTTTATTTTCTATGTATGTCTATGTTACTTCTTACCTTTTATTTGTTGGTATACAATTCCTTTATTCTTTCTTTCGTTAATTTTTTTCTTCTGTATCTATTTATAGATTTGTCGCGGTTTTTTACACCTCCCTCCTCTTCGTAAGTGTTTTTCCGCAGTGGGATTTTTTTCTGTGCTAAACAAAGCGATTACACAGTTTTTTCCAACCCACAAAATTAACATTATTCTATGGTAATTCTCTATTTTCAAATAACCACATTTATAATGGATATGTGTGAGAATTTCGTAATTAACTTCTATATAATTTTCAAACCTGACGAAAGGGTTAAATGTAAGAAGGGACTTAACAGTTTCAATTTCGCCCTAAATAAAGTCGTTTGTCTGTCTGTCTGTCTCCCACTCTTTCTCCGCCCTTCTCTCTCTCTCCCCCTCCTTCTCTTATTCCCTCCTCTTATTCCCTCCCTTGTTTGTCTTCTCTCTACCTCACACTTTTTCACCCTCTCTTTTCTCTTCTCTCTTCCTCTCTAATACAGTTATGAATATGTCAAACTTCTCAGTTAAAAGTCACAATAATTATTCAATTCAACCACAGCGCAACAAGTTTTTAATAGAGTAATTCGATTTTCAAAGGTACTTCGCAACCCAAAGTATTTGGTGGGAATAATGTTAGGAAACAAGTATCCGTCGTACAAAGATGTTAAACGAAACATTCAGATAAAAAATATTCCTTAAACTTGAAAAAAGACCATCCCCCTATAAGGGACCTTGAAATGAAAGTCTAGAGAAATGTTAGTTCAAATTACCCGTTTTTTTAAAACTAAAGATGATTTCTGATATCACCTGTGAGACGTTGGCGCTTTCCCCCCTTAAATTCCTGCCACTCAATCAATAGAATCGTATTTTTTTAAGGGAACGAGATCACATTTCTTAAATTGGATGAATTTTATGCGAAAAACGTCGAGATACATTCTGGAAAAATGCCTAACTTAAAAAAATACAAAATATAGTCCAAAAATATCTCTCAGTAGAGGAAAATATTATTAAAACGATCCTTAAACACATGTCATTAAACGAACGCTATTAAAATCTCAAAAATATTACATTCTCTCCTGTAAATGATAAAAAACCAATAATGGAAAAGATTAACTCTGTGATAAGTATAGAATGATTTCAAATTTCACATTTCGTCCGTAGGAAAACCTTACACGCTACCGAAATAATCCACCCTCCCTACCTTCTTTTTATCAACCTTCTTTCCTGAAAGAAACCATTTTTGCATATTTTGCAAGGTACCTTTCAAACATTCCTCTATCACTCTTTAGTTTACCACCAAAAGAAGACATCAAAACAGCCATCGACGTCGCTCTGGCACCTCCCGCGTATTCCTCATCCGGCGGATTTAGCGTGATTTAATTTTGATGGTCCCAAAACTTAGAGGAAGCTAAAAGGAAAGTTTTCTTCCCGTGTTATCGAGAAAAAATTTTCAACTCTCTGATAACGAGATCCTTAAATAGATTACTCTGGCCCACATTGACAAAAATTACCCAACGATCGTTACCTTCCGATTTAAAATGGTCGTTCCTTGGCTTCTTTTTACCTCTACCAAGCGAAGGTTTTAACGAGGGCGTTTGGTTCGGATTTCAGGAACGAAGATGTTCATTTCAAGAGGTATAGATTATCTATCATTTTCCGGAACTAAAAGACAATCTCCTACATTGATTACTCTTCCTGTAAAAGTGAGTAAAGTAGTTCTCATCAAAATAAATGGATCGCGAAGAGATGGCGGACGTACTAAGATTTAATGACCATCTCGATCGGTAAGAAATACCATAATGATGTTAAATACATTTAAGTGGATACCGAATAAAATTCGTCGGATTATGAATAGCTTAATAAACTTTAGTAGCATATCAAATAATTGATCCTAAAGTCTATAAAGTTAAAAATATAAAAGATCAACCACGTTGAAGTAATCCGTTTCTCTATTTTAGTATATTTAAACAGATTTTTAATAACGCATTTTCTTTGCCTGTACTAAAATTTTACCTTAAAGTTAGAAGCGATGCAATAACGAAGATTTTTTCGTGGATTAAAAGATAAAAGTGACGATGTGATATCAGATAAGCTGATAAATACAATAAGCAAGTTGTTATTTACTTACAATAAGCCCTTTTTTAGATTATAACCCTCTTTACAAATATTTATTACTCTATGTTATAATAATAAATGTATAAAAGCTTTCACAAAATTTTTGTAGCTATTGAAGCCATCTAGATCATCAATTAATTAATACGTACTTAAAATGTTAATGTTGAAAGCAAATTAAAATCTTATAAGAGTCGTATAATTTAATACTCATTAGATCAAAAAGTGAAGATTCAACAAAGTTAACGATCCCAGATAAGCTTCTTCACAAATTAAAAAGACGAAATTCCATCGTCTAAGGGACTTATCAAGGCGCCAACCATTAAAAAATCACGCGAGATACTTAACTTTTCTGATGAATCCACTGCGTGAAACGACTACTTCCATCTGAAGAGTCTGCACTGACACATTAATGTACGTCGATTATTCATCCTAGTGATAAATCATGGCCCTGTTCCACCTAAACGTACCTCTCCCCTTCAAGTGTCCTCCATTACACCGTAATTTGCAATCTGCTCCAAACGAATAACGCTCCACGTGCATGTTGAACTAGGAATCCAATTTTTTTCTCACCAAGACTCCAATGTTTAAACGTTCGCGTTCCTTTCAACTGATGCTGTAAACGTGGTTCGTGGTTTTCAGGATATGACGCAAATTTAAAGAGAAGGTCAGAGAGATGGTAGGCCATTAAGAGCGACTGGGTTCAAGAGGGAAGCGGGAGTCAAATGGACCGAGATTATCTGAAGGCAAAGTAATGGTTGAATGGGGGCGGTGATAAACGAATTTAAACGAGAAAACGGGTTGGGAAACATGTCGGAATGATTAGCTTAAGCGCCACGGTCGTAAATGCTTTCGCTAAGACATCAATAGGGCCATGCTAAATTTCCATATTTTTCTGATTCGGTTTCCGTTATAAAAACTAATAACAGGAGAAACTTTACCTACGACTAAAACTATAAAGATATTAATAAATCGAGCACCCTTAGTTTTACGGCTTTATTCACGCGACATTCATTTTTATTTCAAAAGTAACCGATGACTGTAATTGATGGATTCATCAAATATTACATTGCACAGAATCACTTGGGTTGCACTGAGAACGTTTTAAATAAATGGAGACAGAAAATTTGAACGGGAGGCGATAGCCTATCTGCTAAAATGACTTGGCAACGATATATAATATTCTAGATCTAGAATTTTACAACCTGCAGCAAAGCAACAAATAATTTATTAATGCGTTACATTCGTGTGTGTACACATACAAACACGCAGCAATTGAGCTAATAACATTAACATTTTTCAAATACGTCATATTATAATAGGATTACAAAAGAGGAAATAACTCCATAAAAGGCTTTTGTGCGGGGCATGGAAAAAAGCTTAATTTCCTCCAAAAAACAAAGAGCTAATAAACCAAAATTTTAAAATGTTTATAATTAGCATGAGCTCTACAAAATCTCAGGAAGACAATTCAAAGGCATTACTCCTACTGAAAATAGAAGCAAATCACCTCTGAAACCTTGTCATTTTACATTTGTTTGTTTTTTTAACGAAGCGACTAGTTCACCCAATAAAATAATTTTTGCCAGTTGCGTATCATAAACGACGTAAACATCACCTATAGACTTCTAGCAAAAGAAGCCTCGGTATAAATCAAAAGAAACGACGTAAAAATTTTAATGCCATCGGAGAAATAATAAAGTTCTGGCTCAAGACATGATAAAAATTGATTGAATTAGAATAGTCAAGAAATTAAGGAAGCGACGTCAGCCTTTAGGGGTTGTGACTCAAGGCTGGATTCCGAATCCTGCCTTACCCCTTCCTCTCTTGTAGGCCTTGTAGGGGTGGGGAGTACTTCCCTCGCACATGACTATCCGCAGGAAGGAGAACCTCACTCCTTATTTTTTTCTCCTCTTGTGAGGAAGCTGGTCTTCCAGTTCGCCCGTGGCTGCCCTGGGACGTTTGCGGACATCCCACGGACGACGTCGGCCTTTTTTAAAAATATAAAACCGCTCAAGCAAACGAAGAAATTGGACCATAATGAGACGAGGAAGGAGATAGGAGAAAACGGAGGGTGAAGAGAAGAACGTGGGTAGGAGAGGGAGGGAAGAAAATGGAAGAGAAACAGATAATTAAGGGGAAGAAGGAGAAAAGCATTTAAAAGGATATAACTATGGCTCAGATGAAGGCACGAAGGAAGAGGGGAAGGGAAGGAAAATGTGAGGGAATACGATGTAGGGAGATAAAGAAGAATGGAAATACGACAGTAAGAAAGAGAAAAAACTGAAAGAGACAGATGTGGAATGTGGGGAGGGAGCGGAAAAAGAATAACGGACAGAACAAATGAAGAACGGAAAACAAAAATGGAGGAAAACGGGTAGAAAAAGGGAAACAGTGAAAAAGATGAAAATTCAAGAGAAAATGAAGGCTGAGGAATTGAGATAATTGAAAGGCAGATAATGCGATTAAGATGGAATCCAATTTGGGCCCCCCCTATTTCAAAATGGCTCCCGCTTTCCCAGCCACAATGATTATATTTTTTTTGCCCGTCGCCCCATCACCGCCAACTCCGATGTTCTCATGTTTTAGAGGCGGTTATAGAAGAGAGAGAGAGAGAGAGAGAGAGAGAGATAGAGAGAGATAGAGGGAGAAAGAGAGAAAGTTGGCGATCGAGGCAGAGATTTTTCAAGAGGAAGAGAGAGGAGACGCGTCAGCGATTCCTTCAACTTTCACTGCCGTTCAGCCCGCGCAGGGGCATCGCTTCCCTTTTTTTTTAGAATTCTTATTATAGCGAATGAATGGATTTCGTGAATAAAATAATTCAAAAGGAAAAGAAATGCGGACGTAAATTTTTCTCGAAAATCCCCTCGACATCGCATCCTATAGAACCCACGATGTTATATCTCAACCCATCGAAATTAAATCACACGGACCCATAAATATCGCATATTATCGACCCATCCATATCGATTTTCGATTCTGATACAAACATTTAGATAGACACATATTAAACGATAATTCAAAATAAAGAAAAATTTAGGCTTGAAATTTTCGAGGTATTATCGTAGATAGAATTTATTATCGACTGGAATCGATAAATAACCTCTTCGATCCATCGATATTTATCTACAGCTCTGAAATCAACCTTTCGGACAAATTATGTAGTTTCCTTCTCCAGATGTATTTAAATTTGCGAATAAATTAAGAAAGCACTTTTTCGAAATAATGCTGAAATCGTGACGATACGATAAACCACCCAAGGAGATTTAAAAACGATTAATCCTCCACCACTTTATTCACGGTGATTTATTTCATTTAAACACAAGTCCCATATCCCTGAAAAACTTCCATTGTCGTCGCCTGGTGAGGCATCAATTTTTTACGCTCCTTCCCTTCGAATCAGTCCTCCGCGAAAAAACCCCCGCCCTAGAATCTCCTGATGTCACTCGAAGAGAGATGCATTAGCACAGCGCGCCGAAATGCACCCTACCAACTCTCGTATGAAAAGACCGAGGTGAAACGAACGTCGTTTTATGCACTTCGACGAATTTATTGAGTTGGCCGTCACTTCTAGATGTAATCATTTTGATACTTCTCGTGCATAATCGCTGTGAAATGTGATGATATTTCATCTCGCTCAGAAACTGCGAACCATCCTCATCGATATCACTTGAATAAACATCGAATTATTTGAAAACGGAACGGAAGCGTGTTCTTAAGATTTAAAATCTGGTTTCCGTGCAAGAGTTGAAAATTTATATTTTGTAAATGGAGTTTTCTTACGAGCTGAAGAAAAATCACATTTTGAAAAATACGTAATTGGGTAGGTATCATACGAGAGTATTGTTAAGAAAAAAAATTGACACTTTTTTTTTGCTGATTCGTCCTAATTGTTGCCCTTTTGGTGTCGCTTCGAAAGGCTTGCAATTTCTGGGGAATATTTGATGATTAATTTGTAAAATATGATGCACTGAAAGTATCAAATCAGAGGCAGAATGGAAACATGGTAAATTATATTACACCCTTTAATACACTGATGAACTTAAGGAACGTGCCGGACTCAGGGACAGGAATGAAATTCCTGGCTCCGGTGCTTTTTTCGCTTTCCTCAACTACAATCGAGTACAATTTTTCACCATATATGTGTGTATATTTAGTGCAGTAATTTTTTTAATCAACAAATGAACAGGTACATCTGTAAATTTTATGTAATTATTATTTTTTATGAAAGTGTCAAAGAATGTAAATAAGCATGAAATTGAGAAAGAGACGCTAGCCACAATACAAATATTAAAGGATAATATAATTTAATAAAGACATTGGTTTATTTAAGGCAAAGTAAAGGTGTAAAGAGAATGTATAAACGTTGATAACAAAGTTAATGGATTCCAGGTATTGTTATTCACCTACACAAGAAACTTTTTCCTGAAAGCGGGCCCCCCTTAAGGCCAAGCCCCGGCAATTTGCATAGGCTACTCCCCCTCTCCCGGGCCCTGCTGGACAATACATCCACAGTTCAAAGATATAAAAGCAACTCCAGTGATGTTCTCATATGCCTTGCCTTGGCTGATTACCTCTGTGTCCGATATGAAAATCTAATTCATATTAACGAACAAAATGAATTCTTACCATTCGGTCACGCTGAGAAAATAATCCGACGTAATTTCCTTCCATAATGTTGTTATCTTCATGGGATCATGAATGCCGAATTGGATTTTGTTATGTGACGGCAAAAATTGTTTCCTTAAGCAACTGATGTGTGGCGTAGAATTCTAGTTCTTGAACTGCGTATTTAAAAATGAAATTGTGATGAGAGTATTTGTGCCTCGGTAGGACAGCAAGCAGTAAAGAAAGACAATTAATGCGTTTGCATTCAAAAAAACGTTTTCAATTTATTACATTAAAACTTTTAATTTTATTCTATGGTAAATTCAGTAAACTGCGGGTTAGAAAAACTTGTAACTTATATGCTAATTTGATAATTGAGAGTCTTTAATACGTATATATATATATAAATTGTAAGAATATGAAGAAGGATAATCGAATTTCAAAAATTAAAATACGCCGAGAACATAATTTTTTATGGTAATATTCACAAGCGTATAAAGGCAAACATGGAATCTTCAACCGGATTTTCGATTGCTGCACGCATATTAGTTTTTGTTTTATTAAGATAGTTAAGAAAATTTGTTTATTTCAGTTAAAACCATGTTTTTTGTAACGCTGTCCAAAGCAAACGGTCTGAAATACGATGAAAGCAACTTTAACCGCAGTTGAAAATCAACAAAGTATGTATGCCAATAATAATATATTTAACATTAATTTTGTAAGATTCATTTAATTTTTACAATGAGCCCCAGATATATTAATTTAAGTTAATATTGCTGGGTAAAGCTTAGGGAAGGTCCAGATTTACAACACTTTTAATTTATTACTTCAATCGCGCATTATTACAAAAGTGATTATTTTTAATCCTACTTAGATTCGCCCCTGTTGTTACCCCCACCTGCGGCCCCCTATTCCAACACTCTCCACGGCTTAAAAAAAAACGAATTTTCCCGCGCGGCTTAATTGATTGGGCTTTATATTCCCGGCTTATCATTCACACCCAACTCGCTACGGAACGAACGCGACTTCTACATCGGACGGATAAAATAAGCTACGCGTGCCACGCAAAGAACACGCATACGCACGGATTCCTCTCTCTTTCATCTCGTTCCCTCCATTTTACGCAACCATTTCAAAGCCATGAATTCTTAATGCCGCGCTATTTTTTTTTAATTGCGAAAACTTGAATCGCAATATTTCGCAGAGGGAAAATGGCTGCAGGGGCTCGGAAGGAGGAAAGAATTCAGGAAAAGAAGAAGGGAAGAGAGAGAGAGACAAAATTAGTATAGGGTGGGACGATAGAACGAGAAAGATAGAGAGGAAATGACAGAGAATGGAAAGAGGGAGAGAGAAAAAGAGGGAGTCGAGCAGGCACACTTAGTTAAATAATAAATGAAAAAAGAGAGAAGTTGACTCGTTCGCACAAAAGAGCGGAGAAAACAATCATCCTTCGTTGATATTATAGAGGCTTCGAGAGTAATGAATCGCCATATATATATATATATATATATATATATATATATATATATATATATATATATATATATATATATATATATATATATACAGGGTGTATCAGAATAACCCCGAAATATTTTGTAGGGTTACAGAGGAGACCTAAAAAACCATTTTGAGATAGGGAGTGAGTGGTCGGAGAAGCCTCTGTTATGCGCCAGAGAGCACTGAAGTCAACGCGTTGAGTTGATCTTCCACAATGCCAACCCAGATGTTCACAGAGAACTGTTGTTGATGGTGGTGGATGGAAGTCACGTGTGGATTATCATCGGCCCACACATGGCTGTTTCTGCAGTTGTAGACTCCATCCCTGGTAAAACAGGCTTCGTCAGTAAACAAAACATACTATCTGAGAAAACCAGGGACTTCTGCACAACGATGTAATATCCAGTGGGAAAATTCCTGTCTGGGTCCAAAATCATGAGGGCACAAACCCTGAACTCGCTGTGGGTGATAAGGATGAAGCTGCTGTTCATGAACGACCCTCCATACAGCATGTGCAATAGCACGGGTACTTGTTGATGGCTCTTCTCTTACGCGCTCCAACACCTCTTCCTCAAACAAGGGAGTTCGGACTGACCTCTTTGCACCGCAGTCTTGTTTTGATGGCTTCACCGATCCTGTCTCCCGCAACCGTTGGAACACTGCTGTGAATGTGGTGTGATGGGGATGTGTTTTGTTTTGGAAATCTTTCCCTGTAAAGCTGCGCAGATCTCCATGCACTCCCTTTAGCTTCGCCATACACAAAAACAACGACAGCAAGTTCCGCAGTTGTGTACTGAGCCATGCTAACCACTTCAGTTGTAAACGTCAAATGTCGAGTAAGCAACATCAGCTGACTCGGACAACGTCATAGTAGCTACGAGGCCTGAAAGGGGAAGAGGGTTGGAATGTTTGAGAGTTTGTTTGCCTCCAGGTATACTTGAGTGTTTGTATATCTTCCAAGCGCAACCTCGCCGTTTGGTGTTCTGTTGTGCATAACGGAGGCATTGCCGACCTTTCATTTCCTATCTCAAAATGTTTTTTTAGGTCTCTTCTATAACCCTACAAAATATTTCGGTGTTATTATGATACACCCTGTATATATATATATATATATATATATATATATATATATATATATATATATATATATATATATATATATATATATATATATACACACTATAGGTATATATATATATATACATATTATATATATATATGTCATCATCATCATCATAGGTAGTCTGTCCATTGACAGGTCCGTGATTATTCTAGGTTAAACTTGGTTCTCCATATACTCCTATTTTCCGCGGAAAATAGGAGTATATATATATATATATATATATATATATAGGTATATATTTAGAACAACTAGGTTACATCCTAAGCATCCTAAAGGCAGCCCACCCAATCCTCACTTCCTCCCCCAACCAGGTCTCCTTTCCCACACTACCAATCCTCTCCTTCCGCAGATCTCCCAACCTAGCCAACATCTTGTGGAGAAAAGAACCCCCATCACCCACTCCTCTGCACCCTGCAGGGTTCCACCCCTGCCGCAGGCCACGATGCCTAACATGCCCTATAAACCCACCCTCCAACTCTTTCTGAAACCCCACCACCAACATCACCTACCCCATAACATCCCCTACCAACTGTAACACCCGCAACGTCATCTACCTACTAACCTGCACCCAATGCCCCGCCTTTTACGTCGGCCTCACCAGCAATTCCCTCAACATTCGCATGAACGGCCATCGCAACAGCGTTAGTCTTAAACGACAGCTACCCGTGGCCGTTCACAATCTTAGTTTCAATGTTTGTTTCACGGTGACGGCCATTCGCGCCTTCCCGGACGACGCTTTCGCCCCCCCAACTCCGTCAATGGGAACTGGCCCATATCCAAATCTTAAACTATTTCTCTCCTCCCGGCCTCAATATCCGTTAATATTTCCTTCTTTCCACCCTCTCTTTCCCTTCTCCCCCCTCCCCCCTCTGCATCCTCCAATCCCCGACCTTTCCACGCTCTCTTCCCTGCCACCCCCACACCTTCACCCCAGTGTCACTGCCAAATCAGTTGTGTATCTCTTGTGCTGACGAAGGGATCATCCCGAAAGCTCCAATAACCTCTACAAATGTGTCTCTCCGACACCCCGGTAAGTGCTCACTGTGTTTCCTACGACATCTAGTGGCCCTAAATATCCTTATTTACCTTTCCTCACCCGCAGGTACACACATACACACACACATATATCTCCCTCTTATTCTCGAGGAGGCTGCGGGCGCGAAGAGGTAATTCATCGGAAGATGAGAACGATCTCGTACGCCCGCATTTCATCCCACCCTCTTTTTTTTATCCTTCCCCTCCCACACCCTTCCCATAAACCCCTTCTCTTCCCGCCTTTCTGCTCTGAACCCCATAACCTCTGGGGCCGACTGGGGGAAAAAACAAAAGACGGTATTATTCCGCCCGCATATACAAAAACTCGTTTAATGTTTCTACTTTCTTCCTTTCTTTCCCCTGTGATACACAAAAAGAGGGCTTCCTTCTGATCCGCCAGACTCCGGATTTTTTGCTTTTTTGTACGTATTTTCGTCGCGAATCGATAGTACCTTTTAATATCTAGCGCGAGGTCTCTTATTTTTATTTTTTTTTGTCTTTTAGATTTTTTTCTGACGCGTTGTGATTTTTTACCTAAAAATTAAAAAGGATCTCGAATTAATATCTAGCCCCCTTGAAAGTGTAAACGTCTATTTCCTTCCTGAATAAGAGAGCTTAGCGCAATGTATACTTTAGGGCGTGTTTTATTATTGTGGCGTCAATAACCCGCTACAGCTAAAAAAAAGCATGAATTACGGCATGCTATTATTACTGGGAAACGTATGTAATTTGTGTATCAAACAGCTTGGAATCAGTTTACATTTAATGAAATATTAATTTTTAAGGGAATTCTTCGCCAAATTATGAAGAAGTGTTTTCAATTCTGTCATTTTTAAGTATTGTAATGTGTTACTCACGAACAATTTTCTGTCGATAAATTACTAATTCCGATACAAATGTTGCGTGCTAATAATTATTATACATCATGACGAATATTTAGACAGTTTTATTTACTTTACGATCGTTACATCGCCATTTATATTAATACCGATCATCCATATTGTTCTGCATTCCTAATACTGACACCGGAGGCTCTAGTTTTAGGCATTGAAAACCTATTTTTTGAAATAAGTTGAAAACTTTTTTGGTAATATCTTTTTAACACGGCAGTGTAATGACCGAAATAAGCTTAAAATATCTAACTTCTTTGAGACGCGCCAAATTTATTCCAGGCTTCTAGCGTACACCAACTCCCATTTGATTTTCACCGTAAGCATATAATTTTTCATATATGTATATATATATATGAAAAATTATATTACATCATCGCCTAACACCCCAACCCTTAACCATTCGTTCCTTTGCCCTCTTCTTCCCCCTTCCCAAACATTTTACCCCTTCCATCCAAAGGAGGGCTCACAAAGGAAGCGTCAGACAGTCGCGAGTGAATTAGTGATGAGAGCACAGGTGCCCCGAGAGGAAGTTTAAATCACGTCAATTTGCAGTCTGGAACGTCGCGGCGCGTAACAAAAAAAAGTGAACTAGAATGATGTATTTAAAAAAACGCGGCGGGACGTGAGGAGGTGAGTGATGCGGAGGAGGAAGGAGGTGAAAGCAGCAAATGGCAGTTTGTTTTGGGGGAGAGGCCATTTCTCTTTCTCTCTCTCTACTTCATTCTCTTTCTCCCTCTCTCTCCCTCTCCTACACTACTGTCGCTTTCTTCCCTCGGTTTCAGATAGAACGCGCTCGACTTGACGCGAATTTTCTGTCTGGTACATTCTAGCCGACCTTTTGATAAAATAATATTATGTGTACACAAATGTATACGTTTTTCCCTATTTATAAAATTATAACAGTTTCCCGGAAACGTTATACGCATAAAAAAATTACGGGAAAAGGTCATGTTTTACCTTAGAAAAAGTGATTACCTATATAAAATTCTTTATTTTTAATTTCACTTGTACTGAAATCCCGTACCTATATAAAGAATTCCCATTGAGAAGTTACTAAAATCATAGAACTAATCTTACATTTTGGTTAATGCCGAATTTGTACGTTCCTACTCGATTTTTATGTGGGAATGCATTTTACTACCGTAGCTGTTTATTTTTAAAGTGGTGATTTACGTGAAATTTTAGTTATCGTTATCATATTGATAGCTTCCATTTTTGTATTCAGGACTTTATTCCTGATTATAATTCTAAAATATTGATGTCTATATAGCCAAAACATTTTTGAATATCAAAAGGAGAAATGAAAATTTCGTATTTTAAAAGGCAGTCGTACCGGAATAGTAGTTATTCTCTATATGCCCCTGGACTGTGACTGGTTTATGTATTTCACGTTATGTAAGCAGAGATTAAGTGCCATCTCGACCAAACTACACATCAAACCAATTACTTGAAATAGATTGTGGTCAAACAGGAAAATTATATTTTAAAACGCCACTTTTTTTGCAGCTATAACTTATCTGAAACCCAATATCGTAAGCGATTGCATTTAAAAATATTTTTTTTGAGTTAACGAACAAAATAATACCTTTCATGACGCAAGGGAAAACTGATAGAGAGAGTACAATGCAGCACGCTTTTAACCCATTGTTACTTACGGCGCATGCGAAATACGGAGAGATTATCTAAAAAAAAAGCACGTCTTTTAATCCGAACCTCGCCTTGGAAACGAAACGGTATAAAAAAACGAACGTGCACCGGCGTAGCGAAAAAACAAAGGAAGAGATACACATCCATCGTTCCTCACACGGGATTGAAACCGAAAGCGAAGCGTAACGAGAAACCACGACGCATTAATTCTACCGGGAAAAAGCTCCGCATAACCTATAGGAGAGAGGATAAAACGTACAAAAAACAAAAAAATACACTGACCCGAAGCTGAGTTCACGGTTGAGGAATTTTGGACTATATAACACGGACAGTTAAATCTTGCTCGGAAATTGCTCTTACCAAGAAGAAAGCGTGGGGGGGATTTTCTGAGAAAGTCCTTGGGAAACGATTCTCTCGGAGATGTGATTTATCGGATATATATATATATACACACACACACACACACACACACAAAATATTCGACTTATAGAAAATTCGAGGAAAATAACACGAAAAAGATTTTGTTCTGTAAAATGAATTCACTTCGAGTTATGAAAAATTCCAGTTATAGACGATCGAATAATAGAAGTTGAATTGCGTACATATGTATGTATGTGTCTGTGTATATATATATATATATATGTGTATATATATGTATATATATGTGTGTGTGTGTGTGTGTATATATATATATAGTATTTTATATACACACACGTCTTTCCCTCCTCTTTCTACACAATAACATACTTTTTATTTATTTTTCTTCACTATCTCACAAACAGGACTTTACGGCCTTGAGTAACAACAATAATGAAACACATACGATCATGCCCCCTGCAGGAATCGAACCTGCGACCCTAGCAATCGCATTTTCCAAATTTTTCCCTCCATCTCGCTTTGACGTGTCCGTACATGCTCGACGATAATACGAAAAGCGCAAAAAATAATAATAACGGAATGAGTAGCGGAAAAAATATATTAATAATATTCGGAAACTGTATGCCGGAGAATGTTAATAAGGAGAAGGCCCGCGCCTTGACTAATTAATGGGTCAGAATTAGACCGGAACGAAAGGAATTTAAGAGGGGAGGAAAGCAAGCGGAGTGGGAATACAGAAAGTAAAAATTAAAAAAAAGTTTTCGAAAAAAAGAGAAGAGAATCTTCGATGTTTCGGAGAAAGAAGCGGGTTTGAAGTTTTTGGGATAGAAAAAAAATTAAGAGGAACCAATGCCTATAAGGAAAGCGAAAGTGTCGCGAAGTAATTCATTTATTTATTATTTACACAGGTACTTGCAATTAGGCAAAGCCAGGTGGCAAGGAAAACACAGAAAATGAAAAATAAATGGAGGATATAAAAACTGATAGTGAACACAACTACAGATTAAATAATATAATAAGGCATGGATAATAAAAATTTTAAATGCAGAATATACTTATACAATTCAAAACAGCTAATATGCAGGAATTTACAATCATTTTACAATACTACTGCCCTTTTTGATTACATTTCTTAAGATCATTTTTAAACAATTTCACATTTTTCGGCAAGGGATTTAAGAACTCTTCAGGCAAAGCGTTCCATTCGACTATGCCCCTATTGATGAAGCAATATTTCTCCACATCAGTCTTTTGCTTCCTACACGTAACTTGTGCATATGATCGTTTTTCCCCATAAAATATGGTTTTTTCCATTCTCCCACGAAGATCTTCCCAAGCCTGATCTCCCGTATACATGCCCTATAAATACCGACTAGTCTATTTCGCAAGAAGGGAAAGGAGAGTGAAAAATTTTAAACGGGACGAGTACAGGGTAAGCGGAGAGTGAGGCATAGGCTTATTTATAAAAAAAACAAAATAAAATCACGGCCCCGAATGATTGCTGTGGAAAAAAATAACGATGGGAAAGAACGCTTCTTTGAAGTCGGCCTTTTAAATTAGCTCCATATACGTTCTCTTGTGCATTGCCTCCATCAGCGATTAAGGAAATTAAGCTTTTGTAGAGAGAGAGAGAGATGGAATAAAAGCCTTGAGTTCCCTAAATATAAGACTTGAGTTATAATATGAAGAGGGTTCGGAGGTGTGTGTTGGAGAAACGTAAAAAAAATGAAAAAATGGCGTAAAAAAGAAGAAAAATTAAGAAGAAAAAGAGATATGAAAATGATGATGTATCCGATTAGAAAGGAGCAAGAAACGGACAAGTCGTTAAGGAGTACTTAAATGGTTAAATATATAATTAGGGGAGCCTTGAAGACAAATTGGAAAAAAAATTTTCAGTTTTCGCAGGGCTTAAAGGGAAAGAAAAGATCCCTCAAGTTTCAAAGAAGTTTGCAGAGAAACGGAAAAATATGATGAAATCGGATTAACCCATAAACAAGCACCTTTCTGCGAACAGACTGCTGTAATAACGACGATAATGATGTTATGGTGATGCTGGCGAAACAAGTGGGCGCAAACCGAGAACAGGTTTAACGGGATGAAAATCTGATTCGAAGGTTTGGCAAGGCGAACAAGGGGGACATGATAAGTTATCAGGACATAAAATCGAGAGAAAATGGGGTAAATAAGGAAAAATAGTACAGGAAAATTTCAAGAGGTGGACCAGAGAAATATTATTAGGTTGCCAGAAGTTGAGTCTGAAATCAACTGCCTTTGACTGTGGCAAGGGTCGGCAACGTATAGCGTGCTAGCCGCATACAGTTTTTAGTAGCGTTTTATGTTGTCCCTGAAATTATGATGACAAAGCCATCTACAAAATTTAACAGAGAGGATTAAATGTTTTACCTAAATTTAAATCCTTAGAACCCATTAAATATAAATTTCAACTCTAATAAATACGTAAAATGCGAATAATCTCTAAATAGCTTCCATAAATGTATTCACCTGACAGCCGAAGCATCATAAAGTTCAAATTCGGATCGCCACGTAAAAAAGATTCCAGACCTCTAAAAAAAATCGATGTGAAGGCGAAATCACTCCAAAAACACCATTTTCATTATAACCGTAAAAAACACGCCACGTCCGTAAATCTCATCCCATAACCCTATCCATTTATTATACCGTTAAAATAATACAATAATTTTCAACAAAATTACAGCCGGAAAAAAAGAGAGCTCTCAAACTACAACCTGAAATTTCCCTTTTCATCGTCTACATAAAAACTCCCAATATTGTAAAAACACAAGTTATAGCTAAATTTCCCTATACTACCCTGCACGACAAAAAAAAAAAAACAATAACAACGCTAGTGAGAGTTGGGCACGCGGATCGAACGAGGCGTCGCTCTAATCGCTTAGTTCTAACAGAAAGCGCGACCTCGCAGCTATATGTATTTCTCAAACGATTCTTTCCACTCCCATCCTTCTATTTACCTATCTCCCCCCCCCCACACACAAACACTCTTTCTCTGTAACAGGACACGAAAACAAATACTCAACTCGCAACGGTATTAGAGCGAGCGTGGTTTTGCGTCACGCCTACAAACCCTTCCACTTTTTTCCCTATATATCCGAAAGTAAACCAAAAAACACCAGAAGCAACAGAACGCAACAACGCTTTTCAATCCACCGTTCCCAACCGAGCGCCCTCTACACTAGCGTAAACAGAAACAAGAGCTTGGGATTGAGAGAAAAAGAGGTACGATATATAGAGAGAGAGATTCCATAAACTCGCGCGATGTTCGTCCGCGTGAGATGGAAAGAGAGAGAGAGAGAAAGAAAGAGAGGGGGGATAAAAAGATAAAAACAAAAAAGCGAGGGTGATAGAAAGAGAAATTAAAAATAAATAAATAAAGCTACGAAAAAATAAATAAATGGGATGGTTGACACAGACACAGAGAGAAAATTCGCGAGCATTATATTGCAGCATTGTTTCGCTTACGCGCTGTATAAAACTCTTTCGTTGTTTCCATACATGCGAGAGTACATTTTTAAAAAAATATTACGGGCAGAAGGTATAAGAAAGAAATTATAACGTCGAGAGAGAGAGAGAGAGATGGAGAGACAACGTTATGAGAGAGAGAGAGAGAGGGACGTGGCGAAGAGAGGGGTTATGGGATGTTTTTGTGGAAGACAAAGGAATCACGGCGGCGTAGAAAGGCTAAGAGTGCTCCTGACCTCTGTCGGTAGTTTGGGGAAGGGGATTATGAGGAGTAGGAGAGGGAGAAAGAGGGAGAGAGAGAGAGAGAGCGGAGATGAGGGTGGAGGAATAGTGGGGATCGATCGAAGCGCCATTAACGACGGCCTCTGGATTTTCCTTGGTAATGGGTCCATTGTCAACGCGGGATGGGTAACAATGATCCTTCAGGAGACCGCTTCGCGTGGAAGGGGAGACGGGCGAAGTGGCAACACTGTGCCACAGACTCCCCCTCCCTTTTTTAACTCCTTTTTCTTCCCCCTCCCATCTATCCACCATTTTCACCCTCCCCCCCACCCCCCTCCCCCCCGCACGCACACACACACACACCTCGGGTGTCAACGGCGTGAATTTTTCAATAAAAAAAGAGGATTTTGGAGATGAATGAGATGGCTTGTTTCGCCTGCTCTCTTATATAAATATTTTTTTTTTGGCTCCGGGCCTTAGTAATTATGAAAAGGGAATCTTAACTGATGCGAGAGGTGGTCGGATAATACGAGACTGTCTGGAAGACAGGTCGAGATAATTACTCCAAATTGTTGCGAGAGGGAGGTGGGCAATTGTTTTTTTACTGCGGGCCTCGGGGTCATCTCAGCCGTTATAGGGTCACCTCGAGCCTAACAGTTTTCCCGCTGCTTGAGTGATGGCGTTGTTTTTGGATAAAAATGATAGGAGCGTGCTACTTGTTACTCCTCCGGAACGATCCCTTTCTGTTTGTTCGCTTGGCATGCTTTCGCTCTCATCTGATTGTTTATTTGTATCGATTTCCCAGTTTTCCGTATAAATAAGCGTGTTTGCAAATCGTGGGAAGAAGCAAGGTTAAATTTCATTATTTTGATTGGAAACGCAATTAATTGAAGACATGCCAATAGAAAAGTTTAAACCGATTTAAAAGTTATAACCTAAAAGTTCTTATTATAAGTTAAGCCACGTACATAATAACGTGAAACGTCTATTTTCTGCACTAATTAAAGTTAAGATAAGAATTTCCTTTAATTTTAATTATGCAACTATTTGCATCTAACAATAAAAATAATTAGGAAGTCACAGACAAAGAATTTAACCTTAATTACATTCGTAAAAAGAAATTATGAGAAGAACTTAAATTAGCCTCACATAGGTTTCGATGACGATTTAATATAAATAAGAACACGGCAATACAAATAAAACTATGAATTACTACACCAATGTGGAATTGAAAAAAGTAAGATTACGGCAATGAGCACACAAAAAAAGCCGGTAAAAATTACCATAATGACATTATTATTTTTTTAATTTCCGAAAAGGTGGCACAAAAATTTGTACTACCACGCAAAATGACATGAAATAAAATTGTTTTTTTCACCTTGGAGCTAACCAGGTTGAAAATAGTGACATAAAGGGGCCGCGACAACGTTATAACCTTAACCGGTCGACATCGAAGCGGAATCGACGTCAAAAATAGCGTAAATCGAGTCCTCAAAATCTTTTTTTTTTAAATAACTCCCGTCATACTTTTTAACACGCTTTCCTGACAACGCGTTAGTTTTAAATACGATAGACGAACAAAAATCATCCGGTTAAGTAGTCTCTCCCATTCCGAAAACAATGGAATCGCGAAGTGCGCCATACGGACAGAAAATTTTTAGTCACGCCGAAATAAATAGGAATGCGTACGCTACTCGCGCATCAAAACTTATAATACGATAAATAACAAAATTCTTCTCCCCCTTATCACGACTATCATATTTTTTTTTCGTTTCGGATTTCAAAAAAAACACAAAAAAAGCACGCGAGCGAAAAGAAGAAACTGTTTTGTTCCTTTGAAAGAAACTTTGGACGAGAGGGGAAAAAATGAAACTCGACGGAGAACAAAAAGTCAAACCGTTGGAAGTACGACGGCTTGGGAGACCGTTACTTCTGAGGAGTGGAGAGAGAGAGATAGATAGAGAAACTCCACTGAGCAAATAAAAAAATCTAAGAGAGAGACATAGATGGAGAGAGAGAGAGGGAAAAGAGGGAGAGAGAGAAAAAATGAGAGAATAAAGAGATCAAAGTTTGACATATTTGCCATTACATCGAGGAAACGTGGCAGAAAAGGCACGTTCGCCCGAAACTTCTTGTGCGCTTTTTTTATGAAAACAAAAGAACGATGTGTTGCGTCACGAAGTCGAGGGGAATATTGAATATCACAGGGACCGAGACGTTTTGTTGCTTTTTCGCGGGCGACGGGATAACAATGGAGGTTCGAAATCATAAGAGGCGTTTAAAATTGAGTTGCGTTTTGGGCTGTTTTACTTATTTAAAATTTTACGAAGAGAGAAATCTTTTACTTTCCCACGAATTCATGTCTTACAAGAGTTTTTATTCACACCAAACTCTTATCTGTAACAGATTTATTTTTCTGAAATGATAATATTGAAAATTCCGAGTTATGAGATATCAGATGTACGATCGTTCATTTTTACAGCGAAATTTTATTCTTCGGAACCACTGTAAATCAACGGAGAAGAATATTGAAAATTACAATTAAAGCCGCCTCATGTTTTAATAAGTCAGATACCCTTGTTAAACCTCGTTTTCTTAAGAATATTCAGAGTTCTAGTTTGCCTCCCCCTTTAGGGATAGTACTACCCGCACCGTTGAAGCGTAGATCTTCACTTGATCTTCCCATGCGTGAAAACTTCACTTCTCTAGGTTTAATAGTTTAGCTATAAATGAGATTTCAGAGTTTTTAATTTTTCGAACTTGAAGCCTCCTAGCAGCAACTTTATGAACTAGGTACTTGGAAAATCCAGTAATAAGAAGTTCATAGATGGGTAAGAGCTATCTAATTCAAAAAGAATTTTCCAACTATCTTCAGTAGTTTGGCTACAGTGCAATTTGGAAATTTTGATTTTTCCGATTTTTAAGAGAGAGAACGCAAAATCTATGAGCAACACGAAAATCCAAATAGGCGGAAAATTCACATATTAATAGCATCTAACTAATCAAAAAATAAATTTACAAATACCTCTTAAAACAAAAAAAGATGATTTTCCAAAAAATGACAGAAAGACGGACGGACAGACAGGAGTGATCACATAAGCACTTTTTTCCTTCTAAGAAAATGCGATAGAAACTCGGACTCAAATGCACAAATCATGAGCGTAAATGATGTTCCAATTGTAACCAATATTGCTCTGCCTAAAATCCGTCTATTCCACACAATCCCTTCACGATACGATACATTTAAAACTTCGGAAAGGAAATAAAGTGACGTACAAAAAGTTAAACATCTGAAAACGGCATTCCAGACGGGCGGTAAAAATCATTCGCGCCGTGCCTTGTTAGAGAGTGTGAAATTTAAAAAAAATCTAATTTAATTCTAATTGAAACGTGAGAAAAACATAGCCTGCTGTAAATATCACTCGTGATTAACGCGGCATCCCGTGTGTAAAAACAGACAGCTTTGACGGGAGGAAAAAAATAGCCTGCCGTCTTCTGTGCCAAGAAAGTTTATTGAGGGCAACATCAACGTCTATCCCAAGCGGAAAAGAGAATGAATAACAATCACCTCGGAGTTCTTTCACCTATGCACGTTTCTTGAAACACCTTGCAAGAAGGGCCACGTTTTTCCCTTTGAAGATGCATGTTTTTCTGTACTGTTATTGTTCCCTTCATCTTTTAAGGAGAAATATTGAGCCACGGAGCTGCTTTACGATACCCTTGATGTGAAGACTCGGGGCGTTATCGGAATAATTCAAAAAGTCTCGACATACAGAACTAGAAAGGACTTGTACATCCCTTTTGGACTGGGGAATGTTTTTGCGAACCAAGCCATTTTTTACGAGTACCTTCTCACTTCACGTAAGTGAATTTGAAAGCAATTTGACGGTGATATTATAAATTGGTGACATTCGAAAACTACAACATACAGTCAAAGAAGTCATTTCACATAGAAATGTATATAATTCTTTACCATTCGAGATACTTTTCATCTATTTTTGTTAAAACACAAAATTACAAAAATTAACACTTTCTTTTACGTTCAACAAAACAGAAAAAAAAATTTAATGAACCATTGCTGTGCCATCTACAAATCCTATTTTAAGATGTTTAATGTATTTATGCGTACTCTAACACAAATCATTAAAATTCTAGTCTTTTTCATCTAATGAAATAATCTTTGGAGCTTCAAAGGAAATTAACACCCAATTACATTTGAAAACTTTAAAAGCTTTTAACTTTGTGAGGAATTTCTATTATTTTTTAATCGCTACTGAAAGCTTCTTAATTTAGACTATTATATGGAAAATAAAGCTATTTTCGAATTTTTTTTGCGCTCAGAGACACCAGATCTGCGGTATACTCTCAATTGCCCAATGCAAACAAAACCCTGACTACTTATGATTTTGCCTGAAAGGAACCACGGATAATCTATAGCAGGGGTTCCCAAGGTGGCGCCCGCCGAAGTTTGTTCCGCCGTCCTCCTTAACACTTTGAGCTCTTGTGACTAATAGTGTTGAGCGTCCATAGAATGCTAGAAAACACCGATGCAATAAGACTTCACGACTCTGTCTAATAAAATTTACATACTATGCATTTTAAGTTTAACTAGTAGTTTTATTCGCCAGGGCAAGAATATTCGCGCCCGCCTCTTTCGCTTTCAAGTCGAATGCGCCCTTGCTCACATAAAGGTTGGGAAACCCTGGTCTATAGTGTTACGTTAAAATTTTACTCCAAGCGAACGCAAAAACACATGGAAGTTCATTCAGACCGTAGTATACGAACAAACAATAAGTCCAACCCACTCATCTTAAGTGGAGAACTTCCGCCATATTGCTCGCAAAAAAATTAGTTGACAAAAAATAATTCATGCTCGAAAGAGTATGAAGGATCATCTTGTCTTCGATGGGACTGGAAAATATAGACAAACAAAACACTCGAGACAAACGAAAAACAAACGCCGAAGGAAACGGAGAAGAAAAATAAAAGGACTGACAGAGAGTGAGAGAGAGAGGAAGGTTTTTTTTATATTGCAGTTCACGGAAGGGATCTTCCTGAGAGAGAAAATAATAATGCGAGAAAGAGAGTAATGGCAAAAGAGTAACGGACAGACAGACAAAATTTATCCGGTAAAAAAAAGACTTCTTACATGTAAGAGGGTGAGGAAGAGAGAGAGAGATAGGGAGGGAAAGGAGAAATGGAGACAGAGCAAGGGTAGAGAGAGATGCAGAGAGATGGAGGAAAAGAGAATAGGAGGGATAAGAGAGGAGTTGGAGAGAAGAGAGTGAGAGGAGAGAGGGAAGAGAGGGAGGAAGGAAGGGAGAGAGAATTAGAGAGGAGTTGAAGAGTGAGAGGGGAAGAGAGATAGATGGACGGAGAGAGAGGGGAAAGGAAGAAAGAGAAAGGGAGAGGGAGGTGTGAAAGGTGAGAGCGAGGGAGGGAGGGTAAGAGGGGAAAGAGAGGGGAAGAAGAGAGTGGAAGAGAGGGAAGGAGAGGGGGAAAGGACGAGGGAGGGAGAGAGGAGGAGATAGAGAGACCGGGATAGGGAGGGAGAGAATGGGAGAATGAAGTGCGGAGGCAGAGATTAAGCACTGAAGTCGGAGAAGATTTAAACAGATTTTCTCGTAGAACGCGAGTAATAATGCCGCACTACGGTGCAGGAATTAACAGCGAGATAGCACGAGAATGTACTTGGGAGAAAGTGGCAAAAGCCAAGGAGAATTAACTCGAAGTAGGGCCGCGATATTGAGAGAGACAGAGAAATAGATGAGGTAGGCGCGAGAGTTGAGCGAGAGACAAATTGGATGAGTGACGCAGGGAGGAGATGTAGGGAAGTCGTGAAGGGGAAAGACAAATGAAAAACGAGACAAGTCACGTGAACGGAGATGAAAAAATGAAAAGGGAAGAGGGAGTGCGAGAATACGCAGGAAGAGATACGCAAGGGGACAGACGAAATCATTAATGCAATAATAAACATTTCATATTAGAAATATACTCGTTTTTTGTGTAATTAAATAATACGTAATAGAAATTAGATACTCATTCATAGTTATGAGACAAAAGAAACACTACAGGAAATTGAAGACGTAATTTTTAATTTTAGTAATTACGCATAAAATATAATATTTTTCGACATTGCTATCAACTAAGTTTCATCTTATAAACTTTAATTGCATGATAAAACATTTGAAAGAAATCTGATGTGGCCAACACATGACTTTCTCCATATTTGGGGTATAGATATTTAAATTATTATGAATAGCATTATAAGGTTAAATTATTATTTCCTATCGTAAAAGAATACAGTAGTCCTTACTGCCGTAAATTAGGTATATTTTGAAAATGTTTACAGAATTCACCACTACATGGTATACTGGAAATTATGAAAAAAGCAAAATATCTCCGAAATGGATGGTTCTACGAAAATTTGTTTCAAACAAAACTTGGAAGAAATATTATTCTCTACAACTTTGGTCCTTACGAAGATTACCAATGACGTTTTTAAGGAGATATTTGACGGAAACCGAAAAAACTGATTATTTATAAATAATTCCTAAACAATAACTGCTATGGAAAATTGTTTCAAATGAAGTCGTAGGAAATTATATTCTCTATAACATTTGTATAGAATTGTATATACAATAATGATGTTTTGAAGGAGAAATATCGCAAAAACCGAATCGGGTTTCGAATAAACCTCGACTTCCGGTTAACCGTTATTTTCCAAAAACTAAGCAGTTCTTTGTGCCCATGCTCAAGTGTTATATATGAAATTTGGTATTAATATGACAAGTACTTTTTGAGTTTGAGCGTCCACAATCACATACACACACACACACACACACACACACACACAGACGTCATTCCGAAAATAGTCTAAACGTGTTCTAGGGACCTCAAAACGTGTATTTTCGTTGAAATCTCGAAGTCTATTTTTTCCATGATCACAATACTTTCCCATACTACGTATGGAGAAAGTAAAAAGCATAATAAAACTTCAGCCACTTGCATTAATGCAGAGTAGGACCTCAACATTCGCGGGGTTTAGTTTCATGGAAATCACTGCGAATGACAAATCAGCGAACGTAACAATACAGCTGCTTACGTATTGGCAGCAACAACTTAGGCATGACGCCGCAGGTTTATCCGCTAACAGTCAAATATACCTACTGCGAATTTAAAATCAGTGTATACAGAGGCCCCCGAAGAATAATCGATATTGCAAATGTCGAAACCACTAATGTTGAGTCCGGAATCAGGTATTTTTGAGCCCCCGGCAAAGACATATATTCCAGCATTCTCTTCCGCAAACTTTTACCGAAACGCAATTGATACACTGATGCTTTAAACAGGTTATAAACATAGAAAAAATTTCAACAAACGACAAATAAATACTATAGAATATTCCTGCTCATTCAACGTTATCTAATGATCGCCCAAATGTATCTACTTTCTGACTTATCTATACATGTGCAAAAAAATCGTTGAAGATGCGAACGATTAATTTTCACGCCTTGATGACGGAAGAGGAAAGATATCATTTTCAAGACAAAAACATCAGTTTTATTGACGAATTACCGTATATATGCGCTTTGAAAATTAAAAAAATAAAATATACAGACAACATATATAAGATAAAGGTTTAATTCGCGTTCGCAAGATAATTAATGAGGACATGTATCGGGAAGAGAGATTTTTCTACTAAATAAAGCCACAAGTAAAATGTTCCAACACCGAGAGAGTATGTAGTTGAGAAGAAAAGAGAGATGGTCAAACGAACGATGTTAAGTATATATTAGACCAAAGAAAACTGTGCAAACGTAAACAAAAATAATCATATTCGGAAAACATCGATAAGATAAAAAAATCCTTTTCCGTGGACATTCGAGCGATAAACGAAAAAATTACCACTGATTGGAGACGAAAATGGGAAGAACACGCAAGGTAAAAGGAAAGACAAACAACGGACGCGAAAATTGCCAATAATGCTCGTCAGGGGAAGGAAGAACCCAAAACAAATGAACACGAGAGAAATGCAAACATGAGGAGGAGGAACGAAACGGAAAGAGGGCAGAAAAGGACAATTTGATAAAGAATGAAACAGAATCAAGGAAAAATACAAAAAATAGGAGAAACGGAGAGGGAGAGAGAGACATTGAGAATGGAGAGGGAGGGGGGGGGGGGAGGGAGGGTTTGTCGCTCACACGATCCTGCTTCTACGAGGACAGAGAGAAGAAGATAGAGAACGATGTGATATAGCGAGAGTTGTCAAAGAGGAAAGGAAAGGAAGAGAGAAAGATCTTAAAAGAATCCTCTGAAACTTTGATGACTATGGCTTCCCCACGAGACATCTCGCAGGAAGGAAGAAGGGAAGCGACTAAAAGCGAAAAATAGAAGGAAGAGAGAGGGTTGCGAAAAGTATCCCCTCTTCTTAGATTTCAATGCCCGCGTGTTTTCGTGCTGCGCGTGTTTTATTTTGCTCGTGCTCGTGCGTTATTTGCCCCTCGGATGTGCTGACTGGGAAGGAACGTCGATGCGACACTCGCACTTTTCGCATTCCATTCGGTTCAACCCTTAAAAAAAAGAAAAAAAAACCTCTTTCATGTTCCGGAATTCCGTCTGTTTTCCTTCAAAAGTTCCGTTTCGCCGTGTTTCTCTGCAACTTTGAACACTCGGCGGGGAAACTTCACGCTGCGTTTGAGGTTTCGTAACGAATTCGTTACCATAGGAGACTCGACATTATACGGGAAGAAATGTCTCTAACATAAATGTTCACATCTTCCTCCACAATGGCCATTGCTTAAATATGTTGTTAATCAATACCGTTATTCTGTAACTAGCGTTTTAACGGTACAGTGCATTAAAATAGAGCGAATGAGGGGACTTTAAATGAGCATTGAATGCTACAAGTAAAATAAACTGCATAATGAACCAATGAAGAAATACAAACTTTTACGTATCACGACTGGCGTCATCATCAGGTCTGAAATCAATGCAGTATTGTATGAATGAATAATAGTGGTACGTAAAAACTAGTATTTTTTTAAAAATACTTGTTAGTTACGATGGGATACTACAAATTTAAGGTCAATGTTATTGATTCTAAACTGTGCATGGCTAATTTGTCCTGCTGTAGATAATTTTATATTAAAATCTAGGAAAAAAAATCTGTATAAGATTCTGATTTGAGTCTGTTGTTGATTCAAATCATGCCAGTTTAATTTTTACTTCGTTGAGCAGCTAAATGCAAATAATTACCTCAATTTCCCTTAAATTTTAAAATCTTCAATCTGATTCCTTGAAATCTCAGCGCAATAACTGACACAATAACCATTTATAGGAGATGCTTGACATCCAAACGAATTTGGAATTTACGCTTGCCAATTGGAAGTAAATTCTCAATGCAACCACTGCCATTATCGGCTGAAGTAGATTCTCGACAGCGACCACTTGATCTAAGTGAACATATCCGGTGACATCTCGAATTCTGCCCCGTTGATGTGCATCTTTTCAGTATTTTGTTTTACATAACCTTTGTTCATTAAGATTCATTTTAGCATACGTACGTGTATACAGCGGCGGATTACCGCACAGGCGCATTAAGGCGATCGCCAGGGGCCTCGTCACTCACGGGGGCCTCAAAACAGTAAAAACTCGATTTTTTTCAATATTTTATTTGGTAAAACATTTCACAATCAGTATAATCTACCACTTACGTACACATCTCGTGTTTTTACTTAGGTCTGTTACAGTGTAACACCCCTTACGTCTTTCGACACGTGCAAGTTTATATAATAAATATTAAATTTTCTAGTTATGCATTTCTGCAATTCAATTTATTTAACCTGCTGCATAAATTTTTTCCATTCGTAAGTTGTAAAATCTTTTGTAGATCGAGTAACCCCCCCCCCCCCTCCCTCCCTCAATTGAGGGCCTCCCGATTTTTTTTGCGCATGGGGACTTCAGATACCTTAATCCGCCACTGCATGTAGATGTACTACATATCAAATTATATTTTAACCGTGAACGAAAAGGAAAAGGAATAGGACGAATGCCCTAAAGTAGCAAGAAGGACGAAGGGTTGAATACTGCGCCGTGATCCACATAGACGGGCGATTCACAAAACCGAATGAGAAACGCAGAAAAGGGGCTACGGACCAGAGGAAAAGTCATACAGGCGGATAAAAAAAAAAGAAGAAGGGGGATACGAGCAGAGACAAAAAGAGAGGAGATACCCAAACGCGCTCACACACACACAAATATATACATACGTACATAAAGGCAGAGAGAGAGAGAGAGTCGGGAAGTGCGGAAGTTGGCGCAAAGATGTAAAGGGTTTTTGTGAGCGTTGGGGTATGTAGGAAAGGGTGTGAGAGAGGGAGAGAGAGGAATAAAGGGAGCGGAATGAGTAAAGACAACAGGCGAACGGGTATGAAGTTAAGGGATCAAGAATGAGCGGGATGGGAACCGTATGGGGAGGGAGATGAAAGGAAGGAAATAAGGTCCATGGGAGAGAGTGAAGGAGAGGGGAGATTTAAGGGAGGAACAGACGGGGACGACAGAGGAAGATGGTGAAATTTTTACGAGGAATGAGCCGGCCGGGTTAGACTGGTAGGCAGTGCGCCTGCCTTCTTAACCCAAAAGGTTGCGGGTTCGAATCCCGCTTCGGGATGGATGTTGTGATGTGTGTTGATTTTCTCTAAGAGAAATTTGACGGTGAAAAATGACCTTAGCTGTCGACGCAACTAAAACTACTACTACGAAGAATGAAATAGCGTTAGAATATATCAGAGCTCTTGTTAAATAGAAGTGGATGAAGGGACGGATTTGAGGAATCAAATTAGAACGGACTGGTAAAATTTGTATCTCCAATAATAATAAAAGGAACAAATTTTATCAGTCGGATTCCAATAACAAGACAAGATCTACATTTATTTCTTAAATTAGGAACGAGAACGATAAAAATCACGAGAAACGATTACAAGGAAAAAACACGTGACAAATTTAATGTGATGACTTAAGAACACAATCTGTTGCACTTAAACGTTTGAAGAGACTGAAAATCAAAGGTGACAACCGAGGAATATAAAATTTGCTGAATGGAAATGAAATATTTTATTTTAAACGAGTTAAGTCGTTAAAAGAACGAATATATATTTCGTCAAAGCACGCTATAAAAAAGTAAAAAAAATCAAAACGTTCTCAAAAGTCGAATTAAAACTTTCCTATATAAAGAAACCGACGACGACTATTTATCGATGAAAATAATGACTAGTTTAAAGTATTTTCGTATGCCAAATTCTCAGAGCGTTCCTAACAGGTGTACCTTTCGTTTGGATTAGGTTCAGTAGTTTGTGAGGAGGTTAGAAAGGGACTCTTGAAACGTCTCCTGCTTGCATATGTTTGTGCTGAAATTTAATTGGAGCGCAGGGGAAAAGGAAGAATGATGAGAGAGAGGGAGAGAGAAAGAGAGAGCAATCGAGGAAAGGAGAGAAGAGATAAAAGCGAGGAGGGTGGGAAGAGGAAACGTAATATCGAGAGGGTAAGATCTAAAGAAAATGAGAGAGAAAGGAAAAAAGGCAAGAAGTAAAATGGACATGGGGGCGAAAAAAGAAACAGCGAAGAGAAGTAAGAAAGAGTGAAAATTGAGCCGGAATGGAATGACGCAAGATAAAAAAAACAACAATGTTATCCATAAACATGGAGGAAATTAGCGCGTTATTCTTCTATTATTAAATTCATCAATATTTTGTTTTTTATTTCGCTATGAATATTTCTCCCATTAACTTAATTGACTAACTTAACAAAACTTGGAATTTGATTGCGTTACATGAGTAAATTTAGCTTATATTCATTTATTTTTTATGTGGTTATTCCGCCACATATTCGGTCACTGGAGTCTCGTTTGTAAGTGGCATCAACGTGAAAACGTAGGATTAAAATTCCAGGTTTCCATCTTTTTTACTTTCGGAGATGTTTATTTTTTCATATGGTCCCTATCCAACCTTGGATATTTTTAAACGCGCGAATCTAAAGAAAAACAAATGGAAGCAGTTCAGAAATCTACACGCCAAGTTTCAGCGCTCTATTCTTTACGGTTTCGTAAAATTTTCAATTTAAGCAGATGCACGGACAGACAGACGACACGACGAAAATGCGCTAAAATCAGTCAAGCAAGCATTGCACAAACATATCCTCGTGGTTATAATCCATACGATGTCAGTGGACATTTAAATGCATGTTCAGGAGAGGCAAACCTGTCCCACGGTATGTCTCGTTGCAGCAATGCTGTTTCTAAGCGATCGACGAGGTGTTAAGAGTATAATTAATGGGAGGGTGCAAAGAGACGGCTTTCCAGTACGGGGATCGTCGCATGACGTCAGAGGGGTGGTAAGAGCTTGGGGGTAGCTGGATGAAAAACCTACAATATGACTAGACGTTATATACGAGGACATTTCAATGAATAAGATAACTACTTAAAAGTCGCACAAAAAGTTACATTGAAAAGTTTGACGCTCTTACGCTGACTGTTTTCGCAAGGTCGCAGAATCTATCTTATTATGGAAATATCAGTTTAAAAATCCCTCGATGTCTATAAACGTCGTGTCTTCTGTACGTTGTTTCTTTACCGAGTGGAACCAAACCTGAATACGAGATTTTCTCTGAATTCGTGAAAACCATGAAAGTATATATATATATATATGGTGAGAAATTAATGCAAGAAGTTAGAGTTAATAAGATTAACAAAATTTTGACGATTACATAAGATTAATTTCGCTGAATAAAACTTGGTTCGAGCTTTTGGAGGCTAACCAAAAGTTGCACACGGTATAAAGAAAAAGATTATAAGATTGTCGTTAACAACATCGCATTCTATTTTTTTTATTTCAGACGTAACTTGTTTTTCTATATATTTTATTCGCTGCTGGAATTTTTATTTCACATACGCTCGCTAAAAACTACGCACTCCTTAAGCCCTCTTTGATCGGATTAATTTATTTTAATGCTTAAAACTCATAGATAATCGCGAAGGGAAAAAAATGACCAAAATGCCTGTTCCTAAAAGTACACCCTTAAAACGAACCGACGCACGCAAAAGCTAGAAACATGTTAACATGACCATTATCCCTAAAAAAAAAAAATCCCATCATAAATCCAAAAAGAGAAGATAAATCTCCTCCTCTCTTTCGGTCGGACCAAAAAACCAGCCGCACACCTTCTCTCCATCGCTTCCCCGAAACAGAAAGATAAAAGTATATAACAAGACGGTTCCGGAGAGGAAAAAAATCATTAATCACCCCAGAAAACAACGTCCCTCTCTCGCTTGTTTCCGGGACAAAACTCTCTCCCTCTCTCTCAGGAAAGAGATACTTGTCGAATAACACAGGAGAAAATAGAGAAGAGAGATAGAGTAGAATGAGACGTGGAGTGGCATGGAAGGGGAAGGGGAGAGATAGAGAGAGAGAGAGTTCGGAAACAGATTCCGCAACTTATTATCGTGAACCAATTGACTCGAGGAAGGCCAATCATTGGTGGAGAAAGAAAAAATATAAAAGAAAGGGAGCGGTATCCTCTTCCTCCCCCACCCCCTCCCTCTCTCTCTCTCACACACACACACATCGTGAGGACTTTGTTATCGAAGATTCGCCAATTCCCCTCTGAACGAAACCGTTTCTAACTCACTCCACTTCCGCCACCCTCTCCTCTCTCCCTCACTCTCACTCTATCCTCCTCCTTCCCCCTCTATCCTCCTCCCCCCTCTATCCTCCTCCCCCCTCTCTCCTCACCTCTCTTTCCTCCTCCCCCCTCTCTCCTCCTCCCCACCCCTCTCTCCTCCTCCCCACCCCTCTCTCCTCCTCCCCCCTCTCTCCTCTCCCCTCTCTTCTCTCCCACCTCTCCTCCTTCTCCACCTCCCCTCTCTCCTCCTCCCTACTCTCTCCTCCTCACCCCTCTCTTTCTTCCTCCTCTCTTTCCTCCTTCCCTCTCTCTTCCTCCCCTTCTCTCCTCCTCCCCTCTCTTCTCTCCCCCTCTCTCCTCTCCCCCCTCTCTCTTCCTCCCCCTCTCTCTTCCTCCCCCTCTCTCCTCCTCCCCCTCTCTCCTCCTCCCCCTCTCTCCTCCTCCCCCTCTCTCCTCCTCCCCCTCTCTCCTCCTCCCCCTCTCTCCTCCTCCCCCTCTCTCCTCCTCCACCCTCTCTCCTCCCCCCTCTCTCCTCCCCCCTCTCTCCTCCCCACTCTCTCGTTCTCACCCTTCTCTCCTCCCTTCCTCTCTCCCCCCCTCTCTCCCATTCCCTTACCTCTTTTCCCTGCCTCTCTCTACTCTTGGTGCCATTACGCCAAAAGTCTTCTTCCCTACCACATACCTCCTCCCGATTGCGCTCCCACACCGCACCACACCCCCACCCCTCCCATGCCTTTCCTCACCCTCCACCTCCCTCCATAAACTCCCGAGGGAATGACGACTCTCGCCGCGCCTCCTCCCACCAACCCACCCTCCCGCATCCACCCCTCCCTCTTCCATTTCCCTCACACCACTCCCCGGAGCAAGTTGGAGGACTCACTCACTAACGACCATCGACCTTAACAACCTGCGATGTACCGAAACTGAGGCGAAACCCGCTCGAGGAAGAGGGAGAAGAAGAAGGCGTGGAGGGAGATAGAGAGGAGAGAGGAAGGAAGAAAGGTGAAGGAGGTAAAAGAAAGGAGGCAAGACTGAAAGTGAAGATGACAGAGAAGGAGAAGAGGAAACAATGGAGTGACAGACAGAAAGGTGAGGAGATGAGCAAGGATGAAGGGAAGGAAGAAAAGAAGGGAAAACAGGATGAGGGAAGAGAAAAAGTGAGGGAGAGACAGAGAGATAGAAGGGTAGACAGAGAGGAAAACAGGAAACTAGGGTGAAGATGGAGGAGACACGCGAAAAGCGAAGCGGGTTAAGAGTATAAGAGGTATGGCGGAGGGAGCGAGGAAACGGGAAAGTGAGTCGAGGATAAGCAGAACATGAGAGTGGAGAGAGTACAGAAGAGTATAATATATACAGAGCACATGAGAGATTAGAAGAGAGAATAGAGAGAGCTGAAAAGTATAGAGGATAGCAGAGGGAGTGTAGATGGAAAAGTAGAGGGGATGTAGAAGGGAAAAATTAGAGAAAATTGTGCGCATAGTAGAGGGGGAGTAGAGGAAATTAGAGGAGTATGGAGGTGAATAGAGGAGTAAAGTAGTGAGAAGTGATGATAGATGGTAAACAGCATAGGAAAGAGAGAGAGAGAGAGAGAGAGAGAGAAGGATGAGTGAATGTACGAGTAGCGGAAATATTAGATGAGCGAATAGAGGAAATAAAACAGTAGAGGGTAAAAGAGGATAGAGGAAGTGTGTAGGACTATAAAGGAGATGATGTGGATTACAGACGGTAGTAAGGATATTGCAGAGGGGAGTAAATGAGTGCATGAATATAGAGGTGAGTAGAAGTATATAGAAGAGAAAAGTGGAAAAAAGAGAAGTGTAGATGGTAGATGAAAGAGAAGAGAACGATTCAGATGTATAAGGAGGGAAACAATGAAAGAAACGAATGAGGAAAGATGGCAGAGAGACAGACAGACAAACGACTTTATTTAGGGCGAAATTGAGACTACAAAGTCCCTTCTTACATTTAACCCTACGTTATGAATTACAAATGACAATAAAAAAAACACGTACAAACACACAAACAGAAGACAAATACCTGAAACCAAACAAATGAAAAAAAAGAGGAAAGAAGAAAAATAAAAGAGGAAAAAGGGGTAAATAAATTGACCGTAAAAGGAAGACACCGAAGAAATAGAAACAGGTTTAGATGGCTGAAGAGTGAATGAGGAGTAAAGAGGGAGGATGACGTATGTGAGGGGAAGAGAGGTGCGGGTAGAGGGGCGGGGGGAGGGGGCAGAGGGACAAACGTGGTCTGGGTGTAAGGGAGGGCGGTGAAGGGGGGGAGGAAGGAAGGAAGGGTCCTGTTGGTACGAGAAGGGTAAACCTGTGGGAAAACAGGACGAAGGACCACGGAGTAGAAAAGTCAAGAGTCTGGGAAGAAATATTGACCAAGGGAAGGAAATGGCTGCAAACTCCTCTCTCTATCTTTTATACCGTCTCTCTCCGTCACACTATCACTCTTTCGCGTTGCCTGGGATGGGAAAATAATTACTATCTCCAGAGGTGGAGGGATAATGAATGTGACCGAGTGGACGACGAAAAATTAACGGCCGTCTCATCGAAGACGCGCAGCGAAACAGTGACGGGAAAATTGAATAATTTAAATACGGGTGCAAGTAGTGCTTAAGCTGTCAGATATGATTACGAAGCCCAAATATTTTAACGGTGTAATTGTCTGGCGTTAAAATGGTAAAGGATTTACTTGTTTATTTATTTATCAACTATCAACATGCCTGTCAAAAATGACGGGAGATATATTGGACGCGAAAAATTTTATATGAGATCGCGCGTATAAAAACGACGGAAAGACACTAATTTAATTAAGTTCGACGGTTTTGTTTTTATAAGTTTTTTTTGTAATTTTTAAAATTTAATCGTAACTCTCAATTCGATTTTCTTTGTATGAAATCTATTTTATATGATACTCTCGATTCTCTTCAAACTTTGCATAAAGGTATAAAATAATACTGCCTTAATGTCGTAGAAGATGAAAAAGGACGTCATATGTTAAGTACTAATTTACGAGGCTATTGAAAATATTGGCACTGCAATTAAAGCAAAATTTTGCATTTTCTGTATCTTACTTCAGAATTATATTTATATTCGCTAGCTCTAACATATACGTACGTTGATTTGCATTAATGGCAGCGCTGGATGTACACATTCTTCAATCAGGTAAACAAGCACGAATGTGCCTTTATAAATGCAGGTTGTAATACATGGGATAATTTTCCGCCATCTGATTCATACTAAAATAAATATCCATATAATAGCTTTTTTTTATACCGTTTTTGCTATTTTCCAGAATGAAGATGAAGAGTTTCCTTTATCACCCAACTTTACCTTGACGAAACATCAAAAATTTTTAAACAATAAGCTCAATTTATCCTTTGTCAATTTCAATTGAAGTTTATCATAATTTCTATTAGTGGATAAGCGAAAAAATATTTGCTTTCCTTCTTTCTTCACTAAACGATTACAGAATTCGTACGGCCAAGACGAAAAGACGAAAGATCTGCAACAGAACCCATTTCGTGCTATTCATTGCTCCCGTAAGATAGGAAAAAAAATAAAAATTTGTCATAGATATGACAAAACTTCCTTTTCGGTACAGCTTGTCGAAAGTATCGCTTTTCTATAGAGGACGACGAAGACATTCTAGAAGTCAGCATTTCCAGAAGAGAGCGCCCTCGTTAAACCATCCGATCAACTGCAGGTTTTCCTTTTAAAAAAAAATAAAAAAATAAAGTTGTATTATTTTTCGTCATCATAGGCAGCTGAAAAACATTTTCGACGAACCTAAAAACCGGCATTTACGCAAACGTCGGAAGTACCCTATTAAAAAAAAAACATGGAAGTCCATGTAAAAGTTCGATGTATATCGACGCAACAAAACACCTAAAATAATGGATTTTAAACATTCGGATCGTAAAACGACGAAAAAATATCCGACTTTCCCTTTGTAGATGGCGTTTCATTCGTTATCACGTGTTAACGACAGGGAAACCGCCATTGCAGAATGACGCAACGTACGCTATCGTCGGTAAAATATCAGGGACGCGAAGGTTTTTTTCGTACACATTGTCGAAGGCGTAAAACGAAGGAAAAAAAAAAGAGACGCGGAACAAACTATTTTATTGCATTAATGGAACCGCGACCTACTTTGGCGAAACAAGGTTCCCTGTTTGTTTCCGAATTGAAATTATTCCGGCGTCCACCTCTTTCAACCGCCTTTTTCGATTATCGACGAACCTCGACGTACCTCGGACATTCGAGCGCCGCAGCGGCTGTTTCCAATGGACGCCAATTGGGTCCAATGCATATATCTATACGTATTTATATTCTTTATGCGTCAATACTCGTCGAGTTGCTGCTTTAAAATGTTCTTCTCGTGATACTTAGGCAACATTTCGTTTCACTCTATGCCTGTTTCGGACTGTATTGTGACGAAACGGTGGAAACAATTTGAGTGATTTAGTTTTCCAAAGCTAAAACTACACTATAAAGCCGAACACGCAACCACGCTTTTGATTGAAACAATAAATTAGAGTACTGTCACAGATAACACATACTTTTAATTTGCAATACAATTACATATTCTATTTCTTCAACGCATAATTTGATCCGAGCCGTATACTATATTTATTTGTTTTTAACTAGCTCATAATAAGAACAAAGTAATGAGAGTGATTTATTAATTTCTAAGTAGCTCAAAAAAAACTTGAGGGCCTTTTAAAACGACGCATTAGCGAGAATGAGAGAATCAAATACAAATATTCCCTCGGCGTATTCCAAACCCACGACTCAGAAGATCCCAAAACCATAACCTATTAAAATTTGAATTTCAACGCCACAACATCGATAAATGTACATGCCACGCACCTGTGAGCTGCATACGAGAAGAAATCTTTAGTGGAAAAAGTAACGAGAAGTTAAAGCCTAACTCCAAACCAAACGATGCACTAATTATCTACGTAGTTTGTTTTCGATCAGGCCACGTCATTTTGCTTTTGCATCACTGATGAACATATTTCGTTATATGTCGTGCAGATTAAGGAAGATGGAAAGACTGAACGCTAATTGTGGTCAATTTGATGTCTACGTTATTTCTTCGTGATACTTTTGATAAATTTTGTTTGATTAGTCGATATTTTCAACGCAAATGCAATTCAGTGTGGCCCATGCTTTTTCTCGACCAGAGAGCTCCAATTAAGAGTAGCTTTTGTCATTCTTAGGATGAAATTATTATTTATTCAATTATTAACATTCGACGGACGCGTTAAATAAATTAATCTTACATATTTTTATGCAATTGCACAGTATATCTCGTAATATTACGTAAATGAGCACACAACATTGTCGGACTCTCGTCACCAACTCACCAATCTTCAACCACAAAAGCAAATTTCAGTGACATATCATATTGTGTTTTATTAACGCTAATATTACGCATTTTTCAAATTAAACGTCCCGGTCGGCGTATTTTCATGTTTTATTTGGACTGGGTTTAACAGTTATACATATGGAAATATCAGGTTTCACCATAAACCGTATCATTATACATCGCATCTCTGACTTATATCGGAGATTACCAATTGAAGTTTGCACTCCTAAAACGAATCCCGAAGCTCGTCTCCATCGTTACAAAAACTGGCAAAAAAAAAGAACAAAGAAACCCTCCATTACAACTCGTTACATTTTTTTCAACCCAACTCTCGTCCGCGCATAAAAAAGTTGAGCGTCTAATTCCGTCCGGAAACAGGTTCTACTAGGGCGCACACAAAAGTCACCGCATCGATAAAAGTAACGCCTCGCCTCGGACGACACCGGCTCATTTCGGTGTACGTACTACGTATCTCCTTTCGCGAGACGCATCTCGTACCGTGAAGTGGCTAAACCTTGAGATTGTTCCACCATAGTCCTATCAACGAGGAAACAAGAGGTAACCATTACTGAAGGCATGCAGAGAGAGAGAGAGAGGAATAGAAAGGAGGGAAAAGGAGATGGGATACTCAGAGTAATTTTGTCGAAAGAGAGAGAGAGTGAGAGGGATGGAAGATGTTGCCTGGTGTACAGGGAAGCGGTCAGAAATAATTGAAGTCGGAATGGCAGGGCTCGGGGAACGGAATTGGGATCCAGTCCAGCAGCGGGCGAGTCGAGGGGAAGCGGTGGTTTGTAGGAAGGATGGAGAAAGTACGAGGGAAGTAGGGGGTGAGGTGAATATGATGGGAGCGGAAGAGAAGAAAATGGGAAGCCCCTTATCGGGAGGTGGGTTGGAAAAGAATGGGGAGATGGGAGAGAGGGAGAAAAGGGGAATTAGGACGATAAGGACACCGACAGAGGCCTGTTAGCCCAACCTGAAAAAGGAAGCTAGCTTTGGTTATCGATTCGGTAGCATTATCTGGCTGGTCGAACACGATTGCGTACGTGACATTTTCTCTCAATTTCTATGACAACAATTGTGCCTAAAACATTTCATACGCGATTATCTCGTCTGACGTGCTTCCATTAAAATGAATGAAAATTTTCCAATACATACAAGTTTTCTGCTAGTGCCTCTGAAAGGATTAGGGTTAGCCAATGTTATTTTGTAGACATCACTTAAAATTAGTGGAGAAGCTAATGATTTCCTTTTTCAAAGCCAACTATAGATAGAACCGCAGAAATTTAACTTTTTTAGCAATCGATGGGCGCCATCAATCGATACATCACGGTTTCCGAAAGTATAGCCCATGAAGTTCCACTAAGTCCCGGTCTCATCTACTAACTTAAAAATTCTCCTTTTGAATGCGAAATATTAGTACATCCAAATGAATTCTTCGTTATCCGTTAAATGTGACATAATGTGCAGGATGTGTATGTAGCACGTTATATTCAAATGGGAGAAGGCGAAACGTATGAACGCCACCATCTGATGTCGAAACAATAAAACATATGCGCACATGAGGCAGATATACAGGGCTATTCGAAAGTCTATGAACCATTTAGTAAATGTTGATGTTTGCCGTGTGACACGTGGAGCACATATTGAAAATCTGTAACACTAGTGGGCTACTTAAAAAACTGAAGTGCTTCTTGATCATATGGTGTTTGTTTTGTTTTTCTATATCATTTTTTGTGTAATACACTTACGAAATGGTTCACGGACTTTTGAATAACCCTGTATTACTCCAAAATTAAGTCATGCGAAGTTCTCGTACGACATTAACTGTATAATTTAATGGATCCTTATTCGCACAAAAGTAAGCATCATTTCACAAAGTGAGCCAAAATAATAACCGATGCAGTGTGTTTATTGGAAAGACCTCTCTCGTCATTTTTATTACGATAACAACATCCGAAAGTTTCGCCTTCAGAAAATAAACCACGAATATCGGCCCAGCTTAGCAAACTGGCGAACTGGCAAACTGAGCACAGAGAAGACATACTAATCGCCGTATCTCTCAAGATAGAACATAAAACTAAGAGCGTCGAGAGGCTTGGAAAGATCACTGAGCAAATGTATTTTTTTCGAAATGGCTTAAGATGGCTGGCAAAACTTTCAGGGACAAATCCGAATAAATATCGGATGACGGTTATGATGGAGAGAAAGTGTGAAGCGGTTTTCCTGAAAGATGACGGGATGAACGCAAAGGGAAAGAGACGTCAATGGAAGTAGGGGAATTGGAGAGGATATATATATATATAGAAAGAGAGAGAGAGAAAGAAGAACGGAGGGAGAGAGGTTGAAAAGAGAGTGATGGAAAGTGTGGGCAGGAGAGAGGAAGAGAGAGAGAGAGAGGTGGGAGAAAGAAAGAGGGAGAAAAGGGGAGAAAATGACGGAAACCCAAGCGGTCACTAAAATGTGGAGGATTGGGTAAGAACCTCACCGTTGCAACGCGTTGGTGGGAAAACGTAAGAGGAAAGTGCTTTAAATGGAGATAGAAATACAGAGGTGAAAATTCGGCATAGACGCAAGAGGAATGAGCATCTCGATACATAGAAAAGTAAGTATAATGTTATATAGGATGAATAGAGATTCTGGGAAACGAAGTAGAGGTGGTGTGAATGCCTGGAAGATAGAAAATGTTAACGAGGAAAGAAGGGGAAGAGAAAGATGTATGTCTGGGAGGTAAGGAGGGGATAACAGAGAGGGAAGAGGGTGATGCAGCAATCAGAGAGAGAGAGATACGGTAGAACATCCCGCGGCGACAAAAGAGATCCCAAAAGCGTCCTTCTCCGTAGAGAAAGAGAGAGGTGAGTTGTGTGGATACGACTGAGAGAGGGAGAGAGAGACTGTAGGGAAAGCATTGTCTGCCATTTTTCTTGAAGGGAGGAAGGGGTAGGAACGATGGGTTGGGAACAAGAGAGGCTTTGGGCGATCTTTGCCACTTTCTGCTACCATCTCTTCCCCTGCTGTTCTTCCATTGAGATTTCTCTCTCTCTCTCCCTCCCGTTCTCTCTCTATCTCTCTCTCTGATTCCGAGGTCCATCTCCGAGTTCGCAGGCAATCTTCGAGGGTTTCCGGGAAATTTCCAATTTCTCGGCGATACGAGAGAGGGGTCTTTAATGGCCTAGAACGAATGGCTGTCCCGGGAAGTTATGAGAAGTATCTCGTGAAGTTTCTCGGATGGATGCTGTATTCGATACTATCTCGCTAATTTTAAGGAGCGTTGTGACGGTACCGTTTCCTATACTGCGAGTTCTGCGCGGAACTTAATGGAGGCATAAGCTACCAGTTTATAAAGTAATATTAATGAAATAAAAGATTGATTTTGGTATAATAAATAATAAATATCGATTTTGTTGTAATTAAATTAAAGCTTCCTTATTAGCTGTAGTTTTATTTGAACATCAAATGGAATGAAACCTTAGAGTCCCTTATATATATATATATATATATATATATATATATATATATATATATATATATGTATGTATATATATATATATGTATATATATTTGAAATGCGTATTCTAAAAAATCCCGTGATTTAAATTTCATTTTTATGCTTGAAGTCAATGAACTACGTTAAAATTTTAAGAGAAAATTATTCGGTTCGCCTAATGAATGAAATAAAATTGAATAACTATATATACCTATCATCGATGAATCACCAATGGTGTTGGATCCTTTATTCTAAAGTGAAATCGAGCCGTACTCTCATCACCGCACACGAAAAAATCCTCTCTATGAAGCTTTCGACTGCGGAAGTATTCTGGGAGTACCAACATGATGCAGAAGTCAGTGTCATATGGGAAACGCGCGGCGCGCGTAGCGGTTTAACGCACAAACACAAACACAAATAAATAAAACGCATTTCGCATACAGAATCGAACTCGGAGGGGTTTCATCCCCGTTAGCGCTGTTGCGGTTCGAACTCCATTCGAGATAGAAATGATCAAATAGATGGAGAGACTGAAAAGTTTGCTCCTCTGGCCATATGCGACCTCTGCTCGCGCACACACGAACGAGGGAGTGCGTGCGTGTGTGTGTGTGTGTGAGAGAGAGAGAGAAAAGTAATTCATTGCGGTCCCATATGGCCGATAATCCCAAGAATTACGCATGGCCTAAGCGAGAGATGTAATGGGAAGAGCCATTTGCCACGAAAGAGGAATTTGGAAGCTGCGAAGAGAAAGGCGAAGATTTTGTTTTATTTTTAATTCAAACGTCCAATTCGACTGCAACCAAATTTGTCGGTCTTTTATTACGCTCGCTAGAGTGAAATTCCGTCAAAAATCACGGAACACGAAATTAAATGCTCTAATTTAAATTTCCCGGACCAAAAATCTACGGTTAATTTTTTCTCGTTTCAATTTGCAAAAGACTGGAAGCCGAAAACAAATCGCTTTTCACGTGTTATCAAACGGGGAACAAATTGTGTACTGTAGTCGAACACTTGTTTTCTTGAGGCTTAATTTTCGTCAATTTTAATGCCTGACTGAAGCATTCCTGTCAAGTTTCAACCTTCTACCTAGCCTGGATGTTTATTAGAGCACATTTAGAAAGCGTTACCCACAAAATGAAAAAATCTCAAAATTACGACATAATCCGATAGATACCTATAACCCAAAATTCTGAAAAACGTACATATTTCCTCAAAATACGAAGTAAATTTACAAAACCGAGTGTTTAATCCAGATGCGAGGAAAATATTTTAATTTCACACCGTGGAACCGAAAAAAAAAATTGGACGACGAATTATTTTTTCATGACGGCATTCGGTTCGAAGGTTCCGATAATATTTTAGATAAGATTATTTCCGCTAGCACTTCGAATACCGAACGCCAAAATCAGTAAGTACGAAAATTCAATAAAGGCCGGGCATGGAATGCTTCGAAAGAAGAAAAAGAACGTAGCCGCTCTCTGCCAGCGACTGCAACCGAAGTGCACCGCATATAAGTCTGCGAAACATATTGGAACTACCAAAGACCTCTCATTTTTTTTGCTAACAGAAGATTACAAATCCGTATGTAATGGAGCTTTTAGTTCCCCACTATATCACAGATTAAGGTTCGTTCCGCGGGATAATCTTCAGATGATGAAGGACGGAAGGAAAAAGGAATGCGTGGAGCGCCAAAATAGATGTCGCTGCCCTCGGCGGAAGAGAAGGGAACCTCGAAAAATAATAGGGCACGAGACGCGTTTTTTTTCTGTCTGCCGGTCGAGATTTTACCGAATGGGTTTGTATTCAAAGCCATAACTATAGCATGCTCGATTTTAGAAGCATGTTATTCAAATCATCCAGGATTCATTTATGGGGAAATTTTCATTTTTTTAGTTTATAAATATAAATTAATGCTTTGAGAAAAAGATTTTTTTATTTACGTATGCTGAAAAGTACTTAACAGATATTATGAGACATCAAATCTTGCATATATTTAAATCCTGATAAAATACCAAATAATACTTCAAGTATACAATGGGAAAAGTTAAAAGCGTTATCCATGAGTAAGACGTTAAAAGACTACTTGTGATGATTCTAACTATTATAATAATAGTAAGAAATATCGGAGCAATAGCAACAATTTAAACGTGCCCGCATAAGAATACTAAATACTACTAAGGCAGTTGATTAGGTACTATTTCAAAAATATAATTTCTGTCCGAAAAAGATAATAGCGGTAATTTTTACTGTAAAATTATTTGCAGGAAACTTTTTATAAAAAAGTTATCATGCCATACGCATACTCATAGGACTTTAACAATTGAAAGAATAAATAAATTTAATTTTGTCGTCAATACTGAATCTGCAACACGGTACTAAATACGAAACCATATCTACTTAGAAAAGCTTCTTCTGCAATAAGTACCTAACTGATTATATTAACCCGCGCGGGCTGAATAAAAGTCAGTCGAAATTCTTTGCGATGTTCTCGAGTATCAGCTACAAAAAGTCTAAATCTAGGTAAATCATTAAATAGATAGCGTGCAAACCGACCTTAACCCTTCCGTCCGAATGTCGCTTTGACTCAGAGACCGCTTTTTCTTCTCCTTACCATAAATCCTTTTCTTCAACATTACTATCAGAAGAAGAGGATTTAAACCTCATATACAACCGCAAATGTATTTATTCATCTGAGATTATCTCTTTCGGTATTCGAAACTCTCGAGATATATATATATATAATACTGTCTTAATATTTTAAGCTAGTGTTATATTCATCATTGGGAAATTCCCAGAGGCTATCAGCTCTTCCGAGCAGTATCGGTCGGATAATCATTTTCGCCCTTAACATCTCGTTCGCAAACATGCACATAAACCGGTAAAGCGACATTACGGAACGACTGCTTATTTTCACCAACGTGACCGATGCCCGCGAATTCACTGTAGGTCAGTAAAAAGATGGCCGGATCGACATTTGTAATACATGTCATGCATTTATAATGATTCGAATTCCCAGCGGTCTGCTTCAATCGACGGAATTAATTCGTTCGCGCGAGCGAAATAAAAAACAAAACTTTGACTGTGTAAAATCCGTAAATTTATATTTCCTTGATTGCGCTTTGAGCGTTTCGGTATATTCGAAAAAAAATCGGCAGCTCCATAAACAAAACGTGAATTTTTCTTCTTTCGCTGTCATTTTTTTCATTCCCTTTAAAATGCTACGTGAATAATTTATCTCTTTTTGCTGTGAACTTCGTTTGAATCTGGGAGAAATTCTCGCGAGATCATGTCGCCGACGTGATGCCTGTAGATGCGTGTTTGCATAATACTGATCACAAATGTGAAGACTGAAAATGAGAAAAATTCTGAACTTGACTGGGACTCAAACCCGGGTCTCCCACTTGCCGTATAGGTGCTTTAACCAATTAAGCCACCAATTCAGATTAACTATCCATTCTCGAATTGGTCTTTAGAAATTTTCTCCTTCTCAATCTTCACATTTGTTCAAAGGAATTGTTATACTATTTTCATCTCCAGTTACTTTATTTCAGGACGACAATTTCCACTTTATTTTTTTTCTATAACAGTTTCTTCGTAATTTCAGCGGAAAATAAGATCCCGGTAAATCGTGTGTTATGTTTTGTTAAGTTTGAAAAATGCTTATATACTTGAATGCGAAAAAGTATGAACGACAAGATATCCAAACTAAACGAAAGTTCAGAACACTAGCTCATAAACTAAAGATTGGGTATGCAACATTTTACGACAGAAAATTAATCAAAATAACCTAAAACTAAAAATTCTTGGGACATTATGAGTCCGCGTGCATAAAAATGATTCAGACAGCTAATGAGGTACCACCTCGTAGCTTAATACCATTTTTTTTACTTTATCTTCCTCCATGACCGAGATATGTGACAAGGGATCCATCGAATTATTAAAACGGCTGGGTTTACCAGCTTACTAAAGGGGATGTGTTACTCGATGACCCTATCTCCTTTGTCGATTTTTGTTTTTTTTTTCAATTCATACAAAAATTCTCAGAGGTATTCTGAAAAACGTTCTCATCCGAATTTCACCGCTTGCTTTTATTATAAAAATAAAGCGCTGCGTAAGGCCTTTATATATATCGGGAGAAGGGGAAGAGTCGACAGATGAGGAAACAAAGTGGGATGGAGAGAGGGATATATATATATATATATATATATATATATATATATATATATATATATATATATATATATATATATATATATATATACATAGTGAGAGAGAGAGAACAAAAAGATAGATGGAGCAGTAAGATAGAAAAAGAGAAAAAAAAGGATAGGTGTAAAGGAGAGGAACGCAAAGAGGAAGCAGTGGTGAAAAGCAGTGAGAGGGAGGAATGGGATAATTGAAGGAACGGAGCGGTAGATGGAGGAAGAGGCAGAGAAAGAGAGGATGAGAGAAGGAAAGACACGGGGCGAAGGAGGATTGAGAGAGCGGGGGAGGAGAATGAGGGAGGGGGAGAGAGAGAGAGAGAGAATGTGGGAGAGGGAAGCAGAAGAAGGGGTGCGGAGGGATAGAAATAAAGAGATGACGGAGAAGGAGAGGAGACGGGGGGAGAAAACAGAAGGACGGAAAGAGAGAGAGAGGGAATGAGACGGAGAGATATACGGAAATAAAATGTGAGACAGATAGATGTAGAGAGGAAGCATGAGAGGAATATAAGAAGAATACAGAAAGAGAGCAGACAGATAGGTTGGAGAGAGGGAGAGAGGGGAGAAAGAGGTGCGGTAGAGGAGGAGAATGAGAGGGAAGAAAGAGAGGGAGGTGAAAGAGTGTGGAGAGAAATGGAGATAAAAGAGGATAGGTGTACTATGCCAAGAGTTTTGTATGCATTTTCATAGCGGGGAGAAGTGAGTGCAAAATTAAAAAAAAAAGAAGTAATGCAAAGATACCGAGAAAGTGGGATAGAGTGGACGAGAGGGGTCGAAAGGAAGCAAAGGGTTTCGGAAACGTATGCAGAGAGGGCGAAAGAGTTGGAAGGGGGACAGAAGGAAGACTCCGAAAAGTAAAAAAAAGAAAAGAAGTGGGAGGTACAGAGATGGAAGAGATGGGGTGAGAGGAGACATGTTGCGGTGAGGGTGAGGGGGGGGGGGGACGAGGAGGGAGGGAGGGGGGAGGCGCAAGGAAGGCGGGAGACTGGAATGGAAAATATTTGATGAGGTGGTGAGTTCCATGGGCAGCGTTGAATGAAGGGATGGGCTTTACCGTAAGAGAGGTGCGTAAAAAATAAATGAGGATAGGAACGAATGAGGGAGGCGAGGTGTGCGAGAGAGAGAGGATGGATGTGGTGAAAAGGAGAGAGAAAGAGGACGTGAGAGAGAGGGAGGGAGGGTGAGAGAGAGAGAGAGGGAGGGAGGGTGAGAGAGGGGATGGAGATAGAGATGGAGAGAGAAAAAGGAGGTGAGAGAGATAGAGAGAGGGTGAGAGAAGGGATGGATGGGGTGAAAAGGAGAGAGAAAGAGGACGTTCGAGAGAGAGAGAGGGGATGGAGACAGAGATGGAGAGAGAAAAAGGACGTGAGAGAGGGAGGGAGATAGAGAGCGAGAGGGTGAGAAAGAGAGAGGATGGATGGGGTGAAAAGGAGAAAGAGGACGTGGGAGAGGGAGGAAGGGAGGGAGAGAGACGGAGGGAGATAGAGTGATAGAGAGGGTGAGAGAGGGTGAAAGAGGGTGAGAGAGGGAGAGGATGGATGGGATGAAATGGAGAGAGAAAGAGGACGTGAGAGAGAGAGAGGGGGGGGAAAAGGAGGGGAAACGAGAATGCGTCACGAAAAAGAGGGGGAAGAAGATAGAAACATGGAGTAACGGTGATAGAAATGGGATAATTGAGAGGAGTCGCGAAAGGAAGGAGGAATGGATGATGAGAGAGATAGAGAGAAAGGGAGACGAAGGGGACAGAGAGAGAGAGAAAAAGAGGGAGAGAAAAAGAGGGAGAGAAAAAGAGAGGGAGAGAAAAAGAGAGGGAGAGGAAAAAAGAGGGAGAAAGAAAGGAAGGAACGGGGAGAGGGTGAAAAGTGAGAGAGAGGGAGAAAAAAGGTAAAGTAAGAAGAATGAGAGAGAGAGGAAGAAATTAGGGTAAAAATTGGGAGGGAGGGAGAGGAGAAAATGAGAGGGAGGGAAAGAGAGGAGGAAATGAAAGTGGGACAATGAGAGGAAGGGAGAGAAGGGGGAAAATGAGAGGGAAGGAAAGAGAAGAGTTGGAGGAAGAGAATGGGTGGGAGGAACGGAATGGGTGGGAGGAAGGGGGAAGGGGCGGAGGAAATATGATAACAACGGAGGGATGAAAAGAGATAGTGACGGAGGAAGGAAATGATAAAAACGGATGAAGGGAAGAGTTCACGAGGAAGAGAGGAATGGAGGGAAATAGAAATGGTTATAAAGACGAGGAAAAATTCAGAACATGCGAGGGACAACAGTGGAAGTTGATTTAATCTTTGGTTTCTTTGAATATTTGCGCGAAAGAAGGACAAAAAGGTTGTAAAAGAACTACAGAGGCGTGCGAAGATCATGATTAGGGACACAAAGTGATCAGAAAGCAAATTATTATCGAGGGGAGGGAGGAAAGAGGGAGAGAGTTGACAATAAATATGGGAGACGTTAGAAGGGGGACGAGATTATGGGAGATGGCAGACGTTACTTTCTATTCGAAACGATTGGTAATTTTATTTTTATATTCCCTTCTTATTTTTATATCTTACAGACTCGGTCGAATTTTATTCCTTCCTTAAAGGGTGTTTCACTCTGGCCGTTCCAGTCATTGTGATCCGTTCATTTAATTTTCCGGGGTTCGTGTGTGCTGTGGATCTGCAGTCTGCAATTTTCCGTGCCTTATAATTTTTACCCTCTATTTCAGGACATGTACAGAAAACCTGTTTTTTTAATAGGGGAATGGGGAATTTGAGCATTCATTGACGAAATAAATGAAACTTAAAGTCGGTTATTTTATATCGTCGTGATTCTGTGTAGTTAAATATTAAGCATGATTAAGTCGATTAATGTGACCACCATGTGTTCAATTGAATATAAAACCATCAAATCTATTAGAATACACAAATAATTGAAGCTACTGCGAAAATGAAGAGGATATGGCCAGTAAACTAACTAGTGCGATATAAGATATTCACATTCAATGTTTTTTGACTGAAGATGTTGTGATTGTGTAATATATTATAAAAACAATTAATAGTAGATATAATTACTGAGAGACATGTATGAGTCAAGGAACAAACCGTTGAGTTTCCTTTAATAGGAGAAAGCGGGCTGAGGTATAGTTAGCGTGACTGGCTAGCAATACTACGGTCGCTGGTTCAAATCCTGACGAAAGAACGATCGAACATTTTCGTCTTTGTTACCATTATAAAAGGCTGCCAGAGGATATTTATGAGCTAGTTAAAAATAAATAAATATAAATATATATAAACAGTTGATTAAGGATACTTGTAACGAAACCAGATGTTGTTAAATTGAGGCAAAATAGCAAAGTGAGGAAAGCTTAACCGAGAATAAAAATACATATCCCTTTTTGACATTGACGTCCTGGTGGATATTAGATCTTCCAAGGATTGAGTGATAGGTTCAAGCTCGCTAACTTCATATACACACATGTTAAAAACTTTAAATGTATATTTCGTATTCTTTTGAAGTTTTTCAGCGTTTGGAAATTTTCCTTTTACGGGAAAGAAGCTTTCGAGATAGGTTTTAAGAACAAAGAAGAAACGGGAAATGAAGAGATGCAATGAATTAGTGACCATGACTACTATTGCAGCCGAAATTATCACATGTATTAAATCCATAACTGCGGCTTTAGAGAGCAAGAATATACTTTTGAGGCACGGATAGTCGCGATTTCGAAATTTAATGGCCAGAAACTTGTTTGTGACTGAATGGTTTAAGCATACGTATTTATTCAGACTAAAACTTGCGAATAGTAAAGCACTTCTTTTTCAAATGTTATACAAGCTTAAAACGTTGGGAAGTGATTTGCAGGGGGAGAGATAAGAACCGCTTGTGCTGCACAATAAAAATAATTTAGAAGAACAAACGTTCTATGCTTAGAATTCGGTTTCGTCGCATTTTCAGAGTAATCAAAAGGCGTTCCACTGAGCCATATTCTCATAGAGACATTCCTCGTTAAATGAGTTGAAATGTGTATGGAAACATTAATCCGTCATTGATCAAACGCGACAGATGTATACAAGCGTTGAAAGCACGACTGAGTGAGAAATCAGGCATTATCAACGACGTATCATATTAATCCCATGAAAAATGAGTTTGTCGTTTGAAATCGGACTTAAAATTTAATAAATATCGATATTTTAAAGCTAGCATACTTCGTTTACATACAAAATCCTATTCAATGGCATGTGGTATCTCCATCTAATTTTTTTAAAAGTGACATGATATTGGGAGAAGATTTTAGGTTACTTTAAACAAAATGTCTCCATGAATGAAGAGAGATCCTTTCACATCGACGATGCCCTTGATATCAAACGGTATATTTATTATACCGTCTATAAACTGTGACTACGTTCATTATTTTGGTTGTAAAATTAATTTATTATGATAGCCCAACTATCGAGGCTCCTGATACTGTGTAATAAATATAAAACGTCGAAGTTACGGGATAAGTTATAGTCGATTAAATTTATATGTTCCACTCCGATCCATTAGGATACAAAATTAAACTAAGTATTTATATTTTCATTGTAAATATATTTGTCTCAAATGGATATCAATACATAACTGATTCACCAAATCTAGATTGGCGATTACACTCTTCAATTTCCAGACTCGAGACCGTTAATAAAACAGATATGGACTAATAATAGAAAACCGTAGAAATCGTATGATAAAATCTAGATGAATATTGAATCATAAATTAAAGCGCCAAAATTTTAGGGGAAAACAAAAAAGTAAATATTATATTTATAAAAAGACGAGGAAACATTGCTATGCTCGGCAAAGGAATCTTAGGGCGATGATAAAACTCATTCCTAAGCTGAAACTAACGAAGGTTATGGAAAAATAAGGAGCAGATGGCAAAGATTTGGCACGAAGTGGTCAATTTTCCGCGTAAAGATCACCAAGAACCGATTTCACTGGTGGAAGAATACGTCTCCTAAGAAACTAGAAAATGCCAACGTAAAACCAGCAAAGTACTCAGTTTAAAAAAAAGGGGGAGGGAAATGAAGATTGACGGTGATGCCACGGAGATTAAATGACGTTCTGCACCGTAAAAAGAGACGAAAGAAGGAAAAATACGACTGTAAGGACATCGAAAAGTCAAATGACTGGAAAAATTGCGAGGGATGACGATCAACCGTCTCCTCATCTGTAATTGCTCGAAGGAGGAAAAAACAGCCACCAAGAAACTGAAAGACGGTTGCAAAAAGGTATAAAACAGATTAATCTTGAAAATTCTATAGAGAGAACCGTAAAACCGAACGTTTGGAATTAAAAAAAACCTTCATTTGGCGGAGGACAAATAAAAAAGTTTTAACTGCGTTCACGTTATTTTAGAATCAAATAACAGTGAATGTTACTAATGAAGGGTACATGGTATCGGAAGTGGTTTTTCTCACAACATTTTCATGGTTATTGGAGACACCTAATTACTAATTTTTCCATTTTTTTTTCGCTGGTGCTTATTTTGTAAATTGAATATGGCTATGCTGATCTATATTAAATAATTACACCAAACAAATTAAACGAAACCCTTTAAAGAGCTCTTGCTAGACGAAACACATTCATATGTTTTCATTTTATCGTTCAGACACGCACCATCCTGGGTAAAGAAAAAAATAATTTTTAATTGGAAAAAAGATGAATACTAGGTATTTGTTTCACTGAAAACGCCTTATTTATAGTTTTTAATAAGTAAGGAAAGAACTGAAGAATCATACGTTAAGGACGGGTATTATATTACACCACACTACATCTCTTAGGCTTCCCCTGGAGTCTCCAAATTTCAAACGAGGGAATAACTTATAGCCTCGAGCAATCTCTCAACATTTGGCTAGTCTAACTTGAATGGTTTAGAAGTAGTTCACCGAAAACGCAAGTGTGATGGACGGACTGACGGACAAAACGATTACATTAGCGAATCTTTTAACCCGATAAAAATGGCACGCGGACAGTGTAATAATGAAGAGACGTAAACAGTTTCTAATTTGAATTGGGTGGAAAAAATAACAATATAGAATGGATTCCTATAGGTTTAGCACGGAACCATTCTCTTTTGATATTAATGTACAATTTTGTTAGACTAGATTAATACGCCGCTCGGAAACCCAACTCCACGTGTATGATATAATCCTTTAGTGGAATCAGACCGTACACCGTGAATACGAATAGAGAAAAAACATGAACTAGCATGCCCTATACCTGATCATACGAAATATTTATTATTTAAAAAAAACGGTAACAAGTACGTGAATAGCCAAAGAAATCCCTTTGACGGATTCCACGGAAAGGGAAATACACGCCGTCCCACGGTCGAAGTTAATTACTGCATCAAACAGTTTTCCTCAGCCAATCGGAGCGTCTGTCGCCCTCATATTCTCCCCTCCAAGTTGCGTGAGCGGCGAGCATTCAAACTCCCAGCGAAAAGGACGACGGAATTATTACATTTTTTTACCCGGTATCAATTCATCGCACCGTTCCATCAAAAGAAGCTCACATAATTCACGAGGAGATTGCTAATTAAGCTTTTCCGCGGCTGAAAATATAAAATACGTCAAAATATTTATTTCTTCCCGTTTTTTTTTACGAGAAGCGTCATATTCAAAGCTGAGAAAAAAATATTACAAGGGGAGAGGTCCAAATATTGGAAGGCTAATGATGACCAAACAAGCCAAACGAACGTTAACAAGTTGGCAGCCCTTTTTTTTTGACGCGTTATTCAAAAAGCGTTTATTGTTTTCTGTCATCCTGGCTACCCGCATTTATCAGCCTCTTCATCGGACTTGCAAAAATTTGAGATATTTATCAAAACGCGCGAGGTAAATTACATATTTCTACGTAACGACTTAATCACGGCTACCATTTTAAAGGAAAAATAGAAAAATAACCCTTTTACTCGCAACACGTTGACGTTATAAAATGAAATTTTATAGCACACGCAAATGTTTCTCGTTTCGTACAATTATATGTAAGAACGGAAACTTTTTTAATAGATGCTCATCCAACACTTTCTAATGAAAACTGAGGAACACGTTATTCTATGACGTTTCGTGTTGGAAGAATTCATTACGGTATAAAATCAAAATAGAATTTTCCTCGTATAATTCAATCAGGAACAACAGAATAAAGAAATAAATCAAATACCTACAATAAAAAATTATATCTCGACGCAACGGAATATTATTTTCGATATATATATATATACACACACATACACAAAGAAGGTGTCCCAAAATTCGGGTCTGCGAACTAACCATGTGAATCCTTAAGAAATTTTAGATAGAAAATGTTCTTTGTAAAAATTTCAGAAGACGCATAGTTTCCTCAGAAAACGTTTTTCAAGTTGGCAATATGTGGCAACACTGCACTGAGAAAAGGTAGGTTACGACAATGACTCGAGAGTCTAAAATGACGACAATATGTTTATCATTATTTGTTTACAATCTCTAAATTCTTTACTTGTTTTTATTTATTTCTGTTTTGTTTTTTTTTATTTTTCTTGATTAGTTTCCAATCTTTTAGTTAAATGGATGTTTGTCGACATGTCACTGAGCAACCGATTTGTTTTTTCTCAGCGCATGAACGTTTACTTTTGTTGGACTTTAAAATTCCTTTTTCGTCAGTTCATGACGCAGTTTGTTTTAATTTACTTTTTTGCTGTTTTGTGTTTTTATCTTTTTATGTGTGTAAAACGGAAAGAAAACGGAAATTGCTAAAATATAAAACCGATTCCGAATTTAAGGGAATAGGACAGATTTCAGCCGAGTCAGAAAAATCTTATGGAGCCGCAAGGACGTTTACTGAGCTAAGCGGCAGCGGTTGGCTTCGGAAGATAGCGTAGATCTTGGAGCCAGAAAGAGAGAGATATCATATCCACCTCTGATACGACGGCGAGGAAGAGAGAGAGAGATATGGCGGGGAGAGGGTTAAAGAGATGGTTGGCAGGAAGAGAAGAGAAGGTAAAAACGCTGAGCAAATATTGAACCATGATTAAGTATGAAAAGTCGCGATGAAAAATTCAGTCGAAAACTTTCGACTCCGCTCCTTCGCACGCTTTTTTTTTCCTAACCGAAAAAGCCTCTTACGCCGGACACTTTTTGATTATGCATGAATCTAGGGAACGCACGGGCGGGGATCTTTTTTTTTCCAGAGAGAGAGAGGAAAAAACTAGGTAAAGGCTAAAAAAAACCCGTGGAAAAGATAAACTCCCAACCGTTAACGCTTAACTGTTTCCTTATGTTCGTTTGTTTTTTTAATGCGGGAAATTCAAACAAAAGAATAACGCCGTGTTGCCTCCGTCGCAGAAGAACGCATTTTTGTGCTCAAAGAAAAAACGGATACCCTAGAAAAGATTAATTAGGGACTTTCCGGCAGTTTAATATGCATCCTTTATTAATTTCGGCCATTCTCGAGATGCGACGATGAAAATTCCGATTTTTACCGCCTTCTGAGATTAAATCAGCGCGTGTAAACGTTAATTTTAAGATTATAGGTATCTGCCGTTCTATGTACCGAAGTTTTCTAGCAATAAACTTATTAAAAAATGAACGAAATTACGGTTAGATTTTTACGGCTCGTATTTATCGCCTTCGGAATGAAACGCTGATGATTCAACCTCGTTCGGCAAGTCAATATTGTTTATAAAAACCGTTTCTTCCAAATCCGTGAAAACGCTCGACATCCGGATGCGTATTTCGGCTACAAATGAGCCGTTATCACAGGATATATTAGCGCGTACCAAAGTTTGGGAACTGATGGCGCATAGCAATGGCTCTCAACCTTTCTGGGGCCGCGGACCCCATACATCAACTTCTCTGAGGCCGCGGACCCCCTTCCCATTAAAAGTTCAACAATGTTGTTTAAAAGGAGTAAAATCTTAAGTTTTTTTTACATGAAAAATAACTAAAATTTAAATTATTAAAGCCTTATATAACTGAGAAGATGCAATAAACGAGAAATTGAATATCTAACTTACGGGTGAAACTAATCTCGATATACAGCTTCTCTCAGCACTCGTGATTGCACTCACAGCTGATTTGCTCCCATTCCTTGAACGTGAGTAATGTGTTGCTGTTTTTAGCAATAAGGAGAACGACAATTGTCTTGGTTGGGGCACAGACCTGATCTGTCCATGAAATGTGGTAGCCTTGGCAAATAATATTTCTACAAGAGAGGGTCACAAATTCAGTTTACAGCAAATAGTACCTATGGTTTCTTCTCTTTTAAAAACACACGCGCACACACTAAAATGACATAGCTAGAAGGCTAATGGGATTTTTGCTCTTGGATATTTTTCATTAATTCATCTCCTCTCCGCCCATCCACCCAAAACTTCTAAAATCCATTACACTTAACGTTATAAAGAATGTAATAAATGCTATGAGACCTTTCTTTAAGACATTTCCAAACGTTATCCGACCACTCTAAAGGGTCAAAATGAATCTTAAGGAAAATCATGCATCTTTTAAATATATAAGGTACCAAAATCAACTCGCGGACCCCTTAGAGACTAGATACGGACCCACGCTTGAGAACCACTGGCTTAGAGCATTTTTATCGCTGTGTAACCAACAAAAAATGAAAGAAAACAATCGGCTCTCCCAAACAGATGAAGAAAATCATCGATAAAAATCTACACTTTTCAAACAGTTTAAGTAGTCATTAAGAATTACTAAATAATTCCATGATAAATATCGTCTGTTCTCCAGATCAGTTTTAAATAACTAAAACAGCGGAACAAATCCTATATCCATCAAGTATCGCTCTGTATGAGCGATTTCGTTTCCTTTGTCTTAGCTTGTGAATAGTAATATGGTGAATTATCCCCTTCATCATAATTTTACCAAATGTACCACGGCACACCTAGAACGTACCTTGTCGCGACGCAACAGTCTTCTGCGGCACACCGGTTGCGGAGCAACGCCTTAGAGCAGTGCCATTCAAACTTTGGACAATTTTAACCAACTGCAAACACACATTTTTTCGTAAATAAGAAAATTTCCTGAAAAAACGACGTCAAAAAAGTGTACATATCGTTCAGTTGCCATACAGTTTACTTAAGCAATTTAATGAATGCGAAAAGTGAAGCAGACGAGGGATTGTGGCATGTGAGGCAATTAAGACAATGCCAAGATTTTTCTGTTGCTACTTACAGATCCACCTTTTTTACATTTACATTAATAATAATCTGGTTCCACTTTGGGTATTATTACCACAATTTGAATACCACTGCCTTAAGAAATTAAAATTAAAATCATCTGCAACCGAGAACGGCGTTAGATTGGGTCAGCCCCAAAATACCCAGAGACGACCCTGAACAACCCCCTTAACCTCCTTTGTACATCCCCATTGCCTTCCACTGGATTCAATCTTAAACCTGTTCCGTGCAAACTTCCTTGATTCTGCGCAGTAGATATTACCGTTTATACCCTGAAACCCGAAAATGCGAGTGTCAGAAAGTGACGAACACCAACCTACGTTTAAGGGGTGCTGACATTATTATTCCTGTTGTTTATCCTGATGACGTCGGGGAAGAAGAACGAAAAGTACTTCTCGGTCCTGGCTCTGATATCCATGAACTTTCCATAGATTAATCCTATGATAATGATGAGTGCTGAAATTCCTACTTAAATATATAGCCTTAATCTATATTATAAAAATGACTTCGTCGGTGGGAAATCGGAACCCTGTAATGCTATTTTTAACAAACTTTCTTAGTAGCTAGATGATTGACATTTGGTAGGAATGTTCGGTTCTTAAAGTAGAAGCCATTTACGGAAAAAAAATTTCCAAAATCGACCCGGGTTCGTTTCCCGAGAATGATTTCCATTACTCATAAGATGACATGGAAAAATCGATATTTCGACCTGCAACCTTATTTTATTTTGCTTATCAAAATTCACATATTTGACCTATGATTTTCGGACTTGGACTGTATAAAACAAAAATAAATGCAATTTCTTATTCTTATCGTGGTTTATCGCTTTCGAATCTAAATCTTTTGAATTTAATGTTTTAATATCAAATTTTGACAAAATTTAGCGTTTTTAACGTGAAGTTGCCTTTCCAACGGATTACATTGTTAAACTCGAAATCCTATTACTATCACGTATGCTGACGTTCTCTCCGGACATCCATGGACCCTCCCGGCCCCGGCCCAATTCATAGGTATCAGAGATATCTCAGAATTAGTTTTTACTTTCTCCAACATATGTAGTACGTATAGAGAAAGCATTGTTTTCGTGAAAAAATTCGAAATCGAGATTTCAACGGAAATACACGTCCTGAGGTGCGCAAAGGGAGAAATGATTGTATTACCATGTAATACATAATTTTATTCGCCAAAGACGTCTGGCATAACCCGGGCATCGCCGGGTACTAGTTATAGATTAAAAATCTACCTATAGTTCTCAATTTCAAAAAGTTATTTCCTATGAAATTGCCATTAAACTGCGTTAGAAGATTGAACCACATACCATTTCGATTCGTAGATGCAAATTCGAATGACGCATCTTTTTTCTTCTTCTCTCTCTCTACATCCAACCCACTTCCCCACTGTCCTCTGAGATCAACATCCACCAAAGGAACGCCAGCCGAAAAAAATAAAGAATCCCGTTGGTTCCTTGAAGGTCCGGCTTTCTTCAACGCCTCCTTCCGGGCATTGCTGCATAATTTAAGGCGGTCGAGCGGCGCATGCGCATCTGCGGGCGTCACACCCCTACCCAACACAGACATATTCTCTTCCCGCCTCTTCTCCATTCCACTTTTTTATACCTTTTTCTCTCTCTCTCTTCGCCGCCACTCTGTAGCGGTCAACAAGAGAGCCGGGGAGCGCAAGAGGACCCTTCAGAAAGTGCCCTTGATATGGCACCGAAGGACAAAGGCCTTTTTGACTCGTTTTGTTTTCACGGTCCCCTCTATTTCTCGTAAGAACTGGGCCGTGAAAAGTCCCCCTTTTTTCCCTTGCGTTAAAAAATACATATCATTATGCGACGGATTTATTCCGCTGATTAATTAAGTGGGGTTATTGATTCCTAATAAAGTTTCTTTTTCAGTCTCGCGTGAGAATGAATAAACGTGTCATGGCCGCACAACTTCAGAGGAAACGGTGGAATGGTAAACTCCAGGTTTACCGGATGCCTCGCGACCGGGCCCCTTCCGGTAAATAGGATATTCCGATTGATCGATATGTCCATTTACACGTACCATAGTACTCAAAAATGAAAAATATGCAAATACATAATAAGAATGTACAGATGGCACTTAGTGGAAAGTCCATTTCCATGCCGTGGTATGAAGTGCCTAATTTTACATATCAAGTAATAAGGTATCACATGATAAGACATTTATCAACTAATAATGTAAGTTTTAAGTTAAAATAACATGTAAATAAAAATTAATGAAACCAATTTTAATGTGCACTAAAAAGAAAACAAATATCAAATCATACAATTGCTCCATAAAGCAGAAATAGTTTTGGGGAAATAAAATTTTCTTGGCAAATACATATTATGAATGTTTACTTGTTAAACATTGCGCTACACAATATTTATATTCTTAAAGCTTTTTTTACTATTTGGAACATTTATTATGTGAATTTCACATTAATTTTTTACTTTTTGGTGCATACAAATTTCGATTTCGTCAAAACAGATTTCTATAAATTTTATTTATCCGCTTTATTCAAAGATTACTCAGCTATCAACGAATAATTTAATATTTGTTTATTTCCGTTCAAATTTCTAAAAATACGGTTAATCGAAGTCCTGGTTACTTTATGCCCCATTTATCGGAGGTTTACTGTATATTTAGGCGACTGATGACAAAGTGTATGCTTTTTTCCTCACATTTGCGTTTCACGACAAATATTTTGATGACAATCCTATTATTATGAACATCCATAGCGTTTTCTCTTAATTATTTAATTCGTCGCATGAGCTACGAGTGGATTTTGTATTGAATAATAAGGAGATACGCTGCTGCAGTGATGATGATTCTATTTCAGAGATAGCCTAGCCTAGATTATCTTCAAGGATAAGATAAAGGACGCTTATTCTCGGTCTCACATTGCTAGCTCGGAAGCAGCACTCAGGATAATTAAACAACAGCGTAAAAATAACGCAACCTTTGGTCCCTCGTGCAGGATTTGAAACTGCAATCTCAGAATGAAAATGTAAAATCCCACCATAGTCTATTACATTTGGAAGTGCAGATATATGCGGTTTCATATTACTAATTTAAAAAAATCAATATCTATTTATGCATAAGAAAAGGTTCATGAATAACAAACACCATCTTATTACTGTATAATGGAGCCAGAGTTTAACAGTCAGGAAACAAATTTTTAAACCACCGGTGTATAAGGTCCAGGGGCACATAATCTATCGATATCGCAGAGAGATATGGCTGCATTTATTAGAGTAAATGGGAGGGAAAAGAAATGGGAGAAAGGGAGTGAAATGGGAAAGAGGGAGGAGAGTGGGAGGGAAAGTTAGACAGAGAGAGAGAGAGAGAATGGGAAATATTTTAATTTAATAGTTTATTCATACGTGCCTGTCATTTTTGACGGGCAATTACACTAGTTAACAATAAAAATTCCTGTCTTCACTCAAACGAAACGTTTACAATTTATACAAGAAAAAGTATGTTCGTGTAATGGTTAAGGCGTGCGTGCTTAATAAAATGATAAAGAGTGACCTTTTTCTAGACATTATAGCTAATTCTTCGTTTTTTTTAGTTTGGAAGAAATACGTATAGTAAATGTCGTCCTAATTATCAGACTTTTATTATGAACGAATGACTATAAATACATTTCAGTGTGATAGAAAATCAAAATATTATGTATCTATTAATTGTTTCATCTTCTGAGAGCGAACATATAGAGCAGTGGTCTTCAAGGTGGGCGATAGCGCCCACCAGTGGGCGTTTTTGGATTTTTGGTGGGCGTTAAAGAACTCACCAAATGCTATTATAATTTTTACACTGAAAAATAAAATTCTATAAAAAAGCTTAATGATACGCACACATATTCTGTACAACTATTATATGTAAAACTATTACAGTTCGTTTGTCGTTAACTATCGTATCATATCATACTATACTAGCGACAATGTATCCATGCTGCGGTAAAATCGAAAGGCCCATGAGGGTGGTCGGAGTCTCTCGCAGAAGTAGCGAAGCGTTTAAGTTTAATTTTATCAAATATATAAAATCATAAATTTTTAAACACTGTTATTACCACTGAGACCGTATTCGGTAATCTCATCTAACGACAATCCCACTAGTATTAGGGTTACCATATGTCCGAATTTTCTTAAAATTTACCGAGATTTTAGCAAATAAAACCCATTTTTTTTCTGGTATGCCCATCAAAATCTTAACACTATAGACTTAAGCAATTAGATACCTTGATTTAAAAAATATACATTTTAGGTTTAAAATTAAATTTGTCCGGGTTTTATTAGCAGAATATGGTAATCTTAACTAGTATGTGCCATTTACGAAAGAAATGCTGAAAAGCGGCCAGTGGTTTAAAATCCCCAACGGGATATCTTCACTCAGATATTTGATACATTATATGGGGAACGCAGCGAAATGAAAGAGAAGCGATATTAAGAGATAAGTATACTCTGTCTTCCCACGGACACTCAATGATTGCAAAAATGTTATTTCGGTATTCATTGACAAATGGGATTTATTCAGAAAAAACATCCTGCAAAAAGAACTTTACCAGTTTCCGGAACTACACAACATCAAAGATGATCATACAGCCGAAGACATAGACAAGTTTGCAGATCACCTTTCTGTCATTAGAATTGATATGATGACTCGTTTTCGCGATGTAATAGACTTGAAAGTGGATGCCTGGATGGTGACTCCATTCATCACATATGTGTGTGATGTGGATATCGAATACCAAGAGGAGATAATAGAATTAATTCATGATGATGAGTGTAAAGCCAATTTCAACCAAGGTGGATATGTACAACTTTGGCAGAACAAGAAAATGCCCTCTCTGTATCCACGCTTGTGGAAGAAAATATCGTTGCTCTTGTTATCTTTCCCAACTTCATATGTAGTCGAGAAGGGATTCAGTGCAGTCGACAATCTCCTGTCCAAAAAAAAATAAACCGCTTACAAATAACAGAAAGAGGAGATCTTCGAATGACCCTTACAGACATTGATTCCCTTGTTTGTAGGCACCAAACACAAAGTACGCATTGAAACGTATGCCAAACGCTTATTTTAACATTGTTTTAGGATTAATAAACATAATTAAATTTTGTCTTTTTAAACATTTATTTTATTAAAAACTATATTGTTAAGTTGATACGGTAGGTGGGCTTAGTGGCGTAGTGAAGGGGGGCAGGGAGGTGCAGTTGCCCGGGGGCCGAGTTCACGGGGGGCGCTAAAATATCAAATTTGCACCCCCCCTCCCCCCCCCCCCCCCGTAAATCGCTTTGCTACTGGGGGCGCCAAATTATTCTTTGCTACGGGCGCCAGAAACCCTCAATACGCCACTGGGTGGGCGGTGAACTTATTTCAAAGTACAACATATGGTAAAAGTGGGCGGTGACTCAAAAAAGGTTGAAGACCACTGATATAGAGGATAATATGGCGTTAATGCACCGTAGACTGATCCGATTATAAAGGGGGCAAATTATATCGGTTTTATTTGGCATTAAATAATTAAAGTAAAGAAAAATCAAATTCCTTTGACGCGTATGCTATATGAGATTAGTATTATCTGCATCCCTAGTATTTACACAAAACATCCGCAACGACAAGCAAAACGCATCCATATCACACACTGAAACGTCATCTATGTATAGCATCCCTTCCGTGGAGACAACTTTATTTTATTTTCAAGAGTAGGTATTTTAATGCATATCATTTTTCAGTTATGAATCGAAACATACCAAATCCGATACCGTAGCCGGCGAAATGTTTCGATGCGATGCACTCGAAAGCCTCGCGAATACATATATATATATGGCAGACGGCGAAAACAGGCGTATCGAACACCGCGAACGAAAAAAATGCAAATTGATAAATCGGTGAATTATGCCAGGGCGCTCTCCGGCTGAAAATCGACTCAGTTTAGTGGCATCCAACGCGGCCGTGCGATCACTTTAATTAGATGCTCATTTATTTACTGCCTGGAGTCCATCGGAAACGATGATTAAAAATAAACAGTCGGATGCCATATTGCGAGGCTCGTATCGCGTGGGAAGGAAATTGCTGGAAGTAATCGACGGCGGAATAAAATGACGGTTTCTTTTTCCAGGCCTGTTTCGTTATGAAAAACAAGCCATTTTTGGAAATCATCATCTACGTAACTGCCTAATTATCGAAGTCGTCGATATGTTTAAAAAAAAACCCGCGTCCAATTAATATATCACAAATCGAACTATCAAACAACCGGAGATAATATGATATCTTATTCGAGAGAATGTCGATACCTGTTCGATCTAAAAAAATATGTATATAATTATAGCCCATTTTTTATTTTCTCGAAAACAAATTTTCATCATTAATTAGTTTTTAAATTTTTTTCCAAGCAAATAAAAAATCGGTTATAATTACATATTTTCATTATTAATTAGTTTTTAAATTATATCACAGATGCAATTTAATTGCTGGAGAATACGCTTCTATAATCAGGAAGAGAAATGCAACACGTAAAAAAAAACGATTTATAGCGTATTACCATGTATATTTTCATTATAAACACAGATTTAACAAGTTTAAATTTCATCTAGATAAAATAAACTATATACTCTCGGTAATTGCTCACATTTAAAAAAAATAATAGTGGAGATATCAGAAACGTTAGTTATCTGTTCGCCGGGAGAGATTTATAAGATCGCTTAATCACTTCGTGGCAAAAGTTTAAGCGCGAGCACCTTTAGTTCGTATAGTGTGCACAGGTGGAGCTAGTAGTTCCTCCTCCGTAGTGCAGGTGGAATTAATATGGGCGTAGGAACGATCAATCACTTGAAGGTAAATTGGCGGCAAGGAAGTTAAGTTAACCGGAATGAGGAAGGAGGTAGATCATTTCGTTGGCACGCCGGTATATGAAACGGCCTCTAAAATCGAGGCAATCGCTTTTTATTTATTTCTGTCGAGTTTTGACTTTGACGGATAGACGAGAGAGACATTTTTCCTGCCAGCCAGACGGTAAACTTTTTCATTTTACTTTCTCTCGTGCTGCGGTTGACGTGAAATAGAATTTAAACGAGCAAACGGAGACGAAAAAGAAAGTTATATTTATTTTGGCAACATAAAAAAGTACTCTTGTATATCACATTTAACTGCAAAACGGAATAGTACTGATGTAAACATCGGCTACGATTAATATGGCAACAACGCCTGAAATTTACATTAGGTGTCGCACCTCGGAGCGTTAATTAGAGATCTTAGCAATTAAATCCTTCACACTACGCTCATATGGACCTAATTATACTTAATCTCACGAGGCGCCGACAGCATCTCGCTAGGTAGAGGTTACCTACAACGCTCCTACCAGCAACCACCGCTGTGACGTTACCTGTAAAGTGACCTATTTAACCTATTTTTTTACAAGTTAAAATAAAAGTTAGCTTATCAAATATCGTGTAATTTGAAAATATATTTATAAACATTATCATATCCGCGGTTATTATTATACATTAATGAAGCGTTGTTACAGTACGTCTCTATGAAACAAATATACAAAGCCATTTAAAGTCAACTGATGCATCATTATTTTCCTTCCTAAAATTATCGCGTTATATGTTTATAATACTTGGGTAAAATAATTGGGTCCAATTTTGTTTCGTTTGCCGAGTAACTCGTCCCTAATTATCAATTTCTATCGGTTAAATTTAAGTTGACATTGAAATAAAATTTATAACCAACAATTTTTGGTCCAAAGATAACACTCATCGATAAATTTAGTTTCAAAGTGGTACTTTTGGAATTGAAAACAGAAATATTTCATTCCTAAACCAACTTTTAAGTGGCTCTTTTTTTTTCTAACATAGAATCTACGATATTTTCATGGGACGCGTCCTGTAATCAACTTCTCGAAAAGGTCAAACCGAACTCCATCAGTCAATAGGAAAAAATTAATTGAAGCGTGAAACTAAATTATTCATCGTTTTCCCCTTAACCAGTTAATTTCATTGTCGCGTAACGAAGTCGCAATTCGGAAACGCGTTTAAGTTTCCGTGAGCGACCGATAGATGGCAAACGCGTGTGTTTGTTGCTTTCCTCGAATAACAAAACTACAAGTGGTCAATTCCGGAGAATTGTTTTTAATTAATACAAAACGCGTAAGGTTAAAATAATTGGTTTTCCGTATTTGAGTGACTATGATGACGTCAATTAATCTGTAATTGAATTACTGCGACGTTTCCGAGTACGAAATCTAATTTGAATTTCAACGAGCATTGCGTATTTTCTCGGAGTAAGTATTTTTAGGCTCATGTAGCATCCGTGATATGAAGTGTTGGTTTAAAGCAATATGTAAAGCAATATGCTTGAAAATATCGGAGAAATTTGGGCCACAAACAAAGATATCAACTTAAACTTAATTCCGATTAAACAGGTTTACAGGTACTGTGAATTAACCAGAAAATACTGAATAGAAAGTCCTCTAAAACGTTCAGTTTAGCGCAATTCTTTCTTTATAGACCTAAATACAGTACTAACGTAATAAAATATAAGTATAGTTGTTTCTTAGTAACAGTAACATAATATTATACGACAATTTTTCGGATTTCAAATGGTTTTTTAAAAATTTTCCTAAAGTTGGCATAACCATTCTTCTGAAGTACACAGACCGATCTCTGATGAACGATCCTTCATGACACTAATAAATGTTTGCATTACCTTTTTAATTAATTACACACACAATCAAATAATAAACGTCTTATTTAGTGGCGCTTTCACGAAAATTTAAAATAGATATACATATGTTAAATTTTTCATTGTTAGTGAATTTTTTTAGTTTATCTTGAATAGAAACGCAAATCTGAATATGGAGATGAATTCTCAGAAAATTCCATTTGCATGAATTCCTATTTTTAGCCTCGCATATTACCGAAAAATGACATCTATGACGGTACAGCCTTGTAGGTACATCTTAATATGACAGAATCCTCTCTCAGAGAAAATAAACCAGGCAGGATCAAATTAGATCCGACCTTCCCTTTAATATTAACAAGACCTTCGCCTTGAAATATTAACGATGTTAATGTCAAAAAAAAGGACAGCTTACTTAAAGATACCCTTAGCTCAAAGTGAATTTTCAAACTTGAATCCGTATAGTCTCGGATGGCTGGAAAAAGAGGAAAAATTAAAAAAAAAACAAGCAGAACGGATTCCGCGTAGCTGATTAAAATTAACTCACCGGCTCTGACTCGTACTTCCCGGCTCAGGATCACCCCGCCTAGGTTGGCAGCCCTGCAGCGGTAGACCGCAGAATGAACGTCGTCCCTGTAGTCCTCTGCTCGAAACGGAGGGAAGTAGAGGGTGCCGTTTGATAGCGGTTGCCTGGGAAACGGAAGGAAGATGAATTGCCCTTAATAAGGAATGTATCACTCGGGAAACACTTCGAAATGTCTTTGTTTGACGCAATTAAATGCGTCTCCTAATTGATCTCGTGATTTTCAGACCGCACACCTTCGTTAATCGAGTACCTTCCAGAGTTACTTTTTCGATAAATCTCGTCGTCAACAAGCCTCTGAAGGAAACGAGATGCTTATGCTAGACACGATTCATAGCATGTTTCCGAGTTATTCTCAATATCGGCACGTGTTGTTTTAAATAGGTGATTTCCGTCGAAACGCCTGTGCCGTGTCAACAGTTCAATATTATGTAGAAAGGCGATCACAGAGGCGAGTGCACGTCTTGCTATAATTATTTCCAAACAGTTGCTTATTCATGAGACTTATAAATTAATCAATCTCTATTTACGACAGAAATCGCCAAAACATTGGGAAAACTAGATGCGCGTTTCGGTTGCAAATTAGGAACTATCAGCGGACGTAAGAGATTATTATACACTAGGGTAATGCCCGTTGAAATATCAACGGAAGAATTATAGATGGATAGATTATTACTATTTTCATTTAAAATAATTAATACCACACTTTTAGATATGAAATATTTCGTCATATACAACATTTCTAATGAGTATTCTGTTGTTGACGGGCTATCTAATTAAACTTCATAGTTCCTCTCTTTCCCTCCCTCTCCCCCTCCCATCCCCCTCCGCCTCCCTCTCGATCCCCCCTCTACCTCTCTCTCTCTCCTCCTCCCCCTCTCTCGTATTAAAAGCATTCAAAGCGCGTTTATACCCATAAGGATTGAATTAACATTATGATATAGAGGTCTAACATTGGAATTGGTAGACAAGGCAACATCCCGTTAAAATGGCAAGATTTTCTCAAACTGTGTGAATTAAACGTTTACATTGAGAAATTTCGAACTGTAGGCGGAAAAAGATGAACAGAATAAGAAACTTTATAATGTTTTCTTAAAAATGGTACATATCCGAAGATATATCTAATTTTAATCTAAAAAAGAATGAAAGCCTGCACGTTGTAAAGCAGATTTTACGTGTTAACATATTGGAAATGAAAATTATTCCCTGGAGTCGAAAACGGACATTAAAACGTTTTGTTATTATATCGTAATGCTATCCTGAAAATTTCATCAAATTGGGTTCAGTCGTATGCGAGATATTAAGCTTCAAAAAGAATGACATGACAAAGCATAACATGACAAAGGGACAAAAGGACAAAGTGGCACTGTCTTTTATATAAGTTTTATTTATGATTATTTAATCAAGGTGTTGTAGTTTTTAAGTTGCAGCAGTGGAGCAAATTGGAGATCGTTAATTAAGTACTGGAGATAACTTGAGCATCGGATGGAGCCATGCGTAGAAATTTCAGAGAATATGTGTAAAACGTAGAGAAGTCATGTTGGATGTAATGTTTTCAATATACTGAATAAGCATTTTAATGGAGCCAAAGAATAATACATGGCCATTATGAATTTCTAATTCAGAAATGGATTTGCTAAAAAAAACTGAAGGCGGTACGATAAGACGAGATGTGTGTTGCTTTATTTTTTTTTTAGGATCCACGTTGACTTTACATTTAGCACCATTCTGTGAACTTCCAGAGTAAAGAAATATGTAGTGTTACATGAGTAATAATCAAAAGTATGCGACGAAGTAATCACTAAGAAAATATATTTTTAACCAACACATTTATAAATTGCGTATTACTAAATTTCAGTTTTATACGTACTTAACGAACGTCATTTAAACGTACTCTAACATGAAATATTGAACTACATGTTTAATTACCTTTAAAATAAACAGAAGCAAATACATACATACATACATACATGTATGTATGTATGTGTGTGTGTATCTTTGTTATAGCAGCCGGGAAATAATAAAAAGAGCTCAAACGCAACTTGATAATCAGAACTGAACCATCAGTGGGCAGAAAATATAAAATCCCTCTTTCTATGAGTGGAGACCAAAAATAAAATAAAAAAACCGGCGGAGAGGAAAAGTACTAGATGCAGACCTCGCATCTACCTGCAAAATTCAAAGAGAAAGAGACACAAACGTGAGCATTGGCAGGAATTTGAAAGGCGGCGCCAATTCAACGGATTCAATATTTACTACCCAGAACGGAGAGAGAGGGAGAAACGCAGGCTGCCGAAAAAATTCATGCATCGACCACGCAGAATACCGTCATAAATGAAACCCAACGCGGTCCGCTCCGAGAGCGTGGGCGAAGGCCCGCTAGTGTCGCGCGCGCGATAAAAAATTAAGCTAAAACGCGAAGCCCATTCGACGATTTCGCGTGCGCTTGAATTGCGAGGAGACCCAGGCGTCGTCCGCGCGTAACGGCGTTACGGTCGCGAATGACGTCATTACGGGGATTTTTTTTCGAGCTATCGAAAATTAATAAACCGGTTCGAGATGGGATATTTAGATCTCGGTCATATAAATTTAAGGAGATGACAACGGGGGCGAATGCGAGCCGTTCGCGCGATAAATTAAACAAACGCGCACTGTTCGCAGATTCTTTGAAAAATACAAAAACACTCTCCAAAGAAAAATAAACATTTTTCCACCATATTAAAACGAAGTTTGTTTTATTTTGACGCATTGATAATCCAAACTTTATTGGGTCTGTGAAAATATATGCAAAAACTGCGAGTGACTCTTTAAAAATGTGTAATCCTACTCCCCGTAGAATAAACAGTTAAAAAAAGGAAATTCCATCGGTGGATTTTCGTAAAACTGCTTTTTTTTCTAACGAATCTCTAACAAATTGGCATGAAATTATGTCAACTATAGTAAGAGTTCTTTCCCAGAAAGCATCTTTACGAAAACATTTTCTAATAATAGTAATATTTAACCCTTATGGTAACAATAGTGTTTTATTACGTCGTGTACCAAAGGGAAACTTTCGGAACTGAAATATTATTTCAAATTTTAAAACAATATTCAATTTATATTTAACATAAAGAAATTAAATAATACGCCCAAAACTTTATCAAACTGTCAAAAGCAAAAAGGTTAGTAATAGTATTATATGATCATATTTAAATGATAAATTACATTCATACAAACTCATGAATATGAATTTTAAACACACAGCAGCATGTAAAAAAGTAAACTAGTTGCGCAATTCAATTTTACAGAGCATTATTTAATTATAAACGTGTTTTTACAGCTATTAAATTTACGTTTACTTTACGGCCTGATTTTCAGACAAAAATATATTATTAAAAATAATTGAATTCGTTCTTGTTTATAGTACATATAAGAACCCCAGGGAAAAATATTAATGGAAAATTTAAATATTTGGGGTCTCCAAAGCTCTAAGTTTGGTACCTAACTATAATATTCACACACACTTCGCAATTGAAATAAAACAGCAAATGAGAAAAAGAGAAAATTGTGGAATTTCTCCTGAAATCTCATCCGGATCTTTTACCACCACGAATTGATAAACCTACGCCAGTACAACCCATGTAGTTCATAAGAGACATCAAGCATAGGGGCACACTAAGAAACACTATAATTACCAAATTTTACCTTCTGGTAACTAACGCACTTTTAAAATAGTACTTTACATTTACCTATGATATTAATATTATAATTTATAATGCTAGCTACTTTCCTATAAAGATTAAATTAAATTTTATAATTAGTAATTTATTTATTGTTCAAAATTGATTACAAATTACCATTCCCAAATACTTTTATTTGATTTACGGTTAATTTTATCACTGACTTTCTAGTATTTTACAACTTCAATATGATCCTATTCATTTTAACTGATGTAATTTAGCTGTAATCCTAAATCATTAGAAGGCCGAAGAAATTTCCCTCAATAATAAAATGTCTAGATTGTCATCAAAGAAAAAACACCATCCTATAGGGATATATTTTAAATCAAGGTAAATGAATAACAAGCATCTCGGTCTACGATATCATCTCCAAACTTGTACACGATGCCATTATTGATCTCGGCATTCAGTAAAGTCCGCAAACCATTCCGAGAGCCAAGCGATCGTCCGAAACTTCTAAATGTTACCATTACGACTAAATGCGTTCCCAGAATAAGGAGCGCTTCTGGAAAAGTATAATGGACGTCAAACGAGGGCGGAGCGGCGGGCAAAAACAGGAAGAAGGGTCGAAGAGAAAGAGAGAGAGAGAGGGAGGGAGGGAGGGAGAGATAGAGAGAACAGAGGAAGCCCTAAATGCTAGGTTGATAAGGGGTATGACCGGGGTCGAGAGGAAATAGGTGGATAGGTAGGAAGAGATGAAGCGAAAGGAGAAGGTAGGTGGAGAAAAGGTAGAGAGTATAAGTCCCCGTTTACACGTTCCCGTTTTCGTGCCTGAAAACAGGCGCTTGTCCTTCTGCGCATGCGCACAAGCAAATTCCCCCAAAGAAAGGCGTCGGGCACGAAACGGCCGCGACTCCCAATTCCTGTCCTGCCCAAAAACACGTCGGTTGGCTGAGGACTTCCACGTGACACTGATGACGTGCAGAACCAGTCAGGAGGACAGCTTTTCCTTCTGAATCCATCTTACTATAGTCGGTTCACTTTCTTAAGTCTCTTGACCTTCATAGAGCACGTAGCAAATCACGAACGTTTCCCCTTCCATCGCCCCTCACAACTTTCGCGCGGGAGGACAGATACCCAATCACGAACAGCAACAGCAAGGAAACGGCGGTAGAAATGGCAACGCAGACCGATGTGAACGCTTCGAGAGTAAGAGTAACACTGAGTTCCCCCCCCACTACCTTACCAAACGAACCGTCTCCTATTGGCTGCTACCCCGTCTTCACGGTCAAGAGACTTCAGATAGTGAACATATGTACGCTACCGCAGGCAGCTAGTCATCCAGGCGCCTGTTTTCAGGCACGAAAACGGGAACGTGTAAACAGACCGGCTTTTCATCGTTCCTAGAAAGTCAGTCAGGCGCCTGTTTTCAAGCACGAAAACGGGAACGTGTAAACAGACGGGCTTTTTTTCGTTCCTGGAAAGTCAGTCGGGAGCCTGTTTTCAGGCACGAAAACGGGAACGTGTAAACGGGGACTAAGGTATGGCGGGGTGGAAGGAGAGTGGGGAAGAGAGATAGAGGAGAAAAAGGGGGAGAGAGAGGGGGAGAGAGAGAGGAGGGAGAGAGAAGAAGCGGATGGAGGGGGAGGGGTAGACGGGGGAAGGAGAGGGTGGTAAAGGAAGACAGTCTGGAAGGAAGAGAGGGGGGAATGGAAAGAGATAGGAGGAGCTAAACAGATAGAAGAAAAGGAGAGGATAAATAAAAGGAGAGATAGATAAAGAGAGCGGTATGAAGAGGGCCGAGAAAGGAACAGGATAAAGGGGAAATAAAAACGGAAAGGAGGGAGAGGGGAAAAAGGAAAGATGAAAGCAGTTAGAGGATAGTGGGAGAAAGAGAGAAACGGGGATGATGAAAAGGAGGGGGAAATTGGAGGAAGAAAGTTCACGAAGAAGAAAGAAATAGAGAACGATGATAGGAAGATGGCGAGGAAGACGGAGAAGAAGTTGGAAGAAGAAGAAGATTGTAAGGAGAGAAAATAGAGAGTGAAGAGGGGGTTTGGACAGACAGACAGACAGATAAACGACTTTATTAGGGCGAAATTGAGACTATATAGTCCCTTCTTACATTTAACCCTGCGACAACAATTACAAATGAGAATAAAATAGTAATAATAATTCCACAGAAAAGAACCAGAAAAAAAACAAATAGAAAAAAATGCAAGCAAAACGGGGTATTTTTCAGGAATGCATCAACAGCATTAAAAGAAGGATTCCTGTACTGCACATCCACTGCACGTAATACTACTATAGTATTTCCTGAACTTTACCGCGTATCCTATGTCAGTTCAGGAGCGGAACCCAATGAACTAGAGTTGAGAACCGAAACCTAATCCGTTCCGAAGCGGTTCTCGCCGGGCCTTTACCCCCTCCAACCGCCCTTTCGTACCGAAACGTATTGCTTCACAGAACCTGAACAGAAACCATTCCACTTTCGATTCTGGAGTTTCACTTCTTGGATTGAAACAAAACACCAAAATAAGCAAACGGTTCTGTCGGAACCGGAACCGAATGCCACAACCATAGTTTCGGTTCCGTAGCAGAACTGAACCGTTTCTGCGGTATGGGTTCCGTTGCCAACCCTGGAGAATAGTACGGAAGAGGGAAAAGAATGAATGTAGACAGAGAGAGAGAGAGAAAGGGAGAGATGAGGAGATACGAGGGAGGGAATACAATAAACGAGGGAGGAAGACAGGAAGGAGGAGGTGGAAGAAGGGGATATAGAGTACGTAGTAGTGGTCTGGAAGAGAATGGACGAGAGAAGGTGGGGGGGGGGGGGGAGGAAAAAGGGAACGGCGAAAGGGGAAGAGGGACGTGAAAAACAAAAAGCACCATCGGCAGGAAGGGAAAGAAAACGTCGCACTCGAATCCGGACACCACGTGAACATTTTCCGGGAGAGTTGTACCGAAGAGACGCTGACGACGGGTTTCCGTTTCCCTATCCAAACTAGGATTTGGGATTTGGAGACTCCACGTCATCTATAGTAGTTCCTTCATCTCGTCACGTCTAACACGAACCTTTTATATTTTTCCTTTACACCAAAGGCTGACAACTAAGCGGCGGATGGGGATTTACAGGAATATTTCCAAAAAATGTTACCCTCAAAAATTCATTTGATGATTACTTCGTAATACGAAAGTATTTCGACGACACACTTTAGCATTAGCATTCTTTTATTCGATTAGTAGGTATTAATTAAAGCCAAAACAGTCCAAAAATTTCAAATCCATCAGGACCTAATGAGTTTAACGATACCTAGGATTGGTTCGAAGGCATTCAATGATTTTACGCAAATGTTGTAATATTGTTGTAATATTCCGCCACTATACCTGCTGTTTAAGATACATTTTGCACAACCTGAATTGGAAATTTGAAGAAACGTCTTCTAAAAGCACTATAGCAGCAAAAAACACTGAAAATCAACAACTAACGATACCTATGATTTTTAAAGAATGTATTTAAAATTGTTTTTAAGGAATTTAAAATATTCCTGAAAGTAATTATATTATTTTAAGAATGAGGGCGAGAATAATGGTTCCAAAAATTGGTGACTAGAAATAAGAAACAAGGCTTTACAGACGTCACGCCGAGCTTTGAGTGTATTATTCCATTAGAAAGCTAGCTTTAACTTTTTAAAATTTATGGAATCCCTTAATTGGTCAACGAAGCGCAGCGAAAACAGCAATTAACTCATTACATCACGGATTATTATGGGACGGCTTTTCTCAGGAGTAGTTAATAATGTGGTAGACAGTTAAGCCATACAACTCTGTATAACATGCACAATGGTTCGTCTTATGTAATTTCAATTGAGACAAACGATCTCTCTGCCACAAATGTCAATGAGAATTTACATCAGTAGAGAGCAAGTACTAACAGCTCATTACTTAACTTCATCGCATTGGTTATACATGCAAATACCAGCCTGAATAATAGGGTTTAAAAAAATGGATATAGTGTTTTAGGAACTTAATTTTAACAGAGAATACGATCTTACAGCGGGACGTTTTTCTAGAGCTTTGATTTCATCCCATAATGTAAAAAGTATTTGCTATTCATTCGATGAGGCATGTACTCGAAAACTGCATAACAAAAACGCTCCACTCCTAAGGGCAACGCCATTAATATTATCTCGTCATTCGGCGAGAAAAAAAGAACAAGAAAAAAACCAAGACAAATCAATACGATCCGCGAAGAAAAGGTGAGGATTTTTTTCGCCGGATATAAAACAATCGAAAACTGAAGCAAACGCATGGTTTATAGGGCACGGAAAACAAGGTCGCCGAAAAAAAAGGACGAACCAGACACAACGACGACGCGAGCAACAGGGAGAGGAGCAGGAGGAGGTACATATATGAGGAACTAAAAAATTAATTCCCCAACAATGTCAATTAGGGTGTCGACACTCAGGGCCAGTTCACGGGCAAAATGGAATAATTAATCGCGGGCGTTCTAATTGAGTTTGGCAGTAGAGCTCGGAGAAAGGGGGGGGAGAGAGGTAGAATGGAGTATAGGGAGCGGGTAGGAGAAGACCCCACGACGGTGGCGCCTCCCAAGTCCGCGCAAGGGCGTTAGAGTTGTTCCCATGGAGACGGTATGCGTCGAGATGGAGAACTGAAAGCTTCGCGTTCTCGCCACGTCACGAGAAGAAGGGATGGATGGATGGGAGGAAGGAAAGAGGGACTTCCGGGTGTGAAAAGGGTCTGTCGAAGAGTGTCTCAGGGAGGTAATGCATATGGGAACAGGACGGATGGAAGTGGGGAGATGAACTTATTAGTGGATTTCGCGACGCTCTTGACTACCTCATTTATTCTTTGGGGCGGACTGTGAACGAGTTTTGGAGCACCGCGTTGATAGAGCGTGTCGCTTTAAATTGGAATTAATTTGGGCGGCGACAATTTTTCACAGCTCCAAAATATAAACAATTATTTATTTATTTGCATCATCATCATAAACAGCACTTCACGGCCTTTACAATGAGTGTTACAACAATAACAAGGACAAACACAACATCCATGCCCGAAGCGGGATTCGAACCCGCGACCTTTGTGTTAGAAGGCAGGCGCGCTGCCTACCAGTCTTACCCGACCGTAATGTTTTAAAATATAATATAATATTAATTACATAAGCGCGTTTAAAAGAATATGGGTAATTTTCGATAGTTACTCTAATTAGAGATAATTTTTAAAATGTCTTAAATGAAGGTCAAACATATATCACTTTCTTATTACGCTCATTTGTATACACAGGTTGTTCTCTAGATGTGAAGAAACACTAAAAGCATAATTAAAGAATTACAGTATATAATATCGATGAAAGATATTAATCTGGGATATGATGTGGTGTTGCAATGGAGCGCAATTTTTCTTTTAGAACTTTTGTACATCCACGCTTATTTTGCTCAAAACTAAAACATGCCATTCAGTAGAAGTGAAAATTTAGCTCTCGTGGAATAGAAAATAGATTCAATTGTAGTACATTTGAGTGATGAATGGATTAAAGTTCGGCTTTCAAGATATTTAGGGAGCAAACATTTAGTGAGAATATTGCTGATAAAATTTCTTTGTTGAGTTCTGCTTAAACTCAATTTAAAATTTAAAATAAATTATTTCTCAATCGCGCCGGGTCGAGAAAATAAGATTATGGGCATCACGATAATAAAATTTTGTTCTAAACGTCTGAAGCCTCTTTGATAGGATTAAAAAAACTGTGGAGCGAAAAAATAATACCGAACTAACGGTTTCGGTTTGGGTCGTTTAAAAACGATTTAATGCGTAATAATTGTAGAAAAGTATCTCAAAAAAGGGTTCCCATAAGGTATTAATAAGCCATTATGTTTTATAGGGTGTACATTTGTTTATAATCAATTGAAGCATTAAGTCTTCCTCGAAATTTTGCAATTCGTAGTTTCTCTAAGATTTTTATGGTTTCATTTCTTTAGAAAACGCATGTTCACGAGTTTCTTGGAGTAAATTCGTTTTTATTTTTATAAGATGCGACAGTTTCCACGGAGTTCTCGGACGTGAGAATACATTCCGCAAACTCCGTCTGGAGCTCTTTTGTTGAAAATTCCTTTTAAATCTACTCTCAGCGATAAGCTTCTTATTTTATATTGTGCGGGAAAGGGAAGTTTTCTAAGAACCTCTTAGCGCTAAATCCTTTACAGTAGGAGAGTATTCCAAAGAGAACGTGAGTATACTTTTGATGTTTCATTTTAATTTTTCCATCGATAAATTTTAAATTATACATAGACACATGCACATAAATATTTATGTATAAAACTAAAATTAATTAATAACTATATGTACATATACATACATATACACACACACACACATATATATATATACACACACGTATATATATATGGCAACTAGGTGCTGAAGGAAACCCAGTGAACACTTACCGGAAGGAGAGCCGCTGGGGTGTTGGAGAGAAACATTTGTAGAAGTTATTGGAGCTTTCGGGATGATCCCTTCTTCAGCACTAGAGAGACGCAACTCTCCTTTCGGTAAGTGCTCACTGGGTTTCCTTCAACACCTAGTTGCCCTAAATATCCTCATTTACCTTTTCTCTTCCGTAGTATATATATATATATATATATATATATATATATATATATATATATAGACACACACACACGTCTTTCCGTGGCTGAAGAAGGGCGTCAGCCCGAAAGATCCATATTTGTGTTATTTTTGTGTTTTTCGTGTGTCCTCAGCACCCCCAGCGGCTCTCCAATCTAGGTAAGTGTCCACTGGGCTTCCTCCAACACCTTGTTGCCATTCATATATATATATATGCTACGGAAGAGGAAAGGTAAGTAAGTATATTTAGGGCAACTAGGTGTCGAAGGAAACCCAGTGAACACTTACCGGAAGTAGAGCCGCTGGGGTGTTGGAGAGACACATTTGTAGAGGTTAGAGCTTTCGAGATGATCCCTTCGTCAGCACCAGAGACACACAACTTTAAATATATATATATATATATTCCAGTTTAACCTTTAATAATGCAGGTTGTGTTAATAAACGTTAAGTTTAAACGACAATATCCGTCAAAAACGAACCCATTATTCCATTCCTACCTATGTATATATGTAAATTTAACGAGAGAGGAAAATAGGATAGCTTTAACTGTTGTTGAGCGCTTTTTCGGTTATTCCAGAATTTAAAGTGTTCCCAATTAGATTTTACAGTAATACCAATGTTGATTTGTATGATAATTAATCAGTCGTGGATAATGTTTCCTTTTCTCATAGTAAACTTCCACAAAAAAAACAAATAAACAGTACGCCTCTTTCATGATGTCGATCCTTACTTTAAAAACACACGCGTCTTTCGTTCACACGCCATTCGAAGGGGCAGAGCGATACCAAAACATCCTGATATTACCTCTCGCTTGTAACCATGGAGCGTAGGTACGTTTCAACCGCTTAGGATTCTGTTTTAACAAAAATAGCAGCTCCTTCCCCTTTAGCCTCACTCAAACGGGCATGGAAACCATCATTCCTCATTCAAACGCTAACAAATACCCTTCGTACCGATTCCCAAGAGAGAGAGAGAGAGACGGAGAGAAACAAAAAAGAGGGAGCGGGCGAGAGGAGAGATGCGCTTTAACCAAAAGGAACCTTACCCAACAAAACGCCCGAAAGGCCCAACAAGAACGCAGCTCGCTACACGCCGCCATACCTCCCGAAACCCAAAACGCCCTCTGAGGAGAAAATCTCCAAACGAAACGGAGAACGCGAGTATACGTGGGATGAACAGAGAGAGAGAGAGAGAGAGAAACTATGTACGTCCTAACCTCTCTCTCTCTCTCTTTCGCACGCACACGCACGCGCACCTTTTACATAACAAACGAGAAACATTTTGTGAATGAGAAGTATTAAAAAAAAAGTGGGAAAGAGAGAAATATAAAGAAGAAGATGCTGAGGAATGCCCAGCATTTTTCTCCAAAGTGGAAAGGGTTGATGGGAGAGAAAAGAGGAAGGAGATAGAAGAGAGGAAGGATGAGAGAAGGGGAGGAGAAAGGAAAAATTAGGAAATGTGGAGTGAAAGAGAGAGAGAGAGACGGAGAGAAAGAATAGATTGAGGAGAAAGGGGAGAGAGAGAGAGGAGAGAGAGAGGAAAGGGGAAACGAGGTGGGAAAGAAGGCAAAGCAATAAGAGGACAAGTGAAGAGAGAAAGAGGGGGGAAAAGAGAGAGAGGGAGAGGGTTTAAGGACGAAAGGGGAAAAGGGTAAGAAGGAAGGGGAAGGAAAGAGAAAGAGAAGGCGGAGGTGGACAGACAGACAAACGACTTTATTGAGGGCGAAATTGATACTACTATATAGTCCCTTTTTAGGTGCGTTTCTCCTCCAGGGTGAGCGCCTATTGTCGTATGTTCGTTCTCGGCTTCTACAGAACGGATTTTCGTGAAATTTGATATTTAAGGACTTTCAATCCAAGATAATAAGAAAATCACAAAAATGAATCACGTAATCCAATCAGGGGTGCCACTTTACTGGTGACAAAAAATGAACTTTCCGTCACATCTCGTAAAGTATTGCTCATATAAAATACTTTTCAAATACAAATCGTAGGACTGGTAAATTAGAGTATTTCTTTTCCTATAGATTTTTATCGTAGGAGTAGCCGTCATAAAGAAAATCGAACAATGAAGCCTTAAATCGAGTTGAACTTTGAAAATTTCTTGCAAACGTTTGATTTCCTTACGTGTGCATGCAATATTTTTAAATAGGAATAAAACGGATTATTCACGACGAAGAAAAGAACTTTAAAACGCTATTTCCCTTATGTACAGGTGTATCACTTCTTTCTAATACGTACCACATTGCACGAAACGCGCCCATTTGTGTTACGCCGTACACTTTCATAACTTGTTATATTTAGGAGAGGGATAAGTAAAGGGGATACGGACGAAAAGAGGGAGGGAGTGCAGAACATGGTAAGAGAAGAGAGGAAGGAGGGGGAGGAAAGGAGAGGGAGCGGAGGAGAGTGGGAAGGGAAGCAGGTGGGAGGGTAAGTTAAAGAGACGGGAGAGGAATGGAGTTAGAATAAAGGGCAAAGCAGAGGGAAGAGAGAGAGGAATACGATAGTGAGAGAGAAAGAGAGAAATGGAGGAGAGGAGTGAGAGGTATATGAGAGGCTTAGAGATCTTTTTTTTTTTTTTAAGGCGGTGGTCTCGTGTTGAGGGATAGGAAAGGGAGAAACGGAGGGGTTGGTTTCGGAGGGAACACATCACCCCACTCCCAACACACTCCCCTCTGTTAAAAAAAAAATAGCTCACAAGAGGATCCTTTAGGGAATGGCGTGGCAAACAGACGAAAAACGCGTGGAAAACGGTCGGGGGGTGGAACACACCCATCCCCCAAAGCGCTCTTTCGCGTGCTGTTTCGCTCGCGCACGCCTAAGAGACCACTTCACTTTTATCTCGCGGGGTGCGCGCACCTCTTCCCCCTCTTCCCCTCGAGAAGGGAGAAATGTGTGGGGACAGGGTGTGCGTAGGAGTCCCTAGCGAAGCTTATTGAAAAAAAGAAAAGTAAGGGGACATATGAAGCGGGAGGATTCGATAGGGTGGGTTACGGGGGTTTGTCACGAGCTCTCGCAAAGTGGTAGCATTGTCAGGGAGAGGAGAGAGAATAAGGGAGGATTTTTATGCGATAAGGGTTGTTTAGGCGGATAGCTGAGAGGGTGGGAAGGGGTCGGTAAGGAGCGAGTCACCGAGTGGCGGGAGGCAATCAGCGCGTTCGTATTTCCGCATGGGGAGGGGCATGCGAGCGCGCTTGTTGTAAAACATTTTTTTTTATCGCAACAGATACGAAAGACGAAGCGGAGGTGAGGAATGAAAGTTTCGATTCATCCTCTCGTCCTCTCTCTCTATCTCTCGTCGGAGTCAATTTTCTCCAACAATATATTTTTTCTCGTTCGCTTCAAAAGCACGGAAAAAAACGTACATTGAGAATGGAGCCCGTTCCGTGGTTCACCAAAAAAGCTATCGATGCACTGCTGTTTCAAGTCACTACACTACAGATGCGCCGATGGCGGAATGGAAGAGACGATCAAGGCTTTTGAATCCTTTTTTATTTCGGTCTCTCGCGCAATCTTCCTGCCTTGAATAAAGTGACGTCATCATCGGTTGCTTTTCATGAGATAGTCAAAGTAAATCGAGCGGATGATATCTTTTGATTTTCTCGGAGTCGCTACGCTCTGCAGACAACTTAAATTGGTTACCGACGTGGTAAATATTCTTCAAAGAATACTTCGCGGAAACAATTCTATTTACAGGACCTCAAATGGCCTACGGCAATAATGAACTATATGCAAGATGCTGTCCGTTGTTCTAAATAATTGGGGACGGACCTAGTTCGGATAATCGATTAGTTCTGATAATCGAGCAATAACTGAAATGAATATTAACAAATTATCGTCTTAATAATATGCAATAATATTGTATTTGTAAGATATAAATACTCGTGCTGTAGTGTAATTGAGGAAAAGAGAATAAGCAAGTATGCAACACGTTATTACAGATAACATGTTGGATTTACGATGCAGTAAACTAGTTCAACATTTTTTTCTGGAAATAATTCGATGACGATTTTTACAACAAACAATTTGGGTAATTGTCAGTTAGGTATTTACCAAATGAATCTATAAACAAATAATTTTAAAGCGAAACCTTTAAACTAAAAAAAACTAGCATATCGCCAACAGTCTGAAAACAAATTATTTTTTTAGTAATGCGAATTGTAGCATTGTAATATACGTGAGAGCTTTTTTCACTATTGTTATGCTATAAAATTTAAATAAATAATATTGGAAGCAATATTTGCATCAACGAATTTAGTTGTTGTATCAAGTCCCATAATATATTTATTGAGTTCATAAATAAGGAATTTTTCATAATCTGATATAAATGAACAAATTTTTACCTCCATCAAAATTTATCCCAGAAAGACAGAATCTAAATTTAATTTTAAGATATACGAATGACATAAACTAAAAATTGTATAATATAGGCTCGGCTATGACATCGCTAAGTAAAACACGAATGTAAACGTTATCGATAACATCAATGTTCAAACTACCAAGTGTACGGAAAATACTAATGCTTGCAATATTTTTCATTTCCCAATAATGAAAAAATCTTTAAATTGTGTTTTTGCAAATGTTCATTTTAACGTGTGATATGCTGGATCAGCTGCGTAGTTCCAAAAATGAATTATTTGTTTGGTTAGTTATATTTCAGACGCTTATGCAACTATCGACCGCATTTCTATTTTGAGCCCTGCTACCAAGCTCGTCGAAGTACTGGATCGTTACCTGCACTTTGTAAAACACTAGTTAATATAATTTGCTTGAAGCTAGGTATACTGCTATTAAACAATTTATATTCTATTTTTAACAGCACATTCACATGATCGAACGGCACCTTCACGCCGTTACGACAAGAACTGTCTAAGAGACGTCTCCGGAAAAAATTTGACTGCACCTATACCATTTATTTCATCAGACGCGAATCAAAGGGAACGAGTTTCCTTTCCTTTTTATCCCTATAAAAGAAGAGATTTATCCTGCGAGAGGGAGAAGGATAGGCTGTGATAGGAGTGAAGAGTTTAAGCATGAAAGGATCCTAGCTTAACTCTCGCACGAGCGCCGAAATCGTGAAATCATAAGCGGCTTACACGTGTCTCTCCAAGAGTGTAGGTGGATGTCACAACAGTTCGGAAGGGGATCCGTAACACCTTACGGCCCATCACGTGCGACGAAAAAATATACCCTAAACAACGGTTGATTCACGATGGATTGAAGCGAATAAAAGATTTAAAAAATAGCGCGCTATAAAAATGGAGAAGGGGTAAGGGTTAGAGTGGAAGAATCGTATCGTCCGCGACCCCTCCTCGACGCCTCGAGCTTTTCTTTTATTTTTTTTGAGCCGCGCTTCCTCTCTCTCTCTCTCTTTCACCCGTCTCTTTAGAGAGAGAGAGGTGAAGTGGAAGGGAGTGATGGAGGGAGAGGGAGGTTGGTAGAGAAGGAGGGAATAGAGTTAATCTTTTTCGCCTTTTATTCCGATGAGGGAACGGAAGGTCACGTGGCATCTGGATCTGGCTTGATTCGCTCTCCCCGGAAAAAAGTAGAAGGATTCTTCCGTTCTTATTCTTTCGAGTGAGCGTCATTACCCCGTGAGCGATGTCATTCTTTGGACGTTTCGTTCCGTGCCTCGAAACGAATAAAAAAGTACGTCGAGCGTAATTGGGTGCATTTATTGCGCTGCCGATTATATAGTGACGGAATTATGCCTGTAAAATTTTTAAAGGACCTTTTAAGGTATTTTGTTATTCGTGAGACCTTAAAAAAGACGTCGAATGTTTTTTCATAAGAATTGAGTACGAAACGAAAATAAAATTCCTGCCGAGGAAAGGTAGGACATGTTTCTGCGGCAGAAAAATATTACTGCTGTCGCTGTTTTAAATTTGTAAATTGGGATATAAAGTCAAGTGATCCACATGTTAAACTTCCTAGATACGCATGATTTTAGGAATGTCTGGGGGTGAATATTTCGTTAGAATATTTCGAAAATTTAATGCCATTACGTACAGTTTCACCGTTAACTACTAACGCATATTAACAACCGATTCATGAATTTAGGAATCATCAGAATATTTTGTCAGTTAATTTTTCAAGTCATCCCGGATGAAGTAACGACAGAAAGGAATTATCGTCCTAAACTACATTTAAAAGAATTATTTGAAGTAATAACCCGTTTATAAAGATATGTAAAAAATATTGTTGTTAATTTCTTTCAAGAGCTTCTGCATCTCTAAACATTGTTTTCCCAGGAAAATTCTCACTTTATCAATATTTTTAACAAGAACTAGTCAAAATAAGTCACGATAAAAGAAATTTAAAAAAATGTCATTTTTACGGTCAGATCGTCAATGATAAATGGAGCTTGATCTTCATTAATCTTGGAAGAATAGGAAATCCGGCTCTAAATAAAGCAAAAAACTATTTTTGTTAAAAAGGATTACTCGCACATATTACTCGCAGCATCGCGCAATACGCTGGAAATGCAAAAACGTCGCGGAGGACCATAAAACTGCCGTCAGAGCTTATAATTAGGAAATAAACGTTAATCCCTTCGGGAGAAACGCATTTTTTTTTCGAAAAAACTGAGTGACAGACTTCGCCTGACACGTCGTATAAACACATTAAGAACCTTATCTCGTTTACATATATTTCCTTTGCAAAAAAGTACTTAATGCCTACTAGAAAAAGAGACACCTTTACTTTAGACGCGGAGATTGACAAAGAAAAATATTCCGATCCTCGCGCTTTATAACACTAGCGGCGGGCGCGGGAACCACGCAAACAAAAGAAAGGGAGAGAGAGAGAGAGTGAGAGAAAAGGAAAAAAAACAGAGTAGGGAGGTGAGCGCACCAGTCTGAATCCTCCCAGGCGAGTAATTCCCGTCATTCTGAAAATGTAAGTACGCGTCTTCAAACCCCTCTTTCTCCTCCCTCCTCCCCTCCCTCCCTCTTACCCCATCTCCTCTTCTTTAAACCACTCTTCGGGACGCGGGGATTAGGGGCATTTCGCAGAATCTCAAGGAGGAGGAAAAGAGGAGAGAGAGAGAGATATGGAGGAGAATGGAGAGCGTGGGGGAAGTGGGAAAGCGAAAAAGGGGGAGGAAGATAAAAAAAAAGAGTAGGAGATTTCAAAGAGTGAGGGAAAATGGAGAGGGTGTGTGGGGGGGGGGGGTGTGAGAGGAGGTAGACGGAGTGGGAAGAGCGTGGTCGTGAAAGAACAATGGTTTTCGCCGTGGAGATGAAAGCAGCGTGGCAGTGTCCGACTGAGCAATCTTCTTTCGGATTCTCTCCTCTCCACCCAACTCCCACTTGTTCCCCGTCCTGTTTACACTGTCTCCCTCTTTTTCTCTCTCTCTCCCTCCCCATCTCCGTTCTCATCATCTCCCTCTCTCTCTCTCTCTACCCATGCGAGGACATTCCCAGCCCAGAGATCTCCTTCGCAACTAAAAATTCCTTAGAAACCGAGACGGTAGAGCTCATTGTTGGACCTCCGTACGCGTATGAAATCTCTTCTTATTTCTTGTTCCCTTGCATCGCTGCAGAAAAGGAAGAAGAGAGAAAAGGGGGGGGGGACTTTTAACTTCTCGCCGGTCCCGAGCGGGTTAACTTATTCGCGCTAGCGATCGTTGCATTCTCTAGGAAGTGGCGAAGGTTTTTTACTCCTCTCTCTACATCTATCCCCCGCGTTGCGCTATCGCGCGGTTTATTATCGGACCGCGCGCAATTACGGGGTCTTAACCATGTCGTATTTCTTCCTTCTTTTATTTTCTGACCGAAAAGTATCTCGGATGCTGCGTGGCGATGCAGCTACGGCCGATGCGATGGTCGATCCAAAGCCGTGCGGGCGCGTTCTCTATTGCCTCGCTCGCCCGTGCGATTAAGCGTGATTACTTCCGTGTGGGATGGGAAAATCCGAAATTTTCGCAGAGGAGAGTTAGATTTTTCTTGCGTCCAGAAAAAATGGTCAATGCTCGTTTCTCCCAATATGTCTCTAAATTTCAATATCTCTCAGACAAGTTTTTATTGCAGGTTTCCATTTGATACCCTTTGAGCGAGATGCCATGTTTCCATTTGTTGTCTGGCAAGTCCCAGAGACTTTGATACAGCTTGCGGAAGAGGAAATATGCCATTTCAAATGCGAAAGGAAATATACCAGATTTTTTAAAGTAAAAACTTCGAACTGTTTATGTTTCGATATTATAAAATGATAAAAAATAATGCATAAAGAAGCTAAAATTATTGATGCATGAGTCTATTCACAAAAAATAAGCTACATTTCCTTTTATTTCCATGAAATGAAGATTAACTCGCAAAAAACATTACTCGTTTCAGTGAAAATGCCTTATTTACACAATGTATTCTAAGAACTATATCCACTGAATCCACAGGATTGAAGACGGCGGGGATGAAAATAAAACCATCCAAAGTTCTGGTAATGAGGTACGTGACCTTTGGGTGCCTCCTATTCGGCGCCTGAATCACTGGGCGCCAGATAACAAGGCGCCAGAAGTTTAGAAGGTGGTCGGAATTGCATTTTTGTGAGAGGAGTTTTGCTTTCCAGTCGTTGTATTTTTAGGCACAAGTGAAGTGTTACCACAATATTTTCGATATTCCTTTTTCTACGAAGCTGAATTGAAGTTTTTACATATAACTATGTAATTAGTACAAAAATATGATATGAATTTAGTCTCAACGATTTAAAATATAATAAGATTTCGATCGCCTTCCAACCTAAACCAAAGCTTTTCTGAGAAACATTTTAATAAATGCCGAGACCTCTTTTAAAATGATTAGTAGGATAATAAAACTACATATAATTTATATTTAATGGTTTTTTCAAGCGAATGTGTAAATAAAAACTCAACAGATACTTAAATATTTGCGAATACGTAAAAGTCATAAGATTCAAATGTAAGATATTTACGAAGAAAAAGTAACATATATTATGGGAATGTTATTGCATTCTGAATAAAGACGTGTAAAAACTAGCACGCACGGGCAGAAAATTCATCGTCTTTAAAAAAAATTGCGATAAAAATTGAACATTCAAAAACTTTTCCTACCCAACCGTCCGCGCGCTCAATCGTCATAATCTCCCGTGAATTACATTTAGTCAGTACTGAAGCTAAGCATTTTTTTACCGTTTTCGATTATTACTAGCTAAAACCAATATGATATACAGGACATGTTACATAGTATGTGACTATGCTCCGCCATATTCTTTCAATTTCACGGTCGAAGGCATCTCGGTTCTTTTTTTTGATGCCCCGTTGGATTCTTTCATCTCCTTGTCCAATCTGTCATTGTAAGTCTTCTTAGGGCTCTTGGACTTCTGTCGAGATCCCATTTATTATATTAAACGTCCGGAGTTGACCGCGCTCTCCTACGAAACAGACTCCCCATTTTCATTCCCAAAATCCTCCCGTTTTTGATCTCCTATTTGTTTTCTCATCAAATCCTTTATAGGATCCATTTGCGCCATTTCCAACAAGCGTTTCGCGGTTAATAGATCGGAGAATGGGATTATTTTTGCTACTTCAGTTCCGTTTTATCAACGGTTTGCCGATTTATCTTAACTGTTACCTATTTCCTTCAAATCTGCGGAGACGGGAGAAACTGCGAGAGCGCCATTATCACACGAACTGCAGTTCTTTTTTTCTTCAATAAGCTCTCTCAGGAAAAAAGGTCTCCCCGCCATTTTTTTCGACGTAGGAGGCGCACAGACAAAAAAAGTCGAAATAAATAACAAAACGGTTCATTGAACAACCAGAGCGGAATCAGACCCTCCCCCCCTCTAGCGAGTGTTGAGAGCCTTATAAATTAGCCCCCCCCTACGCCACCAGACGCGTACTTGCAACCGCTTCCGAGAAATCCTCATTCTTTTCCTTTCATCGCCTCTTATTCCGGGAAACCCGCGTCTCAAATGCAACCCACGTTCCTGCTCGCGCAATATCTCCTCCCTTGCACCCTAATATACGCCTCCCTATCCCGTCTCCTTTGCTTCATTTTCTTTTCCTTCCTCCTCCCCGCTCATTTCTATAGTCCTCTCGAAATTCCTTTATTTTTCTCCCTTTCCGACTCTTCCTCCGCATCCTCTTCTTTTCTCCTCGGTTCTTTTCGTCGGCTCCCTTTATTTTCTCCCCTTCTAAATTTTCCCCTGACGTCTCTTCCATCTCCTCTTCTATTGCTTCCAATTTTTCTTCCGCAAACCCCTCTATCTCGTATCTCTCTCCTCCCCACTCCGTTGTCCCTAAATTACCCTTTTGCTCCCCGGAGTTGAGATTGAGCAACAACAGTAAATCATACGTTACGTTTGTTACACACTTCTTATATCTGTTTCATTTAACGGTCACAATTGTTTGTAAAAAAACGCGAACTTTATTATAGGTGTCCTAAAATACCCTTTAACCCCATGTGTTGTGAGCTGAAAAAAAAATTAATTTCTAATTCTAGCTTGATTTATGTTAAATGTGGGTGACAAGAGTCTTTTCAAAATGAGATAGCGTTTGATATAATAAGATCACTAAAATCATCTCAAAAAAGATAAATCATCAAACATGGCGCCGCATCATCCTCTGTGCTAAAACCAATGACATCCATACTGAAGTTCTTGATTATTAGAAATATTGTGAAAACTAAATAAACCGAACAATTAACAATGAACATAAAAAATGGAGCGATAAATATGAAATGTTTGTTTAGTTCACCGTACTATATCGAAGGGGAAAGGGACTTAATTGGGCATCCTACGCGATTCTTTTATTGTGTAACATAAATTTCAATGTCGATAAGGAGAAAAATTCGCTACTCTATTGAAAATCGAACCCTGGTCATCCACTATGCCGGAAGAATTATTTAACCAGATAAGCTATCAAGGCTATACGATTCTCCATTCCCGTTTAGGAAAGGCTAACAAAGTAGTGAAAATTACCACCATGAAACTCTTCTTTATCTCACGGCAGTGAGATAACTGAACATACAAAGTATATAGTAGGTAATTAAAAAGGGAATGGAGACTACGGCGAATTGGATGTTTCTGATGTAGAATAAACTCCTTAACCGTATAAGGCAACATATATAGTAAGTGATGAAGTTTTTATGGCCGCCTTTTTTTTATTTGTCCGTCCATTTTTATAGACTTTTATAACTCCCTTACTTTTAGAAATCTTTCGTCAATATCTATCAATGGCGCACTAATATACAGATAAATAAATAAGGGTCTGTTATTATCTTTGAGCAGCCGTCACAGCTGGCTTTCATTAAACTTGTACCGGACGCTACATGATTACGTTTTTGGAGAAAGCCTCGTCAGACTAAATGGCGATGCGTGAGCACAATACGATATTGAATTAATTAATTAAAAAAAGGTTTTTTTAAAAAATAACTTTCACACTATGCACTAAAAAGGAAAAAATAAATTTTTAATTATTTATCGATCGTGAGTTCAGCTGGTAAGGAGGAACAAAATTTACATACAACAATTTCAGTGGAATAAATTCCTTCTTGCTCAACAATGTTGATTTACTAAACTTTATTTAGAACTTTTGTAAAAGTTATATGGCGCAAGATAATAAAACTTGTAAGGCGCCATATAACTTTTACAAAAGTTCTAAATGAAGTTTAGTAAACCATCATTGTTGAGCAAGAAGGAATTTATTCTACTGAAATTGTTGTAAACTTCGTTCCTCCTTACCAGCCGAACTCACGATCGATAAATAAATAAAAATTTATTTTTTCCTTTTTAGTGCATAATATAAAAGTTATTTCTTAAGAAACCTTTTTTTAATTAATTTAATTTTTTCTTTTTAGTCTCAAGCAACGAAATTTCACATTCTTCATGGTTTCTATAGGTAAGGGTGTTAAATTACAATTTTTATCTATAACTAATTGTTGATGTAACTAAACCATTCAAGCCGTGTACATTACTTAAAAACTTTATAACAACCCGAAACAAACGAATGAAGACAACCGAGTAGCTACATTTACGAGTGTCAGTATACTTAATTATACGTAAGAAATCGTTGCTCTATCCCTTACTGGTCTCAGCTATTAATTACATTAGAAAAAGCGTCAAACTACGAAATAGTTTACTTTGTAGAAATATACGATATAATAAACATTTCCTCAATGTTTTCACAGTTCAACCATGGAAGAAGGATTATTCTTCCATGGTTCAACTACGCTGTGTGTACTTCGCCATCTATCGCCCATCTGAGGAAGCTCAGATATATCGGATATACGCTAGATGTCAGACAAAGAGGAAAAGTAAAAATTACAAGTAATTGTCATTTAAATAGGATATATTACTGATTCTGAGTTATTAAAATATTAAATAATTAATCCCCATCTCATTAGTCGCGTCGGAAGCGTCACCGGATGTATTTGCAGCGTTCCCTTGGACTGCTAGGGTGATACAAGCCTTCATGAACTTCGCGGCATGTAAAATGTTCGACTGCTATTACATACGATTTTTTAAATGGTCAATTAATATGGTCATTCATTTACATAAATATTTCACATTTTTAACAATTTCAAAACAAAGGGAGCGTGGAAATTCGCATGGAAGGGGTGGATGTAGGAAGGGGACCTCTACGAACAAGTGCGCGGTAAACGGGCGGAAACTATTCATTACTTATCGCTCTGCTCGCCAAAATTCGTTATATATGGGGCATTTTTTGCCACGGGACCAAACATTTGTTCGTTACAGCCGAGAATTCGTAAAATGCGTGTTCGTTACATCCGAGAAATTTAACCAATGCCCTTATGGAGAAGTTCAAGGGACCGAGACATTTCTTCGTTATAGCCGAGATTTCGTTTTAGGCGTGATCGTTATAAACGAGTTTTACTGTGTATATATATATATCGAGTGAGGTTAATATAAAAGTTATTAAAAACTCACTCGATCATAAAGGAATCGATATCTTTCCAGTCACCTACAAACATAAAATGCGTATCGTGCCTAGCACTACCGCTTTGAACTTACAAATCTGGTAAAAAAAAAGCGTCACTTTTATTTAACAGCGCATAATCAAAATTCGGCATGCTGCTAGCTACCAGCTTTGAAACAGGGTTTAATCTATTTTTAAAATCCATTCTGCACCTCTTTAAATCAGTACAAATATATATATAATTAATAACATTATCTAAAAATCACTGCTGTTTCTTGTTTTCGTTTCCATGCTCCTCTTGTTTGCTTTCGCTCCTTTCTTTCACCTCTTCCTTGATTTTTCTCTCTTTCCTTCTTCTACACTATTTCCATCCAACCCTTTTTACCCGAAAAGGGGAAAAATGTTGTGTAATGATAACCCTGAGGTATGCTCTCCCTCTCTCTCTCTTCTCTCCCCTCTGATATCTCTTCCACCTCACGGACGGACCTTTCCTGTCCAGAATTAACCCCACAAAAAAAAAATATATATATATCCCCCTCCCGACCTTCAAAAACCTAACCCCTACCCTCTCAAACACCCCCCAGAATCCAATTCAGACACCAATCACCACCACGGGATGTGATTCAATATTTACTGATTTATTTTCTCTCTCTCTCTCTCTGAGGGTCGACGCCAAGATGTGTTGGGAATTCTGGAGACGTCGCAATCTTTCTTTTTTTTTTTAGCGACCTCTCCGAGGTTAATGAAGCGGAATGAGATGATTAGACCTATTGAGAAGGGTGGAAAAATATCAGCGAACGTTTAAATAGTGTGTTATGACTCGTCGTTATATTTCTAAACTAAACCTCTGGTTGAAATTTCGTTTAAAGATATTGAGATCATTGCCGTTTACATCCCCCTCTCTCTCGCTTTTCTCATACTACATGGTGGCCATTAATTCCCAATTGGTTATACTACGGAGTACACAAAAAAATCTAAAAATTAAGCTTAGAAACGTTGACTGATTATTCAAAGTGCAAAATAAAACCACCTCAACAAATATTTCAAACCTTATTTTAAAATTTTACTATGTATTTCTTTTGTTTCATCATAAAAGATTGGGACTTACAGGACCCACAGAAGTGATAAAAACACGCACACCCAAGAGCAGATAAGAGCTAACCAGACTCTTTTCTTACCTATCAAATAACACAGACAAAACTAACCTATCCTTACAAAACCCTTCCTTGTGACTATAATCCTAGGAGTCTTCCTGTACTTCTCTATGGAGCAAAAACGACGGGTTGACATGAATGCGAAAATCCGGAGAGAAAGAAAGCTTTCCCTTCCCGCAAGAATACTCCACTCTCACAATTCTACAAACTCCATCCCTCGTTCCCTCCTCCCGAAGCCCTCTCTCTCTTTCTCCCGAATCTTTTCGCCCTATCTCTACCTCCCTCCTTCGCTCCTCTTCCCCCCCTCTCTCTCCTTCACTCCTGCATATAACTGCGTTTAGGTATACTTGATTTTGACGACTTATCATTTGTTATCCTCTCCATCTCCAAATAACGCAGGTTTTTCGCAAGCCTCTTCTTTCTTGGGGATTTTCCTGCAGTGTGGGTTTTCCTAGGATGCAGTAATTTCATTTTCCTTAGCGTTTCCCCCACAGACAATTATCCATCTCTTTCCAGGTCCAATAACGCCAACTTAGCGTTGAACTTATGTAGCATTTTATTTTATCCATTTTTTCTTTCTTCTTGTTTGGAGTCGACAATGGAATACATGGAGGCTCTCTGGTCTCAATCTCGGCGTAATAAAGACGTGTATTCATTTATCAATCCCCTACTCTCTTTACCTTCGTCCTAAAATCCTCCCCACTCTTTTATTGTCATTTGTAATTCATAACGTAGGGTTAAATGTAAGAAGGGACTATGTAGTCTCAATTTCGCCCTAAATAAAGTCGTTTGTCCGTCTGTCTGTCTCTCTCTCTCCCCTTCTCACTTTCTCCACCATCTCCCTCCCATCTCTCTCTCTCTCTGTCTCTCTCTCCTTATCCCCTCCTCTCCCCCCTCTCTCTCTCCATTTCCCATCTCTACCTTCAAACCTCCCCTCTCGCTCCCTCTTCCCCTACATCCCCTCTCTCTCCATCCCCTCTTACCGCCTCCCTCCTTTTTTCCCTCCCTCAATATCTCATCCACCTCCCTTTGTGTCCGAGCGAAACGATATACGAAAACGAAATAAAAGAAGAAGATCCCGAAAAAAAAACGCGCGCCCACTCTTTCTCTCTCTCTCCCGCGACAGAAAGACAGCCCTGAGTAATGTGATTGCCACGGCGGATTCCCGTTTGACGTCCAGGACTCCCAGACGGAATTATCCTTGGGTACGGAGCGGCGAGCGAAGCGACACGGGATGGAGGGTGAAAGAGAGTGAGGATAGAAAGAAAATGGTAGAAAAAGAAGGGAGAACGCCGACAGACAGAGAGAGAGAGAGAGAGAAGAAAAGGTGGAAACCCGAAGGACTGGGCAGGGAGTGGTAGGGTTGTTTCCAGAAGGCCAGCGGCTGGGTGGGGCGAGTCGAGGGTGTGGGTGGACAGCAAACCACAGATCGTGTTTGAACGCCCCATGCTCTCTCTCTTTATAAAAAAAGAAGTGAGAAGAAAACGTCGAGAGTGGCTTGTGAGAGGAGTAGAGAGAGAGAGAGAGAGAGGGCGTGAAGGAGTTGGAAGAGTATGGAGAGGGGCGAAAAGGGGGCGTAGGAAGGACACTCGGCATCGAACGGCTTCCCCCCTCCCCCCTTTGTTTAACCCCACCCTTTTCTCCTCGGCCCCTCTCCCGAGACCCTCGAGGTCCCTCTTAGACAATAAAAAAGTGACCAACGATGAAGAGGTCCGAAGACAATGGTTTTTACAAGGGAGAGTTAGGAGTGGGGCGCAGTTGTCGGGGCATTTCGCGAAAGAGGGTTTTGGAGTAATTAATTTTTACTCTCACTTCCCACATCCTCTCCCCAAAAAAGTCCTTCATCTCACGCCTTTCAAAAAAAAAAAAAACGAAACAAGAAAACAACAACCACCCTTATTAAGTCTTGTCCCTTACGCGACATTATCTACACACAAAAAGAAAAACAATAATTTTTTTAACCGACGAATTTTTCCGCGCCGCATCAAAAAAAATAAAAACAAACCGCGAGAGAACCGGCGGACAACCCGACGGATCGGGACGAAACATTTTCTCCCGAATGAAAGTCCGACGAAACGGGAAAAAAAAGGGAACACGCGAGGGACAGCCTGCAGTCCTTTGTTCCGATACGTAAAAACGGATTGAGCGAGGGTATGATATGCGGGAGGGAAATGATAAAAAAAAAGAAAGAAAACGATGCACTCGAACTGATCGGTTTTGTTCCCGTCATTTCGAGAAGGGAGATGGAGAGAATGGAGGGGTGGTAGAGGGAGAGAGAGAGAGAGAGAGAGAGAGAGAGAGAGAGAGAGAGAGAGAGAGAGAGAGAGAGAGAGAGAGAGAGAGAGAGAGAGAGGAGATGACGTTGAAGAGGGAGCAAAACAAAAGTGTCCAGTGCGCGCATCGCGTTTCAATTTTTATTCTCGCTCGTCCCTCCCCCTCCGAATTCCGATTCTCCCATGTTTTTTTTCTCTCTCTATAAACTCCATCGCCCCGTTCCTTTACCTTAGTCCCTCGGCCATGTTACCCGACCGAAATGATGTTCCGGCTGGTTCTCTCAGGTAAATGGATCTACGGCTGGTCCTCGTGACAATGGCTTTGAGACGCGAAGGTAAGAGAGAGAGAGAGAGAGAGATGGAGGGACCGTGGTATGGATATGAGGGAGGAAAGGTAACAATGCCCTTGCTCCGGGAAGGAACGATTGAATTCGTAAAATGAAAAACGAAACAAAAGCGAGACGAGAATTTATAATCGAAGATTCTTTTTTTTTTATACACGTATCATCGGACCGGAGATTAAAAATGCGACAACGAGAGGTCCCACAATGCGGCGTTCGGTTATGCTCAGTAGAAAACACGGAATCAGGAGTCGCAATCGGTTCTTCGATACGGCGACGTGCGACGTGCAATCGAAAGCCTCTATAACTCGAAATTCTCATCGATCGAAGAATATTGTACACCTTTCGTCATTTCAATTCCTTGAAAAATCTATAAAATCCATTGTTTCGTTCCGGACTTTCGTTCTTAAAAGCTGTCGAAGAATAAGTAAAAGCTTGGACGACATATCTTTTGGTAACTGTTTTCCTCATACGCAGGATATATCAAGTTTTATTCTTGGTTGCAATATAAAAAGAGGTATATAATAAGTTATTTCCTCCGATTTATTTACTAACCGATTCCTTAAAACATTTTCCCGTACACTGGAGGCAAACCGTTACGGAGATTTCATCACCTCATAATCTTTTAGAACAATGGTGGGCAACCTCTTCGGCATGGTGGGCCGCATTGGCAGCAATGAATCCTTCGGTGGGCTGCATTGGAAATTGCCAATGCTTCAGCAGACTGAATTAAAGTTAAATCAGAATCGAATCATTTACCGATCAACAATTCTATAAGGATTCGCAAAGTCGAAATATATTTAAAAACAAAATAAATCCTCGCTCTAATAACGAAATATACTCGATGAAATCAAACTTTGGGTTTGCGTGCAAATAAATGAACCAAGTCTGCTTCTTAGAAATGCTCTATACTTCGAATCACAAAACAAAACAAAACAAGGTCTGTGCAGTAAATGGAGATAAATTCATGACCACGGAAAAAAATCGCGTACAAAACGCACTTAAAGCATCTACGAAGCAATGAATTTGCTTGGTTAAATTTCACAATAACAAATATCTAAGCTTACCAACTGTTTCGCTATTCACTCAAACGTTAGCCTGAAAACACGATCGGAAATACGAATTCAAAAACTGGAAATTTCGTTCCCAATTCCTTTCGACCCAATATCGATTTTTTTTCGAAAAATTCGTTTTAAAACGCGAAAGTAACGGATTTTTACGCAAACATTAATGACGTTTACCTATCTTCGTTTGTTTTTTTTTTCATCGAGATTCATTTCCCGTAAACGAGGGAACAACGCCATCTGAACGAAATCACCGGAGGGAAAATTACGTTTCGAGCAAAATAAAAAATCGAAGAAAATATACGGTTTTGAGAGAAAATGGGTGGAGAATGGAGAGAGAAAATGTTAGAGAGAGGGTGAGGAGGGGGGAGGGGGGGGGGGGAGGGATAGAGGTCTTGGTCTCAAACAGAATTATCGAGATGAGGATGTGACGTCGAAGGAAAAAAATAAATAAATACAACGACTAAGTTAGGCGCAGCTGAGAGCCTCCAAGGGCATATGCCGTCGTGAAACCCCGTATCGACTGTTTCCGCATCGAACTATTGGTCGAAGCAATAACTAGCAAATTGATGGCGAACTGATTCGAAAAAAAAACTGGGACTGGGAATTCGGGCGAAGAATGACTTTTAAAGAGCACACATACAAACACACACACATATACACACTTCATACAATATTCACGAGGGTCGAAGCATAACGGAGAAAAATCACCGAGAGACCAAAATATAAAAAGACTAAAGTGTGTCAATCCCGGGTTTTATCGAAACATAGATTGCAAATCTCTACATCGCCACAGACGTTTTTTTAATTTTATTTAATTTAAAATATCGTGTATTTGTTTTGAATTTGTATGTGATTTTCGACTCTCTCTCTCTCTCTCTCTCTCTCTCTATATATATATATATATATATATATATATATATATATATATATATATATTCGAAACAACTGTTTATCTAGATTTTCGTTTGTTTGTTTGCGAGTTTTTAAAATCCTAGCTTATCGATAACGGGTATTTGTTATTTTTTAAAACCAGATGGCTACACTTTCCATAAACGTCCTTGTTTAGTTTTCAGCTTTCATCCGTTCGATCTATAATTCGTTGTTAGATTATGAAGTCGCATTTTTTTTTTTTAACTGACCCAATTTTGAGATCTGGATTGGAATTTAATCGATTTAAATCAGATAATTTTGCATAAACCTAAAAATTGACCAAAATATGAAAAACGCACACGTTTCCTTCTTTCAAAAATGAAAAAAAAATAGGTTACCATACTCACACATCAAAAAATAAGCAGTAAAAAATCAAAAACGTTACCTTAACTCCGATAGCTACAACAAAGTCATGAAAAACCCGATGCGCATTTCGGCTACAACCTAGCCACCTTCAGTGGTAACCCACCGAAAGTAAATTCTAAAGCGCGTGGTTTTAATGGAATGAATTAATATCGTATACAGTGGAGTTGTCTGAACATGTAAAACCAAACTTCATCGTGTTTACATCCATCTATGACACGGCAGGGGTGTAAGTAATGTATCAACATTACTGCTTTCCTCTTGAAATTACAGATACCCTTCACGGATACGAGTACTTGAATTCTCAGCGATGAGATCCGAGAAACCTGACCGAACCTTCGATATAATCATTTCCTTTTCATCCAAGAAGACAACGGAACCCGAGTTAATTAAGCGCTAGAAACAATAGCAGATCCTATTAATTAACTAACCGACCAAGATTTTAAAATCCAACTCCCTACAAAACACACGAACAAAAGAATAAGGTCGCATCGTTCGGATCTTTTACGGGGCCATTTCTCTCAGGGCGAATAATACATCTAATTAGTCCGTTTCCAATGGAGACAATGAAGGAGGGAGATAGTCCGGGTGGTGTATCTAAGTAATGTTAGAGAAAGCTGAGACAAGTAACAATGAAGTAAGAAACGGAAATTGCTTGGTAGGGGGAATTGGAAGAAATGGAAGGGGAATACGTTATGGAGAGAGAATAAAGAGAAAGAGAGACAGACAGACAGACAAACGAATTTATTTAGGGCGAAATTGAGACTACATAGTCCCTTCTTACATTTAAGAGAGGAGGGGAACGATATATATATATATATACACACATACATACACACACACACACACACACACACACATACGGAGGGAGGTGGAACGAGAAGGAGAGGTAGAAATAGAAAGAAATCTTTTTCGTCTCTTAATCCCCAACGGAGTAATCCATCCTAATCTTTGCTCCGTCCTCCCAAAACCTCCTGCCATTATTTCTACCTCATTTTTTATCCCTTTTTTCTCCTATTTTTGCGGATTTCTTTTCTTTTCCTCTCCCTAATCTCTACAGAGTGGATACAAGCTGTACCGCCTGGGAATTTAGTTCCGACGGATATCTCTTGCTCTCGCCGGATGAGAGGGATGAAAAAAAAAAAGAAACGGAAAGGAAAAATAAAATAAAAACGAAGCGAGAAGCGGGCGAGAGGATATAAGTTCCTCGTGCCCTAGAGAATTTTCCAAGTTCACCGTTCCGAAGGGAAAATAATAAGGGGGAGGGGGGGGTTCTCCTATTGCACAAGTGCGCATGCGCCGAATGAACTAAACGGCTGCAGCTTCGGCCCCTATGCGTTTTCGTTTCGGGATGAAATATTGGTCTTTTCCTTGCAGCGTTCATTTGTCGACTTTTAAAACTTCTTGACAAACTCGTTTCCCTGATTCTCTCATTCGCGCGACTTTTGACAAATTTATTGCAGATTCGAGATTAACCCTGGTTTGATCTCGATTACAACAGGTTTTGAATGCAAAACAAATCTGTTTCATACGAGAACGTTTGACGTAACAAGTAAGCCCACCAAAGCTATAAATTTAAAACACTAGCACGGCATTTAAAACGCAATAATTTTGATAATATTTCTTTTCTAAGATAGAAAACTCAGTTTCGTTAAAAATTCTTCCTCACGGAAAATATCGAAGTATAAAAACCCACTAGCTAACTGTGAAATATGAAACCGAAATAATTATTGTTCTCATGTTCGGTTCCTTAAGTACGTACTTACAGCACATTAAACTTCAAATAAGTCACCAATTCCAGATCATTACGTCCGTGATAATATTATCCCTAATAATTTAAATAGACGAAAGTTAATATCTTCAAGTTAAGTTTCTACTATCGTTCATCGTTTTTGAGCAAATTAACCTACACAATTCCCATGAAAAATCCAATCTTATACTGTAAATAAACCTATCTTAGAGACCTTTACAATTATGCCTACTGAATAAAATTAATGATGCCTTTGGTTTTGGGGGGGAAGGCATCATTTAAAAAAAACCGGCGGGGTTACACTGATTGGCGGTGTGCCCGCCTTCTAACCCAAAGGTCGCGGGTTCGAATCCCGCTTCGGACATGGATACTGTGACTCGTCCTGGGGTTTTTCCTCTGCCTGCAGACAAGACTTTCGCTTTGCGAGGAAGGTATCAGTAAAGAAAAATTAAATAAAATTTAAGTAATAAGTTAATTTATGAATCGACAAACAATTAACATGGCATATTTATGCCTTTTGTTTTGTTAAACGATAAATATTTTCACAGATAATTCATACAGTCTTCTCCTCAGACTTTCTACAATAGAATAAATAAGACTTGTCAGGTTTTGAATGTATGCTCGAAATATTTTCTGTGGCTTTAAAACAATCTCCCAACATCACTGGAGTCAAGAAATCAGAACTCGAGCGATATTTTTTTAATTATTACATTATAAAAACCAAATTACGAGTTAATAATTGAATGAAATCAGTTAAGGGATGATATAAAAAAGAAAAACTATAAAGATATTTTCCGTTTAATTGACGCTGTGGGTGTGTGAAAAGAGGCAATGGATAGAATCTAGTAAAATATAAAAGAATTATTATTTAAAAAATACTGAGCATTCTATCCAAAAATTTACTATTTCAGACATATCGCTGATATGCTAATTCCAAAACAATAAATAATTCTCGCACTTCAAAAATGTTTACACTGACAACAGCTCGTTCCAGCCCCTTTATCTGATAGAAAAACAACTTATGACGCCGCGCTCCTTTATGAATTTTATCTACAAAATGTCCACACTTTTATTGAATAATAATATGCCTCCATAACGCGTAAAAGATACCAAAACGTGTTGCCACCAACTCCTTAAGAGCGTGCACCACCACCACCGAAGTTGTCAAACTTTAAAATATATTCCGACGCTCTCGAGCACCGATCGCATTGTCCTCATCGAGAGAAACCGCAACTTAAGACGCTGTCCTCGAGAATCCCTAGCCCGAGGCGAGAAGGGAACAGAGGAGGAAGAAAAAAACTCATCTTTATGTGGAGCTAACGGAGTTCCCAGATCGTATCGCGGTCGGTTATTGCTCCAGCCGCGTGATTCCCCTGAGTTACAGACTAGATGGTCTTGCGGATGAGCCTCAGATGGAGACATAATGCGAGTTTTCTTTTTAGAGAGAGAGAGGAGTTGGTAGTACGGCGGTAGAAAGGAAGGAACGTATCACCCGATTTACGCCGTACACCCTTGAGACACGGCAGAGAGCGGGTAAAAGAGAGAGAGAGAGCAAAAGTCTTATCGCACCAACGCTATCATTTCTGACTCCCAACCTCACCGACTCACCTTTAAACCTCTCTCTCTCTCTGTCTCTATCTCTCTCCCTCTCCCTCCTCCCACTCCCTCATCTCCCTCCCTCTTATCCTCTTCATACGCGGCGAGACGTCACGGCGATGCCAGATGGTCCGGAAAGACCCTTTTACTACGGCGCTCCAGAGCGGCAAAGAGATAGCAGCTTCCGGTACGGGATGGAGGAAACTTGGCAACGTCGCATAGCACGGCGCTCACCTCCCTCCCCCCCCAACCCCACCTGATCTCTTGCTCACCTCGCGGGTATTTTGTCTTCCTCTACTTTTTTCCTCCTTCCTCCTTCCCTCTCTCTCTCTCTCTCTCTCTCTCTCCCTCCCTCTTCGTTCTTCATCGGGAATTTCTCCCTCTCGTTTCGCTTCCAAACTCCAGAAGACACACAAGTCACGAGAGTCCCTCTAATTATTCTCGTCAACTTCCTGTCCTCAGCCATTATACTCCCCGAGTGTTAGTCTTCTCTCTCGCTCGAGATGGGAGCTTTTATCTTACGGTTTGGCCTCTGTCTTTCCGCCTTACTCACTCACATCCCTTCCTCTCCTTCGTTCTCCTGTTGAAGGGGAAATACGTATAGCGAGATGGTGTTTATCCTCTATTTCTTTTACGCCTCCTCTATCCTCTTCCTATATCTCTCTCTCTATAAATAAATAAATAAATAAATACATATATATATATATATATATATATATATATATATATATATACATGTCATTTTTCTCTCTTTTCTTCTTCTTTCATTTATTAGACAACAATTTCAAATTATGAGCAATCATTTTAAAATTAATTTTTCCCATTTTTCTTTATTTAAAAATGATTGCTGCTGTAATATTTATCTACAAGTGTATACACAAGTTTATATTATATATATATAAATGTATATGTGTGTGTGTGTGTGTGTGTGTGTGCGTGCGTGCGTGCGTGTGTATGAATGTATGTATGTATGTATGTATGTATGTATGTATGTATGTATGTATGTATGTATGTATGTATGTATGTATGTATGTATGTATGTATGTATGTATGTATGTATGTATGTATGTATGTATGTATGTATGTATGTATGTATGTATGTATGTATGTATGTATGTATGTATGTATGTATGTATGTATTTCTCATGTTCTACATAATATTTTTTCGATTAATATTATCTCCACCCTTGTTCAATAATTCTGTTACCAATTTACACTGTGTAAATAGAATTCTGTAATAAGTGCATCTACGTGATCTATGTGTAAAAAAAATTGGAATGGGTTATGCGAGAGTAAGGACTACTTTGTCTCAACCTCGCTAATAAAGACATTTTTTTCATATTTCTCTTTCCCTATCCCTCTTTATCTCTCTCTCTCTCTCTTCTTCTCCCTTTCTCTACCTCTATCTCCCTCCATATCTCAAATTCCAACTCCGGCAAAATCGCAAGGAAGAAATACAGAAAAAGGTGCCTCACTCTCGACAAAGTGGATAAGAAGGTAGAATGGAAATGTCATTCTTGTTTTTCCTCCTTACCCTGCCCCCATTCCTCCAAACTCTAGAACGAGATTTTAATTCCGAAGAAAAATGAATTATTTATCCCTTGACTATTATTTTTGAGTTTAGGTTTTTTTGGTACTCTGACGGGGACGTGAGAGCGCTTAAATGTATTTTCTCTCTCTCTCTTTCTCTCTCTCTCTCTCTCTCTCTCTCTCTCTCTCTCTCTCTATATATATATATATATATATATATCTGTGCAATCTCAGCTGCGGCCGCGCGCAGGATTTTCGAGGGAAATTTTAGTTTGCGTTTTTTATTTGTTTTTTTTTTTAAGCGAGCGAAATTCCGACGAATGTGAGGTAAATAATAATGTTTAACTTAGTTTATGAACTCGCGGAATTGAGGTTTATGTTTTCATGAGCGCAATAAATAACAAACTTTAGAATATGGCCATGAAGGGTTGACGTCTAAACGTTTTTAATGCGAGTTATAAAATTAAATAAAACGGAATTTGAGGTTGGAATAGTATGAAATAGTATATTTTTCACCACTTAAAATAAGAAATATTTACGCATCGTTTCCTGTGCATACCAGATTTTTATCTTTTTCTTAAAAAGATGCTTCAAGCGTTTTCATATGTTTTAATTTAAAATTCAAAGGCAGAATCGGATAGAAATACCTGTATTTTCCCCCCAAATCTGAATATATTGGATGATAAGGAATAAAAACCGCTCTATTAAAGAATAATCCATTAATAATGAAACTTTAATTAGGAACAAGATGTAAACGATGGAAATTTAACTTAAGTGCATATGAATGAAATCCAATTTAAAAAATCTGATGTGGCCAACACATGACTTTCTCCATATTTGGAGTATCGTTATTTAAATTATTATGAATAGCATTATAAGGCAAAATTATTATTTCGTATCGTAAAAGAATACAGTCGTCCTTATTGCCGTAAATTAGGTATATTTCGAATATGTTTACAGAATTCACCGCTACATGGTGGTGGCGCTGTATACTGGAAATTAAGAAAAAGCAAAATCTCTCCGAAATGGATGGTTCTACGAAAATTTGTTTCAAACAAAACTTAGAAGAAATATTATTCTCTACAACTTTGGTCCTCACGAAGAGTACCAATAACGATGTTTTTAAGGAGATATTTGACGGAAACCGAAAAAACCGATTATTTATAAATAATTCCTAAACAATAACTGCTATGGAAAATTGTTTCAAATGAATGTTGTAGGAAATTACATTCTCTATAACAGTGGAACAGAATTGTATATACAATAAGGATGTTTTAACGGAGAAATATCGCAAAAACCGAATCGGGTTTCGAAAAAACCTCGACTTCCGGTTAACCGTTATTGTCCAAAAACTAATCAGTTCTTTGTACCCATACCAAAGTGTTATATTTGAAATTTGGTAACGATATGGCAAGTACTTTTTGAGTTAGAGCGCCCACAATCACACACACACGTACACACAGACATCATTCCGAAAATAGTCTAAACGTGTTCTATGGACCTCAAAACGTGTATTTCCGTTGAAATCTCGAAGTCGATTTTTTCCTGAAAACAACACTTTCCCATTACTACGTATGGAGAAAGCAAAAATAGAGAAGAAGAAAACTTCTGAACCTGACCGGGAAACGAACCTTGGTCTCCTATTAGCCAGCTAGCTGCTTTAGCCAGCTAAGCTATCAAATTGGTCTAAACCTCCTTTCTCGAATTGGGGTATTTATGATGAAGATAAAGGGCTAACTCACTAAACCTAACCACACTAGATGTCCCCACTGAGGCGTAGTAGAAAACACAACTACTTTATCTCAGAATTGAGATGTATGTTAAATAGCAAGCATGAAATGATGGAAATTTAACTTTTATGCATGCTTGATAAAGCACCTACCCGGAAAGTGGGAGAACCGGGTTCGATTCCCAGTCAAGTTTAGAATTTTTCTCCTTCTCTAACTTCACATTTAAATTAGGAATAACAGATCATATTAATGCCAATAAATTTAGTGAAACATTAAGCCAAAGCCTTCTTGTTATTTTCACCGTATGTTAGCAATGGGAAAGTATTGTATTCATGAAAAAAATCAACCGAGATTTCAACGGAAATACATGTTTTGAGGTTCATAGAACACGTTCAGACTATTTTCGGAATGATGTCTGCGTGTGTGTATGTTATTGTGGGCGCTCTAACTCAAAAAGTACGTGCCATATCGTTACTAAACTTCATATATAACACTTTAACATGAGCACAAAGAACCGATTAGTTTTTTGACAATAACGGATAACCGGAAGTGGAGGTTTATTCGAAATCCGATTCGGTTTTTGCGATATTTCTTCGTTAAAACATCATTATTGTATATACAATTCTATACAAAGGTTATAGAGAATGTAATTTCCTACAGTTTTCATTTGAAACAATTTTCTATAGAAGTTATTGTTTAGGAGTTATTTATAAATAACCGGTTTTTCGGTTTCCGTTAAATATCTCCTTAAAAATATCGTTATTGGTAATCTTCGTAAGGACCAAAGTTGTAGAGAATAATATTTCTTCCAAGTTTTGTTTGAAACTAATTTTCGTAGAACCATCCATTTCGGATATATTTCGCTTTATCTTAATTTTCAGTATACAGCGCCACCACCATGTAGCGGTGAATTCTGTAAACATATTCAAAATATACCTAATTTACGGCAATAAGGACGACTGTATTCTTTTACGATACGAAATAATAATTTTGCCTCGTAATATTATTCATAATAATTTAAATATCTATACCCCAAATATGGAGAAAGTCATGTGTTGGCCACATCAGATTTTACTATTCTAGTACTTGATATAGTGAAACATTAAGCGAAATCTCTTAAATATTGATACATTCTGAACTATACATAACATAAATTATGGTAAATATTTAAAGGTGCAAAAATAATAATTTATAAATGAGCATATAAGTGTCGCATTAGGAATTTTGAATGAACGAACGCAAATTCTTTTAACCGTTTCTCCGCTGTTTATGTTCTCCTAAAATTAGCGGACGTAAATTGAAAGAGCAAATGTTCCGCGAGTATTTTTTTTTCGCAAAAGAGGTTTCTCCCGGGCTCCACGCAAAAACCTTGACATTATTTAATAAACGTCCAACCGAACATTGTAAGACCAATTAAATATTTAAACTCCCGAAGTAAACTCCATTATTACTTCCCCATGCCTTTCTTTCAGAGAGTGAGAGAGGGAACTTCTACGTCACCATTCACCTCAGAACTTTCTAGAACTTCTCTGAGTCAGCCTCACGGCTCATTTTTAACCAAAACTATGAGCTTTCAATTTTCCGTTTCTAAAACTTATCCTTATCCAACGGGTCCCATAAGCTTATCCTCCCTCACGAAATTATCATTTCTCGTAACAGTAAAGCATTTTAAAATGTACCTTTAAATATATATATACTAGCTGCAGTACCCGGCGTTGCCCCGGTCAATTTGTCTAAGGATTGGGTAACTTTAAATCAAAATTATGGGGGAACGGGGAGACATATTGTATACACATTTTAGAAGGGATAATGTACGACTGAAGTAAAAAAATTTGAAAAAAATATGAAAAGTTTAAAAAATTTTATAGGGGGAGGTTGGGGGAAACAAAGTTGCCTAAAATCTTTTTAGGGATGATATAAAAACATGTGCAAAGTTTGAAAGTTGTGCGACTTTTGGTTCTTAAGTTATAAACGGGCATACATACAAGCACACTAAATTATATATTAAGATTATATCATGATGCAAAATACTTTAAAGGCTTCGAAATGTGGGTATGGAGAAGAATGCTGTAGATCAGCCCTGGGCAACTCAAATTCAGTACCTAATGAGCCAATTGAAAAATAAATAAATTTTTTTAATGGAGCCACAGAAAAACTTTATTAAAAAAGAAATACATACATAGATCTGCTGATCTGTTTATGAGAAATTTGGCTTTCCATACTTCTGCTGAGATATTCCAGGTTGGCATCAATTTGGGATGTTGCAATTCTTATTGATTTTCCTAATTGGTATCAGTTATCGAAGCCCTGGTTTCATTTTTTGTAAATTTTAATTTTGAAAAAAAGATTCACATCGATATGTACTTCCGAAAAGACTAAAAATTTTTAAAACGTTTTCTCAAAACTGGATATTTTTCAACTGTTATGAATTTTTTATAAAACTCAATTTTATCTTCCGCTGCTGAAAATATGTTCCGCAACTCAACGTTGCATTTCATATCTATCAGTTCTAATTGATATTCTTCTGGAACGGAACTCGCATCAATATAAAATGGACTTGAGAAAATTTCGAAAAGTTTATCGTATCGAGAAATTTCTCCAAAACGTTGACTAAACTCTTCTAACGGTGATATTATCTCATCTGCATACTTTGCGAAGTTTATATCGGAACCTACATGCCAAAGGGTTTTTAAACAAGGAAAGTGATGTATTTCGCTTTTTTTGAATCGTGCTTCCGATAGCTTTAGTTTTAATTTGAATAACTTTACATGTCCAAATAATTCTATAATTAAGTATACTATTAAACAAGTTCAAATGATCACAAATATCAACAGCAAATCCGAGATCAAATAACCGTTGCTCGTCCGATAACCAAAATAACCACTACAAATAACTGAGGAACTAACATCAATTTTACAGAAATTAACGCAAATATTAACTTACCTATAATTAATTATTAATTGTATAAAAGCGGGTCGATAGTGTGAGGGAGAATAAGACACTGTTGTTAGAGCAGAATGGAATGGATAGGGGAGATACCAAGTGGTGGGAATTATGCCTGTGTTTAAGGAAGTAAGGAGAGTTGGAAGCATTGGAAGGCGTTTAGTTACTGTAATACAATGTGTTTTTAATAGTTCTGCCGCTCTCTCAGCGTCTCCTTTTTTCTTTTGTTCTCTGCCATTGCTATTATTGTTGTTGGTTCTTCATTTTGGTTTTTTCGTAAATAGTAAATGATCTGGGATTTGTAAGAGCCACAAAAGACTATGTAATGAGCCACATGTGGCTCGCGAGCCACGGGTTGCCCAGGCCTGCTGTAGATGAAATAGAATGAACTAAGAAGAACTGGAGAAAATTGAACACATTAAGCAAGATTGTACGAAAGAGGAAGGTGAACTAGATCGGAGATGGATGAGGAGTAACGGAATAGTAAAAGACGTGTTTGAAGGAAAATTGGTACGAGAAAGAAGGAAAAGGCTTTAGCTGATAGACGACTTGAAAAGGGAAATACACGAAGAATATTACAAAAAGTAAAAGTATGTGGGTAAAGAGGTTTAACCAAGAATAATCAGACGCATTGCTCGCCTGTTATTTCCATGAATTTAATCAGTATTTGAAATATCAAGTGTATTTTCGTTTTTCATAAACAAAAGTAATGATTTTGTAATGTACTATATATTTTACAGAGTTTGTATGTAAGTCAATGGAACTCCTCCTAAACGACAAAAGCTAGAACAACCAAATTTGGTACATTTCTTGCTTGTATCCTAAAACTTAATGAATGATCAAGGTTTGGTCAACCGGGATTAGTCAGTGCTGCCAATATAGGGGATTAACATTTTTCCATAAGATAACACGTATGAATCCATTCCTTGACTTGCAAGGTATTCTTCCTTCAAGCATTAAAATACGTAAATATGGACCGATTTTTTTCGTTTTTGCTTTATTCGACGAATGAAACTCTATAATATCTTATTCCTGCAATGTTTACATGTTACACCGTGGAAGTTTTCAGAAATACGCAATTTGTTTCGAAATTTTTTGGATTTTTCGTACTCTTTCCGGGCGTTGCCAAGACGGTCGTCATTGCTACCTCCGATTCCATAAGCTTCAATGAAGTTTACAAATAGACGAACGTTTAGCGTTATTCGATTAGCACTTTTGTTTAAGCAACGAAACGATCGATGTAGCAACGTCAATATTTATAGGTATATACATAGGAACGAAAATAGATACTGTTTACTATTCAGGAAACTGCGTGTGGGAAGCGTTCATAACGATTGACTATAGCAATGGAACCTTCTTTCGTCTATTGAATACTGGAATCTTACCTACATATGTAACGTAAATATTATTCTTCAAAGTATCAATAATATATTCACACCCTTCGTATGATGGACATTAACGTCAGAAGATATCCGTTATAATAATTATAAAATTAAACAAACTACATAACATTAGATCATCTCATTATGTCGTTGATTTCATTATTTATTTACGATTCGCTGTATTGTTGACCAAAACGTTCGATTAAAACCAATAAACAACGAACTAAAGGACTGTCAAATCAAGTCGCGAAGCTAAGAATTAATCGGGTAAACGAAGGAAAAGAACAACTGAGAAAGGGAGTGGCAGATCACATCGTAAGAAAAAGAACAAAGTACATATATATATATATATATATATGTATGTATGTATGTGTATATATATGTGTGTGTGTGTGTGTATATAGATGCCATAACTTATCATGACAAAAAATTACAATGATCTTACAGAATACTTATTTAGAGTATTCGGATGTATTGTATTTGAAACGTTTCGCTTTCTGAATGATTCGAATAATCGTAATTCTCTCATTCAATTTTAACGGGCAATTCTACTAGAAAACGATATTTATTAACTTAGGATTATAAGGCCATCACATGTTTACGTCGTTGTTCGAAATCATAAAACTATTTAGTTTCATTAAATGCATAAAATAAATATTACTATACATCTACCATAAGAGTGAATGGAAATTTACACGAAAAGATTATTTTCGCGATCTTATTTAGGAGAAACTGGGCATTCATTTCGCTAACGATACTAGAGCTGTTTTTTTTACGTTATGCTAAAATACATAGCCGAGATAACACCTTTTTCTCTACCAGAACTCATTTTTCTTTTCTTAAAAGAACAACCCAAACGAAAAGTCTTATTTCAAGCTAAATCTTTTTTCCACAATGGTAATATATATTTGCCTCACGGATTTGACATATTATAGATGAAAATTGGCCACTTTGCCTTTATCAACGCTAATTCACTGATCGTTGACTCTAATGGATTCGATTTTCAATAAACAAAGATGCCTTTCAATTTATCGAAGAAAATTTGTAACGTATAAATCGTCAATAAACTTTTAATTGCAGTAAGAACTTTAAATGATGACAGTAAAGAGAGAAAATGCAATTTCAAGAACGTTCACATTTTCGCAAAATGAATTACATGAAAAATCGTGTAAAGGTGTGTGAGTCAGTGAGTTAGACAAAATGCTGGCGTATATAAAATGCGCCTCGGGGTTATACCTTGAGGGGAATAAATACTTTTAACAAGAATGTATTTGCGAGGTTGACATCGCAAAAAAAAAACGAAGCGGGAAGTAGAGGAAGACGGCTGGGATCTACACCGAAGCAAATAATAATACAAAAACAAAACAAAGGCGACGGAGGAAAGAAGTGAAGAGGAAAGGGAGTGAAAGACGGAAAGACGTGTGAGAAACTGGAGAAAAAGAAAAAAATCACCGTGTGACAAGTGAGAAACTGAAGGTAAGTGGCGAGAACAGAGAAAACCTCGGGAGGTTTGGGAAGCGAAAGCGCAGCCCGAAAACGAAAAGAAGGGTTCTGTCGGAAAGATTTGGTGGATAGAGTAAAATGTTAGACACGATAAGGTTTTTGAAAGTCCTTAATATTTTTTTTGTTTCCCAGTGTTTTTCTTTTTAAATTTTTCCTAACGTTACGAAGTACTTATATATATGTGAAACTATGAAAATCTATAAACGATTCAAATATATTTTGGAATAGTTAATGTTCGAAATTTTCCATGACATTACCTTTGCTTTTATCCTTCGTTATAAGTATATATTTTTTCGCGCTCATTTTTTAAAATTCTCTCTGATACAATACGTCCTGACCATTTACATAAAGCTCATAACCAGTGTCAAAAACAAGCATTTGAACCCACGATCAATAAACACACTCTACGGGGTTTATTTCTTGAGATATCAAAGGAAATACGGCCGGAAATCCGCGGAAAGCGCAGAATTTCAACCAGACACGCAAAAGACACGGGGTAAAAGGCTAGGGGATTAATATAATACTTAATTGTAATAATAATAAAATTAATATAATTTTTACTACTTTTACAGCGGCACCAATCATTGTCGATATGCGCTGTTTGAATTCGCAGACTACATTTCCTTTCTCCACTCAATGTTTTCAATAAACGGAGAACTACGAAGAGCAACTAAATTGACGAGACTTTCAAACCGAAACCAACTGCTATAAAAAATGTCACCTGCGACAGAATTATCGTAATATGGGACTACTTATATCTTGATGCTGACTCGACATTCTACACAGGCTATGGCGAGTCCCAGGCGATTCCCGCTACGATTGCCAGGAAAAACCGAAGAATTTACAGATACGTTATCAAAAATGATATTAGAATTTCTTTCCCATTTTTATTTACTTCAATGGTTTTATAAAGTGTTTGTGTTACATAAATAACGAGATCATTTAGCGGTGTACTACGGATATTAAACGATTATCTCACAATTTTGGTCACTCCAATATTTTACCTCGCGAGTTTAGTCGCACAATCAAGTTGTAAAGGTGAACTTTGGAGACAAATTCGCCACATACGCGAGTAAATCGGACATGCACGTATGCACAATGAAATAACGTTAAAATATTCCCAACATATCCTAATACGCATTATTATTCTGGCATATTATAGCCTAACGTTAAAAGTGTTTTCGGAATAAATGCGTTTTTTTTTTTAAATTTCCTAGTGTCGTCATTCACCCCTACACCGAAGTATTCCTAACCCATATAAAACCGTAGTAGTCCATATCTTCCAGCGAAAAAAAAAAAAAAAGATAACGTCCCGCATATCCCTTAGGCACAGCCGTCGACCGTAAAACCACGACGACTACAACAAAGACATCAGCAACAACAAGGGCTAAAAACGCATCGGATAACAATGCCTCCTCACACCCTCTCCTCCCTCCCCGCTCTCCCTCATCTCCAACAGCTAACCTTTTTACGACCCTCGCTTATCCCCGCACAGCATCGTCCCATCTCGCCGTTCTTATCTCGCGGTCTTGTTCCACCCCCTCCTCCTGGATGTTCCTCCTGCACCCTCTCTCTCTCTCTCCTGGATGTTCCGTTCCCTCCTCCACAAATCACGCGGAGGGAATCTGTCCTCCTCTTTCAAACCAGATCCTCCCTCTCCTTTGTACTCTTTTCTTTCATTTCCATTCCCCATCTTTCTCTCCCCTTGCCACCTCTCTCGGGTCTTCCTTATCCCCTTTCTCGTCCCTAACACCTCCTTTCTCCGACCCGTACCCTAAATATCCCCCTCATGCTCCTCGTTTCGGCTATATTTCTTTCGAGACGTTGCCTTATAGTCGCGGGACGCGCCTTCTTGCCCGTTTTGCCTCTCTCTCTCTCGAAAACCTCTTTTGTTCCCTTCACTTACCACCTCCTCCCACGACCAACTCCCAACTCCTCTCTACCACCTACCCTGACGCTAACAACGCCTCAATCTTCAGAGCCACTCCGAGAGAGAGAGAGAGAGAGAGAGAGAGAGAGAGAGAGAGAGAGAGAGAGAGAGAGAGAGAGAGAGAGAGAGAGAGAGAGAGAGAGAGAGAGACTCCCATCTTCGCTCTCTCGATTTCCCTCAAGAGTTACGCACCGTAAAAATCTTTACCACAAGTGTTTTTTCTCCTTATCATTTTGTATTCTAGACAGTTCTTACGACCCCGCCAGAATTTTTACATGTGCTAATGTTCTTATCTCGGAGACTGGCTGGTACCTTCTTAATTTCCATCGCTCTCATTCTCTCTGAATCTCCTGTTTTATTTTCATGCCCCCGCGGGCCCCGTAATGATATCTGCGGCGTTAATAATTCGATTAGAATACCATGCCGTTGATAAAGCAATCACGACAATTTTGCGCGTATAAAGTGATGGAATGTTACTAATTTGATGCCTAATTGGGAGTCTCCACAGCAGACCCACAAAATCAACCAACAGAAATTAGCATGTCGACGTCAATTAAGAATCACAATCGTCAGAAGCAGCAATATACCTAACTCTGGTGTAGAATCCATCACGAATGTTCATGGCACTGTTCCACAAACCCATAACCAATCTGATATTGCCTGTATGTTTATATGATTTGAAGTGTGATAACGGCGATGATCATTCCGAAATAACAGTTTGAAAGCGAGCCTCCATATTTTATTCCGAGTATAATTTAACATTACATTCCTTTTTCCCGCAATTTTTATCTTTCAAACATACTTGTTCCGAAACCTACACCTACCTACATCTCCGTATTTTTCAGGTACTTTGGAACAATCTCCTTAAATTTAACTACCCACCAGTATTCTACACTTATTCTTCAACATTTCCCCTTGCCATTCCAAAAACCCTTATAAAACCCCTTCAGATCCATACCGGGACCAAATCTCAAAACCCCCACCCTATACGTTACATATCCCTTTCCTTGCACCAGTATATTACACACTCCCCCGTTAATCAAACCCTTTCTCCCACTCTTTAATTCCAACAACGGATTTTCGCCTAACCCTACCATCCGTACATCTCCCGCCCCATTTTCCAGCTCACTCAATATAACCCTTCCCTCTAGGGAGATATAGCCTCTTCCCTACTCATCCCTATCCAGAATCAGTGCCTCCTTCATCTTCCCATCCGACCAACCCACACCCGCCTTCCATCTCTCATCCTTCCTCTCCCTCTCTCTCTCTCACGCGCATACCCAATCTCATCTCCATTTCCACCTTTTCAAAATCTTCCCTTTCTATCCTACCCATTCCCTTTTAATCTGCCTTACCCTTCTCCTCCTCCCTCAACGACCCGCCACTCCACATCCACCCCGCGTTTTTCCCTTCGTTACCCCTTCTGTCATTCCCCTCTACACCGCTCGTCTACGTTACCCATCTGTTCCTTTCCCCTCCAGCCAAAATCTTTCTCACCCCCCCTACTTCCCCTCCCCCCTCCCTCCGTCCCTCTTTTTCTCCTCTCCCTCCTTCTTTTCCTTAAAAAGTCCTCTGGCCATTCCAAACTGAAGCCCTTTTCTCTCTCTCTATCTATATATCTATCTATCTTCATCTCTCTCTTTCTCCGCGTCTTTTTTTTCTTTTGTCATATTTTCCCCGCTTCTAGAATCTCGTTCTCGCTTTCGGTACACATAGCTTCTATATATATATATATAAAAAGAAGTCCTTCACACAATTCTAAATCGTGCGTTTCGCCAAGGGAGAAAAAGTGCGCGGGACGACACGGGAGAGAGGGAGAGAGAGAGAGAATGGAGAAGAGGAAGACGATCACGTGTCACGCTCGAGCTGGCGCACGCCGCCCGAGGCTCGACTGTTTTTACATTTTTTTTAAAGTCATTATTTTACGGCTCGGGAGGATCGTCCCGGCGTTGAAATAAAAAAAAAGTCGACGGCGTTTTTAATCTTTTTAACGATTGTCGTATGTTTTTAGAGTCGCGTAGTCGAGAGAAAAAATACGGTTTAGGATCTCGTTGTAAAGTGGGACTTTTACCGTATGAATGAATACAATTAATTCTTGCGAAAATGACCGATTCATTTAGCGCATTTGCATTTAAGGCTGTTAGAATGTACGGTTTAATGATTCACTATGCAAATAGTTTAACTTCAAAGTTGAGATAATCGGTTCCCGTATATAAGTCATTTTGAATTCTATGAAGACTCAGGTACATACATATTTTACTGAGAGGTTTGAGGTGTAATCGATAGTGCATATAGCATTCGATCAGGGAAACTCTTTTACAATTTCAGTCGGTGAAATACTATTGGGGGCAACGTACTTTGTAACTGAAATGTACAACTGATTCACTCGACAAACGATCAAATTAATTGCTACAATTAATTTGATCGCTTGTTGTACCTGAGACAACACTCGAGCTCGATAATTCATTTCCAAACGAAGAGGGCCTAACCCCAAGAAAACACTTTCACATCAAGGAGAAAATTCTTGAGAACTTGGAGGAGAAAAATTCTTAACTTGACCGGGGATTGAGACCTAGTCTCCAAATTTCGGGGCAGGTGCTTTAACGAAGTAACCAAACCAATCTAAATAGCCATTCTCGAATTATTATTATTATTTACGGTAAGTAGTAAACCTTCAAAAATGAACATCCTCAATGAGGCATTTCAAGAAAGTAAGATTTAAGCATTCAAATTTAAGCGCCCTCTAGAGTAAAATTGGGAGATTCTGGTTCGATCCCGGTCAAGTTCTGAATTTTTCTTTTTCTCCAAGTTTATATTTGTGTTTAGTCATATGCACTCACACGCACACAAACTATATTTCCTAACATTCCATCTTGTTATGAAAATTCTTATTTAAATAATCATACTCTGAAATACAATTATGCGTATACATCCTGCGAATTAATAAGACGTGCCAAAATTTATTGCAACTTTCAGGACTTCACGTAAATTAACGAAATCACTCAAGCAATAAGACAGGTAACATTTCCTTTCAACGAAACTGGCGCTAAAAAATTACGCAGTAGTTCACTTCGGGGAAAACAAAGTTTTTTAAAACAGCAGCAGAAGAAGACCAATCACAGACAAATGAAATGCCACCCCCCCTTTCCCTCCCCAAAGAGAAAAATTAAATCCCCATTCCTTATTTAAAGTTGTCTCCACGACAACGAGTAGCTTGTTTCGAGGCATATTAAATAGGTTTAATGTCTCCTCAGTGATCGCTGCTATTTTCGCCACTCAAATCCCCCCTCCACCTCTCTCTCTCGTTGAATGCCTTCTTAGCCTTCTCGACGCTTCTCCTGTTTATTTACTTTTACTAAGATTCCCAAACAATACCAGCGAGGTCCCTCTCCATCTCTCAGAGCATTTCCTCTGCCTATCTCTATTCCCCTATCTCGTTACATGTGTTCAACTCCCTGAGGTCTTAGGCAGGAATCGGAGGTTCGCCCTGCCTCTCTCCCTCGCTCCATTTCTCCTCCTGCCTCTCTCCCTCCCTCCATCCGTCCATCTTTATCTCCATTCCGGCCGCCTCCCAGAAACCAACAATGCTCCTTTCCATCTTAACAACCCGTGCCTAATTCTCTTGGCGAAATAATATTTTCCCTATCCTCGCTGACGGTGACGTTTCAATTCTGGCCCTTGTTCGTTTATCCCGAATTTATACCTGTTAAGAGAAGTTTCGTTCTCCATTCATTTAGTAGCTCATTGTACTGGTGGTCGTTTACGCTGGAATTGTTTTATTTGTATAAATCATAACTTCTTCTGGAGTTATGTGAATTAATTAATGAGAACGCGGATGTCACTGGTGTTTCTGAAATGAACGATGATGATAGTGTAATAATTAACTAGAAATAGAAATGATGAAAAGTAATCAGACGTAAAATTTGCATATATATTTTTCAAAATAAGATTTTTAATTTTTCGACCTAAATATTTTTTTAATAGTCACAAAACTTCTTGACCAATATATGATCATTAAAATCTAATGGAAGGACTTACCTATATATAAATAATTGAATCAGGCGTGACTTCGTGGAACTAGGCAATACTATTTAATATGAATAATATTACCTAAAAATATAATTCAACGCCAAAATAAAAGAATCTTTTTCAAATTTCTCACCGTTAGACGCGAATGTTAAGATTTTTCTATATAAAAAGAAATTATATATATTTTTAATTAATTTTCAGGTAATTGACTAATGGAATATTTTTATTGTTAAGAAATCGCGTAGAAAATCCTTAAGAATCTCTCAATTCAATCCTTCGTTTAGCCAACAGATCCCGATTTCTATCTAGTTTAAGAAGCCAAATAGTTCCACATCGTAAAATATCCGTTATTTTTAGCAATGTGTTTAAAGGTTTCACTCCCCATGAATCACGTTGAGATTGAAACGAAATCTCGCTGACGGTTTAAACGCATTCTATTAGCGCCAAAGAGCATTATTCACGGCACTTCAATGATTGCTTCCTTGCTTAAAACAAAACGCTGAACTGCTGACTACCTACTGCCGTAAAAAACATTCGCATTCCCCTTTACTTTCCTGCCACTCTCCCAAACTGCATCCCACCGCAACCGGCGGGGACCCTAAAGCCTTTACTATCCCCGAGCTCTCCCCAACTCCGAACTACGTCGGAACCTGCGCATAATGCAAGAGTTTGCTAATTCAGGTAACGTCCTCCAGTGCCATCACGCAAATCTTGCGTCACGTAAATTGGCTGGGAGAGCAAGGTCAGAATTTTGCAAGAGCAAACTTTCGAGCGCCGAAATTGAGTCTATTATGGACTACATCACATTCACCCAACGCTATAACGGCCATGTCCGAACTCCGCTAAAGCAGTTACTCTTAATAACCTTCCATTATGGGGTCGGGAGATCGATGCGTCCGTCGTTTATCATTGGTCTGAATGTTTTATTTGCCAATGAATCCGGGATCGCGTCTCGATGAGGCAAATAAATCGGGAAAATCGAGTCAGTTTTCGAAATTGCGATGTTGTGACGCGTTTGATGTACGGGTCAAGGTCGATAAAAGTCGTCCGAACGCCGCAAAAAAAATGAAATAACATGTATTTCCGGGCGCATTCATTCGGAATGATTGGCGAAAATCTTTTAACATATCGTTCATTTTCTAATTTATGCTATTATGCATTTTCTCTTTTGACGAGAGTAATTCAAATCAGTCAATTAAAACGTCCCACACTTTGTTTTACTTATTTTCAGCGATCGTTTCTGTGACAAATAGCCAAAACTGCGTGTTTGTCAGTGAAACATGTATCCCATTAAAAAATATTTTATGAAATGAGTGAAAATTTACAGAGAAAAAAAACACGTCGATTTTTCTAAAGGATGATATAGACACCGATTACACACTATATTTTAAACATTTTTAACCCTTATATAGATGCACCTTTATTGAAAATATGACTTTTCCTAGTTTCAGAATTCCAAAGATATTTCCCACAGAATCGGACAGGAAAAACCAATACATAAGCAATTTCTTTCTAACAAAAATGCTAAAAATGTAGAAGTCTGCTTAAACATTTTAACGCGATCGTTTCCAAATTATTCAAAGCAGATATCCGCAAATTTATACTAATGACTTGCCGCTAAATCTATCCGGAAGCCTACACAAGCAACACGGGGAATAGGCGTCCAAAACAGCGCGGCACTAACGAAACTAAAACAAGACGCATATGCTGGCATGCACCCAACTTGTGCCGCCTACCGTCGCTCGAGGTCAAACCTGTTCCACAGTATGTCGCCGCATAATTAAATGCGCCGAAGATGATCGCCAAAATTTTGGAATCTTTTGTCTCCGTAGGGTGTTAGGATAAGGATCCGAATATATAATGCCTTTTAATTAATTTCGAGCCTCCAATAAACTCATTAATTATTTAGAGCGTAAAAGGAAACCTCTCTTAGCTGATTATCTAAATAACGTTGCTTATCATGACGTATATAAAACTAAAATATTAGGTTATCGAATATGATGATTTCGAGGTAAACTATCTAACAAATAATCTCAACAACGTTTGAAGCTACACATATTCCGAAAAAATATGCGCTTGTTGAAAATGAAATCATAAATTATTCTATGTAATCAATGGTAATTGATACTACCGAAATTCTGTGAATCATATTAAGCGCTATAACATATGATGAATATCAACTAAATTATACGAATAGTAATAAAATATAATTATGTACAGAGTAGTCCAAAAGTAAGGGAACACGTTCACACACTAACACGACTAAAATTGGAAAGAAAAAGAAGTAGAAAAATGTACACGTAAAAACACAAGCTCATGAAGAATTATATTTATAGTTTTTCACAAATGAAGCTCAACGTGTCCACAATTCATGTTTTCGCATAACTGCAATATTTCTGTTGCCTATGTACGACAGCAGGTTCCACTATCAGTAAGAAATACCTGAATAAATCCAGGTTTAACTGATTGAAAGCCGGCCATTACCACTGAAATAAATAATCAGGAATTCGTTTTTTCCCCACGTATCTTCTAGCGCTAAAGCTTTAACAATTCAAACGCGTTTCTCTACCTTGAGACCACCATGCACAAAGACATTAAGCTTTTGAAATCAATTAAACTACACATGAAATACAAAGTTTCCTATTCTTTATTCGGAAAATACGAGCACATAAAAATACTGAAATATCACGGCAAAGTTTCTTTGCAAAAGCTCCACAAATGTCCACCGCTTTCCTAAAGGAACGTAAAAACAACACCCGGCCCAAAATACGGGCAAGCGTTGACACTGAAGAAATCTCATTCGCCTCGTCCTCAATTCTCTACGTGGCAATAAGGCCTTTCAGTCCCTTTCGATAATAAAAGGATTCGCCCTTCCACTTTATTCCTTCCTCTCATCATACATTATTCCCAAACCTTTTTTACCATTCCTTGCCTTTTTCATTCCAGCCGAAGTCTCTCCAAAGGAATGAAATTTCGGGGATTCGTTTGAATTAAAGGGAATAGATTTGTCTTTGGATCGGTCGTGATATGGACGGCTCTCGATCGGTCGAAAGGGAGGAGGAGATCCTCCTGACTTAACGGACCCTCTTAAGACCTCTCATTTCTTTCTCCTCTCCCTCCCCTTCCGTCCGCTCCTTCTCCATCTCCTCTCTACCTCTCTCTCTCTCTCTCTCTACCTCTCTCTCCTTTTCTAAATCCACCATCTCTTTCTACCTATCTGCCTTTCAGCCTCTCTCCCTCTACCTTTCTCCCCCCATTACTCTCCCTTCTGTTAAATATGTATGTTCTCATCTTATTGTTTTTATTTTTATTTTATTTTCTTTAATTATCTTGTTCATAACTCATAAAATTAAAATACTTTTTGTAAAACTTATCTTGTTAAACTTGTATGTATTATTGTAATTCCAGTATCGTTCTTTCATGTATGTAGGGTTTTCGCAGGTTTTTTCCCACCCCCCTTTCCCTTCGTGGGTGTTTTCCTGCGTGGTCTTTTAGTAGGATGGCCAAGTCAGGTCTTTCCTAGGTTTTTTTTACCGCAATTACTCTGTCTTTTTATAAAAACTTTCCGAATTTGTAATTTGATGTTTTGTCTTTATGTTTTTCTATTTTTTTTCCTGGTTCTTTTCTGTGAAATTATTAGTACTATTTTATCCTCATTTGTAACTGTTGACTCAGGGTTAAATGTGAGAAGGGACTATATAGTCTCAATTTCGCCCTAATAAAGTCGTTTGTCTGTCTGTCTGTCCCCCAATCTCTCTCCTCCCTGTCTTCCTCTTCCTCTCTTTCTCCCCCTCCATCTCTCTACCTTCATCTCTCCCCCTCAACCTCTCTCATCCTCACACACCCTTCCCCCCATCTTTCTCCCTCCGTGCCTCCCCCATCCTCTCTCTCTCTCTCCCCCTTCACCTCCCTCCCTCCCTCATCAAATCCTCTCTCTCTCTCTCTCTTTCTCCTCCCTTCATCTCCTACGTTTCTCCTTTCTCTCTATTTCTACCTTTCTTTACGTCTAACCGAATTCTTTTCACCCTTCTATTTTTCTCGATCCCTCTCCCTCCCCTCCTCTCCCTCTCTTCGCGCCCCTCTTCCTCCATCTTCTACCCCTCTCTCTATCCCTCCTCTCTCAATCTTCCCCTCTTTCTCCCCCTACCTTCCGTTTTCCCTCCTCTCACTCCTCTCATCTCTCTCTCTTCCTCTACCACCTCACACCTTCGCGCTACTGGCGTTTCATCTTTGTTCCCTAATCCCCATTCCTTGCTTTATGCACTCGCGCCTCCCGTTCTTATCTCCCTTTCAAAAAAGATTCCTCTTTATTTGTTCCGTGGTGTTTCCTCTGCTTTCTTTCTCGAACCAATCTCCCTCTCCCTCTTCCTCCTCTCGGGTTTTTTTATTATTCCCACTCCCTCTCTCTCTCTCATCCCGTGACCTCCTCACAGATGTCAGGTTGGCAGAGTGCTCTTATCTAAAAGGTAGCAAGTTGCAATCTCGGAAAAGATGGCAGCCATTCCGAGCGGATTTCTTTGTTTAGGTTCTGTTATTTCTTATCGCTCGTTAAAAGGGTTGTATATTTTTCTCTCCCTCTTTTTTTAGACTTTATGGCTTAGCGCCGCGCGCCATAGCGATCTTGATGAAATGAAAGAAGTAACAGGCTAAGGTATAATCAACAACTGTGAGGCAAGATGGATTCGTTTGTTGTGGTAATAAATATTAACGAATTCGTAGTAACCTTTCCAATTTTAAATGATTAAACATAAAAATATTTAAATCGCGTAGAATATTTTAATTTAAAGTTTAAATTAAAATTATTTTTCAATTTATATATTTACTGTCTTTTTTTAGTTCATCTAACAAATAGATAAACCGACTGACTGGTTTAGGATTTATATGGAGGCAATTTATCTTTAAACGCTTCAAAGAACTATAAAAATAAAATTATAATGATATCTCTGATTTTCCCAATGCAGTTTCTATGCATCAAACACCTCTCCTCCCTGCCAATTTTCTTCCATATATTTATAATCGAATTTAAGTTTGATGTTCAATTTTTCTGTTCATTTCTTCAGCTTTAACTCTACCCTGCTTCTCTGAGATACCACTCACTCAACTATGTTTACTGTGGTCAAGCATCCGTGCGTTTACTTAATACTCGTTTATATATAAGCTAATGATTTGAAAATTAATTTTTTGATCACGTCTTTCTTTCATCTCCTTATTGCCCTTTTATCTTTTTAGAGAATATCTTCCGCGTTTTTAATAGTGAAAACATTTTCGACAAAAGTAGCATCAGTGGTTTAATCATCATACATTTTTAGCATGATCTCCTAGGTCTCATTTCGTATAAACCGTTCTTCATCTCCAAGGTACTAAATTACTACCTGGCCAATTTATTAATCGGCAGTTTGATTAGGACCATGTATGTGTATCACATGTCACAGTACTAAAACAACTAAAAGGAAAAATTTTACAAATAATATATACCTAAATATCAGCAGTGTTGGTCATTTTCCGGATTTAGATGACACCAAGTTGGAGTTTTACGAAACTGATTCAACGGATAATGTCCGCGTTTTATTAGATATGAACCTTATTTATCGTCGTATTTTTCCTAAAAAATCAACTCTGCAATGAACATTGAATCGGACCAATTAGAATGATTGTCGTACGAAAACCACTATCACAGCCCTCCGAATTCCTCCTGCTGTCACCCACGTCGCCGCTTATGAGAATGTCCGCACATGGACGTAATTTCATCGCGAATAAATATACCTTTCAAGCAAATATTTCGAGAGCTCTTGCGTCTGGACGCGCTATTTTCGCGAGGTTTCTCGTTCAAAACTCAGCCGCAGTCGTGCCTTTTATCCATTGGATGCGACACGTGTCACTCCTCCCTCACCCATCCCTCCTTTACTTCCCCGTCTCTTTCTCCCCCCTCACATTTAGACGTTCCTCCGAATTTTACCCGGAGCCCGCCGAGCATTCCTTTTTACCTTTCTCCCCTTACATTTATACATCTTCCCCCAGTGTTCCAATTTTACTTTATCCTTAAGCAGCTCCCTTTCTCCCTCAAAAACCCTTCCACTTTCCATTCCACCCTTCCCTCCGCCCTCCCCGATCTCATCCTCCCGCATACAAGCCAACGACTCGGGACTGCAATAAACCAAAAGGTCTCCTTTTCGGCCGATAGCCTTACCATACGATTTTATACCGTTCCTCCCTTTCATCCATCCCTTTCGTGGCCCTCTTCATACCCTTCCCTCTACTTATCCCCGTCTCCATCTACCTTTCCTTCCTTACGGATGAATAATTCAAGAATGTTTTATCTACGTAAATAACATCACGTCGTAGCATACGTCCGATGGAAGGCCGGGATAATTCCTTCGGACCAAAGATCGATATAATCGCTCGGAGTGGCTGATAATGACCCGACTCCCAAATCTACCACCCGCGGGCCATATCCGGTAGTGATTTCATCCCGCTCGCATCATTATATTATATCCTTTAAGGGAGGCATATTCGTATTTTTCCAGAAGAATATATCATTAGATGTAATTTATGTAATCTAAATTATATTTTCGAGTATGTTAATGGAGTATATTTCGTTTTTTAAAATAATTTCGTATGGCTTATTGCACTGTAAAGTAATATCAAAATTTACATAGGTCCCGATCAGACATTTGAGGGAATATATTCGGCCTGAACTTCAGTGTATGAAGCTTCATGTGGCATTTTAAAAAAAATTGGCGAAACCTGCCTTGGAGAGTTACGTTCTACCTTAAAAATTTAAGTTACCGGGAATAACAATATTTTTACTACGAGAAAAACCAAACGAAATAATTCGAGAATGTCGTAAGTTTGTTATGTTAGGCTGACAGAGACGCCATAAGGTGAAGCAGTTCATTTGAATAGCGAGAATCGCAAGTTTGAGAACAAAATGCCGTTTTAAATTGATTCATCCTGTTGATTGGGGAAGTGAACTCTAATCCGGGAGAAATTGATTTTTATTTTCGTATTAAATTATTTTATCACGTGTATAATTGCGTAACGAGAGATATGGTTGACTGAGGAACTTCATATAGCCAGTGCGCTGTTTCTTATGTGCACATTTAGCTATTACAAAAGTTTTGGCAATACTCGTTACAAAAGATTCTAATTCAAGAAAGCCATTTATGGATTCAAAAACGCGTCATCAGAAAAAAGGTTGTAACTCGTCCGTAAACAATTCAATACAAACACATAACTCAGGAGATTACCGCAATCAATTCTTTTTCGTTTACGAACATATCTTCTAATTCATATCCGAAGTCATTATTACATAAATATATAACAATAATATATGAATAATATTGTCCAAAACGTCATTAAATGAATATAATATTCCACAGTATTAGATTACGTAATAATCCTTATAAATTGACGTTTAAAGAGAAAACACTTCGTCCATTACAAAATTGGCGATCAAGTTAACTCCTTCGGAATAGAGCCTTGACGAATTATTCCAGGAGACGACCACTTAACAGCTGAAATCCGAATCTGGCTCGCAACACCGTTTCATGGTTACAGAAGTTACTTTAATTATCAACTCTCTCCTACCGTTTCTCTCTCCTGGTCTATCCTTTCTCTATTTCATCTCTCTCCAACTTTCTCTCATCAAAGCCTCAATCCCTTTCATTCCCTTCCGTCGCTGATCCGTTAAGGAGTTCTTCCCATTCCCTTTTTTTGCATCAAAACGAGAAGGAAAGACGTCTCTGAGGGAAGGAATCATCCCTTCCCTTCCAACGAGAGTCGGTCGTCGCCGATTCGTCCCTTTATACTATATTCCTCCGGGGATGGTAGAGATGGAGCAGCGAGAGGGACTTAAGCGTTTAAGAGGGCGAACCGAGGGGAAAGAGGTCTTAACTATCAATCGATCTCTCTTTTCGATGCAAGGATTGCCAAAGGAAGAGAAAATGCGACAGTGAGAGAGTGTTAAGTTCCCTAAAGCTCGGAGTTAAATGTAGTCAAATGCCCCGTTTGAATTCTGTTTTATTTTTTCACGGGAGACGATACGTGGGATTTCGCTCATTCGAACGCGCGCCTTAAGGAACGAGAGGGATTATTTTCATTAATGCTTTCAAGAGTTATTCGAAATGGAATGCATTTAATTTTCGTTGCGAGTTATAAGAATAAATCGTTCGAAGGCTCCAGAATGCGAAACTGTGTCTTGCAAAATTTACTTGGCAGATGTCAGTTACTATCTTGAAAATAAAGGAAGATTATGAGAGGATAACTACTGATTACGGATAATGGTATACGAATGCGAGATATCGACCATAATCAACGAAAGGTTAAGGCATGAGTCGCAGATGCGAGTGCACCTGCCCTTACTCACCATTACATTAACCGATATTTTATTATAAACTTGTTGTTCTTAAATCCGTAAGTTAAAGAAGGACTTTAATACTTCTACTGAACTCTCAATTATTATCAGGAGTCCTACATTTTAAAATATATATTCTGAATGGTGAATTCCTTCGTCTCCTCGATTATATCTTTAAATGACAGAATCACACATTAACACGGATAATTATAAAAACACAACGTTCCAACTTTTAACGTAAAAACAACATTAATCCTTGCCAGGCATGCGCCCATGCTGCCATTTAGATTAGAGATCTGCACGGATTTCTATATCCGCACCCGACCTGTACCCGCAGGCTACATATCCGTATCCGAAGCGTACCCGCAAAAATTTCTGATTTACCCGACCCGATCCGACCCGCAGGAATAAATAGTCCGACCCAACCCGACACCCAAGCAGAAGTCGTAAAAATTATCTACGAACCAAAACCCAAAAATTCAAAAGAAAATGACTCTCAGCAGAACATATCAATGACCCTCTCTTAATGCATAGAATGTTTTGGAAAATTCCACCAATAGCTCCCAGGAGAAAGTCGCGTCCCTCGAAAGGTAAGGGGGAGGGTCAAAAGAGACCCAAAGCCTTTAGGGTTATAGGGATATGGACGGTGCAGGAGAAGGGTGCAATCAACGTTATTGTTTTTTCTCATACTCAAGACACCGAAATTTTGAGTTTAGCACGGTTACTGATTTTCCTGCACCCGATCCACACCCGCAGGCTATATATCCGAATCCGACCCGCATCCGCAAAAAGTTACGCATAATCCGACCCGAACCGCAACTTTTCCTGCGGATAACAGCGCATGTCGGGTCGGATAAACTGCGGATATGCAGATCTCTAATTTAGATTGCAACCACCAGAAACGCAATCGCATTTTGGGCAAATATTTCACATTATTTCCGTATTCAAATCACAATAAAACATTTTTTTAAAAAAACAGACAGGGGTTTAATCAGAGCGTAAAAAATCGCGTCACAAATTGTCTCGACCTTTTCTCAACAATCGGTACACACGCCGAGGATAAAACCCAGGGACGAAAGGAAAATAAAAATAAACATCCGACACAGAAGCAAGAGTAAATCATGGAGTTAAAGCCATTCGGATGCGACGGACGGATATATATAGTTCAACCGCGGGAGAAAAATACGAATGCCGTACGGGAACATTTGGGGAACGCTAGGTTGCGCCCAGGAGAATAGGCTGAGCGAACGTTATCACCTGTGTCGCTCAATTCCAAGGCACAGAACACCTCACTCTCTCTCTCTCCCTCTCTCTCTCTCTTAGTCTATCTCTTTTCCCCAACCTCTTTTTCACCTCTCCTTCTGTCTCTATCTTTCTCTCTTTTTCCAATCTCGAATGTCCCAGGAGCACATACGTACATCCGACCACTCGGACCTAAAGAAAATAAAACTATTTATATTCTTTTCGAAGTGCGCTTTTTTAAAACGTTGTTCGAGGCCGAATGGCTAATTCGTTTTCGGCGTCAACTGCACTAGTCTCTGCAAAATAAAAACAAAGCTGGGGCCGCAATATTCGATTCGATTTAGGATTGCGTCCAAGTTTACATATATATATATATACACACGCATACATACTGCATATATAGTAAAAGTCAAATGTTTCATGACGGCATTCGATATGGCAGTGGTAAGGCTATCGAAATATTTTAAAGAAATATCTTAAAATGACTTACTGGTCGGACATTTTTATATTTGCCTTTGGATGCATTTATTTCTTTTCCTTCTTTAGGAGAGGCACGCGAGACTCACTTGTTGCCAAACGTTAGGTATTCAGAATCATAGGCCTTCAAATATTTCACACACAGAGAGGCATTTAACAAATTAATATAGAGCTATGTATAATCGTTTTATTAGTTCATATTTGAAATTTCCCGTTGAAATGTTTACTTTTCAGTATAAGACACATATCTATACATGAGTTCTTCGAGTAAATACTTTAAAAAGTTTGTATCCTGATCCAAAGCAGAGTTGTGGAACGTAGTAGAAAATTAGATACTAAGGCTAATAAAAAAATGCTACGTAAAACATGAGGGATATCGACACATACAGGAAACGAATATCTTATATAAAACATATAGTTCTCTTCCACTGCGAGTTCAGGAAAATCAAGTCAGATGATCCTTATCTACGCATTTTTAAAAAATGTTTCGATGTATCACAAATCAAACGATTGAACGATTAATGTTTCAACAAACATTTTTATTAAATATAATTTTAAACATAGTATCATCTACACATAAACATGCATATATGGAAACTGAAAATCACGATGTAGAATATTTTATATTTGATGAACAATTTATACCGTAGGCAATACTAGATCTGGCGTTTCCCTAGCATTAACTAACAATAAGACTCCGTTAGGGCTATATCTACTTTTGGGATAAACGAGCACTGAAGAGCTAAATAAATATTTTACATTCTGAAGAAGGATAAACTCTTTACTGAGTACTTTCTGGTGTTCGAAAGCATCTCATTTTCGCTCAGAATTGTATCGCGCAGAGTGCTGACATTATGCTATCCAAAATCAAGTTCCTCGAAATGACACGCTATGAATTTCCAACGACATTAATTTTTTGCGACACTTTAAGAATCGCCCTTCTTTTACACGTCCACTGTCACCTTATCTCTCTTCTCGCGCATTTCTTTCCCTTAACTTCCATCCACTACCGCACACCTGCATCCTCTCACAGGAAAAGATTTTCGCTGCCATTCCAAACATTCGTGGATGAAGATTTTATATTCGGAAAAATAAAGAAATCTTTCGCGATGGAAGAGAGGTCCTAACTTCTTTTTTTAGATATATATTCCCGAGTTTCCGTTTCCATTCTCATCCCCTTTCCATCCTCCACACACGCTACGCTCTCACATATTCTCCCTTCATTTCCTCCCGAGCCTTCTCATCTCCATCTCTCCCTCCCGAATCTCTGTGTGCCTCTCCACCCAGACTCCCACAGGACAGCCTCGGCAGCAGTTCATGACTTCACCCCTCCTTTCCCGCCTTCGGGGATCGTTTGCACGTTCCCCGGGGATGGCGCCACCATAGTAATGCCATCCCGACGTCTCCGGAGGACGGCGCAAGGGAATAAATGTTGTAAGGGTTAGTGGGGGTGAGAAGAAGAAAAGGAGGGAGGAGACGGTCCACCATCCATGATCACCAAACCGTTGAGATAGGCTTTTGAAGGTCATCGGACGGATCCAGGGACGGAAGAACAGCACGCGAATCGTGCGGGAGTCCTATTCAACTGTTTCTACGAGATATTATGCGAACATTTTTTACGGTGGTTAAATTAAGAAAAGAAACAGCCATTATGATACTGATTCGGCGAATACGTGTGCAATAAATTTTACTTATAAGCAATATATTTTTATTATTCTAGATTCCGTTTAAGCTCCACTAATTTAACAAGATAGTAAGGTAACTAACTTTTATGCGCGAGTGCATAGGACGAAACAGAAATGCTGCAAATGCAGGAACGAAAACTATGGGAAATAGAGAGAGAGAGGAAGCGAAACTGTAAGAGACAGAGTGAGGGAGGGGAGAAAGGGAGGGAGAAAGGGGAGAGAGAGAAAGCAATGAGGGAAGGGGTAGAGAGACAGAGGTACTGAAAGAGGCTGGAAGAAGCATTGAAAAAGTGTTAGAGAATGACACATCTAGTGGAAGAGGAAGAAAATAAAAAGATACGTTAAAGATATGGAAATAATTCTTCCTCATTCTTACATTTGCAACGAGTGGACAATATATATATATTGTTCGTAACATTAAGAGGTCTAAATAAATGACGGATATTAAAAAAACAGAACCGGAGAAAATAAAAATAAAAAATTAATTTTCTGCGCATGGAAAAGTTTTCACGTGATATAGATTTGGGACATGGGAGGAGAAGATTAGGGAAGGGCAGAAGAACAAGAAAGACGCGAAGCAAGGGATCAAAGGCGGAGAAACCCATCTAACTAGATATACCTATACATAGAGATAGGTATAGAAGACCCGGAAACGAATGCCAACACAAAGAAGTCCCCATCCTTCTCGAAAGCATGAACACACTCAGCTACACCATCCTTCTCAAAGCTAGAAAAATAATCCGACTACAAGGAGAGAGAGAGAGAGAGAATAACATCTCTCCCTCTCCAAAGAAGAGCCAAGTTCAACCTTGTAGACGTTGCAATCAAGACCCACACACCGACGGCAATGTTGCTATGCGCGGGTGAGGAGGAAAAGCGGTTTTCTCTCGGGTTAGCAGGTAAACACCACCCGCGTTCACATCCGCGAGGCTAAAAGCGGAGGGGAGTAAATTCCGTGTTCGGAGATGACTGTGTGTGTGTGTGCGCCACTCGTCGCCAGGATTGCTTCTACTACTGCTGCTAGGGAGAACCCACCAGCATGAACATCGGTCTAGGAGTGTTGAGGAGGTATCTCGGTAGAAGAGAGACATGCGGGTGGAGAAAGAGGTGGGAGAAAGGGGAATAGAGGGAGAGGGGGAGGAGAGAGAGGGGAGGAGAGAGAGGGGGAGGAGAGAGAGGGGGAGGAGAGATAAGGTGAGGAGAGGGAGGATGGGGAGAGAGGGAGAGGAGAGAGGAAGGAGAGGGGGAGGAGAGGGAGAGGAGAGAGAGGGGGAGAGACAGGGGGAGGAGAGAGAGGGGGAGGAGATAGGGAGGGAGGGAGGATGGGGAGAGAGGGAGAGGAGAGGAGATGGAGGAGGGAGAGGAGGGAGGGAGAGGAGAAAGGAGAGGGGGAGAGGAGAGGGAGGAAAGAGAGGGGAGAAAAGAGGGAGGGGAAAGGGAGGAGGGAGACTAGAGAGGGGGCAGGTGTAATGGGAGAGAGGGAGGGAGAAAGGATGAGAAACAAGGAGGGAGTCCGCAACACCGCAGATGGGACAATCTCTTTCTCTCTATCTCTCCCTCCGTCTCTCTCTCTCTCTCTCCGCTTGCAACGGGAGCTTTTGAGGATGTGATATCGTCAATGGATTCAGTAACGGCAGTTGTTGTACTGCTTGTTAGGGAAGTGGGGGGGGGGGGGGGGGTGAGATCGCGGGGAGAACGCAGTCGCGTTCTGGCAGGGGTTTAATGCAAGGGATCATCAACGCATAATTGAGTCCCTGGGTCACACACGGTATGCAGGAAATGATGGAGAAGAGAGGTAGGGAGCGAGCACCAGAGAGAGAGAGGGAGATATTTTGATAGGAATCGGATGTTTTGCAGTAGGAGAGAATGTTAGAAATGTGGGAGAATGGAAGATAACGAATAGAGAACGAGAAATATTTAGCTAGAAAATCGAAGAGAGGAGAATGAAAGTGAGTAAAGTAGAAGGAGAAAGAGTAGAAATAATTATGTACATATGTAGAGAATTACGAATTGTAAGTAAAGGCAGAAAATTATCGTACACACCTCTGCTAAATTTTTACATCACTGAAGCATCATGACGGTACTTCAGTAACATAGCATTTCACGTCATTTTGAATACAGCATACATACAAATAATTTCAAATTTTAATAAATAATAATCTACTGACAATAACACGTTATTTAAATTTCCATATCATTTCACATATTCCAGATTTTAATATTAATACAGTGATTTAATTACAATAACAAATGAAATATTACTTAGTTTTCGTTTCCCTATCTTCTAATATAGTCATTAGACACAAGTCAAAGGTTACGTTATTATAAATAAAAGCAGCTGAATTTTATGAAACAAATAAAGCATTTAAACAAGAAAACAGAATTCTGTCCTGTTGAAAATTAATATTTAGTACTATCATCACTTCTATTTACAATGGCAGCAATCAACTTTGGTAATGAGTGAATTACTATAAACTGAACCATTTATTTCGTGATTCCATGGGCGCGTATTAACTTATATTGGCTGAAGTTTCAACCAGGATAAGTTTTATTCGATGAGCTAAACTTTTGTTTAAGCCAGGGATCGGCAACCCGCGGCTCGTGAGCCGCATGTGGCTCTTTGAGGAATGACCTGCGGCTCCCGACGCCCACTCTCCCGCTTAAAGTGAACCAGACGACAATGACTGTCTCAATTGATAATAATATAATCGTTTTCAATAAAAGGATCCAGTATGGGCTGTCGATTAAAAATTTCATTTTCAACTTTCTCATTGTCATCTATAGTCCTAGATTCATTTTCTGAAACAATCTCTTCATTTGCTTCATTTGAATGTTTATTTATATTTTCATTGAATAAAAAATTATGTAAAACATTCTTTCGTTTCTCAAGTTCTTTTTACGAATTATCTCCAAAATATTTTATGGGTATGTGTGTGCAGATTTTAAATAAATTGATTTCATTAAATATGGCTTGACGGTATTTAATACGTATTCTTTCATTATACATGCTCTGCGGCTCATGTTTTGTTGGATTCTATACAAATTTTGAAAAAATGGCTCTTCTTGTCAAAAAGGTTGCCGACCCCTGGATTAAGAGGAAGGGATTGAAATTAAAAGAAAGAGACAGCGATAAGAAAGCACGTGATCAAAGAGTGACGTAACGAGGACATATAGAGAGAAAAGGAAAGGCAAGGTGATAGTAGTGGAGAGGTAGGGAATTTGAAGACATAAATGGAAACATACATCAGCTGGATGTTCCCAACGAGTACATACTTCAGCAACGCGCGGAGATATTAGGTAATTAGACTTACTTAAAACTCGCGTAATCGTGAGAAAATGAACACTCTTCACTGACGAAAGCTGCTTTCATTTGGAGGAGGATTAATTCCTCCTGCATTAAACTAAAAGTATCTCTTATTCGGAGTTTGTGAACGTGTTTCATCTTGTGGTGAAATAGTTTTACAAAGTAACTCGAACTTTAAATGAAAATATGATGAAACGACTTCTTTAGTGCTAAATTTTTCGAAGTTACAACTATTATGTCTTACAGACGTTTCATGTTTGTTTAATGCTTGTGTCAGAAAGAAATACATTTCAGTAATAATTAATAAACTGTATTTTTAAACTGATTATAATAATAGTACGGACGATGCATTAAAATTTTCTCGACTCCAAGTTGATAAAGTTTGTTCCTTTGATGAAATCTTTGTAATCCTTTTAAATAATCCAATATTAAAAAAAATAAAAAAGCTTAGTTTAAAAGATTTAAAAATATAATATCTTATTGTTAGTAAAAGAACTTAATAAAGATAACAATGTACGTAATTGGTAAGCAAGGCAACATCCCGTTAAAAAGGCAATGTTTCCACAAAATATGTTTAACATAAGAGACTTCGAACTGTACGCGGAAAAAGATGAATAGAATAAGAAACTGTATATTTTTTCTTTAAAATGGTCATGTTCAACGACCTTAGGTTATTTTTTTCTAATTTAACCTAAAGAAGAATGGAAGCCTGCACGTCGAAAAGACGATTTTACGTGTTATTTTATGGAAAATGGAAATGTATTCTTTGGAGTCAAACTCAGGACTTTTTAGAGATTTTTCTGTCATTACCTTAAAATATGTGAATAGAGCAATCCTGCCAAATTTAGAGTATCTACCTCGATTATTTCTCGAGTTATTCGCGTTAAACCATAATTCACCTACAGATCTACGCGTGACCAACCAACGGACGGAAAGGCGTGGGCTATTGTTAGTATTAATCCTTTTATGTGAAATATAAGATCTTTATTTTGCAGAATTTTTTGGATAACGCATAAAACTTGTCTGTCAAACTACGCTTGTTATTGTAACAGGGAAAGACTTCCATCATACAACATACTCCAGAAATAAGCTCATCTATCGCGAAAAATATGAACTATGAAAACATTTACGATACCTAAAGACAAATAATTATCCAATGTATATCCATTAATATATCGGAAAATAAAGGGAAATTTTGGCTCGAATAAAGCAGAAAAACCACATGCATAAGACAACGATACGATCATCCATAAACATCCATCTCCACCTCTTTTAGAAATTCCTAACAACTTCCTTTGTCCGTATCGCACCATAAAACCCAAGAAAAACACCGCTCCGTCGCATTAAAAAAATAAAATAAAACCGAACCACAAAGCATTAGGAATCTTCTCGGGTGCCGACTCAAAAAAAAAAAGATTAAAACCTCCACCTTATAAAATTGCGCGCGGAGTCTTTTCGTATCCCTCCGCGAGTATGGGCGAGCGGTTAGGTTGGAAGAACAAAAAAAAGACAAAAAGAATCCACGGCAGAAAAAAAACCGGACCACCTCATTTACCCAACGTACGAAAAAAAACTCCACGTTGATGCAACCCTAATTTTTTTCTCCCCTCTTTTCTCCCCCGTCATTACCGAACACTTTCCTTTTTATACCTCATCCCTCTTTTCTTTTTCCTCATTTTGAATCCTTTCCTTGGAGAAGAAGAAAAAGATCCCACCTTTTTCCAACCCTTCTTCCTTTTTACATTCTATTATCCTCTCTCTCTCTCTCACTCACTCCCACTCCTCTACTATCTGACTTCCTTTACCCCAAAACCAACCCAACCACCTCATCCTTATTCCTCCTCTGGATCCAATATACTCGTCTCCGAGGCAATCCACCCTTTCTTACCCCTCTCTCCCTCATACCCTTTCATACCCCACCGCTCCGAGGGATATATATTCCCCCCCCTCTCTCTCTTTCACTCACTCCCCTATTTTCTTTCTTTTTCCCTTTCCAATCCTTCGCCTAACGTCGAGAGATAAGAGGTCTTTAACGTCCAGAATAGTCTTCTCTCTCGACTCCTACGGGAGGAGGGTAAAACCGCACCGGGGATTTTCTCTGCTTTGGCCCCTGTTTACGCGTCACCCTTCGCTGGCTCCCGCGCTTGGAGATAGAGAGAGAGAAGGGAAGGAGTGCCACAGGGTTCTCTCTTTCCCCATTTTATTTTTATTTTCTATCCTGGCCGTCTCTCCGCCGGCGAAAAAAATCCACGGTCGCCACTGGATTTGCATGCATACAACGTGTGTGGGAGGAAATATATTGGGCTCTAAGAGACTGGATTCCTATTCCTTTTTCATCCGCTTTTATCTCCCTCTGGGCGATGCGATACTGTGTGCGACTTTGGCTGCGTGAATTCTGCGCTAACTAGGGATTGCAATACCGGTAAACCGGTTTATCGATTTACCGGTAAATAGTTCAAAAATCCAGTAAAATGTACCGGTAATTTTGTAATTTTTTACCTGTAATTCGGTAAATAAAAAATGTTTTTAATGCATGTTAAAAAAATAAAAATATTCCCGTGTTTGAATGTTTTAATGTCTCTTAAGTCCTGATTCTCTCGGCAGACAATTGCGCATGCGCTGAAGGCTGACGCAATAATCAGTAGTCAGGAAAGTACAGGCGACACTCGATTTACGCCATAGATACGTTCTGAAGTTTATGGCATAAATCGAAAATGGCGTAAATCGAAAGTAATTTTCCCGCAATATTTGATCATGTACAGTGGCGGCTTCTACAAAGTGATTCATTCTTACATGAACTTTTTAAACCTTAGTAAAATATACTTATACTTATATACTTATATACTGCAACTCTCCCTGATAAAACCTCCAAGAAAGAAATTAGCTTCGTAAATTATTTTAATAGAAATTGCAGAAAACTAAAAACGTATGGACGCATTCAGTAGAATAAACGTTTGGTTTGCAGAGATAATTCCAAAAAGTAAAACAACAGCAAAGGTTAAGGAGGTGAGAATCGCCCCCCACCCCGTCAATGACTGCGGCTCTTCTTATGTTGCGTTTTATACATAATTTGAAAAAGTGGCTCTTCTTAAGGAAAAGGTTGCCGACCCCTGCTTTAGGCGAACAGATTTGATCTTTCATCTCCATTTCAATTATGACATATTACTCATGATTAATATTTTTCCCATATAGTTAGTTCCTTGAAGAATTTCACTCATAAATGTACAGTGAAACTCCAAAATTAGAGTATTTACTTCGCGGCCTATTTTAGTTAAATAAAAGCATTTACCGCCATGATCTCCCCTTAAAAATCACGCCGCAGGAGATCCAATTATCTAATCTTCCACTCATTAATCCATCCATCCCTTTTAACTTTGACGTTTTTCTCACTAGAATGACATGCGCGGGAAATTAATGCTCTACTCGTTTCTTTTAATTTTTAATAAGCTGTGAAATGGAGCCTGTTCAGACATTGTTTTAAACTTTCTACTTTAATCCTTACAAACAACTGCTTCCCACTCTTGATTTAGATACGGATTAACTTCGTTCGGTATTCATTTCGAACCCTCAAGCTACTTCACCGCATTCAACATGTGGCATTCATTTTCTTGGGTCCTCAAGCTCTTGGGCAATTCCACGTCTACATTATTACGTTGTCATTCATTAAAAGTGTTCATAATCTTCTTGGTTGTTTAATATACACCCAAAAGTAAATATATAAAATTACCAAAGTAATTTCTTTTGCGAGAAGAAGTTACATTCCCTAAGAATATTTTATGGTCCATGTATACAACATTAATAACGCATCAAGTCTATTTTCATTAACTGTCCCTTTTAAAATTTGGCAAAGATTTTTCATTTATTTTCTACATTAGTATAATAGAACCATTCCCATAATCTCTAGCCAACGTATGCAGTTTATATTCTCTCATGGATTCGAGGATAATGTCTTAAAAAGTAGATCAATTAATCATTTTGGTACCTCAATAGCCTTATCATCGGCTTCGGGGTTTGAATAACAAAAGTCATACAGACATTTACGCAGCTCACGAGAGACAAAAGGCGGATTTTCTCGAAAGACACAAGCACGACGCCAACATCTTAAACATTCTCGTCCTGCACTCCGATAATCCACAAGGACAACTTGGGGCAGGGTATTCTCAAACATCAGCTTTGTATTTACGCTATTTTATCACATAGACCAATAAAATGAGACAGCTTTAACAATATATAAGAAAAACACCCGAGACGCATAGGCGTGGGTAAAATCTTACTCTTGGTTCAACTTCCCTATTTACCCTTCCTCGACGGACTACTCGGTGGGAAGCGGTCAAGCCCTCCGTCGCATTTTCCCTTCGCACAAACCACGGTCAGCGCATTTTGTCCAGTCAACGCTCGCGAAAACTGCAGAAACGTACGTACACGCGCATATGATGATCCACAGAAAAAGCTCGTACGAGGGAAGAAGAAGAAGAAAACAGTCTTTTCTTCGACCTTGGCCCCAAATCTCCGATTGACCTGTTTCTCCCGCGCGAGTGGTATCGCTCTCATCTTTTAAAAGTCTTATTTTATCTCTCTCTCTCTCTATTTCTCATTCTCTCTTACTATCTCTATTCCTCTGTACCGCGATCTCATAGACCTTCTCCCACGCGAATGTTTTCTCGAGGAAAATTTCGCCATCTCCTCCTCTCCCTTTCCCTTCCATCCGTCCCTTACTTACATTTGGTCCCTCATCTCCCTCCTTTCCCTTCACCTCAGTAAAACCTTTTGGGACAGCCTTTGGAAGAGTTGGGCAAATCTTATGAATTACAGATACCTCGCACGTCCTTTACTACTTTAAAGTTTTTGTCCCCAAGCTTTCAGCGAATACGTAAGGAGTTAAGTTGCTTAAAATGTAAACGAAATTCCAAAGTTAAATGGCCGATCAATATTAAAAGTAGAGCGCTGATCACGCTCTGTGTAAACATAACATTCGACGTCGTAAAGGAAGGAGTTACTAATCTACGAAAGGTTTCAGGATTAAGTACCTAATATAAAAAGTAATTCCAGAACGGCATAACCTTCCTGTAAATGGATGATTTAAATTATTAAAATTTTCTACGGAGACTTTTTTAAAATTTCCCAGTTTTAAAAAAAGCTTAGCGATAATTATATTTATAACACAGTAATTTTTCGGATATAACACGCTTTTTTTAAAAAAAACGAGCCAAATATACGTACATAATAACAAATCACATCACTTTTTTTTGCAGACGGTCAATACCCGTAATTTCTGAACGAATTTCAACCGATCACGGTTATTAATGCTACGTTTAAATTGCATTTATATTAAAATGAAATTAATAAAATTAGCATTCCATTCCCTTTTCACGGTCCATATAGGTTTTTGGAAGATAAGATAAAGAATTTTTTTAGATTTGTAATTTTTATGAAATGCCTTGCTGAAGGCGTTTACCTTGACTTAGAAAAAGTTTGCTCCGTCCCAGAATATATCGTTTACAATGTAACTATTCTTAGGGGAATTATAGAGATCGAATAACGCTATAAGTGCGAGAAAGGGAGAATAGTAAATGGTGACAGACAACCCAAAATTGAGTGAAAGTGGATATTTCCTTTCTACCCTGGAGGAGGCTATACAATGTAACTGATATACGTATTGGTGAATTTAAATTGCTTCATTGGATCGGGTTACTCTTTTACAATTCCAACTACAAATAACATTTTTTCTATGCCTTATTAAAAGTGTAATGTTGATCTTAACTCTGCAAAATAACAGGTGCGTAAATTGCATGTCGACAGAACAATTTTTAATTTTCTCTTATGAAAACCTGGGTGCGTATAATATTTTGATTCGTTTGATAACAGGAAAATTATTAGCTAACAAACCTAACGGAAAGCTCTGACTAACACTTTATCCTGGAGTCTATGCAGCACGCACTGCATATATACTCTCCTGGTGTATAAGTCCAAGGATACAAATCTTCCCAGATGAAAGTAATGCTAACCAAGCGAAAAACAAGCCGTTAACTTGTAGCATATATGATTCTATTGGTAAATTAAAGAGTACTTCTTTTAGATATTTTATGTATAGGATTAATCTAACAAAACCTTTTTAGGGGAACGAGAGGATGATCTTTAGTCAACACAGTTGTATCAACTGCAAAGCAGTCTTCCTCAGTGATACGCCGCAATATTTTTATTAAAAATTCTAATATTTATGAAGAAAATTAGTGTTTAAAATGATTAGGAATGGTTCAAGAGTAAATTATTTACGAAACTAATAGGATGAAACACTTCAGGTTGCCTTAATTTTAAACGATAATGAAACGTTATAATGCTAATATTATTCCCCATTACATACTCTTACCCGGAATTTGCAACAAATAATTACACAATATTTGCATAACAACGCTGATAACCATTCATAGGTTATTTAAGCGTTGTTAAGAATAAATTACAACAAATGCGAATCGAAGAAATCCTTAATCTGTCTACATACTGCTCCCAAATTGAAATACATATTTTATGAGAATCTATTTTCCGAGTCTCTTGAATGTCACATTTTCGGAAAAGGCCATTCCAGCATACTTTAATTATATTTTTATAATTACGCGACATTGATAAAATCCTTTTTGTTATTTTTCTTATTGCCTATCACCTGTACAGACCTGAAGCATTTGTTACCGTTGTGTGTATAGCCTGCTAGAATTTCAGATCACGTATAACAGCAGAAAATCTTTACCTCCGACTCGATTAATATTAATTAGATTACCATTCATCTTCCTCTTAACACAGCTCTTTATGTAAACTTTAAAATATTAATGAAGTCACTTCCTCGTTTTTTTTCATGAATTAGTCAATCCTTAACCTTAACCACGCCCCAAAAAGATGAGTTTCCAGCTACTTAACATCCTACCAACATTTCCTCTACATCCTCCAAACCGCACTCTATCTCTCGCCTTCCTTTTTGCTCCGCCAGTTCACATCAAAGGACCTTCCTCCTTCTTTCAAGGTTTCCATCTTATCTGCCAACTTCCTCCTTCCTCCTTTCCCCCTCTCTCTCTCCCTTTCCCCCATCTTCTTCTTCTTCTCCCCTATCTACCTCACCCGCTGAAAGCTTAACCAAAACATTCCACTGCACTCCAAAGATTGTAAAGTTGCACTGCCTCTGCAGCAACCGTGTCGTTCCACCTGACCTAGACTACGAATTTCTCGGTTCGAGTCGTCAACCTAAATAGCCAAGGCTGACTGTCTTCGCGAATCTAACGTTCCTTACGGGAAAGGCACAAATTTCGTCGATGTTGGTTGGGGAGATTTTGTTGGCTTCCGCTTTGATGTTTATTATTTTTAAAAAAATCTAAAACTCGTCCAAAATATCCTTAAATATATAAAACGACGAAAATATATTTTGCGTAAGAACTATCACCGCTTATTCTGATTGCGGCGATCAAAAATATAATAAAATATTTTCATCAAACATGATCGCTAAGGATCTTATCACCATATATGATGTTCCAATCTAAACGAAGAAAAACTTGTCCATTATAGCATTTATTTAATTTACCGCGTTCATTTTAAATATGACTCACCGAAAATGGATAAATATAATTCATTTATAACAGGTTTGCTATTAAGTTTAAATATTTGTGAATATAATGTAAAAAAATCGCTTGGCTATATTTTCCTTGTGTGCAAGTACAGGATTTAATAATGATAATAAAAAAATCCTTATAAATAAGGGAAGCTTACAATTATTTTACATTTCTAATGAAAGAAACATTTCTCGATTCTCACAATAAAGCAAATACGTTCTCAAAATAGATGCATACACATTTCCGTGGCATGCTGTTTCTGAGGTTCTATTATAATATAACTATCCTATTTGTCTATGACAAATAAATAGAGATAAAAATTTTAACTCAAAACGAATTCTACACTATTTCATCCCTTTAAAACAAATGTTCGTGGATAAAGTACATACTGAGTTACTTTCAATGTATAAGCATCGCTGAGTAAACATAATACAAATGAATAGATTTTAATCAAAATAATTTTATATGCTCTATTCTTTCGCTAAACTTTTGGAACTCCACAAAATATTGAAAATCAATAGCTTCAGTAAATATCGCATTTCAACTATTCATTTGGCAGAGTTTCTCTCACAGTCAACATTATTTTGTATGTGTTGTAATACTAAACACGTAAGCGAAATACAAACTTAGATTGTTTTAAAAATTTTCATCATATTGAATGAAAACCGTTATAATATATTAACTGCGTCTAAAGTACGAATGGAAACAATGACATAGTTCATTAAAACCGAGGAAACCCAAAAGGAATATCACTTTGTTAGCAATGCTTCTGAATTGAGGTTTGAATTGAGCAACTTTGCCAAAATTACCGCACTAATTCTCTTAAGGAAACTTAATAAATACATTACGAATTAAAATCCCTTGCAAATGACGTACAGGCGAAGCCCCTATACGTTTTCTAGACGAAGACTTTTTACGATGAAAATCAACCTTTACATCCTCTTGCTCCTTACACTCTCAATGCCTTTCAAAGGAACGACTTATCCTACTATCTATAACGATTGCCACGCACCTGTAGAAGCTCACGATCTGTTCTCCATTGAAACGATATCTTTTAATTCACGCCGAGCGAACTCGAACCCTAATCATGCCTTGAAATCGCTTCATATTGATCGCCGTCTACTTGATAGCGATGCCAAACAAAGTTCTCCAACTGGATTCATATATTCAAAACGGACTGTTTTTAAAATTCTATCGAGGTAAAACTAAATTCTACGTAAATGAGCGTATGTACATTGTGAATAATGTAGGCTACAAAGTGTTATTTTTCTTTATAATATAAAAAGTAAAATAAACTTTTTTGATCGTTCAAAATTCAAATAAACATATATTCTATTAGATGATAACGAATTTAATTTATTTTAATTAATATTTTATTAAATTTCGAGATCAAACGAATTATGACAATGATTAGCTTAAAAAACTAACGTTAGTTATTTAACTCATTGGAATACAGGTTAGACTGAGAAATGTTTTGGAGGAAAATTTTAGAAAAATGTATTATTTACCAAATACACATTTAATAATATATGGATCAACTGAACAATAACTGCATAATATTCTTCATAATCGGAGCAAATGTTTTAAAGAGGTCTATAGTAAAATATTTAAATCTCATTAAATAATAGATCATAGGATAGATAATTTATAAAGTCAAAGAATACTGAATACATATATCTGATTATATCCGTTAAATCTAAAAAAAATCGCCGTCCAATATAATTATATAAATAAACATTTATTTTCGTACATGTACGTAATCGTGAATTACTATTTTTAATCAAATAATAACATCCATTTCCACAAAACTGTAAATAATGCGGAAATTTCTATCTTCAGTAAATATATACAAGTAATAAAACATATTCATGAAACTTTACATAAACACTCAATTTTTAATTAATCATCTATATTTTCAGGGTCTGATAAAATTAGCTACCTATGTATAAAGTTCACCTAAATGCTAAGATGGAATAAATTAATTCTCGGAGCGCCGTCCCTCCTGCCAAATTGGGCGGAAGAATATTTCCCCCAATATTGCACTAATTGAAAATCTGATAGCGCTCTTCCAGTTACCAGACTTCCGCCACGAGGCGTAAATCTTAGATTGAACTCCTCAAAATCTCCGCTTTGTTTGACTTAAACCTGTTACCCGAAACCGCCTTCCTCCCTTTTCTCTCCTCCATTCCTCCCCTCCCCCCTAATTTCTCCTCTAATTGATATCCGCCCCCATTTTTCCTCCCTCTAACCCTTCATATCTTTTAATACATCCCTTCTCTCTCTCTCTCTCCCCCACCCTCCCTAACCCTTCCTCTTTCCCTCCATCCCTTTACCCCCCTTCTCTCGGGAGCCATTCCTGCCTCTTTTTCCCTATTAAAAAAAAAAGGGACTCGCAGAGAAAAAAACCCTTTCGCCCATATATTTTATCCTCGGTCATTCTTTCCACTCCTTTTTTTTTTAATAACCTGGTTCCTCGGTTTCATCTCGAATGCTCCATCACCTCCAATCTTCCCCCTGAACCCGTTCATTCCGTTCCCTTTCTTATCCTCTCCCGTTCTTGTCTTCGTAAAGAAGAATTTTGTCCACGGTAGAATATATTTTTTTTTTTGCGGCGGCGTGTATAAATTTTCTCCGCGCTCACCTGCGTGTTGGTCTTTTTTCACTTAACTTTCCTTGTTCCTTTAATTAGAATTCTTATCGTTCGCACGTCGGTTTGCTGATCCTTTCGTATAAAATTTATGCTCAAACTGGTCAAACTTTCGTGTGCTCTACAATATTTGGTGCAACCGAGGCCTTTCGTTTTAATTTTTTTAATTAACACACGTTAAATAGAAAGGTGTCTTTCCTTTCCTTACCATTGAAACGACGTTTAAAGCTGTATAAGTCTCGACAGCCACTTTGTCCCGTTTTCCTTACATATTTTCCATTTTTATACTACGGCGAAGGCATTCATAGCAAAAATAATTGGCTATGCGTATACATAGTTTGTGTTTTTAGTAGAAATGTTATATATATATATATATATATATATATATAAACACGTGCACCAGATGAGGAAAAAATTACTTTTCTTTTCTCCTCTCCTATATCTTTTTCTCGTCACAATCAATCAGATATGCGATGCGGAGAAATCTCAAGGTGCATATATTTCCGTTCGGAAAATATGCATACATTTCCCGAGAATTCCGTCGGTATTAATGCAAATTTCGCCATCCGATGGAAACAAATTCACGGCTAACACGTAAAATCCAGCATCGGTATTCAGCTAAAAATAAAAAATCGTGACGTAAAACAGAAATGTAATTTTATCGTCGGATATAGATTCAAGGAGAACTTTTGTCTACGTTAAAGAACAGAAGTTTCCAGTGCTCTTTCGGCGATTGTATCGTAGAAAACTGTCGTAAAATTAATAAAGTGAAGTTTACTGTGAACTAATTCAACAAATGTGGACGGAAAATTTCGACTTAATTTAAATAAAACTATTTCATCGTAAATATATTTGAGAAGACGAAAATTCAACTAATTGAACAGCAATGGAATTCAAAGTATAATGATTCAATCTCCCTCCTTTATAAATAAGACATTTCTTTTAATCAATGACGAAAATAAAACCGTTCTACAAAGTTTCTCATCATAGCAAAACACAGAATCGGTCACTGGTCGGACACAATTACACTTTAAATGATCTCCATAAATCTGATAATAATCCAAAAAGAAATTTAGCTTCTAGAAAGAATTATCGAACTCGCATTTTAAAATTAAATCAAATGAATTAACAATGATAATGACAGCAATGCGGATAGGAGAATTATAAAAGAATGTGTCATTTAGACCATACCGATGCGCCATTGGCTCTGCTAACCTTTTCATATACATATATATACATATATATACATATATATACATATATATACATATATATACATATATATTAAACATACACACACACACACACTAGGGGGCAAGCTCCCTGCTCGAACGCAGTATTCATGTTATTTATATTTTTTATCTATATTATTAAATCCTATTTCTGGTTGTCTCCCTCTCTTTAACGCCCTCTAAGTTTATTTTTTATCGAAACCAAACATACATCCCTTATAAAATATATTTGTTAAACTCATATTCAAAACATATTCCCGTTAAACTAATCTAAATCCAATAGGTACATGGTAGGAACGAAGAAACAGCGGGCAAAGGAGGGGGGAGGGGGGAGTTGGCGAGCGTCAGAGAGTAGTAGTGTATATATATATATATATATATAAAACAAATCTAGTAAACTTCACCCTGTCCTCTATATTCCGCATATGAGTATAACGAATTTCAAAACCAGGATTGACAACTCATTACTACTTCCTTACACTTTTAAACCTGGGATTAATATTCTATGCGTCCTTCTCCGTCCCTGAAACAACAACAGAAAGCCTTATCTGATGTAATGTAAGGATGAGATTTTTCTCGTAATGAAGAATGCAATCCTCGTAGTATACGGTATTTACAAAATACCAGCATAAAAAACACATTAACAAAATACTCGCTCACGTCCTTTTTTGTAAATCTCAACCACTTGCGCAAAAAAATGATTGGCATACCGAAGTATTTGCAAACGACTTAAAAAGCTAGTGTAAGCGAACGTGAAAGAATGAAAAAAAATAGATGATGTTATTCGAAATGTTGCACCTGGTTGCGATTTTTCGATTTTGACGGCTGGCGACGGCGATATTGAGAGAGAGAAAAAACTAAGAAAGGAGAGGATTCCAAGAAAATCCACTATGGAGGAAAAGTCAACGGTGACTTTCTCTATCCTGATATATTTTCCCCTCTCTCTTTCACTTTTGGAATAATATCCGAAGATAGTGGAAGGGATCCGGGAGATGGTGGATATTTCTTTTTACGAAGCTTATACGGTGGTGTGGATCCCAAGGAAAATAGGAACCCGAAAAGAAAATATAATTTCGAACATTCGAGAGAAAACCTATACAAGAGGTCGTGTGTGTGTGTGTGTGTGTGTGAAAGGGGTGAAAACGGCGCATTACGAAAGCGAATTCCTTCCCAGGCGGTAAGTTTAAGTGCGAGAAACTGCCTCAAAATTGAAACGGACGCAAAAAAAAAACTACTCACTACCATTTACGTGGATGAAATATCTATTCAGTGTGGCTCCTAGGATGATAAAACACGCGCTTGTGACTATATTATGTAGTTATTCGGCGTAGAAATTGCATTACAAGTACATATCCATTTATGCGTGCGTAAATTCCTACGCGTACGTTTAAATGAATGTACTAAATTTATATATGATACTGGCATGTATGTAAGTTGGAGTCCTGGTACATTTGAAGATACATGTAAAGTCTACATTGTAGACCTTCGCGTAAACTGTGACGTATTCACGCCTATAACGTTGAAAAAGTGCCAATGCGTGTATATAAATTATGTCGTATTTATATATATGTACCATGTGTATATCTGTTTATATCCACATATATACAAAGAAATCTGTAGAGATATGTGGATGTGTGTAATTCCGTATCAAGGCGGGTGCAAAAGAGTGCAAAAAACCCAGCGCAAAATTTTAGTGTATGTAAGTTGGAGTCCTGGTACATTTGAAGATACATGTAAAGTCTACATTGTAGACCTTCGCGTAAACTGTGACGTATTCACGCCTATAACGTTGAAAAAGTGCCAATGCGTGTATATAAATTATGTCGTATTTATATAAATGTACCATATGTATATCTGTTTATATCCACATATATACAAAGAAATCTGTAGAGATATGTGGATGTGTGTAATTCCGTATCAAGGCGGGTGCAAAGAGTGCAAAAAACCCAGCGCAAAATTTTAGTGTAGCGGATCGAAAAAATACCGGTTCAATGTATAAAAATAAAATGCCCGGAAAAATTAATATGGACAAATTAATGAAACATTATGCCAGGCTGAAAGATTGAAAGTGATATAATGTAATTAGATTTGTTTTGGTAAATAAATTCGGTTTAATAATGTATAATACAATGTACCATTTTCATCATTTGTAGTTTGGATTTAAAAGAAATATTTTAAATTTTGAAGTGAAATATAAATGTAGAGAAAAAGGCGCAATTTTTCATTTTCGCGCACTCCAATCTTTGAGCTTGGGCCAGCACTATCTGTATACATGTGTGTTATGTATGTATGGTATGTAAGCATACATGCATGTTTATATACTATTTATATATCCATGTGCATATGTGTTTTATGCATACATCAATATTTACGTATATAAGCATATGTTAATATGAAAATATGTATGTATATATATGCTAATGTAAATATGTATGCATATAACCTTGTATATACGTATCTATACAGGCCAGAAAAGCATCTGCGTGTTTGAGCGTGCGAAGAGCGAGAGGGTGGGGAAACATCTCGACAACGCGAACGGGCTGAAGATTCTGGCGTAGGTGACGGCATGGAAGCGTAAAGAAAAAAGATTTTTGTTTTAGAATTGGAAATATGGATGAGGGATGGTTATATGAATAACATTTTCAACAGATGGAAAAGGGAGAAGTCGACCTGAACGGGCAAAAGCCTCCAAGTCTCCTTCTTTCTTTCTCTCCGTGAAGGAGGAATCGTAAAAGCATTTGAATTATAAGGTCGTAAGTTCACACGACATTTCCTAATGCATCACCAGCATTTATATTCCCGCGCTCTTCCCCTCGCTCCTTCCCGAGGATAAAGGTCATGAGACGAGTTTCATTACGTATATTCAAGCGTGAAAAAACATCCGTCTACATCTAAACTGGTTTCTCTCGACATAAGGATGAGGTCATGACGAAACACGCTTTTAAGTTTCCATAAAATACGAACGGATTTCCGTTAAGTTTTATGCGACAGATATTCGTTGAGTTTTTTTTTTTTTGCATCCGTAAGCCAGTTTTAAGATGTATTTTGTCGTGAAACTGAAACTACGTAATTTTCACTTCATCGATTTCGGTAAAAAAATTCTTCTTCGTATAATTCAGAAATACGCATGCTTTGACTATCGCTTGATTTATCTCCGACAGTGTACTTACAATTACTAATTTGAACCTATTGTTAGTGACCTCTACAATACAAAGGAAGTTATGAAAGAGTATCACTGTAAGCCTTAAGGATGAGATGCAAGTGGGTCACATACAAAACACACTAAAGTAATACCAGTGGAGTGGAGATAATTAACCAAAAATAAAAACGTTTTAATGAAGTATGCCCTGATGATGCACGAACTGTAAACTAAGGACACCCCAGCACGCATGGGAAAAATATAAAATTTCGAATAATAGGATCACGAACTCTCAAACTTTTTTCTTGCAAAACGCTGTACCTCTTACATTCCTTTTTTATTACATTTATTACTTTTACGTTTTGAATGACGAGGTCTTGGAATGGGAAGCAATTAGCCATATTACTTATTTTTATAGGTTTTGGAATCATATCATTAATTGTGCAATTGTGAATTACATAGGTTTAACTGGCCATCATATAGAAATGCCCGTATTATTCTTAAGAGGTATTAATGACAATAAGATCATTTTTCGCTTCAGAGAAATTGTTTCAATACAGATTTTCTATATTTTAAGTTAAAACATTATTAATAGCATCTCTAGTGAAAACCAATATCACAGATGATGTACAAAATTTCAATTACATCTCTCAAAAGTATGGCAAGGAGTTATGAAATACAAAAATACAATACATAAAATCACTCCATTGTGTTCAATGCTTGCATGGCATTATTCATTCGACAAACTGCTGAATAATTCGCGTGGGAATCTTATTTTTTGATATTTGAAATCCAATATCGCACCATTTCATTAAAAATGCGTTCAGGCAACTTTTATATTGGCTATGTTAAGACGAAAGAGAAGAAAAAAACTCGTTTCCCCTTACTAAATATCGTTGAAATTTTGAAAAATGTATTAATTAATTTTATATAATTTCCTAATTAGAAAGGAATTTTTGAAAGACTTTCTCGTTAAATAAGAAAATATAGGTTTGGTATTATTAACTTCATGAATGTTTTTTCCTGTTTCTTTCAAAATGCGGAGAACGCACTGAATATTAAGTTCCGAAAAAATCGAAGGCTCGAAAAAGAAACCTTTAAAATTATTGATAATTAATAGGTCTCTAATGCCTCGTGATTGATGTCTCGGAAATAAAGCCCTTGTTTTCATACGCGCAAATAAAATAAAATAAAAATCGTGTAATAATTTTAGTGTATGGTCTCGCAACTTATAAATACCGCATTTTCGATTGCAGCCGCAAACTTCTTCTGTTAAAACGCAATATCGGAGAGAAAATTAACTCCCCGGGCCATAAATTTCCGATGATTGAATTCGCTGGATCGGTTCGAACCGCCATCAAAATATTTAGGTTCATAATCAAACGCGTCATAGGAACTATTTACCAAATGGGCCGGCGAGGCACGTGGGGAAACATATTGAGACACATCAGCGTGAAATGCAATTAAGTTTGTTGAATTGTGTGACCAGGAAAGACGTCTCTCTGACAAATGGAAGAAATAAAAAGACGCAAATAGCACTTTTTAATTCCGCTTTAGCATTTCTGTCTACTTACGCACTGTTAGTTATACCAAAAGTGGTAATGATGCTTTTTTCTAGTAAATAAAATCTATAAATTACGACATTTCAATTATCTCTTAGCTTTTTATAGATAAATAACGATGGATTCAAACATAAAAAATAATCATATATGAAATATTTCAGTTAATAAGTCGCGATGATCATTTCAATTACAAGTTAACTGTTTATAAGAGACGTGAAGTACGTATTTTTCACACAGGTAAGAACAGTACTTCAAACCATAATTTAATATTTATTATCTATACTGGAAAATGTATTTATTAGTCCAAAATTGATACAAACGATATATTAAAGCGAAATAAAAGTCTCGTAATATAATATAACTACATTCTAATGATCTTAGATTTATTAACTCACAATTTATCACATTGACACCAGTCAATATTTAAATGCAAATTAAAATTATGCTGCACAAATCCAGACATTTATATAAAAAAAGGAAATAAACGCTCCCGTGATAAAATCTGTGTAACTATCGTGGACAGAGACCAGTATAAAAGTTAAAATAGACTAAGTATGAGATACTGTTTGGTAACCACCGCTATCGACACGCTTTTACGCATGCTGAAATTGCGCTGCAGACAGACATAATAAGGATTAGACTATGTAAAATGGCTTCTTACTAATTTTGCTTCCGGTGAGTGAGCGAATACGATGTTTTTCGAGACTTGGGCACTAATTTAATTAGCTTCTGACTCGGAACATATTCATTATTTGGGATTCCATAACGTAATCTACGAAATTTCATAATTCCAAACCAGCGAAACACGACTGAAATTGATACCCTTTGAGCGGCTAAAACCAATGCTTTGCACGGCAATAAAGCCGGAGACATTCTCGCTCGGTGTACCGTTCTTTAAGCGTCGATAGTAAGAGATACACGGTGCCTTAATCGGCTTCCAAGTAACCGCAGGAATTTCTCGAAACCCAAAAAAGTTCGGAGCTGTGCGTGAGAAACCAAACCGCACGCGTGACTGCACGCACGAGCTCAGAATGGAAGGGAAAATGCGGCGGAGAAAAGGTGTGGAAGGAGGAGACGGAAAGAGAGAAAGGAGTTCTCAGATATTTGTATTATCCCTCCAAAAGTGTGAAAGGTCCGAATTTTCACATTTTAGATATCAATATAAATAAATAATTACTACACAATCAGAATTCCATCATTATTCTGCCCGCAGATAGGTCTGTGATTTTATGTTAAACGTCATGCAGAGTTCTGCACTATCCTACCTTGTTAGACCTCATTATTTCTAACCTCACAATCTATTCCAGCGAACTATAACGTGGTAATTTCCCCTTGATTTCCACGTCACCGTACTGTAACCGCTGAAGTCATTCACGCGTACAGTTATTTTGGACGTGTATCCAGTCAAAATCGTGTTTCAAACTTTATAAACTCAACTATAATGCCGCCTCATTCCCAGATCCGCTATGGGGAAGTGTGGAGTTGTTATGATTTGTGAAAACCGAAAACCCGATTTTCGAGACATAAGAGTTATACGTTAAATCCCAAGGTTTTCTGAATAGTTCCAGAATGAAAATGTCACTTTATTTTCATAAACAGAAATAAATGGCTGGGTCGCCGTCCACGCATAAACCACGTGCCAAAGAGGTCATTTACGGAGCCCAGACGAAAAAAAGGGAAATGGATAATAAGTACCACAGCCAGTCTGCGGCGGAGATGGTTACGAGCATTTGAAAAGGAAGTTTTCCCCCGTTACACCAGGATATTAATTTAGGAGAAATATACGAGTAAAAAAACGTGCGCAGTTTAATGTTTTCACCAAAGATTTCTCTTATGAGATATCCCGCTGGCATTTTGGAAAAGCGAGATCGGTGGAGAGAAAGATAAAAAGGGCGTGATTTCATGAATCGCGTCACGTGGTTTGTATTGAATTTCCTGAGTTCCTTTTTCACCTCAACAGCCTGAATTGGAAGGGGTAGTTTTGTGAATATACCGGGCGGGAAATGGGATAAAAATAAATTTTCCCGAAACAAACGAAGAAAAGAACGCGTAGAAAGAATATTATGTCATTCACTGCTACTTTTCATAAGTTTTCAAGCAATTTCGCGACGCAATTCATGAAAACGCATGAATAACTTTGTGAACCATATTCATATGTGTACACTGAGTTTTTGAGGGTATAATCTTGGAGGCTATGTTGCCCTTTCTTTTTCAAGGACATCCACGCTAATCACGAATAGTATGATTACAAATATATTTTATGTAGTTTCGATATATTTTCAATAATCGACAGTTAACTTTGTGTATAGAAAATGAAAGATAAATCGTAAAAACCACATTCAAACCATGAGTTATAGATGTGGGCAATAATTCTCAGATGTGCATGGGTCAAAAACGATAATTTAGGAAAATTTGCAGCCATAAAACGATTTAGTGAACCAAATGTGGATTTTCTCTGATAGAATTGATGACCGGTTAAGTGCCGCGGAGGATGGCTATCACGTGAAACAACTCAACCGGTTTATGGTAGCAGAGGATGCCATATCATCTTTTAAATCCGGAAATAATAGCTTGTAAATACATCTACTACTCAATTTGCAATAGTTAATCATAGATGGCTGAATTCAGAAACTTTTCTAACACTTAGTCGCGTTTCTATAAATGAAATTCATAATTTTGAAGTGATAAATAAATGAAAAAACGAGATATTATTAAAATATCTATACGATTAAATAGCGTTTGTCGTTTCGTGAATGGTGTCGGAAGAAAGCGAAAAAATTACTCACTTCAAGTGAATTCAAAACTATAGTTTAAAATTGCACTCGGTTTCGCAAAAATAAGCCTTTGCGATATTTTGACGACGAAAAAAAAAACAAAATTCTCATTCGCCAAAAAATATCATTTCTAAAAAAATTGAAAAACAATGTTCTTGTCGCACTAATTTATGTTAAATATATTTCCTAACCCTAATTGCCCAATTCTTTAACTTATTCGTAAAACATACCCATTTTCAGAAACTTTATAAACGTCCTCTTGAACTCATAAACTCACTTTAACGACGTACATTATTGAAGTTTCCTCATTTTTTTGCGAAAACAGACGTGCAAAAAATCTCCCAGAACTTCATTAACCCACATCTTATATTCTTTTTAAGCGAAATAATGGAGTTTTTTGTTGTGGGTTTGGTGCAAAAGAAAAGAACTTTTTTCATTATTAAATGAAATTACGCGCCTATTTTATTTTTCTTACTCCATCCCCTAAACCTCATCCACCTTTCTCGTTAGCGAACAAAGTTCAGAGTATTACATTCTCCGATATTACACACACGCATACACACATGCGTGTGTACGAATACACACCTAAATATATACATATACCTATTCGGTTTTATTGCTTCACCAAAACGAAAAATCAGCTAAAGAATTTTATACCATGTGCTCACAATTTCCCCTTTATAGGTAAAATTAAATGATAAACTTTCCTGTCTCCTTTCCGTCTTTTACATCGTTTCTTCAAATAAAAGGAACCGTAGTTGTCCCCCTTTTATCTTTTACTACCCTCTGTTTCATTCTTAAAGGGCAGGCGAATCATTGGAGAAATGATATTTCTCTCCGTAAGTATTTAGGAAAGAATAAATCTCGCTCACGATGCATGAAATTTTGAACCTTGGATTGCTGGCGTTGGCGAACGTTCTAGAAATACAATTACTTTCTAGTATTTCCATCTAAATTTTATCGCCGGATTTTTTTTCTATGTATTAATCCACGGAGTTATATTCCATTCGGCTCGTAATAACTTCTTTTGCCAACTTAACTCTCAAGCTTCTCCCCTCAGAAAATGTTATTAAAAAAAAAAGAATTATCCTGTTCGTAATTCTTTGCTTTTTCCGTCTTTCCCCTTACGTTTGGCGAAGACGTACGAACGTAAGCTTTACCGAAAGAAATACCTTTTCCACCTCCTCCCCCCCCCCCCCCAACCTTTATCTCTTACGTTTCCGTTTTCTCCCCTTCAGAAATCACCTGCCAACTCCTCATTTCCGACCGGAGTCTCTTTCCCTCGCAAGGAAAAAGAGAAGAAAAAAAATAGTCCGCTTTCCTTGGTCGAATTGAGAGGGTGAGTTTTTGCCGTATTTTTTTTTCGTTATTTTCACATATGCTACGTTCACCTTTTGGTATCTTACACGTGGCAACATCGCCTCAGACGAGGATCTTTTATACTCCACCTCTCTTCCACTCCCTTATCCACTCCTTCGTTCCCTTATTTCCGTCATAGGCAAGATTCTCTCTTTCATTCAATCCGCTCTTTAAAAAAGTCTTATGTCTGTCTGTCTCTCTCTCTAAAACGATATATCTATATCATCCTTTCTTTCTCTGTATATCCTCTTTATATCCTTCTTTATATCCTCCCTTTCTGTCTTCAAATAAATCGTGTTCAATAATACAATTGATAACGAACCTTCGAAAAATTAATAATATAAGGATGGTCCTCAAATACAACCCAATGTATTTTTTTTAAAATTTATAATTGTCATATAAATCACATGCTTTTCTTAACGTTTTTACTGAGTATCACTTGTGCTTCAATTATTATAAGTTAACACAACTATTTTTCTTCGAAGGATGCAGAGATGTTTTATGCGCTATTTCTCTCCTTCCGTATGTTTTTACTTTCTCCATACGCAGTATAGGGAAAGTATTGTGAATACGAAAAAAATCGACTTCGAGATTTCAACGGAAATACACGTTTTGAGGTCCCTGGAACACGTTTAGACTATTTTCGGAACGATGTCTGTGTGTATGTGATTGTGGGCGCTGTAACTCAAAAATACTTGCCATATCCTTACCAAACTTCATGTATAACACTTTAACATGACCACAAAGAACTGATTAGTTTTTGGACAATAACGGTTAACCGGAAGTCGAGGTTTATTCGAAACCCAATTCGGTTTTTGCAATATTTCTCCGTTAAAACATCATTAAGTCATATGTTGGCCACATCAGATTTTTTGTGATATCCAAACCCGATATAGCTTAGCTTTTCAACTTCTGATATTACTAACACATTGTAAAAATAAGGAGATTTTTTATTTTCAAATTACATTATAATATATAATATAACAAATAAAATAATCAGAGACGGCCTTATGGGCGGGCGAAGATGGCGGTCTCCTGAGGCGCCGAAGAGACTCTGTACGGGGTATACGTATTTAGGTATAACCTTCAAGGGGGCACCAAAAACCTACTTTGTCCGGCTCTGAGTATAATACATTATAATATAAAATCATTGCAGTGTTCACATTATAAATGTTAAAATAAAATTAATTTTATTCGATCAAATTCACGAAGAGACTGTACAGTCTAAATTTCACTCAGAAAAGACGCCTGCTTGCCTCATTTTCTCCATCATTTTCAACATCTCTTCTCAGCTTCTCCCTATCCTTCCGTTTCTCTGCCTCCCTCCACCTCTCGGCGCCCTAATTACTCACAACCCATTATGGCGTTCCGCGTCGCTGCGAAAGATCGCGAGAGGAACTTGACATTATTTTCAATGCCGTGGAGAGAGGGTGTGAGTAGAACTTTAAGTTCAATTGAATCGTTGATTCGAAAAAAAATGAGTGGCAAAATTTCTATTCTAAAGAATTCGCCAAATTGCGAGTCGCTTCATTTAAACTATCCACAAAATATATACTTATAATTATTTAAATAATTTACAATGGGAAAGTTTTATTTAGTTTTATATAATTATTAAAACTTTCGCATATTATATATGGAGAACAAGAGACACCCTCTAACTTCTTCATCTGTAATAAATTCTTTCTCATAATTTAGATGAACATATTATTTATAATGCATGCGTTTATGCTGAGATCCAAGATGCATGATTCGTATATTTTTGTAAGGTTGTGGTGGAAAGGTTTATCATGTAATAAATTCTTTTCGGATTTATAAAATTGAAAAATTCAAGATGTACTTTATATTATGCTAAAAACAATGAAAAAATATTACACTGCAATGATATATTAGCAAACATTTTCGCTTTAAAAATATTTTTTATTCGAATTTCAACTTATCATATCGAAAAATTAAGCAAGAATAATTGACAATCAATTCGTACATTTTGAGTTGCGTTCTAACGTGACTTAAATTTCTATATAAAAAAAATTACGATTGACCTATGAAAATACGAACGTTTTCGAATTTTAACCCTTGAAAAACGTTTCGTTCGACTGCACATTAACGAAAAATATACGTGGTTCTTATTCGGCGAAGCATAACGACCGATAGTTTTCAGTCCATAAAAACACACGAGCCGATTATTTTCTCAAAAAGCAAGCCACCCGTAATGGAGGCCTTCTGATTTAAAAACACGTGAAAGAAATTTCTTTTCACTCGAAAATATTTACCCTATCCACTTCTGATACCGTTCCTTTCGTAAAAAAATATAAACTTCTTGTAGCGTACCGTATTCTGGAAAATCAGAAGGGATCCTGTGGGCGATGCTAAACTGTGTGAGCGGAACGAATCCATTCATCGAAAACACGCGGTGAAAATAAAAATGTTTCGAGGAGCGGGAGAGGAAATACGAGGCTTTTTTTTATTTGGCCCTCTCCCAATCTCTTGAGAGGTTAGCAATCTGGTAACGTTTGGTGGTCAGCGAAAGAAGACGGGAATGTGGGCCTTGGATTCGTATAAAGGAACTGCGGAGAAGGGAAAGAGAGAAGAGGGAACCCCCAAAGACTGCATCGTGGAACGTTTTTCTTTTCAATGGATGAGAATTTTTTTTTTGTGTTGTGCAGGGATTTTGGGGGGGGAGGGGGGGGGGGGGGGGAATTATTTTATTTTCTCGAGCGGACTCTTACGGTAAAGAAAGAAAAAGCGCGTTATGAAAACTACACATATCTCTCAAAGTGGAGAAAATTATCAAACGAATTAGACGTAGATATCGGGAGGAAATCCAAATTGATCAAGCCTCGAAATTGGTCCAATTAATACCATTTAAGTTAACAAATATCAGTGCGAAGAAAAATTTTCTAGTTGAACATCTAATTTACCCAAGTTAATTAAATATACTGCACGTGCTCATGAACGTTTCTAACTGCTCTTGAAGAGTGGAGCCAAAATGTTGGTCAGTAACTTCGTAAGCTGAAATCAAATTGACATCTGCCTATCTAATACCCATATAAAGTCTAAGAAAATCATGTGTGCTTTGTCGGAAACAAAGTAGCCGTCTTCGGTGAAAAAATGCACCATATTATGAATACTGCCACTGACTGATGATGTTTTTTAAGCCTAAACACTCATCTGGTTTTCCTAACTTTCTTTTACGGCTATTGGAGAGACATGGTTTTTCAATATTAAAATTATTATTCATCATTACTATCAACGTAAAACATTCGCAGACAAAGTAAAGCTAGTAGAGTGCAATTATGTCATATGTTTAAGCGCCATTTAATAAAGCAGAGGAAATTAAATGTATGAACCAGAGGAACATAAAAAAGAGGTCTCGAAGGAAACCCGAGATTCAAAGACTGTGAAATGAAGTAGCGATCTTGAAAGCGTTGGGTCTACTGATCGTGAAACGGGAACCCGTAGAATGCTCAAATGACAGACTTTGATGTGATTTGAACGATTAAAAAATGACGATATTTCATTTAATATCCTTGTGAAAAATAAAGCTTATACAATTTAAAAAAATGTTTTTACATACAGATATTTCAAAAGTTGTAGGCATCCATTTACTGCCACTTCACTCTAGTCAATTAGTTAGAGGAAAAATTGTTGCCGCTCAGCCCCTCCAAATCGTTGATTTATTTACCAAGTTTTTCGGGGCACCTCTAAAAAACATTTTGGAAACAACTGCTTTAGAGACATAAATGTTATAGTGAGACATTTTATAAGGAACACTGATTGCGATTAAAATTATTTTGAAAGTTTCATTTGATTTAATCGAGAGGTTATTGATGATTTAAGAGGGATTAGAAGATGAAGAAAGGGTAATGGCTATGCGAAGATAAATGGGAGAATCTGAATAGGGAGTAATGGCTACGCTTATAAATGGATCTAACTACATTTTGAATAAATGATTTCCACGCTTGGTAAACGTTTACTTGACGTTTCAACGTGATTTATAATTATCTGTGTTGCATAGATAAGACTATGCCGTTATTATAAGTTCTCTGGATAATAACTGTCAAAAACCACCAAAAATTATTTCGTTAACAGTATTACTGACTTGTGCCGTTGATACACCGAATTCATACTCTTAAATGTCATTGGTTTGATATCTCAAGAGGAAATTTTGAGAAATGAACCCATGGGACGCGGGAATGTCTGCAATGGGCATGTTAATTACCCAGTTTGCAAATATCACTCAGGAACTGCAGCCATTTTCACATCACATCTTTGACTTTTACTCATTCAAGTTCAAGGGCGGGGATAACATAAAATTAAACGGAATAGGTATTTCGCTTATTATTACAACTGGTTATTGTCATAGACCTGTTACCGTAATCGAATGTGGAATTGAAAAACCAACTATTGACAATAAACAAGCATTCCGATTATATTAATCAGCCGGGTAACAATGTTAATTTAACAGAAACCGACGTGATCACATTAAGCGCCATCCACATTTAACGATGTATTAGTTAGGGGTAACACCTGTGATGATTCACCCCTGGAACCCTGCAAACATTTTTCCAACGATAAAACTAAACAACTAGTTCTTCTGGAAAATGGCAAATGTTCCTACAAATTGAGGCACAACACTTGAAATATCACTCCAACCTTGCAAGGTTATTTTTTTTACGTAAACTGCTCCCGAAAATATCTCCCCCTCCTCCCTCTTTTAAACGCGCCATCCAGAGAGGGGATAGTCAATTGGAACGAGCGTGATAACAACAGTTTCATTAGCGAAGGGAAACCGTCTGCGTCATACGACGAGGAATGAGTGAGCGAGGCTATTTATTTCGCGCTAATTAGCTTCCTCGTCGGAATAAATCCCGCGAGAGCACGGCTCTCGGGATTCGACTGCGATAACGAGAAACTGCAGTCCTAGGATGATGATGCAATTTGCGAAGCATCGAGGATCTTATCGGTGCCTCTCTGTAAGGCTCAAGCGTTCCTCAGGGTCGCGCACTTTTTGAAACGACGTAGGTACTGAAGGAGACGGTTGGGAAAATGTGAGGAGTAGAGAAAGCGTGTTCATCCATCATGCACGATATCCGATTGTAAATCTTCTGAAGAAATTTAGCATCGAGAGAGAGAGATTTAAAAAAATCTCATTTTTACGGCGCATATTTTCCCAGATTAAGATATCTTTTTAAAAAAACATTCAAGGAAACCTACTTTTTCATCCATTATTCGATAATAATAAAGTGCTTGTAATTAGTAAGGAATATCATGTAAGCCATTATAGCTATGGCTGATATTTTTCCGAGTTTAAATAAATAACAGCGATTTTTTTTTTAAACTTATAAAAAATTACGAGCCTTAGAAAAAAATCTTTAACAAAAGAATAGTTGTTAGTAATTAAATAATTACAGAATATATATTATATTGTCTTCATATTGCCGATACTGCAATAATTACTTAATTTTCCGTAAACGTTTACGGAAGCAGCAGCGAATCTAAAAACTCATAAAACAAAAGTCTTTCGAAACTTCTCCCTCATTCTTAAGTTCTTAATAAAAGAACAGACCAAAGAAAAATTGCTATTTTCGACTTTTTTCGATAACAAATAAATGTGCATACCTAAAACATAATTTTTTACGAATTGGCAATAAAGAGATTGTATTTGTATTAACGCCTTTATTCGTCTATGTAGTATTTGAGAATCACGACAATCCTTTTAATTTTCTCTTTAACTTCTTCAGAGTTGAATCTATTATTCTACCTGAAACTAACACGCTTAATTATGTTAGGACTTTCTGTATTTAGAACGATTCACAAAACAGTATTACCTATCATTTACTCACATTTATACCAAAGCGGCATAAGGAAAGTCACGTTTAACGTTAGCAACACTGCCAAATAAAGGACTAAAGGATGAAAAAATGAAATTACTCTTGTCAAGTGAAGAAGTAATGAAATATTCTGGCAAGAAATAAAGCGTCGAGGACTATAAAATAACAAACACATATCCAAGATAACTCAAATTTTATACACTCAAATTCTGAAAAAAGCGAAAACATTTAAACTTTTCTCGTAGAACAGTATCTTATTCAGCACTTCCTCCAGAGAGCGTGAGAAAGATAAGGGAACTCTGTCAATTCTTCCGAAAAGCACTTTCCAAACCTCTCACCCCTCCCCCCAATCCCTCCGCCCCTCTCGGAAGGGCCAAAGTCCCGATTGCTTCTCCAAGAGATTGACAGGTCCTGAATGGCTAAAAAAAAAACATAATCGCACGGCAGAAAATCTTAAAGGGGAGAGAACAAAAACGGCACTACGAGTTTTTATTTCCGAATCCATAAAGGAAGGAAAATTACGGAAAGTCCGTTTTTTTCATCTCAAAGGTTGGCATCCCTGGTCGGTCGCGAAGGATGTGAATTTTCTGTCTCACTCTCTCTCTCTCTCATTTTTTTCTCCCACTACACGAGACCCTAAGAACGAAACGGTTCTGGATTGGATTTTGAGGCCCCTGGCTGTTTGCTCACGGCTCGCTTTCCTTCCAAGGAAGGTAGACTGTTCAGCCCCTATAGTTCATTTTCCCCTGACATTCTCTTCAAATGATTTCTACATCGATGTCGTAGTAGATGTGACGTGTCACCGAGTTTTCTTTTTGCCATTCCCCGGGCGACAGCCATCGCCGGAGTTTGTTTTACTTGCGTTTCTTTGGCATTTGAAGCGTTTACTGCTCCCAAACACGCGTGATATGCGATGAAAGCGCCCTGGAACTCGTATGCTCCAAAAATTTCTGCTGCGTCTCTTTCTTGACTCTCTTTGTATTTATGCCTTCGACGTCGATGGTTTATTAAACAAATTCATTGCTGCTCTTTAATTGTCCTCCTATCTCATTCTGCCGGACTTTAATCGATAGACTTCGTTGTTGAAAAAAGGAATTAGTTTTTATATTTTATGAATCTGAAGTCAATATTGTGAATGGAGGTAATTATTAAAGGCAGCTATCAACTGTGACATTTGTAGGATAAAATAACTCTCAACTCCGTTGGCCAAGCGAAACTTTCGTTTAATTTTCATGGCAAATCGTGTCCAGATCGTTAATGACACAGCCGCTTCACAAACAAATAAAAGTATCTAATCGAATTGGCCTGTTATCCTAACTTCAATTTTATTACGTGATTATTCATCAATAAAATGATTCTCTGCTATGATGCACACCTTAAACTCCCTTTAAAATCTACAGCAGATTGCTCGGACATAAATAGGAACATGTAGATACATCCATATAATGGCGGGTAAGCATTTATAGGGTCGCTGCTTCCTCGAATTATTTTCTAGTTTGTTTTTGGGGAAGCGCAAAAAAACTTGCATTGAGCCATAAATAAACCGCAATGCAGCAAATATTACATGCTTAGCAGTTATATACATACACCAATGTCGATGGATACGATTATTGATCTAAACTTAATTTTCCTGTTTTGCAGAAATATCTCTCAAGACCGCTGACATTTTCCTTATTTGATGCTTGGCATAGTACTTTCTATGAATTCATTCTGTAATACTACGCCATTTGAAATATTCTCGTCGAATCGATCGTTTCATTAAATTCTATTTTTACTTACAAATTTAAATAAACTAAATTTGTTAATATGTTACATTTTACATATTAACAAATTTTTATATATGATTTAAATTCAACTGTAAAATAATATACACACACCTATTTGATGCTATATCGAATTTTCACACAAAGGAACGAGGAAAATTTTTATATTTTCGTTCATATAATTTTCAGTACATAAATCGAAGTTAATGAAGACTTTTTGGAGTTACAACAAAATTTAAAAAGTAGACCAAAACATAGTAGTGAATAAATTTGGTAAAATAATTGTAAAATTTTAACAAGACAGCAGAAAAATGAAATAATTGAATGTTGTTCTTAAATACATTCAATAAATCATAACAAATAACTACCAACTAAGAAGGCCAATTTAGTTAGACATGCAGAAAGATACTTTCAGGACAACATGTTGCGTACCATTTGCTCGCTTTCATGAAACGAAAAAGAAGATTTCTGTAAATATATATCTTATAAATTAGATTGTAATCATCATCGCGGGCATTTCTCCCTGGCTCATTCCTCACACGCAAGAAATAACAATCGAGAAATCTTTCCACGAATCCCTTTACGACGCATGCGCATCGAATTGGGAAAGACCCTACTCATCCAGCCTCGGTTAAAACCATCAAAAAATCTCCCGCGGATTACTTCCGACCATTTAACCTCCCAAAATCAAAGAAACGGAACGACTATCGCCGGGAAAAAGGTCATCCTTTCCTCTCACCACGGACTTTTTACATTCTCTGTAGCCAAGTACACACAGATAAAGAGCGGAGGAGAAAGAAAAAAAAGCAACTCCCTCGTGTTCAACAACAGTTTCCAATGGCTACGTACCTCCATTTCGCAAGAAAGGAAGCAAAAAAATACAGGCCATGTCTCCTAAGAGTTGAAATAAAAAGAGGAGGATCTCTCCTACGGGAAACGAAAGAGAGAGAGTGAGGGAGAGAGAGAGATCGGAGAAGATACCGCAGGGTACGGAACGAGTGGAATTGGGAGAATATAAGGGGAGGATAATGGGGCGGAGAGACGTCTTAGGAGAGAGGGAGAGAAGGGGGGGGGCATAAAGGGGTGGAAGCGAGGAAAATGGGCGGAGAATATTCCCCAGTTGTCCTTACGCGAAAAAAAAAGACTTTCGCCAATCTGGAAGGATTCCGTATTACGATTGGACGGGCCAGGATGAGCACTCTCTCGTTGGCAGTAAGTGTAGTAGTCGGGCGTGCGATGGGAAGGGGCAATCTGGACGTGACAGTGAGGCGAATGGCCCCTTTTACGCTCCCTCTTCCACCCGTCCTGACGTCTCTCACTTTTCTCTTTCTCTCTCACTCTCTCTCTTGGGTGGCACTTTTCCCTCCCTCCACTCCCCTTCTCCCCTCCTTTCCTCTCGACATCCTTCCTCTCTTACGTATTTTACTTCTCTCTCTTTCATTGGCTTTCTCCTAATTTACATACTCTCTGTCTTCCTTACGTATTATTCTCTCTTCCTTCCTAATCTTTCGTTCTCTCTATCCCTCTCTGATTTTTCCTCTCCAATTCTTTTACCTCTCTCTCTCCAATTCTTCCTCCATCTCCAAGTTTTCGTCTCTCTCAAATTCTTCCCCTCTCCACTCTTTCTTTCTCTCATTCCTTTCTCTTCCTTTCCAAAACCTTTCGCCTCTTTCTTTCTACCTCATACTCTCCTTTTCCCTCTTTCTCTCACCTGCGTCCTTCAACATCATTTTCCACATATCATTCCACCAAACAAATATTTCTTATCTTCCTAATCCTTTCTCCTTTCATCCCTCGTTATCTTCTCTCTCAACTTTGTTCCCCTCCCATCCTTACCCTTTCCTTTCTGTTACCATCCCCGTCTCTATTTTCCTCTCTCTCTATTATAATTACACCTATTTATTCTTCTTTCTTATGCTCCCCTGTCCTTTCTCTCGGCTTTATTCCCCTTCCTACACCTCCCATTTCTTCCCATCCTTAGTTTCCTCTCTTCTAATCACACGCCTTTCTTCTTCTTCCTTATACTCTCTGCCAGCTTCCTCCATCTCCATTTCCTTCCTGGTTCTCTTCACTTCTCCATTTTCCCCTCTCTCTCTCCCACTCACATCTCTCTCCTCAACCTTCCCTTATTCTCTCCTTTCTTCGAATTTCACCCCTTCTCCGCCTCCTGGGGGGGGGAGCACCCTTCGTTAGGGAACCACGGCAGGCTGCTGGCCCACATCCAGAGAATACGTCGGAACGAAGACGTGCCCCCTCCCCCCTTATCGCCGCCACCCTATCCCCCCCCATTTTACTTCCTCCTGCATCATCTCTCCACTCGACCGTTAAACCAACTGAAGCCACTCTCTTTCTCACTAGGCAGCATCCGAAATTTTATTTTATACGCCCGTCTTTTTTTTTACATAATTTTTTTTCACTTAAGTTTCTTTTTCCGTTTTTGTCGCTTCTTCGGTCGTTCACTTTTCTCCCTCCTCACTCCTCTCTCCCTCTCTCCTTTCTCTCAGACGTTCTTTTCCATCTTTAATTCTTGGCTCAAAGACTTTCGCGGTTTGTCGCCTCTACAACTTACTGGATCTAAAATTCTTCAAAAAGCCTACGCTGAAACGTCGACGGTCTATACGTTGTGTAGTAACAAATACTTTTTAATTGGAGCTCCGAAAACGTGACACGGCTCTTGTGTATATCCTAAGATGTGGCGTGTACTTTTAAAAATTTAATATTCAGTTGTAATGAAAATAATACCGATGTACCTAAAGTAAATTTAAATCTATAAAATGGATATAAGTTATCCTACCCATCGTTTACAATCTGGAAAACTAAAGGAAGGAAAATATTTCTAGATATCAATTCTTTCCATCGTTTTGAAATGTACCACGTTCCTGGCAGAGGCTGAGTGAAGCCAAACCGTGTCAAGTGGGGTTTATTTCCCCGTAGGAATTCATGGGGTTATATCTGAGCGCCATCTCTTGAGTCCAATGTACAAAAAAGTAGTTACATTTATTCAATATTGCTTTCTCTAAATGTTCTTATTGTGTCTGAATGGAACCGAAACTCTTACGCTATTTGCTGATTTCAGGCCGTTATAGCCTTAATCGATATAAATTGACGATCGTGCAATTCGATGTAATACGCTGAAATGAAATCGTTCTAAACAAACTGACATCGTGAAATTCGAAAGATTAATCTAAATGAGAGGTTGCCGAACATCGGCCGGCAAGGGTATCTTATGCGGCCCACGAAGCCATTATTAAAGCGTGCCGGATAATTTCATGCTTATTGGTTAAAAATTATAGACGGGAACCTTTCACTATTGATGTTAATACCCTTTTATCGTATTAATCATCGATTTTAACTAAAAAAAAAGATCCCTCGCCGTCTCTTGAGTAACTTTCAGTTATGAAACCTAATGCGGCCTGCTGAAGCACTCGCAACTGCTAAGCCTTCTCAATGGCTATTACGGGACCCCACTTCAAATTTTTGTTCACCCCCTGGTCTAAAAACAGAGTTTATATGCAGGGAACATTTGACCGCATTAACGCTCAACTTCCGTCAGACTCGATCCAAACTCCTTTCATTCAACCCGCTCCTGAATTCCTAAAACCACTTTCAAAATTTTGGAACCGTTTTCCATCATCAATGCCGCGTTTCAGCATGTAAATGAAATTTCTACTAGCACTGCATATCCTCAAATCTATTCTCTATAACTCTTTACTTTCGCAGAGTAGATAAGTTTTTTTTGCGTAATCCGAGTGTGCATAGAGGACTCGAAATAACGTACGAAGGGAACTTTGTATGTAAAGGCGAGAGGACGCTCGGATCTTAAGCAGTATTGAGTTGGAGTGCAGCCGAGGATGGAATCGTTAAGAGGAGCGTTTGGAATATCCCATCGCGGGCCACTTTTCTCGTTCCGCCCCGGATCGTGATCCGCTGTGGGAGTGTTATGATAATGATACAAGACATTACGTAGTTAGAAAGGACGTTCAACGGGCGTGTATTCCAGTGAGCTGCATTTACTTGCGGGAGCTGAATGATTCCGAGATGGAGCATTTTCCTTACGTCGTTCGCCTTGCTTGCGAAAGGAGCCTCTCCACTAATCCTCCTGTATTGGAGGAGATTTTGGCCGACCAAATTCTTTCATAACATCTAGTCTACATTTTGAGTCACTTAAAAGTGGTTTCACAAACTTGGAATCTTTCCCGCACTTACACAGTTAATTCTTATTCTATTCCAATCTCTGTCACATAAAAAAACTAAAATAAAAACTTTTCAGGACTTGTAGTTTTTGATAATATATATTATATATATATTTTGAAAATATATATATAATATATATTTGACTTCATACGCTGTTTGTTTACGTACGCATGAAATATTCCGTTCACTAATTGAATGTGTTCATTCGAAGTAAAAGATGGAAACGGGAACGTTATTATGGCTCTAAATTTAAAATATCACTCATCTGTTTATTTTATAATGGATTACAAAAAACCATTATCTGTAATTCTCATGTGCATTATCAAAGTCACTAGCCTTCCACCCATAGAGGAAAGCATACACTATCTAAACGTAACAGACAATAAGAAAACCTAAGCGCAAATCTGCAAGGTGCATTGTAATAGGAGCTGGATGTTGCTGAAATAAGTAAATATTGGGTTTGTACCAACGGGGCCGGAAAAGTAAATTATTAGAAAGGAAATTTAAAGTTTTGATTGAGAATATCCAACAATATATTGGCTTTCGCCTTCTGTTTGCGCCATTTAAAAGGGTTGAATACGCGCGGTATACTATTCGCTTTTGGACTGTCGTAATATATGCGCGAGAGGGAGCCACCCGGGGCATGAGTTCACGGCTCACGGGTTGGTCGCTGTCGGGCGGTAGAAGGCACCGTGTCTCGGTGGATAGTCTGTTGAAGGTTGTCGTCGTGGATTGAGAGTTGTTGGAGAAGTCTGTCGAAGGCTGTCGTCTTGGATGGAGAGTTGTCGTCGTGGATACCGGAGGAGTGCGGATCGACAAGGAGGAGCCGCAGGTTCCCTAATACTGAAGGCAAAGGACCCAAGAGAAGAGGTGAGTGGTGGATGATTGTCCCGGGTTTGGGTTCCCGTCTCAGTTGTCTCTCGCATAGAATTAAATTAGATTACAGTCCACTTCGTTCTCGTGCAAAATCGCAAACACCTTCCAGGAAATTTTGTCTTCCTGTTTGCTTTCCGTTTGACCAACAATACTATAAAATGAAGAGGTGGAAATAGGAGGATGCATATTGCTAAAACCGTCAATACAGATAACCTATATACCACGTTAGAATATAAGTTTTAGAATTTAATACCGGCGATTCAGCACTGAATACAGCTGCTATGTTGTCTAAATGAGCATTCGGTTTTCTGCGTGTTTTAGCGCAAATTTCGCGTCGATAACTTAATTTTAAGATATTTTAAAGAGTAAAAGAACGAAAGCCTTCAAACCAAAAAGACGATTTTTACGTGTTATCTTATGGGAAATGACATTCATCCTCTGGAGTCGAACCCGTGACCTTTTTCGAAATTTTTTTCAGTCATAACGTAAAGATTCATCAACAATGAAATCCTGAGAAATTTCAGGTTTCTAAGTTCATTTCTAATCGAGTTATTCACGAAATTAGAGCGTTAAGCGTCATGATGAACCTTACGATTTTATAATATAGAGATACATAAACTTAGGGCAGATTAAAAAAAATATTTTCAAAAATTTTAACAGCGTGTCAATGTGTGAAACAAACGCGAAGCGATTCAGCAAGGTCGCGCATCTCCGTTGAGGACAAGTACAATCCCATTTGACGACGAATACAGTACGACTGCGTAAGGTGAGGGAAAGAGCAACAGGGAGGGATAGAAGGCAGGGATGGTGGAAGAGCGCGGGAGAGAGAGAGTGTGTGTTTGTGTGAGAAAGAGAGAAAAATAGAAAAGGAAACCATCCAAATCTGAAAAATAAAAGAAACTCTTTAGCAGAGAATGGCTATTTACAAAACGTTCTACGAATGACTTCCGATCAGCTGAGCATTTACGGGCGCATAAAAATTGAGCGTGTGCGAAGCCGAAATTCGATGCGAGCTACTTGGCGTGAAGCCGTTGAATTTATGGCGGGAAAAAACGGTAACGTCGAAAATCGTAGTGCCTGTGTAACGGTTTATGTCCGAAATTGATCGAATTTCACGTTAACCTTACTGAAACTTTCAAAGAAACGTCTGAATATGAATGGAAAATTGCTAAATCTATATACCTAAATATAAATTACAAACGAAGGGAAATATTCGATCTATGCAGTGGCGTAGATACCTCCCGGGCAGACCAGGCGAAGACCGAGGGCCCGTGCTTGGAGGGGGGGGGGGGGGGGGGGGGGGAGCAAGAGATTGAATGTTGAGACCAAAATGTTGAGAATTTCTTTAACCTTGCCGGGACAATTTTCAGCCATCTTTCTTATGAAAAAGAAGAAACATTCCGTAGACCCAAAGGAAGCAGTATAGGCATAAGAAGTCTACGGCTTAATCCTCACAGGATAAATACAAAACGATGAAGAAATACAAGAGGAATAGGCCAAGATAAGAGACACCATCTCTGTGCAACCTTAATTAAGCAGCATAGGGCCATGTGGTTAGGATGAATCGACTGTTTACAAAGAGTATAGACAGATCCCTTACAAATAAGCGTCTCATAACTCTTGCAGAATATGCTATTTCGGACCGAAGGAAAATATTACGTGATGGCGGTGCGAACGGTGCGTCTGCACCGGGCCCCGCGATTCCTATAAAAAACATTTGTCGTATTTATAAAAGTACACGCATTTAAATAAAATCTGAAAAAAATATCGTTGTGTCATAGTGAAAGAGATTGCTTTAGTTATTGAAATTTACTTTTAAAAACTTTTGACGCGTAAGAGGCCTCGCGCGCACACTTTGCACCGGGCCCCGCGATTTTCCTAGCCTGCTCTGAACACTGGATTTGCGTATGGTGGTTGGTCTACTTCCCATATTGCTGTGGAATAGCTAACTCAGTCTTCGTGGTGATGGAAGTCGGGTCTCTCTTTAGCAATCAACGATAATAATTATTTCATCTACATAATATTTTCAGACATTTGAGCGGGCGCAAAAAACGAAGAATGCATTTCAAATTTGGGCGAATTTCTCTCCTGAAACTACGGAATACGTTCACTTATGGTGGGGCCCGGAAAAAATATAGCCCGGGGGCCAGCGCATGCCTAGCTACGCCACTGGATATATGAATTCTAACAATAAGCATAATTAGCATTTGATTCGATATGAGTGGTATCATTGATTCCCTTTAATTATCCCGGGTTAAATGATGCATGTGTCCACTTCATTTGCTTGATTAAAGATTAATTACATTGGAAAGACTACAAGAACCTAGGAAAATACCCTGCTAACCGTTTTTTGAAATCGACAGATTTTTGTGGTAAATTACCTACATTCATGAATCTCTCTCTGACTACTTCTATAGAATTCACCAGTCTACCAATTGCGGCTAGTTCCTTTGGTCGAAAAATCTTACCGAGATCTATCTCATATTTCAATCATTAAATCACGTTGATTCACATTTTTATACTTTTAGAGTGCACGAGTGTCATGGAAATGAAAGTGATTTTGAATGAAACTTTTAATTTAAATTACACATACGCACACATGTATATGCATGTAAAATATCTCTTTTTGGTAAACTCAACTATCTTAGTCCAAATAAGAATAATTACACTAGCAATAAAATATAAAAGAAAAGAAACTTTGAGTTTTTTTATGATACAGTCAACCTGCAAATTTATAATCTCTGAATTCCGATTTAAAAGCTCTTTCTTTCTTAGTTTATTACAATTACGGATTGATAGGTAACTAAGCTAATTAAGTAATTAATCCTGGTCAATATACTGAATGCAATGCTGCAACTATATGCGTTGAAACTTTTACTTTACGTGGAAAACATTTTGTTTATTCTGTAACATTTCAACTCCGTATCGGTAAACTTGCGCGTTAAAATAAAATGCAGATATTTAAAGTGAAAACTTCCCGCTCAAAAGAAATAATGTCCCAGTATTTTTATGCGCAATATATTATCAAATATATATATCACGACCGCATTATTTAATTCCAAACATCCTTTCATACAATTTGGATATCAGCAAAAAAAAAACAAAGTAAAATGGTTTTCACAGAATGCCTTAATAATAACCATAAAGCGACAAATGAAATTCATACTACATTTATATTCATACGTTTTATGCAAGTCGTCATGGTTATGAATGGATGACGCTGCTCGGGATAAACTTTCCCTAGCACTCAAAGCCATCAGCATGTAAAAAAAAATCCCAGCACCCACATTCATGCCTCGTAAACGACTGGAGTTAGAAATGACAAAGGCATTTATAAAACAAAAGAAAGTCCCTCGTGGGACGATATATACTCGACACACACACAAAAAAAAACCCGCGATTCAATCTCCCATTGAAATAACCTCCGAACATGTCTCGCGATAAAAAAAAAACGCTGACGCTCAAAAATAATTTCATACACACTGCGAGAGAGAGAGAGAGAAATAAAGAGAGGTCCTGACGATGACAGAAAACATCTCCCAACAATCAACGCGAAAACTGCTAGAACGTTCCGAATCCCCCCTTCCCAAACCATCCATTCCAACTCTCTCTCTCTCTACCTCTCTGCACATTTATTATTCTGCTCATTGCAGTCCCAATCTCACTTCATAAGGTTACCTTCAGTCCCTGACCTAACCAGAACGAAAAGGACGTGACCCAACAGAACAATTTTCGCCCCCAAAGGCAATCCCTCTTCTCCTCCGTCCTACTTCCCCTCTCACTGGATTCTCTCTCCCACTCGCACACCTATTCTATTTTTCCCACCCTTATGTAAGAGGAAGCTGTAAGTTTTCTCGCTCTTCCCTAACGTAAAAACAATCTCCTGTTAAACCCCACCCTTCACTCTTCACGCATCTCTACACCCCTCTTTCTATCATACATTCATTCATTCATAGGCTTCCAAAAAAAAACTCCCCCCTCCACCCTTTGAATTCCATTCCTTAACTTCCTTTGCATTCAGGGGACTAACCCCATTTTATCCATCCCTCTTCGCGTCAAACCCGCTCGATTTTGCCGACTAACTTCTTCCATTTCGAAAAATAGGTGCCCGCATTCACCACGTTCTCGCATTTTTGCATTATATCTAATTTCGTGTAAAACTTCGATTGTTATTCTCATTCGCGCCCAAAGCATTCGTCGCTTTTGTAACGAAATGGCGAACTTGGGTGAGTGTAAATTTAAGAGCATTTTTACTTTCTCCACACGTAGTATGGGAAAGTATTGTGGTCACGAAAAAAATCGACTACGAGATTTCAACGGAAATACATGTTTTGAGGTCCCTAGAACACGTTTAGACTATATTCGGAATGATGTCTCTGTGTGTGTGTGTGTGTTTGATTGTGGGAGCTCTTAACTTAAAAAGTATTTTCATATTAATACCAAATTTCATATATAACACTTTAGCTTGAGCATAAACAACTGATTAGTTTTTGGACAATAACGGTTAACCGGAAGTCGAGGTTTATTCGAAAAACGATTCGGTTTTTGCGATATATCTCCCTTAAAACATCATTATTGTATATACAATTCTATACAAAGGTTATAGATAATGTAATTTTCTACAACTTTCATTTGAAACAATTTTCCATATCATATTGTTTAGGAATTATTTATAAATAATCGGTTTTTTCGGTTTCCGTCAAATATCTCCTTAAAAACGTCGTTATTGGTAATCTTTGTGAGGACCAAAGTTGTAGAGAATAATATTTCATCCAAGTTTTGTTTGAAACAAATTTTCGTATAACCAGCCATTTCGGAGATATTTTGCTTATTCGTAATTTCCAGTATACAGCGCCACCACCATGTAGCGGTGAATTCTGTAAACATATTCAGAATATACCTAATTTACGGCAATAAGGACGACTGTATTCTTTTAGGATAGGAAATAACAATTTTGCCTTACAATGCTATTCATAATAATTTAAATATATATAAGTACCCCAAATATGGAGAAAGTCATGTGTTGGCCACATCAGATTTTTATTTTTAACTATTCATCCTGAAAATGAAATCTATCGCTAGTAAACCGATGGGATTTAAAATGATTGAATCTTTTCCGTAAAAAAATCGTATCGATCGACTTTCATTGTTCGTGCATTTATGAAGATTTCCATTAGTATGTAGCTAAATGTGTTCTATAGACCTATTTTACGTTTTAGTGAATTAGGTAGGATAGAATTGGAAAATTAGTAGTCGCCATTTAACAATATATGGTGTCACGGTCGTTATTTAATTTAGTTTAAACAAGAAATTACTTGAAATATTGCATCTATTTAATAAAGTTAAGTTTTTTAAATCGAAGATGAATTGTGCACTCGAATCATATTTATATTGTGACAATACCTATAAAACGAAGTTTGTGTTGGGTTAACAACAGTCCCTAAAATTGAAGCATGTTGTATAATATTTTTTTAAATGTTCAAGTGTGTGTATTTGCGGTTCTTGATGATATCAAAATTACCACCTGTACTAATATAAAAAATCCATACTAGTAGATATTGAAATTTACGACAAAAGTTTGAAACCGACAATCGAACTCTTTTAAGAGATATAAAATAATATTATTTTCAGCTATTCCTTTAACCTAAATTTCTCATGATGAATTCCATTGCTATAATAGATCAAACAAGTGCAAATATCTAATTCTGTCCATTCTAATACCAGAGCTAACTAAAAAAATGCATTCGAGATTTAATTATATAGACCAAACAACTCCGTTGTCGAATCGAACCTTCTCTCTTGCCCTCAAGCAAAAAAGTTTTTAAAATCTATCAGCTATGAAAAATATTTTACCGTTTCAATTCTTGCCACTTCCCATATTAGACTTACTATAATAATTATTTTGTACATACTATTATCAAAGGAACGTCTGTTAATTATGCCACGCTTCGACTCCGTTACCGAAGGCTGTTTATTTAATAAACTCCGAAGAAGTACACGCAAAACATCTGATTTTACCGTATTCCCGGAAGTCCTGCGTCTATTCTCAACTAGTAAAGCTTTAATCCAACAAGTTTTGTCTCCGCTTCACAACCGCATTACTCAACAAGTAGGAGCAATGCACTATGGAAGTGTGGAACAGAATAAATTAGGCGCGCTTCCCTCCAGACATTTAGATTTTGAAATTGCGAATTCTTTTCTAATAAGGTTGCGACCACGAGAGAGTCGTGACATGAATAAGAAATTACTCCACTGAATTTAAAGTTTTATGGAAACCGCGTTTCACAAAGTCATATCTTAGGATCAAGAAGTAAAATACGTATTTAGTCAACGTGGCATGTCTTACAATTAGCGACAAAAATGACATCATCTTCGCCCAGTATTTTATGGCTTTATAAACCCCAGATTATAGCATTAAGTCTTGCATTTCAATGAAAAACTCGAATGTAAAGCATTAAAATGGAACATTCGATACGATTCAGGTAACCATCAGAAAATATTTTATGGCTATTTTCTCAAAAAATAAAAGAGAAATACCGTCATATGAGTTCTAGGTGAATTCGCCGAAAACGGATTCGTCGAAAGCAAATTCGTCGAAAGCAAATTCGTCGAAAGCAAATTCGTCGAAAGCAAATTCGTCGAACGATCAATTCATCGAAATACAAGTTCGTCGAAAGTCATTTGTAATTCTTTCAAAGAAGAAATGTTAATGGAAACGATTTGCATTCAGACTGATTAATATAATCGAGTTTCAATGGAGGGGAAAAGCTTGAGATTTATACTAACGCATCGGAGCACTTAGTTTTGATCGTCGGTTGGAGTCGTTACGTGGTAAGGTTTCTTAAATTTGTGAAAATGAACTCATCAAATTGCGAATGGTAATTTTCACATTTATATTATTCATTCACAGGAGTTTCAAGGGAAACAAAATCCTTGCAATGCATTCGGTACATATATGGAAAATTAAAATACACAATTACTAAGTAGTTATTCACTTTTAATAAATTTATATTGTTTTTTATACTCTCGAAAAATGTTTTTAAGAGAAATATGTCTTTAAAGAAACTCATAATACTGTTATGTCTATTTGAACCGATTATGGACTGAATTAAATGGCGGAAAATGGCCAATTTTACATATTTTTCAGAAAAGTACGACTGGAAAAAACTTTAACTCTGGTTTGCTCTAAATTTTGCATTGATTACGAGGGACAACAGTAATATTCAAAACCTTACCTAGGCTTCCGGTTTTTGTTACCGGAGATTCATGTGGTATTTTCTGAAGCAAGAGTCAATTCACAGCCCTTTCTTGCAAATGGAACACACTGAACTTGTCCTCTTCCTTATTTATTTCCACTTGATCGGGATAATGGCACTCTAAAATTATGCAGAGTAGAAATATTTGCCCTGAGTCCTCGCGCTTTTCTGCTACTGTAGTCACCAATGAGGTATCTGATAATATTTTTAGCCAAAACTGGCTTATTAGTAGCTTGTTTGTAGTACATATAAGAATTTACTATCGTTTTTACTTTCTCCATATACGTAGAATGGAGGAAGTATTGTTTTCATGAAAAAAAAATCGATTTAGAGATTTCAACGGAACTACACGTTTTGAGGTCTCTAGAACACGTTTAGACTATTTTCTCGATGATGTCTGTGTGTGCGTGTGTGTGAGATAGGATAGGAATTTTGTGGGCGCTTTAACTCAAAAATTAATAATCAGATCAACACAAAACTTTACATATAAGAATGTATTATTGTGCTATTCATTGCACTAACGCTTTGACACCCATTGTGCGCAGGTAAGCGGGAATAAGCAGGTCGTAATAAAATAACAGAAAAATATTAACAAAAGTGAAATATATGAAAAACATAACAGACTTCTATGAAAACAAAAAAGTGAAATACAATAAGTAAAGGCTGATAAATAAGAAAGTAACATAAATATAAGAATTATTAGTAGAGTAGAAAGAGAAATGTATAATTTGTAAAATAGTAATAATTTTACTATTATTTTCAAAGAATTTTCTCATTTACGGTGGAAAGAACACATTCTTGAGGTCTTTCGAAGGATGCGCAAATTTTTATGGCCAGGTTCAGATATCTGCAAGCTTCTATTTTCTCTATTCCTGTATTTATATTTTTCTGAGTTTATTAGCTGAAGAAATGATGTAAAGCAGCAAAGTTGAGAATATACCGATATTTCCTGCGTCGCCTCTTAAAAATAAAATAAGTATGAAAGTTTTCATTTGATAAACTGATTTTAGACGAACTCGTCAATTTCGTCAAATTTGTCCTTCGATGAAATGATCATTCGACGAATTTGTTTTCGACGAATTTGTCTGTTTCCTCATACATGTATGCAATAATTATATTATTTTTAAGATAATAATTCTTCGAATTAGCCAAGACACTACTGTATTATTTCTGTTTTCAATGAGTAGGCAGTACAAATTGAGTGATTTGACCCTGGTGTGACAAATTATTTTCCGAATACGTAGTAGAGTAAAATGCCAGGTAACGCACGTAAACAAGGGAAAATCAAGTTCTACAGACGCCTATTTAGGATAAATTTCCTTAAAAAATTAATTTCCTTTATTCATTCATGAGTTGAATCAAAGAAATGACTATGAGTCACTTTCACCATCTGTTACAACCCCTCTAATTTGTTGATTACCATTCCCTTTCCCCAGAATTTATCCAAATCTTCTCAAGTTGGTTCAAAAATATTTAGAAATGTGTTCAAAATATTTTACGCATAAAATAAACATACTATAGCATATTGAATATATCGTTAACATTATTTATTTAAATGTTAAAAGAAATATCAACACGAGCCTGTAAACACTCCACGCTCGCTCGCAAATAATGCATTTATATAAACATTAAATCCACTTTCCGCCCATCCTCCTATTTCTATACCTTCACCATACTTCCACCCCAAACTTTTCTCGCCAACCACGCCGTTTCCTACCCACCCCACGCCACTCCTTACGTCATTCCACGCAAAGATAGGAGACCTCCTTCCTCTGCAGATTCCATCACGCTCTATTTGCTTCCCGATTCTTTCCGCATGAGGAGAGTGAGAGATAGAGAAAGACAGCTTTTCCTCTCCCGTCCGCCCACACACACATACAGGCCCCGCATACGAAAACCATTTCTGCGCCATAACGCGCTCACACACACACACACCTCCCGAACGACAATTCATCCAGGGTTCCTGAGACCGTGAACCTAGCATTCTCTCCCCTTACCCCCTCTCTCTCCGTCCCTCCCTACCACTCCCTAACCCTTCCCCCTTCCATCCCCCCCATCTCTCTCCCTCCCTTCCTCTCTCCCCCTATCTCCCTCCCTCTCTCTCCCTATCTCTCCCCCTCTCTCTCCTTCCCCCCTCTCTCGGAAGGACTCCTCTTTGTTGGTAGGAAACCTTCCTTCCTTCGAATCCCCGCTTTCTTTCCTTCTCAAAAGCTTCTAGGCAAACCTTATGCGGCTCTCTCTCTCTTTCCCGATCTCCCTCCACCGCCATGCTTTTCACTCCAATTTTCTCACATATTTCGCCACCTCGCTCGTTTTCTTTTTGTACCATTCCATCTCTCCTCTATGCCATGCGTGGAGCCTAGCATTATGCGGAGCGAAATGTGGACGCCGAGGAAAAAATACTACGAAATGCTTGGAAAGTTTATGAAATGTATAAGTTCGGGGAGAATTGTTAAAAATGCATGAAAATGTAAAGCACAGGTGAGGGATGAGTTGCAGAGCAAATTACGTTAAGAGCTTTTTTTTACAAAAACTATCGATGATAATTATTGCTGTTCCATGTCAAAAATCAACAAAAATTTGTGAATGAAAGGTTTCGATATTTAAAAAATGGAGGACTTTGAAACTTGAAATCCATTGCACCGACGTTTCATCCGTTAATACTTCCCTGAAAAATTAATCTTTTTACACTAGCATAAATTCCTCTCGAGTTATTAGTAAAGTTTTGATATGGACACGGACGTATCCCAAGCTGCTACTCCTATATCCAACAGTTTTTTTTACCATATCTGTCAATCACAAAGACCGATCTATCTTGGATTTTCCAGGTTGCAGTATTCTAAAGATATTTCTCAGGCAGATGGAGAGAAAAACTGAACATAAAATAAAATTTTCCTAAAACAAATACTAAAAAGGTAGAAGTCTGCTGTATATAACAACGCGATCATTTCTGAATTAATCAGGCGGACGAAAGACAGACAAACCGAATGCCTAAGCGATTTTTTTCGGAAAAAAGAGATAAATCAGAAAGTAACGTGAGAAATTGGAGAACGAATAATGGCAAAACGACAGACAATAGGCAGACTGGATGATTAACTTACTGAGAGGAAATGATGCGTGATTAAAGATGAATAGGAAATAAGATGGAAAAGATGCGGTTATTAGACGACTCGAAGAGGAAGTCACCCTTAGGGGAAAATTATCGGGCTAGTGTCACGGATGAAATCGAATTGACAAAGTACATCACTTCAATATCGATAAAGAGATTTAGAAAGACCAGTTGCAAAACCTTTATAGAATGTACTATCTCTGAATAATAACTGTTGACGGCTGCTTTGTAAGTAAAATGCATATTCGTTTTTTTTTTAACCTCTTTACGGTTATTGGAGGGACATAGTTTTCCATTTTTATTTCAACCATAAGGCAAGCTCTCTCTCTTGAAAAACCAATTATTAAAAATCCCCAAGGGTGTTATTCCAATGACTGCAAAACCATACAAATAATTAAAATTAATATGCGAAAACAATTTGAATAGCATAACCCCTAGCGCCCTACGTAGCTGCACAAGCGTCCAACATTATTTATATAAAAAATTAGTGGAACATTTCGCGCGAATTGTTTTAATCAAGCTGATGTAATATTTTAAGTAACCTTAGACGCCATATAAAAGAAAAAATACCGTAAGAAGTGAAAGCTCACCAAATTCAGCTCCAACAATCTTTCCTCATTCATAAATTCAAAAAGTGGCATGTAGAATTACCTGCAAAAAGAGAACAAACGGATTTAAAAACAGAAAAAATGCTTTGAATAGGAATTGATCAAAAAGGCATAACAGATACGTATATAAATATGCATACTATAAACAGCGCAAAAGTGCACAGAAAAACTTTCCGTTCAAATACTCCCGATACTAAAAAAAACCTTATTTATCACTTTTTTCCGAATCATTAATAATTTTAATCAATTCAGTTCATCACGGATAGGTGCACTAGTATTTTTCGTATTTGACTGTATGCCATGCATTTATAAAATATTAATTCATAAAGAAATTCAAATGTAAGAATAACATTGAGTTTGGAATGGAACAGATATTGCTATTATTATCACACTTAATGGACGGGTTCTCTACCAATAACATGAAAAATTAGAATAATTAATATGGTGAACGTTAGTTCCAACCTAAGAATTTTTCTGATGTCATTTATTCATAAATCCATTTTTATGCCTTAATTTTCTCGTGTATTATTATTAATTAATTAATGTTTGTTATTCATGATTAAACAACATTCTAAAGACAACTGTAATGAGCTCATATGTTTTGTTTACAAGTTTATTACGTGGCACACGACTCTCAGTATTCGATGCATACAGATTTGTTGAATATGCTTCATCTTCATTCTAATGAATAAGGGACGTTACTTGTTTATTGTATAAACAAACTTCCACAGCAATTAACGGGTGTTTTGAAGAGCTTTGGTCATAAAATTCCATCCTTTGAATTACCCGTGTTTCCCAATTCTCAATTAACACAGATGATCGAAGTTTTCTGCCTATACCTTTCTCTGTATCCAAGAATTCCGTCAATTTCTCATTTTTAAAACCTCTTCTTACGAAAACATTTTCTCATATTTTAAATACGATTTAATATTCAAGAACAAGATCACTCTGTGGGCATCAAAGAGCGTTAGTATGGCACAAATACCATCAAGAGTAACAACACCGCTATATAAAGACGTCGTGGAAGCTTCCCTTTAAATAGGATCGCGGAAAAGCTTAGTTGGGATCGTATAAGGTTTAATATTTACGAGCCCATATTCCATTTCATCTTTTCCAGGCGAATTCCTTTCTTTCCTCATCCTCTGCCCATAACCCTTTTCCCCATTCTCTCTGACCCAACCCACATGTTATCCAAACCTTTCCTGTCTTTCTCCCATTCCCCCTCCCTCGCTCTTCTCGCCCTTTTATCCTTCAACATGGCCCATCCTCTCCTCGCTCTCTCCCTCATCCACTTCTCCCCTGTTCGTTTCCTCATTTTCGTCCTACCTCTCCTCAAATGTTATTTTCTTCTCTCCTGCCCTTACTCCTAACCACTTTCTCGCTGAAGCCTCCCATCATCTATCTCCTATCCTTTCATAAATTCAATCCACTCTCTCTCTCTCTCTTCCCTCTCTCCTATCTCCCCTCTTCCCTCTATCCGCTACCCTCGTCCTCGTCTTTTTAAACGCGTATGCACTATTGTCATTCCGCTATTGTTTTTTTTATGTATCTAGGGGTTTCGCAGGATTATTCCCCACCCCCCCTTCCCTTCATGGGTGTTTTCCTGCGTGGTTTTCTTTTACTGGGATGGCAAAGTCAGGTCTTTCCTAGGTTTTTATCACAATTACTTTGTCTTTTTAGAAGATTTCCGAATTTGTAATTTGCTGTTTTGCTTGCATGTTCTTCTATTGATTACTTTCAGGTTCTTTTCTGTGAAATTATTATTATTTTTATTCTCCTTTATAATTGTTGTCGTAGGGTTAAGTGTAAGGAGGGACTATGTAGACTCAATTTCGCCCTAATAAAGTCGTTCGTCTGTCTGTCTGTCCATGTGTCTTCCATCTCTCATCTCCAATCTCTCCCACCTTCCCCATCGAACTTCTTCTTTCTGCTCTTATATATCTCCTAATAAGTATTATTTCCCCCCCCCCTCTCCTCCTCCTCATTTCTCCTTTTCAATCCCCCTTCTCCCATCAGTGAAGAAATTAAATGACTGTGGAATAAATCGAAAGATAATCGAGTGGATCAGGGACTTTCTTAATGAGCGTGAACAAATAGTAGTTATAGATGGATTTAAATCAGATTCAGTCAGCGTAGCCTCAGGCGTTCCACAGGGAAGTGTAATCGGCCCGCTACTATTCCTTTTATATATAAACGACTTAGATAAGGTTATTAAAAGTAAAATCAAGTTATTCGCGGATGATACAGTAGTTTACAGAGAGATTAACAGTCCTAATGATCAATTATTACTTTCTGACGACTTAAACGCCATTCTCCAGTGGTGTAAAGAGTGGCAGTTAGAATTGAACTTAGGAAAGTGTTCCTTTATGAGATTCTGGGGAAACAAAAACATTGACACGACGAATTACACTGTTGAAGGCGTCCAGCTAAAACTAGCCGATTCCGTCAAATACTTAGGCGTTACTTTAACAAGCAACCTCTCGTGGGATATGCACATACGAAATATATGCGGGAAGGCTAAACAGAAACTAGGATTCATCAAACGCATAGTAGGTAAAAGTGAGGAAAAAGTCAAAGAGACATGTTACTTCTCGTTAGTAAGACCGCTATTAGAGTACGCGTCGAGCATATGGGATCCGTACGTGAAAGGATCAACCTCAGAGTTAGAAAGAGTGCAGCGAAAAGCCGCTAGATTCGTCAAAAATTGTTACGATAGAAACAATAGTGTTACAGCCTTGATACAGGACTTAGGATGGGAATCACTAGCTGAGCGCCGATCACGCTCTAGGTTAAAACTTCTCGAAAGATTTAGAACGTATATATTCTCCAGCGATGTCGAAGAAATAATAAGAGCGCCAACTTATATTGGTAGAACGGACCATCCTCGTAAAATAAGAGAGATAGCCTGTAGGACTGAGAGGTATAAAGGCTCGTTTTTCCCTAGAACGATAGCTGAGCAGAACAGAAGTTACGAAAGGAAATCAGCCGACGTAGAGTGATACTATACATTATTATGCGCTTTACCTTGGTGCTATTGCACCCCCTGCCACACACCATTGCGGTGGCTTGCAGGGTGAACTATAGATATAGATCACTATCAAAACTCTCCTTCCACTTTCCCCCTAAATCTCCAACCATAGGACATATTATTACATCTCTTAAAGGAACCATATGAAGCCACACAGACACACACACATGCTTCTATTACCCTCACGGCTATGGAACGGACTAAAGCCCACAATTTTCCCCAGCGGGGAAGTGCGACGTTATTTGGTGTTATGAAGCTTTAAGCGCTCAGTATAATCCCGCCACTCTCTTCCTTCTGCTTCTCTCATCTCCTGCATTAAAGCTGAATCCTCTTTCTCTCTCTTTCTATCTCACTCCCACTTACCGTCTCACTCTTCCCTCCATCCAGCTCGCATATCCGGCAAATATTTCCACCCTAGCGCAAGTAAAACGACGTCGTCCGAATTCCCTCCGAAAACGTATTTAGTTTCCTTTCTCTATACGCCAAGCGATTTGCAGGCCTTGCGGTATACTTTGAGCCATGCCTCCCGCGTTCGTAGGAGGGCGATTAAATTGAAACTGCCGCAATTATTGCGTTTTTTTTGCTTAGTTTCTTTCCTCCCCCCCCCCCCCCCCCCCGCCGACGCTACCTTCTCAGGGGAAAGTACCGCACGTATTGGGCAAAATCCTTTCCTTATGAAAACTCTTTTTTTTTTGTTTCAGACCGGAAGATGGGAGGGAGGGAAAATGTTTGCGTTCGGACCGTCGAAATGTTTGCGCTGCAACGTACGGCTTTTTTTTTGCCGAGGAATCGGATGATAAAAACGAGAAAATGGCTTCGCGAACGAAAATGTATTTTTTTATCCTGCGGAACGAAAAATCGGTTACATTGACGTCTGCGTGTATTCGCTAGTCGACGTTTTTATTTATCATAGAAAATCCTAAGAAGAGTTCGCGTATGAAACATCAGAATGCGCTAATATATTATTAAATAGAAATGCATGTTGATATGAGAGATCCATTATTAATCAGGAAAGCTTTCATCGCATTAATTTAACGAACGTTATTACTCAAACTGGATTGAAGTTCGCAATTCCGCTTCCACTCTGAATAACTATGATAAATAAACCGTCTGAAGAAATGGGCATAAATCCTTAACAAAATCTGCTTACACAGAACAACAAATCTGATTTTGTTTAAATAAATTGTTTTCCTAAACGCTATTTAAACATACTTCACAATAAAATGTATTTATTCATCTGAACCGTACATAATATATTACTCTTTTTCCATAAATCCATCGAGTATCATCGGGAGAAGCTATATTGAAAACATTTTTACTTTTTATCAATATATCCACTTTCTTATATAAAGAAACATCTACGGAGATTTCACATTCTAACCTACCTTTCATTCGACTCTCTCTCTCACTCTCCTCTTATATAATGCATATTCATACTCTAATCCATATCCTCTCCTCATCCCCTTCCGCCTTCATTCTTTCCTTCTTTTCCTTTCGCACGCCCTCTTTCTCCTCACGCTCATTTCCCTCTCTATTCTCCCATCAGCACCATTTTAAAGAACCCTTCCTCTTTTCTCTACTTTCACTGTACCTTTATATTTTTCTTCTCTTTGTGGCATTATTTCACGGATAAACATTTTTTAATGACATTTTAAACTATTTTTACTTTCTCCGTACGTAGTAATGGGAAAGTATTGTGATCACGAAAAAAATCGAATTCGAGATTTCAACGGAAATACACGTTATGAGGTCCCTAGAACACGTTTAGACTATATTCGGAATGATGTCTCTGTGTGTGTGTGTATGTGATTGTGGGAGCTCTAACTTAAAAGGTATTGTCATATTAATAGCAAATTTCATATATAACACTTTAGCTTGAGCTTAAAGAACTGATTAGTTTTTGGACAATAACGGTTAACCGGAAGTCGAGCTTTATTCGATCCCGATTCGGTTTTTGCGATATTTCTCCGTTAAAACATCATTATTGTATATACAATTCTATATAAAGGTTATAGGGAATGTAATTTCCTACAACTTTCATTTGAAACAATTTTCTATAGCAGTTATTGTTTGGGAATTATTTATAAATAATCGGTTTTTTTCGGTTTCCGTCAAATATCTCATTAAAAACGTCGTTATTGGTAATCTTTGTGAGGACGAAAGTTGTAGAAAATAATATTTCATCCAAGTTTTGTTTGAAACAAATTTTCGTATAACCAGCCATTTCGGAGATATTTTGCTTATTCGTAATTTCCAGTATACAGCGCCACCGCCATGTAGCGGAGAATTCTGTAAACATCTTCAAAATATAATTTACGGCAATAAGGACGACTGTATTATTTTACGATACGAAATGACAATTTTGCCTCATAAAGTTATTCATAATAATTTAAATATCTATAAGTACCCCAAATATGGAGAAAGTCATGTGTTGGCCACATCAGATTTTTATTATTGAAAATTTAACTCTGAAAAGTTCAGTTTGTAAATTCAACAAAAATTTTGTAACGACAAACTGTAAGAGGGGAATTTTTGTCTCAATCTCGCCGATGAAGATATTTTTCTTTCTTGCATCTCAAACCCCAACCTTCATCCGGCATCATTTTCTTTCGCCTTTCTCCTTTTCCCTTTCCCTCAACCAAGTCCTCTTCTCTCATCCCCCCTCAAGTCTTTCTAATAAACTCCCCTCCTCCTTCCTTCCAGCTTCTACCTGTTACCCTCTTCCGATACCCCTTCCCCTTCCTTATTTATCCTCTAAACCTCACCCTACCACTCTTACTCTTTCGGCAATGCTATCTTCCCTGATTCTTTAACTGCCTTCTCTCTTTTTTCCTCTTCCTTGATCTCCCTACGCCCTCTTTCTCTCATTTTTACTTTCTCCATACTTAGTATGGGGAAAGTATTGTGATCACGAAAAAAATCGAATTCGAGATTTCAACGGAAATACACGTTTAAACTGTGTGTGTGGATGGATGGAGGTATGTGATTGTGGGCGCTCTAACTCAAAAAGTACTTGTCATATTAATAGCAAATTTCATATATAACACTTTAGCTTGAGCTTAAAGAACTGATTAGTTTTTGGACAATAACGGTTAACCGGAAGTCGAGCTTTATTCGATCCCGATTCGGTTTTTGCGATATTTCTCCGTTAAAACATCATTATTGTATATACAATTCTATATGAAGGTTATAGGGAATGTAATTTCCTACAACTTTCATTTCAGACAATTTTCCATAGCCGTTATTGTTTGGGAATTATTTATAAATAATCGGTTTTTTTCGGTTTCCGTCAAATATCTCATTAAAAACGTCGTTATTGGTAATCTTTGTGAGGACGAAAGTTGTAGAAAATAATATTTCATCCAAGTTTTGTTTGAAACAAATTTTCGTATAACCAGCCATTTCGGAGATATTTAACTTTTTCGTAATTTCCAGTATACGGCGCCACCACCACGTAGCGGTGAATTCTGTAAACATATTCAAAATATAATTTCCGGCAAGAAGGACTGTATTCTTTTACAATACGAAATAATAATTTTGCCTTATAATGCTATTCCTAATAATTTAGATATCTATACCCCAAATATGGAGAAAGTCATGTGTTGGCCACATCAGATTTTTTCACTCTCTGTTCTCCTCTTCCTCTTCTATAATCACTCTAACCCTTCTCAATCTCCCTTTCTCTATCCTTTCTCTAGTTTCCTTCTGATTCCTCTCCCTACTTGCATGTCTTCCCATCCCTGCCCTCCTCCCTTTCCCCTCATCTCTCTCTCTCTCTTCCAATTCTCTCTCACGGAGTCTCTTGCGTCTTCCCCTCCACACTTGTTTGCCTACCTTCCCTCTAACATCTCCACAACCCAACTCTCCCCCTTCCAATTCCCGTCCAAACTCTTTCCCAACCCAACCGACATCCTCTCAAAAACAAGACCTTAAACCCTTTTCAATCGACACCGGCACCCACGCATCAACCTGCTACCCCTTTTCCTTTTCACCAAAAAAAAACCCTCCTTTCTCGAAAGGGGGAGGAGAGCGCCTCTGAAACCTCGAGGGACCACTCGACAACAACGAAATGAATGTGGGAGAGGTCGGAAGGCCAAAAACAAAAACGAAGCGCAATAGAGAGGAAAGGTGAAGATGGATACGGGGGAGGGAGAGAAAGAAAAGAAGAGGAAGATGAAAGATACAAGAGAGTAAAAGAGAGAGAATGACGGAAGACATGGTAAATTGGCGGATGTTGCCGGGGGAAAACAAAGGGAGGGGGGAGGAGAAAAAAGAAACGATGGAGAAAAAGGGGCTCTTTTTTTTAACGCAAACAAACCGTAAATGGAGGTGGGAGAGGATGAATGACGAGGATATAGGAGGGAGAGGGGTGGGGAAGAAATGATGAGAATGAAGTTCAAAGATGTTTTATTTTTTTTTTAAATGGGAGGGGCGGCGTAAGAATAAAGAGTAACGGGGCAAAGGTGAACACAGGCGTTAGCGCGGAGATTTGTCATTTTTCTGGGGGAAGGAGTTGGGTGGAGAAATAAGAAGTGAAAGGGGATAGGAAATGGCGAGCCCTAGAAAGGATATTGGAGCGATATATGGAAGGAAAATATTAGGGAGATTTCGAAAAGTGGTTAAATAACGCATGCGTATAAAGGTACTACTATGGTAAGATTGAACTAGGCCTTAATAAAAAAGGGAGGAAACGGCAATGATATCTAACAAGTGGCATGAAAATAACTATGCCATTAAGAGCAATATTGTCTACTGAAACTCGTACCGCAATATGATTATTTCTGCGGAATTACAAGCAAGAAATAGAGATTTATTACCACGCACACTGTATGTATATACCTATATATGTGCATAAACACATACACACAGGCATACACATTTAGATCTATATTAAGGAAAAGGCAAGAACGTTTACAAACAAAATAACTAGGAAAAGATGAAAAGAAAAGTTTTCAATAAAGATATAAATTGAACAAAGGATTTTATACAAATTTAGCTCGAAAGTTAAGTATTCATTCAAATATGTTTAGGAAAAATATAGTTCGGCCTCCGAGAGAATGACCCACATATGGATAGAAACTGCTCAAAAGGAAAACTTTTTACATGCTTTGTTTCAGGCACAAAATAAAGAAAACCGTTAGTTTAAGCCCCATGTACAAAAAACTACCTAAACATACGATTGTGGGATTAAGGGATGCCTTTTTTTTTGTTAGTCTTAAAAATATGTTAACTGTGACAGAAATGGAATACGTTTATGAGGAACAGAACGGAAGAAATATACGGAGTGTTAGAAAGGGAGTTGGGAAAAAAATTGCATGCAGGGGCGCGAGAGAGAGCACGATGGGGGGAAAATGGACGTCGGAAATAAAGTAAGAATAACGCGAAGCAACGCGGAGGAACTGAAATGGCCCAGAAAGAGGAGAATTGGTCTGGAAGATTGGAAGGAGGCGGAGATGAATGATAACGTGCTGGAAAGGATGTGGCGCTAAGGCCTTGTAATGCACCGGAAGGGATCGGAGCGAAAAATACGAAGAAAAATGGTCCCGTGAAATAAGGGCAACAAAGGGAATGAGGGCTGAATTTTAAAGTATATGATGGAGATTTATAAAAAATAAGTAAATTCTTCTATTTTTTTTATGCACACATGAGCAGCATTTGATCGCATATAAGTCGCACCCTCCTTTTTCAAGACTAAGAAACTACGAGGAAAAATTCCTTAATATAAGCCGCACTCCTTGTTTTTACGGTGCAAACCCAAAAGCGTAAATTTATCTAAGGAATCAAGTGAAAGAAAAAACATTTCGTGATTAGAAACGAAAATGACTGGAAAATTTTTAATCGCCACTGGCTTACTGAATGTCGTAACGTGCATCATCAGTTCATTAATCGTCTGATAGTTTCTATCAAATGCTCATAGAGTGAAGTGGTATATACGCAAAGAATCGCGATATAAAATAACGTCTTAGGTAAAAAAAATAAGGATTTTTAATGGTGAAAAGTGCATTTAAGGGGAATTTTCTCGTGGTAACGTATTTGAGTGGTATTTAAAATTTTCTGAGGGATGTGAATAAACTGATGATGAACCCTGTTGTGTAGTCGACCGTCCACGTCATAATCTGAGGCAAAAGTCAATTAAATCGATCAAATTGTAAAAGTAACAGTTGTATCAGCTTAAAATATACTCGATACTCTGGATATTAGTTTGGAGTGTTTCAGGATATTATCCACGACGATTTATCGTACAGAACGATAACAGCCCGATAAGCACGAGCAATGAGTAAAAAGTAAATAGAGCAAAAATCCACACAAGCTAAGATCTACCTTAAGCTATTTTGATTGCGACCATAATAACATTATCATACTACCATTCTGCAAAACGGGTCCACCAAAAACAATGATACTAAAACACATCAGGAAATTTAAGACTTTTGAGGCTATTCCAACATTGGAAAATTACACTTTTTGAGCGCAGTTATATAATTAAACGTGAATAGTAAGAAGAGGGTTTTGTTTATTTATTTTTGGGATTTTGTAAATTGCAATACTATATCTGAAATTGTTTTTCACTTTCAAATAATAACACCGTAAATTATCGAGTATTTGACGCAATACCATCACTTAAAAAAATGCAATCATTAGTATTTCAACGGAAGTTAGTTAATTAATTCATATTCTAAATGAGTAATCAACAGAGTAACTAACTAGTTTAAGTCCGTATCGCTATCACATCGCAATGCTTTCACTGAAATCATCCTATAATCTGTAAAATACATAAGTAATCTTTATTTTAACACACACGTGTGTGTGTGTGTGTTAAACTAAAGATTACTTATGTATTTTCAGCTGTTAGACAACTTGAAAGGGGAAGAGAGCTATCAAGACATGAAGAAGACTGCGGAAAATAGGAGTATATGGAGAACCAGGTTTAACCATGAATAATCACGGACCTGTCTACGGAGAGACTACCTATGATATATATGCGTGTGTGTGTGCGTGTGCGCGCGCGCCTGTGCGTGCGTGCGTGTGCGTGTATGTGGCTTTCTGAAAAAAATATCACATAGGGAGTCGCTCATATATACATACGCACTCGTCCTTGACAAGAACTAACCTCATGAAATAGTCATGGACCAAAGGACTCCATCTCCATACATTTATTCCCTTATTCCCCGCTCTCTCCTCTCAATTCTCCCTCATTTGCCCTCTCTATCCTCCTCAACCTTCGTTTCACTGCTCAGCCGCTCCGAAAGATGGCTCTCGTTCCCCTCTCGTCCTTCCTTATTCCATGCATAACCATATCGCAATTTTTTTGGCTTTCCCGTCACTTTTACGGTTGGAGCATAAGTTCATCCCGACTCCATCTTCCTCTGTCCTTTCTTAATACTTATTCCTGCGTTCCTTCGACGCGCGCGATGTTTTTCGGAGATCTTTCTTCTCTTATCGTGTTTTATGAGTGAGCCAGCCCGTCCTGATTTTTCCATAAGACCTTTCTTTTATTCGCGTTATGACTGAATTAACGACCGGAAAATTTGGCTCTGTTCCGTTTTCGCTTTCACGAATTTCATGAACAACTTTCTAAATTCGAAAGCGGATGAAGGTATCATAAGCCAGGTCTACAGGCACTCTTACGGAAGCAAATATGTTTCTAAAAATATCATTTTTACTAGAGTACTTTTTCATATATTCCTTCGTAAATATTTTGAAAAATCTCGTTTCATAATTACTGAAAAACTTTTCTGATTACATAACATTTATTGCTTTCCTTTCTTTTGCCTAGAAGATAACTTCACAGATATTACTTGGCGCTGCATGACATCATAAATGCAATTAATTAAATTTGATTTTACTAAGGTAATAATTGGATCCCGATATAAACCTCTTGTACGTATACATTTGCCTTGTCTGAATTAATTTTAATTGAGCACGGCAAACCGGACCATTAATTACTAATACTTAAATATTCACTTTCTGATTTTATTGAAGTACTTTATGAGATGCGGGGAAAAGGTCAAGTGTAACATTGAATGGCGCGAGAATAGAAAGTAATTTTTTATCGTTTATAATCCTGCTAAGGGAAGTGGAGAGCGAAAACAAATTAAGTTTTCGCCTTTCGACGTTCCAATAAATACCTCTGCCTGAAATATTTTTTAATTATTTTGAACGATCTGAAAGTCATCGCTGAGAATTCCGCAACGAAATAAAAACCCCTGCAAATACGTAGTTTTACCAGCTCAAAATATCGAGGACTGAAATATTTTCCGGAATGTAAATATCGGATAATTAATTGACTGTAAAATCCAATAAGATGCCATTTTGTTTATTATTTCCTTTGCCGACATAACGGAGTGGGCATTGATTAATTAATTTATCATCAAACAGTTTCAACAATTTTGGTATCCGAGGATATATATTTTAGCAAATATTCTAATATTTTTCTTAGTGATTGGAAATATTTTATCGGAAAAGTTTTTATTTTTCAGCAATTTAAACATCCTTATCTAGAATGACATCCTTTAAATACTTTGGGATTTATCTGAATGAAGCAAATTCCACAAATAAAGGCAACTGTTATTAAATTCTTACCTCCGATTTTGTTGTCCGTGATATATTTGGAAGAAATTAATTCAATATCCCGGTAAGAAAAAAAACGAAAATGATTCTCACAACCTTTACCGCCCTATGCTTAGGACACGTTTTCCGATATAGATCCGATTTTCGTGTTCCGAACATTGTATAAATAGAAATCGCCATTTGGCTGCTTGGACGATACCGCCAGGAGTATCACGACATAATCCTCACCGCTCACCCTCGAATTCGTATACGTGCCGGAACGAACCCTACCCTTCCCCTTAGCCCTTTTCGCGCATATGGCCACGCGCAATATCGAATCTCCTCGTAAGTGGAGAGGCGAGATCGTCGCTATTACGCGGAACTCCCTCTTCCCACCCATTCACCCTTTTTCCCCGTAAAAGGGGTCCCAACACTCCTATCTCATGACTCGGCGGTTACTCACCCACGAACGTCGGACGTGCGGACCCTTACGCCTCGCTTGAGATGAATCAGGATGGGATTGGTTCCGTGAGGTGGCGTAGAAAGTTACACCTACCCATCGTCCACCTCTATCCCTTCCCTTCCCCGAAAAAGAGCGCGGATTGAGGCAGGTGGCTACGTAAAAAAAAAAAGGACGTCGCTCCCTCTTTGGGCTTCCCCATCCCACAAAAAAAGTAACCGTCCCCATAAGGAAGGGTCTGAAAGCAGGCGGTAGAAAAAAAAATAAACGAGTGCCTAATGGATGATTGGGACGACGGATGGGGATGGAGGTTTTAATTTTAGTTTCTTTTTTTTTTTTTGGAAGGAGGAGTCGATGCAGATTGGGATGGAAGGGAACGCGTCTCATTATTATTTTTTTTTGTATAGGGGTCGCTGCGGTTGTGCACTCCAATTTCTCGGAAGATTGGGCGTCTTAGGGTTTGGGGGAGAGGGCGGAACGGAGAAAGAGGGAGGGAGACGACTTTGAAAAGGAAGAAGTCCTCCCTTTTTTTCTTGATTTTATGTCACCGGAGAGAAAAACACAGGGGCGGTTGGCAATTTGAGTGCTTAGGGGTTTTCCCAATATCCTCACGGGGTTAGTTAGAACATTGACCCCGACATCGCGCTTCAAATACAAATATTTTATTAGTTATTCATCAAATTAAACGCTTGCTTTATTTTGGCGTGGGTCTCAACCGAAAAAAGTAATAAATTGCTATTAAAACAAAAATGTCGTTACAGATTATAATCGATACGATCTAAGAACAGATAAGCAAATCTCTGCACGGATCAAAACACAAGTACTTTTAGAAGATAAAATATAGAAAGAGGCTGCTATTTATAAGTTATACTAACATTATTCCTTTCCTTAACTAAATTTACTGGTAATTTGACTTACATGTCTTTATCTGTCGTCTACATGAACGTTGTCACAGTTCAACGATATCTTTTGCGTTAAAACGAGTTCAATGATAATTGTACTATCTGTGAAGAAATGAAATTGATAAAACACTGACATATTAAATATACTATCAATGAATTACCGCTGATTAGGGCTGGTTTGTAACTTAAATTTGTTTATAGTTTTGTCTGTTTTTTGCTATTAGGGGTACATAATTTGTCAATTTCATTTAATCGATAAGGCAACGTAATATTTATCTCTTGCATCATTTACATGTCCTCAGTCGTACATAAAGGAAATCGGAAGCTATTTTGGAATATAAAGCTTATTCGACCAAAATGAAAATAATTTTGTTGGCTATTACTTTGAAAACTGCTCATAACTTGTAGTTGTGTACCTTAAAAAATAAACCCATGTAAAATTTTCCAATCGTTTGGAATGTTTTATTAATATTTAAAGACGCTTAAATTATGGTAATTAATCACATCAATGATCTCGCAATAATCCCCATCATGTTGAAAACTCCCCATGTCCACGCAGATTAAATTTTTACCCGCCACAACTATATCGAATATTTCCAAAATTCAGCAAGGGTATTGGTAACCAAACTTTTCCCGATGATTTTGAATAAAGCAAGAAATATTTATCCGACAAAAATTGCTAAAGTTTTATTTTTCACGAAATTGAAATTTTCAGGGACGTACATCGATAATGCATGGGAGGAGCTTTATCGAAACATTTGGGCATCAGAATTTATTGATTCCAAAGAGACTTTTCAGATATTATCGCACAACATTCCGGATAACCAAATATTCACATTTAAACGACATTTTTTTTTCAAAAGGTTGGTACAATTTTTTTCCGGAGATGCTTGATAAATGTTTAGGCAGAATTTTAGATGGCCAAAAATGCTTATTAGAGCAAATTTTTAAATTATGTTGGATTCTAGAATGCCTACCATATTCAATTCTAAACGGCATTTTACAGTTTTGCTTATTTTGGGAAAAAATAAATACCTAGGCAAATTTAATTTGAGTAAAGCACTCCCACATGAAAATATCTAATTAACTTCTATCTGCATCTCAACTCTAGATATGTGTTTATTCTGGAGTTCAACGTTAAAAGATGAGCTTCTGAATTCAAATCCAGTTGTGAATTTTTCGAAATGTATAACCTGTTAAATTAAATATGAACATTTTCAATTTAACTTTAATAATACTGATATATTTTAACAGCGGAAGCAGCTACCATATAAATGACGTAGCAGTTTTAAAGGCGTTTCAATTTACTAACATCTTAATTTATTTAATCATGAAAATGTTTACAGAATTAAAAATAACACACAAAGCTTTCGAATACTAATGTTTCCGTGGCAATTCTTAAATTCCAGCTCAAGGGCGCCAGAAATTTAGTTATCAAAGTGCTATTTTTTCTAAATGTATTTTCAAAGTCCTATTTTCAAATAGGAAAATACTTTGGCATTGTTCTTATTTGGTTATTATAAACTTTTTATAATCACGATGTTGCTTGTGTGATATCCAAGAAAATACGTAATTTGGCGCTCGTAACTTTGAGAACCCTGAACCGTAGAGCCTAAAGTACAGTTAAGTTCGTCATAATAACATCCTACTGTAACATTAAAAGTCGCTTTTGGTTTAATTGACATACCTATGAATACATGAATTACTTACATAACCATCATATTCAATCACATTCGAAATACATTGAGAAACTATTGTGAACGCGAAAAAAATCTACTTATGCCCTCAATTACGTTTCGACGAAATTTCGGACATTTCAATCGAAATATTCTCTGAGGAATGCCTGCACGAATTGAATTAAAAAGATAACGGAATTTCGCGAGAAATTCGGATAATAAATTCGGATATTTCGCGGAAACCTATTTTTAACACCGATCGATTCGAGACATTAATACGAAATAGGGCGATTTTCACGCAATTAAGTATCTCACAATAATCCCCCTCTACGCTAAATTAATAAGGGATCCCTAAAAAAAAAAAAAATCCTCTCCAGATTTTCCATCCCCGTTTTCATTTTCCCGTTACAAATGTGGCTCGATTACGCCGAATTTTTTTCCGCCCCTTCCGCGATACAATCACTGGATGATAGTTTCCGCATCCTGAATAATCCCGTTCCGTCCCTCGAATTACCATATCTCGTCGGAATTGCCCGAATCCCACGGTAGATGGAGGCAGCGTCCCAGCATCCGAATTTCGCGGCCGTTATTAAATTATTCCAATTGAAACGACGATAATAAGCCCGTTGGAGATAAGACGTGTATATTTTTTCCCGCACTTTTTTATTCGTCCTTTCTCGCTTTCGGGAAATTCCTTGGCACTGAAGGGAAAATGCAAAATAGACGGAATGGAATTATCTGCGCGAGAGGAGTAACACCAAAGTGTTTATTTTTTTATGCATACATTAAACCTTAAATTACGTCTTTTCGCCTAATTTATTTTTATCAGTCAAGTTCTCTTCGTTCGCGCGAAAAATAAATATGTTTTACTTTTCCTTATTAGTTGTTCGTCGATACGGGCAAAATCGATGATGATACTAATTTCTGAAAGTTATTCATTGCATACCGCTCGAATCAGTACATTATTCCCCCGAAAAAGTTCGACCATTATTTTCACGCAGTTACCCAGCGTATAATAACAATGAAATTAATGTCAATCATTTCCTATGTTTGACAAAAAAGAGTGCCATGCGCACATTATACCGGCGTTTTTAAATTTTTGTTTCTGTCCATGATCTGGAAAGAATTAATGACTATATGCTGCAAAAATAATTGAAAATATCGATGCTATCGTTACTTTCGATTGTTATCTGATCCTACTGCATTCAGCCATGAAAATACAGAGCAGTCATGATTATTTTACGTTAATCTTGAGTAAATTTCAATTTAACATGCGTCCACTATATTAATTCTACGACTAATTACGGAAAGGGTATTGTTGACGGTTCCATCATAAAATCGTAATGATCATCAGGATGCGTAACGCTCTAATTTTGTGAATAACTCGATTATAAATAAACTTAGAAGTCTGAAATTTCTCAGGATTTCAGTGCTGATGAATCCTTACGTTATGACTAAAAAATTTCGAAAAAGATCACGGGTTCGACTCCAGAGGATGAATGTTGTCTCCCATAAGATAACACGTAAAAATCACCTTTTTGGTTTGAAGGCTTTCATTCTTTTACTCTTTAAAATATCTTAAAATTAAGTTATCGTCGCGAAATTTGCGCTAAAACACGCCAAAATGAATGAATATTCTTATTCTTACCGTCGAATACTCAATCTCATTCGAATTCGCTCATATTTTGAATTTATACTCGCGTTTTGGTAAATTTTTTAACATTTAAATAATAATATTCCATGGTTACCGGTAAAGTTGTCCGCGGTAATTTACGTCATATGCACTAAAATAAAAGCTTAAAGATCGAAAATAAGATTAAAACTTGCTCGAAAGACCGAAAATATGAATTTCATCCAAATAAATGGAACGCAGTATTCATGTTATTTATATTTTTTATCTATATTACTAAAATCCTATTTCTGGTTGTCTCTCTCTCTCTCTTTAACGCTCTATATCTGAGCCATTTATCATCTCCGGGAATTTCAGACCTTTAACTGTAAGTTTATTTTTTATCGAATTATTAAACTAATTTTCTTAATTTGTTATTAAAAACCAAACATACATCCCTTATAAAATATATTCATTAAAAGCATATTCAAAACATATTCCCATTAAACTAATCTAAATCCAATAGGTACATGGTAGGAACGAAGAAATAGCGAACAAAGGGATGGGGGGGGGGATTTGGAGAGCGGCAGCGAGCAGGGGGCTTGCCCCCTAGTAATTAGCATATAAATATAACATAACAATTTCCAAGCGTATAGAATGTTTACATATGACCAAACTAATTCCTGTTTATCTGGAAACGATAATTAACTTCGCTGATGAAATTGCGGGCAAAACACATAGGTACGTATTAATTCATTTTAAAAAGGAGAGGAGAATGTAGAATGTTTTACGGAATTCAAACCTTCTCCTTTTGATATAATAAATTTAATTCTGTCTCTCTCCAATTAAACTGATTAACGTAACTGAGCTACAAATATAAGTAAATAAAAAATGAGACAAATAATAAAACGTGCTGGTATTATGTAGTAAATGGCATATACCCATCCGAGAAAGTTACGATACTTTTAGCAAAGAAATTCATCTCTCTTTCCCCTTGCACCAATTTTATTAAAAAAATAACATTTCCAATTCCAAGTACAGCTTCATAAGATCAAATCATTCCTATCAAGTCTGAAAAAAATACGATAAAATCGATAAGTGATTAACTTTCTACTTAAACCCAGCGATTCGTGACATTCCTTTGTTTCTTAATCCTCAGCCGAGGTAAAAAAACGTGAGACCCAATAGAGCATTAGACCGGAAAAAAGTGCTCGTGCCAGACAAAGACGAACCAAATCGCGATTTCATTCACCTCTTATCCTCAAAACCCCCTTTTAAATATTAATCACCTCTTCCTATAGGTACTGCACTGCAGTAGTAGATCCCGTGTCCAAAAATAAACTCGAAACAAAACGCCCAGAGTCGAAAGATAGAGAGAAAAAGATCCCTCTCCCAACCCCTTCATTTGCATTACCTTGCAAAGCCCTCCATGCGAATCTCAAGGATCGCCTTTCCTGTTTCTTCTTGTTCTTCTTCCATCCCTTTCCTCAACATCCCTTAGCCTCCACCGTCCTTCCCCCCTCCTCTCCTCTTTCTCCCTTCCTTTCTCTCTCCCATACCTCTTCGAATCTCTTCCTCCTCCTCGATATCCCTCTATCCTCCAGTTAGTTGCCATCTTCTTTCCGAGATACTTGCCTCCTCCTCCCCCTCCTTCCCAACCACCCTCTTTTTAGTTTTGTCTCCGCCCTCTTCATTTGCATCGGAGAAAATCCCGGATAATACTCTACTCACTTAACCCTGTCCTACTTATGACCCTCCCTCCTCTCACCTCCCCAAAAAAATAAAACGAAACCCTCAGCGCTGAGTATTATTTCCTTAGAGGGTTGTTCTCTTCGTCTATCTCCCTCATCCCGTAGCGTAAAAAGAACCGCGATTGCTCTCTCCTTCTCTCCGTAAGAGACCTCGCGCAAACGTATCAACGTTCAAAGCCTATCCTTACAATCCCTCTCTCTCAATCTCCTGCAGAAATAATGAAGAATCCGTTCAAACAGTATGTAATTCCCTTTCTTTGGCGGAATAAAAAAAATTTATTCCAAGTTTTTTGTAAGATTATTACTAGATAATGTCGCGGATCACTCTTAATTCTCCGCTTTATTATATTTTTTCGTTCCTTCGCTTCCTTTGTTCGCTCCTCTTGAGTACCTCGTGAGGATTATTAATACGGAGATATTCCTCGCGAACATATTTTTTTTTCGTCGGGTTCAATTCATCTGGAAATGCGGTCAACTGGCTTTGATCGGTAGTGAAGAAATATACGTAATCGATATCTGATCGCGTATTATCATAACGTTATTATTTACAGAGGTAAGTACACAAAATAATCTGCATTTACACTCATCTTTTTATGTAAGTTAGATCGCCCGTGAAAGTTTGTTTCAGAAATTATTTCAAATTTTTTTTTAAAAGCTGTGATGCACCATTTTGTAATTTAAGTTTCGTAAAATTGAATTAAAAATTTGATTACATGAAAATAACTACGCGGTTTAGATTCGAGGGCTTGCATAAAATTTATTTTTAAATTGTGAAAGTTTTAAAAGTAAATCCACGAAATTACGGCTTCCTCGTTTTATTTCAGTTGACGATTTATGAATATACATTACATGATACCATTCGAACATTGACGATATTTACAATAATAACATCAAACGAGATTTCGGTAGAATTCCAATAGTCCTTGCATAATCGCCAGGGTTGCGTTCCTGAAAAACGACGAGACCATAGAATCTGCGGTCGTAGAATCCATACGCTTATGGTGGAAATGGTTAATGAAATACAATCGCTCTCATTTTAATTTTCACTTATTTCATTTTTCCGTTGGAGCCATATTTCAAGTGTAAAAATATGTGGAAATTGCGTACGTAAGAACATAGAGGTATAAACTGAGAATATAGTATCATGCAGGTATCTCGCTTACAAATCTCCCATTTGTTCTCCATGTACATAACAACGTCATTACTTTTTTAAAATATGTATGGACTATGTACTAATTTTGCTTCCGAAATAAAATCGCATTTTTATAGGGTTTAGTGAGCGAATACTGCGTACGAGGGAAAATAAATGAAGTTTGCCTTCCGCGGACGTTTAAAAACTGCTAGAACAAGGTTTGCACGAATCAGTGAAACAGTCAACATAAAACCTGCAAAACTGTCGAAATAAAAAGATTTAGGTACTTGGCAATTCCACAAGACCTTTTTTATGGAATTACCAAGTCTTTTTATTTCGACAATATGAAGAAATGCCATCAAGTTACGCCTGAGAATGTTAACTATAAACCTGCAAAATTCGATAGGCTACTGTATAATTTATCAGTAAATAATTTTATAGAAAAAATTTTGATTGGTAAATCCTTGTCTTCATTTTTTTAAAACAATTCCACATCGGTTTCGTCCCATAGGAGAAAAGAGTGATTCCAAATTACAATATATTTTATATATAATTTATTTTAAGATGTTACTTTTCTCAATAACAAGGTTAATTCTATTATAGAAATTACGGGGCATAAAGTATTGCAAAATGTTGACATAACATAAAATGAATCTACTCGAGTAATAACGTAAAGCGTATAATTTTTATCGGAGAGTTTCGTAAAAATCCAAAATATTAAGAGGCGTTACAAATGTAAATCAGAATGTCATAATTAGTGCATCGAAAACACTACCATATGTCACGAATGTAGAATTACAACTTTTGGGAAATATCCTCACTAGACAAACGTGCTCGGACATGAATTTTCTTCGAAACGTCTCATCATGGTGATTAATTCAGCGCCAGAAGCTCTTGCCTCTGCACCCTGGATAAATCCCTTCGCTCGTATTACCTATTATATCCGCCTCGCTTCTTCCCTATAAACACTTGCCGTTTTATCTATGTAAAACACACCTGCTTCGCCTCTCCTTCATCCCTTTTTCGTGTCGAAGTATTTTAATGAAATAAAGTCAAACTCTCCGTGCTGAACAAAATTAATTTCTCCAACTCCGTCTCTCTACCCATTAATCTCAATATGTTTCCATAATACTCCAAATCCTCTAACCTAAATATTTCAACGCGTCAATCTCTCTTACGCTAAACCAACGAAATGCAATTATACAATGGAAAAACTTTTAGATATCTTTTATTGTTCCGCATTTACTTCGAGAATTTAAAAAAATGTAATGGCAGACTTAAGATATATATTAATTTTCTGAACTAATAATTCAGAACACAAAAATCCCTATCACCAGCAGTTAACTCGAATAGGAACCTACAAATAATTGTTTATAACGATATTATGACGTTAGCTAACGAGGTTATGCACAGAAAACGATTTTTTCATTAGTACTATAATGTATTATCTATGTAAATTGAATTTAACGTTTAATTAATATTTCCCATTACAATGTTTATGACTGCTGGATTATTATGTTGCACGGAATAATGTCTACTTATATATTAAAAATTTCCGAAACCTCTCACGTCGTAATTATCATAAGAGGATCGTTGAAAAATTACCTATGTCCACGGTTCAGATCTAATAAATACTGAAATCGTTTCTAACGATATTTACTTGTTTCTAACCCTTTACGATGCATACACTTTCGAAAGATAAGCTATTTTGAGAACTTTCGAAGACGATCCCGAATTCTGTCGAGATATTCCCCTCGCAAAAAGACGTAATAGCACTCGGGCTCTTAATACCTCTCTTTCCATTGCGAAGTTTATTTTAACACCCCATTTTCTCGCTTCCGGCGAGAGAGTTCATATTATAAGGGACCGACTATAAATGAGCCGCCCAGGCGCACCCCTTGCGTTATGCGGCCGAGTTAAGCTTACGTAAGCATCCCACGACACTCAAACGAGGTAACGGAAGAAAGGAGTGAAACCCGAAGAGACAAAACCAGGTTGAAAGAGACATAAAGGATACCGAGAGCTTTTTGAGCTTATCATCGCCTCAAAAAGGAAATTCGTCTGTTGCTGACTAGACATACTCCTACTTAAATTTTATACCCAAATGTGTGTGTGCGCGCGCGCGCGTGAGTGTACGGTTGGTTTTCGCATGTGTCTGTGTATGAGTCACCCGCGTGCGTGTATGTCATAAAAATGCCATATATGCATCCCATCATCATAGTTAGAATGTCCATATACCTGTGATTATTGTTTATATCGTTCGCCATATACTTGTACTTTACGTGATCATACACATTTCTCGGTACTTTCAACTCGTGTGTCAGGTGGAAATTGATGCCCTATCCAGTTTGCTCCACCCTTTCTTCTTAGTACGTACTTCACTGTCCATTTCATCTTCAGCTCTTTTCCATGACCACGTTTGAAGCTTTACAGTATTTGTGACTGCACATACACGCACAAATACATCCCCTTCCCTAGTATCCTCGTGTCCCCGACCCTATCATACTCCCTACCTTTATATCCCCCACACCTCCACCCCAGCGCATACCCGTTATACGTCTTCTCTCTGTGGCTGAAAAAGGGTCTTGCTCGAAAAGCATACATCATACGTTTCTCCATGTCTTTATCTTCTACAGCCCTATTGTCTACTCAAACTGTGAGCGCCCACTAAGCCGTCTACGACACCAAGACGCCACCAACTTCCTTTTTTTACCTATCCTCTTCCCTATAAGTATGTGTGTGTATGCGCGCGCGCGTGTGTGTGTAACATCTGCATATATACACACATCTACGATGCTTTAAAGGACTCACTTAATATTCACAATTTGTATTCAAACTACGTGTGAATCCCATGTCGAAGGGTGTGTGCCTCAAACGACCCCGGATAGAGGTTGGCGTCGTGCCAAGGAAGTCTTCCCATTATGATCTAAGAACCTAATATGAGAGGATTTATTTCGAACGCATTATTCGTCAAATTTAATATAAGAATGTAGCATGTATTTTAAAAATTGTGACTTCTCAACTATAAATTGAAACTGAATTCATAAGAGCATTTGAATTTGGAGCTTTCAATACAATTTTATTTACCCTTACAGAGTGTTCAGTTTTCACAATTATCCCTATAATATTGTTGCAATGTTACATTATTTTCGCTTCGAATAGTTCCTTATTTTGGTTGGAATTATGGATACAGAGTTATCCGATTCGTTTATCGCTAATGTATAAAATAAAATATAATCATTTAAAATAAATATTTCTCTCCGCAAATTGCAAAATTGTAACGTAGATAATTAAAGCGTGTAGATAATACACATGGGATAATTTTTATGAAAATAATATTTAAATATACTAAAACGGATTCATCGACATTAATCGAACCGGTAATGTGGAAAACCACTGTCCACTGATTTATTTTCTATATATCAACAAATGTTGGCTACCAGAGACTATTTAATACAAAATATTTCATCTGAATACGATATGACGTATATTTACTCATAGAAACAACCTATAAAGCTTTAATGAGGGTGAACCACCACTTTTTCATCATCAAAATGTGCAAAATTTAAAATTTAGATCAAAAAGTGATTCAACGAAGCGAATGCATTTGACATATAATGCTTTCACTGGTAAACATGTTCTACGTTATTATGATTTTTAATATTTAATCAAAAACCTATCAATGTCGAGAGCAAATTGGATCAATTATTAAACAAAAAGCCGTCAAACATGTTGCACAAAAATGCGTCAAAATTTTATATTAACAAAAAGCTGTCATTCTTGTTATTGCCTAAAAAGGTTCTGCTTTATGTGTCAGTGAGACCGTAACGCTATAACATGCCCCTTTCGATATAAACAATTTTGGTTGCAGTTTACCACAGCAGATGGGCTTTTACATCGATCTATTCAGTGAGCGTGAATATTACGCCAAAAAGATGACCTTCATTCCGGCAATGCGACAAAATTCTAACGAACCCGACGCTACCGAGAGAGTAAAATAAATCGAAAAATACATTTCATGAACTCCGCATCGCGAATTTTCCGAAAAATAAACCATTTCCCGCCTTTGAAACACTCCCACGCAAAATAATTCCCGCGACGGGGGAGGAGGCGAAGTAGGAAGGGATAATTTTTTTATTTACTTTTTTATAATGATCGAGGAAAAAAAATATGACGATCATCTCGCGCTCCTTTCAACGGTCCATCATCATCATCATCGTCGTCGTAAACCCCTTTTTCCTTCATCGATATCTTTTTCTCCTCTTCCTCTTTCGCCAAATTTTCAACCCATATTTTTTTTCTCTCTTCCTTCCCCCTTTTCCACCTCCTTACTCCTCCCTCCCAATCCCTCCCTCCTTTCCCCTCTTTTTCCCTCTTTCCCACTCATCCCATCGCACTCTCCGATGGAACTGGGTTTTTGGGATTAGGTCCCTGCCTCCGCGTTCGGAATCCCTAATACCCACGGCGGCAGCCACACCAGAGTCTCCCGACACACTACGCAAGGCCTCACTCCCTCTCTCCCTCCCTCCCTCTCTCTCTCATTTCCTACCTCCCTCCTTTTTTTCCCCTCTCCTCCCCTTCACCTTCCCTCCTACATCCTCTAACTCACTCCACACGACTGTCCGTCAGTTCATCGATCACTCGGCGGAGAGCTTATTTTACCCAACGCCGCTCAAATTTACTCGAGCGTAGCATTTAATCACTCCCTTCTCTCGCTAAAATAATGCGCCCCGAAAAAAAAAAGGATTTCCAGAAACAAAAACGAAAAAAAAGTCGGCGAAAAAAAAAACTCCAGCTGGGAGGAAAACACGCAGTCTCCTTTTCCCTTCGAGAGAGGGGGTTAGCGTTGGGAGAGAGAGCCGCGTTATTATTATTATTTTTTTTTGGGCGAATACATATTTATCGGAAATTTGTCGAGTTTTTTTTCCTTTGAGATTTTTTCCATCGAGTTAAACAGGGAGAAGAGGGAGGAGAAAAACAAAAAAATGGAGGGAAATTAAGTCGTTTATTTCGGAATAAAACACGAATGCGAAGGAGTAAGAGTCGAGCGTGCCGAAAATTTTAAAATGTCAAATGGCCGTCGGAGATTCCTGCGTCATATAGGGCAATTAAGTATTTTTTTTACCCCATTGAAAGTCAGATCCTCAATAAGATGAGACATTTTTTGTGAGGTGGACAAAGAGAGAGAGAGAGAGAAATGGGATACAAAAGATCGATATTTTCTCGTTTTTTATATAAAAAAATCTGCCTTCCCTTCAGCTCATTTTTTTTCGGGTCGTGCTCCGGGGCAAATTTACATGATTTGCGAACGCCTCCATTGGGATTCTGGGCACGTAAAAAAATCCCCCCCCCCCCCTTTCGTCCCGATTGGACGCGAGTGTCTAAATGGGGTAAACACTAATTTCGATTCCTAAGCCGTTTTATTCGAGGAAGAGCTTTCAAATCGGAAAAATGAAAAAAGGCGCGGGGACGCGATTCGAGAGAGAGAGGGCGAGGAAGTTTACGAGACTAACGTTTTTCGAATTAGCTTTTGAGGGAAAAAATTATTCGGATCGAAATCGAATGACACGGGAAAAAAATTCGGAATAAGATTCAAACCGCGTGAAAAATAACCAAATCGTTCGGTAACGTTTTTTACGTGATGAATTGGCCGTATCGAATAAAAGTTTTCGCCGAAAACGATTTACGAAATTAAACTAATGACGATCACCCAGTGTGGTAAATTACTAAACGAATTTTCTCCCAGGATTTTTAATAATAAATTTCTTGTCATTAATGGCAATCTTGCATTTTATTTTATTTTATTTTATAAATATATTACAGCGTGATTACCCATAAGGATGCCGATCTATTTAAAACTGAAAGAACTGTTTTCGAGTTCGACATTCTTTGGGATTTGAATAAATTTATATATTTATATGTATATGAAGTATACTAAGGAAAGACTTATTAATGATACGATATCACAGCCATTCATTGCTACATTTCCAATAATACTGGCTTACTGAAGGAATACTGACTTACATCCATGGAAATCATTTCACTTGTAGGCTAATGGATTTAGGAGACTTGAAAGAGCATGAAAGCCAATATGTATCATTAAACTGCTTTCAAAATCAATTGAATCGGAATGTTTCCTTTTTTTAATTTGTACTTCGCAAACAGATGTCGAAGCAATCCAGAAAATTCGAAACATGCTTATATTCATTTAGAAAGGCTTCAAATTGCATCGCGGAATCAAGTTTTTTTTGTTGAAATTGCATTAGTTTAATGGAAAGATAAAGTAACAATTTTTTTCGCAACAGACATAATATAATTATGGGGAATATTATACAGATGATTGCACTCTATAATTTAATTAAATTAGTGCAATCATCCTTAAATTACAAATTGCGGTCTTATGGCTATTCCAGAGAGCAATTATTTATCGAATTTAGAAATTTTCCGCGCGATAAATGACAAATTTATCCGTAATTGTTTAATCTGTTAGATATTTGCAATTTCATAAGTAAATGCGACGAATTATTCCTTATCTGACTTACCATAGACGTGGTTAGCGTGTATGAATTATATGGCTTGTGTCGCGGGATTGAATCCGGCCGAGGGTGTGGTAGCATATGCCTTCCTTCGTTATGGCTGATGTGATCTTTTTAAAGGGCTTTAAATGCTGTTTATGCGCTATTTAAAATCCATAGAAAATACATATATTTTATAGGATGTATTCTAACAGATGAAAGCAAATAAGAATAGGAAACTGTTTGCATATACAATACCCCTCAAATAATCATGCACATGTAAGCTTTCCATGCATGTATTTAAAAGATAATATCCTATAATATCGCCTGATCTTCAACACTGTTTACTAGTCTAAACGTAAACACTGATTATTCGGTTGCAAAACCGATAGGAAAAAAAGGTTAAAACGCCAAAATTATACTCAAAAGGAAGCGTAGTGCCCATTTAACATAAGTAGCAGGCCCTCTTTATTACATCAAATCAGTCTTACCCCCAGAATCCGAAATCACCAATAATAAAAATATAATAAACCACCTTCATTGATGAATATAAAACATTTACGACACAAACCGTTTTCCTGATTTTTAAAAATGTCAACTCAATGCTCGTATATGAATAACCAAGCGCTTAATCGGTGACTACACTTCACGGAAGTCTCCTATTTAAGGCACTGGACAGAGGAATCCAGGTTTACATCGTTCACCGGCTTGCCCCTAGGGATAGAGAAACTGCGAATACATCACACTTCCCTATGGAATAACCCGCCAATCCGTACTACCCCTTTGCGCATTTGGTAATAAAGTGCCAAGGGTCTCCCTATTCGTTGCTGTTCGTATGTTTTGCGACCCTGAAAGGATGTCTGCGTAAAGCCTCTTTAATGGTCTGGCCGCAGGAAGCACATCCGAACCTTAAAAAAAATACGTAGTGCCGTAAATGCGAGGTGAATGAGTTTTCCTCACTATCGCAGAGGAGGACGTCGGACGAAAATTAAACACTAATTCAGGGCCGTATTCTAGTTTCATTCCGTAAAGAGTGGTGAAATGTTCAAGCGTCGTATATTTGGTTGGTTGGCTTCCGACGTTGCAAAAGCTCTGTGAATAGCATCACGTTCGCATTTTTTTTAACATTTCGAAAATAATGCGGAAAATATATAATAAATTTGGTCAAAGTGAATAAATCGGATCATCTGGATTTATGGTAAGAGGCTTACAAGGAGAATAAAGATACCTGTATTCAGGTTTTTTTAACGTAGTTAATCGCTTATGTGGGTATTGTATAGTCGACGGGAGAAAAAATAATCAATCGATTATTAATTAATAAAGCAATTTGTAGCCTAAGCGTCCAGAAGTTTTCCATATATAATCTCATTTTTAACGAAACGAGTGTATATGTAGTCTTGTTAAATTTCCATATGTTTACTAGAGATAAAAAATCTATGCAAATCTATGTTGATTTTGATATGCGTGTAAAATGAAAAAAATATAATAAGTAACACTTGGCAAAATAATGTTACCAAGAAAGCTGTTCTTGATATTTTTAGATATAGGTAAGACTGAAATACTTTCAAATCTTTACTTGTGATTACTTCAATTACCGGAATAAAATTTGCAGTAAATATTATTTTAAATTTTTCTCTCAATATTGACTTGTAACAGAATATTGGAGCTATTTGAAATGAATTAAATTTGGCGATGACAAATTACTTGATGTATTTTAGGCTCAAAAAGAAGAAAAACCACCTGCTTAACATAGCTTGAAGACCATGAATAATATTTTTGTTCGGTAGATCAAAGTAAAAAGCGTACTGACCAATACATTTAAATTACCTATACCTACTTATTATTGGCCCATCATTACTAAACAGGATTTTAAGTAAATTAATGTGTTCAATACATTCCGGATACGATTAATTTGATGATAACACACTCTTATGATAATATCATGCGAAGGCCCCGGTCAGCTAAAATAAACCAAAATTAATATCGCTGCGGAGAAGATATTATATAACGCATATACTTTATACCTGTAAAAACGAAGATCAAGGCATACTCTAACACTAAAAGGGACTTTTATTTTTCCATTCAATTCACTCCGGAACCATTAAAAGAGTCCTTCCCTCTCCCCCCCTTTTCCCCTTATACCCAGTCCACAAACCGTGCCGCAGAACCCATTAGGTAGAAGGTAAGTGCATTGCAGCTTCCCTTGGACCCACGGCTCCTATAGCCATTAAAAAGATGGGGATCCAATATCAAGTAAAACACTGCGGCTTTTTTTTATTTCCACTCACCTCAACCCACCCTTATCCTTCTCTCCCTCTTTCCCCCTCTCTCCCTTTCTCTCGAATTTTCATCTCTCTCTCTCCTCTTTTCCTCTCTCCGTCTCTTCTCGATCGCGTATATCTGGACTTCATTCCGGTTACTTCTTATGGTGGATCATTACCGGTGTCCTTGTAACTTCCTCTACTTCGCCTCTTTTCTCCCCTCTTAATCTCGCCCCAGTCGAATCGCCTTCTTGAATCCAACTCCGCCTCATCACTCTTTTCCTTTCCCGCAAATATATCTTTTCTGGTCGATGAGAGGGCGAACTTATGCCCAAGGAAAATCCTCGTCCACGAAACACGTCGGGGAAGGGATTTGGACGCGATACCCGACTCGCAAGGGACAACCCCAACTTCGCAATCGACAATTACGTACAGACTGCGTCACTGCCTAGGGCGATCACGGAGACGCGTAAACATATTTTTTTATCCAACCTTAACTATATATTATTATTTAAAATTGGGATCGGAAATATTAGTTTAAATAATTTAAATTGAGACTGCCGTTGGTTTTTTTTTTGGTAGGTTTTTAATACCCCTTAAAATCTCAGGATAGAGAAGAATCGGAGAAAGGCTAATGCGATTGATATGAAGGAGGAAATCTAGCTGATCTGGATCTCATTTTTTAAAATGTGGTTTATGGGAAATTTGCTGCGAAAATAGGTAGAGGAAGGAAAATGATTCGACTATCGTTTCTTTGAAAAAATCGGATAAAATTATCAATAACGAACAAAAATCGGTAAAAAATGGAAAAGTAGCCAACGGATGACGGATTCATTTGAAAACATCGTTACTTATAAATAACAATAATAAAAATGACGAACTAAGTATTTTTAAATGGAGTCGACGTAGAATAAAATATTAATTAATAATATGAGCATAATAATTAATAAAACCACGTGTTTTTGTTATTTTTGCACTATTAATACATTTTTCAAGATTATAACATTAATTTTTGCAACGGGGACCACGAAGCCATAATTACTCCACTGTCTGAATAGAAAGAAGAGTTTACTTTATAAATCGACAGTGCTATATTGGATCAGACTGCGATTAGTATATTGTTCAATCAATAACCAGCCAACCTGACTGCGGACAGACTATCAGTGATGATGTAATTTCTAGTATATTTATCGAGATCAAACATGAAATTCAGAACGATCGAAAAATAATTTCCATATATTTCCATTAAATTTCTGCTCCGTAAGGTGTTTTTCTACGCCATTATCGTCTAATTGCACTTTCATTTATTCCGTCTCGCGCGGATGACGGAGGAGTTGTTGCGGAAAAACCTAATTTCTCTCGATCAACTCTGTTACCACTTAGCATTTTGATCGAATAGCTACTTCCGCATCAAATGCGAGATTGAGTATCCAGCGTCGAAAGTTCTCCAAGTCTTGAAAAATATTAATTCCATGACCACAACTCGAAATCCATATTGCAAAACCTTGTATTATTACATCACTCTAAGACCGATGAACATCAAATGCAGCTGTCCGGAATTAAATTTTATTTGACGAAGCGCCAATTTGAATGTTTAGGGGGCTTAAATACTAACACTTTGGCGTCCGACTGTCCGTCAATCTTTGCACTTGTTCAATTGAAGTTGTGAAGAAACCGTAATTGTTAGAGAACTGAAACTTTGAGAGTACATTTCTGTACTGTTGCCATTTGTTTTTAAATTAATTTTGAGTATTGAAAAATATACAGGGTTAGATAGGGACTCGTTATTTATTTTAATTTCCGAATGTATAAACGATAGAAATCTGGAATTTTGAATGTATATTTTCACATTGATGCCACTTTTTCTTAAAAAGTTTGAATTTTGAACAAATTTTAGAGTCGGATAGGTAACGGTTCAAACATTGACACTGGTGACCGAATATGTTGCGATATAACCACATAAAAATTTTAAAATTCGGTAATTTTACACACGTTTATGGATGACACTGTTTTTTATTTATTTACGATTATTTATTTTTATCCTTTTCCTACAGTATATCAATTCTATTATTCATTATTTAATTTGGCAAATAATTTTCCCATTCTGATAATGAATTCGCAAGTATCGCTAAAGCAAGCACTGATTATAAACCGTTAATTTACCGCGATAAGCGAACATGGGAGAATTTTACATATTTCCTCAAACTTAACAAGAGGATTGGAAGAAGCTAGGGACAAAATTTGTCATTTTCCGAGAGCGTGCTTGTTTTTTGTGAAAAGGATCAGAAAGAAAGGGCCGGCTAAAAAATTGTCCCCATATTTACCTATCTATTAATGATTAGCGACCCCATTATTGGTTTATGAGCTCTGGGGCCAGCTCGGTAATGGGCTCCATTTCTCAGCCTTCCGCTTTTTTTTTCCGGGCGTTATATTTTTCCACTGGATGGATGAGTAGCTCGATGCGCTGAGAAAAAAATCCTGACACCCCCAAATACCTCCCCCCCCCTCCCTCCCGACATCGAACCTTTCCCCCTTCCCCTTTTACGGTTCCATGCCCTTTAACTCCCACCCCCCCTTTTTTTTGCCTTTCCCTCCCTATCTCGCTGCACTCACACCCCTGCCTCGAACTTAAAGCCATCTTCACCCCCCTCTCCAACGTACCCTATTTCCACCCTCACGCCTTCCCTGCCTCCATCCACTATCCTTTTCCGAAACATCCACATCTCCCATCGACTTTCATCCCACATCCATCCTCAAACATTCACTCCTCTCCCCACCATCTTCTCCCACACCAACTCCTCTCTCTATCTTTCCCTCGCTGTATGTTCTTCCATGCATTCCAATCCATTTCCTCCGACTTACTCCACGTCTACCCACTTTCTCAACCTTGCTCTAAACTTCCGAGAGTTTCCATCGAGCGATTCTTCTTCCTCCTCTCTCTCTCTCTCTTCCCATTTCTCTATCCATCATTTTCCTCCACCTCTTATTTGCTTCCATTCTCCTTATTCTCATCTTACTCCTTCCCATCTTCCTTTATCTCTCTCTCCCTCTCTCCCCCCTCTCTCTCTCCCTCCCCCTCTCTCTCTCTCACCCTCTCTCTCTCCCTCTCTCCCCCTCTCTCTTCCTCTCTCTCTTCCTCTCTCTCCCTCCCTCTATCTCTCCCTCTCTCTCTCCCCCCTCTCTCTCACTCTCTCCCTCTCTCTCTCTCCCTCCCCCCTCTCTCTCTCTCTCCATCTCGCTCCATCCCTCCCCCTCTCTCTCTCCCCCTCTCTCTCCCACTCCCTCTCTCCCCCTCCCTCTCCCACTCCCTCTCTCCCCCTCCCTCTGTCTCCCTCCCTCCCCCTCTCTCATCCTCTCTCCCACTCTCTCTCTCCCTCTATCTCTCCCTCCTTCTCACTCCCTCCCCCTCTCTCTCACTCTCTCTCCCCCCTCTCTCTCCCCGTCTCTCTCCCCTCCTCTCTCTCCCCCTTCCTCCCCCCCTCTCTCTCCCTCCCTCTCCCCTCCTCCCCCCTCTCTAACCTCTTTCACTTATTCACTCACCATATACTCCATCTCCTCCACATCACCTATCTATCTTCTCTCATCTCCTACTTTGACTGGTTCCTGATCCATCTTATCTCCCCCATCATTCAATTTCTCGTCTTTTTTTCCATTTCTCCCCCAATGTGATATTTCTCTTCCTCTACATTCTTTCTTCGTCATTTCCATCACCTTCCCTTTGCTTCCTTTTCCATCGTCTAGTCCTTTTCCTCGTTTATCCATTTTCCTTTTTTCTTCCTACATCCCTCTACCTCTATAACTCATTCATTATCCCTCTCTCCAAATCTTTTCTCATTTTCTCATCATGTCGCCCATTCTCTTTAGCCTTTACTACTGGTTCTTCACTTTTTTCATATTTCTCATATTCATTCTATTTACTGTCCTTGCAATATTTCTCTTACTCTTATCTAATACTAGCAGATTTTCCCGTTGAATTTCAACGGATTTGGTGAATCTAAAACTTCGATCGCATAACGATATCATCAAAACAAGAACTGTAAGTAAAACCAGGAAGAACAAAATAATCAAAAGAAAATGGATGAACAAAGGAACATACGAAATTAATTAATTTAACAGAAGACAAAAAAGTAAATAGAGAACGTGTAAGAATCACAGAGTCAATATTATCCCCCTAACATTAGCTCGATTCTCTCGTCCATGAGTTCTGTTATGAAAAAATTGTTTATATCAACAATACTTTGGAAACAATGAAAGGATTTATCTAATCACAATTTGTGGAAAATATACGTCTAATTATTTAAGTTACTTACGTAGTTTTAAAAACATCTTGCTTTGGATAACTCTACGCCACACGAAAATATCATTAAAAACTATTTATTAATAATATTTCAATTAAAATGCACAAATATTAGGTTGTCATGTAAGCAAATTAAAATCGCACACAGAAATTGAAGACGATATTACGTTAAAATTTTTCCAATATAAATGCATTGGACTCTCAACTTCGGCGACACTAGGAGTTGTCACTGCATCTTATAATTGGTATTGTCATAAAACTGATAAAATCAAGTATTTTTCTGATTCTAAATGCATTTTTAAGCTAATTCTATCAGGATTCGGATTTTGTCTTCAATAAAAATAAACTTTGTCCCTTTCTTCATACAACCGTTCAAGTCTCAAGTTCGTACCATGTTTCTAAGTAATTTTCAAATTCAAATGAAAAATAAGTTGCACTCATCCCTATGTTATTCAAATGGAGAAAATGAAAAAATAAAATAATAGTTCTCCGTCTAATTATCTTATATTTATCGTCATCCTACTCTGCATGCTGGCCTTGGTAAAAGGGAGGTTATAGTACCTGCCGCCGAATACTAAGGCCGCGGGTTCGAATCCCGCCAAAGGGCATGGGCGTTTGTGTTCGTCGTAACTGGTTGTATGTAAGAATGGACTAAATTGTCTAAATATCGCCCTTGAAAATAAATTCGAATTATTATTATTATGATTACATCATCACCTCTTTCTGATCTTCAAACGGCTTCTTTTCCATCATCCCCCCCAAAAATAAAACTATTTCTCATCCTGTTTCTGCTTCATCATCTCCTTCAATTCCTTTTCCATCTCCTAATGATTTTACATTCCCTGCAATTCTCGCATCTCCGATCAATTCCTCAGTTTTGCACGCTTCAAATCTCTTTATTTTTCCCTCTTCTTCCCTTTATCAGAAAAATAACCCCTTTTCTTCCTGCTGGCTGTGAGTCCTATTTATTTACAGACATATTCCGTGTATTTGCTCCCTTGAGAGAGGGAGAGAGAAGGAGAGAGAGAGAGAGAGAGAGAGAGAGAGATAGAGGCGCACGCGGTGGGATGTTTTCTTTTCTCCAGAGTGGAGACAGAGAGAGAGAAAGTGCCGACAGGGTGAACGCACGAACAAAAGAATAGCGATAACATTATAAGTAATCCAGAGGAGCAAAAAAAAGAACTGGAGAGGTAGCGATGTTTTCTTTATTCGGAGTTAGGGGCGAGAGCAGACAACAGGGATTGTTTCCAAAGTGATATTAAGTCCCTCGTATCTTGTCGTAAATGGCTTTGACCTTAACAATAAGCCTATGGTTCACTCGAGAGACCGATATACAATAGTGGAACCTCATAATAGGGGATTGGTATAATTGGAAATAAAAGTTAATATGTACTTTCTACTATTTTGAAAGGGTATATAAAACCACATGAAATTTGTTTTATTTCGAATTTCACCCATTCTTCTTAACAGTATGCCAACTTTGAAAATCTCGTTTAAATTGTCGCAATGAGCTTTCTTACTCTTTTCTATAACTATGACTAAGAAGGCGAATAAGGAAAGCTTTCAGCTGAATGCGGTGGTTTATCCATAGTACATTCTTTAAACAGGATGGAAAGTAAATCCCTTAATCCTTTTATTTTAGAATGGAAAATTAACCTGGTTACGTGGATTTGGTTACAGGGCAACTGCAAAGCAAATGTATGACGCGGCTTCGACTCCGATTAGAGACAAGAATATTTTTCCTTCCTTCACTTGGATTTTAAATACTTTACTCCTTGAGAGAGAATGTAGTATCTAAAAAGCACAAAGAAATAATATAAATTATGAGCTCAAATAACAATAATGAATGGGAAACCCTCCTAATAACCGTAAAAATTTTTTAAAAGGGAAAGTACTCATATACTAACAAAAAAGACGAAGAACCACGTGTTAAGGAGAGAGAGAGAGAGAGAGAGACAGACAGACAGACAGACCAACGACTTTATTTAGGGCGAAATTGAGACTACATAGTCCCTTCTTACATTTAACCCTACGTTATGAATTACAAATGACAATAAAAATAATAACATATAAACGTACAAACAGAAGACAAATACCTGCAACTAAACAAATGAAAAAGAATAAAAAAACAATTAAGAGATTGAATTACAAATTAGGAAACTTCTAAAAAGAGAAGACCAAGTATTTGTGATAAAAACCTAGGAAGGACCTGACATGGCCAACCTAGTAAAAAAAAGAGAGTGAGTGAGAGAGAGAGAGAGAATAGGCCTACTGAGGATGGAACAGTTGAATCCGAAATTCGCATTTAGGCATTTTTTTTTAGAAAGGATGTATTCGTGTGTGGTTTTTTGCTTGTACGTATTTGTAATTGTGCGCGTGTGAACAAAAAAGGGTCCCTGGCGCTGTAGTAAATCCCTTTAAAACCGGAGTGTGAGAGATTGCGTGAGTATTTGGTCCCTGCGTGGAATATATTCCCCTAAATCAGTGTATGTTATATTACTTTTTAAATAATTTTATGGTTATTAAGAGGGTTCTCCATTCATTATTACTTAAATGCATGTTATTACCACGAAGAAATATTTTTCTTAAGTTGCTTACGTTAAGTCACAGTCATACTTCTATAGGTCGGACGTCTATAACTCGAATTTCCCATAACTCGACGTGAATTCATATTACAGGACAAAATATTTTTCGTGTTATTTTTCTTCTTTAACTGTAATTTTCTATAAGTCGAAATTTTTTTTGTTTCCCTTGAGTTTCCACTGTACAATCATCCTTAGCTTTCCAGTGTAGATAAGTTCCTTTACAAAAAAGACCGTGTAAAGTGAAACTGTGCAGAGTGGGGTAGGATTTCCTAAAGGGAAACGCGAGAATAAATTTGGGCGTCTTAAGCTCAATTTGCAATAATTTAATCACTATTAATTCAAAAATGCTTACTTTATCCTTTCATATAGCCTCCAAGTCAAATTAAAACGTTTTACGCTTATTTAATCCTCGGAGACACTATAAAAACTCTGCTAAAGGAAAACTGATGACCATGGAAGCCGAGATATCTCTTTAAAGTGAAAGCCTTGCTAAAACGAAAAAAGTGTAAAGCGAACATGTGCAATTCGAGTAACAAGTTCGTATAAATTTTGTAATTAAACGAATTTGCAAATACAGCCAAATCTAGTAACAACCGTAACAATACGCCTGCATACAAAGTTAAATTCATTTATTTCTCTTTCAAAACATCCCGTAAACATCGAGAACTGCTTCTTCGCCCCATTATTTAACCGACGCTATTCAACGCATCCTTTAAAACCCAAATATGGAGAGATGAAGTTTGAAGGGAGAAAGGGAGACGTGAGAAAACACAGAGAAAGAGAGGGAAGATGATTGCGCATACCAAAGAGGTAAAAATAAGAGTAACAGATAGTAAAAGGAATAGAAATAAGGATAGAGGAAGAAAAAAGAGCGGGCATAACAAAGGCTGGGGGCGAGTCATGAAAAGAATCGGAAAACTACAACGTTGCATAGCAAACGAGCAAGATGGGAGAGTAACACGCGGAAGGAAAGCAGAAATGTAGAAAGAGGAAAAGATTGCAAACTGGATGAATGAGGCAACACAAAGAAACGAGGATAAAGCAAGGGATGGGGGAAAGCGACATAGAGGGAGAGTTTGAGGACGTGTAGAAACGAAATACGGCGAGATTGACAGAGAGAGGGGGGGGGAGAAAGAGAGAGAGAGAGGGAGAAAGAGAGAGAGAGAGGGAGAAAGAGAGAGAGTGAAAGGGGTAAAGAGGGAGAGAGAGAGAGACAGGAGCGGAGAGAGAGGGAGATGGACGTGAGAAAGGAAAGACTGGAAAAAAGGTTCCGGTCTGCCTAAAAGGTTGGGACCGCACTTCCGCACCCTCCTCCTCTCCCTCATACTCCTACCACCACACACACAGAACCCACCCTCTCGCACATCCAACCCCATACTTCCCCTCCCCATCCCTCCTCAAACTCTCCTCCCCCCTTCCCCCCCCCTCATACCGAAGAGGCCTCCTGTGTCAGCAGCATCACCCAACCCACCTCTCCCTTCCCCTTCCACGAACTCAAAACCCCATCCAAACACCCCCTTCTTCCGGAGCGGGGTTAGGTGGTTTGTTTCCCGTCCGATCCCCTCTACCCACCCTCTTCTCTCCCCTCCCCATCGCCCCTTTTTCCTCCATTTTATGGGTGCGGTATCTCATCGGCAAACATGTGGCGTCTCCCTATCAAATCCCTCCTTCCCCTCTCCTCCCCCCCCGCTCCCTATGAGGGGGGGAAAAAATAAGGAAGTGAGTTGGTGGCACGGCGTTTTTCGGTGGAAAGGCAAGGGGAGAGGGAGGGAGAGGGGGAGAGAGAGGGGAGGTAGTGGGAGAGGGGAGAGAGAGGGGAGGTAGTGGGAGAGGGGAGAGAGAGGGGAGGTAGTGGGAGAGTGTGAGAGAGAGGGAGAACGAAAGAAAGAGGGCAGAACCCAGCACATGCGACGACTTCTTCCGTCTGCTGACTAGTGCAATGACGATGCCAAAACGCTTTTAAAAAGGGACGTGGGCCAGGTTATAGAGAGGGGAATGAGAGTCCTACCGGATAGACGAGATAGAGAGAGAGAGAGCTTTTGGCGTATGATGATAAATTCTCGGCACGGATACGGGAGCTACGTCTTTATTTTTATTCTCTCTCTCTCTCTCTTTCTTTTTTTCTTCGTTTTTCTATCGCGGTCATTCTCAAAGTACGGATTGAAATTTATGAGCGAACGAGCGACCGATGATCACGTATTTATAGGTCATGTCGATGGTTTTCTTTTTAAAAACCCTTTATCTCTTTTTAATTATTTTTTGTTTTATTTGGTCATCAATACTTTGGGAAGGCTGGTATTGTTGAAAAGTTAAGATTTACTATCTTGTTTGTGGTGATTATACAGGGTGTCCACATTGAAATGTAGCAACTTCGTTTTTTTTGTTTTTATGAGTTGTGTGCATATTCCCTTCTTCTTATTATTCAAATATATACACTAAAAAGTTGTTACATTTCAATGTGGACGCCATTTATATCAAAATAATGTCTGTAATCATATCGATATGTACCTACCGATTTCTTATCACTCAATGCAATTTAGATATAGTATTTACTGAATAAGTGGAGCTCCGAGGTCCAGTCAAAGATAATTAACTTCAACACGTCTCGCAGTATACTTACGAAAATAAAAAGCAATCGCGCAGAAATAAAAAATATATTTCGACGAAATCCGTGGACTTATCCAAACATTTAAAATTTTATGAAATGTCTTTTCCTAACTTTTTGCGACTATTGGAGTTCGCTATATTATCAAATCAGAAATATATTTTAGAGGTACGCGTGACTTAACTTAATTTCAAAGTGTATGTAAGTCGGTTCACCAATGTCGTACGAAAACGTTAGTATCCGGATACTGTTAACGGAAGGAGAAAATTTATTTTAAGATCTACAAATTCACTTACTGAACTCTGAGAAAGCATTTCTAAATCCTGTTTCCAAGTACACCTTATTTCCTTTTATCCCTAGTTAGCTTGGATACTGTTTCTGCTAATATTAATGAAAGAATGCGTAGGAAGTGTTTGAAATGCTTAAAATTTTAAAAAATCATGCACGAAAACTATCCGTAATATGGAAAGAGGATTTACTATTCTTGCTGTAGTAAAATTGTTAACAAAGAAAACAATTTTCGGTGAGTGAGCAAAAAGGTTAAAACAGATTTCATTTACGATATTACGCACCTATTAAATAGAGAAGATGAGAATCGCAGACAAAATATTTACAGTGCAATTTACAGTGACAATCGATTAATGGAATGATTCAACGGATTTATATTTATGAACGAAAAAGAAGGAACTAATTTTTATTCATAACGCGATCCATATTTTCGGTAAAGGAAAAATTCATGGGCCAGATTTGATAAAGGTACATTAAATGCGCGACTATATGCATGCCGACATCGTTTAATATTTAACTGCCACATCTGCGGTAAAACGGCTCACAATAAATCGGAATACCTCATTCGAAAAGGATTTTTTGGGGTACCGCGGCGACGATAAAACAACATAAAGGATATTTTTCTGCATGGACTATTCGTTATTTAAAAATCACGACCACTCCCGTCATATTTAATTCTCCTAGATTTTTTTTTATTTATCCCCAAAAAATTTCAAGATTACTACGTATTATTTCTGACCCCAGAAAAATTCCGCCGCTTTCCAACCCGCCGGATTCCTGGGAGAAAATGAGAAAGATCCGTAGACTACTCAAGAGCGGTATAAAAAAGCCAAATAAGTACCTTCATTTCCACTCGATTATTCCCAAAATAGGTTTTTCAGTCTGCAAGAAATGGTCTCATCACGCCGCTTTGCAAAATTTTATACGAAACATCTCCAGAATTCCAATTCCGTCCTTATTTATCGAGCCAATCTCTCGCCCTCTTCTCCTTTCCCTACGCCAATTTCGGACCGTCTCTTATTGGCTCCCGAACATTCGTCATTTCCTGTGCAGCGCCGCTCCTTTCGAGCGACGGCGTCCCGACGAACCTCCCCGCCTACCTCACTCGAGTGAGCAATAAGAAAGTTCGGAAAACTGTTCTTTCGAATCAAATATCGAATGCGTGGAAGAGCCGTTCGGGGGGGGGGGGGGGGGGGTTTAGCGGGCGGGATGTGATTGGTGGATTTCATTTTTTTTTCTTCCACGAGTGAGGTGGAGGGTGGTTTGGATGATCGGGGATGGATGAAAAAATTATAAATTTTTAATGGAGAAAAAACGCATCCGCTGAGAGAGGAATATATTAAAAAATATTCCCTCGGAAACGGAATACGCGCCGACGGTTCTTTTGTTTACGTGGCCGTTTTTTTCTTCCGGAAATGGTTTAATCAGGTGAGTCGCAAGATGGGAAACTTTCGCTACAGTTTTTATATTATTTTTTTTTAACGAAAAAATCCGACTCTATTGGAGATTTCAGTGATGGGTTAGATTTTATATCTTGGAGCCGAATTTTTAAGGTAAAAATTCTAAGAAGTCGGGTTGTATGATAAAAAGAATAAAATTTCGGAATTTGTGCAAAAATACGCAGACCGGCATGAAATTGTGGAAGAAAAATATAATAAGGAAAAAACGTATGCTTTGCATAGTCATATCAAAACAAAGAACAGATTTCTAGCGTGTTTGGCAGTTCAGTTCGGCAAATTCTCGCTTGCTGACACTCATTGTCAGTCATTGGTATTCGATTGCCATGAAACGGAAGAGTATAATTTTCCAAACACTGCTTAATAATTATTAGAATATTTAAATAATAAATCAAATATTTCTGCTTGTTTTTTACAATAGAAGAACTGGAATCACATGTTTAAAATGATTATCATATACAGACGGTATTAAAAATTTACTATGTAGCTGGTGTCATATATTTTGTCAAACTTTATTATTTATTTCAGTCCATATCACGGTTATATATATATATATATATAGTATATCTCAGTTTCAGCTGTCAGTTTGTCTAATAAATTTAACGTTTTATAACTACTATTTATACTAAAGGTATCCATTACTGGCCCACCAAATTTATTTAGAAAATAGCTTTTATTGATCTAATGTGCATGTTTTTTTGTCTTGAAAATTAATAAATTGCGAAAACGTACGGATGAAATGACACGCCAAATATAAAATTCCTCATTTATCATACGACTCCTTCCTACGTCAGATGAGATACCACTAAAAACAAACATATATTAAAACGCACGTAATTGGATGTTGTTTTGCGCATCAACCGTGTAATCTCCGAAAACATTTCGCACTTCCATGTAAATGGAAAAAGTAAATATAACACCGGCAGTTTTTTTAAACTCGTACTTCACACCGAGAAGCCGTGATAATGCAATCGTAAACCTCGATCTAGGACTATTCGCTCTGAAAGATTACGCGGACCAAATGCACGCTCACACACACTGAAAAATAAGCTAAAAATAAATAGGCACACGTATATACATACATACATAGACGGAGATGGATAAAATAACGGATCGAACCCTTTCTTTTTCCGCCCCTTTCGATTTCCCACTCGATAATCCGTCGACAAACGAATCGGGATAATCCGATAGAGAGGCGCTCACGGTCAGCGCACTCAGCTCTGGCCCCGACAGCGCTCCGGAATTACAAAAAAAAAATTTGAAACCACCCCTATACCCAAAAATAAAATAAAAAAAGACGTGCGAGAATATCAACGACATTTTTTTTTTTCACTTTCGAAAAATAAGTCCATATCTTTGGCCAAGCTGCCCTCCTATCACCTATGAATAGAGAGGGATGTAGAGATAGAGAGAGAGAGAGAGGAAAAGTGGGAGAGAGGGTTTGAGAGAGGGAGGAGATTGAGGGATTGTGAGGGGTCAAAAAGAGAGGGAGAGAGAAGTGGAGAGAGGGGGAGAGAAAGGGGGCAGAGAGAGAGGGATAGGGTTAAAAAGAGGGGTGAGAGAGGGAGAGAGGGAGGGGAAGAGAGCGGGGAAAGAGAGAGGAGAGAGTGATGGAGGGAGAGGAGGAGAAAGGGTAAGAGGGGAAGGAATAGAGAAAAGTGGGAGGGAGAAGGTGGTGGAGAGTGAAGGGGGAGAGAGAGAGGAAGGGAGGAGGAGGAGGGATGTAGATAGAGGGGGAGAAATGGATGGAGGGAGAAAGAAATTGAGGTATATAGAGATGGAGGGATATAGGAAAGGAGATAGAGGGAGAGGGTAAGAGAGAGAGGGAGGGAGAGGGTAAGAGAGGGAGGGAGAGGACATGAAGATAGTGGAAAGATTGAGGGACAGAAAGATGGAGGGAGAGAGACAGAAGAGAGAGGTTGAGGAGAGTTGGGGAAATAGATAGGGAGGAAGAGGGACGAAGAGAGGAACGAATATGATCGAACGAGAGAGAGAGAGAGAGAATAAATGGAGGGGGGGAAAGTAAGGGCTGGAATGAAAGTGGGTGAGTACGCAAAAGAGGGAGGCAAATAGAAAGATTGAATGAGATAGACAAACACGTTTATTTGGACGGAGATGAAAGAGAGGCAGATAGAGCGTAATAGGAGGAGGGGGGGCAGAGAGAGAGAGGGAGAAAAGGGGATAGAGGGGAAGTAGGGAGGGATACGGATAGTGTGTGTGTGAGAGAGAGAGAGAATGGGAGGGAGGTGGATCGCATCGAAATGTCCCTGTCGAGGATTGACCGATGCTGCCGATGGTTCTAGGGAGAAATAGTTCAGGGTCGCGCCGGATAGGGGAATATCCTTTGGGACGGGGATAGGCGCAGTGCGGAAGTTCAGTCGAGAACGGCGTGGGTTTAGGTGTGAGGTCAAGGAGGGTGGAGTGAGAGAGGGTTGAAAGGGCGGGGGCAACGATGTTAGGATGTAAAAAAATATATGCCTTTTGACGACTTAAGTGTCTTCCCCCTGAAGGGTTCCTGAGAAAGATGTTATATCAATATGCCTATGGGGGGGCGTATAACGGTTATTGATCTTCGCAAATTCGATGCTAAAAAGCGAAAGCCGAATGAATACCGGCGGGGGGATTAAAATATTGGCGACGTCAATCAATAATGACATCTTCGGGGAAAAAATTACATTAATTTCATTTTTTACCGATGCGGTTTTTTTGGATTTTACTTTCATGTCAAAACTCGATGGGGAAAGAATTTCAGTCATCTTTCATTCTTTATACATCAATATCTCTAATAATGGGTGTCTTATGCCTTAAAATTTTATTATTTCTAGCAAAAAATTCTTGGAAAATATCCACCCGACCTATAAGCGGCATAGTCACAGAAGTATACGCAAATTAAAACAGCAAACATGAGCACAGTGCAACAGCGCATTAATATGTTTCTTGAATGAAAGATAATTATGGCCGTTTCTACATTTTTTTAAATAAATCGCCTATAGATCGCATAAAAACAGATATAAATATATTTTTCTAAGGAAGAGAGCGATTTCAGACCATATCCTGATGGTATGTACGTATGTTTGTGTGTTTCAAATAACGTAGCTTTATGATGATTAATTTAAAAGCTACAATGGTACTTTTAAAGGTATGCAGAAATTATTTACATTACTTTCATCATAACTGCCCTTTATCTTCCAATCAAGTCAAAACTTTTGTGAGAAAAGCATTGAGAACAAAATGCTATACCACCTGCCATCGCCGGAAGAACCTGTGTTCAATCCCAACTTTAATTTGCGTAAATTATTTTTTCGTACTTAAAATTATAGCATTGACTTTTTTAACTTATCAACTTCTATTAAAATAATTTATCTTAATTAGGTTAACAGAGGTCAATTTAAAAATTCTGCAGCTTCTAAATTTATAGTCGAAGAGATATGCTTCAGGTTTTAATGAATTTTGCTATCCAATGAATAATGCAAACTCGTACATCGTTTGAAGCATTCTGCAATTCATTTTTGGTTTGGCTAGATCCTGATTTTTGGCAAAGTACATTTACTAGCAGCTTAGGATTTTTTAGTCCTAAAACATCGCAGATTGAACGATGAAAAGTGCCAAAGATAAGTTAGTCTGCACATGGCCAACGATCGAATGGCTGCCACTAGAAAATGATCTTAACTGAAGTGGGCTCAAGTGCATTAGCGGAAGAAGAGCTTATAAATCACAGCGGGGCACTGATTGCTTAATGAAGTTATTTGGTTCCCTACATTGGATTTTTTTTAAACGAACGACCTCGCAAAAAAATAAACCATTTTTACGTAGCTTCCTGATATCGCTTGCATTTTCTAACGGAAAGAGTCCGGTTCAATAGCGCATGATGAATTTGAAGAACATTTTCCAGCTTCGTTCATTCTGTAAATGATCAAGCTTTACGAATCTATAAATATTTAGGTTTTCCTGGTCGAGAGAAATTTTATTTTTTTAACTTATCGATATAGCAATAAAGCAATATTTTAGCCAATCCAGACGGCATAGTGAGCTACTAATTTTTTTATTTATTTTAACTAGTTTTTAAAGAGCACTTTAAGTACAATTGCATCTAGAATATTATAAGGATAAAATACTCGACCACGCCAAAATCAGAATTCTAACATAAGTACTACGAAAACATTAGGTCTGAAACACATCACTCGTCAACAAAGACCAACGATTAGACGATGGTATTATTTTACGAATTAATTTAGCTATAAACTCATAAAAATAAACTCAATTTAAGTCTTAAAGAAATTAATTTTTGTAACTAGACTCCTCGTATTAATTTTGAATTTTTTAGACGAGAATCTACAATATCGGTTCACTTATCATGTGCATTGGAGAACTATTTATGCATATGAGAAAGTTGTAGCGTACATTTATGCCATACGTTCTTTATTAACAGAAATATCGTGCAAAAGCTTCTGATTGCTTTATGCGCAATGATGCTCTTGTGTAATACCATGCGTTTTAGACTCAATATGAGAGGGATGGCAAATGATTTTCGTCTCGCGAGCCAAGAAAGTAATCCGAATCATCAGAATTTTTTCACGTGCCACTATTTTACTCCTTCTTTAATGTATTTCATACCTGAAACAGAAAATACAAGCTCACGCGTGCCAAGTAAAACCGCAAGCGTGCCACTTCTAGCACGCGTGCTACCTATTTGCCATCCCTGCAATATGACATTTCGACCAAAGATAAACTTATGAGCCCAAAACGCGAAACAAAAACGAAGGATTAAAAAGACACACATTAACTTCTCTATTACTAACAATTCATCTCCCAACCACATATTTATCAAGCTTCCTCTCAAGCCATCCGGAACGTAAACCCTACCACCCACCACCCGTCTCATCTCCAAGCGACTAATCATCCAGATACATTTCCAAGGATAAAACCAAAATCAAATTAAAAAGAAATCCAATACCGCCCACGCACCCAAGGAGGTGGTCCACCGTTCAAAAAACCCGCACCCACTATTCAAAATCATCGGGAAACCTAAAAAAGAAAATACTACCCTCCTCGACCGCACGGAACAGACAGATAACCAACCACCGTCCTAACGCAAAAACCCTCTCAAACCATCCCCGGAACGACCTGTATCAACCACTCCCGATGAACAGATCCGCCCTACTAAAAACCCTTCCACCGACCCAACCCAAAACCCACTCAACCTCAACCCAACATCCCAAGCCGCACGGTCAAACTATCCCTTAATCCTGCGAGGGTGAGGAGGAACGTTTGGATAGGTGCGAGAGAGGGTTGGAGGAGAAAGGAGGAAGAAGGATGAACCATTAGATTCCTCCCCCTCAAACCCCGCCCCCCCCAACGAGAAAGCCCGCCACTCCATCTGTTTCGTATACCGTTTGCCTTCAATCCCCTTCACAGTTCGATCAGAAGCGGTGGTGCGTGAAGAGCGGTCTGAAGAGGAGGCTGAGGAGAGGTTTCCTAACGGCGGAATGGTATGGGACTGACGGCGGGAGAGAACGTGGGAGGATGTGAGTACCACACGGCCACGGAGGAGAGAGAGAGAGAGGAAAAAAGTAAGGTAAGCGTACTCTAGTTCGGGGGTTAAAGGCGAGTAGAACTGGTTGGTAAGAGTAGTAGGGGTTTTAAAGCTTTGCCACGAGTGGTGGACTAGGGCTAAAGGGACGGGAGAGACGCTTGGTGAAATGGAGGGGAAAGGGAAGGGAACCAGGTGGGGTCGAAAAGAGGGGAAGAGACCCTTTCTTGCAAAATCGTTCTCGTGAAGGATCGAGAAATAAAGCTTCCACGGCGATTTGGAACATTCTGGGATCGATTGCTTTCACTGAAGGAAGGGAGGGAGAGGGGAAGGGAGAAAGTGAGCTTTTCCTCTCTCTCTCTCTCTCTCTCTCCTGCTAACTCTCCTTTAAAGAGACGGGCTTGACTGGTGTGGCATGTCCATAGGCTCGGGGAATGGAGAAGAGAGACCTCTATATTATGGATACTGCGTTACGGGAAAAGGTTTCTTTCTCCATCTCCTTCTAGGTAGGGTGAAAAACGCGCCGTACATATTTAAAACGATTGTTTAAGGAAAATAAACTCGGAGCGATTAAAGGGCCTCTAGAAACTTTTCGAGAAAGACTGATCTAATAGAAAAGAACATAAATTTAATAATAAGAAAGTAATGAAGATATCAATTAAATACTATGCCTTGGAAATATAAATGAGATTTTGAAAATTAAATATAATGATGGCCTACAACATTAGGCCAGTTTAAAAGAATTCTTTTCAATTTATGAATGAATCAGGTTTGTCACATAATAATCTCCACCTAAAATGGTAGTCGAAAATTTTATTTGCGTTGACGTTCTATTTTTCTCCAATAATTATTAAGAGGTAGGAGAAACCAGATCCCTAATTAATTAGGGATCTGGTTTCTCCTACCTAAATTCATCAGCGGTGATTCGCCCATATTTTATTCTAAAATAGAACGGTACAAAAATGATTACGGATGTTTCGTAACTTATATGGATTCAATTATGTTTTAAGGCTACTGGCGAGACGGTTTTTCAATTTGATTTTAACCGAAAGGTGAGCTCCGAAATTCTTTTTCTTATTTAGGCTCTAAATATACATATAGTTTAACGAAAAACCAAATGCTAAATCGTTGTTCTCCATATATTTCTTCTGAAGTTATAAATTTTGTATCCATTATAAGATTTTGTTACTTAACTATTCATAGAGTGTACTACTTCTGCAACTAAGATTCGTTGCATATTCCAGAGTTAGAAACTGATTATTCATAACAGGTAAAAATTTTCTATCAGTGATGAAGTAAAAAACTATTTAGTACCGTGAATTATCCATAATTGTTTACTTTTAGATAGATTATTACAGACACATTTTTAGGCACACGAATTAATGCAAGTCAATAACATGCAAATGCTGGATTAATATCTCCATAAATTCTTCCTCACGTAAAAATGTTTGTTTTTGCTATAAGATGGCGTTAATCATATCATTGTACAATTAATTGTTTCATATCCTTTGCATTTCATAAGTTAAAAATATGTTAGCGAGACATTCCCCAACAAAAGGTTAAGATTTAGCTACCGGTAAAGAAGTAAGTAACCGTAATGCAAAAGGAATTATTCATAAGTTTTCTTATCTGTTATTTTTGTTAGATTATTAAAATTCCAACACTTGGAGCAATTTTAAAAACAACGACGAGTAATTAAAAATGAAACAAGAATTGTTTTACGAAGGATTTACTTGTGGGCTAAAATGTTACCATGGGGAGATAAAATACTGCAGCGAAACGCGCTTTTCTCTCGTAAAGAACTATATAACCTTTAAAAATCCGCGCGAGGGAGGAGAAAAATAAAGACCCTCCATCCTTAAGCCCCTCCTTAAAAGGTTTCAGACGAGAGAATAAGTATTTCGCGCCTCGGATAAAAAACGCCGCCTCACGGACGTAAAATAATTTCTAAAAAGAGCTCGAGCGTTAAAGTTAAATAATTAAAAAAAAACAAAAGAACGAATTAGTCTCGAAAGAAAGAGGGAGACGAGAAAGAGACACATAAAAGGCGCGAAATATATTTAATCCCTCCATTTTTCTCCCCTCATAAAAATACATATTCCGATTGCGCACCTACAGAAAATATTTAAAAAAAATAATAATTCCATTCTCGCGAGACGCGGTTTCCCGTAAGGGGAAAAGGGTGTGTGAAACTCGGAGTGAAATAAAATTGCGAACCCGCCGCAGCCTCCACGCCTCCCCCCGTCCTCTCGCGAAATTCTTTCCGCCTCTTTGATCACGCTTCCGGCACGAGTCACCGCCGTTCAATTTGTCTTTCATTTTTATTTTCTCTCTCTTTCTCTAGAAGAAATCATCTCGACCCAACTATTCCTTTCATGCTGTCCCCTTTCTTTCCCTTCCCGACATCCAGACCGTTATGAGCAGATCATTTCCAAAACTCCGCCCTATTCCGACATTTCTCTCCCCCCACTTTCTCCTCCCCTACCCTCCTTTCCACCTCCATAAACCGAACACCTAGTGGCCCTAACGCAAGGCGTAAATAAGCTACAGAGGGCTTTAATTCCGAACCTGGCGAGGTAGGAAGAGGAGAGGGTGTGAGTGAGAGAGAGAGGAAGAGAATTAGGGTGACGGAAGAGGGGGGAGGGAGAAAAACAGAGAGAGAGAGAGGTGGGAGGAAGACAGATAGGGTGAGAAAGAGAAATGGAAGGTGGAGGAGCAGGTGGAGGAGGAAGAGGAGAGGGAGGGAGGAGGAGAGGGAGGGAGGGAGGAGGAGAGGAATAAAAACCGTTCGGATCACGTGATTTTCGTTCTACAGCTCGCGAGAGGGTCGTAACCCGATTTCGCGCTTAAATGGGAAACGGTTGATTGCGGAGAGAAGTGTATTAGCGCTGGAGATGGAGAGAGAGAGAGATAGAGAGAGAGAGATAGAGAGTGAGAGATAGAGAGTGAGAGAGATAGAGAGAGAGAGATAGAGAGTGAGAGATAGAGAGTGAGAGAGATAGAGAGAGAGAGAGAGAGAGAGAGAGAGAGAGAGAGAGAGAGAGAGAGAGAGAGAGAGAGAGAGAGAGAGAGAGAGAGAGAGAGAGAGAGAGAGAGATAGAGAGAGATAGAGAGAGAGATAGAGAGAGAGATAGAGAGAGATAGAGAGAGAGAGAGATAGAGAGTGAGAGAGATAGAGAGAGAAAGAAGAAGGGAGGGAGGAAGTAGATGGGGAGAGAGACAGAGGAAGGGAAAATTAAAAGTGGAAGAGCACGAAGATGAACGAGGGAAAAATAAATAAAACAAGACTATAAAGGAAACGTTCGGGAAATTTGAAGATGAATTAAAATACATAATAAATGTGTGTGCGTGTGTGCACGCACACTTACAAATAAACGTTTTCATTTTGGGCGAGATTAAGAGTACACAGTCCCGTCTTCCATCCGACCCATTGAAAATCACGAACGAGAAGAAAGCAACGACAGATTAAATGAAAATGAAAAATACATACAATAAAATGATACGTAAATACAATTCCAATTCAGCATTCTTGAAAATATACATACATAATGAAGACGTAAGGTGAAAAACAATTAAAGTGTGATGGTTTGGAAGAAATCCGATGTAAACTTAATGTCAATAGGCTAGAAAAATGAGGTATACGCGTGTGTGTATATACGCACATATAGGAATACATAATTATAAAGAGAATGTAGGGTAAATATAACTTACCAAAAGGAGCTGAAAGTAATACGGAGAAACCAGAAAACAAAATGGTGCATTTTGTGTATTGGCATCTGCTCAATACACATTCCCTCCTGTAAAGCGGGGGCTGAAAAATTCCGTGATGGGCAAAACCGTGTTTTGCAAACAATACCTTAATGGAAAAATCGCATGTCCGTATGAGCTATGACCTTCCTGACGTCACGTGCGTAGGTACGCAAAATGCGGTCCGATCTCAATTCAGGACCACGTGCGATTAATTTTTCTGAGCAAATACCTGTCACATTGTTCTAACTACATGTAATCAAATTCGCCTTTGACCAGGATTTATTTATATACATGCAAGTATTCAATTAAGGAGAGGCAAAGATAAGTACGAATATAACTGAGGGTTCATAAGATATGAATAGGAATAGTGAGAAACGAATGAACCAAATAGTATATTGCATAGTAATATGTGATGGTGTTTTATTATTTTATTAGTTATTACAAGTAAATATAAAATTCTGTAATGCGAACTTCGAGAAAACATTGTAACTTTACCCCAGGCAGAATAACTATCGATATAAGTTTAGTGATCCCTACACTGTAAAGTGAAAATCATTTTATTGGCATATTTTCTATATATCGCCGCATTCAAATCTCGGATGTCATTATAGTAACCTTATTCCTCATTTACATATTTACATTAAACATACGAACATTTTTACCAGCATATTAATATTTATACAGAGCATTAAAACCACTTCAGACATAACAAGAAGTCAACCTCACCTGAATCCAGCAACATTTTTTGTCGCTCTAGTTCCCCTAACCTTATCTGTTCGCCGGTCTAGAGCATCATCTTTCTCGCAAATACCACAAAAAAACGCGTTTTATCAACATCTTGGTTCTCCGAACGCAGTACGCCTTTCTCGGCCGGCCGGAGGGGCGAAATAACTCGGCGAAAGTGGGAGGTACGAGCGTAAATACCATCTCAGCCTCCGCTTGCCCACCTGTCCACTCTCTGCGCACCATCTGCTTACCCTTTTGGCCACGCCCACCTCCTCCCCTTCCCCCCCCCCCCCCTCATCACTCTTGTCTCGCTCTAATACGAGTTGCTTAACTGCAAGCGCCATCCCAATCTCTCTCTATCTAGCGGACGCGGTTTGTTATTTTTCATCGTTATATTGTTTCCAGGAGCACATCGTTTTGAAAGGATAAATGTCTGCAGTGTGGTGGAACTTCAACATTGTAGACATACGTTTATTAATAAGGGTGACGATTATTATTTCCCCAAACTTTATAAGAAAGATCGCGCCGTAGAAATGTTAGAATGGAAAAAATATCAATCCTGATCTGAGGTTATCAATGTTTATGTCCGTATCAACTTCGCAAAAATCAATGTGGACTTAGAATCACTTTCATCAGTGATGTATTACATCCACTTACAATACTTTCATCGATTGTGCTCATATAAAATGAAAATGTTTTCAAGTCAAACCTTGAGGGTTATAATTTGGCTAATTAGTTGTATAAATATATTAGCACCTCTAATATGTAGGATTTACTGAAACATCACACGGAAAGCAAAGAGTAAATAAACTTTAAAAAAATCATTTAAAACAGTATAAAAACCACTCATTACGTAAAAAAATAGCGAAAATGAGTTATTAAAAATAAAAAATTATGTTCTGGAGGAAAAATGAGTAAGACTGACAACGCGGGATGGGGAGGTTATTTCCTAAAAAAATCTCCGTTGGTTTAAGTATATACTACAAAGTTACGCTGTTTACTACTCGCATCAGTTAAAAAGTAAAAAATACCATTTCCTCGTATGGCTCACGAATATCGGAAAGAAGGATTGCGGGATTGTGAGAGACACTATCTCTAATTACACGTACATACATGGAAACTGCAACCTTCAACAACAATCAAGTCCGGACTACATCAAAAAGGCAATTACAGAAAGGACAAAACTCAAAAATAAAATTACATATTTTATATGTGATAATTCCTACCATACTATGTAACATATACCTAATGAATAACGCATCAATAATTTCGACAGACCCAACAGAAAAAAACAAACTTACAAGACATTGAAACTCCAGGACATTGCAATTCCGAAACCCCGAATTTACAAGATTGCGTCTTTCGAGACTGATGAGTCCGGCATTGTCGAGTTCGGACTCCTGCTTCGTGCGTCCCACTGAAACCTTCGCTGGAAGTCGGATCCAAACCATTAAACAACTTCAAAATACGAAAAACATAAAAATGAAACAAAACACGATAAAAACCGAAGGAAAAGCTGTACTTGGAAATTTTTTCCCGACAAATGAATCCCACGTTTCTCGTCGGATATATTAACCTTTGAGACATTTGTCGTGAGTGATGAAGACGTGTCTTTTAGTAGAAATGAAGACGTACGATAAACGCGAGGAAAGGATAACGCTGCGAGTGATATTAGAAATTATAGAGGAAGGGAGGGAGAGAGAGGACGGGCGGGAAGGAATTTATGAAGAGTAATGAAGACGGTCACATCCCAAAAGGTAGCTCTTTGGAGCACGGAGTGACCGGACAACTACGTCTCTCACGTCCGAGGAGATACGGAATGACCGCATTAGGAGGAAGGAGTGTTGCGGACATGGGATGGACGAAACGGACGCAGAAAATGGGAGGAATAAAACGAAAGATGGCCTCTGAGTAAGATAGGAGGGTCGTGAGTGGTTCTGATCCAGCTGCACAACTGTGTACGCATGTAATCCTTCTGTATAAATTTTTAAACGTAAATAGGATACAATTTTTTTTAAAACGCTCGCAGATAAAGTATTATTATTACCCATTCATATTGTAACGGAGTATTTAAATCGATGTTTAGATAATAAACCTTTAATTATATTATAAAAAGTATAAAAATTAAATACTTCTCCTCAGTGGCGGATTTAAGGGGGGTCGCACAAGACGCGCGCCAGGAGCCCCTTGAAATAAGGGGCCCCTAAAACATCTTTTTCTATAAAATCTCAGATATATTAAATATGTCACTTTAAAATCGACGTAGAAAAATTCATGTTTTCGCTATGTGGTACTTTTTTTATTAATGCGATAATTAAGATAGACCAAATAAAGTTGTAGTCGTTTGGCGAGGTTTCAGAATAGGTATATTTAGATTGCAGGGTCCCAATTCTTCAGTGCCATGGGACCCCAATAGTTTAGCGCCAGGAACCCCAGAATGCCTAAATCCGCCACTGCTTTTCCTAGGTGTCTATAATAGCCATGACAAAATTATAAAAAATCATATACATATTATGGCTACACAGCAGCCGTCTTCAGTGAAGACTCCGAAACGATGTTTATATTTATTTTTGTCTTCACTTAAGTTTGGGTTATCGAGTTACGGCACTATTCTCATTTACCCCAATAGTTTAGCGCCAGGAACCCCAGAATGCCTAAATCCGCCACTGCTTTTCCTAGGTGTCTATAATAGCCATGACAAAATTATAAAAAATCATATACATATTATGGCTACACAGCAGCCGTCTTCAGTGGAGACTCCGAAACGATGTTTATGTTTATTTTTGTCTTCACTTAAGTTTGGGTTATCGAGTTACGGCACTATTCTCATTTACCATTCGGAGCACTGCACATTTTCCCACTTCTACGAATGTTCACACACCAACCCAACAGCAAACGCCTGTAAGCATACCTGCTTTATGCTCAGTTCTTAAAAGCAAAGAGTGACGCTAAACATTAAAAAACCTGTGCTAAAGGTGAGCGCGAAAGAAACATCCTCTAATTCGAAGCCAGAGAACACAGGACGCAACTAAAGATCGAGACATTTCGCACCCGTAAAGAAACAAAAAAAAAGACGCATAAAAAAAACCAACCCTAAGAACCGCATCCTTCCGACACCGCACCCCTGTACCTTACGGTCCTGTTTACTCCGTCCATTACCCCATCCCCTCCGTACAACTCCCTATTTACCGCTTTGAGTGAGTGTGTCCTTGTCGGAGGCACTCTCCCATCCGCAGACGACGACCTCCCGCAGATCGCTCAATCTGACCCCCTCCTTCCAATCACCCCTCTGCCTCATAATGACTCCACCTTTATAACCCAATCTTCCCCCTCTCCCGTCCACGATCTATCCTCCCCCCCCCCCCCCCCCGTCCCCGCAGGAGAATAGTACAGACTCGAGCAAAGACTAGATCCTAAAGAATCCAAGGATGGCCGTCATTCCTTCCGAGACACCCCCTCAACACCTCCAAACCCCTCTTCCTCCGCCTTCTCAATCAGTCAGAGCCAGCTGCTATAAGAGTCCTCATCACGGGAATTCATTTACAACGAAATGGGACCGGGAAAGAAGGGAGTGGGAGAAAAGAGAAGGAAGAGAACTGGGGAAGAAGATGATAAAACTAACCCTGAAAAATCCAATCCGGCAAGCCAATGGCAGCCTGCGGATTACGATTCTCTTTTTTTTAATTCTTCGGAAAAAAAACCGGGCTTGGAAAAGAGCGACGCTACCCTTCTTACGCTTAGACGGATACGTATAAAAAATAATTCGCGGGAGAGAAATAAGAAATCCTTTTTTAAATAAAAAGATAATAAAACTCGCGAGAATTGAATCTCGGAGCGGTAGTCGAGGGGATTTTAATGGAATTTAGATCTAAATAATAAAGGGGAAAAAATAAACGATAGGCAATTCCCTATCCAAAGTCGATTAGTAATAGCGTGTGTCTCTTTTCGGGGACTTACTAAAAGCGAAGTGCATAAATAATTCAGTGTGCGCTCTCTCTCTCTCCCTCTTGAGGAATCGTAATTCAAATGAATTGCTTGAGATCTAGAGGGGCAAGAATTGAATTAAAAATGGGAAGGTAATTTCTCTTTGCCTTTTTCACGTTTAATTCTCGACGAAGCGGAGTGAATATCTTCGGAAGCGAAGGGTTACATATTTAAGCAGTCAGCTGAGTCATTTAAAATTCAATATGCTTTAATGCGTTACGGGAAGGGAAGGGGTTTAGATAAAACTTTTGAAGAAAATCGCGTTAGGGAGTCGCTTGACTTTTGAGTTCGAAGCTGACAATTCTTCGACTGTTTGCAGAGACAACAACCTTGCGTGAATAATATTTCCTTATACGTAAAAACTAATTTCCGTTAGATTTCGGATATTTCTAAAAGAAAATAGTACTATTATAATTTTGAATCTAAATACATATATTAAATAAAATAATAAGACTACATTAAAACCCTACCAAAACTACCTATTATTACTATTTGTATTTTGATGCAAATATCCTGGAATTATAAACAATAAAAAGAGACGTCTCTAATCAAATAGTTCTGCTGTAAGAAATAGTCGATTGTTTTTGATTAAAAATTTATGAAATCAATGGCAACTTCGGAATCATCTTTGTATTTTACACCTTTGCCTTATAGCGTGCTTTACTTTAGAACTTATGCTATGATTGGTGAAAGAGAATTTTGATAATATCTTTCATCTCATATGAGGCTGTCTATTTTTCCTAAAACAAATCTACGTCTACGGGTTTACAAAACTGCATATAATTTTACACCAGCAAATGGTATATTTCATTACCAAAATTAAAATATGTTAGTTCATGATTCTCACTCAGTTCACATGACTGTTGGCCATTATTATAAAAATATGTACAAAGATTGGTATATATAACTGCCGCAATTATTATTTTTAATTCGTTAACATGTTGTTATCGTATCTCTAAAATACAGACAACCATTCCGCACGTTAACAATAAGAGTTTCTACGGTGAATCACACTAGGAAAATTAAAAACAATTACTGAAAATATTATCTAGAAAACTCAAAGACAAAAATCTGTAAAAACAAATTTATTGAATGACCTCGTGCAAAATCCAATGCGGAATTAAAACCTGATGATGACTCTGTGAGTCAAAACCATGATGGTCTTTTTAATTTCGTAGAGGAAAGTAATTTCGATAAATTCGTTATACAAATTTTGTCTCTGAATAATCAATAAGCAATTCGACTAAGTTGCGGCTACAGCAGTGGACTTTTTTCTAGAAAATTCTTAGGATGCGGAAACGCATGCGCAGTCAGCGCCTTCTTGAACTACGACCGCATTTTCACTCACCGATAAGAAATAAACCAGGAAATAAAAAACGCGAAAATTTACGTCATTTCATGACACGGCAAATACCGTCATTCCCGCTCACGGAGTCAATCCCATCATTTTGCGAGTAATTCGCACGCTGACTCACCTCCCTAAATATTCACATCCTTCGATCACGCGGTAGATAACAGAAACAAAAAACAACTATTTCGCGCGCTCCACGAGGTGGGGGAGGGAGAAAGAGAGAGAGTGCTATTCGGGCGGAGAGGATCAAGGATAATCTCGGTGTAGCCCGGAGGCGCTCACCTTAATCCAGGAACAGGTTCGGCCCTTGATCCGTCAGCTAGGATCCACGAGAGATCTGGGGGCGGCGCTCCGTGGGCGGAACAGCTAATCTCGGCGCCTGAGGTGTTGGAGAACGCCAACCTTGGCGGCGGCTCCAGGAGGAACACGGGTCCCTGTTGGGTCGGCGCCGGAGGGTTCATGTAGAGACCTATTCCACCTGATGGTGCGTGGTAGAAAGGGTCCTGGGACTGGAAGGCCCCGGGTTCGGGGATGTGGCTCGCTTCCGCCCACGAAAAACCTGCAAAATACGCAATCCATCGAGGTTAGTACGGGAAAATAACAGAGACATAATTATATTAATAAGCACAACGAAGTAATTAAATGAAAACAACTCGAAAAAGTTTCAGCTAACAATTCATCGGATTTTTATAAATGCGGCCTTACATTCTGTGGAATATGATATGTTATTTCTTACCAATGGATAGTTTGTTTGGGATTTGCTAACATGACTTGGAAATATTTGGCCACGTCAATCTCCTGTACATCGCAAAAACACTTGCAATACTTAATATATTTCGTGATAATATTTCTCTAAAATTGCGCGCTTCAATTACTTTTATCGGAAATTGGATTCAGCTAATAAATATAATAGCAAATAAATAACTAAGAACTGTAATCTTCATGAATCCTGCAATTAGACAAGCTGGATTCGATACTTTAACCTTATTATCTTAACCTTATTATCAGCTACGGTTCTTTTTCCCAAATTATTCAAACCAATTGATTAGCACGGTTTCTAATTGTATACGACGTAGATGTTATGTAAACTTTTTAAGTACAAGGAAAAGTATGGGTTGTAATTCCAGAATAATACAGAAATTTATGCCTCAAGACAACTAAATATGTGGATAAAAATAATTGTTACATTAAGGAAACAGAGGCAGAGAATGTTAATCGTATTTAAACTTCAAGTTTTAATTATTAAGAATAAACTCGTGCAATCTTGCAGAGTTATCTGTGAAATAAAATAAGGGTGGCATGCACTGCTTTAAAGTTTGTTTAAACAGCAATTTTCTAGAACATTCGCCGAATGTAGTATGAGTATCCATGCAGCGGTGAATCAAAATATAGATTAATTAAATTTGAAAAAGAGGTATTACTATGCGAAACGACAAATACATCCGAGAAATTCAATTCGGTAGAGTTTATAGAGAGAAACAACCCAATAATAAGCTAAATTAAAAAAATACACCTTTATTTTTCCGTTCGATATTTAAAAAAAATCACGATAAAAATTAGCTGGAAGGTAAAAAGTGTATCATAAAAAATGTCGTAAAGCGCTCCCCTTACTTGACTGCTAAAAACCCTTTTTAAGGATTCGCTGAAGTGTAACGCAACTCACGGGAGAATCTTCGCGAAGACCTAAGCTCCCCTAAAAGCATACACCTTTCCCTTGATACGAGCTAATTAAAAGTTTGACACCGAAACTCTTCTTACAGCCATTTAATAAAATACCCCCGAAAAAGGGATATCTGCCTCCCTAATCTCCTTCCCCGGGTCAGGGTCAAGGGAGGAAGGAAGAGAACGAGGGAGGGGAGGGTGAGCTAGGTAGGCAGAAAGGGATTGGAAGAGAAAGGAGAACACTCTTCACGACGCTAAAACCATTTGGTCAACCAGAACGAAATTCAACGTTACTTCCGGACTTTCCTATCCTAGTAGCAGGGATTGATGGCGGACGTTTGGAAGTTTTTTTTCCTCCTCGTTTTAAGCTCTTTCCCCTTAAACCTGCTGCGGCTTCCCCCTTCATAAAATGGAGGAGGAAATCACATTTTCTTCCGCGGACCATGTCCGTCCTATTGGCCTTCCCAAGAGAGCATGAGAAACAGAGTAGAGGGAACAGGGAAATAAAGAAAGAGTAATAGACGCAGAGAGAGGAATCGTAGTTAGTTAGCAAAGAGAACGAAGAAAAAACACCTCTGGGTATCCTGGAGCTAACGACTATGTATTGCTGCTGTCACTTGGTTCGGAGGCTTCGGCGGCCTGAGGCGAATAGGGAACATAAAGACAGGGGAGGCGAAGCGGAAGGGGTGGGGAAAGGGTGAGAAGGAGAGGGTGGGGAAGGAGGGGGATGCAGGAAAGGAAAAAAATCGGAGGGGAAGTAGCTAGGATATACAAGCAACAGGATGGGAGGGAGAAAGACGCAATGAGCAGGTAGGGAGAAGGGAAAAATCCAAGAAAAGGAGGGCGGGAGAGAAAGACGGAGTTGAGGAAAAACTGAGGAAGGGGAAAAGAACAGGCAAAAGAAGATAGACGAAAAATAAGTAGGTGTCGAATGGAGGTATAAAGTGATAAGAGCAAAGTAGAACACTCGAAATTCCGAAATCCGGTAACTCCCGACATCCGGTAGCTCCCAAAATCCGGTAATTCCATAAATCCGGCAATTCCCCAAATCCGGAAACTTCCGAAATCCGAAAACTTTTTTTGTTTATGCATTACCCGCTTAATAATTTTCCCTGTTATATTTGCCAATCATCTCCATTGATATAATGACGGTGTCTCATGTACCTCTTCAACTATTCGCAGACCTTTAGCACCAATTTGAACGACCTGTAATATTTTACGATTTTACGACATCTTATTACTCGCAAATACCTAAAAAACAGAATAATACAATTTTGTATATTGAATCTCGTTTCTATTTCAGCACTGGGAAGTAAAACAGCTGAAATTCGGAACATTTACAAACTACGAAACTGGGTTCGGCTACGAGGTTTCCAGATTTTCGACTCTATAAAGTGAATGGGGCTTAGAAGGCACAATGAATAAGTGATCTAATTGGACAGGGTGGAAAAAGATAAAAGAGGAGAACAGGCTACTGTAGTGGAGATGATGATTCCTATACAGAGAAAGAAAAGTAGCCATTGTTGCAAAATGACAGACTGGAAGCGCAGAATGACGTAGAAAGCGACAGGATAGAGATAAAGATATAAATGGAAGAAAAATAGTTGGAAGAGGGATTCATTGGTGCTAGAGAGCCACTCTCAATTCTCAAATAAATACGTCAGGAAAAAATCTGATGTGGCCAACACATGACTTTCTCCATATTTGGGGTATAGATATTTAAATTATTATGAATAGCATTATGAGGCAAAATTATTATTTCGTATCGTAAAAGAGTACAGTCGTCCTTATTGCCGTAAATTACCTACGTATATTTTGAATATGTTTACAGAATTCACCGCTACATGGTGCTGGCGCTGTATACTGGTGTTAAGAAAAAGCAAAATATCCCCGAAATGGATGGTTCTACGAAAATTTGTTTCAAACAAAACTTGGAAGAAATATTATTCTCTATAACTTTGGTCCCTACAAAGATGACCAATTACGACGTTTTTAAGGAGATATTTCACAAAAACTGAAAAAACCGATTAATTTTCATAAATAATTCCTAAACAATAACTGCTGTGGAAAATTGTTTCAAATAAAGGTTGTAGAAAATTACCTTCTCTATAACATTTGTGTAGAATTGTATATACAATAATGAAGTTTTAACGGAGAAATATCGGAAAAACCGAATCGGGTTTCGAATAAACCTCGACTTCCGGATAACCGTTATTGTCCAAAAACTAATCAGTTCTTTATGCTCATGCTAAAGTGTTATATATGAAGTTTGGTAACGATATGGCAAGTACTTTTTGAGTTAAGAGTGCCCACAATCACATACACAGACATCATTCCGAAAATAGTCTAAACGTGTTCTAGGGACCTCAAAACGTGTATTTCCGTTGAAATCTCGAAGTCGATTTTTTTCATGATCACCATACTTTCCCATTACTTCGTATGGAGAAAGTCAAAATACAAGGCAATAAAATAAATCAATGCAGTGCAAACAAATAAAATAAATTTCAAATATAAATATGATAAAAATATGCAATGCAAACCTAAAGAAAGACTAATTTAAACGGAAGTCAAAAATGAATTTAACAGAAGTCCACGAAAAAGTGGACAAACCACTGCAACTAAGGAACAAACATACCTCAATAAAGTGTAATAGAAATAAGCTAATGAAAATACTTATATTATCCTGAAAAATAATTTTGATGTGCATTACTCTATACATTTTTTTATTTTCTCTTTAATATGCGTGTGTGTGTATATATATAATTGTATATAAAATATCTCCGAGATACGAACATGCACAAAGGCCTACATACATAATAGGAGAGAAAAAAGTGGGTAGAGAAGGAAATGGTAGATAGAGGTCGTAAGGGAGGATATTACGGAGAGAATGGCAGAAGAGAGACAGTGGAAGAGAGAGAGAGAGAGAGAGAGAGAGTGAGAGAGAGAAAAGAAGAGAGAGATAGAGAGACTGTGAGACTGGCGCGAAAGACTTTGATGGTCGGAGAGAGAGCGTGAGACCTAGAGTGAGCTGGACGGCAGGGACGGCGCATTAAGGGCAAATGTGCTCTCTTTTCATGGCTACGTAAAAACAATGTAAGGGTCAACTCGTGACGAATGAAAAATAAACATACTCGTTGATTTCTTTTATAAAAAATTCCGAGTGCGAAAATTTATTCCGAGTCGGGCATCAACTAAACCCTTTGTAATTTTTGTATAAATGAAAAAAAACTTTAAAATTTAGATGATCTTGCTTTGCTTTTTCAACACTTTCAAATTACAGCATTAAAAACATTTAAGATTTCATTTAACCCTCCGGTATTAGCGCGGGGTAGATTTCTACCCCACCCCTCACATTTTATGATGACACATTTGAGGAAGGGTTTCAGGCAAAAATATCTAGTAATGTGTCCACCGCCTTGAGTAAGGACGCTTTTTCTTAGACGGCTCAAGGCGATCTGAGACGGACATCTGAGACATATCTCCTTTTGTGGAAAATGTTGTTGCTGTTTCGAAGAATTAGTTTTTGGTACAACAACTGCTGATTTTTTCATGGTTCTGTCCCTCACTGGACAACTTTTAACCGATAACAATATTTTTTGAGGTGAGTAAAATAACTATTGTTCTTCTCACTCACTCTCTCCATATACAATATAATTGATAGTAAATGATGAAAATTTAATGTACTAATTGATTCACATTAATTTATTTATACTTATAGACGTCAGGTTTGAATACAGAAATGGACTTGCAGCAAATAGCACTTATGCTTGGAACAGGGAGAAACATAACCGCTGGAAATTGGTTTTGTAGCGTTCCCCTTGCCGAAGATCTGCTTATGAAAAAGATAACGTTGGTGGGAACAATAAGAAAAATCGGTACAACATACATTTTACAAACTTTCTCATATATGGGTACTAATGCGTCGTTTAGTTATCTTTAGAAAATGAAAATCGTATGAGCCTGTTTTTAGAAAATCCAATTTTTGTTAAAGTTGCCCAAGAATAAACTAGCCTTATACTCATTCATTGAGAAAAATGAAATACGTATGTAGTAATATTGCAGACGTATACTCAAGTAACTGTACGAAATTTGATCAAAATCGTTCTGGCCGTTTTTGAGAAAATCAAATTATTGTTAAAGTTGCGTAGAATAAACTAGCCTTATATTCATTTTCTGAGAAATATGAACTATGCAGTATTATTGAAGACGTAAACTCAAGTAACTCTACGAAATTTGATCGAAATCGTTACAGCCGTTTTTGAGAAAATCAAATTGTTGTTAAAAATGCGTAGAATAAACTACTCTTAATTATTGAGCAATGTCAACCATTTCTACATATACTTTGCTCAGTATAATAAAATGCCTAAGTACGAGATTTCATTCATTTTCGCACTACCGTCTAGGCTCCGGAGCCAGTAACAGACAGACGGCATCGCGAAAACCACTTCTTCGAATTCAGCGACACCTAAAATGTATATTACCGTAAAAATCTCGAGGTCGAATTTTTTCGCGATAACAATACTTTCTCAATACTTCAAAAAATGTTAAACACTAAAGTCAGAGAAGTGAAAAGTAGTTTGTTTGGCTTTAGAAATAAAATGACTCTTATGTAGTACATTCCAAAAAGAGGAAAGAACCTAATTATGATGTCCACAATGCACCACCAAATAACTACTGACGAAACAACGAGGGACGAAAGAAAGCCCGAAATAGTAATATTTTATAAATTACACTAAAGGGGGTGTTGACACGGTTGGCAATATGTGTGCCACATATGACACAGCAAGAAACGCAAGAAGATGGTCCCTAGCATTTTTCTTTCGTTTGTTGAATACAGCAGGAATAAACGCCTTAATAATAATCAATCAGGCCAATCATGAAAACAGAATGACAAGACGAAAATTCTTAAGTGAATTATCCTTGCAATTACCACGGCCGTTCATCATAAAACAAACTACCATGAAAATGATCCCAAGGCAACTAAAGGGAAAATCTGAAATATATGGTGAATCTTCAACATCCATAGAAAAGCAGGAAAGATCTAGAATGGGGAAAATCGGAAGATGCAGTAAATGTCCAAAAAGTAAGGACGTCAAAACTTCATATTTCTGTGAAATTTGTGATAACTGGACCTGCATAAAACATCTGAAAAAATATGTGAAGACTATTTTGAAAAACGTTAATATTAATGCAGTTATATTTTGTCAACCCTTATTTTTTATTCATGCTTATATTAAAAATAACTGTAATTTGTCCATTTTCACTATATTGCACTTTGTATTTTGATATTGCACACCCCAAAGATATGTTCAATGTTTTTGATGTTATAAAATAATGATTTGGGGTTTATTATGTTTTATTTTACACTAATATTATTAAGATTGTTAAAAATCTGTAGATGTGTATGAGATCTCTGAAAATAAATCTGAGAAAAATGAATGTGTAAGGCAAATGTGACAAAATGAGGACGCTTTCGAAAAATAGGAATATTATCATAACTATACTTTTATAAACTTTTGTTTTTCATGTATATTTATAATGAAAAGTAAATGTGATTTAACCATTTTCACCATACTTAATTTTTTATTCTATTTTGCGCCTCGAAAATGTGTTCCCTATTTTTTACATTATAAAAATATTGATTTAGGGATTTTTTAAAAAGGTAATATTATTAAATATTGTTCAAAAAAACTATATGTTGTGTTTCTATTAAATAAAATATATATTTGTCATTTTTTGTCGACGAATGAAATACATACATTAGGCGAGCATAGTCCAAGTTTTTCATATGGAGTTAAAATATACCCCGCAAGTACTGTTAATTTTCATTGATTTTTCTAAAGCTTTCTCCATATTAACCAAACTAGCAACTGGAGTTACTTCAGGCGCAAGTTTATAAACAGTAAACATCCCTTCAAATAACTTATTTTAGATAAGTTTTCGAGAAAACATTTCACATCACCAAAAACCGCGATTTTAAATGGTGCATTCAACGCCCGGACATTGAAACCGGGTCGTACCTTGTAATTCTCACTTCTATTTCCATGTAGCATCTCAAACTCACGAACCTTAATACGATGAAAAATGACAAATAGGCGTTTCGAAAGATGTGGGGTTCTTGCAAAGAACCCTGAGGAGGAAGGAACACCGCCACTAGCGTTAAAAGATACTGAAGAGGAACTTCAAGCGCTCGCGAAAGTTCTTGGCGTGGATGAAGAGCTGCAGCACGTCGATTGCTTTGATGACTTAAACGGTGACTGGGAGACCAGCCTACGTGAAGAATATCGAGGTAAGCCTTTTATTTTTTGTTTAATTTCACGGTTAATTCATAGTAGTGAAAACATTAAATTTACGTTTTAAATATTGAACTTTTAAATGAAGAAAAAATTTGAAAATTGCAATTGTAGAATCTATAGGGAAGAATTAGGTTTACTGACGTATTGCTACTGCTATCAAACATTTACAGTTGTATTCACTAATTTAGTCGGTTACTAATGGAAAACTTAGGAAATGAGTACAAAATCTATAAATACATAGTACGTCTCTTCATTTAAAATGAGTTTTAATAGTGAATGATCTTGAGTTTAATTTGTATGAACCATCCTTTTATATCGAACATTACGGATTCACTCTGTCGTAGAAAGTATGAGAATGTGTATACATATGTATTATTCTTCACAGCAACTACAGCGGCTGGTGCAAAAGTCAAGGAAAGTGGAGCAGTAACAACTGCGTCGGAAACAGACTCAGACAGTGAAGCCGATGATGACAACGATCCTAACGTAACACTGAAGGAAGGACTGGAGAATATCCGCCGGTTGCGATCTCTTTGCCATGGACTTGATCAGCAGTTTGGAGAAAAAACAAAAGAAACATTAGAAATATTAATAAGTTCTTTTGAATTCTGTTCGGCGAAAAGGAAATGCAAGAATTTAAAACAGTCTGTGTATGCATAATAGTATACTCTATGATATATGTACTCTATAAGCTGCTCAAATCGTTATTTTTTTCCTTCATAAAGGTGATTCTTATACGGAACTAATGTATTGAAATGCTTATAGGACGCTTATTCATTCGCAAAACAACTTCACCTCAATTCAGCGGTCGCCTCTTCAAGCGGCCAACATTTGTTTGACCCGACTGTGGCCGCTTTAGACAGGTTTCACTGCACTGTGTGTGTGTGTGTGTGGGTGTGTATATACTATATCAGAATGTTGCAAAATGCCATATAAAACATTTTTCCTCAAATTAGATTTTTATTATTTTATTATATTCGCGGTGGTCTTTCAGTCGGATAAATACGGTGTATGTATGTATATACATAAGCGTTTGGCAGTATTCTCATTGTAGAATGAAAAGAAGGGAATGAATGGGTTCATATCCTGCTTCCCTTCGCACCAGCTAGAGTGCCACCTGGGCAGAGCCCGCCAGGGTTAAACTGCGTGGAAGAAAATGCTTTATCATTTGAGGGCGCGACGGAGCGAGTCTTTGGATCACAAAACCCGGAAAATGTACGTGAGAGAAATATCCACTGCCTTTATCCTATCTCTCTCTCTCTATACCCTTTCTTTTTCCGGGCTGGAATCTTCGTCCATGAGGGGTTAAGGAGTAAGCCTTGCCATGCCGTACCTCATTGCGTGCGGAGAGCGGAAATCGTCCTTCATGCCAATGGAGAAAGAGAAGAAGCGTGGGAATTGAAGTGAGGATAGAGCGGCATTTTTGCACACCGACTATTTTTACTTTCTATGTGTAGCTGAGCCCGAAAAAGTGGTTTTTGCAATGCCGTCTGTCTGTCTGTTACTGGCTCTTGAGCCTAAACGGTACAGCGAAAATGAATGAAATCCTGTACTTAGGCATTTTATCACACTGAGCAGAGTATATGTAGAAATGGTTGACATTTCTCAATAATTAAGGGTAGTTTATTCTACGCATTTTAAACAACAATTCGATTTTCTCAAAAACGGCTATAACGATTTTCATCAAATTTCGTAGAGTTACTTGAGTTTACGTCTTCAATAATACTGCATAGTTCATATTTCTCAAAGCTGGCTTATTACTAGCTTGTTTGTAGTATATATAAGAATTTGCTATCATCCTAGTTAGTAAGTCAAAGATCAGTCTATGCCACCACTTTTTTGAAGAAATATATTAGCTGTAGTAGCTACATAGCTGGTCGTTTCTGTCCAATCCTCCCATGAATACTTTGTATATCCTAACAATCTCGGGACAACCCACTTCCACCTTCGACCCATCATTTCTGCATGAAAAGCAATATACCTACATTAAGGTCCTCAACATGTTTTCTTTTGGTCGCCATTGTCAAATATAAAAAGGGTAAAGTTCAAAAACATGCAAAACAGAAAAAAATAACAGAAAAAACATGAAAATACTTATTATTGGAAGTCACTTTTCTTCCTGAACTTTTAAACTGGCCAGCTAATCATTGCACTACCTCTTTGATACCCATTGTGTGTAGGTAAGAGGGAATCAGCAGATCGTGAAAAAAATAACAGAAAAATATTAACAAAAGTGAAATACCGTATATACTCGTGTATAGTACGAGTTTTTACGACCAAATTTTTATTGCAAAAATTGGGGATCGTACTATACACGAGTAATGCATTTGAGGATTTAAAATTCATGTATCTTCACGGGCATTTTCGGTGAAGTTATGCCACCCGCACGCATTCTAATGGTAGGCTAACCTTAACAGCGAGGTCCTTTATCGTTGTTATGTTGCTTCGTGAAAAGTAGAAAATTTTTCATATATACAGCTTCAAATTCACAAATACTTGATATAAGTGAAGATTTACGGGCACTTCCTTTCTTGAATTTTATGTATGTACATCTTTGTTTGCGTCTTTTTACAAGGGATGGATTGGAACGAGTTGGATTAAAAGTATCGTAGACGGCGTAAGTTTATGGAATTTCGACATCTTGGAAAAAAGAAATTACTTTGTAATATTCAACAGTCTTTATTGTTTCTTCAATCACACACTGATCGGTTTCCACTACAAAGTCATTCTAAAGGTGTTACGTCGGTTAGTAACACCATTAGAATGATTTTGTAGTGGAAACCGGTCGGTGTGTGATTGAAGAAACAATAAAGACTGTGGAATATTACAAAGTAATTTCTTTTTATCCGTTATCCCTACCTATTAAGTAGATGAGCGAGTGGAACCATTACGTACGCGGAACGTAATCCAGACGTACTAGAATTGAAACGATTTTATTTCATCTTGTGCAATCATGATTCATATCACTTTTTATTAAATGTTTTAGATTAAGATACTTATCCGAATTTTAGTGTACTCGCAGGAAATACTATTTACGACTTTACGGTCTATTTATTCTATGGTGGTGTGGAAAATCAAGATCGTTCGATATATCTCGCTCGTAACCATCGAGCTATCGAAACGAAATATATCGACCCTGGTGGAAAACTGGGGTCGTACTATAAACGAGATATATGAAAAAATCAGGTTTGTTCACCAAAAAATCAGGGGTCGTCTATACATGGAGTCGGCATATACACAAGTATATACGGTATATAAAAATCATAATGGATTGCTACGAAAACAAAAATGAAATACAGTAGGTAAGTAAAGACTGATAAATAATAAATAAACAGAAACATAAGAACTATTAATAGAAAAATGTATAAACTAATTTGTAAAATAGTAATAATTATAGTACTATTTTCAATGAATCTGCACATTTACAGTGGAAAGAACACATACTAGCAGTCTTTCTAGGTGCAGATATCTGCAAGCTTCTATTTTCATGATTCCTGTATTTACGCTATTCTGAGTTTTGTTTTAGAAAGCTTATATGAAGAAATTATGTAAAGCAGCAATATTCAGCATATATTTCCTGCGTCACTTCTTAAAACTAAAACAAGTTTGAAAGTTTTCATTTGATAAATTGATTTTCGACGAACTCGTCATTTTGGACAAATTTGCCCTTCGATGAATTGATCGTTCGACGAATTTTTTTCAACAAATTTACTTTCGACGAATTTGTTTTCGACGAATGTGCTTCTGACGAATTCGTTTTCGACGAATTTGTCCGTTCCCGCACAGGCATCCCATGTTACAACGCCCTTCTACTAAGCGACAATAATTCTCCAAAAGTTTTTAATTACGTCCTTGGTTATCGCGGGGAAAATTTATCACGCCCTTACAAGTAGCATCCTCTTACTAGCCTCTTTGATAAATCACTTCTTCATTCTCTCTCCGATAAACCATCACTCGTTTAAACTCCCTAAAGCGTCGTTCGTCATGCTCGAAAACCTCCACTAAAGAAACAAGATTTCTCCGAAATTGAACGAAATCGATTGATCAACTATGTCCATCCCTTCAGACCGAGTAAATTAGCAATTTTTCCGCCCTGAAAAATGATCTCAAGACTCGAGCGCTCTAGTTTTTGTGCCCCAAGTGACTTCATGTTATTTTTTACATCTCTTTTTCGGAAGCCGTAGTGTATTCTAGGAAGAGAAAACGGTTTCCACTTTCCTCATATATTAGCGTTCATTTCTCCTTTTTTTATATCATAGTTCCACTTAATACTTGTGTTTTTAATAGAAAATTTGACAGAAACAAATTGATGGGATAATACAAAATTGTAAGAAAGTAAATATAATTAATAAAAAGGAGAAAGGCGCAGAAAGCCTATAATAACTAAACATATACCGTAAACTTTCGTTTAAACAGATATCGAATAATCGAAACATCGATCAATCGGAATATCCATCAACCAGAATTTCGATTTAACGGAATTTCTATTAAACATAATTTGAAACTTTATTGCCTGAAATTTTTATACTGCATTACGTAAGTAGATGTATACAGTATTTACTTATTCTGTACCTATTAAAGATGCTAATACGTGATATAGCATTAGATTCGACTTATCTGTGCCATCTTAAATTTCTCAATATTCATTTTTACTTTCTCATATATGAGAAAGTATTGTTATCGCGAAAAAATTCGACCTCGAGATTTTTACGGAAATATACGTTTTAGGTGTCGCTGAATCCGAAAAAGTGGTTTTCGCAATGCCGTCTGTCTGTCTGTTACTGGCTCTAGAGCCTAAACGGTAGAGCGAAAATGAATGAAATCTCGTACTTAGGCATTTTATCATACAAATCAGAGTATATGAAGAAATGGTTGAAACTGATCAATAATTAAGGAAAGTTTATTCTAAGCATTTTTAACAACAATTTGATTTTCTCAAAAACGGCCAGAACGATTTTGATCAAATTTCGTATAGTTACTTGAGTATACGTCTGAAATATTACTACTTATGTCATTTTTCTCAATGAATGTGTATAAGGCTAGCTTATTCTTGGGCAACTTTAACAAAAATTGGATTTTCTAAAAACCGGCTGATACGATTTTCATCTTCTAAAGATAATAAACGACGCATTAATATATGACAAAGTTTGTACAATGTATGTTCTACCGATTTTTTCATTACTGTACACAACTGGTACAAGTAAATAAAAATATAAACCAATCGGAAAAAAATCGATCCTGAGCCAGAAGGCAAAACGAATGTTTCAGAGAACTGCCGAATTTATCTGTCGTTGTTTGCCTTTTCTTACATTCAACTTTTCCCCCTACATCTCTCTCTCTCTCTATTGCGCTACACCTCCTTTATCTCAGTGTGTCTGCCTCATTCGTTCTCTTAAACAGATGCTTTGTTCCGAAAATTTAACCCCATCTGTAATTATCTTTCTTCGTTATCAGTTTCCATTTCTCACGTTTCATAAAAACACTGCCCTCCTTCGCTCGCTTATCTTCAATTTTTCTTAATGCTTATCTGATCCTTTGCTTCCTTTTTTCATTCAACCTTTTCTTTGCATTATCCTTGTTCCTATGGCGGTATCTCGTATCTGCATCTCTCAATTTCTCCCTCCTCTGTACCTAATTTTCTCCAATCTCTTCCCCACCCGCCCTCCACATCATTTCACTCCAATCTCTCTCTCTCTCTATCTCCATTCTCCCTCTCTCCTACCACTCTCCTCCCTCCCCATTTCTCCATCACATTTATTCCCCCTTTCTCCTCCCATCCCCCTTCTCTCTTTTCTCTCTTCTCTCCTCCCTCTCCCTTTAGCCTATGTCTCTCTGTATTATAAAATCGTAATGTCATCGTGATGCTTAACGCTCTAATTTTGTGAATAATTCGATTATAAATAAACTTAGGAGCCCGAAATTTCTCAGGATTTCAGTGTTGATGAATATTTACGTTATCAATAAAAAAATTTCGAAAAAGATCACGGGTTCGACTCCAGTGGATTAATGTCGTTCCCCATAAGAAAACACGTAAAAATCATCTTTTTGTTTTGAAGACTTTCGTTCTTCTACTCATTAAAATATCTTAAAATTAAGTTATCGACGCGAAATATGCGCTAAAACACGCCAAAATGAACGAGGATTGTTATTCTTACCGTCGAATACTCAGTCTCATTGGAATTCGCTCATATTTTGAATTTAGACTCGAGTTTTGGTAAATTTTTTAACATTTCAATAATAAGATACTATGGTTACCGATATTATTGTCCTCGGTAATTTCCGTGCATATGCACTTAAATAAAGACTTAAAGATAAAAAACATTAAAACTTGCTCGAAATGACCGAAGATATGAATTTAATGCAAATAAATCGAACGCAGTATTCATGTTATTTATATTTTTTATCCATATTACCAAAATCCTATTTCTGCTTGTCTCTCTCTCTCTCTCTTTAACGCTCTAAACCTCAGCCATTTTTAATCTCCGAGAATTTCAGTCCTCTGAGTTTATTTTTTATCGATTTATTCAACTAATTTTCTTAATTTGTTATTAAAAACCAAACATGCATCCCTTATAAAATATATTCATTAAACTCATATTCAAAACATATTCCCGTTCAACTAATCTAAATCCAATACGTACATGGCAGGAACGAAGAAACATCGAGCAAAGGGGGAGGGGGAAGTTGGCGAGCGTAAGCGAGCAGGGAGCTTGCCCCCTAGTGCGTGTGTGTGTGTGCGTGCGTGCGCGCGTGTGTGTGTGCGTGCGTGCGCGCGTGTGCGTGTGTATATACTTCTTCAATGTAAGGATTATCCGTGCCCTACCGGACGCCACCCCCGCCCCCCTACTTCGACAGTGGGAGTTAGCCCACATCTTTCTCCTTGACTGTTTCTCTCTCTCTCTCTCTCTCTATATATATATATATATATATATATATATATATATATATATATATATATACCTTTTCCTTCTTTCCCCACTTCTCTCCTTCCTCTCTCTCTTCTCATTCTACTTACTTCCTTTTCCCCCCTCTCTCTCTATCCCGATCCTCAATTTCCCCATCTATAACCCCACTCATCCGTAGTATATTATCTACACGTGTACCAAACCTCTCTCTCTCTTATCTTCTCCCTACCTCTCTCCCTCCTCCACTTTCTTCTCTCGCCATTGATCGCTTTACCTTCCCCATTCCAAGCTTTCTCTCCGTCCATGCTATTCCCGAAATGAAACTTTCTCTCTTCTTTTATACCTTCCCATCTTTCCTTATTTCCTCATTTCTACCGCTTTTTATGGCTCTTTTTTGTTTTCCTACCTCTTCCTGACCCCGTCGTTATTTTCCTCTCTCGTCGCTCCAATACAAACACGCGTGGAACAACTCTTATGCCGTCAGTGAAACATGGCTTCAGAATTCAGTTATTGTCTTTATTGTAAATCGGTGTCGCTCTATTCGTGGGAACATCTCGAATCCTCCTCCCACTTGCGTAAATTTGAGACAACATCGTCCTTATGTCTTTCCTCTGGCAGAGGAAACACCTTTAAAATTCACATTCTATCGCAGTGCCTCAAATATTATTATTCCTATGGCCAACGATTCCTCATAACAATAAGTTTATAAAATTTAGAATATTAATTGAAAATCAACTGACCCTAGTTTTAATGTTCTCACGATTATCAATCACTATCGAGTATGTGTTCCATTTTACTGACTCTTTTCCTATACTTTCATCTTTCAATAACAAGTAATAAATTTCTATCGATTCCGTGCATATATTTCGGTAATATTAATATAGTTCATTAAATGCAATGGTGATACCTGTAAAATGTTTGCTATAACACTAAGAAAATTTTATATCGGCAGATATGTTTTTTATTTGGTTATATGCCGAAAAGAAGAAAAATGAGAAAACCTGTTATACTCGGTTGTTTGTCACCTTCCTTTTAACCTTAACTACTAACCATATTTAACATGATAATTGAACATCGTGGAAGATGTAAGATATTAAAGTTCATACACACGACATTATTAAAATATTAATTGATAACAAATTCTATACGCATTTATTACTTCATCACATTCCCTTTCTACCCTAAAACGAGTGTACGTTGTTATTCCATATACATAATATGTATTATATGACTGGCACATCTTCGATTTATCATTTTAGCGATGTATTCGATTATATTTTTGAAAAATTACCGACAACATATCATTTCTATGAAGTTTTTTATGCAGCTACTTCGGCGGTGTTTAATATAAACTTCAGTTTATATGTACTATCTTCCTTTCGTAGAAAATCTATTTTTTTAACCTTTCTGTTTTTACTTTCTCCATACGTAGTATAGAGAAAGTATTGTGATCACGAAAAAAATCGACTTCGAGATTTCAACGGAAATACACGTTTTGAGGTCCCTAGAAAAGTTTTGACTATTTTCTGCATGATGTCTGTGTGCGCGAGTGTGTATGTGAGATTGGGCGCTCTAACTCAAAAGGTACTTGCCATATCGTTACCAAACTTCACATATAACACTTTAGGACGAGCACAAAGAACTGATTAGTTTTTGGACAATAACGGTTAAGCGGAAGTCGAGGTTTATTCGAAACCCGATTCTGTTTTTGCAATATTTCTCCATTAAATCATCATTATTGTATATACAATTCTATACAAAGGTTATAGAGAATGTAATTTCCTACAACTTTCATTTGAAACAATTTTCCATAGCAGTTATTGATTAGGAATTATTTATAAATAATCGGTTTTTTCGGTTTCCATCAAATATCGCCTTAAAAACGTCGTAATTGATCATCTTCGTGAAGATCAAAGTTGTAGAGAATAATATTTCTTCCAGGTTTTGTTTGAAACAAATTTTCGTGGAACCATCCATTTCGAAGATATTTAACTTTTTCGTAATTTCCTGTATACAGCGCTACAACCATGTAGCGGCGAATCCCCTAAACATATTTAAAGTATAATTTACGTCAATACGGACGACTGTATTCTTTTACGATACGAAATAATAATTTTGTCTCATAATGCTATTCATAATAATTTAAATATCTATACCCCAAATATGGAGAAAGTCATGTGCTGGTCACATCAGATTTTTTTCCATTTTCAAAAATTGCCATTCCATTCCTTGTCCATCCTCGTCTTCTTTCCTTTGTGCCCTCTTCCAACACAAACATTCCTTTACTGATCGATCGACCGCTCCTCCCTCTCTCTCTCCCACACCCTGTGTCATAAGAAAAGACACCGAATGTCTCTCCATCCTTTCTAATGTTAATCGGACCAATCGTAAATCAAAGATGGCGGCCGCGCGAAATGAGGCAATAAAGTCGCAGTGATATAAAAAATAAAAGGAGGGACTCTTGAAAACAAATCGAGAATGTTGATATTTGTTCGGTGAGAAAGTGAAGGAATGAAGCGGCCTATACGAAGTCTGAGCGATCTTCTTCTTTTTCTTCGATTGCAAATTTTCGAATTACCTGTAATCGGATTGAAATGAAACTCGAACGGGAGACTATGCTATATACACCTTTAGAAGGACAGAATCAATAAAACTAGTAAACGTGAGATTTTTCACGTTGGTGTTTCTAAGGCAGAGTGAACTACCATTTTTATGGGAACGGAAATGTCGTATTTATGAAAGGAAGAGCTGAAAAAGCATTCGGTGGTGGGCAATGCTGCTTCAAAAAAACCCAATTTCATTTCCAAAAATCGCAACCTAAGTATCTGAAGAAAAAAATAACCTCTCTGTATTGATTACAAAGTTTAATTCGTGAATATAAGCGTTTGTCGTTGAAACAAGAACATTCTTATGAGATTCAAAGAGAGCTGAATATCTCCAATTCAACCCACAATGTCAATTCCTCATATTGAATCACGCCTGCGAGTATTTTTGGATGATTTTAAAATAAAATCCTTAGTATAAATTTCCGATTTTCGTTTTTCCGGAAAATCCGTTTCTGCGTTTAACTTCAAGGAATAGCTAAAGTAAACCTTCTCGGCCTCTAGAAAAAAAACCGGATTAATTTCCTCTAGTCGCAATATTTATCTTAGCAGAAAAAAATATATACGATTACCAATTAATTTGAAGACCGTGTGCGGCATATAGGCTATTTATATTGTATGTGTAATTACTGAACGTGAAAATATTCATCCCAAATAACCTCTCAGTATACCCAAATTATGGTTTAACAGCTGTCTCGATTACCCTGTCGTAAAATAAAAACCGTTATCGTTCGCATTACTGAAGCGAGAGCGAAATTTTCCCGAAGACAAACAAAATCTTAAGGAGATAATGAAGACCGCCGTAAAAACTGAGGGAACCATTCGGGAACAAATCGGCCATAAACATGCGATAGCTTTATCGCCATAACTTTCACAATATAGGGCGTCATATAGCAATTACACTTTCTAGTCGCCGTAATATCTTTTAAGTCTACGAGTTAAGAGCTTCTTCGAGATCCTGTTGACTCATTTAAAGAGAGGTTCAAGAAAAACTGGGAGCGATTTAAAAAAAAAGAACTTCGCCGTAAAATATTTTATCGTCCATTATAATCCATATCTCATTAAAATTTAATTTCGTATTTTTTTAATTGTTATTACCAGCAGTCAACACTTTAATTAAATCTCAGTAAAATAAAAATTTTCAAAAAGAACAAATGAGATATCCTTTCTCAAATCTAGAAAATAATCACGTGTTCGGTCAATCTATTAATAAAATAAAAGATTTTCTTGAACGCCAAGACGACCAATTACTTTTTTTCAAAAAGTCTTACATCTATTGCAGCCCATTATCCACACGACGACAAAATGTTATTACCGGGCGGCAGCTCCATAACAGTATAAAATGACCGCGCAGGAGACAGTTATCGAACCGGAGACTTCTTTCCCTTGGGATACTCATTTTTAGACCTTACTTCGACAAAAACCTCGGATAAAACGTGGAAGAGACGAGGTTATGGAGGAAAGGGAAAGAGATACTTCCAGGCGAAGACGAGAAGGAAACGAAAAGGAAGACGAGAGATAAATTCCCTGGAACGAGGAAACAGAATGGCACATAAAGAACAACCCAAGAGGGACACAGACAGAACGACAGAATACGTACAGAAACCAAAAGGAAGCAGAAGAGAATTAATAACTTGATACAGAGACGGCAAAATACGAAAAGAATAAAGAGGGAAAAAACTGACGTACAAGAGAGGTAAAATGAGATAAATACAAAGAGTACGCAATAAAATGGAAGAAAGAGAAACATTGAAAACACTGAGGAGAGAACGAAACAGAGAAAATATAGATGACAAAAACAGGAAAAAGAAAAACGAACGGAGAACAACACGTAGAAAGTAGCAAAGAAACAGAGAAAATAGAGAATCCTAGGAAACACGGAAAAAGACGGACGAAAGAGACATGGGACAAAAAGCACTGATGAAAGCGATGCTTTTAGATGGCGGGCGTAAAAGAAAAGGAGATGGGCCCTATAGGAGAAACTGATGGGATGGGGGGGAGGGGGGGATATGTGTGCATGTGCGTGCGTGTTTGTGCTAGAGCGTGCGCGCGCGCGTGTGTGTGCGCGGTGATGAGACTTAGAAAAGAAGAAGGAGGAGGTTAAAGGGGTCGTGGGGATGCGGAACAGATTGTGTGCTCCCAGAAGGAGTTTTCAAGAGAGAAACAGAGAGAGAGAGAGAGGTTTCCAGCTCCTTGGAAGACGAGAGAGGAGGAGGAGGTGAGAGAGAGAGAGGAGAGAGAGAGAGAGAGAGAGAGAGGGAGAGAGAGGAGAGAGAGAGAGAGAGAGAGAGAGAGAGAGAGAGAGAGAGAGAGAGAGAGAGAGAGAGAGAGAGAGAGAGAGAGAGAGGAGAGGAGAGAGAGAGCAGTAGTAAAGGGGTAGCAGAGGGGAACGTCTCCGTCTCACGAAGGATCCTAAAAAGATACGGTGGAGTGGGGAAGGAGGGGGGAGAGTTGAGGGGGAGTAGGAGGAGATACGCTCGGATCGAAGGCGGACGGAGGAGAAGGGGAACGCTAGTCGGGCGAGAGAGAAAATGGGGGAAGGAAACAAAAGCTTTTTAAAAAATAAGAAACGGGAGAGCTGGAAAGGAGATGAGGTCTGAAGGGGGAAAATAGTATATAGGAAAGGGCTGCTCGAAAAATATTGCTGCGTTATATCGAAAGAAGATGGTGTGTAACGAAGGGAGACCGAGTCTGCGGATCCGCACTCGCATTTGCCAATTAAATGGACTCATATATATATATATATATATATATATATATATATATATATATCATCATCATCATAGGTAGTCTGTCCGTTGACAGGTCCGTGATTATTCTAGGTTAGACATGGTTCTCCATACACTCCTATTTTCCGCAGTTTTCTTCATGTCATGATAGCTCTCTTTCCCTTTCAAGTCGTCTACCAGCTGAAACATTTTCCTACCTCTTTCTCTTTTTCCATCCAGTTTCCCTTCTAGCACTTCTTTAATCATGCACTCTCTCCTCAGGTCATGCCCAATCCAGTTCGCCTTCCTCTTTGTGATAGTCTGTATAATCGTTCGCTTCTCTCCTATTCTTCGTAGTACTTCCTCATTTTTCACCCTATCTGTCAATTTTATCTTCAGAATTCTTCTCCATGTCCACATTTCGAAGCTTTCCAAGTATTTAATATCATACATATATATATATATAAATACTAAGGAAGAGGAAAGGTAAGTAAGGATATTTTGGGCAACTAGGTGTTGAAGGAAACCCAGTGAACACTTACCGGAAGTAGAGCCGCTGGGGTGTTGGAGAGACACATTTGTAGAGGTTAGAGCTTTCGGGATGATCCCTTCGTCAGCACAAGAGAGACACAACTCTAGTTGCCCAAAATATATATATATATATATATACATACACACAGTGTGGGACCCTGTATCCGGATAGCCAGTATCCGGAACGTTCCGGAAACCGACAAAGTGTAATATTTAAAATGCACGCCAAGTAATTTGTGTTTGTTGGTGGCGCCACTGATGTGTTTTATAACCAGTCGATGGTGAAGGCTTGTATTCTCGTGATTTTTGCTCACATTTTTACTGCAGAGCAGGTGTATAATGCTGACGAGACTTCTTTATGTTGGAGGTATATTCCTAGAAAAACTGTTGTTGCACCAGAGGAATCAGCACCCAGTGGGTTTAAAGACTCAAAAGAAAGGAAAACAGTGCTAGGTTGTACATTTGTTTGTATATTTTAGGCCTGGCTACCCGAATTCCGGAAAAAAAACCCTATCCGGCAACCCTCAGGTCCCAAGCATGCCGGATACAGGGTTCCACATTGTGTGTATATATGTATATATCTATATATATATGTGTGTGTGTGTGTATCTCGCTAAGATTTTTACTTCGTGTCCGAGGAAGAAAAAGATACCAGAAACATGGGACCACGCATGTACTATCCGTCTGCACAAGAAAGGTTCCAAAGAAGACGAATAACTACAGACCGATCAGCCTACTCCCAACAGTCTACAAAATATTCACCAAAATACTCACTATGCGCCTTCGATACCATCTTGATTCTGCCCAACCCAGAGAGAAAGCTGGATTTCGCTGTGGGTATAACATGATGGACCATATCCAAGTCGTGAGAGAGGTAATCAGTCGGACTAACGAGTACGAATTACCTCTATGTATGTGCTTCATGGATTACGAGAAAGCATTCGACTCTGTCCGAACTTCTTCAGTGTTACTTGCACTAAAGAAACAAGGATTAGAAGAAACGTACATAACCTTGATCAAGAAAATCTACGAAAATGCGACAAAATCTGTCCAGCTGCATGAAGAAACGAGTGCCTTTAAGACCGAAAAGGGAGTGGGACAAGGAGATACTATGTCCCCTAAGTTATTTACAGCAGCTATAGAGGAAATATTCAAAACGCTAGACTGGGAGGAAAAAGGTATAAAAGTAAATGGAGAACATCTGAGTCACCTGCGCTTTGCAGATGATATCATACTGTTCGCAGGGAGCCCAGAAGAGATCCGCAGAAGAACTGAAGAGCTTGAGCAAGCAAGTCGAGAAGCTGGACTTAAGATGAATCTTAATAAAACAAAGGTTATGTACAACTCCTTCACAAATTCTGAGAAGATACATATCAACGGAGCAGAACTCGGAGAAGTAAAGAGCTATGTTTACTTGGGTCAACTCAGCACTACTGATGGTTCGCTCCTTGGAGTAATCAACCGGAGAGTGAAGATGGCATGGAGTGCTTTTGGTAAGAATGCGAACATCTTTAAATCAAATATTCCAGTCTTCCTAAAAAGGAGACTGTATGACCAATGTGTTCTGCTTGTTCTGACATATGGTTGTGAAACATGGACCATGAATTCCAGAATGATACAGAGCCCGCAAACAACACAGAGGAGCATGGAGAGATGCATGTTAGGGATCACCCGAAGAGACATCAAGAGGAACGACTGGGTAAGAAAGAAGACGGGAGTCTGTGACGTGATTAGTGTGAAGGCGCTAAAATGGCAGTGGGCGAGCCACACTGCTAGAAGAAATGACCAGCGTTGGACGTCCAGTGTCATCGAATGGATCCCAAGAAACATCAAGAGACCGAAAACAAGATCGAAAGACAGGTGGGACAGAGAGCTTGTTAAGTTCTTGGGGCAAACTTGAAGGAGGGAGGCAGTTGACAAGGAAAACTGGAAGTCTAGGGGAGGCCTTCATCCGTCTGAAGATTGAAAAATGCTATGATGATGATGATACACACACATACATATATCATTTCAACGATATCGTGGATTACAAATACTATCCTTTTCTATCCTTCTTGAAGTGTTATAACTCAATTTTATTTACCGGCACGTCATTGACAATATTAATATCTCTAAGGAGTGGAAAACGAAAATCTTTACCTGGAGAAGGATTTAAACCTGGTCTCAAGAGTTGAAATAAAAATTGCCTATGACTGATAATAATAAAAATGGAAACAGTTTTAAAAATAAATAGACAACGCTACATTAAACTAAGATCTTTTAACAAACAAAAATAAATAATATCGCAAGAGCTAATACCTATATATTTCATTATTTGTGCAAAGAGTTCTAACTTGAAAACAAATAGACATATCAAAGTCTTATGAATCGCAAACGAATATCTATAAGAAAATTAAAATCTTGAAATTCCCCTTGTTTTTTTTTATGTAATACCACAGTTCGCTAACAAAGTACCAATTAAAAATTCCTCGAATCCAGTAGTATAAAAAGTTTAAACAATTAGATCAAAATTTATATTTTCTTCAACGAAACTGTGGTACATATAACAAAATTTCTAATCGATGGAATTTAATTATTCCCGAAAATCTAATCATTAAAAAAATATTCTTAAACGAAATAATTGTAGGAACACCACAAACGAATGGGAAACGTAATTCAAACCTTAGATTTTGAATTTAAAGTTCAGAAAACTATAAAATGTTTTATTAGGAAGAAGGACTGATGAATCGCTTACAAGCACAGAAGTTCAGAATACCATTACAAAATAATATAGACTCTGATAAACACATACATATTACGCTGGACCCTAAACACCGAACACTGCAGAATAGACCTTCTTTTTCCCACACTTCTGTGACATAGGCAAAGTTGAGAATCCAAACAGAGAAGGTGAAGAAGGAAGGAAAAGTACGGAATTCTAAAGGAGATAAAAAGAGTGCGTGTGTTCGTAAAAGCGTCACACCGGTGACTTGAATGGATCTTGAAGATACCAAAGGAAGAAGAGAGACGTGGGAAAGGGTAATGGGAGAGGACTATATGAGGATACAGGATGGAAGAGGGTAGTTTGCCGAGTATGTGTGTTAAAGCAAGGAGAATGGAGAAGAAAAGAGTTTGCGCCAAGTTTTGGAAAGGGAGCGGCGCGACGCTCTATCCACTGTATAATGCGGAAATTTCCTTTTTCCGGAAGGAATAAGGAGGTGGTAATAAATATATATGTATGGGACAGAAAAGGTCGATTTCGGGCCCGAAAAGGAATAACTGCATTTTTTTATGTGGGCGGGGGGAGGGAGGAGGAAAAATCCTCCCTCTCCAATCTCTCCTTTTACACAAAAGAAATGACGCGAAGTAAATTTTGATGGAAAAGGATGAGAGAAAAGGGGGAAGGGAGAAAGATAGAGAGCTGAAGGCGGCCAAACAAGATATGAACCCTCGCCCAGTAAGGCGAAATAAGAGAAAAAGCTTTGATTTTTTCCCAGGGGTAATAAATAAGAGTGAAATGACGTAATTTTCGGAACACGCTTTGCGCCGAATACCCTTTATCCTGGCGCGAAATTGTTTAGGAAAGGAGAAAGGGGTGTGGATGATCTATCGTCAGCGATGAAAGGGACAGGTTCGGACGAGAAGACGACGCGAAATTTTATGTTGAAAAAATAGTCAAATATCTTAATTATAATAGATACACTTTTTCGGATGTTTAATCCACAAGTGTGAAATGATCAAGAATATGCATTAATTTCTTATAGAAGTAAACTAATTGTTTGTGAAACATCGAACTTTCGTTTCCGTTTTATTTTTCCTATATTTATTGAAATAAAATCCATCTTATTCGCATTAACGTCCACTTTGATAAAAAGGCTTGCCAGACCATAGTTTACTCTGTATATTTCAATCTTTGTTTTATTTATAATATAAAATAGGTAAACTTCAGGACCAGATGAATACTTAATTGCTTAAATCTATACCTTCATATAAAATAAGTCCATTTAAATAAAAAAGGTTACATATAGCATGTAAAACGAACTAGTTGAATAGCTGTACAACACATCTTAGGAAAGACACAAGCAGGACAGTTAGTAGCTGAAGCACTGCGCATGCGCAAATCATGTCCCAGCAGCATCAAGGTAAACAGCCTCTGGTTTTCGCAACGCAAAAACCCGAAGAAAGGAAAATGTCCACGTACAATTAAACCAAATCGCGAATCTTCCGATTCGCAAAGATATCGGTCAGAATGAAAAACGGAAGAGATTAAGATTTATGAAGAGGAAAGGCGAAATTAATTATCGGCCCTTATCCAGATTCTCCTAAGCAATCCTATTCCTTGAAAGACAGTCCGGAGACCCTCATTTGCGCCGCCAAGGCCATTTTCCTTAATTTTGTCCCTCGTCCTCCTTCAAACTACTCCCTCATCCCCTTTTCACTCCACGCCACCCTCCCCTTAATCCTCATCAGTCAACACTCCGATTACTGTTTAAATCCGAATCCCTGGAAGAATAATTTCCAAAATCTTAATTTAGGAAAAGAAGAATGAAGAGGATATCAAGTGCTCTTCAAATTAATAAGACGTAATCGATTATTTTTTTATGTTTTCCAAATATATATACAGGGCCGTGCCCAGACATTTTGCCGCCTGAGGCGAGATATAACATGGCGCCCCCTGGCCTTGCTGGCCTTATGAATTTATTTTGATAGGTTTTCATTTTTGTCAAATTTGGCGACCCCTTCAAGATATATGTATATATAGATATATGTGTGTGTGTGTATGTATATATATATATATATATATATATATATATATATATATTAACAGTCGAGATAGAGGTTTCTGAGTGATGGCTAAGCATTGATGCATCGCGATTTGAAAAATAAAAAAGTTTTAAAAAAAGACGTTTGTTTGAAAGAGAGCTGAGAGTGTTTTCTTCCCGTTTAAACGCAAAAAAAATTCGGGTTATAGCTGTGGAAGGGAGAGGATGGATTCATCTTTATTATCCGTAGATTGATTATCTGGACCAAGTGTCGTCATATTCTTCTGGCCGTCGAACACAATAGATTTTCGATGAAGATTAATGAACGGCCGACGTAATAAAAAAATCCATACTCTTAAAAGGTTTATTGAACCTCTAAATTCTTGAACAATAGACCGCCTACCCCGGACGTCGAAGCTCGATGGATTGCGTCGTCGTTTTGGATAATCTTTTGGCAGCTCTCCGAAATGTTAATTTCCTCCGTCGATTTTCATAAATGTGAGTCCGCGAAAATATTTTCGAATAGTTCGAAAGGAAATATACTTACAACCGCTTTAAAACAGACAATGGCATCAATTTTGAATTGAGGCAGTTTGTTTGGATTTTAACTCAATTAAACCTGATATTAACTCTTCCGGAACTGTTGTGCCTGTTCATATATTTGTCGTTTGCTTCCAGTTTATATTTAATTTGTGCGTAACATTCTTTAAAAGCATTTTATCAACGAAAAATAGACATTAAAAGGGCTACGCAAACAATACGCCTATTTCGGCTAAAAAGAAGCTCTAATCAGGAGGGATTCACCGATATTAGATTCTAATTATGTCTCATTTGTGAATCGGTTTAGTTAATGAAATTAAATATTTTCCAAAACATGGAAGACGGCTTATAATACATAAAAATTCGGAAAGGAGTACATTCCCATTTCATAAAGTCGAAGAGGATATTTTTCTAACTTGAAATGATATAAATCTGTCCATTTATCTAACAAAGTTTTTATAATAAGACAACTACCCCTTTAATTAGTTAAAGACGAAGTATAACAAATCCTTATAGTATATTCATAAATCGTTAACTTCTACTCTTCTAGCCCTACGGCATAGGTGTCAGCGAGGTTGCACGATTTCTCGCTTCACCACGCGGGAGCATTCGCAGGCACAAAATCTCTTTAATTGACTTTCTCTTGCTATTGCATTTATTTAAATTAATATTTTTGATCAGCAGATTCATTTACAATATAATTACAATACAATATAATTTTAACTGAAAAAAATACACGATTACGAAATTAAAAAAGTCTTTATGATATATTTTAGCTTTTTAAAGTTTGTTTCCGAGAAGGAAGCTAACATAACGTTTATTTCTTTTCCCCACTCTAGAAAAAAATACTCCATTATTTACTTTTCATTCTATTGAATAGTGTATTCAGTTGATTTTTTTTAAGTGTTTACTAAAATGATTTTTTTAAACCTTTTTTCTTCGGCGAAATAAATTTATGTAGCAAACTGATTCATTTCGGATAATTAATTAAATTGTTACCTTAAAAGGGAAAATGTTGTGTAATTCATAGGCAACCGCTTTCCTTTGTTTGCATCGAATCAAAAGAGGAACAATGCTCGAATCCCTCCCTGTAATCACAAAACGGCCTGTAAAAATAACGAATTCTATTCATTTATATAAGTTATTTGACTGAATTCCAGCGTAATGAATATGTCTCTATGTTTATAAAAGCAGACCCATCCAGCTATCATAAAAGCGCGCGTAAATAATTGCTTCCCTAATAGCCCGCGTACGAGCAACGATATCCATATGTTTTTTTCTTTTTTAAATTATACCTACATCTTTCAAAGCCTCACGGCGCGTTAACGACATCCAGATCCACATTCGCCGTGCCAGGCTAACGTCCATAACGCGGAAAATACGCGTCATTTATTGAAATTTCTCTCTTTATCGCCGAAAAATTCGTAGATCGATCGCTCTTCGAGGGACCGCAAAAGGGTGCAAATCCGTGAAAACCTACGTCTCCGAGAACGCGAACAAGATATCCCGTAAAAATACAATAAAATGAAGGGGATCACGTCTTACCCCGTTCTATTATTTTCCTCCTTTCCGCCGACATTAGACCCCTCCCGAATCCTCTCTCGCTCGCTTCTTTCCCACCCTTTATTCTTCTCCTTGACGTAAAAAAAAAAAAAAAAAAAATCCCGATACTACTTTAAGGGGGGAAAAAAACTGTCCTTATGCTACGTTCTTACGCTAATGTCCGACTCCTCCAATCCCACGCTTCTCTCTCCTTATACCCTTCGCACATCTCCTCCTTATTTCGTAAAATCCCCCCAAAAAAAACTTTATCATGCCACTCCATTTTCCATTCTCGTCATTCCCTCGCGCGCAATTCCCTTCGCGGCGGCGGGACAGAATAATAAAAAAAAACACTATCGAATTATGCTATTCTTCCGACCCTCTTTTTTTTCGTCCTCCTTTTCGCGCCCTTCCCTTCGTCGCATTTTCTCGATTTACGCTTTATCTCCTCTTTTTTTATGTTCTTCTTTCATCTATCTCCCTCTACTTTAAGCATACACACGCACGCAGACTTGTCCCATAGAGCGCTCGGCATTTCATTCTTTTCGGGAGAGAGAAATAAAAGAATCGACGATTTTTTTTTATTATTTCCCCTTTCTGAAAATATTCTCCCCTTCTCAATCCCTTATGATTTCCACCCACCCTTCCTCCTCCCCCCTCTCTCTCCGATTATCTGTCTCTCTCTCGTTTTTTCCTTTCAAAAAAGAGATAAATCCAAGCTTTGACGGAAGGAGGTAAAGGCTAGACATGATTCCGACCAATCCCATTCCGATGACGATTCCCTTGCAATTTATTTTGGCTCCACGAAAATGTGAAGCCTTGCCTCATTGGTCGCCACTTTTGACCATTATGATCGCCTTTCTCGTGACAGTTCTTCATCCCATCTTCATCCGCTCAAAAACAGAATGAGAAATAGGAAAAGTTAGGTTAATTCCAGTCCCATCCCGTAAAACGTCTTTACACTAAGTACCTAAAGCAGTTTTTCGAAGTTTTTTTTTACATAAAACTAAGGTATGAATAATTAATTATTGAACTGAAGTAATTTATCTTTTTTAATCCACAAAAGTCCTAAATTGACACTGAATTATAGATATCACTTTTAACGACTTCTATCCACTTACAAACAGATAGGGACATAGAAAAAATGAAGGTAATTACAGCCCGATCTCTAAAAAAGTCCTAATTGTTAGAAATTTTCAAAAACTTAATCAGTTCGTATCTAATTGTAAAACTAGTATATGCTTCATTACTATTTAAACTGAGGCAATTAATTTCTTTTAAATCCAAAAAATTAATATGTTAACATTCAAGAATTGGATGCTGGATGCAAAAGTAGAAAAGGGATCCCCAAATAATTAACCTCGTTTTTTCTTTAAAAAATACCCATTTTACACTGATTTTTTTATTTTTCGTTTCTTGTTGCATCTTACTCAGAGCAAAACAGTCTTCTAATATACGAATAGCATCGCCATTTACTTCCAACACTTTAAGCTAAATCAATCCCATGAATATGTCGCGTCCGAATTATAGTGAATTCCCGCATCAGTGCAGTCCGCTTTATCATCGTGGTAACTGCGGTAGTACCGAGCGCGAGCCTTGTGGTACTCGCGCTCACGTACTTATATCCCTAACGAAATGGAGGATTTCCCTGGAGACTGTAGACCCACGACTGGTAATCGCTCGGAGGGATGTAGACGGGATCACAAAGGGAGAAGGACTTCGCTGACACGTTCCCGTCCTGTACTGGGTGTAATCCGACACCTCGTTCGCTTCCTCACCCCACTTTCATCCTTCCCACCATCCCATATACCGTCTCTCCGAACACTCGCCTCCCTTTCCAGCTTTGTCCGCCTCAAACTGCTCGGAGACCTCGGAGGCATAATTTAGTTACACGATTCGCTCACTCTTTTGACGGCCGGTGTAATATGTTACTTGATTGTCTGCTGTTTGGATTGGATTAATGCGGAATGCATGAGAGACGGGGGAAGGAGACGGAAGGAGTAAAGGAATAGACGCGTGAGGGGAGTAAAGGGAGGGGAAAGGGCTTGAGCGGAGGCCTGTCAGTTTACGGCGTGACGCGGCTTCGTACGGGTACGTACTTTAAGCCTTTGATCGAATTAGAACTTTATACCGATCCCTTTAACCGACTTTTTAGCGGTAAATGTGTGTTAGGAGGGAAATAAGTGCCGTCATAAATGTTTAATAATGCTTAATGGTCCGGCCATGACACAATTATTTATTTATAAATAGTTTGACTTTATGCGAAAAACTTACCAATGCTTTCTGAAGTATATGTTGTTAACATGCGTGCATTCAATATTATTCTAGCGCGGCTTAGGTCCAAAATGTTTTTATAAAAGAACAAAGATGTAATATATAGCTGCATTGATTTGCCTTGGAATGTAATAAGACAATACATTATAATTCATGAGAGGGAAGTAATGATAAATTTCTCAATAAAATAATATGACGTGATTGTCGCACAAGCTCATTTCAACTTAAAAATGCTATATAAACAAATATATGTGTGTGTGTGCGCGTGTGCGTGTGTGTGTGAAGAGTGATTATAAAATGCAAATTGTGATCGTGGGTGGCTTCGGCGAATCAAAGATGTTACTTTTTCGCATACAATTCTTTGTTTAATAAAATTTGCCGGAAGTGTTAAAGAGAAAATCGAGTGTTATATGAATGCTTAGAATAATCTATAATACTAATAAAGCAGAAAGTTAGTATGTCTCACCGGTAAAGTGTAACTAGAAGGTTGAAATGTTGCATGTCGGTACCTTTCCGAAATTCATCGATGGGAAAAATCCGGATACTCTATATGCATTAGTTTAAGTAGGACAAAAAAATTATTCTTGATGGCTTGATGGCGTTAATGAAAGTTGTGTTGAAATTTCGAAAAAGTGTATTGTTCGTTATTGTTTATGAATAATCATTTAATGTATTGATAAAAATGGTTTAATATATAAATTATTAAAACATACAGTTGTGAATTTCTTGATGCGATATTTACACGTATCCTGCCTTTAACCTGGATTGAAAGTTACGGTTAAGCATTACGGGATTATTTTTTAAATTGAGATTTTTCCCTGTACTTGGAGGGTTAAATTTTAAAATTCTGTGTGACTATTAAGTACATTATATGAAAATGAAATATTACTTTCTTAATGAATAAGTATATATTAAACCAATACCTAAATTAAAAATGTTTTCCCAATTTTTCTGAGTGAGATAAAAAATATATATTTTTTGGCTCAACGCTGTAGAATGTCTCAGATTTAAAACTGCTTGGAAAGATCTTGAAAACATAAATTCAGAGAACTCCTAAAAGCGCTGTTCTGTAACTCTGAAAGAATATTGGAGTGTACACAAAAAGAAAGCCAACGAATGGAGATGACGAATCGCCGAAATAGATTTCGACTGTGTCGAAATAAGCTGGAAAAAAGTCATTTTTTCGCTTTTGCCGAAGAAAAAACGGAAATTAAAGGGAAATAAAGACATTTCGCTTCTTCTAGTATAGTGTATTGAAGAACGCACTTAAAGTCGAGCTATTTCTCCAGAGATGGCGTACCATGATATACCTCTCCATATAAGAATGACTATTATGAGAAATTTTTTGTAGACGAAACCAATTTTTTGTAAACATTGGATGACAACTTAGGAAACAATTTTACTCATGCAGAAACATTAACAATAACACTCGAAGATAGTGGTAAAGCCTTAATTGTTCATTTCAATACGAAATAAAGTGAAGGATTTGCTACATAAATTCGGAATACATTCTTAGGTAATTTAACTGACACTTCTTTTTTCTCCTTTATAAATAACTTCTTCTGTTGGAATATTATTGAAATACTTTTAGCGGGTCATGGTAGTTCAATGATTAATATTCTGGCTCGAGTCGTGAGTTCGATTCCTGCAGAGGTCAGAGTTGTATGTGCTGGTTAATCATTGATACGCCAACCGTAAAAGGCCGCTAAGTGTTCCTAATGGTCTAGTTAAAATAAATAAATATTCACGTTTCTAACAAATGTACTGTCACTCCTCTATTAAGAGTCAATGCCCATTACTCTTAAAACCCAATAAATTCCAGATTTGACGTAATATATTATATTTAACATTTTTAAAATGTTAAGTTGGCCTCATCGCTTCGTAGGAATACAGTTTTTCGACCTAATACAGCTACTTCGCGAGTTCTTTTAAGATTCCTGTGTATTTTCCGGGTATTTTCCTGTCCAATTTAAACAGGAGAGACGGAATTGCCTCATTTTTGGTAAAAATGAATTAATATTATAACGCTGCCGCCCTTCAAATAAATTCCACGCATATAGCCTCCCGTAATGAAATTGGTTTTCACTAAGAGCATTAAGTAAAGCCGATTTCCCGCCCTTGTAAACCTATTATGGAAGTAATTACTTTTTAAAGTTCAAGTTTGTGTTTTTAAAAACTATATTCGCTGAGTACACAATGTATATTTTTGAGAAAATCCCATCTAACAATATTTTAATCTATGTAAAATTCCAATCTCTGACACCATCGATGCGTCTGCAAAAAATGCACTAAATATTTTGTCCAAATACCATACTTATGAAATATTTTAAATTAATATACACAACGTAAAAAACTTCAAAAAAAGAAAATTAGGACTAACAACTGTTATTTTTTTATGAATGCTTTTAAAAATCGTATTTACACAAAATTCACATTAAGATAAAAATAATTTAAATCAGATGGTCCTCGAAACAATAGTAAATGAGAATGAATCAAATCACGAATGCAACAAAAGAATAGGAAAATAAAACAGGGATTATTGAAATTATTTGAGAATAAATTGTACAAAATTCAAAAGTAAGAGAGAAGTTTTAAAGACAAAACTACCGTTAACTACGTAACCAACGGCAAAGTGTTAGAAAGTATCGATCATTAAACAAATTCAGAAGTTATGGAAAAATAAAATATTCCACGAATAAAAAAATGGAAATATTTATTTGGATACCGTCTGGAAGTCACGTTATCTATACTTAGCGTTTTTATCAGTGCAAAAGCAAAGAGATTATACCCATACATCTTTCGGCAGTTTAAATCAAGTTGTGAAACGTCTTACTCCAAATGCGTGAAATAATGCATCCAACGGTGTATTAAAAATATCCAAATTATACGCAGGATTCGATTCCGAGTACTTCGGAAGCGAAATAATAAAATAAACCCATTAGCCACATCCCGGATACGTCGAAAATAAACCCATTAGCTACATCCCGGATACGTCGTTAAAAAACCTCAATTAAGGCAAAAAAAACGGAAAATGCGACGCGCATTTTCCTTTCGCAGGGGTGCGTGCAGTCAAACCTTTCTCCCCATTTAAGTGGGCCGTGGTTTCATATTTGCATGGCACGTAACCACCGCCTAACCTTCGACCCAGGGTACAACTCCTCACATCCAAAAAGAAAAAAAACCTCTCGACCCCGCATGGACACGAAGCTGTCATCCTTACAGGATACGACCACACCCTCCCTCTGAAATCTCTGCCCCCTTCCAGACCCCGTGATTAATGACAGGGCATATCCTGCACCAGCCGAGTTATGTGACTCCCATGATTGCGCATGCGCGGTTGAGCAGACACCGATGCTCCTATCGCTCTCGGAATAAGAGAGAGGATTTATGAATAAAAATAATAAACTTTTTCAAGAAATACGACGCGTGTCATAATAGATTCATAGATCTGTTTACGGTCCAACGAGAAACCACATACCATTTCTATGGGGAAGCTTCAAGTGCCTACAAAAAAGTTTCAATTAATTTGGCCTAATTATTTTTTTTAAACACGGCAAAGAAAAAAAATGTGTCTACTTTTTAAAATTTTGATGCATCAATATTAGCTATCATAGTACGCCCATTTTATCCACATTCGTATCATTTAGAAATTTTCGTAAAAATAATTTTGCGTATTATACCGATAACAGATGGTTATAAATGCAACTCATATATAATGATTTAGCAAACCCCGATGCAGTATCTACGAGTGAAATTAAATAGTTACTGTTAATTGCATCCTATCAAAAAAGAGGACAGACGAAATGACTGAATTAACCGGATGACGGGTAAAAGGATTTCATCCGAGTGTTTTCGCAGAAATAGCATTTCGCGTGTTTCCGTATTATGGAGGCATAAGCTTTCCAGTAATCGGAAACAGACGAATGAAGACAGATGCAGTATTTCTGACATATGGACATGGCTGGTTGATCGGTGATGGAATACGTACAAGGGTAATCTCAGTAACGACATCTTCTATGAGCAACCAAATAGACAAACAAAAAAATAATTCAATTTTGGGTTAACTCTTTACTATTATATGTACTTAAATTACATATTTTAAACAGCCATAGAAAGTTATATCTTGAGCCAATATTTAAAAAAATAAATACTGGGAAAAATAACAATATTGCAATGACGTATTCATTGCACGTAATTAATCTCTGGAGTGATAAGTGAATCAATTTTAACGCGTTACATGCATTATATATTCAATATTGTACAGCGATAGATATATTATGGCTTATCTACAAAATTACCCTCAAATATGTATCAGTTATGCATTCCCTATCAAAGTATCATTACATAAGTAATATAATTTAAAACAGATCAAATAGACGTCTCCATTGGCCATATTTACCGTACCAAAAGCCGAAAACCACTCCCGCAAACTGTATCGACGTATAAAACATCCGCGGTCCCAAAAATAAGCGGACGATTATGTCTTCAGCAAGAGAGGCAAAGAACTACTTCAGAAAGCTTCCTGCTGACCTCTTCCACGACCTAAGATTGCCTTTTCACGTCACAATCCTCGGAATGTTATTTCACTCTTCAAAACCCAAACCCTCTCTCCAATCCAGAAGCCCCTCCCCCTCCTACCACTCTCTCCCTCCTCTTACTTCCCTAAAGATTTATTTCTTGATTTATGAATTCCAGAGAGGGAACAAGAATTGTGTGTTCGGGAAGTGGGATGCGGGCAATAGGACGAGGAAAGGGGGTTGTGTGGGAGGGGGCGGCGGAAGGACGGGAGAGCGAATGGGGAACGGATAAAGGGAATGGAGAGGTGGAATGACGGAAGAAAGGAAACGGAGAAGGGCAAAACGGGGCGAAGTCGGAGGAAGACATCCATTCTGCTCTCATCATGGAGCTAATCGAGGCGATGGAGGTTCCGATAACGAGTGATTAATGCTTTGGAACGAAACCGCGAAATTGTACGTGGGAGAAAGGTATGAGAACGTAAACCTTAGGAGACGGTGAACGCCGTAGGAGAGCGGGGAGAAGAGAAGGGGGGAGAATATGGGGAGGAGGTCACGAAAGCTGCATATAAACGTATGGACAGAGAGAGAGAGAGAAAGAGGGGGAGAAAGAGAGAGGGGAAAGAGAATGGGGGGAAGTATCATTACATAAAGAGGCGTAGGAAACTTGACTGCACCGATACCCCGAATTAATTTCAGATCGTCGAACCGATAAAAACATACAAGGGCTATTAACAGCTAACATAATACTTAACTGAATTTGCAATCCAGGCCAAATACCCTAAATATTCGATTTTTGATCGCTTACGATAGTTCAGTTTCAGCAAAAATGATCCAACTAAAAAAATTAGGTTATTTATTACAGCCAAACCATGTAAAGTTACTCGGGAAACATTATTATTATGTAATATTTACACAAAAATCTGTAAATTTCGCAAAATCTGTTATTGTAACGGCGAGGAAGAGAAAATGAAAAAAAATGTTTCGTCCCCTAACATTGCATGTTCATTTGGACAAATGTTTTAACAATCTACGAAATATATTTTAAATATTACCACAGGGAAAATAACAGTTAAAAATAAATATAAATGCTTAGCAAATTCACAAACAAAATTATAAGAAGAATAACAATCCTAAAATTGCAAAAGCGATTTGTTTATGGAAAACGGAAAAAAACCTGTCAACGTTTTGAACCCATTTTCATAAACATATGCAAGTGCATACGTATTCATCCTAAAATATGAGATGTAATACATGAAATGATGTTCCGACGCTGAGAAAAGTTTGAGAAATAAGAATATTTAAAATATGAACAACGTAATCAAGGTAAAAGAAGCAGAGCATTTCATGAGAAACGACTGAACGATGAATTAATAACGATGAAATTTTATATCGATTAATCAGTAAAACGTAATATTTAACTGCTTTTAGCAGCTCCATGCATTAAGATATTTTCATTTTTACGGATAAATACCTACAGCTACAAAAATCAGTTTCAGAAGGTGTGCAGGGGACCGGCTGGCGTATGGGCACATTATAATAAACCGAATATATCCTATAATAAATTACATCACACCGTCTTTGTTCTGGGAAATTTTCATCTTTCTTTAGGGTTCATAATAACTTTCAACCGAAAAACGAATAAGGAAAAAGGTTGAAAGTAAAATGAAAAAGAAACAGAGAAGGCGAACCATGTAGAAGATATCTATATGTGTGTTATATATATATATATATATATATATATATACACATACATACATACACACACACCCATACATATTCTGGGTGGCGGAGGAAGCTAGGGAAATTGGAACGGTCTGGACTTTTTGGTTTGGACATCCACTGTGCTCCCATCGAGATTGGGGGGGCTAGGGAGAGGCGGAGGAGGGACAGTGGGGGAACTGGTGGTCCCTCTTGAGGGTCTGGCTATTCATCAATTGGAAGGGGAGTAGGTTGTTAGGGAGGGGTGCAGAGGAAGGTGGTAGTGGGGGGAAAAAGCTGTGGAAGTGAAGGGGAATGGAGTGAGGGTCGGTCGGACGAGAGAGAGAGAAAGGTAAGATGGATCTGGGGTACTGGAAGAGTTGGCGGAACAGACCTGTGGGTCCATGGAGAGACTCTGCGAGACGTCCAATCCGAACGAGAGCTGCGGCTTTGGTGAGGGAGGGGGAGGGGTGGGAGGACAGGGAGGATATCATGGATTGGAAAAAAATATTTCTGTCGCAAGACAGAAGTATTGCATTAAGTTTTTTGGTGGATTACGAACTGTATTACGGTTGGCACTACATATGGCCACGAAAACTAAAATGCGCATGACGAATTGAGAAATCTTAATCTCGAGGGAAATATGTAAAATACTTACAAATCAAACATAAATGAAAACTGGTAAGATTCAAAAATGAATACACGAGGCCATCTTATTGCATGAATCGGAGAGGAGATCGAGACGGCTATATAAACCATAGTTTCCGTAATTTAAACGAGTGCAGATTAACGAATTAACTCGGAGGGTGGATGCTTTTCAATTGAAGTACACATCTGGATAATTAAACCGTTTTATAGCGATAGCATTCACCTGTCAAATTAATTACAAAAGTGAAATCTCTGAGTCAACGATCACAATGGATTCCATATCTAAGCGACTAAAGATTTTGCTTAACTAACTGTCAAACATATAGGTTAATTTCCACGTGAAATTTATTTTATGTAAACGTGAGGATATGGAAAAGTTGTTATCTCTTAGCATTCACGTTTATTCGACATAAACTTTGTCGCTAACCATTAAGCCAAACATAAATATCGAATAACTACGTATATTAAAAATGACTTTAGTTTCAAAATATATACTAAGGTCATTATCGCCTCTGCTTCTGTGGCGAAATTAGAAAAACAACTGGACTGCTGTCCGAGAATATTATTTTAAGGATAACATATAAAATATATATATTATTCATTTATTGAAGGACATACTATACAAAAGCTGCATCTAGAGAATAATGGTATCCCTTTCAACCCTCCAATTACTATGGTTATACGCTTTTTGAGTTGACGTGAAGAACTTCTTTAATTCACTGGCCTATTTGTCATTGCACCTTCCCTCGTGGCCTCTTGATGCGCCTCATGGGGCCCATTAGATTGTAGTTTATGCCCGCGATCGTCTAACCATGAAATATTGCCGATCCATCGCAATTTCGAAATCTCCATTCTCTAAATTAAATCATAAGTTCATTTTTTTTAACAGCGGTATTTCTTTCAATCCTCTTTGAGGAAAGTAAGAGCAGACCGCTGTTTCTTCCTTTAATTCTTTTACAAAACCTTTTAGCTTTCTATTAGGTATGTTCTTAAATTTGTATCGAAGACGATGCAAAGATTGCTGGACAATGACTTTGAAGTATTTATTTAAAATATTTTTATTTAATACAGAGGTCCAGAAAAGCAGAAGGTTTTTAAAAATGTAACACAATTTTTAATTGAGCATAAAATATAAAATGGAATTAACTCGACAATATATTCCAAAAAAACATTTTTTAAACAAATGTTTTCATCGCTTATTCACCTTTTATAAAATCAATTAGTCAAGAATGCCATCCATCACGCAAATCCAAAATATTTGGTATGTGTAAAAATTATATAAAGTTTTCAAATAATTTTGATTTACTTTTATAATAGATCGGATTTTCTTTCGTTATAAAATTTATATAAATTCAAACCCATTTTAAACTATTGCGAAAATAATTAATATCATTTTTAAAGCGACGTGCGACAGTCAAAAAAGAATAAACGTGCGTTCCTTAATTAGCACCGGCTACCGTTCAGCAGATCAGAATTCGTTAAGGTGTAACGAAAATTTTTAATTAAATCCATGCTTTCAAGTATGACTGTGATGTTGAAAATAACCGCAAGCACAAATTTTTTAAAAGTATAACCTAAAAATATATTAAAAGAAAGTCACAGCAAACGCTTTTGCGTTGTGCACAATTTTAAATAGAAGATTAAAAAGTCATCTAGTACGAAATAATTTAAGCAGATAATTAATTTTAAAAGGATTTCTTTCAGACTAACAATAAGGACTAATATCCAACTATTTCTGCGTCTTGTGTAAGTAATTAATTTCTCATTTGTACCGTTTCTACAAATAGCTTCAATTCGGCGAGACTACCATTACCAAAATAAGAGCTTGAAAAAAATCCACAACGATAAAATGCGAAAACCGATCCACGAGAATAGTCTCCCAATTCCCTAAATTCCACATAAAAAACTTACCTCCTAGTCCTGATAATAAACACCGCGGTCTACCTAGCCGAGACAAAAGAAGAAAATGTTTTACTCCTTTCGGATTAATGGGCATAACACGTCAACTTTTATATTAAGCCCCTCCTTTGTTCATTTAAGCATCTCGACAATACGCTCAGCAGCAAGCAAAAAAAAAAATATATATATTAAGAGAAATACCAAAGTTTCTTAGCGAAAGCTTCTGATATTCTTTTTCCTTCCTTTCAGTTCCCGCGCTGCCCTAAGGCGGTGGTATTTCTTCTCATCCTTTTCCTACTCCCTCCCTATTATATATATATATATATATATATATAAGGAGAGGAGGAGGGAGAAGAGGAGGGGGAGAAAGGGGGGGAGGAGGTCCAACGCCCTCCATCTCTCTCCTCACTTGAACTTCTGCTACTATTGTTACCTTTTCTCCAAAGAGTACCTGCGCAACTTCCCTTCTTGTCTCGCAGACCACAGCCTCCTCCTCCTCCTTCCTCCCACTAGTCTTCCGCTCCCTTGCCTCCTCTCTCTTTTCCTCTTTTCCCTTCATTTCCTTTCCAGTCCAATTCCCTTTCCTCCTTGCCGCGTTTCCCGACCTCTGGTCCGTTCCTCCCTCCCTCCCCCTCTCTCTCTCTTTTTCTCCCTCTTTCTCTCCCTCTCTCTTATTTTTTTAAGCTTATTTTTTGTTTGTTAATTTGTCGTAAATTATTGCTGTATGCATTCCTGTATCAGTATTATTGTTCTTTTATGTATCTAGGGATTTCGCAGGTTCATTTTCACCCCCCTTCCCTTCGCGGGTGTTTTCCTGCGTGGGTTTTTACTAGGTTCTTCCTAGGTTTTTCCCACAATTATCTAGTATTTTCTTTTTTTAAAGAAGTTTCCTGAATATGTATATTCACACTCGGTCACTGTTTTTGTTGCGATTATTTTCATCTTGTTTTGGCTATTTGAGCATATTGTCGTGTAATATATATTTTGTAACGTAGGGTTAAATGGAAGAGGGGACCTTTTGGTCTCAATTTCGCCCTGAAAATAAAGACGTTTACCTACCTATCTATCTATCTCTCTCTGTCTTTCCGCGAATTCTTATGATTTTTCCTGGATTTTATCTCTATCTTCTTCTTATATTTCCCTGTTTCAAAAATCCTCTATATTCCCTTTTTAATTCGCGATTTCCTTTCGTTCCCTGATTTTCGTTCTCCATCTTTTAATTTTTCACCTTTTAACCCTCCTTATAACATTTTCTCGTAACGGTCTCGTCTGCTTCTTGCCCTCGTCTAATCATTCACGCGTCGTCCAATCTCCTCGTTATCGCCGTCCTTTTGTCCTATATGACAACATAAATTCTACGTAATCTCCTGCTTTCTTCATTTATATTTAAACAACTTTTATGCCAAAATTATTCTTAGCGATTGGTATTTGATATATACCAATTATAAAACACGGGCATCGGCGGAGGAAATAATACATAAACCGCGTTTTAATATTAGATAAAATTAATATGCGAACTCGGTACTTATTCTGACGCACAGCTGAAAGGATCTCAACATTAATGGAGAGGCAATTCGTATACATTAGGAAAAAGTTTAATATTAATTTGAGATAGAAATATGCTACTTTTTATTCATTTACCAATGAAAATTTCCAGTTGCCATAACTAACCCGCTTCTTTACCTGTTTTATATATTTTTCCAATTTAATATTCGAGATGATTTCATTTAACCGAATATTTTTACTCAACTTTTGCTCAGTCTCACTAACTTCCGCAGCGGTCTTTCCTTATTCTCTTACGGCACCTCTTCCACCATTTATTTAATCACTTATTCATTCTTTCGTTGCCTTCCTCATCCGTCATTTATCTCCAACGTTATTCTCCGTATTATGCCAATTCCATTTATTTTTTCCGTATTTTGTCACGCACACACACACACACACACACACACTCTCTCTGATCTTTTACAATCACCACCTGTTCTTTATTACATCATCTTCTTCTTTCACTTGCGCTCTATCACTCTGATTCTCCCTCCCAATCTATTTACTTCCCTTTCCCCTCCATCCATCCATCTATCTATCTATCTATCCATCTATCTCTATCTCTATCTCTCTCTCTCTCTCTCTCTCTCTCTATATATATATATATATATATGCCTCTCTCTCTCCATCTCTCAATATATCTGTCTCTCCATCGGCCTTGGTAGACGGGTGGTTAAAGTATCTTCCAATGGATATTAAGGTCTCGGGTTCGAATCTGTCCATAGGATATGGATGTTTGCGCTCGCCAAAGTTATATGCGAGATTGGATATGATTGTCCGAATATCGCTCTTAATAAAGACGGATTATTACTATTATTTCTCCTTCTCTCACTCGTCCACTCAGTGTCACACTATATTTCTCCCTTTCCATCTCTTCCCCTCAACTAATTCAATTTTCCCTCTATATCTCTTCCTGTCTACCACTCTCATTCTCTCCCTCTACCTTTAAATCTCTCTATTCCTCCCTTATCCATCTCTCCATCTATATCCCTCCCTCTATGGGTTAAATGTAAGAAGGGACTACGTAGTCTCAATTTCCCCCGAAATAAAGTCGTTTGTCTGTCTGTCTCTATTCCTCCCTCTATATCTCTACTTATCTATCCCTCCATCTATATCCCTACTTATCCATCTCTCCCCCTATATCCCTCCCTCTCTATTCCTCCTTCTATATCCCTACTTACCTATCCCTCCATCTATATCCCTACGTATCCATCTCTCCCTCTCAATCCCTCCCTCCCTCTCTCTCTCTCTAACCCTATTAATCTCTTCCTATTTCTTTCCTGGCCAACTTTTCCACTCTCTTTCTCTCTCCTCCTTTCATCATCTCCTTACTCCATTCTGTTCATCCCTTCTTTCACCTTCCTCTCTTTCTCTAAGCTTACCCCCCTCTCTCTCTCTCTCACCCTCTCCTTTCAATTCCTCCTCTTCCTTCCCTCTCATATAACTACTATCCCTCTCCGACGTCTCCCTTGCCCTCTTTTTATCTCGCCTTCCCCTCTAAAGAGTTCCAGAGGTCCCGCTAATAAATCCTTACGCATGAGTGACGCCACGCCAGACTCCAGTTGAGTAACCCCTTCGCTCGGATTTACCTTTTTCTCTCGTTTTACGCGTTCTTTCGGTCCTTTTTCTCCCTCTGAACGCGAGCCGTAACTCACGGATGTTATAAGGGAGAGAAAGCAAGAGGACGTGAAACGAATACTACCTCGGATGTGGCGGAAGGTAAGAGAATGCAAGTAATTCACGCGGGGAAAACGCTGAGATGCCTACTGACGTGGCCTGAATTAATTATTAATTATATTTGCGAGCTATACGAATGAAAATGATATTTTAAAAAAATTAAGCTTCCGCGTGAATTTTTTGACGTTTTTTATTTTTTTAATTTCACGGCGATAAAACAATTTTTCGAATGTACTATTTCATGTCATCTAAGTTTTATGATTCTCGCTATGACTGAAATCTTCTTTTCTGCTGTGATTTCACTGCATGCAAAGGTTTCACTGAAATGTTTCCGGCAAAAATAGATCAACCAATTGCCTATTTAGTATCATTTATTTGAGAGTATAATTACCAAAATAAATTCCAAATAAAACTTTTTCGAGCATTCGGTAAATATTTTCTAAGCAATCGTCGTTGACGTAATATGATTGAAATCTTAGAGAGAGCATTAGTTACCCTATTAATCTTCAAGAAGAAACAACCACTTTCCCGATTCACAGTGAAACCATCAGATAAATAAGATATGATTTATTACGTCTTAAAATATCGGCCGGGTTAATACTGTCTCTTTGAAATATTTAGCCAAATCAATCATTTTAAATACGAAAAGCGGTAAAATTCTTGCCCCCGCAGGGAAAATTTTGAATCCGAAACGAAGACGGCGTATAAACCCGAAACGCTATTGACAGTCATCTAACAGGATTTTTCAAAAATTGCCGAGAGAAACGTATACCACGAGGAGAAAAGAAGATACAAAATCTCCTCTGGGAAAATATGGGAAAGAGAACAATGCGAACGTATAACATCTACATAAGAAAAGAGGACTCCGAAGAAATGCTTGACGATCGGACGAAACAAATGAGGTCGCGGATGACGTGCATCAAAAGAAAGACGAATGGCAAAGGTATCGGTGAGATAGGATATCGATCACTTGATTGATCGTTCTTCGAGATCATTATTTGGACAGACGGCAAACGATGGGAAGACGTTAGCGATTCTGAGCGTGATAGATGATAAAGTTCGAGAAGACTTTGTTCCTTTTCAAGGGGGAAGTATGTGATGTAATGACGTGCTCGGAATATAATACGGACGAAATAAATTTCCGCTGACCACAGGTGGAAAATTGCCGTCGTAAAATGTAGTTTCGCGAATCCCGCACGTATTTGTCAGGTTCGAATATGCTTGCGGAAACCCTATGTGACACACGCGATGCCTGGCGTTACAATGCTTCATTTTACAAGTAACGTGGCCGCTATTGCGTCCGTTTGTCTTATTCTGACTCAAATTTCTCTCACTATTATAGAAGATCAATGGATTTGTCTCCGACGTTTTGAGAAAAATTGCTTCGGGGGAGCTGAATTTGCTTTCTTAAGGAGAAAACAGAGGAAAAAAAAGTCCTCGGAGGATGTTTTAAACAAATTAAAATTGTAATTTTTACGTAACCTCTATGAAATGAGAACCCATCCTTTAAACATTAGTTAGTTATAACTGCGCACCTGCCATCTATTTAGCCGTTGATTAGACATGAGCGTAATAAAAGATTGAAATAGATGACGAAACGTGTTCAAGTACGCGCTCGATATTTCTCGAATTATTTAATGGAAATTACATTTTAAAAAACTATAAAAATCAAATTAATTCATTAAATCTTGCTGGTTACATTATTATTTAATTAAACTATTATTTATTTAAATTATATACTTTGTAATTAATTAAAAGAACTCGTGATCTCCGTAAATTCATTATCCGTCGATTAACATCCTGCTGAGTTAACCCAAACTTCTGGAAGTGGTAAATATTTTAAATGTGTTCGAGGTTATTGTTCCTTCATAATACACAAACCTTGGACGATTCTGTTGAAGGCCATGGGAAAACAACATCCGAACCGGAAATACAACAAACGATGACGCAGAACAGTAAAAGAAGAGGTGGAAGAGGAGAGATGAAGATAGGGAGATGGAGAGGGCAGGAAGGATAAAAACAGTAATAGCGAGGATGGTTAGGAAAACATGAGAAGCTGAGAGAAAAAGTAGAGCAAACAAACAGGAAGAGATAAAGGACTGAGATTAACGGATAAACGAGGAGAAGGTAAAAGGAGGGAAGGAAAGCAGAGATGAGAGAAAGGAGGAAGAATGCAGAGATAGGGGGCATTTTTAGGGATGAGTCAAGAAAAAGAGAAAGGGAGGGAACGAGAGGGACCGGGAGGGAACGGGAGAGAACGAGAAGGAACGAGAGGGAACGAGAGGGAACGAGAGGGAACAAGAGGGAACGAGAGAGAACGAGAGAGAACGACAGGGAACGACAGAGAACGAGAGGGACCGAGAGGGAACGAGAGGGAATGAGAAAGAACGAGAATGAAATTAAAACGAGAGAATGAAAGAGAGCGAAAAAACCAAATCGAAATAGAAAGAAATAATGAAGTGATAAAAGATGAAGAACGCCACACGGGAGAGATTTAATTTTTGCGCGTCGCCTTCGTATTAAGAATGTCGAGAAATAGAAAAAGAACAGTAAAAATACACAAAGAGGAAGAATCGAAAGGAGGGGACGAAGGACCCAGAAGGACAGAATAAGACCAACAGAGAAGATAGAGAGAGAGAGAAACAGAGAAACAGAGAAAGAGAGAGAGAGAGAGAAACAGAGAAAGAGAGAGAGAGAGAGAACAGGCTGAAAAAATAACATAAAGATAACACAGAAAGATGGGGCGAGTCCGGCAGTCTGTAGATTTTCCCTCTCGTGGTGTAATGTTTAAGGGAAGGTGGAAAGAAAAAGATGAAGTAGGAGGAAGTTAGTTTCGTTTTGGGATTGGAAAAGGGAAAATAGAGGGCGTGCGAAATCGAGAGAGAGAGAGAGGAAAAAAAAGAGAGAGGACGCGAGAAAGAGAGGGACTACTATGTGTTTTCTGGGGAAGCAGAAAAAAAGGGGAGAGGTAGGGAAGAGAGACGTGTGCAGAAGGAGAGGGATGAGAAAACTCCATTTTCGACTCTCAGAAAACTCCCACACCTTCAAACTCCTCCCTCCCTTCCCCCTCTCACTTTCTCTCTCTTCACATCTCTCTCTCTCGCCTCTTCTCCCTTCTAAGCCCACTCTCGCATCAAGGGAGTGAAAGAGACGTATGAGAAAATATAAAGTGAGAGAGAGAGAGAGAATGGAAGAGGGAGATTTCGCTGGCTTCCCAACCCGCAAAACACTTTCCTGCATCCAAACACAACGGAATTCCCCCTTCTTTCTGCTGTCAGTGCTTCTCTAATTCTGCGGGTCCTTTTCAACCGCGTCGCTATATCATATTTCCAGAAACACCTTCCTCTTACTTTGGTTCCATTTGCTTCCTATTATATTTCTCTGCCACTTTTAACTGGATACCTTTCTCCCACTTCTATTTCTACCCCTGTTACTGCCTCCTGAGTATATCTCTCCATCTCACTCTCGCTCTCTTGGACTCCTACATCTCTCTGTTTTATCTCTTTGCCTCTATTTCATATTTTTGTACCTTTTTAATTTCTCCATACGTAGTATAGGGAAGGTATTGTGATCACGAAAAAAAATCGACTTCGAGATTTCAACGGAAATACACGTTTTGAGGTCCCTAGAACACGTTTAGTCTATTTTCGGAATGATGTGTGTCTGTGTGTGTGGATGGATGGATGTATGTGATTGTAGGCGCTCTAACTCAAAAAGTATCGATACCAAACTTCATACGTAACACACATGAGCACAAAGAACTGATTAGTTTTTGGGCAGTAACGGTTAACCGGAAGTCGAGGTTTATTCGAAACCCGATTCGGTTTTTGCGATATTTCTCCGTTAAAACATCATTATTATACATACAATTCTATACAATTGTTATAGAGAATGTAATTTCCTACAACTTTCATTTGAAACAATTTTCCATAGCAGTTATTGCTTAGGAATTATTTATAAAAAATTATCGGTTTTTTCGGTTTCCGTCAAATATCTCCTTAAAAACGTCGTAATTGGTCATCTTCGTGAGGACCAAAGTTGTAGAGAATGATATTTCTTCCAAGTTTTGTTTGAAACAAATTTTCATAGAACCATCCATTTCGGAGATATTTTGCTTTTTCTTAATTTTCAGTATACAGCGCCTCCACCAGGTAGCGGTGAATTCTGTAAACATTCAAAATATACATAATTTACGGCAATAAGGAAGGTTGTATTCTCTTACGATACGAAATAATAATTTTGCCTTGTAATGCTATTCATAATAATTTAAATATCTATACCCCAAATATGGAGAAAGTCATGTGTTGGCCACATCAGATTTTTCTTAAAAATATCGTGTATGTTCATCCGTCCGTCTGCTAATGTACAAAATATGTAACTCAAAAATGACGTAAGTTGCAGACATCAAAATTCTAGAATACATAGTTCTAGATTAGGGCTACGTATTTTATAGATTTAGTGGATCTAGAATTAGGATTGGGGGATAATTGTAAAAAAATCTCTAAAAAGACATGCTGTCACAGATGTAGGCAACCATTAATACAACTCATCTACGATTCTCTACTCCGATGAAAAGATAAAAATCGGTGAAAAAAATCCTTATGTAATTTGCTTTGAAATTCCTCCATCACTTGTTCTATGCTATTTTATACCTCTATCCTTTTATATATTTATTTATTTATTTATTATTTCTTCTATCTCTCGTCAACTTTCTGCTTCGTCAGTCTTCTATCACTCTTCTTCAACCATTTTAATTAACTCTTCAAGGATTTAAATTGTTAGCGCTTCCAGTTACGTTGCTCATTTATAAGCTGTATTAGAACGCTTGTTTGTGTCAACATTCTTGAGATTTAAAACCTTATGGAAGTTTCCCAAAACATATTTTCCCCGCCATCACCCGTTTTACGAGCAAGTAGTGCATAATAAGATCGCAGAATCCACAGCAAAATTTCTTTGTATTTTGGAGCAAACTATCATACAATGAAGAGAATCCTTTTTAAAAGATATCTACTTAGAAACAAATTTTTACTTGGAAATAAATGTATTATTATACCAATGCGAAATCGAAAAGATAAGAATTGCAAAAAAAAGCGCCTACTTCATTTCCCGCGTTTTCACTATTCATGCAATTAATTTTTATTTTTGAAGTCATTTCTTATATTTTCATGCTATTTTTTTAAAATCGCTACAAATTATTATTTTTAAGTTTAATTATATTCATTGATCACCATCTCAAGAAGTAGAAAAGTAAATTGATAATCCATACCAGTATTGAGGGTGTTTCTGTATTTCAAAATCAGCGCTGTTAAGCTTAAAAAAAAACAGCACAGCAAAAAAACTATACATCAATACAAGCACGCGTAAACTACGATGCATGCAATTTAACGTGACAGAACTTAAGACCAAAATTAGTGGAGAATTTTATTATTCGCCCTTAGCCAACTTCTAATGTTATGTAAAAGAAATGATATACCATTCAAATGGCTATTCATTTTCCTCCGTCGCACCAATTAATTAATCTTCCAAAAAATAGATCAATAATTGTGTTCCCTTATCCTAAACACTTTCTCCTGTACATCGCAAATAAAAGACACCTGAAAACCCCTACCGGATAAATGACCTACGAAAACAATTAAGCCGTTGATTTAATTATTCGCTCGCTTCTTCTTTCTCCCCTCTTTGCCTCTTCCCTTTTCCCCTTTCCCCTCTGCGTTCTTGGGATTGGTAAAGTGGAAGAGAGAGGGAGATTATAATCAGACACAGTGTATGGAGTGTGAATGGGAACATTTTTTTTAAATTTACAAAATGATGGCAGGGGTAGAAAATAAAAGGGGCCTTCAAGCATTAAACAGGTTAGCTTCAAATCGGAAAACTATAACCAGCTCCTAAGCCCTCATTCACATATCTTCACTATGACAGATATCGATGCATCAGAATTGCCGGAAATTCCAAGGTGTGTGCGTTTGTGTCAACCTGTCAGTAAGGGAGGATCGGATTACCGGAATTATCTTCAAATCAACCAGTACGGTCTTCCTCAAGCTCAAATTATATTACCAGTGTAATCTCCCTCGTCTGACTTAAGTTTTTGTAAGAGGCATGTTAGGAAATGGCCAAAGATACGAAGAAGAAAGGAAACGGTGATCTTGGAGGTAATTAAAAGAAACGGCAGCCTACAAGTTGTATTTAAGGAGAAAATTATATGCGTTGAATACCTGGCATCTTATAAAAGAAAACCATGGACAAAGAGATTTCATAATTCTTAGGAAAACACTGGAGGTGATAGGGGGAACTGAAAAAATCTGTAAAAAGTTTTCATCCGCTAATAACTAGAAAAAAGGCTAGTAATAATTAATATGAGTGTGTGAGCGCGTGTTTGCAGGATTGTGCGTGTGAAAGTGTGTGTGTGAGATACATATTGTGTGCCAGAGAGAATGTGCACATGTTTATGTGTGCGCGTGCGTGCGTGTGTGTGTGAGAGAGAGAGCTGGCGTAAGAGTATGTTAGAGTGTGTGTGTTAGAGTGAGAATGTGTTATAGCGTGTGTGTGTGTGTGTCAGGGTGAGAGTGCGTCCGTTTTTGTGTGCGTGTTTAATGTTCTAGGATGGATGGAGAGGGACACAAGCAAGGGAACAGTACAAATAAGGAAAACAGAGAGAGAGAGGAATGCGACGGCGAGGGAAAGGAAGCGAAAAAAATAAATAAAAGAAAACCCCTTCAAAAATGTCTTGGGAAGGACAACAATGGAGCGTTCCCGGCAAAATCTTTTCCACCCTTTCTCCCATCGAAAGAGACTCGATGAGCGGGGAAGGCGGCTGGTTGGGAATTTTTTCTTTCCTTTTTCCACGGCGCGCCTTTCTATTTCCTCCCTCCGCTCCTCGCCCCACCCCTTATTCCGCGTTTCTATCTTGTGCTGCCGTTGGCACGAAAGTTTGTGCCGTCGGAATTATTCGCATCGTGGTCTTTCCTCGCGGCCCCGCCTTCACGGATGCGACCTGGCACAACGACAACGTACGAGATGTCATTGTCTGTAACCTTTAAGAGGTGGCGACGGGTGGGAAGAGGGGATGAAAAATATCACCTTTGTGGATAATCATGGCGGAAGACTTACGGGACCGTAAAGTCGAATTTATTTCATGGCGATGAGAACCAACGCGTAAAAGTTCATACTGCGTTAATATATCCCTGAGCGGGAAGATATATATACGGGAAATAATGGCGACGTGTTAACGCATCCGACGCTGATTTATTACTTTGAAAATACTTCCTGGAGCGTTAAAATAATCACAACTATGATATAATGATATATGCTGCTGCTATATATATATATATATATATATATATATATATATATATATATATATATATATATATTCAAGGTCAAGAGACTTTAGATCATGAACAGACTATAGCTTTCCGCGACGTCTTCCTAGAGGACGGAAATCTATTCCAAGGAGCTGTTCCTTGGATAACATCGGAGCAGAAAAGAAGACAGACTTTAAGCGTGCCTCGAGGATTGATTATGAGAAAATCATTGCTGTCATAATGTGAGCCGCATTTTATTGACTCATGCGGAAGTAATGCGATGTTTGATTATTAATTTCAAAAAGTTGCCATCGTTCCTGTGAAGATGAAACAAAGAAGACGAAAACTGTATTTCTAAGAATACTCTGAGAATTTAGAAATGAGACGCATACTTTATATTGTATTGTTAACGATAAACATTGACGCTCCTTCTCTACTCCGCTACCTTCTTCAGACACTTCAATGTTTCCAAGAATATAAAAAGAAACTCCCAGAATGAATAAATATAGAATATTCAGCGGGCGTTTGTTTAAGTAAAGCAACGAAAATCAAAGAGACATTTCTTTTCTCCGGACAAATTTAGGATGAAAATTTTGAAAAGACATTGTTCCAATTCTCCAAAGACAAGAAAATCAGCACTTTTAAAATATCCAGTCATCTTTTAGTTTAAATTGTAGCGCATTTAAAGCTGAAAAAAATACTTCATTTCTCGTTTAACCGCAGCATATATAAAAATTCCAAGACTCATGCGGACAATATTTACCAAAAATAAAACCTGGAGAACCTTCTCCCTAGCCATTTATATCACAGTTAAAATAACTCGCGCCAATGTTTATGATTCTTTTAATAGTTTTTAATCTACTTCAATGCCAAAAACAATTTCATGTTTTCTTTAGATCACTTCGTTTCTTTTTCAAGTCATTGAAATATCGTTTTTTTATTATTACTTTTAAGTTATTCATTGAATCTTATCTATTCTCACTAATTTTTTTTAATGCGATATAACGCATTACTAAATTTGATGCAATGAAAAACCTCAAACGAAAAGCACTACTACCACGTTACCTTAACACAAGCCACCTGTCCTCAATTTTTTCCCCTCTTGTATAACGACTCCACAAAATGTACTTTCTTCCGTGAAGCGTTTTTTCTCTGCTCGTAATACCGGAAGGAAAACTCCTTATTCTTCCATTCCTTATTTCTCTCTCCCTCACTTTCTATGCCGACCAATCTCATGTTTCTCTCATCATTCCCAACCTCTTTCTCCGCCATACTTTATCAACGTTACTTCCCATTATTTTCAACCGGGATAGTTGCCAGCGTTACGCAGCCTTACGTAGCTCTCGTCAGCATCAAAGGACACGAAAGGATGAAAAAATTGGGAGACCATCGAGAATGGAGAAAGAAGCTGAGACGTAGGGAGCCTGGAGAAAGAGGTAATGGGGGAGATTGGGACGAAGCGGAAGTTGCGGGAATAGGAGGAAGAGGTCGGACGGAATAGAAAAGGAAATAAAAATCTGATGTGGCCAACACATGACTTTCTCCATACTTGGGGTATGGATATTTAAATTATTATGAATAGCATTATGAGGCAAAATTATCATTTCGTATCATAAAAGAATACAGTCGTCCTTATTGCTGTAAATTATATTTTGAATATGTTTACAGAATTCACCGCTAGTTGGTGGCGCTGTATACTGGAAATTAAGAATAAGTTAAATATCTCCGAAATGGATGGTTCTACAAAAATTTGTTTCAAACAAAACTTGGAAGAAATATTATTCTCTACAACTTTGGTCCTCACGACGATTACGTTTTTAAGGAGATATTTGACGGAAGCCGAAAACGCCGATTATTTATAACTGCTACGGAAAATTGTTTCAAATGAAAGTTGTAGGAAATTACATTCTCTATAACCACTGTATCATATTGTATATACGATAATGATGTTTTAACGGAGATATTTCGCCAAAACCGAGTCGGGTTTCGCATAAACCTCGACTTCCGGTTAACCGATATTGTCCAAAAACTAATCAGCTCTTCATGCTCATACTAAAGTGTTATGTATGAAATTTGGTAATGAATGGCTAATACTTTCTGAGTTAGAGCGCCCACAATCACACACTGACATTCCGAAAATAGTATGTTCTAGGCACCTCAGAACATGTATTTCCTTTGAAATCTCGAAGTCGATTTTTGTCATGAAAACAATACTTTCTGTATACTACGTATATGGAGAAAGTAAAAAGAAGAGGTAGGGAAGCCACTTTATCGACGGAATCATTAAATAAGACCTTCTGCGAATTTTTCGGTCAGGAATTTTTACCACTGATTCTTGAGACGGAGAATGGGTCCAGACAATGATTATTGTCTCGAGCAAGCGTGTTTGCGTGAACTATTATTCTGTATAAATGTATCCAAAGGTCGCACGTGTGTGAGACTATGATTGTCTTACATAGGACTAAAATTTAAAAATCGTTGCTTAATGAGATCCGAATAAGAAGATATTTCACAAATGTGACAAATGTTTGTAAAAATTTAGCAAATTAATAACGTAGTTCGCCATGCCCCAAATTAAACCGAAAAATAATCATATTATCTCTTCATTTCATTTAAGGCAGAGCTCATAAATGAAGAAATAAAAAGAGTTCGTATTAATTTGAAAATGCCTCGATTAAGACAACTAACTCTGCATCATATTCAAATATATTGGCATAATACCGGAAACGTAATTTCCGTACATCTTTAATGACTACACAATCTAAAAAAATTAATCTAAAAAGTGTATAAAGAAAAAAGTATGTATGTACAACTCCACATATAGAAAAAATAACCATTAAACTATGTGAAACTTTAGTTTACAAAATTAAACTAGAATTGGATACTCATAGCGACAAAATTCCAAATAATTATGCAGCTCGTAAAATGGCTAAAATCCAAGTAAATTTACAGCCAACGGCCTTCAAATGACCACTGATGACGGATGCTTTTCAATCGAAATGTGAAAACTGTCTTTCTCACGTTTTACGGCTGTGGGCGGTATACTGATAAGATAAGATTTTTAAAGCGTTAATAAATCCTGTCAACGAGTTCTTAGGTCTCTAGGAAACTAACTTCAGGTGAGCCTATATAAATACGAGTATATTGCGATGCTGACGCAATCGGATTAAAAAAATAAATACCAGAGAAAGTTTATTCACATTTCATTTTAGAACGAAAGAAACTGAAGGATTTTTAAAGAAACGTAAAGCTTTAGCAAACAAAGCTATTACTCCTGTTTAAGTATGCCCCTCTTGAAAATATCTGGAAGAAATTTTTCAGGAGAAAAATCATGATTCCTTAGAAATTATTCGTATTAACTTAATGCGATCAAAATCATTGCCACACAAAATAAACACTTTTCTCAAAAGGCGAAAAGCTAAATTACGGATCCTTAATTAAAGAAGGTACACTTTTTTCCTTCTATATATCACCTCCTGTTTATATCTCCTAGATTTAACTTTCCAAAATATACACATTATATACATTTTCCATTCTTTCTGTAATCACCAAACTCCAGCTTGGAGAGTAAACACAAAAGGGCCCTAAAGCAACGAAAGAGACTTTCTTGGAGAAAGAGATAAAAATAGCTAATTTTCTGAAGCAAGCGATACAGTTAAGGAAAGGATTAATACGGGAGCAAATGAAAAGAGAGACCGAATAACCGAGGGGAGGCCAAAAATCCCTCCAATTTTTTTTCCATGGAAAAGGGGTTGTCCGAAGTGGGTTGGACCAAGATGGGGGGAAAAAAGGGTTGGTTAACCTCGCGGTGTAAGAAAGATGGCTCCGAAAAAGGTCAGACTGCTGATTCCAACAGGAAGGATCGCGATGAAAAGACCGAAAAGAATTGTGAGGGCTGACGAGAAAAGAGATGGAGAGAGAGAGATGGGAGGAGTTAAGGACACGTAGCAAGATGGAGAAATGGGAAGAGGAGGAAAGGAGATTGGAGAGAGGAGAATAAAGCCAGAAAGGAACAGGAAGTGAGACGAATGACACTGAAAGTAGACGAGTGGTAAAGCACCTTCATTGGGAGAACAAAAAGTCCCGATGAAGGGAAATCGGAATGCTTTGAAATAACGAAAGAAACTGAAAGATTAGAACGGAGGAAGAGCCTCAATTCGCTAGGTTGATCCCTGAACTGATCCTTTTGTTATCCCATTCTTAAGCGTGGGATTTATTGATAAGACGTAATTGAACACGATAAGGAAGAAAATAAAAGAAGAAAGGTTAGTATTTCGGATACGACTGATAAACCACCCTCGGGCAAGTTTTTTTATCTTAATTAATTAATCTCTTTGACATTTTACCCCAACTATAAATTAGTAAAGATACCAATAAATTTAAGGAATATCACATTCATCGCTAAAAATTCTTAAGACGGAAAATTGAACCAGGAGGAAGATTTCATTTGAGGAACGATTTCAATATTAACCCTTAATTTGGCAAAAGAAATATGGGTAAAACATATCTTTTCCATTATTATGTGGTAAGCTTTCAATATACTATATAGGAAAGCCTCTAAAATGTGTTTGATGGATTAGGTTTTAGAAATGAAACATTTTAAAAAGTCAAAGAGTACATAAATGACGGAATGAATGCAGAGTTTATTGAAATAAACGCTGTCACATAATGTACCTTGCAAACAAGTAGGTAATGATTAAAATTATCATAAACAGCACATTTTAAATAAATTACGTTTCAAACGAAGGATTTGTGAAATTTTTCCATGCCGAAATGACGCAGAGTAAGCTATTATGGATAGAGGCAATCTGTCAGACTCTGTCACCTGAAACTGTATTGAGTGAAACGATATCTAGCTAGCAGTAATATTATTTTAATAAGGTGCAAATTGACAAGTTGACACCTTTTATGAAAACACTCGCAACAAAAACATGAAAAACTGATCAACATACTCGCCATATGAACACACTGAACGACACCACAGGAGAAGATCAACGGTTGAGAAAAACGAAAAAGCGCGACAACTCCCAGAAGGGTCAAAATTTAAATAAGCGCGTCAAATAAAAGCATATCGCGCTCTTTAAGAAATATCGCATTCATTCGGAGAAGATTAAAAAAAGTAACCTAGTGGAAGAATTGTAGAAATAGACGGAAAAGTAGTGGAAGGGAGGGAAAGATACGGACGAAAAGGTCGGCCGGAGAAGTGGTAAGGACTAAGCAGGTCAAGTAGTGCGGGACGAGGTGAAAGGTCAGGGCGGACAACGGTCGTTGGGGAGAAGAGTATGTATTCCGTCCTAAGGTAAGAGATGCAGAGAAGGAGAGAGGGAGAGAGATGGAGAGAGAGATGGGGAGAGAAAAGGTAGGTGAGAGGTAAACTAGAAGGGATGGATGGTCTCGTAAGATGGGTTTGAGAGGAATATGGCGGTAAAAGATCAACGACGCGTCGTCGCGACGGGGAGGGTAGGAGAAGGTGAATGGAGGGAAGGAAAGGAGGGATGGGGTACTTGAGAGAGGAAGAGGAGAAAAGAGAGGGGTTTAGAGATCAAGAGGAAGAGGAGAATTGTGAGATATGGGGGTAAGGAAAGGGAGGGGCGGAAAAAGAGAGGACAGACAGACAGACAGAAAAACGACTTTATTTCGGGCGAAATTGAGACTACATAGTCCCTTCTTACATTTAACCCTACGTTATGAATTACAAATGACAATAAAAATAATAACATAAACATACAAACAGAAGAAATAACAAACTAAACAAGCGAAAAAAGAATAATACAAAAAAAAACAATTAAGAGATTGAATTACAAATTCGGAAACTTCTAAAAAGAGAACACTAAGTATTTGTGGTAAAAACCTAGGAAGGACCTGACATGGCCAACCTAGTAAAAAAAACAAGCAGGAAAACACGCACTAAGGGAAGGGGGGTGGAAAAAACCTGCGAAAATCCGACATATATGAAAGAACAGTTGTGGAATTACAAATAGTAAGTGCAATTTTGAGATATAAAAAAATCACAAGATATATTTTTAAGTTTTGAAAAATGAACATGAAGCTTAATCAAATTGAGTGAGATTAAATGAAAACGTGAATACTAAAAATAAGTAGAAATATGTAAATCATAGTAATAAATCTACATATATATATATTAAAGAAGTGCTAGAAGGAAAACTGGATGGAAAAAGAGAAAGAGGTAGGAAAAGGTTTCAGCTAGTAGACGACTTGAAAGGGAAAGAGAGCTATCAAGACATGAAGAAAACTGCGGAAAATAGGAGTATATGGAGAACCAAGTTTAACCTAGAATAATCACGGACCTGTCAACGGACAGACTACCTATGATGATATAGATATATATATATATATATATATATATATATATATATATACAAAAGGAAAAAAAGCTTATTTAGATTGAGTTATTTCATCTCAGCGGCGAGTTTCTGTAAGATTAACAATCCATTTTGAAAAGTGCGAGTTGTTCTGTGCCTCCATGTGTCATTGTTCTCGGAGAGAGAGAGAGAGATAGGACCGAAGAGAGGGAGGAATGGAGAAGAAGTGGGGAAGGAGGGAGAGAGAGAGAGGGAGGGATGGAAAGAGAAGGAATGGAAAGGAGGGATGGAGAGAAATTGATAAAGAGGGAGAGAGAGAGAGAGGGAGGAAGAGAAAGGAAGGAATGGAGAGAGAGAGAGAGGTGATGAAGATAGAGAGGGAAGAGGTGACAGGGAGATGAGGAATGGAGAGACAGAGGAAATGGAAATAGAGATCCGGAGTGAGAAGGGCGGATGGAAAGAAAGGAAGATGGCGATAAATAGAGAGAGGGAGAGAAAGAGAGAGAGATGGGAGATATAAAAATGGAAAAAGATAAGGATAGGGATTGAGAGCACGGAGAGGAGAGAACCTGTGTGTGAGAGAGGGACGATTTTAATCGGCTTACGAGGGGTAGACTCCTCCGTGAGGTGGAATGGAGTAAAGGACCGAAATTGAGAGGCGCCAGAGAGAGAGAGAGGATGCGGGCAGCGGAGAAAATAAAAGTGGAAAAAAATAGAGGTGAACTGGAATGGCGAGGAGGATATAGGGGAGAGGGAGAGACGAAAAAAAAAACGAAGACGGAAGGAAGGAAAATATCCGGATTGGGACAACGGAAGAGGGATGGAGAAAGAGAGAGAGAGAGAACAGAGGGAGAGGAAAAAGTTTCAAGGGATCTGCGGACGTCCGGACGAAAAGAAAGTGCTGGCCAGAGGTAAAAAAAACGTTGAAGAGATAGGATAGAAAATGGACACGAAACGCGTATTAATTTTTTTGCTCTTTCTCTCTCTCCCTCTCTCTACCTTTTTATTCGAAGTTTTAATTTACGAAACGTATCATTTTGTCCCGAGGAGGATTAATTTTTTTTTAGAGGGCGTAGTTTGGAAAGGAAGCTGTGCAAGAGATGAGAGAGAAGGTTTGAGAGAGAGGCTTTGTGATAGTAAAGAATGGATGAAACTGGAGTGAAAAGACAGGTTAGGGAAGATAATGTTTAAGGATACTAGATGAATGAGCAGGGAAAGGAGAAAAATAAGAGAGAGAGGGAGACGGCAAGAATATAGAAAATCTGATGTGGCCAACACATGACTTTCTCCATATTTGGGGTATAGATATTTAAATTATTATGAATAGCATTATGAGGCAAAATTATCATTTCGTATCGTACAACAATACAGTCGTTCTTATTTCCGTAAGATATATTTTGAATATGTTTACAGAATTCACCGGTACATGGTGGTGGCGCTGTATACTGAAAATTAAGAAAAAGCAAAATATCTTCGAAATGGATGGTTCTACTAAAATTTGTTTCAAACAAAGCCTGGAAGAAATGTTATTCTCAACAACTTTGGTCCTCACGAAGATTACCAATAACGACGTTTTAAAGAAGATATCGGACAGAAACCGAAAAAGCCGATTATTTATAAATAATTCCTAAACAATAACTGCTATGGAAAATTGTTTCAAGTGAAAGTTGTAGGAAATTACATTCTCTATAACCTTTTCATAGAATTGTATATACAATAATGATGTTTTAACGGAGATATTTCGCCAAAACCGAATCGGGTTTCGAATAATCCTCGACTTACGGTTAACCAGTATTGTCCAAAAACCAATCAGCTCTTTGTGCTCACGCTAAAGTGTTATATATGTAATTGGGTATTAATATAACAAGTACTTGTTGAGTTAGAGCGCCCACAATCACATCCATCCATCCACACACACACACATCATTCCGAAAATAGTCTAAACGTGTTCTAGGGACCTCAAAACGTGTATTTCTGTTGAAATCTCGATGTCGATTTTTTTCGTGATCACAATACTTTCCCATACTACGTATGGAGAAAGTAAAAAGTGGATGATGGTAGGGCGAAGTGGGATGTGGAATGATAATAGCAGAGAAAATGGGAGGAAAGATAAGAGGAATGAGATGAAGAGGACGATAGGGCGGAAGATGGTATCAAGAGAGAGAAATAAATTATAATAGAAAGGCTTAGCAAACAGTATTAATTATACACGTCTGCCCTTTCAAGATAAAGATCCCTCCTCAAGACTGTTTAATATTAAATTTTTACTCAAGGCACGTGCTCGTTGTACAAAATTCAGTAAAGGCCTTATCACGAAAAAGGAATCGAAATAATTTATGACATTGTAAAGTGTAAAACCTATTAAGTTTTGTTGCGAATTCGAGATTCAAGTGTATTATTGCAATTCTGAAGGATATGTGAGATTTTTTTCATTAAATGGATAAACTTAAGGCATATTTTCCATAAGCAATAAAATAAGGTTACACTGGCAAAGAGAGACTACGATTTTTCGTGGCTTTTATTGAATGCCACTTTCTCTAGCTTCGAATAGGGATAACCTTTGGGGATATATGTGCCGTGCTTTAGGAAATTAACACAATTAACTAGTAAAATTTATTTCAATTATCTATTTGATTTAACTCTGCAAAACATTTGTCTTGGCTAAATGACGTTGATGTACGCTTAAATTCTATATGCAAAACTATATTTTTTTGTGGGTCATATCTTACTTTAATGATCACCTACATAAATTACCGCTTAAACACCAAAGGTGCAACTATGACGGAAATTAGATAGATAACTGTTAAATTACGTAAGATGATAAAAATCTTGACCAACGATTAGTTTAAAAATAGCTTGCTTAATTAACGTTGCACCGGTTAACAATAACTTCGTAAATATAGACAAGTTGCATCAAAATCCCATATATCGACCGAAGAATAAATATCATTTTTCGCACATACCCGACAAGTGGGCGACCCGGGTCCGATCCCCGGTCAAGTTTAGAATTTTTCTCCTTCTCATACTTCACTTTCGTGATCAGTCCATCTTTTTAATATATTTTTTCTTTTGTTTGTCGCATTAACTTCCGTTTCATATTTATATCTTGGTAATCAGATGTAGGCAGTCTCGTGCTGTTAAGCAGATTGCTCGTGAATAAGTCCATGTGTGTGATTCATAATATCGCATTCAACTCCCCCCCCCCACAAAGGCGACGAAATTAAAAATAAAAACTCCAACGGAGAGTTTTCCCCCACCTAATGACGTAAAAAAAATAAGATGCGTACTAAATCTATTTTAGTTCGGAGTAAAGACGAGGTTATTTTGTTGATGGAATGGCCGATAGAGTGGCTGAAGACGACGCCTCGGGGAAATGGGTGTATTATGCGAGCGATATAGAGATTGTAAAAACGAGGAGACGAGGAATTTTCGAAGAAGTCGCTGTAGGGATCAAAACCACCCCTTAATGCAGGGTAGAAGAGTGAAAGACTGATGGATTCCAGTGAGAGAGAAAGGAAAAGGAGGGAGAAAGAGAGAGAGAGTGTGTGTGTGTGTGTTCTTCTCGGAGATGGATTGGTGTAAAAAGGCGAAGGAAAAAAATACGAGCTGGTTATTTTTAAAAAAAAATAACAAAAACTAATTTGCATCTCGTAAGAAAGAGAAAAAGGCGTTAAAGGAAAAATGGAGGACGGGAAATTAAATTTGAGGTTGGGAGGGAAAGGATGGAAGGAAAACAGCGGAGAATTTGAGAATCGCTGGGGGAAAATAACATGATATCCTGAATTTATAAAAGAATGAGACCCTAAATAATATATCGGTGTCTCTACTCCGCTTGGGATCTCGGAATTCGTCCGAAATTCAATAAACTTCCACAAAAAGGGAAAAGAGCGGGAGATTCCCTTACTCATTATGGATAAAATATACCAAAAGTGAAAAATGGTGAGGAAGACGTGGGCTTTAATGGAGGAACCCATTCAATTCGTACGCTCGAGAAACAACAGGAAGTTAATAAACCGAGAGATCACGTCTCCATAGCAATAATTACTTTAGTGTATAGGTCATCATCCACTTCCACAGACAGAATTACCGAAACGGAAACGCAGATAATCTATTAGTGACATTTAACGCATATAAGCATATATTATAATAGCGTAACATTAAGTTTGTTATTGAATGGTCGCGATTTCGTAATTGTACGATTCAACGAAGTAAGTCAGGTGTTTATGCGCTTTCGGCTAAGTTGAATTCGATGGAAATTATCGTCGTGTCAGCCTTATATGCGATATTAAGCGTACTTAAATATTCCAAGTTCAACATTATAAAATACGGAAAATAAAGAAATAAAGGCTACCATATCCCTAAAAAAAATTGGGAGTAAACAATATTGTCCTTCAGAACTGACCGTACGAGGACACTCCGAGTGCTTGTGGGTCCGGGCCCCGGGCCCAAAGACGTAATTTCCCGAAGGGGAGAATAATGAGAGTAGTGGGGAGGAGTTTCAGGGTGCTAAGAGGTGACAGAAAAGCAGTGGATTGAGTTGGGAAAATCCAAATCCAAATCTGAGAAATGGAAATGGAGAAAACGCTGCCCGTTGGTATTGGATGCCTGCTCGCCTTGCACCCGCGTATTGCGATAGGAAAACCTTACGACGGATCCTCGTACCGGGCCCCGGGGATTTTGCCCCGGTATTCCCACCCTCTCAGTGGCCCTGGCGAAATGCGTTTCATTTTATCTAATTCAGATTTACATGGAGCACATCCTACTCGCAAAGACTACCCTGCAAACATACATATGAATATAATAGAAAATTAAAATGATTTACACTGGTATCCTCATTGAGTAATTAAGTAATTAAGCATAATTCGGTTCTTATCTAATGACCAAATTTTGCTTCGCGATAGTCAGGTGACATTTGTAGTATATTTGTTCAATTTTAAGTAAATGCTAACTGATACGTAGGATTCTGTGAAGAATAGTTAACAACGATACACATATAAATACATATTTATCGTGATATTCCTATTTTCGTGACGGAACAAAATGGAGACCATTACCCAAATTAATGGAGGGTTGAGCAACGTTGTGACGACACCAGGAAAAAATCTGATGTGGCCAACAAATGACTTTCTCCATATTTGGGGTATAGATATTTAAATTATTACGAATAGCATTATGAGGCAAAATTATCATTTCATATCGTAAAACAATACAGTCGTCCTTATTTCCGTAAATTATAGTTTGAATATGTTTACAGAATTCACCGCTACATGGTGGTGGCGCTGTATACTGAAAATTAAGAAAAAGCAAAATATCTCCGAAATGGATGGTTCTACGAAAATTTGTTTCGAACAAAACCTGGAAGAAATGTTATTCTCAACAACTTTGGTCCTCACGAAGATTACTAATAACGACGTTTTAAAGAAGATATCTGACAGAAACCGAAAAAGCCGATTATTTATAAATAATTCCTAAACAATAACTTCTATGAAAAATTGTTTCAAATGAAAGTTGTAGGAAATTACATTCTCTATAACCTTTTTCGTAGAATTGTATATACAATAATGATGTTTTAACGGAGATATTTCGCCAAAACCTAATCTGGTTTCGAATAAACCTCGACTTCCGGTTAACCGTTACTGCCCAAAAACTAATCAGTTCTTTGTGCTCATGTGTGTTACATATGAAGTTTGGCAACGATATGGCTAGTACTTTTTGAGTTAGAGCGCCCACAATCACATCCATCCACACACACACACACATCATTCCGAAAATAGTCTAAACGTGTTCTAGGGACCTCAAAACGTGTATTTCCGTTGAAATCTCGAAGTCGATTTTTTTCGTGATCACAATACTTTCTCTATACTACGCATGTAAAAAACCGATATATATATATATATATATATACTGGAAGGAATAAACCCAGCTCCTGCCGTTCACTCTCACATATATAAGCGGATTAAATTTAATCCAATGAGGAAGGTTTTTTGCAGTTTTTTCGCTAACAGAACGCTTTGGAGTGAAAGAGCTCACCTAGCGAATTTTCCGCAAAAAATGAGATAGAGGACCGATCCTATGGCGGAATAAGATAATACGGGTGATTGATTTCACTGTTTGCGAAATGCTTAAGTTGGGGATATATCGTGAAATTTCTTAACTTTTCATGCTGATGGTAAAGAGAAACCCGAACATGTTTCGACTCCGCCATAAAAACACTTTACTAACGACAAAAATAGCTTCCAACGATGTATGATTTCGTAAAAATTAACCAGCCTTTTCCATTTAATGCCTATACGTTGACCGTACTTTTAGAATACGCATATGCGCATAAACGCTGTTACGTGAATGATTATCAAAATTCTGAAATGAGGGAGTTAATTAGTTTAAATGAGCTTAATTAATTTTTAATTTGAAATATCATACATGTGTTTTTAAAAGTCGAAACGTTCCGCTGAAATTTTAAGAAAAAAACGAACAATAATTTCGTTTTTACTTGTACTACATTTCCCTCGCCCGTCGATGCAGCGAAATTTAACGAAAACAAACCTTGTTTTCAACTCATTAAGAATATTATTTTATTTCAAAATATTTTCGCGATAACTTTGACGCAAATATAATTATAAAAATATTGTATGCAATAATATAGGCGGTAACATTGAGAAATTCGTAAAAAAACCTATTTTTAAGGAAGCAGTTTTCACACCTGTTATTCACTCGGATTTATCGAATAACAGAACTCCAACACGTTCCCAATTGAGCGTCATATCGGTGCCAAATACAAAAACGAAAGTTTTTGAAAATTATGAATTTTAATTGGCATGAATGCCTCGCACATTTTCGTTTAAAATAAAATAGCAAAATAACGTCCTTTACTTATTTATCCTTCATAGCCGCAAGGAACCTAAAAACAGGTGGCAACAACAGCTACAATTTTGAGCCCATAAATATACAGGTGATATTCACGATCTTGAAAATTTATTATAAAAAATTAAGAGACAGTAAAAAAAAAGTTTGACTTTCTAAGAAAACCCAAGGGCTATTGATAACTGTCGCTCTCTTCACATTGATATTGCAACATTCCTGAATGAGCAATTGCCCGATCTTTGAATTCCTTGGCCGGCTCGATCGCACGCTCTAACCACTTTCAACCTTTTTCTCTTAAGCTATAGCAAACACAAATTTTATGTTCCGCCAATGCCAACAACTTTACATAATTTAAAGGAAATGATACGTGAGACTGTGGGCAAAGTTCAGCATAAAACATAAGGCAGTAAAGAGAATACGTTTTGATTCTGCAGAGCTAGAAACGAAGCACGAATTAACTTTAATATCTTAAAAAAGTTTTTTAAGCTTTTATTTATTTTATAGCTTGTTTTTAACCCTGAGTTTGTAAACTTTTTAATAAAAAAACATTAAAAATCGATTTTCAATCATCCTGTGTTTCACTTCTGCACTAATTTAACCCTGGATGAGTAACGTGGGGTGAGAGAGCACCACCGGAAAATTTCTTCTTTGTATTTCTTTTAGCTGGTAGCACTACCGTCGGTGAGCGACAATGTATTTACCCTTCATAACTCTAGAGTTCATTTGGTGATGAGACATTTCTATAAACACGTGTGTCCTTGGGAACCATATGTTCGGGGTGCTCTAGAACCCCACGTTACTCAGTGCGTAACTTCAAGCGGTTTTTAACCCGCCTATGAAAACATAAATCTGGTAAGTTTTCTTGCTTATTTCTAAATTAGTCGTTATATTTCAAGTAGTTCAATCGTAATTTCAAGTAGTCCAATAAGTATCATCCATGTCGTTCGTAGTTCATACGTAATTTGGGTATCTAGTAATAATATTGCCGGTGTCATTTCTTCTTCGTATTTCTTTTAGCTCTCTTTTTCTTCTTTGTATTTCTTATAGTTGTGAAGGGTCGTTCACCGACGGTAGTTGTGCGATGCCAGATCAGGATATATGCATTCGGCTATTCCGTATGTAGGGAAAAAATGAAAACAAATGGTCAATCACTGTCTGAATATTTTGTTGAAAAACTGTCAAAGCCCATCCATGGATCAAATAGAAATTTGACCGTCGATAATTGGTTCACCTCAGTCCCATTATTTCAAAAAAATGCTGAAAAACCACAACCTAACCATGGTGGGAACACTTAGGAAGAACAAACCCCAAATCCCACCAGAATTGAAAAACATTCGTCGACGTTCAGATGTCCAGTGTAATCGCATTTGACAATGAACTTACTCTCTTGTCCTTTGTTCCCAAGAAAAACAAGTATGTTCTCCTTCTGTTAAATATGCACCAAGGTGAACCGATTCTCGATAACAAGCTCCCTGAAATTATAGATTATTATAATACGACAAAAGGAGGAGTGGACTTGCTGGACCAGATGTGTGGACTTTACTCGTGCAATCGTAAAACCCAAAGATGGCCCCAGTGTATTTTTTTATGGACTGGTAAACATTGCATGTGTACATGCATTTATTATATGGCATCATAACATGACAACTGCTCAGCCAAGAAAAATAAAATCAAGGGAATTTTTTATGCTTGATTTAGGGGAAGCAATGATGAAGCCATGGATGGAACAACGTCTTCATATGACCACGTTGCCCCGCCAACTTATGTTAGAGCGAAAATTGCGGATCAGCTGGGAAAGAGCGCGTCGGAAGTTTCAACTTTTTCTCAATCCTCAGGATCTCAAGCAAGGTGCTATTTATATCCAAGGGCCAAGGATCGAATGAGTAAGGTGTTTTGTTATGAATGTGGCCGAGCAGTTTGCCCAGAACACAAAATTATTCTATGTTCAGTCTGTAGGTAATATGTGACTTTAAAAAATGTTTAATTTTCTTTCAAAAACATTTGTAATAACAAAAACATAGATTTTATTATTTACCCTCCAGAAAATCATCTCCTTAAAGTACGTATATGCATATTTTCGTTAAAATTTTCATTCCTTTCAAGAAAGACACTGGGGTGCCTTGGCACCCCACGTTACTCATCAAGTTCTAGAAATATCACGTTACTCATCCAGGGTTAAATTATGAAATTACGCATAGTTACACACTGCATACATAAAACAATACATAATTTATTCCTTTGAGTAGTTGAGGAAATCTAGCTGATAGGTGGAGTTTGGCTCTCCTATGGTGCCAGAAACGAAGCCCAGAGTAAAATATTCATTGAAACGTAAATTGGGCATGCTATTTCACGAAAAAATCCGACAATGTTCTTCTTTTCTCTTTGATACCACATTTTTAATATTTTAAAATGTACACGAACCTATGAGACCAGGCCGTAACTATTCAAGCTTTTGATCTAAAATATAACACTTCTGTTTCTCGATGAAGCGAACAATAAAAAATATAGCTCCCTTTTGAAACAGAGTGTAGTTAATAATTTATAATACAATACAAACTGAAATAGAAGCCTGTTTCATTAGCTCCGAATTCCAATGAAGGTAATTGGACTAAATTTGTTTGTATGGCTGGGGTGCAAGTTCCAAGAAGCGTCCATTTCAACGCAGGCTTACTCAATAATTAACTATTCAGCAATTAGTAGCTCGTCCGTACAAGTGCTGCTTTATACTCGTTTCTTTTTCTTTTTAATAGCCTCTCATCGATGCGAAACAAACGTTGAAATAAAAAAAAGGAATCTCCCTTTTGCCAAAAAGAACAAAATTTTTCTTCTCGGAAATTTTCATCAAAAAAATAAAGTAACGGATTAATTCATTTTTAGCGATTTTATAGAATCGGCACGTGCAAATTTCATTTTCGCTACAACTAATTAACTTGGCCTTTAAATTGTATGTTTTTAATGAAAATAAAGACACGATTATAAAATGCAAAAGTGATATTACATTGACATCCCTCAACAACAATATAATGAAATTATTTCACATTCATTCTAACTACAATAAGGTTACAGATCGATTAATTAAATAAACTTTATACAAGATGTTTCACATTTAACTTCAACTTAACTCTTATCAAGGATTCCATTTACAATATTTTTTAACGGTTTAATTCGATTACATGTGTTATATATAATGAAAAATGCCATATCATAATCACTTTTTCAATCATCAAGATTGGTTACTGTAGCCTTCCTAGTCCTTACGTGTGTCTCTAAATTTCTGCAGTGGCAAACATTTGAGTCTCTTGAGGTTTAAATTATTGCTTTAATCATACTAAATTTACGTCGTTTCTATTCCTCATATTATTTACTCTTCATATCTAGTTTCTACGGCAGATGCCGCTTTATTTGGCAACATAGGATTCCGCGAAGTTGAGAAAAATACGTGGTAGATAGAAATAAACGGCAGAACAGTATTTTTACTTTCTCCATACGTAGTAATGGGAAAGTATTGTGATCACGAAAAAAATCGACTTCGAGATTTCAACGGAAATACACGTTTTGAGGTCCCTAGAACACGTTTAGACTATTTTCGGAATGTCTGTGTGTGCGTGTGTATGTGATTGTGGGCGCTCTAACTCAAAAAGTACTTCCCATATCCTTACCAAACTTCATATATAACACTTTAGCATGAGCACAAAGAACTGATTAATTTTTGGGAAATACCGGTTAACCGGAAGTCGAGGTTTATTGGAAACCCGATTCGGTTTTTACAATATTTCTCTGATAAGACGTCATTATTGTATACATTGACCATTACAAAAAACGTAGACAATATAATTTCCTACATATTTTATTTAAAACAATTTTCCATAGCAGTTATTGTTTAGGAATTATTTATAAAAAATTATCGGTATTTTCGGTTTCCGTCAAATATCTCCTTAAAAACGTCGTAATTGTTCATCTTCGTGAGGATCAAAGTTGTAGAGAATAATATTTCTTCCGAGTTTTGTTTGGAACAAATTTTCGTAGAACCATCCATTGCTTTTTCTTAATTTCCAGTATACAGCGCCACCACCATGTACCGGTGAATTCTGTAAACATATTCAAAATATACCTAATTGACGGCAATAAGGACGACTGTATTCTTTTACGACACGAAATAATAATTTTGCCTTATAATGCTATTCATAATAATTAAAATATCTATACCCCAAATATGGAGAAAGTCATGTGTTGGACATTTTTTTTTACAAATTAACACAATTTGCCGCGGATTTTTTCGTCGAAACCATTTTCAGATTGTTTCGTGCTGACTTCTTCAAAAATTCATAACCTTATTATGGCTATTGGAGATAGCTAAGACAATTACTCATTTTTTAACTTTTTTATATTTAATTGCTTATTATGGAATTGAGTTCAGTACCTTGAACTTCAAAGTTCCCAGGCAATTTTAAACGTTAAAAGCAGCACCAAAACAAAGAGCACAACGACAGAACTTTACCCTTCGATGGGCAGTTTCTTTTGCGCCGCTGACCGTGAACTTGGTCCAAAAATATCTCCTAACGCTTGCATCCGGGTTCAAAGTCTTTCAATTTTTTCTCAATCGAATCCCTCCAAAAATTCCGAACTAATTTCACTCACGCCACTCCATCTAGGTGATAAAATAAACACTTTCCCCACCCCTCAAATCCTCGACCCTTTAGAAAAACCACTCTAATTCATCCATCAAGCTTTAAGACAATACCATCCCACTTTCTCCCTCCCAACTCCCCCCCCCCTCCCCCTCTCTCTCTCCCCACTAACAAAAACTCTTTTAAAAGCACCTCCGCTCCTCCGTCCACCATTTTGTCCCAACTCCCCTCTACCGCAGAAAGTTCACCGCATATTCCCAAAACACCAACGGCTAACAACGTCTTTTAAGTTTACTTTCCCTTCTTTTTCCTCCTTCACTCCTCCCTTTTCTTTTACCTCTCTCCTCTCCCTCCTCCATTCTTCTGACCGTTTCTTCGCCGACCTTTTTATTTATTTTTTTCATCCCACCGCTGGAATAGCGCACTGTATCGAGCGGTTCCCACTTCCGAATTTTTTTCTCTCGAAAGAGGCTACTCTCTTCAGAGAGGGCGCAGAGTGTGAGAGAGAGAAAGAGTGAAAAAGAGAGGGAACGATAAATGGAGTGAAAGGAAAGACCGAGAAGGGGGGGAGGGGGAGGGAGGGGGGGAGAGTCCTCGCTTGATTGGGTCCGTGAAAGGGGTGTCGTGGGTTTCGGGAAAGTGGCGAGTTGGGCGTATAGAGAGAGAAGAGAGGGGGTTAGGGTATGGAGAAGGGAGGGAAGTGGAAGGAGAGAAAGAGAGGGAGAGGGTGGAGCTTTTAGCGAGAGAGAGAGAGAGAAAGAGGAGAGAAAAGGCGAAAGAGGAAGGCCTTGTAGGGTATCGGAGCTGGTATGAGTCCCTCTCGTCTCTCCCTCACTCTCTCTTTCACTTTTATGCCCAAGCCCAGATAGTCTACCTCGTTCCTTCTCTCTTTTTCTCATTAACTCTAACCACCGATAGTCCAATGTCTTTCTTACGAGAAACCTATGTATGGCGGCCAGGGAAAACGTTAGTTATTTCATAGAAGTGAGAGCGACCGTAACGTCTACGGTTATAACGGAAAATGTGGATAAAGAATGTTAGGCCAAGAAGTGTTTAAAGAGCAAAAAATCTGAGGTTTTGCGCTGCTTCGAGTATCCATAACAGGGGTTCAAACACAGATTGTATGAAAGCCAAATACATAATTTCAAAGTATTATATAGCGGACCGTATGGGATCGTTTCTAAATAAGAGAACCGTCAGCGTATCAATAATAAGCATAAGTATTCAGATGAAATTTAAAAGCAATCGGCTCAAAATGGCGTATATTTCAATTAAAAAACTACATTTCACACAATTACTAATTTAAAACATTTATGTATAGTTCGTATCTCTCTGTTAATCTATGATGGTCCTGTCAAGCTTCCTTTTACACATACAACATATTTAAAGCAGGGAGTGGAGCTGACTTTATGAACTGGAGAGCCACGTGCGACATCCGATTGTGTTTGAGACACCTTAAGATAACAATGTTACAAATCATTACAATCAGTTTAAACAAGGACTGTCAAAATGTATGCAAATTAATAACAGAGCGAAGCAATCGTAAGATCAAAGAGTTTGTCAATGCTCATATTAAAAAAACAGATAAAGTGATGGAATAATGAAAGTTTGAGTACCGGAGCAAGAATGAATTAGTCACCAAAGAGAATGAGGTGGACAGGCGGACAGGCACATAAGGATAAACTTTCTCGTACTTACAGTATACCTTACAAAATGAAATCTTATTTTAAATATCCATTAAACTTTTCATTCATAGGATAATATATCAAATAAAAAGGCTAGTTGAGAGGTATTCGAGAATTTGTCTTTTTCTTTCTATCAGAAAGAGAAGCACTCACTCAGTAAATAAAAAATAAAATATTAATAATAAAATACTTAAAAGTTTGCAGGACGATGCCCATACAACTACGACTCCACCTACTGAATATGAGAGCGTAGCTCTCGAAATACGTATCTATCAGTTTATTTCCAGAGAAGTTTGTGCGTTTGTTTCTGATTGTGCGTTTGTATGTATTTTTTCTTTAGACGCAGTTTATATTGACAACAGGTCCCTGTAAGGCCATCGTCGTGCAAACTTGTATTTTATTGTTATTTTTACTAATTTTTTTCTTCTATTAATTAACGAAAAACACTTGGTTAAATTCCAAAATTATATATTTCACGACCGGTTTCGCTAAATAACTAATGATTATTTAGTGAAACCGGTAGTGAAATAAAAAATTGTGGAATTTAACCGTTTTTCGTTAATATGAGTATCAATTACCACAAATTTCAGCCGTATTCCTTGGATTTTTTCTCTTCTCTCTGTTGAGTGAGTGCTTCAATGGTCGATATTATGGTTCGGGTGTTCTCTTTATATTATTTCATCCACCGTAGTCTCCTCATTCTTCATCGTTTTTTTCTAGGAAAAATATGTCTCGGAGCGCGTTTATCTTTACACTACATCCTTATTAATATACCAGCAGTGTGAGGCATGCATAATTACTGAAATAAAAGAAGCGCTGTCATTTTAAAGATAAAACCATCATAAAAATTACTCGCGCGGAGTCATATACGATACGAGGAACTGGATGCACAAAGTCGTGGCAATAAAGTTAGTGGCGAGACTATAAAAGATGGTCCCTATAAAAATAATTGGACCCCTATTCAATTTATTTCCCGTAACTGTAGTTACGATTTTGACTTTTGGGGCCTCATTCTGACTCTTACCCTCCCTTCGAGATTGTGGGGACCGCGTCGGAATAGCTAACAAACTATATAAACCCTTTCCTACGTGTACTCCCAAGTCTTTCTTCGATATAAGCAATGACTATAGCAGGCATAAACCGATATTCTTAACTCAGATACGCCCATTATCTACACATATATTTGACTAGGAAGAAACGCACATTTGGGATACATATCAGCCATCCTCAGTGGGGATCCTCCTATAGTAGCTTCCATATTTATATAATCACTGAGAAAGACTGAATATCGCTTCTCCTTACCCAATTTCCTTTACGGTTATCGAAGACATCTAAATTACCTATCGGATTTCAAAATGATACGAGCCTCATAAATCTTCAATCAAACGCCAAACCTTGCCGCGCCAGAGAGAGAATAATCGGCGGAAAAAAATTAAGACCTACAAATATTGCGCGTGCGGAGACATTTGAATGAGAGGCCACAATCTTAAGAATACGGATGTTATATAAGTAGCGGAAAAGTTGAGACGGTTGACGCGAATATTGCCGAAATAATGAGAGAGCCCAAGAGTTTAAGACGTGGCAGAGAGGATATGGCGAGACAGTGGATTTGGAAATGGGGGAAGAGAGGATTGAATCGTTGGCGGAGTTTTGGGCGTTTGAAGGGCGGTGAAGCGGACGTAGAACGGAGAAGGGAAAGGTAAAGGGCGAACTAAGAGAGACAGAGAGAGAGAAAGAAAAAGGAATTGGAAGCGACGAGGTTTCCGCTTGGAGGGCTAGGAGAAAGAAAAATGAGGTCCGCTCGGAGCGCTGGGGGAAAAGGTGAATAGCTAGATAGAAATGGCGCAAAACCAAAAGGTGAAACGATCGTTTTAAAACCGGAAAGTTTAAATTGGGGAATTGTTTTGGGAATGAATGAGCGAGAGAAGAATTTGAGGCGAGTGAATTGAAATAAGAGATGGAGAAACAGAGAGAGAGAGAGAGTTCTCGATCAAAAGGTAGTTTGATAAGAATTCAACAGAGAAGTTAAAGTAGGAAAGAAACGATATTATTCGAGGAGGAAGTTAAATTTCAGAACGACAAAAAAATTCATCGCGACGTTAAGTAAATGCGGAAGTAAAGAAAACGAAGTAGGACGGAAAATAAGATAAATGTGGCTATGAGGCCAAAGAAAAATTCAAAAAGAAAGATCCAAAAAATAAAACGCTAATTTAGCAAAGTGAGGGAACAATTCTGAAAGGTACATTTTTTGACACAGAAACAATAAATAAAGAAAAATTAATGGCGATGTTGAGGCTTGACTAGCCTCCTCTTACAACTAAGCGCTTCAACTCTCAAACCGGTTCAACGTACACGTGTACGGACCTCGCCATCCTGCATCAGCAGCGGTTGTCCGTACATATGTACTGACCCTGACTTCTCTTTGCTCAAATCTAAATTAAATTCAAATGGCCGAAAAAATTACTGGCTGGAGGATTAAACTCTTCTTTCAATTTCCAATTTGATTTACGGCAATAAAATGACAGCAAAAATCGTTTGAAAACTGTATTCATCGAATATTAGAAATGGGTATTTATATCAATCAGAATGAATACAACTTTCAAAATTTACCACATTATTTGCAGCATCGGATTTACAACGGAAACAATCACTTCGAAAGGCAATTGAATTCACGAGAAAATAAAAAATAATCATTTTAAAAATTAGCTACTTGGATTTAAAAAAAAGACTAGAAGATGCTAGCAACGAAAAAAGTAAGGTTTTTGAAAAGAAAAGAGTTCAGAATTGCACGCTCAGAGGAAACTGAAAAGTCTTTAAATTATAGGATTGGATAGTGAGAGAGAGAGAGCAAGACATGTAAAAAGAAAAGGGGGTAGTGCATGGACAATTGGGTGGGAAGCAGTAGGTGGCGTTAAATTGCTGGAGTGTGAGGTCGTCATAAAAATAAAGTAAGAAAAGCGTGGGTCGGCGCGAAAGTAAAAGCTGGAAATAAAAGTTTGGATGGTACGGATAAGTTTGAGCGGAGGATTTAGCGGAATTTAGAAGAGAGAGAGAGAGAAAGAAAACGCTCCGAGATACGGAATTGGGTCAAGAGGAATGTGTTGGGTGCATAATCGCGACGAGAGAAGAGATTTGAAACGAAAAACTTCGTAGAATAAAGCGGCGAAAAGCAAAGCGGCCGTAAAAGTTATATACAAGTATTAAACGTTATGCCTTTAAGTAAAATGCAATCTAATATAGCAATAAAGTTTTATCGATCCTCTCATATACTTAAATCTGTTTCTCCAGTTTCGCATTAAAGTAGATATATGTATACGATATTTTGAAAGGACTACTTAGATTTGAAACATTCGCAGAAATAATTAAATTGTTTAGCTTTAAAAGTGTATGGTGAATATGAAAGCTTTTGTGACTTGGTGCTTAAAAGATTGATTTTGTAACGTTTATCAGAAATACAGGGTGTCCATTTAATCTCTCCGGTATTTTAAGAAGCTACATATTTTAGCAATTAAGAAACATCGAAAAAATCCAAACTGCGAATTGAAGCCTATCTCAAACAGTTTTAGGTAGGGAGTTGGCAACATGATTGTGCGCAATGTTGTCTGCGCAGCACACCACAGTCTGACCTACGTGTCATTGTGCCTGAGTGCAATGGAGACTCCGCATGTGAAAGCACAGTGCGTTCTGTGGTTTACTGAATTTAAATCAGTGATTCCTGTGCAAAGAGAATTCAGACAGACATACAACAGAGATCCTCCCACGGATAAAACGATCAGGCAATGGCATCAAAAGTTTAAGAAACGGGTAGTGTCTTGCCAACAAAGCAGCCTGGCTGAAATTCATTATCGACTAGAAATCTGCTGTGCGACAAAAGGAGCACACATAGAAGTTTATTAGCCTCAGGTTTTAAACACTTTTAGTTATACATTTTTATTGTTTATCTTTTTCTATGATATCTGTATTGGTTAAAAAAATATAGCTTCTTAAAATGCCGGAGAGATTAAATGGACACCCTGTATTATCACACTTTTCTGGATAGCCTCAAAACAAGTGCTTAAGCTGTTTAGATTAATCACAAAGGAATTCCCTTTATATAGAGTTTTCGATTATCTTTTGCGCGGTTTTTAGCGCAAGTTCCTTTAATTTTTCGTAACGCACGGAATTCTACCACAAAAATAAAAACATGCACATTAATTAAACTGATAAATTCGAATTCTCCAAAATCTATATAATTGTTGTGATAACCAAATATGATTCTCGGCAACAAGATAATTCAATGAATAATTACAATTGTATTTCAGATTCTATTCTTCTTTCTAGAATCTACTTTCAGTGAAAAACAATGACGATGGCCTAATTGTAATCGAACGCACATTTGGTATTCATAACCATTTTTGGCCTTTAAAGAATTATAATTTACCAGTTCAATCTTATGTTAATCATAAAACGAGATTGACATTTTTTTGAATACATATAAATGTACAAGTATCAAACAATTTGAGATAAATAAAATAGTTTTAATATAAATATACGTTCATACAGGCTAAATTCAGAAATTTAATGAAAAAAAATGAAAATATATCAGCCGTAGAAAATAGTAAAAATTTGGAACGACCGAAAAGAAAAAGTTCAATTGGTGAACATGCGTCATCGGAAAAAGTTCGACGATCGGAGACGAAGTAACAAAGACAAAACTTAAGGTAATTAGCGACAAAGGAAGGCACATAACGAACAAAAGAAGCAGAAGAATGCGTGGGGACGAGAGAAAGAATTTCGAGCCTTTCCGGATAAAAAAAAGATATGGAGACAGAAAAGGAGTAGAAAGAAAGTCTTAACGAAAAACTCCCTGAAAAGAGAAGAGATCGGAACATAAAGTGAAAGATTTGAACGAAGCGATTGGTATAGAGGAAAAAAAAGAAGATCGAAACTCTGGGAGACCGAGTAGAAAAAAGGGAGAGAATGTGGAGGAGCGACAAAAGAAGGAATTCAAAAAAAAATGAGGATCGGCGTGCGAAAAAGGTAAAGAGGCGAGGATTTTGATCGAAAAAAAGAGTTGGAAATGAGCTTTAGAAGCGCGCAATAAAAGGAAAAGGCGATTGACGCGGATAAAGAAAGTAAAAAAAAAGAAACGAACTTCTCGTGAGGCGTGAAAGCGAAGAGGAACCGCGGAGATGGAAAATTTAGGCGGACAAAACGGAAACTGAAAATATTATGAAAGAAATTACAACAAAATGGAATCGGGTAAAATGCGACAGATATAACCCGGAGCTAAGGGGGGAAAACGAAAAAATTGAGTAAGTTATTACGTCGGCTTTAAGGGGAGATGGATGGGCGAGAAAGTGAAATTTGAGTAGTGCTCTTAAGGGTGATAACGATATACTAGGTATATAGGAGGAAAAATAAAAATAATACTGAGGAAATTGGCATGAAGAAAAAATCGTTAAGAAAGGATACTGGAATTGAAAAGTAAAAACAAACCAGTTTAAACCGATCAGAATTATTAGTCACAGAATAAATGGTGGGATTAGTTCTCAAAATGGTTGAAAATAGCTAGAGAAATTGTATTATTATTACATCGCGATAACCCGATGTAACATAAAGGTAACGATCACTTTAACAATTTTATTGTTTTTTTTTGAATGATTTTCGTCAACTTCTGAAATTCTGAAGAGACAACACCGCCATCAAAAAATAATGAAACTTTAACACTACGCAATTTTTGACAATGTGAAATACATTACTGCAGCAACTTCTCTTTTTCGGACCACAAAAAGTTTCTATAAGAATATATCATTGCGAATAGTGAAAATTAAAATATCAAATTCCGGGCGTAGACAAATAAATTAGAAAATAACCCGTGTGTTTCATCGCATAAAAACTTCAATCGATATTTTTTAATACATAAACTAATCTGGGAGATGTCCCGAGTTAATCGCTTGATGCCCGGATACTACGATCAAGCTAGCGTGACATATAATTCCTCTTTCATTCGAGACACACGTACACATTGTGATTAAAGTGTAATTCTCAAACGTTACTAAAATAAACGTGTGTCACATACCAAACCTGTAATCCAACAAAGTCAGACTATAAGATCAAATAATCTGGTCTTGAGCGGGAATTGAATCCCGTCTCTTCCACTTATCTAGCGATTACAAATAATCCCTGAGGCAGACATTCAGCTCAAATTATTCACGCCGCAACTGAAAGACCCTAATTCGATTTCCGGTACCGATTTCAGCTACCTAGAGATTTTACCATGTGGCTTCATAAACGGGCATAAAGAGATTTCATCGTTAATGGTTCAAAAACCAATATTTTGTTGCAATTACGCAGTGGCGTAGCTACCATATAGCAAGAGTAGGCAATGCCTAAGGGTCCTCGAACAAAAGGGACCCATATATTGTGTTGAAATTGTCAATTGTCAATATCTTCGCAAATGCAAAAGCAAGGAAAAAGACATTTTAAGCTAATTTCTTTAATATTTATATATCCTGTGCTGCATAATAAACTAGTGGTTGGTATTCTTTCACCTATTTCTCAAGAGGGCTCCCACCATAGAGAAAAATAAACACCAATAAAATATATATAAAAAAAACTTTTTACTAAAATATTTCCGCTTTTATTTATTTTAAGCTAATTTTTTAAATCCTTATATATCCTGTGCTGCATAATAAACTAGTGGTTGGTTTCTTTCACCTCATTCTCAAGAGGGCCTCCACCACAGAGAAAAATAAACACCAATAAAATATACAAAAAAAAATCTTTTTACTAAAATATTTCCGCTTTTATCTATTTTAAGCTATATTTTTGATCTTTATATATCCTGTGCTGCATAATAAAACAGTGGTTGGTATTCATTCACCTCTTTCTCAAGAGGGTCCGCCATTACTAAAATATTTCCGCTTAGGGGGCCCATCAGCGATTCTTGCCTAGGGGCCCGATACCTCTAGCTACGCTACTGCAATTACGTTAATAAAAATGTATTAAATTGAGTAAAAATTAAAATTTCACGGATTGTTTTTACTTTCTCCATATGTAGTAATGGGAAGGTATTGTGATCACGAAAAATATCGACTTCGAGATCTCAACGGAAATACACGTTTTGAGGTCCCTAGAACATGTAAGACTATTTTCGGAATGATGTCTCTGTGTGTGTGTGTGCATTTTGGGGCCTCTTAAACTAGACATAGCTTAGGACAGGCATGTCAAACTCATGGGAGCATTGGGGTCATTTTCAGGTCAATTCCACGGCTTGAGGGCCGCAGGTTGGATTTTATTTTCTTTTTGCCTAGTTTGCAATCTGGGATACTGAAGAACAGTAGATATAGTTATTTACAACAATTTATTAACATAAATTCATTATTCAAAAATAAAATGTAACTTTATCCAAATTAATGAATACACTGTTTGTAAACCATGGTAAAATTTGTCTTAAATTTACTTTTTACGTTCTTCATACGTAGTAATGGGAAAGTATCGTGTTCACGAAAAAAATTGACTTCGTGATTTCAACGGAAATACACGTTTTGAGGTCCCTGGAACACGTTTAAACTATTTTCGGAATGAGTCTGTGTGTGTGGATGTATGTGATTGTTGGCGCTCTAACTCAAAAAGCACTTGCCATGTCGTTACCAAACTCCATATATAACATTTTAGCATGAGCACTAAAAACTGATTAGTTTTTGGACAATAACGGTTAACCGGAAGTCGAGGTTTATTCGAAACCAGATTCGGTTTTTCGATATTTCTCCGTTAAGACATCATTATTGTATATACAATTCTATACAAAGGTTATAGAGAATATAAATTCCTACAACTTTCATTTGAAACAATTTTCCATAGCAGTTATTGTTTAGGAATTATTTATAAATAATCAGTTTTTTCGGTTTCCGTCAAATATCTCCTTAAAAACGTCGTTATTGGTAATCTTCGTGAGGACCAAAGTTGTAGAGCAGTTTCCCAACATTTTTAGGATCGCCGCACCCTTAAATGACTTTTCAGAATTTGGCGGCACCCCTCCCTATCCACCATCAGTAATAATCGGTAATAATCGTGCTGATGTTGAACCCCTAACTCCAACCTCCATATCTCCTTTCATTTGGAAGTGCCTTTGCGACGAAATGAAGGTCGACTTAACTCTGGTTTGCATTTTTGAAAGCCGACGATGCAAAATGAGGCTAAAAATGGGAAAACAGAATATTTATTTGCGGCACCCTCCAGAACACTTCACGGAACCCCAGAGTGCCGCGGCACCCAGGTTGGGAAACATAGTTGTAGAGAATAATATTTCTTCCAGGTTTTGTTTGAAACAAATTTTCATAGAACAATCCATTTCGGAAATATTTTGCTTTTTCTTAATTTCCAGTACACAGCGCCACCACCATATAGCGGTGAATTCTGTAAACATATTCAAAATATACCTAATTTACGGCAATAAGTACGACTGTATTCTTTTACGATACGAAATCATAATTTTGCTTCATAATGCTATTCATAATAATTTAAATATCTATACCCCAAATATGGATTAAGTCATGTGTTGGCCACATCAGATTTTTTAATTTTTGTTTCGCGGGCAGTGTAAAATGCATTGACACGTGGCCCTCGAGCTCAAGGTTATGGATTCCTTGTATAGCATACGCCTCAATAAATATAATCAAGCTATATTGGGATAATTCTTGACATATGTGCATTAATATATCCATCCCTCTTGTTTTTTATTGTTCAAATATAAACGCATGTAATACAGTCGTATCTATCTTTATGAAACAAAGGTTTAATTTATTAAAAAAATATAAAAATTAATCAAATACCTAATATGTATATTTAATTTATTTATATCCAAAAGTGAATTATCGATCTCGTCTTATGATTAAAATGAATTTAATAAACTATGTCATTCCCAACCTGTATATGGCTATCGATGAGACATAGTTTCTCATTCATTTTCCATATTCAATTCAAACCTTTAATATTAGTACCCAACATGTGCCCAAATAACCACGGTTTTTAATATTCCAACTATTACACCAATTTGATAAAAAATGAGAGAATACTCATCCATGCAGTCGAAGGGTAAAGGTATTAAAAAAATACTAGAAAAGTAATTAGGAAGAGGTCAAACGAATGAAAATCACTGCCTTTGAGTCATAAAGACGGAAATTAAGGACGAGTTTAAATGTGGAGCTTCCAAGACGGAATTCGGAATCGGGAGGTATTTTTTTATATGAGAAAAAGGAGGAGTGTGAAAAGGAGGTTTTTTTTATATGAGAAGAAAAGGGGGAGTGTGAAAAGGAAAATGGTGGACTTGTGGAGGCGAAGTTGACATGAAAGTGGAGTCAAGACCGTTGAAAGTAAAATGGAAATGAAGCGAAGAGGTGAATCGGAGGAGAGGGAAAATTTCGAAAGAGAAGGCGCGGCGGAAAAAAAATCGTGGAGAGTAAATTGGCTCCTAAGTCGTAGCCTTCTTCTAATGCGGAGTGAAATCCTCGAAAATTTCTTTACTCTGACTTAGATTTATTGATTTTAATCGGACTAAAAAGATCAAACACTTAAAAATTTATTTCACTCGTAATTTCGAGGCTAACTCGACGTTTAACAAAGAATATCAGGCCAATGAAAATTGCATTACTTGAAATATTTTCATGCTATTTTTGTCACATAGTTGTAATAAATGATACTTCTTCCGTAATTTAGAGGACAACGAAGAATATCCGAACAGTCAAATGGTTTATGAAAACAGCAGTGTTTAGATACATTCTTGCCCATTTTTAACCATTTTCAATGATTTATCTTAAACGTCCTTGAACTATAACATCAAAGAATAACAAATGTTTTGCTGATATAAACAGCCTTGATCGAACAGTTCAGGACAATGTTTTTTTTTAATTGAAGGACGAGATCCTATTACAAAAATTAATAAACTTCATCATGGATCATGATAAATTTACACCCATTGAATAACGTTTGAGAGATATCAAAATAGTGATGGAGTGAACTTCTAGCGTTTTTATCAATGCTTTTCCTCTTGTCATTTTTATTTTGAGAATATAATACGTGTTTTTGCTGGGATGGGGGAGAAACACCGACATAAATGCTTTATTTCACATTGATCCAGATAAAAAAACTTTGAAAAACAATGGCTTAGAATATAAACGTTATGCATATAAATTGTATTAATGCGACATTTTTCAGAATTTTAAGAATCCCAAACTCATAAACAAAATATTCCACATTTTAACAACTCAAAAATGTTTGTCTACCGAAACACGTACTAAAACGATTATATTTTTGTTTTCTAAGCAGAACCGCATTCCGGACAAAACTTTTTCTCCGGTTCACTTTCCTAAAGTAAGTTAGCGAGAAATGGAAGAGAGAGCGGATGACGTTCGTTCACGTGAAAACAAAACCGAATTCGAGCCATCGCCCCGCGATAAATCCACTCAATAGGGGAAAAGCATTTCGACTGGGACAACTTCACCAAAACTCGTCTCCATCGCAGATGCCTACTAAAGTCGGCCAGCCAACCGAACCCAACTAAACCAATCCACGATGCAAGAGAGAGAGAGAGAGGACGTTCATCATTTTCCCTTTATCCCATCCAAAGAGAAAGAGCCGCCCGCATGAAGAGAGGTGGAAGAGGGGAGGGGTTCGGAATACCATCCACCCTTTTTCTAAGAAGGCGGGCGAATGGGAGCGGAAAAGCAATTTCTTCGACCACCTTTTTCCCCTCCTTCGTCCCTTATGCCCGAAAAACCAACCCCGTGGACCGTTTTCCTTTTACGTAACTTTTCCACCCCTTCATCCCTTCTTCTACATCCATCACCCTTTTCTAAACCACCTCGCCTCCTCCCCAGTCCCTCTTACTACCTCCGAAACCCGAGCTCTCTCCCGCCCCCGACCCAACCATGTATTTCACTGCAACCGTAATGTCGCGAGTACCGAGACTTTCTCGGACATAAATCGAGGCATCCTCGCGTCATAAGCTGAAAATCTATTTTTCGGAAAAGCGCACAATAAACCAGTTTCAGAAAAAAAATTCTTAACCTATCATGTAGTGTTAGGCATGTATGACAGGACCTTGTTTTTTTTAATTTAAGGTTTATTTTCAATGTTACGCAGTAATGCATTTTATTAATAAAGAAAACCCACTAATACAAAATCGTTCGCTACGAAATGCTTGTTTATATGAGGTATATATACCCCAATACTCCATACAAAAATAGGCTTCTATCGATTATCATACAGACGTTGCTTCAAAAAAATCTTTGAATTACAAACCATGAATTTTTACGTCGCTTGAGGAAATTTAACTTCATATTTATTAACTAAGGTAGCTATGTGACCATTTAACAGTTGCGGGAATATATGGGAAAAACTCGTGTATGAATTAATTATAAAAATTTCTCACTCTTATTCACACTTTTAAAAAAAAGTGCAGCGCGTATCCCAAAACCTTAGCTTAATACGTGTATTTTGTCCATTATCTACGCACCACTACCTCGCCAGTAGAACCGATGAAACTTCAAACCTACATGCTTACAATAAAATACCGTTTGACGGGCATAACAACCCTGGGAGAGACAATAAAACCGCTTCGTATTACTACAAAAATAATTTGATCTCCCTGTAACACTCGACCGAGATAGGCTGGGCATATCTGCCCTGTCGTAATCAAATAATTTTCAAACCGCAAACCCGCCACTCTTTGCAACATTTTTACCTCGAAATTTCCTTCCGAGTTACAGCCATACACCCAATTTACAGCTCTCCTGAACCAGACGAAAAATATCACCTCTGACGCGCATCTCGCCTAAATATCTTCCTCGACACCCCAAAAGCTCCTCACCCCCTCCAACCTCCCTCTCCCATTACTTCCCCGCCCTCTTTTATCTCCGCCTTACGTCCCCCTAAACTGTCGAATACCGAATCCCCCATCCTTCCACTACACTCCAACTCCATCGGAAACGTCAATCAATCGAGAAAAAAACTATCGCCAGGCGCACGAAAGAGGCAAGTAGGAGGAGGATCCGCTTCGATGGATCGTATTTCCCGCTCTGGCGACTCCTTCGATATTTTTATATCGACCTGGACGGGGATATGATGGTCGGCGGGCGGATGTTGAGGAGGAGGAGGGTAAGAAAAGGACGTTGTAAGGAAGAAGGAGATGCCCTTTGGGATGGAAAATTGTGGGGTAGGTGGAAAGGGTCGAAGGAAATTGGTAGGACCATACGGGCGTCGCTAGAGGTAGTATAGGAGGAAAGGGTTGCGAAGAGAAACGTCCTCTATTTTTTTCCGAGGTCCTGGGATGGAAGGGGCGTATCGGAGAATGAGGGGACGAATTTTTTGCGTAGGTCCTCCAGGAGAAGAGAAACCATAATAAAAAAAAAGGATCGGCGGATAGGAGGTTGTGTAAACCTTTGATTCTAATTTTGCATAATGAAACGGATTTCCCCCTCGGGATAAAGCCGGCTGGCTGACTGGCCCTCTCTCGCGGTACTAATATGGGGGACATTGGGCGAACACGCAACAACGGACCGTATCGTTGTTTTATAGCCGAGAGAAAATCTTGGGAGGATTTGGGCGTGGTTGAGTGGGGAGGGTGGGAGAAGAGGATTTAGAGCGATTAACGTGTTGGTTTGTGCCACCATTTGGGAGGGTCGTTCATTTTCTCCATCATCTACCGATCCACTCTCTTGCTCGAATTTTTAAAATAATCTCAAGCTTCCATAATTCGAAAGCCTATGACTCCGATTTTCGATAAGTCCTCGCGTATGTTTAAATTACTCGGACTTTTTATACCTACCTTTATGATTAGCTTATAATAATGGCTACATTTTTCACTGCACGAGACGCAAGAAGAATTTTCTATTTAAAATATTTTATCTCGTACTAATTACAATAATGTAGATAAAACTAGTGTATTTTAAAACTACTAAAACGCAATATAAATAAATATATATGACACAAATAAAACATCACATAAGGAAATGAATTTATCTATATTTGAAAGTCTACTACGCTCAGAAACTAGGAAAACTAAAATAAATAATTTTTATATCAACTATATGTAGTGGAAGTTAGTTGCGTAAATGAACAAATTCCGAGTACCTACATAACAATATTTTTACTGACTATCAATTAACGGAGAAACTTATTTATTAAAACTCCAAGTATTACAATTATAAAAAATAGGGCGAAATTATAACATAAATTGTCACTGTAAATCAGCGGTGCACAACATACGGCCCGCGGGCCAAATGTGGCCCTCCGACACCTGTTGTTTGGCCCGATTGAAGCTGGGAGCAACTCAACTGGTTATATCAAAAATACAATTAAAATTTGTAAGTAAGCTATATTTGTTTTCCACTTCATTTTTGTCACATAAAAATTGCATGTTAAATTTGTTATGACGATTAATAAATCGACAACAGCGTAGTCAATTTTTTATTATGGACAAAATTTTCAAAGAGTGTCCCGCTTAGGTCCAATCATGGTCGATTTCGGCCCGCGTCAACTTTTCAGTTGTGCAGCCCTGTTGTAAATCGTCAAGATATATTATTATTATTTTTCGTATTTCTTATTTAGAAGAAATATACGACGATATATTTTCCGTAGCGAGTTCTGTCACCGAATGAAAGACTGCCAGAAAAAAATCCAACCATTTAATTCCGGGGGACAATACGCAGAACTCAGCAAGCTGAACAACGGAAAATTGGATTTCCTGAAACAAATTCCATTCGCTCGAACGCAGACGTCACCCATGATCTAACGTTCTATGACCGCCTACGATACGCGCAACCCAATTTCCAAAGGTTACACTCGAAGATAATGGGATATAACTCCGAATACCGACATAATTGTCATCGGCAGCTCATACGAAGGAATATACGGATACGTGTATATACCTATATTCACCGTATCGGAGATGGGAAGCGGCGTAGCGGGTGACTGGCAAAATGGGGAGTTTATACACAGACGACTTGCAGGATGGAAGAGATGAATAGTTTCTGCTCCGGCAACGTGTACTTTCCTCGGAGGATTTCAACAATTCCTAAACTCCCGGAATGGAACTTGTCACGCTCAGGCCGCCTCCGATTCGTTTTCAAATCTTTCGCGACAACATCCGCCATTCTCTGGAGTAGAGAGGGAGAAAGGGCTAGAGAGAGAGAGGGAACCTGGGGTAAACTTCCCTCAGCAGGATTACCGAGAGGGAGGGAGTCTTTCAGAGTGGGGGGGGGTGTGGAGGGAGAGGCTAAAGGAGACAAGAAGAAGAAGAAGGAAAAGGGCGTATAAGGGAGGAAGGGGTAAACCGGGAAGAGGGATTTAGTTAATGGAGCAACAGAGATTTCCTCAAAGCTTCGAGAATCCATTAAGTAAGAGAGAGAAAGGCAATGCGATTTTATAGTAAAGAAGGATTAAATGCCACGTGCACTTGCCATTCCAACGGAATTGGTTCTGACAGTATTAGAAGAGAGGAGAGAGAGAGAGGGAGGGAGGGAGGAGGTGAGAGACGTGAAGTGATGAGTGGAAAGGCAAGAAGAAAAACGCAAAAAAAAAAGTCCCCAGGAGATTATCTGTTGAATTGTTTGACGGGAAAGGAGGGCTGAGACTAATTTTCGAGTGAATCGGATTAAGAGGAGCCATCGATAGCGCACTTGAGCGCATCACGCTTCACCTCCGACGTCCTCTCTTAACGCGAAAAAAACGTGAAAAAGAAAGCTCCGAAAAAAAAAGAATCGGTTAAATATCCGAATAAAAAATTACTTAGGACACAGACTTCTATCATGACTTTAACATTTTCTATAATCTTTAACCGATATACAAAAAAATAATATAATATTAAATTAATGAAACTTTCCCCACGTAAACACGGAAATATAGTATGAGTACATTTTTTAGTTATCTTTATAATAAAAAATATAAAAAAGCATTTGGACTCGAGGCCTGGTAGCGAACAATAAAAAAATCGGTACAACATACATTGTACAAACTTTCTCATATATAGGTACTAATGCGTCGTTTAGTAAACTTTAGAAAATGTGAATCGTATCAGTCGGTTTTTAGAAAATCTAATTTTTGTTAAAGTTGCCCAAGAATAAACTAGCTTATATTCATTCATTGAGAAAAACGAAATATGTAGTATTATTTCAGACGTATACTCAAGTAACTGTACGAAATTTGATCAAAATCGTTATAGCCGTTTTTGAGAAAATCAAATTATTGTTCAAGTTGCTCTATGTCTTATAATTCCTGCTGATAATATCCGCTAAATGCTTGATAGTAAACTATTAAATTCCACACATTGTCCAAAACTCCAATATTGCATTGTTTTTACCTAGTTGGATTTAAGCTTTGGCAAAAAAGCGATATTGCCGATATTTCGAAATAAGATGTGTAATTCATCCCTCCTATTTTTTCTTTCATACGGCATTTGAATTTCAGCCTCCTTATGCTCAAGGTCATGTAATAATCGAAACAATGTGGTATAAGTATTTTTACTTTCTCCATACGTAGTAATGGGAAAGTATTGTATTCATGAAAAAAATCGACTTCGAGATTTCAACGGAAATAAGTTTTGAGGTCCCTAGAACACGTTTAGACTATTTTCGGAATGATGTCTGTGTGTGTGTGTGTATATGTGTGTGTGTGTGTATGTTATTGTGGGCGCTCTAACTCAAAAAGTACAAGCCATATCGTTACCAAACTTCATATATAACACTTTAACATGAGCACAAAGAACTGATTAGTTTTTAGACAATAACGGTTAACCGGAAGTCGAGGTTTATTCGAAACCCTATTCGGTTTTTGCGATATTTCTTCGTTAAAACATCATTATTGTATATGCAATTCTATACAAAGTTTATAGAGAATGTAATTTCCTACAGTTTTCATTTGAAACAATTTTCCATAGGTGTTATTGTTTAGGAGTTATTTATAAATAACCGGTTTTTCGGTTTCCGTTAAATATCTCCTTAAAAACATCGTTATTGGTAATCTTCGTAAGGACCAAAGTTGTAGAGAATATTATTTCTTCCAAGTTTTGTTTGAAACTAATTTTCGTAGAACCATCCATTTCGGATATATTTCGCTTTATCTTAATACCAGTGTACAGCGCCAACACCATGTAGCGGTGAATTCTGTAAACATTCAAAATATACGTAATTTTCGGCAACAAGGAGGGTCTTCTTTTACGATACGAAATAATAATTTTGCCTCGTAATATTATTCATAATAATTTAAATATCTATACCCCAAATATGGAGAAAGTCATGTGTTGGCCACATCAGATTTTGTTTCAAGGAGAGACCACATTAAGATTCCGAAAATGATAGGTAAGAAAAGACGACAAGGTAAAGTATGACATTCATCGTGAAGGTTGAATAGAAGAATAAAGAAACAAATCTAAAATTGTGATGCGGAAAGCGTCTATCGGAAAAAGGAACATATGAAAGACAGTGGACAAAAAGCGAAGAAAAAATCTTCGAGACATTTATTCCTGTTTCAACTGATATTTATACATGAATGACAAAAGAGATGTTAGTACATATGGCGCAAGAGAAAAAAGAAGTAATGCATGTTACATAAATAACAGATAAGAGAAATGATATTGGTAGTTTATGGGGAAAACACACACACGTGTGGACACACAATGGTACAAAAATATGGATTTGGAAAATAAATTTCCCAATGGCTTGAGTGATTTCACGTCTCTTATAGAAAGAATCTTTTGAGGCAATAACAGAAACCTCACTCTACTAAAACGTCAAAAAGATAGAGAATAAATAAGTGACAAAGGGTCTATAACAATGAAATTCCATTTCCTGTGCGTGGTATTTGTGTACATACGTACGCCTGTGCTGCTGTGTGAGAAATAGAGAGAAAGAGAAAATTCACCATATTTTAATAACTAAAAGGTCGTTTCTGTCAAATTCAAGGCAAACGATTTAATGACGAACAAATATAATGTTTTTGGTAACTTTTGTAAGCAACAGACCAGTGGTTCTCAAACAGGATGATTCCAGGGTGACAGGACGGTTATTGAGTGACGCGAATATTTGATGAATACACAGTGTATCATAATCTGGCTTATAAATAAAACCATGAGAATAAACACGCATGCTTATTTCAATGTCATAATTTTATCTTTATTTGGTAGGGTGACGCAGGCAATAAAAGGTTGAGATCCACTGCAACAGTCACTTCACGAGAGCAAATATATCAGTTTTCTGAAACGTTACTCGCAAATTTAACTAACAATTTACAGTATAGCGCTTTCACTAAAATCAAGATAAATTACATACTTTCTCATGCGTCACTATCTAAACGTGCATAGAAAATACTACGGATTCAAAAACAATTTCAAACAGAATTTAACTTCAATGGAATTTTTAAAATCAGCTGCGACACCCAGTAGATGCACCATTGATGTTCACTGAATATCTAAGTTTAACGAAGAAAATCTCTGATACCCTCAATGGCTTTCAATTGCATTGCAGTTAAATTTGAAAGCCATTGAGCCATTCGTTAAGCCTAGATACTCGACGAACGTCGATGGTACATCTACTGGTTGTCGCAGCTGACATTAAAGGTGTCCTTGTATAATAAATCAACTATTTAGATATTTTGACAGGTAATATAACGCAAAAACATTTCCTTTGATAAATTCAGGATGATGTTATGCCAAAAAATAAATACGTCCAAACGCTGTGATCTCCATATGGTAATATACACATGCTTGTCACAAGGTGCGAAACTCTGTTTACCTTTTAAAGGTTAGCGTGCCTATATAAATGTTGAGAACTACTGCTTCAGATCGCATCGCATGACATGAACGGATTTATACAATTAATTAATTAAAAAAACAAAAAAATTACTGATTGCATCTGTTACAATTCTGTGGGTTACTGCACCTTTTGTCCACACATCTAAAATAAAGAACAAATAAGTGACTCTTTTGGGACTTTTATATAGATTTACCCTTTTACCTAGTACTCTTATTTCTGTGAGATTGTCCTTCCGATTATTTCCAATTGTTCTCCCAGTTGTGCCATGCCAGCCTCCTCTAACCTCGCCTCTCTAAATAGAATCTCAAATTTCTTTATAAGGATTGCTGAAATTCGTGTTCTTACTCTCCGCAACACCACGAAATCCGAAATTTTGTATTTTTACTTCGTCATACGATGTATCGAAAAAGTATTGTTATCGCGAAAAAATTCGACCTCGAGATCTTTACGGAAATATACGTTTTAAGTGTCGCTGAATTCGAAAAAGTGGTTTTTGCAATGCCGTCTGTCTGTCTGTTACTAGCTCTGGAGCCTAAACGGTAGAGCGAAAATGAATGAAATCTCGTACTTAGGCATTTTATCATACTGAGTAGAGTATATATAGAAATGGTTGACATTGATCAATAATTAAGAGTAGTTTATTCTATGCATTTTTAACAACAATTCGATTTTCCCAAAAACGGCTCTAACGATTTCGATCAATTTTCGTACAGTTACTTAAGTTTACGTCTTCAATAATACTGTATAGTTCATATTTCTCAAAAAATGAATATAAGGCTAGTTTATTCTACGCAACTTTAACAACAATTCGATTTTCTCAAAAACGGCTATAGCAATTCTGATCAAATTTCGTACAGTTACTTGAGTATACATCTACAATAATACTCCGTATTTCATTTTTCTTAATGAATGAATATAAGGCTAGTTTATTCTTGGGCAACTTTAACAAAAGTTGGATTTTCTAAAAACAGGCTGATACGATTTTCATTTTCTAAAGTTAACTAAACGACGCATTAGTACCTATATATGATAAAGTTTGTACAATGTATGTTGTACCGATTTTTTCTCTTGAACCACTGCTGTCCCTCCTTGCAAAATCAGATCATTTCTTTATATCCTTAACGCTGAAGTCGGCTGCCCTGAAATCTCTCTCTTCAGTTTTTCGTGTTCCAGCCATGTTTTCATTATAACATTTCTCTGTAAAATTTCTCACGATGCATGTGAAATTATATGAATATATAAAATAGATTCTATGGTTCGATTTATTGGCATTATGATTTATTGCAGCATGAATTCTGTGCTTTGGTTAAACATTATACGTCCATTCAGTTACTTTAACGATTTTTGCATATTTTATATCCCATTATAATGCACTTGATTAAATTTATTTCTAAATTATTTATTCGATAATTTTATGATAAATCACTTCCACATATTTTATATTTATTGATTTTTGTATAGAATTAATTACTAATGAGGGTTACGATAGCCAATATTAAATTTAAATAGAGCAAAGATAATGAAGAGAAGCTAGGACAACATTAAATATAGAGGCCAGAACATACAAAACTGAAAGTGTACTTTAGTCAAACTAAAATACAGAAAAGTCGACACACAGAAGAGTGGAAAGTAACATATTGCATAAATGATGAGAATTGAGAGGTGAAAGATGGATTAAAGTTAAAGTTAAAAATGAGAGAGGACGCAGTAAAACTGAGCACGAGACAGAAAAGTGGGAAGAGGTTAGAAGAAAACAGATTGGAAGAGAAAAGGAAGGAAAAGGAAACGTAGTCAGAGACGAAAGACAGAGGGAGGAAAAGGATGAGGGATAGACTCGGATTTGAAAAAAATTGGATAGAAGGTAACAGCCTCCACTTCCACACTTCTTCCCTCTCTCTCTTCTCCTTACCTCGCTATCTCTCTCCCTTTCCCCCTCTCTCTCACCCTCTCCCCCCCGCCTCCTTTTCCAACTCCTCAAGAGTTCCGTAGTATAAAAAAGTTTGGCAAGTGAGTAGATTAGGTGAGTAGGTGGATACCGGGCGAAGGATTGAGGGGGCGGAGAGAGACGGAGGCGGAGAGAGGCGGGGGCAGTGGAGGCGAAAGAGAGTCGTGAAGGGAGGTAATTGTCGGGAGAAGGGGCGGTGAAGAGGAAAAATCCACGATATCGGGTAAAACGTGTCGCGCAGAGCGAGTGTCATGAGTCGCTCGGTGATTTCTGAGGCATTTTCGTAAGAGAGAAGAAGGAAGGATGAAGAGAGAAACGGCTGCACGCAAAAGCGGAAAATGTTCAAAAATTTTAGAAATCAAGTTGGATATACATAATACCATGTTAACGGTCCTTTATTAAGGGACTGTTTCAGAATACCGAGTTATTTCAAATTTAGTTCTAAATCTCAGACACAAATTTACGTGCCTACGGCAAGATTCAAACCTTTATTGTTAATATTCGGTAAACTACACTCTTCTTGCTACAGTATATTCTACGATCTCAGTAAACTACAATATACAGTGGCATAAGCATGTAGGCACATCTCTTAAAAGTGGATATTAAAATATCTAAATATTATCGCGAAAAATTCTTGGTACCCTTGTCGGATTATTAGTATTAAAGTGGACCTTGTTAAGTTCATGTTATAGTGCCGCAGTTAAGACTGGTCTGGCCAACTTGTGCCAAAACTAAATATAGGAAATCCATCACAATTAATGCCGACTTCGCTAGCGGCTCTAATAAGATATATTACATCACTAAAGAAATTAATATGTTACCATTCAACTTATACGTTCCACTACCTTCAAAAGAAATATTATGATTAACAATGACTATATAAGGCTATGTATAAAAAAACACGAAAAAGTTTGTAGAAAATGAAACTTAATTATTTAAAGAGTGACCTGATTCATAATTTGAGCAAATCTAAAATAGCCAAAAACACCAAATGTTTGAAATTGGTCACATCAATATATCAGTTAATTATAAATAAATTAAGAACTAAAATATTCAACGAATTCTTTTACAGACTGTCGGAAATGTACTTTGAGCAATAACAGTGGTAAGTAAATTAAATCCAACCTGCTAGTAAAACGCATATGTGTTTAGATTACAAAAATTTATTTACGCATCATTTGGAAAAATTACATTCTAGTTACCCTATTGAATCAGTTATCGAAAAAATTAAACTAAAAGTAATAACAATTCAATAATTGAAAAGCCAAAATACAAAGCACTGCTCTTTGACCCCATGAATCGTATAGGGAGCTAACATTTGATTCTTGGACAAATTCGAATGCCTAATCATCACTGAGGAACCATATAAACTTCCTAGCTAAATATTTTACTTCAAAAACCTTAATAAACGACTGACTCTGCGGAAAACCTTTAAAGAAAAAAAACGATGGCGTTATTTTAAGGAATTTTCGGAGCTAAGCAAGTCAGAGAACTAATCAAGATTAAGGACACGAAGAACGAGATAGAGATAGGTTACATTTTACGGGTTAAAAAGTACGTAATAGGGGTGGAAAAGAGGTTTAGATAAAGTAGAAATGAAAGGAATGTAAAGTGAAACAGAGTGAGAGAGAGAACGAGGGAGAGAGAAGTGAATGAACTTAATTAGGGTTTCTGAGGAATGAGACCTGCAAGTCGGATTGGCAATGCAAATGAGAGAGAATTTCAAATTAAAAGAAAAGTGAGGGGGGGAAGGGGGGGGGAAGGTACGGATAGGGGAGAGAGAGAGAGAGGGGGGGGGAAGGAGAGCGGAGGGAAACAGCACATTAAAGAGTAAAAGAGGAAGCGTTCAGAATAATTCAAATACATCGAATCCGTAAACTAGTGTGTTACAAAATCCCGCTGCTAAATAGTTAAACGTAAGCCGAGCTGATTCGAAAAAGTTTTATTGAGAACTTCCTTGAAACAATATGTTCCAGAAACACGGCGGGAAAGGAATAAATAAGGCAGTCCTCGCAAAGTCTGTGTAATAAAATACCTTTTTCTGGGCAAAAATCTTATAACCGCCTGACAAATCTTTGACGAGCGATTAATCCAGGCGATGTCAAAATATTATTCGCGCAGCGAAATTTTTCCCGCGTTCGCATTTTTTTTTACCTTGAAACTTTTCTGCCGATACGAATCAAGATTTATGCCAGAAAAGGGATAATCGGCCGAATAAAATGATTTTCTCTCGGATATATGTTTCCTTTCGCGTGTTATCCCCGTTTGAGCTACGAGTGTGTTTGAGAACGCAACCTGCGACTTATAATTTCCGCGAAGTTGGTTTAAACTCAAAGGGAAACCTTATTTCGCCTGCTTTCGTCTGATCCGTGAAGTTTGGGAGATTAAAAGATCAAGTTGATGACTTAGAAGGTTGAATACGCCAGCTCGCCAAACGCAAAACTTTTCGTTATTGACATGTGCGCGGACCTGAACACCGATGTAGTTTGAGAGCGAGGAACTACGGAGAAATAAAACCTTTAATACTTCTCAAAAGTTAAATATCACAATTTGTTTAATATAAATTCACGCTGAAGTTAACCTAATAAAGTCGCTGCGGAAAATATTCGTTGCTGTATTTTCGGAAATGACATTTAATTATTTGTAATTTCGACCTAACTTTATTTAGGAAAAGTTGTACTATCTTCCAAATATATCCAAAGCAACTAGACGTTAAATATTCAAGCTAGTCACTGAAATAATCGCCAGCAAGCATTTTTTAAAAATCTGATAGCATTAGATAAAAGCTAAAATGAGAATATTATTTGCAAAAAATATTTTCTGAGTTTCTGTATTATGCCATGCTAGTTCCTCGGCGATTTCATCCTTTAGTAAAAAAAAAGTACGCAGTAAAATTTTACATTCTTAGACACAAATAAAATAATTTAACCTCACCAAACTATTCCACTTCTACAAATAAAAGACGTCACGACTGCGTAAAGCCATATCACGTAGATTCCCTCGGAAGGGAGTAATTAAAAACCTCGGTGCGAACCTGCGTTTGAGAAATATAAACATAACACACAGCAAATACCGAATTCGTGGCACGACCCAAGGTAAACTTAATCGTTCACGCTGCGGCAACGATAAAAAAATATAAACTCCTTCCATGGCGATCGCGAATGATGCGAAATTAGAATAAATAAAATATACGCGACAGCGCTGAGCGGCGAGGGAAGCAGAGAGGAAAAAATAAAGATGGGAGACTGGCGCAAATAGGAAGTGATTAAAATTCAAATGAGATCTTCCAAGATACATTTTCCGTTTAAATTCCCCTCTCGTTTCAGAAATAAAAAAACGGGAGAGATGGAAAAAAACGTCTCGGAAATAGAAAAAATGACTGCGTGAGAGAGAAAAGACCAAAGGGAATTTTTTTCGACAAAATAAGATCAACGAAAAATGTGCAAAGGAAAATATATAAAAGAAAGTGAAACAGAAGAGACCTAAAGGATGAAATACAATGAAGAGTTAAGTACGGAAAAGAATTATATAAAGAGAAAAAATTTAAGAGGAGAAGATTAGCAATGTTAAGGCTTTTTGCCGAGAGAAATTATTTATTCCTTTTACTGTGATGTTAATCTATATATATATATATATATATATATATATATATATATACAAAAATAAGACGGGCAAAGAGAGAGTTAAAGCGATACGGAAAAAGAGGGAGGGAAGTGGAGTAAGGGGGGAGAAAATCTTGAGGAGGAGGGAAACTATTGAAGAGAGAAAGTGGAGAGGTATATAGGAGATAGTGATGAAGAAGAGAGAGAGAGAAGCAGATCGGAAAGGAAGAAGAAAGGATAGCGACGGAGGGAGGTTGTCAGGGAGAAAAGGCTTTTTAAAAAAAGTAAACGAGAGAGGAGAGAAGAAAGAAACTACAAACGAGAGTAGAGGGAGTGGGAATGGAGCTGAGAGGGTACACCATCTTGGAGATTTGACGGAGGGAGGGAGAGGGGACGGAGACAGACAGACAGACAAACGACTTTATTCAGGGCGAAATTGAGACTGTGAAGTCCCTTCTTACATTTAACCCTTCATCAACAGTTACAAATGATAATGATAGAATGAGAACCATAAAACAAAAAAGAAAATAGAAAAACACAAGTAAAACATCAGATTACAAATTTGGAAAGTTTCTATATAAAGACAGTAATTGTGGTAAAAAAACCTAGGAAAGACCAGACTTGGCCATCCTAGTAAAAGACCACGCAGGAAAAACACCCACGAAGGGAAGGGGGGTGGAAAAAACCTGCGAAAACCCTAGATACATGAAAGAACAATAGTTGAATTACAATGATACATACAAGTTTAACAAGATAAAATTAACAAAAAATAATTTTATGTGAAATGAACTAAGTAATTAAAGAAAATATAAAAAACAAGAGATGAAAACATGCATATTTAGCAGAAGTGGTGGGAGAATGGAGTGAGAGATGGAGAGTGAAAGGGAGGGAGAGAGAGAGGGAGGGAGAGAGGGGAGGGAAAGAGGGGAAGGAGAGAGAGGGAGAGAGAGAGAGAAAGGAGGGAGAGTGGATGAAGAGCGAGAAGAGAGGATGAAAGAGGGAAAGAGGATCGCAAGAGGAAGGAGAAAGTGGGGTAGACAGAGGGGAAAAGATAGGGAAGAGAGTAAGAGAGAAAGAAGCAGTTAAAAAGAATAAGGATAGATAAAGAGAGGGAGCGAGAGGAGTTAGGTAAAGAAAATAAATGGGACGCTAGGTGATTGGAAGAGAGAGAGAGGGAGAAAGCAGAGAAAAAGTTGAAGGGTGAAATAAAAAAGAGGGGTTGAAAGAAGAGAGGGGATAAGGTTTGGAATGAGAGGGAAGAAAGATCAGATTAGTTGTGGTCTTTATTTGGGTCAAGATTGAGACTAGAAAGTCCCATCTTCTACCTAACCCCTCGTAATGAAACAAATATAATATTATATACTATCATTATATAATTTGTCGATTGATGTCCGAAGCCAAATAGCAATAAGAAGCATGGTGACAGAATAAATAAATAAATAGAAAATAAATAAACAAGTCACTAGCAACACTGAATAACCAATAGGTGAAACAAAACAGCATGTCAAAGTGTACACATGTAACAGATTACATGATTGTTATTGGTTCAGTCAAAGTATTTAAGAGTGCGATTTGGAAAAGAGTATTCAAGAGACACACAGGTATAATAAAACATATTTTATTTCTAATAATTATAATAGTTGAAAAAGGATTTAAAACTTTCCCGGCGAATATTATTAGTGAATTGTTCTCGGGTTTCACACCGGGTGATGTCTTGAATAGAATTCGACGTTTCGGCGTATGTCACATCCGCCATCTTCAGGAAAACTCAGTACTATTGCATCCATATAAAAACCCAACTGCCGGAAAACACCCACATAGAAGTAGGTGTGAAAAACCTGCAAAACCCACTAAGATTCACAAAACAAACCATCATAGACAGACCTACAGACAGACAAACGACTTTATTTAGGGCGAAATTGAGAGAGTGAAGTCCCTTCTTACATTTAACCCTTTCGTCAGGTTTGAAAATCATATACAAGTTAATTACAAAATTTCTCATACATATTGATCACAAATTTTGTTAGTTGAACATAGAGAATTACCATAGAATAATGTTAATTTTGTGGGATGGAAAAATAACTGTGTAATCGCTTTGTTAAGCACAGAAAAAATCCCACTGCGGAAAAACACCTACGAAGAGAGGGGAGGTGTAAAAAAAATCGAAAAATCCCTATAAAGATACAGAAGAAGAAAAAATTAAATAAAGAAAGAATAAAGGAATTGAATACCAGCAAATAAAAGGAAAGAAGTAATACAGACATACATAGAACATATAAACATATAACAAATCCGATGTGGCCTACACATGACTTTCTCCATATTTGGGGTATAGATATTTAAATTATTATGAATAGCATTATGAGGCAAAATTATCGTTTCGTATCGTAAAAGAATACAGTCGTCCGTATTGCCGTAAATTCTATTTTAAATGTTTACAGAATTCACCGCTACATGGTGGTAGCCCTGTATACAGGAAATTACGAAAAGTCAAAATATCTCCGAAATGGATGGTTCTACGAAAATTTGTTTCAAACAAAACCTGGAAGAAATATTATTCTGTACAACTTTGGTCCTCAAGAAGATTACCAATATTGACGTTTTAAAGAAATCTGACAGAAACCGAAAAAACCGATTATTTATAAATAATTCCTAAACAATAACTGCTATGGAAAATTGTTTCAAATGAAAGTTGTAGGAAATTACATTCTCTATAACCTTTTCGTAGAATTGTATATACAATAATGATGTTTTAACGGAGATATTTCGCCAAAACCGAATCGGGTTCCGAATAAACCTCGACTTTCGGTTAACCGGTATTGTCCAAAAACTAATAAGTTCTTTGTGATCATGCTAAAGTGTTACATATGAAGTTTGGTAATGATATGGCAAGTACTTTTCGAGTTAGAGCGCTCACAATCACATACATACACATCATTCCGAAAATAGTCTAAACGTGTTCTAGGGACCTCAAGACGTGTATTTCCGTTGAAATCTCTTTGTCGATTTTTTTCGTGATCACAATACTTTCCCCTTACTACGTATGGAGAAAGTAAAAATATACATAAAAATATACATATACAACAAATACTCAAAGGAGAGGATAGAAAAGAGAGAGTTGGAAAGAAAGGCGAGAGAGTCGCTGAAAAAGAAGAAAGATGGAAGAAAGGAGACTTGTAGGATGGTGGAGAAAGGAAATAGAGCGAGAAAGGAGGCAGTGAGAGAAAGACGAGATCGAAAACGGAGAAAAGAGAGCACGTGAGGTAGGGAAGACTTCCTGAGTAGTAGAGCGGGAAATAGGAGGAAGGTCTGGTTATAGGGTTTTTGGAGAGAACGAGAACACGGAGGAGGAAACAGGAGAAAATCGAATGGAGTTTGGAATAGAGAGAACAAAGGAGTGCGAGAGAGGGAGGGAGTAAAGGAACAGCTTAAAGTAATAAAGAGATAAAAAAGAAAGGCGAGAGCATTTGAGATATTGCCGGAGGTTTTTTTTTTTGGACTAACAGAAAAGAAGTAGCAGAAACTAAGTTACCGAGTGATTGGGAGTAATGAAGCGGATTCCCCTTCTTTCTCTCCCTTTATTCCTCCCGAAATTAAGCCGGCTCTATCTCTCCCGCGATCCTAATTAAGAGAGCGAGCGTTAATAATGAATACAGAAGAATAAAATTCGGTCAAATTAATCGGATTAGCTTCGTGGTAACCGAGACTTGCTTCAAATACGATACAATTTCTCGTCTTAATAACAAATAGTAATAATAACGTTTAGCAAGACTGCGAAAGAAATATATACTTCTTCCATCCGAGAAAATTTATTCAGAATCAAAGTAATTAACTTGAATACATAATAAGAACTATCACTCAAAAATGAATAATTCGGGATTTATATCAATACGTATTTCTTGGGATAATATGAATGTAATCAAAAAGTTTATATTTTAAACGGAATAGGGATGATATATCATTCACCAGAAAATTTCTTTCGTCTCTTCCTACACTTAACCTGTTGATCAGACACTATATTTAATAATTTAGCAAGCATTTATTGAGGTTTGTTATGACAAATACAGCCTAACCGTGTTAGGTCAAAAATAAAATATATTTTTAAATAAACAAAATTGTAATTAAAAGTATTAAAGGGAAGAAATATTATTTTTAAATACTGATATTTCGTGTCATTCAATATCAGACAACCGCAAAAAAAAACAATGCAAGAGAATTAATACTATCGGGAAATTAAATTTACTTCAACTTGACAGAAATGGACTGACGGAGGCTTGAGATAACCTTTTGGCCGCTACTTTAACTCTAAAACGCGGTAGATATAAATTATCCCGGTAATTTCACAGCAATGGTCTAGAACAGGGAAGGCAAATACGTGGCACGCGTGCCAGAAATGGCACGCAAGCAATTTTACTGAGCACGCTATAAAATATGAAGTTTCTCAGAGGAGTAAACTAGAGAAACGCGAAAAAAATTCTGATGGTTCACACTACTTTCTTGGCACGCGACTCGAAAAACAATTTGCCATCCCTCGTCTAGAATGTATTGGCGAAACATGAAAAAAAAAATATTATATTACAAGTAATTTATGCATTATAGCACTGACGAGGATTTTATGAACTAGAACGGCTTATATAGCCTTCTACTAGAAAAAGTGTAGAAAAGGCGATGGCAATATTTTCACGAGTAAACAGATTACGTACACATGTTTATCCATTCCAAATACGTGCAAGATTTCACACACTAATACCTCGTCACATAAACACAGAAGCATAAATAAACAAAATCTTCAATCTAAATCCGCCACCGCGTGGTGATAAAGTCGATATTATTTTAAACGAGAATCACGACCCAGATACAACGTAGGCTGTAAGAGCGGATAGAGGTAAAAAGCATAAAGATTGGGCGACAGGTATAAAAGAATACTATACAGATCGATGGAGAGAACAAGAGAGAAAAAGACGAACAAAAGGCAGAGATAAGGGTAGAAACAGAGCATAAAAAGGCGTTCGGAAAGACGCAATAGCCACAAACTCAATTCGCTAAAAAGAGGGAGAGAGAGGAGAGAGAGAGAGAGAGAGAAGGGGGAAGGGAAGGGGAAATTAGCAACGGCTGAGGATGCGACGTCGGCTGAGGTAACAAAAGAAGATCCCCTTGAAATTTACGGACCTTTCCCCATTTAGACTCGGCGAGTTACAGTCGATAAGGAATAAAAAAAAAAAGACGGAGAATGCTCGTCGGAAAAATACGGAACGGATGAAGGGAAGGGCGTAAAGAAGGGTTTTCCCTCGTTCACCCAACCGAGGGTCGGTTCCTGAAGAGCGAGCGTTAAGGTTATGGTCAAAAAGGTGCGGTGAAAGAGAACAGTGTGAAGGAGGAGCGATATAATCCAGGGTAACGTATATGTTCCTGGAGGTAGGTTGGTAAGTGCATGGAGTGAATTGTGTTCCACGTGCAACAAAGCGTGTCGTTGAATACACACACATATATATGTGTGTTCTACGAGCAACTTAGGGTGTGTGGAGCTATAGGTTCTAGACGCACATTATTGTAACGCCGAAAGTACACGCTACAGTGACAAACAGAAAGAATTTATACAGGCTAGGAGCTGTGTATGTAGGAAGGGAAGTATACACTCCAGGGGACAGATAATGCAATGAGGGTGGCATGTGTTCCAGGGAACGAATAGTTTGTTGGGTGGTATATAATCCAGGGGCAAAGCACTGTACGGAGCGAGGTAAACAACTCGGGAGAAAAAAACAAAAAGGTGTGAGTTCCGAGGGCAAATGCTGTATGTTTGGGCGACATATATTAGCAGGCGCAAGCCGGGAATTGTGGGTGTCGTGTATTTTACGGTTTACTGTTGTGTCGAGGGTCGTTTCCAGAGCGAACGAATATTCACTTGATGCAGTCGTGAGGTGTGAACGTAAAAAATTCCGTCTAGAAAGAATTAGAAACATAACTGAGCGGGGCACAAACACGAGAGAACACGACACGAGTTCTTAAGGTGCGAAATATGATGTACAGGATATGAGCTGAGGGAAAGTGGTACGTCCGGGAAACATACTTTTTCTTACCTGCTTAAGTTTTTATCTATTTAAACCGATATGGTTAACCATATTAATCTAGCTTGATTATTGATATCATTATGATACACTTTTATTGATTTATTTAGGGAAAAAATAACATTTTGATAATAATTTTTCGTAAACAATAATCCGAAAACCTCAGTCAATATAACGTATTCATATATGTTAATTCTCTAGGCCATAGGTGGGGAAACTACGGCCCGCGGGCCACATTAAACCTGCGGGAGCACTTTATACGGCCCGCGATTGCATTACGAAAGCGAACCAAGAATGTAACACAGACAATCTCGTATTTTTTGGCCGGAAAACCTTTGGTTGTGAAGTTTACACAATAAAATGTTATTAATTATCTATTTTCACAGATAGAAACCTTCGCATTTCTTCAAGTAACTTCCGATGTGGATCCTAATGTGGCCCGTCGAAGCATTTTCATCTGTTAATGCGGTCCACTTAAGCAATCGCAACGGTTTCCCCACCCCTGCTCTACGCAACCTTAAAACACAGCAAATGGGCGCATTGGTTTCTCTATCTAGGACAAAAATATCCATAAAATAAGTATAAAAATCAATCTCTTGGATGATTTATGGTTAACGAGCCAACGCGGAATTAAAATATAATTGGAAATATAAAGAAAAAAAAATAATCTAGTTTAAGAAACCTCGATGTGACCACTTAAAATATTCACCTTTATGAATAAGAGTGATAAGATTTTTAGAAACACTCTCCAGCATTTAAATCTTATAATTACGGAACAAAATCTCTTTTCCATGAAATAATTTCAGATTTTCGCCAACTTGTCGAAACTTCCTTAATTTAGGTGCAAAAACGCCGTTTATTTCCATGGTCTTCCATTCGAGAAATTTCGAGCTTATGAGAACGTGAACGTGTTTGTATTCGAAAGCTTCTTCATCGCGGGTTATTTCGCGTCAATATGACTTGAAAAGTTACTCAAGAGTTCGAATAGCATAATATCCTGTTTTTAATGACTTACTCATACTCTTACTTGCAGCGTGGCACTAATTACCACTTCGAAGGTCAAAGCTCTCATACAAAATGGCTGATACGGTTGCGGCGGATGAAAATGAATCGAGATGTCGGCAAAAAAATATAATAATATCCCCCTCGATAGCGCCCAAACTTTTCCGTTCCTCGATCGATGTTTGCTGTGCTGAATTTCATCATCCCATCAAATTCTTTTCCGGAAGTTTTCGTCGTCGCTGCGATCGCGACATTGATGAAGAAGTACTCAATTTTCTCCCGTAGACATGAATAATTGAGACCCTTGTTAAAACTCGAATTCTTAAGAGAAAGCTTTTCCACTCGGGCGTTTTCTTTCTCTTTTTTATCTTTTACTTAATTTCTTCAAATAATTGCGTTAATTAAGAGTACGCATTATTATTTTTTTTTAACTCGCGATTTTATTGTTAAATTTTGGAAAGTTTTGCCTTTGTCTTTCCGTCGATTAAACTGTTTGGAGAGTTTAAGCCAAGGATATTTAGAAATAAAAATCATTCCGTAATAAACGATATACTACTGAAAATTTTGTAAGAGTTATAAAGTTCATTCATGTCGTGACCATGAATATTTAATCCTTAAAAGTTGATCCTAGAGTGAGAGATTGTGTAAAGAGGTTTATTTAAAATTTTATTAATCGTCGCTCCGGAAATTTATGACCAAAGTGTATGTCCGCGGAGCAATTTATTTTGAAAGATTAATAACTTCGAAAACACTCGTTTCGACAGCAATAACCTTTGAAATTTTCTTTAGCTTCCCTATAAGAGAAGTTCCGAGTTTTGATTCCAGATTGGAATCGGCAGCTGGCTGTGGATTTGGAATTAATATCTGTCGATAAAAAATAAGAAAAATTCTTTGTCGATTCCTTCTCTGAGGATCCATATCGGAGCGAAAAAACTCACCAGAATCAACATTTATCCGCTTTTCTTTCTCCTATCCTTTGATTCGCAAACCGAATGACGCTTAAGTTTGCCTATAAATTAGAACAGGAGAAAAACCCGAGACTCAATGTCTGAGCCATAGTAATTACGTTTTTAGGTGCGTCAACAGCTAAGGTTATTTTGCACCGTCAAATTCTGTTAGAGAAAAACATCATACATCACAACATCCATGTCCGAAGCGGGATTCGAACCCGCGACCTTTGGGTTAGGAGGCAGGCGCACTGCCTACCAGTCTAACCCGACCGGCTCTCAATGTTTGAATTCTTCATAAAAGCAACGAGATAGTTTGACCAAATCCAACCGTTCCATGCTACATTTAAATTTAAATCGATTCCGAGGTAGCAAAACCTGGACATAACATTTTCTGAGGATGAGAAACTGGGTCATAACTAGGGATGGGTTGCGAATTCGCGAACAGCTAAATGTTTCGTGCTAACGGATCTTAGCGATTCGCAACTGCTTACGGGATGTTAAAATATCAGCTAGCCCAGCTAACTCTCAACCCCTTTTAACCTGCTAAAGTGCTGCGCGCGCAGATTGCTGCCTGCTTTGCCCCACTACCGAGCCTTTCCTCTCTCTCTCTCTCTTTTAGCAGCGAATAATTAGCAGTTCGCGAATTCGCACCGGTGTAGGAGGTAGGGTGGACGCTACCTGCATCTTGTACTCTAAGAGTCCACGGTACCTTCAGGCAGGGTGGACTCTAAGAGTCCACCTTGCCCAAACAATACGCCAGGTAAAACGTACTCTGCCAAGTAACATGAACTCTATCACTTTAAATCAATATTTTCACATATCTCTACATAAATATTTTGAAGAGTGTGTTTGTTCCGTAGGTATATAGTCTTACTTCACGATAACCTACAGTTTTGCATAAACTATCCTGCTGCTTAAACTAGTCGAATGCCCTATTTTTCACACCGAAATATGCTGGGTGAAAGGTTGAAATAATTATTTTTGTTTTCCATTTGAATATCATGTGAATGCCTCGAATTCACAGTGCAGGACTTTTTATTAGCTTTTTTGAAGGTGACAGAATTAAGAATTAAGCTATCTACGCGAAGTGTATAACATCCTACGAAGAAATGAGTAAAGTTTTTTATCCATGTGAAAGGATTTCGCATTTAATCCTAAATCGCTCGAAAATTGTTTAATTTCGTAGTTGCGAAATGAAAATTAATTTTCGCATATATCTTATTTGAAACGGAATTATTCCAAGGAATCGAACTTGGGATATTTTTTCGAAAATTTATATTTTTCCCGACCCTAGTGGAAATTTGGGAGAAAGTAGCAGTTTGAAAATCTATCCGTTATATCCGAAGTCCGTTCTATCGAGGTCCGATATACCGATGGTTCACTGTACATTCATTCTCTTTGTAGAAGAATATACGCAACTATTTTAAGTTTAAGATATATTTGTTTCATTTTGGAAATTTCGGTATGATAACATAATTTTGAAGTTTCTTTAATCTCTTCATTTCTGACGGGCCATATACTAGTATAAATATAATGACATGGATACCGAATTCCAGAAATAATACGATACATTGCTTCATTTCTAAACCGGTCCCTAGCTAATTGGATCAAGGAAAGTTAAGGACCAAATATGTCTGCTTTTTACTTTCTCATATACGTAGTATATTGAGCAAGTATTGTTATCGCGAAAAAATTCAACCTCGAGATTTTGACGGAAATATACGTTTTAGGTGTAGCTGAGTCCGAAAAAGTGGTTTTCGCAATTCTTCAATAAAACCAAATAGTTCATATTTCTCAAAAAGTGAATATAAGGCTAGTTTATTCTAGGTAACTTGAACAATAATTTGATTTTCTCAAAAACGGCTATAACGACTTTGATAAAATTCGGTACCGTTACTTGAGTATACGTCTTCAATAATACTACATATTTCATTTTACTCAATGAATGAATATAAGGCTAGTTTATTCTTGGGCAACTTTAACAAAAATTGGATTTTCTAAAAACTGGCTGATACGATTTCCATTTTCTAAAGATAACTAAACGACGCATTAATATATGAGAAAGTTTGTACTATGTATGTTGTGAGTTGCATGTATGTCAGTTACATGTATGTGAGTTACTTTGTAGCGAAAGGGGAGGCAACGCTGTTGGTTGCCTTCGGGACGGAGGCGAGTTCATACATGATCGCTCTCACGACATGTGTTTTCGGTGAGCTCCACACACCAAATGTAATGGTAGTGTTTATCCTCTTAAACAGTGCGATACAAACACTAACTATCAACGTGCTTAGATATACAGTGCTAACAAGGATTCATTTCAAGTGTTCTGTTTTTTTGAAAGTCTGTTTTTCACCCCTTAATTGTGTCGAAGAAATAGAAATCTGGAGTTTGTTCCACCTATGCTTATTGTTAGCCTTATTAAATTATACACTCCACTTGCATTTACCACAACGAGTCACCGTCGGAACATATGTTGAACCGATTTTTTGCATTGATTTAAGAACACGAGTTATACCGGGTATAATTTCTATTTATAAATTAAACTAAAATCTTTAGGTGAAAGTAAAAAAGTTTAAGGATTAAGTTTTTTCTCTTTTCATAAGTACCGTTGGGTTTTTTTATGGGCTTTTAAATCTGAGCGTTGCTATTAGTCATCCCCTGTTTCGGCCATCGCTTTCAGATCTCTAACACATCTAGAAGTATCAAAACATTTATGTCCTGTATCCTATACATAAGAAGCGTCCATATATGCTATAGATAATCCATAAAATTCTATTAGTTTCACTTGGAGGTGAATTTATCGCGGCGGTGAATTTTCCGCGTCGGTGAATTGCTGGTGGTAAATTTTCCGGCGGTGAGTTGATAGCGTTGAATCTTCCGCATACCATCATTTATAGGTGTATACCAGAGAATTTAGAAGTCATTTAAATTTGATTGCATGATTTAGCCTATATGTTTGGAATGAAAGTATTTTTCTTACCTATTTTAAAAGTAACATTTAATCGAATTAAGTAATTAAGTATCAGTTGAGCAATTCCAATCAATAATTATTCATGTTCTAATCATTCAATCATCCAATTTTATTTTAATCCAAAATTTAAGAAAATGCTTCAGGGTCTATGCTGTGATTTTCCATAAATATACTGAGGAAATTGTCAATACGTAATTGTAAATTGGCAGTCAACATGTACGGTATGATATGTACATCAATATATTACAATTAAAAATTTATTTAAACATAGAGTACATCTTACCTACCAAGGGTATCAGGTAGCGTGGACTCTTAAGAGTCCAAATCACCTGCCAGAGTACGCTATGCCTGAGCTAGTGTTTAGGCATGCCGAACTCTATGTTACCGCCAGGTACGATGTACTCTAGAGTACGCGGTACCTAGGTAAGGCGTACTCTAGAGTCTGTCTTGCCTAGAGTACACCTTATCTACCACACCGGCATCAACACTGCTAACGCTGCTGTTAGTGTTAACGATTAACCGTGGCTGACTGCTACCAGCTAACCGCTTAACAGTGTCATTGTATGCAAACTGCTGCTTTTCCTAGTGATAACGCCTTTCAAACTTTTTATAGTCGTTTTATTCAGATTGTTTGTGACAGTATTTTATATTTACAATCAAGGGCGTATGAACTTTTGCCGATTAGTTGCTGATAAAAATCGGTTAGCAGGAAAAGCATGTTTTCTGCTATTGGTTTCACGTTTTACTCGAATAATGGTTAGGTTAGTTCAAATAGAGTTAATTATTAAATTTGTCGAAAACATCATTTGCAACAGCTTTTGTCGAAAATATTTTTCATAATTTTATGCGCAAAGCATTGAGATCTGGTATCCTTGGTCAACCCCTATTAGGATGGAATAATGTATTAGTCTTTTTGGATTACTAGTGAAATTATTACCGCAGTCTTTACGTTATTTTAGGAATCAGTTTATGAAGTATGTCCAAAATTAAATTATTTCTTGTATATTTCTTTTTGCAATCAAAATTTGCCAACTCTAATAATAAGTAACAGAATTGATACGTTTCACCGTTTCTTTTAGCTGATCAACAACCAGCAGCGGACGGAAAAATATCTTGGTGTGTCAGCACCGCGCTATCACATTTAATACAAATTACCGCTATCATACCAATAAGTAATATTAAGAGTGAATGGCTGGAAAGGTAACTTTTATGCGTGAGTGCATATAAATAAACACAATTGTGGACGACGACATAGAAGGTGGAATCTGATTACCATTCCCTCACTCTTGTTATTTAACGGCTACCTCACTTTATAGATATAGTAGGGGTGATTTCCGCTGGGCCTCAGTGGTGACATCTAGTGTGGTAAGGTTTACTGAGTTAGCTCTTTTTTCATCAAAAATTCCCCATTTCGAGAATCGAGGATTAGACTGACTTGATAGCTTAGTTGAGTTAAAGCACCTAACCGGAAAGTGGGAGACCCTGGTTCGATTCCCGGTCAAGTTCAGAATTTTTCTCCTTCTCTCTCTTCGCATTCAGAATTATATTAATTGAAAACACGCGAATTACTAATAAAAGAAAATGCGATGTTCTGGAGCATAAAGCTGAAAACCGGAACAGAAACCCGTACGTCTGGTCACCCCTGTTATAAACGATCCACCGAAAAATGTAACAAGAGAAGTAAAGTGCACATCGGATTGGCCGACGACGAAAAAGTTCCGACCGCGCGAATATGAGCGAATTTCTCTCTCAGAGATGCCACTCGAGAGAGCATCATCACTCTCTCTCTCTCTCTCCTACTTCTCTCCTCCCCCCCCTCTCTCAACCTCCGCAAAGAAGCCGAAGAGCAGAGAGTGAGCGTCTCACACGCCGAATTTTCTTTTTACCCCTCGCCTCTTATCCATTTATCCCCTTGGACTCCACCCCCATCCCCCCTCCCTTCCTATTTCCCCTTCTTGGGTCATCTCTTCCAATTTGACGCCTTTGCCCTCGTCAAAGAGGGGTCTGCTGCGTCTTCAAACCTTTTTAAGTGCCCTCCCTGGCGCGGCAGAGAGGGGAAAAGTAACCTTTCTTTTCGCTACGTCCAATCCTCTCTCACTACGCCCCCTCCCCAACTTCTCCGTTACCTCTAACCGGAAACATCTCGTCCATCCCCTCTTTTCCTCCCAAACCCCATTACCGGCTCCATCTCGCGGCTCAAAGATAAAATAAAATGCATTAAACCGGACCCATCCAGTCCCTCCTTTTCTCGCTCTTAACTCCGTACCTCCGTGATCTAATCTTCCGAGTCTTCCTCGCTCTTTTTAAGTCTGTTAGTTTTTTGTGATGGGATTCCGAATCGACCTTTTGGATCGATCATTTTGAAGATGCACAGTAACGGATATATGTCGAGTTAATTTCGTGAGGAACTTTTAATGCGCCGAGTTTACTGAACATTTCTCGACTGCTTTGTTTACAAAATCTCATCCTTTCTCTTGTGTATATCAAATTTCCCTTATTATTATCATATATTGATTATTTAACTCCACTCGATAAGACAGTTTATGGTTTTTCACGCTAAATTTTATTTTTCTTAAATAGCACAGTTTTTACGTAATACGTTTCTAATACGAGCAGAGAAATTCCCCCATTTCAAAAGAACACTTATTAATTATCAGAACACATGACCTCGGCTCAAGAGTAGGTTAATGTTGATTAGGCCCTTTTAGTTATTGCCAGGAAATCAGTTACCGAAAGAAAATTATAAATAGTTTACAGAAATTGAAATCTACTTATATAAAATTTCTAACAGTATCTGTGTCCTTATCAATGTCCTCAGGTAAGCCGTAGTATTTTCATCTACTACAAATGGATTATTTACGGGGTATAAAAAAAGGTCATATATCTTTCATGTTGGCTAACATGCATAGATAAAAACTACTCCAACTTTTGTTGAAGGTTTTAAAAAACACTTAAATGTTTCATCGTGCATTGACGACGCACTGTGCATTCGATTCGACCAACGAAATATTTAGATTGACAACACATTATTTCAATTTAAACTTAAGACTTAACGTTAGGACGCCGCTACCTTCCTTCCTTCACACCCAGTGAAAATTTTAACTTAAAACAATCACAAGATTTTTCCCGGCATCTTTATCGCCGTTTTTTTAAATAAGAAAACGGGAAAATTCGAAGGGACCTCTAAAAAAAAAAGTCGACTCTTAGCGCCGAAAACCAATCCCGGGGAAAATAAAACGCGGAAATTTTTTGGCGGAAATCGAATCCAACTCTCTCTCTCTCTCTCTCTCTCTCTCATTGCTTTTATCCCGGCCATGCCAACACTTTCTATCCCTCTCACTCTTCCTCGCTCGCTCCTTTGCCTCTCTTCACCCATTTCTCCTCGCCCAGCATTCGAATTTATTTTTTCGCTGATGAAGACGTCTGTCCTTTCCCCCCCCCCTCCCCCTGTGCTCCCTCCCTCCCTCTCTCTTCCCCTGTACTTCACCCTTCCTATAATCCAGCGATTTTCAAGCGGTGGTTCGCGATCCGAAAGTGGTTCGCGTAAACGTTAAAGTGTTTCGCAGCTCTAAAGATAAAAACAATTAAGCCTCATCAGTCGCGGGTAAACGTTTGTTCGATCAATTCTGGTTCGTTAATATCCAACCTTGTCAAAGAGTGCAATTAAATATGTACTTATTACCATTTTGTACAACATATTTGTGTGAAAAGGGATTTTTAGGTGTACACTCGAATAAATAATTAGTATAGAAATAGGCATGTAGTTGACGAAGATTTAATTGTAGCCAAACCAATTATTTTCCCAGATTTTTAAAAAATGTGTGATGACAAACGAGCCCTTAGTATCTCATTAATAATGAATTCCGAAATGGAATTAAGTCAAATTTTCTTTCCTGTATATTTTTTGTTTCGAAAATGGATGCGTATGTACTTTTTATTATTATTATTACAAAAACATTACAAATAGGCTGTTAGCCAGGTGGCAATGTATATACAGGCTTTATAAAGTTTGACATAAATTCAACAATTTAAAATAAACAAGTTTGAAAAATTTCCTCAGTGACCCTCAACCTTTTTTTAATAACCGGGAGTTTGGAAAGGGATTTAAAATTCCTTCGGGGAGGTTATTCCATTCTCTTGCTGTTCTTTGTACAAACGAATATTTTCCCACGTCTTTTTTGTCGGTCCTAGTACTAATTTTGTTTCGTTACACGAAGAATTTATTTGTATTCGTAATTATTTTAAAATAAAAGATAGTATAATTAATCAACTTTTGTGTACTATGTATTATGGTTCGCCAAAGAAAAAAATTGGAAAACTGGTTCGTCAGTTGAAAAACGTTGAAAAACACTGCTATAATCCATCCCTCTCTCCTCCCCCTTTAGTCTGCGTCCCGTCCAATGTAGGTCGAGAAGGCTTTGGGACGGAATGTCGGCGGTTACGGCGGCGTTGGGACAGAAAGGGACGGAGAGAAATAAAAGTGAATGAAAATAGAGAAAGAGAGGAAAAGTGGGAATGGAGAGAGAGAGAGAAAAAAACGGACCGGCGACGTTCGAATGGAAGTTTCTGGAAGAGGAAAGCGGTGGAAAAATGGATAAAAGATCGGGAGAAAAGCAAGTCGGATTATAAAATGGAGGAAGGAGTGAAGAAAATTCGCCAAAGATAACGAATGAGCCGTTTCTTTATAGGAATGCATACGGGAGGAATATTTCATTAAAATTTTCGCTTTTTTTTGAAGCCCTCCTGATCCAAATACAAGACCATGAAAATATTGTTTTATTTTGAAATTTATAGTAGATAATACACATCAATGGATACTTACTATCAAAAGGATGACCGGTGAATCTAAAAGGAAATACGGAATTAAAATAAAGCAAAAAGAGGATAAAACTATGAAGTTAGAGAAAGTTGTATTTGGTTATACAACGTACAAACTTCAACGAAAACAGTAATTTAAGCCAAACTCCTCGTTTATATATGACAATTTATCAGGTGCAGACCGAAATAAAATTTACATTCATTGCAAAAATGAGGGAAATTAGGTGGAAAACGCACAAAATATTTAACATAGACGACAGAACACGAAAGTAAAAGCGGATTAATGGGATTTTAGGCTAACTACTTGGACGAAATAACGAATAAGATTACGTAGAAAAGGGAAACGAAACGGCGCCATGTTTTCACGCGGAACTAAGAGACTAGGATGAAGACATCGGAAGAAGGTCGAGTAGTAAGAAGAGGAAAGTAGGCTAGTGCCGATAGAGAGATAGGGAGGGAGAGAGAGAGAGAGAGTTGAGAGGGTAAGGAATTCCCTGCCTATCTCCCGAGAGTAGTCTTTACGACCGCTGAACCCAAAATCCAATTCGAATGCGAGGACTCTTCAAGGAGGGTGAGCCGATGACATAGAGAAAGAGATGGAGAAAAAAGAGAGAAAGACAGAGAGAAAATAGAGCATGGAAAGGCAGATGAGTTGGAGGATGGAGTATAAGGAAAACAAGGAACGACTGCAACGTGACTGAAGAGTAGGCAAGAGAGGGAAAATGGAAGGCAAAGGCGAGTTAAGCGAAGTGAGAAATACTTGGTACGAAATCAATTTCCACCTGGATCCTTGCCATGAGACGACGAGACTTAACTCATTCGTTTTAATGGGAGATAATCTTTATCTATGATATAATAGTGATCGTAGGACATACTGTAATGACATACGTTTTCACATATTCCGATAACGTTAGAAATCATATGTCGCTTATAGTGACGCATCCTGATCCACAAATTGGTGTCAAATGTTCTCTTGTAATTAAATGATTTATGAATCTATTAATTTTTATTAACAATTACTTTGGAAGTTCTTTTAAATGTGCTAAACCATTTTCTAAATGTTCTACTTGCAGGATTTCCGGTATAAATAAAATTTGAAAGTTATTGCAATTATAGGAATCAGTGGGTATTGCACATAGTACCTCACTGTTATATAGCTGCTACGTAGTCAAAATTGAAACCTATGTAGCCATTAAAAGATGTAATTTTATCTACATAAAGTACTCTTCTTCTCTCTAAAAGTTTTACTCGCTTGCAGTATCTCAGCACGTAAGTCTTACATCTAGGACATTTTCAGCTCATAAGTTAATCGTTTATGTCGTAAAAACAGAAGCATAACATACCGAATATATATATAACACAAAATATTGAATCGTAGCAAATCATTCGCCTTCTCAACGATTCCAAAAATACGAAAATATGAATGAGCGTGAAAGGGATACCAAACACACAAAACCGATAAAATAAAAATCCCTCACCCAACTGTTCCACCACCATCCGATATCTTAGCAATAACGGAGACGCACTAACATATTCAAACACACCTAACCACTTGTAATTTTCTTTCCAATGCGTCCACGCTTCGAAAGGAGGCGCCCCTCAATTATTTCCACAGATATCGGGACGTAAAATACATTTGTTTTATTTATTGGATCCGAAAAAAAACACGAACATAAAAAAACGCGAGAGGAAAAGTATCCCTAAAAATTCGAATCGGACGGAAAAAATTTTCGCGGGAGAAAATAATTTTTAAAAAAATAACCTCCGAATGCGAAACGGAGAGATATAGACAAAGAGAGAGAGAGAGAGTGTGCGTGTTAGACCTTTCACTTGAGCGGAGGGCTTCCATACCTCCCAAACGCCACTCTTCCTCCACCTATTTCACCCTCGATTTTTACCGTTTCCCCGGAGACGGAGATCGTTTTGCATAAACGTCAGCGACAGCTGCACCTTATTTATTACGCCTCCAGTTATAGACCTCTCCTTTCTCTCCCACCTCCAACCTCCCCTCTATCCCTCTCTCTCTCGCTTTGTCTTCCCTCTTCATCTACCTCTCTCCTATACGAGAATACAATAGAATAGAAGAATACAAGAACATTTTATCGTGCGGAAGATCCTTTCCGGAGGACTTATACGTATTTTTTTCTTTTTTTTTTAGTGGAACACTCACCGAACTGCCGGATGCAGAGGATGACGAACTTGAGGAGAATGCGGTACTTCCGTTGTTGGTAGGCGGACGGGCGATTGCTCCTCTTCCCGACATCCATTTGGTCTGATGAGAGAGAGATAGAGACGGACCGGAACCGCTTTAGAGGTCAAAGCTCACAAGTTTGACCTCTTGGGCCGAAGATGGAGCATCGTAGCCTAAGAGAAGGAAAAGGGAGAAATACGTGTTAGAGAAAAAGTACAAAACAGTCAAGCAAATAAAAATACAAAAACGACCATTTCGTATTTTGCTACATTCTCGAATTCACAATCACTTGCTTGTATTTATGGCTAATAATCCTCCTGGACTTATAACGAATTAACAAGAACGTTCGAAACGAAAAAATATATATACATACATACATAAATATACGTGTGTGTGTGTATTTCATTATTACGTATTTCTATGGAATTTGAGAAAGAATTATCAAACTCGTCTCAAGGCTGAAAAAAATAAAGAACAAATACTGTTCTTTCTTTTAGAATCTTTTTTCGGTGAATTACCACTGAAGACGGCTGATTTGTAGATGAAACGTGCACCTTGTTTTTAACTGAGATACGTACTTTTTTAAGTGCTTGGATCTCCATGGAATGTTTCGCAAACCAGTCCATTCTTTTTAATATATTACTCGATTCTTACATTTTCTCCGATCCTAAACCTTATTCCCTGTTCTATCTGATTTAATATGTTAAAAACAAATAACCAGTGTGTTAAGAGAAATATGACTATAAGTCATGAGTTACTACGAGCAAAGAAGAGACAAGACGTTATTTCGCTCTAGAATTACGCTCCCTTCCTAATGAAAGTACACAGAACAATATCTCTCAAAACTAGTTTATTCACAACTAAGAGGTAAAATAAAATGTATAAAATGTATTTTATAAGCTAATAAGCAACACTTAAAAGTTCAAATTGTCATTTGTCGTGCCCCGCTTCGCTCGCCTAGCTTTTGTCCCGGCTCCTGGTATAAGACACACTTAAAATTCATTTCATCCAATAAAATAGTTTCAGTACATTAATAAATAAATCTTTCTCTCTAGGTAAAAAATATAACGATCAGAAAGTTTTGAAGTTGGTTGTTAAAAATAATTTCTATTTTTAAGGGTCCCTGACGTTTCGATACCCGATTGAAAATGAATGATTCGATATAATTTTCGTATAGCTGAAACAGCAGGAACCAGAATCTCATCAACCAAGTTTGTTTCGTGAAAAAAAGTATATCGGAAGACTTCCTCAGACGTCATATCGAAATTCTCCTTAAGGATCTGAAGCTCAGTCAGTTAATTTCGAAGAAATTCGCCAGAATTTATCCCATCGCACTTCTGAAGAAAAAAGGAAAGAAGTGCTATTTTTTTTATAAGTAGCGTCTCGAGTTGGATGATCAAAACATCGCGCCCAATTAAAAAAACGCGAGCAATTCACGAGAACTCAATGGTCGCGTTCGTTAAAATAAAAACTAAAACTGCCGACGATTAAGCGTAATATAATAAAAATAAACTACATCTACTCAACTATATCCTCTTCAGAGATTAATTGTAATTAAAAGATTAATATGAGCTTTAAAAGTTTTCATACAATTTTGCAAGTAACCCTTAAAATAAAAGTAGCAAATATGAGAGTTTCCCTGAAGAATAACATTTTCATACTCGTTAGGTCAGCTGCGCTAAACTTATTCATTTATTAACATAAATTAATGAAAACTAATAGTTCTCTTTCTTATTTCTAAATGAATTTATTCACAGTAATCCACTATTGCTTGAACGCTACGACATCCACTAATCTAATTTTTCTTGTGAGCAACAAAAATGCATTCTTAAGGTTTAATTCGTTTTTATAGAAGAAGAACGTTCATTGTTATAAAAACGTATAACAGTTTATATAAGATAAAATGGTGGTAAGTATTTTTATATAAATGTCGTTCGTCAATTTAAAATCACGTATGAATGTTACGAGAATAACATTCATCTACTGTTTGAATGAAATCGAACCCATCGTCATTTTAGTAACACAAACCCCTTCTATACACAAGCCTAAGCAAAATTATCCCCATCGCTTCTATATAGCACTGGCGCCATTGAAAATTCGTCGCTTTGAGACGATGATTAACATCGCGCACCAATTAAAGTGGAAACATTTACGAATGTCCACGTTTTCAATTATTCAATTTTTAAAATTACGATATTAATTTTTAAAATCAAATAATGGAATATAAGGGGCCAACATTTGACAGTTTTGCAGCAAAAGTTAGCGACGGAGACTCATGAAGCCATTTGATAAACCCTTCGGAATTCCATCAAAAAAAATTCCATTCGCTGGAGGGTCTTATGGAGCTCTACCCGAAGATATCAGTTTTTTTTCTGAGACCAATCCATCCAGAATCGGGTCCGATGTAAGAGAGATTTATAGTCTCCGGAATCAACGCTCCGTAATAGCCCAAGCCGATTTGGGCAATGAGAGAGAGAGAAAGGGAGAGAAAAATCGGTCCAATACGCGGCAGAGAGTGGTGTTGGAAAGGGAAAATGAGAAAGAGGAGGTGGAGGAAGGGAAGGGAGGAGGGAGAGGGAGGGAGAGGGAGAGAGAGGGAGAGGGAGGAGGGAGAGGGAGGAGGGAGAGGGAGGAGGGAGAGGGAGGAGGGAGAGGAAAGAGTGAAGGCGGAAAAGGGATCCATCCGTCACTCGTCAACGGAATCATCTCAGATCCAAGGACACTCGTGAGGATAAGGCGAAGAAAGCTAAAAAGACCATTATTCCCCTCTTCAGAAGTCGATTGTCTATTTGAAGACAATTATTGGCTTGGAAGAGGGTGGAAAAAATAAAAAAAAGATACCCTTCTTCTTATACGTACAAAAAAACTAAAGAAGAGTAGGAGATTTGGCGAGAGAGAAAATGCGAATCGCCGGCCGTGACGAATGAGAATTACAAGAAAGTTCTGTGGGAGAGATGAGAGAAAGGGAAAGGAGTGATGGAGATAAGAGAGAGAGGGGGTGAAAAGGGGGTGAAAAGGGGGTGAAAAGGAAGCGAGCGAGGGCGAGGAAAGAATTAAACGAAGTGGAAGCATTTTTTTCTTCGGAAAAAGGAAGGAAGCGAATTTAGGGGGCAAGGGAGCGGCGAAAAGAGGAGAAATGGGAATAAGTAGCAGCGGATCGAGAAAATGGGACGAAATTTCCTGAATCCATGTTTTGAGGGAAAATGTTTTTAAAATTTCATCTCCGCTTTCCCTTTTTTAAAAAAAATCCATTCTGCAATTTATGGCGAGTTATTTCATGAATAGGAAAACATTAGGACGACGACCACCCGCACCATTTTTTTTTGTAATAGCTCCATAGAAAGTATAGGGATAAAGCATTTGTAAGCGAGTTAATCTGCAGAGTAGCGACCAATTATATTCCGAAATTGCTACAACGAATAATAGGTACTGAATTTCCAAGGAGCGATGGCGAGATAAAAAAAATAGAAATAGAGAGACTGGCTAATTCTCCTTGCCAAGATAAATGCTATGTATTATATTTCAATAGAAAATAAAAACTATTTAAAACTTTTTGGTTTTGTGATTGATGTCAGCCATTTACAAGGGACAGTTTAATTCCCTCGTAAAATATCTCAAATGACGACCAAACCTGCACTACAGTATTCTTTTAAAAAACAGCAGTTTTAAATGTTAAAACTGGACAGCTGTCGACCAAACGTTCAAAGTACTCAACGATTTTGAATTCACGAATTCCAAACTCTTTTGAAGATAGCGGAAAAAAAATAGAAGTAGCATTTCAACTGAATAAAAACAAATGTGTCCTTCTTAATTTTATTTTAAAGGACGACTTTCTCTTTATCTTTTAAGTAAATTTTATCAACGAAAAATTAAACGCTGATAATTACAAGCAACCAAATATTTTCCAGATCACTGCAGAAAGCAATTACAATCAGATTACTTTTAGATTAATTGTAATGCAAATGCGATCGAAATTAATTATAAAAACTTCATTTCCCTATTCGTAGCGAATATTTTGGCCAACACTTGATAGATAACCCGATGCAATCCAAAAATACCCTGATAACTGGATCACTCTCCGAATCAAAGGCAAAAAAGCAATAGCTCGTTCTTTTATCAGTTTCAGAATTCTTGAGTTGGTCTTCCGAGCTTCCCAGGCTGTGACCTACAGTCCAGGGAAATTTTTTTCTCTGGAATTCAAATACTTGTCAATGCCACACGTTCTCCCTTTCGCAAAAAACGAGCTAGGATGGGAAAGGAAGAAAAAATGGAGAATCGAGTTTCGACATTCATTTGTCTACCACTCCGGAATGATGACGAAGGCAAAAACTTGGATCGAGAGAACTGGGAGGGCTTTAGGGAACTTTGGTGGGATTGGTTATATGGAAAGAGAGAAGGGATGGAGGTGAAATAGAGAGGAAGAAAGGAGGAGGTGGATGAAAAGGCAGTCAGATTGGACGGGTGGGTGAAACGAAAAACTCAGTCTAATTTTTATTCTTGGTAAAGTAAATCTCCGGTTATTCGTGTTCGAAGGGAGCGGCCGAAAGTACCTATTTTCCATAAAAAAATATTTTTATAGTCACAATTTCAAAGTGCAACTTTTCTGGTCTTTTCTGCATATGTAAACATTTGCCGTTATCTCATGAACTGCACTGTAATGTCAATTGCACTGAGCTCGTTTAGTTGTCCTTTCCGAATTTATTTTGCATTACAAGTACCTTTCATGGCCTTACAACTTATCTGCATAGACATCGTCGTCAGTCGGAAGAATGCGTTATTTTAACTAAACAAATATATACCACATTGTACTGATATATATATATATATATATATATATATATATATATATATATATATATATCATCAACCTTTTTCAATCCACTTTTCCAGTTTTCCCTGTCAACTGTCTCCCGCCTCCAAGTTTGCCCCAAGTACTTTACAAGCTCTCTGTCCCACCTGTCTTTCGGTCTTCTTTTCTGTCTCTTGATGTTTCTTGGGATCTATTCGATGACACTGGACGTCCAACGCTGGTAATTTCTTTTATATATATACACACACACATTAATGATTTCCTCCCCGCAAAGACAAAGGCTTGTCTGCAGGTAGCGCGAAACCTCAAGACGAATCACAACATCCATGGTCGAAGCGGGATTCGAACCCGCGACCCTTGGTTTATAAGGAAGGCACACTGCCTACCAGTCGAACCCGGCCGAGGGATAGACCGTTAGGCAGATAAGATTTTGCCTTTAAAGTTACATACTAAGGATTATTCGTGGTTTCCTTTGATACACGCTCACCTCGTTCTCAACTGACACGGATGATTTAAGATTTTACTGCACTTCTAAGAATAAACAGAGAGAGAGAGACCGAAAGATAAAAAAAAGCGGAAGAGGAGAAAAGAGGCTGTGCGAATGAAAGCTGGACAGAGAATGAGAGAGATGTAGTAGCAGAGAGAAAAAGATTGGGATAAATAAAGGACTGATGCATAGAGAAAATAGTATGAGAAAAAGAAGGAATAATTTGAAAGAGTGGAGAGAAAAAAAATATCATACCGAAAAAAACTGTAAAGAGTGGTGATAAGGATGAAACAAGATACATCGTATCTAGTTTTACAGCCTCTCGGACCAAATATCTATTCTAATCTGTCTTATTCTGTCATCCAGTTTGTAACGATGTCACTGTCTTCATTATTTATAAATTTCAACATCTGTTATATATCAAATAACAAAGACCTTGGTGCTGCTGATGTTTTAAAAAATTAATAGTAAGTTCGATTAAAAGAGATACTATACGGAGAGAAGAAGAAAAAGAAATGTAGAGGGGAAAAACATGAAGCAAGCATCCAAAACAGGAAAAATATAGAAAAGAGAAAAGAGCAAGTAAGAAAAAAGAAAAGAAAAAGAGGAAAAGATAGAAAGAGAATATAGGATAAAAATTGGGCAGACAGATGTGAGAGGGATAGAGATCCAAAAAGGAGGAAGAAAAAAGAGAGAAAAATACCTTTCGGAGAATTTTTCGGTGAAAATGATCCACGGGATAATAATATATTAGGGGTGTTTTTTTATTAAAAGAATGAGGACAAAAAAGGGACAATAAAGGAGGAGTATACGAAAAGAGTTTTGAAAGTTTTTTTTTAAGGCTGAAAGTGTCCCAATTAAGGAGGATGTAGGAGACATAATAGGATTCCTCTTAAAAAAATAATTGGCCACATTATAATTTGGATCGCTGTTTTGAATTTAAATACCGTGGAGCGTAATTCGTATAAAATTTCACGAGAAAAATAAAATAAATAATGAATAATTTTAGCCTTGAAAGATAGGCCAATCCTGGTGTCATATTTGCTATACGTGGAAAAAAAATATTCAAACCATTTTTCTATGGTCAGAAGAATTTGCATGTCCTATGCATAATATACACTTTTCTTTTTCGAGACTAAATTAAATATCCAAAAACGTTGCAAATTAATATGCATAAAACTTGTAATCAACTTATGAAAAACTTCGGGCAGTTACTATTGTTGAAACAATCTTAACCCCGTTTTTCCTGAATTATTTTCAGAATTCCAATAACTATATCATATAAAAATAACTAAAAATATCACTCAAATCGCCCTAAACAACATTTTATCATATTTAATTTTCTTCGCTCGAAATAAAAAAACCTCAACTCATACTCCCGTTTAATTTGTATCACTAATGACATTAAGCTCTCCTAGATGGAAGCTCTGTGACTAACACTGTGGAAGAAGTTTACTAGAAAGGAGACGCCCTTCTAAACAGAAGTTACCCTCCGTAGATAAGTTTATTAAGTATATATTTCATATGATATATTAGTCAAAGAGTGGTTAAAAATTCTTCATATTCAAGTATAGTTTTTCCCAATATATTTATATCAGATTTTAAGCAGCTCTTCAAATGTATCTACTAACCTAATTATAAGGGACACAATTGTTGATCAAAAAATCAATGAATGCTAGAGAATTCTCAGTTACGAAGTCCAAATGTGTTAGAAGCAATAATTTAATTAAAATGACACCTAATGATTTCATTGTGATCGTTTTCTAACCTCCCAACTTCGTGAAGATTCCTAATGAATTGTGACATTACTCATATCATTTTTCCTCATTTAGCTATAACTGTCTAATCCGGAGATCGAAAATGAATAAGTCATGCATAAAAGATAAAATGAGAATGAAGAATCTGGGCAAACAAGATGGAAATTTTCAATTCGATATGTGCATAAACATGCCAGTTACTTCGCCAAACTGCGTGGGCGTAAAATAAATATCTCGCGACGAAACTGGCGTAAGAAACAAAACATTTAAAGATGAAAAACGACCACCGATAAAGTATAAAGAATCGAAAAATCGAAGAGTACCGCACGGGCGCATAATGGGACCTTTAAGGTTTCCAATCGGTTTTTTTCCTACCGTATCCATCACACACACACACAGGGATTTCGAATAGAAAAGCGTTCTCCGTATCGCCCCACGTCTCTCCACCCCCCCCCCCCCCCCACACAACGCCCAGCAGATAGATTTGTCCGCGATCGGAATTAAAGTCGATTCTCCGTTAAGAGGCGGGAGAGTGAAGTCAAAAGGAACGAAAAAAAAATAAGAAAACCAGTCGGAAGAAGTCGGGATAAAGATGGAGAAAGAGGAAAAAAAGTCTTCTTCATCCGATCCCTACTCTCTCATCACCTTTTCTCTATCCGACCTCACCACTCCACTCCGCCTCCGAAAGAGAAAATAAAAAAAGGAAACGATTGAAGATCGCCAGGCGTTGACGAAAGGAATAAAAAAAAAGGCAAGCCGTGAGGGAGTGAGGTCATGAAATAGGGAATGGAGGGGAGTAAGAAGGTGACGTTATAACGTAGGGAGAATAGAAGAGTGAGGGATGGAGGAAGGACAGGGGGTCTGAGGTTAAAAGAGGTGGGTCGGGTCGATGGAGCAATTTTGATATCTTAGCCATTGAAAGGCTTACAAAGGGGAAGGAAAGCGGGAGGAGGGAGGTTGGAAGGAAACTTCCGCAAAAACAAAAGACGGGAAAGCATGTGAATTTATGGCTTTAAGGCGCGGACTTAAAAAAAATAAAAGGCAGAAGCCGATTAGAGATGGGTGGTCTCCTTTGGGAGAAAGAGAACGAGAAAGAACAGGAGAAGAGACGACGGAAGGTAGGAAAAAGTAAAGGAAGCAGAGATAAATTGAGCACGAAGCCGTGGGGAAGGAAAGCATAAGCCGAATTTCGACTTTCCCATCTTTTAATTTGAGGGCAAGTGAGAAGAGAGAAAGTAAAAGATAACTGACTCGGAATGAAAGGAAATTTTAAGCTTCCGCTTTCGAGCCGGCTTCTTCCCATCATTGTCTCTGACCACTGGAACCCGGGTTACAATGACACAGGTGACGGAATTTCTAAGCGTTCCAATCGTATCCCGCATAGTCCGCGAGGTAGTCTACCTGCTTCCTATCCCGAGGCTCTCACATTTAAACTTTTCCGATGAGCCGAACCAAGCTTATTCCAAAACTGCTACATCCAAGTGTCTCACATCTTGGCGAAAATCGAAATTAAGTTTTATTTCTGAAAAAGTGTGTTTCATAACCGTTCTATCCTACAGCGAAGTGGTTTTCTGAGCATTTTATTACGGAATAAATTAAGCTCAGTCGAAATTAAAAACTATGTTTTATCTGTTACGTATAACTTTGCATATATTGATGCAAATGCTTGTGGAAATGAAAACCATGGAACACTATTTCTTAAATAAAACGAAGTTTTAAAGTTGATATTTAAGAAATAACATGCAGCCTTCCAATCGTTTCGATTTAAATATTACATGATAAAGCCATAGTAACTCGCTGATATAAATTGATACCAAGTTCTTCAACATTGAAAATTTTACCAGCATATTGAGATAAGAGTGTTAAAGACAAAATCTAAAATGAAAACTTAAAGTCACATCAGCATGATGATATTACATCAACTTAGAACCACTTTATTTTTATAAAATGTTAAAAAATGATGCTCTCAACAAATCCAAATCTCTCTTACGAAAATTGCGAAAACTTCTTTCAGCACCGTGTTACATTTACAGATGAAAAGGACATATATAGGTCAAAAACAACGAACAGACAGAAAAACGCAACAATCCGTTCTTGTTTGACAGACTTAAAATACCCTCAACTTACTCCGAACTTTGTTTCAACACCTACTCCTCTTACCGACCATTTTATCGAGTGAAACAAGACTCTATCGCCAACAAACGAAACAAAACAAAATCAAGAGAGCTGCGGGCGGGAGTTCCGTCCGCCCCCATTTCTTCTCACTTCCGAAATAATTTTCAACCGCGGCGAGATTTCCCTCCTTCATCTCCACCCACGCCGCCGCCACGCCCCTCCTCCGCCCTTCTCCCCATTTTCCGCCCCAATAATAGCGCCGCGCGAGACGACCGAGATTGGAAATTCCACCGAGTCTAAAGCCAGCACCTTTTTATTCCCAATACCAGGTGGCGCTGGAGAGGAAACGTGGCGAAATGCCCAGCCGAGATTCGCGGAAATGAACCCAGACGGATGATCACAAAAGAAAGGGGACAATAACGTCGAGGAATAAAGGGAACGGAGGGAAGGGAGACGAAGAAGATGAAAGCAAAGCGAGAGGAAAGGATCCAAAGTATAGAAATGAAAATTATGGGCGTGCTTTTTTTTATGTAATCCCGATTAATTATCGGAGGAGAGCACGAAACATACCGTGTACAAGATGGAGGAGATCCTGGTCTAATGGTCATGAACAGGAATCTAACCCGAGTCTTCCATTAGCTAGATTGAAACTATACCATTGATCTGCCATGTCATATAGTTTTCCACTGTGAAATTAGGAAATTTCTGGTAAAAAGCTCAAAACTTCAGCTGTCAAAGCACCCTCATTGATCTAAGGAAAAGAGAATTCCCTATCTCTCAAATTCCATAACTAAGCTTTTTAATAACGTCAAGTAAATCACAGTAAACTCCCGATTATCTGGATATCGAATAACCGGAATTTCGATCAAATAGGTTTTTTTTAAACTTGCAGTTTATTACTTGGTTTCCATCTGCGCATGCACGCATGCACGGAATTTACTTTGTCCTAAATCATATAAGTGCTAACACGTAGTATATTATTACTACACTAATAAGCTTAGTATATAACTAAACATTATATTAGACTTTTCATTTAATTTTTCTTCACTTTATTAACGTTGATTTAATTTTTAAATTACATGCACGTTTAAATGGGGCCATCGACCAACCGGAATATCCGGTTAACCGTAACATCCAATTTACCCGAATATCTCCCTTACCGGAATAAGCATCCCGCTAACCTGGAGTTGACTGCGTTTAGATTTATATGCAAGGGAGCACATACAATACAATAGAAATCTAAAAAGAGAGCGAAGGAGAAGAATCCTCTCGCACCCCGTTTGAATATTCCTTTTTTCCTAGTCAGCTATTTTTCCACCCCACCCTCCAACATGGGGCAATCTTTCAACATCCCATTCTTCTCCGCTCCTATTCCTCTTTCTATCTCCTCCCCCTTTTTTTTGCCCCTTCCCTCCTTTTCCTCCATAGAAGAAAGTTCTCCAATAACTCAACCTCTCTCTCTGTCTCTCTCTTTCCTTTCCTCGCGATTCCCCTTCTTGGCCCGTATCCACTCCGGGAGCAGAAGACGTTGCGGATCATGAGGGATGCTGACAGCACTATTTTTCCCAATCTTCCAGTGTCCATGGATGATGTATCGTTCCGTCCAAGTCATCAAAATGTATTAGGGGGTTCGTTACAGGTTTTTACCCTTTCTTTTCGTTATTTATGGTCTCTTTTGTTGGGCGGATTTTTTTTTATTTCCCCTCTGAGAGATAAAAAATAAATGGGTTTATCGAAAAGACTCTATGAATTTGTAGAGGGAGGATGGGAAGTTATTAGGCGACAAAGAGGGTAATATTCATCATCCGGAAGAGATTTTTTTACGCGGCGATGAGACGAAGAAAACATGACAATACATTGCTTATGCCAAAGTATTGGCATTTACACGCCATCGAATGTAAAGCATAGTTTTGTAATGCGTTTATTGATGATATATCTAGTAATCCACTGCCTATTAAAGTAGGTTAAACAAATTTCAGCCGTCAACTATACAAAAATTGGCCAATACTTACTAACAAAACTTTCAAATATAATAAGTAAAAGATATAAAAAATATGTGTCTCATTAAAAAGTGTAAATTCATAACGAAGGTATAAATATTACAAGTAAAAATTAAACATTGTCAATAAAAATTAAATATCTCACTATTATATTCATTTTTAAATTGTTGTCATAACTTTAGAATTTCTTTGTAAAAGTGTATGTATACATTTTCGTAATTTTTTTCAGAATAAATCTAATTGAAACCCTATCAATTATTTTCGTGTTGTTTTATAATTGCTTTAAATTAGCGTTGGTATTCTTCTGAGTAATATTTTTCGAAATAAACTTAATGCATATATATATACTTTTACTTGCGACGCGTACAAGCATCTTTAAATTTTGCACATAATAATAGATCGATAATGGATACACATAGCCTAAATTAATTTTTGTTATGCAATATCTCATTTTTCATTCCAAACGAATAGGTGCATTTATACGTTCTTATAGTGTCAGTGTCCCGGGTTCGAAACAAAGACAGAGCATGAAATGATACGCCCGTCTTTTTTTTTTAGCCTTTTATAAGTGAATTTAAAATTCCGCCCAAGGCTGCTTATTATACCCTATTTAAAAATAAGCTCTTCCTTTGTCTCTGGCAAATGTCTGTCCGAAAAACTTCCAATCCATTTCTATTCTAATGCCGGTCCCTTTTCTCTTAGACTGATCCTCCTTATTCTACTCAAATTATTACCGTTCCCTTTCCTTAAGACCCACACATGCACGCACACGTACATATTCACGCACACGTTCTCTAATGACCTTAATGACCTTGGTGACATTTCCAGCACTCCTGATTCATACATGACGCTGCAGGCGACGCTCGTAAGCCCTAACCAGATTCCGTGGGTCCGATTGACCCATGACCCAAGAGAAGGGACGGATCCTGGTACGAATTAAAATGGCGCCCGCGGCAGGTGGCAGTTGTGTGACCCTTCCCAGTGGAATTCCACACCTTCCTCCACTTAACACAATTCACCTCACGCGCCAACGCCACGCCAACGGTCGAAAATTAAATTTAAATTATAATTTCATTTTTTCCAAAGCCGACTGCCTACATTCTCTCTCCTCCTCCTCTCATTTATTTAAATTCGAAGGCATCCTCCGCATTTCTCGAATGCTCTTTATTCTATCTTGACTTATATTTCTTGACAAAACGGCGCATTAACATCACCGATTGATAAAATTATAAGGTACAATGCGCTTTCAATGGTGTTGGAACTCTCCGTACCCCAAAAATAATAGAATTTAATCTCAAGGTTGATGCAATAAAATATGTTACCCGGCGTAAATCACTTTGTCGATACAGAAACTTTTTATACGAATACGACTTTATAAATATTGCTTTTCGACGTTTGTCTCGTGAATTTTTAGAGGTAACTCACAAATATCAACTTGATAAAACAAGTTAAAGTTGGGAAATTTAACATGGAAGAAAAAGAATAGGAAAGAGGTCATGTACTTTATCCAACAACATATTCCAAATGAATTATGACGCGGATCATAAGGGTCGTCATCATATTTCATTACGAAAAACCTAATCATATTTATTATAACCTACAAGTGTTTTCACTTCAGGAAAAATTTTACAGAAGCATCCATTTTCCACTGAGTTTCAAATTTACTGACTTTATTTACACAATTATTCCTATAAAAAAGATTCGGATTCTTAAAAAGGTTGGCATTTGAGTGACTTAATTTATCTTCTGAATTCCAGTCATAACGTGAAAAAGATATTTACTTTATTGGGCTCTTTCGTTTTAATGTAACCAGACAAACACTGTAGTCCTACTTCGTTTTAATCACAAAAAATACAAGAAATTCACTTAAACTTTCTTATGAAGTGCATAAATGCTGTCAGAAATAAACAAGTTATGCTCAAACTTAGTGACTAAGTTTCAGGTACTTAAAACATATCTTTGTTTCATCTCTTATATTTTCTTATTAAGATTATTACTGTTTTAATAATTTTAAAATTTCTTTAATTTCCTATAGTTCACACTGAATGAATTTAAACCACCGGAGTCAATGTGAACAAGTGCTAGCCCCTTGCGTGGTTTTCAACAGGCTATTACATAAGCTTAGCTAGACTGAGCAATTCATAGCTGGTCCCTAATCTGCACGAACCGTTTTCCGTAATTCATCGCTAGGAATGTACCTTAGAACACGCCAGACTGCCCTCTTCCGTCCCATAGGATGAATGCAAATTACTGAATACGTAGAACTTAAATGCGGGTATCCGCATCTCGCCAGTGTAGACAATGATTTAGATTGAAACGTTTTTCTCTATGGAGCAAGCCGGAAATGCACTTAATCCTTTACATTTAACCATTGATTGGGTTTCCAATGTTTGATTTCATGAAAGGACGAAAAGCTAACTTAATACTGAGTAGAACGTTCACAAAATTTGATAGAAATTCGCTATATTGATCTCCTCCAAGCTGTAATGGCATGAAGACTTTCTTTCGGTTGTAAACGGCATCAGGCGCAACGACAGAATATCGTACAATTCCATAAGAGCCATCGTCTTTATCGTTAGAATATCCCTGTAGACAAAACTGTGACAAAAGATTCTGCGCAGTGGTTCTCTGGCAGATCTACCATGCGACCCCCTCCGTGCGGATGTTCGGTCACCGCGACCCCTCATGATTTTTTGAGACAATAAAAATATTTTTTTAAAGTTTTTTCATTTATACTTTTTTATAAAGTGCACTGAAAAATATAAAATAAATTTAGGGTTCAAGACAATATCTGGGTCTTAAGGAAAATTTTCATTATATATGGTCATGAATCTCATTAAAAAAAGAGGTATGGCATATGTTGAATAAATTATTCACTACATTATAAATAGTCTGGAATATTCTTGCTGTTGCACACAGATGACTACAGGAGAAACAGTCTGCTACGGTAGTTCAGTGGTAGAATATCCGCCCGGTCAGTGGAAGATACGGGTTCGATTCTCGATCATAGTAGATTTTTTCACTTGTTTCCACATTTCCCAAAAAGAAATTAGTTAATAAAAATTTCAGATAACGCCATTAATTAAAATAAAGATGAGAAACGTGAGGACTAAGAAAATGAGCGAAGCTAGTATTAGTCGTCGTAGTAATTAGTTTTATTATTAAATTATTTCTTATATTAAATATAAATACGTTAAAATTAACAAATGATTTATTTTGAAGATTCCAACCCTCAATCAAACATAAAAATTGGACTTATAACCTATAAATTAAAATTGAATGATTGATAGAACGAGGAAAAAATCAGCTGGCATGGCGGGGACTGCTCGCGACCCTCCCAAAATTGTCTCTCGACCCCCAATGGGGATCCTGACCCTACGTTTGAGAATCACTGCTCTAGCGGGTTCTTCACATCTTCCATAATCCTTCTTCATTACAGGATAACTACCTTTCCCCATCCATTCGACAAACACCTGATCCATTTCCCCTCCTTCATTGCTCATTAATTAAGGGAAGTTTATTCTATGCATTTTTAACAACAATTTGATTTTCTAAAAAACGGCTACAGCAATTTTGATCAAATTTCGTAGAGCTACTTGAGTATACGTCTGAAATAATACTACGTATATCATTTTTCTCAATGAATGAATATAAGGCTAGTTTATTCTTGGGAAACTTTAACAAAAATTAGATTTTCTAAAAACAGGCTCATACGATTTTCATTTTCTAAAGATTACTAAACGACGCATTAGTATATGAGAATGTTTGTACAATGTATGTCGTACCAATATTTTTAACTGAAGCTCAACCTTGAAAACCTCCTACCAAAGCGAAATTATTACGTAGATGATATGTAAAGTAACAGTAATGAAAAGAATATGACATCAAAATCTTTTATAACGAACAAATAATCTGAAATTTTTCTTGTTTTATATATTTTATAAAGAAAAAATATTTTATTTTTGAATTTTTTTAATTCTTACTTGTTTTATCATTACCTTCCTCCTCATTACATTAAATGGATGAAATTATTTCGAAAATTATGGATATCTTACATTTCCTTCTGTCTAATTCTACCTCCTAAATAGTCTTAACTCTGATGAAATGGAAATGACATGACTTTACTTGTTCCATGGAATCTAAATATTTTTATAACTGATATTACTGAATTATAATACAAAAACAAAGACTAATAAACAAACAGAAAAGCACATGAAAGGTTAGCGTTTGATAATTTTAGCATATTTAGCATTAAATATAATTTTTTTCTAATAATGGCTTCTAAAGTGACATAATTTATTCATCAGAAAGCTATAAAAATGTTATGAAAACCAGAATATATATACAATCGCGTTTGCGTCCATGAACAATAAGTGACCTTCGATTTTATAAAATGTCTGCTAAAATCAATAGAGAATGGTAACGACTATTCGCATAAAACAACTCGTAAGTCACTTTATTTACGTGCATGAAATTGCTAGTGGACAAATTCTCTCCCCCCCCCCCTTTCCAGATGCTTGCCAACAAAACTTAAGAATGAACATAAAACATTCTTCACAAACGAAAACAGATATATGTGTGCACAGTAATTTCACAGATAATTGTAAGAGCATCTCGCAAATTGAATATATTGTGTTAATAGTTACAAATAGTTAAACTTCCTGTCTTTCCTAGTTTAGTCTAAATCCTCAAATGAAAAATCTTTATTTCACCGTTTCACGAAATGTTAGCAAATTAAATATTTTAGTTTATTTTTACCGAACTATTTTATCGCTGCAGCAAACTTTTCGCTTTCTTATTCGAAGTTATAAAATTTCATAACAGATGATAACAAAATTCCAAATAAAATTTCAACAGAATAAGCTTTGCTCTCAAGGCCAAAAATTGTTCGTTTCTCAATAATACTAAGATATATTATTGATTAATCAAAATCGTCGATTCTATACTATCTACATTTTTAATGAGGCATTTTTTAAGTATATAAGTAATTGTTTGGAATTTTTTCTTAAAATGCAGATAAACTGTTTTCAAATTTGTTTGCGATACAAATTACGTATAAAACTTCTTAAAATTAGATAGCCATTCGTATCACTTTACAATTATTTCGCCAGCAATTCATAGAACTATCCAAATTAACACACCGTCTAAATTGGCTAATATACCAGACGAATTTCCTCATTTTTCGTGAAACGTCTTAAGTAGATGTTAAAATATTCCCTTGCTATAAGAGACGAATTAAAATTCCAAACGAAAGTATCATAATTTTTGAAAGAGTAAATTTTCCACTACAATAATCTTTAAATCAATTCCTCAACTTTTTCGTATAAATTTCAATGACCTTAATTCTCAAATAATATCATTCCTATAGCTTCAAGATTCATAGTTTATTTTTTTTTAAATTGATATTTGCGAAATTTACTCGTGGTCAACATTGATGGATATTGTATATGAAAGAGTGTTTTCATAAATTATCCTAAACTTAGAATCGCGATAGACTACCTCAGGACAGTAAGAGCTTTTTAATGAAACAGAATGAATCGAAAATAAACACGTCCTACGTGACAAAATTCAGCTGAAACTAAATCTTATCCAACGGATTAACCCACCCTTCCTCTTCCCCCAGCATTCCTTCCACGCCTTATAATAGCATTACGAAAAATAATCACGAACACAGAACATTATCCTTATCAGAAAACGATTCGAAAAAAGAAAACCAAGGATTCCATTCACCGCCGACCCCCGAACAATCTCCCTTCCCATCTTTCCGCAAAAAAAAAAAAAGATAAAGAAAAATAAACAAGCAAACTATTTTCAGAACTCCACTCAACCCTTACCCTCCCCTCTTTCTTCCACGTCTGATGTAAAAAAGATAAAGAGAAGTGAATGAAAAGCCCAGTGTTTTCTTTTTTTTTTTAACCTTTAAGGAGTTTGGAATCTCTGCTATATAGGTGGAGCAGGTGGGAAATGAAAGAGAATGCCAAAGAGAAAGAGAGAGAGAGAAGCTACGAGAAGGAAACCAGTCCGTTATAAAAGAAAGGAAAGAAAGATGGCGTGTAAAGGCTGAGAAAGAGTCGTAGAGAAGTAAGCTTTTTGAGGCAGGGAGGTAGATGTGGAGAAAAGGGTGTTAAGGGCAGAAATGAAAAGTCTCGGTTGTGAGGGGAAAAAAGGGAAGAGATAACGTGATGTAGACTCCGGTCGTGGGGATCGGTTGCTAGGCACGTAGACAGGAAACAGAAGGAGAAAGAGCGAGTAGGAGGGAGCGAAGGGGAATGGGATCCGGAGATTGGAGGAAAAAAAACGCGGCGAGGAAGAGGATTTTCTCTGGTAGCTCCGCTTTAGCCGTTACACAGATTGGAGGGACGTTACGTCTAAATCCTACGAGACCCGCTCCTCTCTTCGGAGAATTTATTGGGCGAGATACATGTCGAGGGCATAATATTTCGGGAGACGCGAGGAAAGATTGCTCTCTCTTCCCATGTTTCGAAGGGCATTTTTTCCCCGCTGAAGCGCGAGGTGTTTCTGATATTTTTTCCGTTTTATGAGAGTTGTGTTTTTTATTTAAGTAGCAAGGGATGATGGGTAGGTTATACCCAGAGGGCTGGTAGAATATGCCAAAATAGGCGGAGCGATTGTTTTTTTTTTTGACGGCGTCTTGGAAAAATGTTTCGCGATGCAAAATAACTGGAAGGATTTTATGGTCTACATAAGTGATTGGGAGCCTATCGCATGCCTCCTAAGACGACGCCGTATCAATGCACTAAAAGTACGATTTCATTTTCTAATTATGTAATCTTGTTAAATCTTTAACCTCTCCAAACAGAATGACGCATATATGCGGATATTTCAGTTCCAATATTAATTAATGGTTATTAAAAAATTCAACTGAAAGGTTATCTGTGCCTGTTAATTTTATTTTTATATCTGTGAATCCCTTAAAATTAAAAAAGAATGAGTTTAATATCTTAAATGCAGGAATATCTTCAACAAAATATAACATATGACAAAAAATTCGTACCTAAAGAGGTTAACCTCCATAAAGAAAGGTATCACTTGACGTATTGGCGACATCTATTCGTATATACATATACTAAGGAACATTGAAAAAAGAGAACCGGTAAAAATAATTATTCTCTTTACATAAGGTTGAAATTTCTCAAAACATTTCAGAAAAGAGAGTTGCCACATTATATTTTATTGGACGTATACCTTCAACCGCATAGAAAATACAAAACAATAGCTTATTTTTTATTTTAGTTTAATCTCTCGATCTTCGCGAGTTTTATGTTCACGTTTACGTTTATTGACGCAGAATTTATTGCAGCAATTTCCAATGCTCAATTATTCGCGTCCGCTGACCACGGCACACATCACTTGTTCGCAAGAGTCAGGGCCTGATAAAGACATTCCGATGTTCCAAGCGATTTCGAAGCCCCGTAACATAAAAATTATTACATTATTTTCACCAAAAACACGTTTCCTCAAACTACGCCATTTTATTTTTTTTTAAATCGTATTCAAATAAAAGTATCTACATTTTGAGGGAATCCCTTTTTCACACATCCCCTTAATTTGTCAACCGATTTTGATAAAATGTGAAAAGGTGCCGTTCTTTTTTTTTTTTTGAGTCCTCTAATATTGCGAAGTCCTGCCTGTAGCTTATGTTTTAATCCGTCTCAGTGCTCGTGATACAATGCGATTTCATCTCAACAGCAAAACTAGAACATAGTATGAACGTAAATACAATAGCAATACCGTTGTGATGCATGCAGAGACCGCTTGGAGAGCCGCTAAGCGAGATGCTTACACGAAACTATCCCTGTCCGTTCACACTCGTGTAACAAACCTTTATTTTCTAAAATCTTTCTGCACGTAGGTAAAATATTGCGACTGAACTATGGCCACAATATCGTATACAATATGTCAATAATACATTTTAATTAAAATAACAATATGTAATACAGGATATTCTGAATCAAATATTATTTAGGATTCTTCTTACACTTGAATAATTGGAAAATGTCATTTTCGTTAAAAATATGATAACTTAATTCTTTACAAACTTCAGCTAAATAACAACTGGTGGCATTCCCTCGATTTAAATAAGTTTTCAAATTCATACTTTTCAGAATGTCGTCATAAAGCCTGGAAAATTGTATCGAATAAAGAATCTTCGCCGTCACACGAAATTCGAAGAAAAAACCTTCCTCACTCATATTCAACTCTCGCTTAAAGGTTTTCCCAGAAAAACGACTACTGACCCTCCAAAAAAAAAAAACTACTCCATTTTGGATTAAAGCATCACAAAGGTACACCAAGACGTGAATGAAAATGTGAGTAAAACGTGCAAAAAAACAACACGTAACAGACAGATACGAATCGTTATTTACACCCATGTAGATAACACAAAAGTCTCCACGTCCGACAAAAACAATTCAAGGACGCTTTCAAAAGAGGGAAGGAAGAAAAGAGAAAGGTGGAGAGCGTGAGAGAGAGAGAAAGAGGGATGACAAGTGCCTATCCACGCGCTCACCGTACGTGTCCCATAATGCATCCCGGCAGTATCAGCGCTTTCGCCGGGAAAAGGGACTACCTTCCCCCCCCCCTTCCCCTCCCCCCCACAGACCCTCCATCCTCCTCCCAACCTCGCCATACGGTTTCAAGGGGCGCGAAAGGTCTCCTCCGTGCCACGGATCGCTAATGGCGGGGAAATGAGCGCGCGAGCTGAACGTGGGCGTAGGCGTAGGTATGTGTGTGTGTTTGTGTGGGTAGGAAAGAGACAGAGTGGAGGAGGAGAAAGAAATAGGGATTGGAGAGTATAGGGGAAGCAGGGAGAAAAAATCGGTACAGCATACATTGTACAAACTTTCTCATATACTAATGCGTGGTTTAGTTATCTTTAGAAAATGAAAATCGTATCAGCCGATTTTTATAAAATCTAATTTTTGTTAAGGTTGCCCAAGAATAAACTAGCCTTATATTCATTTTTTGAGACATTTGAGGTATTTGGTATTATTGAAGACGTAAACTCAAGTATCTGTACGAAATTTGATCAAAATCGTTATAGCCGTTTTTTAGAAAAACAAATTGTTGTTAAAAATGCGTAGAATAAAATTCCCTTAATTATTGGGCAATGTCAACCATTTCTCCAGAGCCTCTGCTCTGTATAATGAAATGCCCAAGTACGAGAATTCATTCATTTTAACTCTACCGTTTAGGCTCTATAGCCAGCAACAGACAGAAGGCATTGCGAAGACCACTTTTTCGGACTGGGCGACACCTAAAACATATATTTCCGTAACAATGTCGAGGTCGAAATTTTTCGCTACTGCATTACTTTCTCAATATACTTCGTATATGAGAAAGTAAAAAGGAAAGGAGAGAGGGCCTGGGATACGGTGACGTAGGCTCTTGGTCACGATGAATGGAGTGGTGTGGAGTTGGCCCCTTGCTGCGTGGCACGTAAAATCCATCAGGTACTCCCCCCCCCCCCTTTAACACATCCCGCCAACCCTCCCACGGCATCCGCCGCACCCTTTTTCCAACCCTCAGTCTCACCGCCGCCGTCTGTCGAATCTTTTGGTCGGACGTGGGGGCCGAACGTGGCTGGCCCTCGGGACGTGCAACCGATCGCATGGCGACAATACTGATAAAGTGTTTCCAAACGGATTGGCCACTCTTACCGGCTGCGAGTGATATTTTTTTTGGGAGGATGAGTTATCGTGAGGTTTCCTATCGTGCAACTTATATTAAAGTATTATTTTTGGAACATTTTTGCTAACCAAAATTTCGTTCTACTGCGTTTATTTTCGTCGCAAGAACTATTAATTCACTAAAGTAATTTCTAAGAAGATGCTAATCATCAATCTGAATTCGAAATAAAACTATCTAGCACACCTTACGCCTAAAATAAAATTAACAAACTGTACCTCTACAATAGCAATACAGAAGGTGAATTTGTAACCAAAATTCGCATCTGGCGTTCTCAACATTTATGGAGCTGTTTTAGAAACAGTTTGCCAATCAACAGAATTATTGCTAATAACTCCTGTATATTTTTTTGAGATCTTTTCGTATTCATATTATGAACATGCGCCATTCTGGACAGCACTTTGATGTAGGTATTTATACCAGAACCACCACCAAACTAAATAAATCAAATTCTTAGCATAATTAAACGAATTTTTTAAACGAAAATTCGTCATTACATCAATTCTGATTTTCCTAAGGAAAAATTCAGTCTATCGAATCAACGATTGCACACAAAAATAAAATTATAAGATATATGCAAAAGAGTCATAGATATTGAGAAAAGAGTAATTTCACTTCATATTAACTCTCGTGGTTAAAAAATTTTCATCTTGAGAATCTTTATATTCCTTGGTCGAATCAATTTCACAATTGAGACTCATCCAGATGAAAGAGTACCAAACAGAATTTGGCACTCTCAGCCATTCCCTCGCCAAATTTAAACTTACTTCGTCAATAAGAATCTGCGGACTCTCAAAATAAAATTAATATTTTAAGTTTTATTTTGTACAGCATCCAAGTTTCAAGAGCCAAATAAAATTTGAAATAAAACATTCAAGACCTAACATTTGCCTCAATACGAAAAACTGAAATCGAAAACTTTAAAGTCATTTTTCACCGCATTGTTCCACTGTTCTCCGCTTACAGAGAGAAATGATTGACAGCAACAACTACAACTTGAATACGCAATTAAACAGAAGAAAGGCTTTACCCGGGGTGCACATTATACCAGCAGTACCGTCGAGGAGCAGATCAAAAGTTTGCTCCATCGACGAGACGTTCAGAAAACTTACTTTTTTCGGAGAGAAATCCTTAATTCCCCAGTATAACGACGGAAAGAAATTCAACGAGTTTACGAATCGAAGTTTCCACGACAATAGTGAAGTGCTCACCTTACACATCGATCCACGCTGCAGAAATCCGCGCAACTAAACTTCACGAAAACTTCGCACAATTTTTCCCACAGAATTCGCATGGCATAAATTGCCACTCCATTTTTGTCCCTACAAAACTGTCGATAAAACTTCGCGGACGAATTGCTGAAAAGCACTCACGGAAGGGGGGTGGAAACGATTTTTGCACTACGCTCGTGTTTTTCACGAAGGTTCCGCCAAAAAAAAAAAAGAAAGACTTCCAAGTTCTTGAAATTTTTCGCGACGGTTAATTTTTTTCCTGGTACCTGTGTACGGAGAGGTACGTATTATTATTATTATTATGAAAAAGACTAAGCACGTGCTGAGGAAGTTTTCTAAAGGGGGCGTTCTTCGGATCGGCCTGCAACGAAACGGAGTTCCGCTCGCAACGAGCGGTGATAAACGAGTGTTCCATTAGTGGCGATTTATGGGAATAGAGATTTTTTTAAAGAGAGAGAGAAAAATGGAGGTGGAAGTGGGCATTCATTGGAGGTGGTTAGGATCGAGTGGTACCGCAAGCCGTCGAACAAGGGGGGGTTGATATAGAGATGGGGGAGCAGAGCGGTGACAAATCGTAGTGGGGAAAATTTAAGACGCAGAGAGAGGATGAGAGATAATTTCACGCCTTCGTGCCGATTATCCAATCTGAATTAATTCAAGCTAAAAACAAAATCATCTATCCTTACAGAATTTCCCTTCTTTTAATTTGAATTTTCTGCCAGTTACCGGAAGGATTAATAAAGTCGGCTTCAACATATAAAGCCCAATGCCTTAATAAATTCAGAATGTTAACACAAATACTAATAATAATAGTTCCTATTAATACAAGTTTATATTTTAAGAAGCTGGATTTTTAACTAATTCCTCCTAAATTTCAAGGAAGACAAGAAAGGTCTTAGTAAACGTTTTTAGTATGGCAAATAAAGTTATATTTTATGCTGGGATTGTGTATGTTTTCGGGTTAGGCCACGTAGATTTTTGTAAAAAGAAAACGTTTCTTCTCCCTTGCCGGAGACTTCTTCAGGGGTATATATTATGTTCAAACTGTTTATTGAGTTGTTTCTAATGTTGTCCGTAAAATCATGAGCCCGTTTCACAACGCTGAGCATTAAATTACTTTCCCTTATTTGCGTTCATATGACTAAAAAAAGAATGATTTGGTAAACAGATAATCTACGTTAACTCTCGTAGACCTAAAATAGATGAGTAAATAAGGATTCGTTTGTCAGCTATTACAATAGCATTCTTGGATCCATGGATTAAAAGGCTCTCCTTTACGATAAGCATGTGGTGAGTTGCTAACAAGGGCGAAGACTTTGGTGCTTAAATGCTTGTCTAGTGGGGCTATAGGTTTACTTAGTGTGTTAAAGTCATAAAGAGAGAACCGTGACATTTTTTAAATTGCACCTTTGTTAATGACTTTCAACGATTATATATTTGATAAGTGTGTCCTGCTTGTACGATGTAAAAATCCCTTTATTAATGACGAGGGCATTTTTTCCATCCCTAAACTCAGAAATATCTTGGTATTCTATTAATGAACGATTTATCTTGAAAGTAGCACTTTCGATTGGTAGAACGATCAGCTCTTAAAAGGCTAGAGTTTTTCCGTAAAATGTTAAGAGTATGAAATGGAAATACACTTGAAGTTTGTAATATTTCACTGGTTAGACAGTTAATTGAGTATGCGTACGGGACCTATATATAGGCATTATTCATGCGTTGGGATAAAACAACGAAATGGAACGCGGTGAAAATGAAACGATAGGAATTTCAAATGAATATGGGACAAGAAGAGTTATCCCCATATAAAATTCTCTCGCTAATCAGTAAATGGCCTTGATGCAAAAGTTAGAATTAATTTGCACAGCAATACCATGTCGTAAATTTAACTTCAAAATCTAGTTTATTTTTTACAATCACATCATGCGTTATAACATGTTTTATTCAATTGACAAAAAAACTCAAAACTTATAAACCGCGATTATAAATTACTTCTAAAATTAGGTATCAAAGTACATTAAACTTGTATAATAAATTTCTATATTAATGATAATTTTAAATTTAGCGTGATTAAATTGCAGAGTTAAGCCAATTCTACCGCTTTAAAAACTTTAATATCCTATTAATGCAAATACTTGTGGACTGTATTAATATTTTTGCTGTCTTTCAAAATATATTTTCAATTTCATCTTGCCAAAACGGTTGCATGCTGCACGATATTGCGTGCGAGACTCATTAAAAGTGATTAATTTCACGGAATTTTTGTCATTCCTCTACTTACAATAAGCATTTTTTGTTTCGGACAGGACGCGAACGTTTCTTTGAAAAAATGACAAACGACTCGCAGCAAGACAAATGACGAACGAGGTCGCTTCGGACGAAACACATCGGAAACGGGATTACGTACCTCGAAAAATGGATGAATAATAATAGTGTTAGGGATAGATTGCGACGATTTAAAAGGCACAGGCGTTATTTCTAGCATATTTCTCGAACGAACCTGGTATAGCTGAACATAGGGTTTACATGAAGATCTGTGACATTAATCCATCTTCTGTATTACTCTGACTTTTAAAAAATATCTACGGAATGCACTTGCACAAAAAATGTCTAAATAAAAGAATATATCGTATGATACAACTTCCTTTGGCTTATCGTTTACGCAGAAGTACAAAATATTCATCAAAGAGAATCTAGAGAACTTTAGACCTGTTTTATTGGATGTGTAAGATGTAGATGAAATTTTACTGGAATAAAATAAACATTTCGGAGGTTCTATTTTATTTATGGAATGTATATATTTTTATATAGCCGTGTCATTAAAAAATCTAAAAACTTGTTCTTTTAAAACATTCGAGAGCCAAAATATTAAGCTCATTTTTTTCGAAAGCTAACCGTGTTGTAAAGATAAAACTCTACGCGCAAAATGTAATAAATAATTTATACTCGCGCATTCACATAATTGCCAGTCAAACAATTCAAATTCTCAGCCGTCACACGCCCGACCTTTACAATAACAACGTTCAGTTTGCGTTCGCACGTATTTGTTTCGCAAAAATAACAAGAAAAGACGCAAAAAACTAATGGCGTAAACAAAACAAAAACAAGTAGACACGACGAAAAAACGACGACGACCTAAAAAAATGGAAGGCAAACAAAAAAGCGAGACAATTGAAACAGGAGAGGAGAAACAAATAAAACTCGAGTGCTAGCGGTCCATTTTTTTTATTTTCCTCGCGTCACCTTATCTTTTTCCCTCCTCCCCCTTTCCAAGCAAACACTCATGCATCACCTGAGAGAAACATTGCAAGGGAAAACAGGTGAGCGAGCACCACATCCGAGCGGAACCGCTCCTACGATGAGGGGAAAAGTTCCTCCGTCTCCCTTCTATTGCACTCAACCCCTTAAGCAACGCCATAGAGGTCGTACTTAGCCTCCAGGAGAGGAGAAAGTGGTCGGTCCGATGCCCAGGGTTAAAAGGGGCCGGGGACCGACTGTTAAATGGGGTAAGGAAATCATTTGCCGGAGGCGTCTCCTGCACCCCTCCTACCCCTTTTTAACGCACCTGAGGTCCGGCGAAGGGGAGGTAAAAAAAAAAGGTCAAGCCACTCGGATGGCGGGAACTGGAAAAGGGGATCAGGGTGTTGACCTAAGCTTTTAAGCTTACCTCCGTCCAGAGAGGAAAAAAATCTTTTATAAAAGCGGAACTTTTTTTTTTATAAACGTGGCGTACGTTTGATGAATCGCGGGCCCTTTTTTATGGTCGCGCGACGGATAACCTTTTTTTCTTCGTCCGTATCGTTTCGCTCTCACCTTTCGCTTTCATTGGATATCTTATTATTAAATGCTGGCCTATTTACCATATAAAATTTAACCATGCAGTAAGCTGAGGTGTGTGTCATAGAGTTGTTATCACCAAATACTATACATTTCATATCCCTCTTTACAGAAGAAACTAATAACATTATGCTCAAATTCGTTAAAAAAATTCCACTCCGGATGAAGAACCACGAACATAAAATACTTAGTAACAATTTCAATTTTTTAAATAACTTATATACGTCCTATATTTAATTGCAATGAAACATCACCCGGTACAAAAATAAGACAAATAATGAGTACCTATATACTATAACATTATGTAAGGGAAGGATAGGAGAAGAAGGAGAAAGGAGAGGTCTTTTAATTGGCTTCTACGGGAAAGTAGTGGAAAAACATAAAACGTTATAAAGTTCAGTGGTAAACTATCATTAAGCTACATTGGGATGACTTGTACAGACATAGATATCTTTTTATTTACTGCAAAAGATGGATGATGAAAACGCATCACATTCTAGTCCCTGTTAAACGTATGGGACGATTAGATATAGCAAATAATACTAAAATGAATAAGCAAATTCACCTCACAGTCTCTAGCGAATTATTTATACAAACGCCATAGTTTCCACTTAAAAAAGCCTAATTGAACTTTCGGCGTAAACTTCCGTAAAAGTTACGATAACATCTATTTCTACCAAATGGTGCTACGGTACCAGAGACGTTGGATGCGTTATCGTTAGATTTTCAACAAACATTCCGAAAAGCTTTCTTCGTTTACCGCTGACCGGTGACCAATCCTTCGGCGATGCCAAAAGCAGTTCATTAACCCGGTGCTAACGTTGCGCCCTTAGAAAAGCGGTGACAAACCGAGCCTTCGTGAGCTGTGCCATTCCTGATCCCCTATAAATTTATGCCATTTCCCTGCGCAATAGCTCTCCAACCTCGTTCGGTTGTTAGAACCAAACTTCGATATTTCATGACGACAACTTTTTTCGTCACCTACTGCATGAACAAAAAATGTAAGAATAATCGTATTTCTACTGCGAAAATTGCATTAAATTAAACTAAATGACCAATTAGACTATTTCTACTGAATTTGTTAAACTATTTAACGCTGCTTTTTTTACCTGTTAATGGAAAAAAACCTTTAGCAAGAATGACCAAAGTACGTGGTTTTAAAGCAATGTATTGTAAACTAGCCGATTAATTGCTCGGAGTTTTGAAAAGATTTCTGAATTTTTATTAATCTGATGGTTAATTTTATAACAATTTCGGTCAAGTTACTTGATGAACTACTCCTGATGTACAATTTCATATCCTCGCAACCTGACGCTATGATCCAGCGGAGAAACGACTGTAGCATATTTATCGATGTATAACCACCTCTTATACGCATACAGCATGGCTCCAAGGATCTCCCTGAATAGCTTCGTTATTGCCTATCAAAGTAGACGGAGAATGAGTTTGCTTAATTTTGGTAATCTGTTCAGGGCACACATTAAAGTTTGTTTCACTAACAACATAAAAGGTTGCTAGACAATTTGATGAACGGCTCCATTAACCCTAACAAAGTCTCTTTAATCAAACCGGCGTCTTTTTACGGACTGGAAAATTACTTTAGTAGAATTGATCCCTTTAAAATATGTCTCAGAAGTTTTCAAGTAAATTCAAAAATTTTAATAATTAAGACACTTCAAAATATAATACAATGCATAATAATTTACATAACAGTGTTCATTTGTGTACATGTGTGCACCTGCGTGCGAATATATTTTTTTTTTATAAATGCCAACTTTGAGGAGGAAAATTCTAAACTTGACCAGGAATCGAACTCATATCTCCCACTTTCCGTGCATGTTTTAACCAACTAAGTTATTAAGCTAGCCTTATTCTCCTTGTTAATGTTAACATTTATGTTGCTTCTGCGCTAATGTAAAATACATTCCACCTTGTTTTTTAATAATTGTTTGTATCCTACCTTGATTGTAATGGTGCTTTCTTAAAATTGTAAAAATAAAATGAAAAAAAGGACGTGACAGCTGTTTAAATATTGTTAATCGTGAGACGTCCTAATATGTTTTATTATGTACAACTTTTGTTTCAAATTTATTAATATACATTTATATTTCGGATTTGAAAGAATGTATATATCTGAGCGAAGTTAATAAAGAAAGAGTATAATAATAAATTATTTCTGAAGTTACTCTGTGCTCTAATAAATTGTTTTAAATAATAAAGAGGCTCATCTATCAATGTAGAGTAACAAGATTAAATTATTAATTTTACAATTCATACAAAATCATTTAAAATATTGCATTTTTCACTGTTGGTCGTTAATGGGTTAGCAGGAAAGATTAACCACGGTAATATAATGAACTAAAATTAATCACACAAGCTAAAAATATCCAATTCCGCAGTTTTTTTTACAAACCCATCCCAAGGCTATTAGTGAGATAAAATCGACAAACATCTCTTAATATTCCCAGTTAACTCCAAATCTTCGAACACCCACGGATGTGGACGTCTTATCGAACATCGGAAATCAGTTTGCGAACCCCAAAGAAGAACAAAAGAAATTTCTCGCAGGAAAATAGAGAAAGGAGCGTGGATTGAACACGCTATAATCCGGGACAGGTAAAGGTAGGGTTGAGAGGCTTTGAGAGCCTGGTTACCGAAGCTCGGGGATAGGAGGGAGGAATAAAATGGGGCATTGGGACGAACCCTAAAGAGAAACATAGAAGGTTGGATGAGCGTATGGAAGAGGGAGGAAGAGGAGTGAGGTAAGGAGGTTGTGTGTGTGTGTGTATGTGTGTGAAGTTAGCAGTGAAAAGAGAAGGGGTGTGTGTTTACACCTCCAGAGAGTAAGGCAAACAATGGGTGGCGTAACAAGGCCGGGAAAAGGGTTTTTAGGGTGGAGGGGGAAAGGGTACGAGGGAAATGAAAGGGCCCTGCTATGTTTGCAGACGGGACGAAATGGAAGATGACCTCTTCAGATCGTACGGAGGACGTCGTCGCGAGAGAGCGTGACAGGAAGAAAGGGGGAGAAGGAGAGAGGAGAGGGCGTGTAAAGGTAATCGGAAAAGACGTAAGACTCGGAGACAAAAACGTGATATGGACAGAATAACACTTTTTCTTATGCTCTTAACCGGAACAAACCTAAGTAATGGAGGTCAACGGTGATGAATTCAATCAGCAGTGAGCGTTCAATACACATTAAGGATGCAGGGTTGGAGCCGAAACGCATATCTGGTTGATTTGAGAGTTAATTACCAAAACAACTGACAAATCGTATTTCTTCAATTGCCATAAATAGGTTATTTTTTAAATTTGTTTTAGGTTACTTTTTAACCGAAATGCGCATCTGGATTTAAAGTCCTTTTGAAATATATAATGTGCCTTTTGTGGCTGTAGATTACCCTGATAAAATCGTGAAATCCAGCCATACACTGAGATCAATAATTGAAGATCAATAATTGAAGAAATCTATCTCTTGTTTTAAATGTGAATCTTAAATATAAAATAAATTACGCAACTTTTTTAGCATCCAAATTTTTCATCTATGCCATTTATAAACCAAAGTCATGCCTGTAGCTGTGGAATTTGTTAAATTTTTATAAACAATTTTTCCCTTACCGCCAGACGATGGACCCAATCCCTTACTACCACAGAAAAAATTACGCGTGACCTTTTCTCTTCCGCGTCGCTCTCCAACATCTTCCTTCCGCCGAATGCTTGGTCTTATTTGCCGTCGCTCTCCGTCTTTTTAAGAGCCAATCTAGAATTTATTTTTCCAAGGGGCAGTCAGCTATCTCTTTGATGTGCCTGGCCCATCGCCATTTCGATCTTTCAATTTCGTTACGCTCTCCTGTTTGGCTCTCTAAGGCCTCTCTAGACTCCCTCCTTGCTTTTTTTATTGACGTCTATTCGGGTGATTCCCTCGCAGTCTCGGTTTCAAACTCTTCTTAAGTCGTTTGCCACTTACGGTCGATTCTCAAAAAAGCGTGTCCGTGTTATCCAACAGAAATTATGTTGTCCTTTGCTATTAAAATAAATCAACTCGCCAGTGATCCCGTAGTATTTTGCAACGAGTTTGCTTATGCAGGGTATTAATTCACCACGTGCGAAAAAAAAGTCGCGAAATATGGCAATAAATATTAACATTTTCATTTTTTAGTTTTTATATGTTTATGCAGTAATAAGTCAAATCGTTTAGATTACATAAATAATTTCCGTACTGTGTTTAATAACCTGTACCGGCATAAAAAATACCCTGAGGAAGAGTATCAACTTGAAATTTATGTCAAAATTATTAATTAGGATTAGGCTACGAATGTCTAGTTATAAATAACATTCCTTTATCATTTTTATTGCACACATTCGAACAACAGTATGTCGGCTTCTAAACTGTCAACCCATGTAAGTTACTATTCTAAATATTTCAAAAATGTCTAATTGACCCATTCGATAGCAAACCGAAGTCTAATTTTCGATTAATCGAAAATCGTTCCTCCCATAAGTATTCTTATACTAATATTGATTTTTAATTTCGTAAACATTTTGCTCCCATCACGTTATATTTGGAAATACTTCGCCTTTATTTATCAGATTTTAAAATGCAGAGTAATTCGATAGATGGAAAAGGAGAGTTTTGTTTATTTATTATGAAATGAAACACGCCAGCGATATCATACCAGTGCAAGCTTCGTGGATATGCAGTTCTTGCGGAGGCTTCAGAAATATGTGGTGCACAAAGATATAATCAAAGAAAATACTTCCAGAAATGATGGACAATAACCTCTATAATAAGTGCCAAACTAAATTAATTAATAAATCGCTATTTACATGGTGTCCCATGACTTAAGGTCGTTACTTCAGCAGATGATTCTAGAGGCAATTTTCAGTGAAAAATATTATATCAACATGTGTCCGATTCTCAATGGTTACACAGCTATGGGCAATTGAATTGTAGCTACACTGGAAGGTGAATGTTATAGGGAAAGAGTTGGTTAACTGCACATCCCGGTATTCACTGTGACATTCTGCTCACCGACGAAGCACAATTTACTCGCGATGGACTTAACAATACCAAGAACTCCCATTTATGGCCACATAAAAATCCACACGGAACAGTTTAAAGTAATTTTCAACATCGTTTCTCTGTCAACGTGCGGCTTGGTATCATCGATAACCAATTGGTTGGACCACACACCTTCCCACAACGCCTGACTGGTGACATTAACGCCGAATTTTTTACAGAATGAAATGCCGATTATCTTGGAAGATAGTCCTCTGCAAAGGCGATTGCAAGTGTACTACCAGCATGACGGACCACCTCCGCATTGCAGTAGGAACATCACGCGGTAGCTTAATCTTCAGTTTCCTGACAAATGGATCGGCTGCGGCGGTACTCAAAATTGGCCTCCGCATTCACCCAACCTGAATCCATTACATTTCCACGTATGGAGTACCATGAAGACAAGTGTGTATGAACAGAAAATAAACACAAGAGATGAACTATTTCAGCGGATTTTAGATGCAGCAAAACAAGTTAACAACGCTGCTGTTCTGCGGAAGGTTACACGTTCCACAGTCCAACGAGCTAGGTTGTGCATTCAAGCAAATGGTGGACATTTTGAGCAAATACTGTAGAATTAAACTACTCAAACTTTACAATGTAATCACCTTTTAATTTCCTCATTGTACTGTACACTGTAATACAATCTGTATTCAAATACAACTCTTCCCCTATAACATTCACCTTCAAGTGTAGCTACAATTCAAATGCCCATAGCTCTGTAACCGTTGAGAATCGGACACAGGTTGATACAACATTTTTCACACAAGATGGCCTCTGCAATCATCTCCTGAAGTTGTGACCTTAAGTCATGTATATAGCGCTTTAAAAAAATCACCCCTCCACTTTTCACCCCATATCTGCCACCCTGCATACGTAAGAAAGATGGCGATAATTACTGCGACCGTATTCCTTCCGCTTAAATCCCGAACTCTCCCGCAGAAATCTTCCACTATGGCGGCGGCGTGGGTTTGCAAATAGGAGAGGATCGGAGTGGTGGGAGACGGAGATGGAGTGGGCAGAATAGAGAAAGAGACGGTGAAAGGTAGGGAGAGAGGCAGAATGCTTCCCTGTGTGTGTGTGTGGAGCTCGCAGAAGAGTAGATAAAGGCTAAGAGGGATGGATTCGATGCAGGTTGAAGGCGGAACGAGGAGGAGGAGGAGAAGGGATGTGAGTGACTCGGAGGGAGCAATTTACGCACGGGGGTCATTCCATGGGGTTAAATCCCGCCGTCGGACCGTAAATTGCAGGCGGCTGGAGTTTAGGGGACAGAAAAAGGGAGGGAGACAGAAAGAGAGAGGCTACTGCGGAAAAAGGGACTGAGTAAGGGAGTAAGGAAGGCAGGAGAGGGAAATGTTAGTAGGTTGGAAGAGAGGGGAAGGATAGGAAGAGAGGGGAAGGATAGAAAGAGGAGAAAGGGAGAGAAAGCGAGCAGACACGGGGAAAGCCTACGTTGCGGCACAAGTCTGGCGTGGACGAATAAAAGGGAAAAAGAGATGTAGGGGGAGAGAGAGAAAGGAGAGATTATAAAAAGAGAAAGGGAGAGAGAGAGAGAGAAAGAAAAGGGATACAAAGATGGGAAAGAGATATGGAAAGTTTTGGAGGCAAGGGTGGAAATTTAGTGTAAGGGGTGACATGGAGAGGTTCCAGAGAATGGAGGAGAGAATATTAATAACGGAATGAGAAAGGATTACGAAGGATAAGCGGAAAATGAGAGAGAAACGGGAATGTAAAGAAAGAGGAAAGGAATAACGGACAAAGGAAAGCAGATTAAATATAGAATGGAGAGAAGCGAATGTAAAATAATTATTTTCAGTAAAATGAAAGAATCGTATGGAAGTTTACGAAATAAAAAAAGAATTTAAAGCGAGAGAACCTTGTTTTATTACAATGAAAAGTTGGGAAATTGTACAGAATATCACATACAGGCGCGTTTCGTGCAATGGAGTATTTGAAAGAAATTGTGTGTACGTAAGGGAAATAGCGTTTTAAAATTCTTTTCTTCTTCATAAATAATCCATTTTCTTCCTATTTAAAAATATTTCATGAGCACGTAAGGAAATTAAACGTTTGTTTGTGAGATTGTTTATGTTATCGACAATGAAGAAGTAACCATGCAAGAAAATTTCTGTTCAACTCGAATTAAGACATTCTTGTTTGATTTTCTTGATAACGGCTACTCCTACGATAAAAATGCACAGGAAAAGAAATACTCTAATTCACTAGTCCTACGACTTTTATTTGAAAAATATTTTGATATAACCAATACTTTACGATATATGACGGAAAGCGCATTTTTTGTCACCAGTAAAGTGGTACGCCTGATTGGCGTACGTGATTCATTTGTGTGATTTTCTTATTATCTTTGATTGTAAGTCCTTAATATCAAATTTCATAAATATCCGTTATGTAGAAGCCGTGAACGAACATGCGGACGGACGGACGGACAGACAGACAGATTCACGGACGGACAGACAGACAGATTCACGGACGGACATACCGACGATAATAGGCTCTCACGCTGGAAGGGAAACGCTCTTAAAAAGAGAGCAAGCTAGAGGCTGATAATGGAAGATAAGAAATAAATCAGAAAGAAAATTTATAAATAACAACAAGAAAAAAGATGGTTAAATAGAGTAAGTTGAATGAACTAACTTTTACGTTACAAAGATATGGGAAAAGAAATGAATATCAAAGGATGAAAACAAAAATACAACCAAAATTGGAATAGCTGCGAGGTGTTTTATGAATTACTCCTTAATGTTTTCTGCTCACAATTACCAGAAAAATTATGCAACTGTAAGACAGTTTGAAACGTATGCAATCTTATATAATTGCGTTAGGCATAGCGTGCACGACGTATCTCCCCATAGAAAGAAGAATATATAAGCTGAAAAAATAACCCGTGTCCAGAGTTCAGAAAATAATGGAAGGAGATATAAACGCAAAATAATTATAAGCCGGGTTCTAACCACATAGAACGTTAAAAGAAGTTAAACATATCTCTCTTTGCCAACTAATCCGTTGGCCCTCCGTAGCATTTACCATTTTAAAATACGCAAAAATAAGATAGAATACTTGCAGAAAAGATAGAAAAATGAATTAAGTTCTGTTAATTATATCAAAACTAACCTGCTTCCGAGCTAAACATGCACTATTACCTACTAAAATATCTAAAATCAATTAAAATAATGAAAACCTGCTCAAGAAATTTTGAAATGTCCACAGTATCACCTTGCATTGGGCGCATACGTGGATGTTTAGAAATAATATGATATGCAAGAAAAGTATTGAAACTTGAAGATCAACGCTGAAAACGGGCGAACAGACAGAGAGACGGAGAGAAAGTGAACGCAGTGAAAACCACGGAGAAACTAGCGGAGAGTAGGAGCAGGAGGACAATAAGTTTCTCCGTGCGGATTAGATTGTATTTATGCCCTCGTAAAGGGGTTAAAGGAAGAGAGGTCGAGAAGGAGAGAGGGAGAGAGAGGGACGAAGCGGAAGAGGTACGGAGAGAGAGATAGAGACAGAGAATAAAAGTGGTGGGAGAAAAGGTACGCATCCAACCCCGACCTTCCAAACGACCTCACTCACCCCTCAATTTCCCCTCCCCCGTTCTTTGCGTGCACCTGTTCGGCTTATGAAGGGTTTCGCATGCGTTCCGTCCAGACTTAAGTCCCCAACATATTGGCGTATTGGACGCTGAGCGAGGGAAGGATCGATGGTATTAGCCCTCCCTCTGGTAGCCACCTAGCAAAGAATACGCAAGCGAATGTCGAGTCACACGCGACGCATTACGGATTATATATATATGTATGTATGTATATATATACACACACACACATACACACACACACATATCCATATCTATACATACATATATGAAGATGAAAAGCAAATAAATATATTTAGGGTTGTGTTTCTCTTGTGCTGACGAAGGGATCATCCCGAAAGCTCCACCGACGTCTACAAATGTTACTCTCCGACACCTCAGCGACTATCCTTCCGGTAAGTACTAGCTGGGTTTTTAAAAAAATGTATTCAAATGTTCAATAAAAGACATATAATGCTGTATTCACTTGGCTAACGTCAACACTGTAGCATTATTTGGTTCAAATATACACACATACACAGCCAGTGCTTCCCTCAGTAAAAAAGTGTCATGAGGTAAAAATGTCGAGTCCCCTTGCTGGAAAAAAACAAGATAACAGCCGTTCAGGACATAAAAACGAATCATATACCATTATGTTGGAATTTATTTTATATTAATCTTCACTGTATTTCTACTATTAAGTACGGCCTTGTGAATCCGTGCTAATAAATTCAGAGCCTTTTTAATCGAGAAAATGTACCTGTGCCACCGGCGGAATAAGATCCAGGGGCTGTTTATTTGACGCGTATTAATCGTATTTCCACACGCCATCGAAAGATTTTTCATTATTAGCTTTATATTTGTGTGTGTATACATAAATAAATATATATATCATGAAATATGTCTCCTTTATTAGTTATTAATCTGCGTAAATGTGAATACTGAACCCTTATAAAATCCATAATACTAGTACAGCATTGTATTTCATTGGCATTTTGCAGTGGTAAACATTATGATTTCAAAAAACTCGGTACTTCTACGTATGCACAAGCAATATGATAGTTTATATTTCTAGCTGGCTTGAATCCATTCTACATATATCCAGGAAAGCTAGAAATTATTAATTTATTTATGTGATTAGCAACGACAAATTTTTCAGTAATGTGGCCTTCGGTGAGAGAACACCTCTGGATTTAAGTGGTAAATGTCGTATTTCTGGAATTTTACTATCGAAATTCTCCCATCACACGCAATTTTGAAGCCTTCGCTAAGCACCGAAAATGGTTATTCTATTCTGATCGGTTTCAGATATTGAACATTCATAAAATTCCAATAGGGGGCCTAACTCTACCAAACTTGTATCGTAAATAGAGGAAATGACCGGAGGAAAATAAATCTATCGTCCAAAGAGAAGCTTTATTTTATAACCCAGGTTCCGGTGAAAACCCGAAAACACAGTGTGTACGGAAACCTTCCTTGTAGATTTAACATGTATGCACCCCAACTCCCCTATGAACTTTCGTTATTCAAAAAAATAACATTAAATATTCACATTTTTTATAATTTCCACATTATAAAAAACCATTTGTATATACTATATTTAAATATTGTATGAAAACCCAAAGTAACCTAAAAGGATAATTAGGAATCTATTATATTAGCGTCAATTAACAATTCGTAATTGTGATGTGCTATTTTCTTTGGCTTAGTTTTCAACTGTTTCTTTCTAAATTGTAACATTTTTAACGGGACTTAAATCGCCTCAAGTTATTCTCTTGCATTTTTATGAGGATAGAGGTCGAGCTAGGATTCCAACCAACGCATTTTGACAGGATTGTCGAAGAATTAGACAACTTGAAAATGAAGATTTCTATAATTGTGGCATTGGCGCAATGAGTTCTTTCTATTAACAGTGTGAAACTATTGCTCAGGATATATAATCCGATTCGTAAACCAAGTCCTAGGTGATTTTACGGTAAAATATTTTTTTATTTATTTTAGGCTCAATCGACAGTTTTTGACGTCTCACTCGAATAAGATACCATTTTACACTATAAAAATAACATTCGGGTTCTTTTATTTTCTTTCCAATTTTCCACTATCACGTAAAAAAAAGACTTTCGCTAAACAATGCTCCATTAGACGATGGCGTCTAGGACTGACGATGGTGACGGAGACGGGACCATTGAAGAGACTGGATTCTGCCGGTTGAATGGTAAGCGAGTAAGAAAGTGCGTGCCTCGAATTCCGCTGTTCGTTAAGTCGAATATCATCTTTGGATTCCGATCACGAAAATCGTCTGCGAAGGCAAAAAAAACCGGAGTGCTTAAAAGTGAATTTAGTTATGGGTTGTTTAAGAATGAGCCCGGAGAGTTATCGGGCGCATAAATGGAAAAAGCGAAGAGAACGGAGAACATTTTCAGATATTTTATAGTTTCTGTTATAACGTGAGAAGAAATGGAAAGATATGCGGAAAAGCTATCTCTCCTTTGAAAGAGAGCCGAGATACATATTTCAAGACACGAATAGGGATCATGATTCGCTGCTGTTGACATAATTGATTGTTTTGAAAGAAAGAGTTGTCGATGGTTAGTAGTGATATTCTGAAATGCGACGTATGAGTATAATATATCAAAGTATTTAAGAGATTAAAGAGCAATAAATTTTATATTGCCCTAACTTAAATGCGGATTACATTAATTTATCTTGACGGAAATATTTTTACTTAAAAATTAAAGTGTTTTTTGTGAGGTAAAGTTCCATTGAATTTTTATTTTGATATTTTTTATACACGCAAAAGTCTGTATTGCTGATGATGTACCAAATGATATATTTAAAAGGAAGCAATTAACGCTTTAATATTATTAACATGATACATCTTTTCAGTTCAGGCTGTCAGAGTCTCCTATGTTTAAAAACATATGGGAAACTATTTTTATATTTAGGACCATCATCCTTTTATCACGTACTATATGCGCAGATAGTCTATCTCTTCCTCTAAAACCGACCAAATTTTAACAAAAGAGGTCAAGGCCTAATGTAAAAGTCGTTTTTACGACTTCCTTTGCAGAGATTCAAAATCATGACCTCTTGAGTGAAAAGGTCGTGAAGACTTAACAGCCGGAGCAGCTGATGCGAGATAAAAAATATTAATGATAATATCCCTTCTTGCAGCACTATAATGCCAAGAACCTATTCTGTGAAGCTGTGAGTCTTAAACTGCAATGGTCTTGATAAAAGGTCGACTCATTAAAGCCATAGAATATAACCATATTTAATATTATTCTATTTTTAGAATGAATATTTTCTTTTCGTTCTCTAAAATCTACTTAGACCTTTTCAAATCTAAAATAAATATTTAGATAATTAAAACTGCCATCAGGAACAATTTGCAGATTACATCTTTACCTATATATGGACACCAATTACGTATGTGATTTTGAACTATCTTAAGTGTTTTTTCTACGCAGATAACATTCTTAAAAGAAGCAGGAAATAAAAATTCATGATTGTGTAAAAGACCCTGGGTTGGCAATCGCTTCACCTTTTGAGCAAAAATATAGGAATTTCTTTTGGAGAAACTTAACGAATGGTACAAAAATTATGCATTTCCGAGCAAAATTATTGACTATAACAAAATGATGAAACCAGTTTTCTACTGAGAAAATTTAGAAATATCTTATATTTTAGAGGCCTTACTGTTCCAATATACGAGATAAATACAACATTCTTCGCATCAAAGCGCATGGCAACCTCAAACTAAAATTCCAAGCACTAATATTTTCCATTCTCCTATAGAATTATCATACACTTATAAATTTTGATACTGATATATCACATCGCATCGCAAACATAGATTGACTTTCCAGGCATCAAATTCTGAGAACAAACTTTGAACATAATATTATCGGCAGCAAACACTTCCACGGCTAAACACGCGGATGTCCCCAAGGTGGCATCACTTGTATCCTCATACCCCCACGATCAAACGCATGCGCTCCGTCCCTTTTTTTTTCCTACAATCTCCTCACTAATTGGCGAACATACGTTTGACTACGGTAAAAGTAACGACTTTGAACTACAACCGACGCGATAACGGGTTGCGTCGCGTGCAGTGACGTCACTACCGGAGGAGAGTGCGACTCCGCGCGTGTATTCAGAGTGGCGGTAAATATTCCAGCGAGGTAGGAACATTAACCGGCTCTTCTACCCATGAAAAGGATAGTAAACATTGATGCCGGGATTGGTGCAAATCCTTATTCCTTTGTTAGTTTGCGACGCATCCGAGGACGTAAGGGCGTCCGTTTGTGTACGTGGGTTTTAGTGGGTCAGGAACGTTCGTCTGAGTGGTCCGCTACGTTGGAGAGCTCCCGTAGTTGACTTCCGAGCTTAATGACGAATTGATACCCGCGTTTCGACGATTGCGAAAAAACAGACTGTTTGCTTTCGTGCGAGCTTTGAATGGCGGATCTTTGCGAAGAAAAAGTCTATTAAAAAGGTAATCAGCATCCACGATGAGTGACATTTTGTGACTTTGGCACGCTTTTTTTTAAATAAAACGAAGCTTAAAAGGCCTTAAAATGACGAAAGTGAATGTTGAAAACTCATTTCTGCGTATATTCAAGGAATCGTTCATACGAAATCAGTTGTATGGCTTGGATCCAATCCATTTCAAAAGTGATAGAAGACATAAAATAGTTGAATAAGCGAGTTGCGCATCTCAGCTTATAAAACAGTGGATCACTGCGGTGAATCCCAAAAAGAATCTTTCTTTTTCTGAGAATAGTTTAATAAATTTTCCACACATTATTTGGGAAATATAATACCTGTTTTAATCTTAATTTTAGAGCCAATGATATTGCCCACTGAAGAAGCCTACATTTTTAGCTGAAACGAAAATCTGGTTCGATCAACCGTTTCACAATAACAGCCGTCACTAAGACCAGTGGTTCTCAACAAGGGGTCCGTATCATGTCTCCAGGGGGTCCGCGAGTTGATTTTGGTACCTTATATATTAAAAGGATGCATGATTTTCCTTAAGATTCATTCTGACCGTTTAGAGTGATCGGATAACGTGTGGAAATGTCTTAAAAGAAATGCCTCATAGCATATATTACATTCTTTATAACGTTAAGTAAGATCTCGGCTCCTATCCAATGGATTTTAGAAGTTTTGAGTAAATGGGCGGAGACGAGATGAATGAATGAAAAATATCCAAGAGTAAAAATCCCATGAACCTTCTAGCTATGTCATTTTAGTGTGTGCGTGTGTGTTTTTAAAAGAGAAGAAACCGTAGGTACTATTTGCTGTAAACTGAATTTGTGACACTCTTGTAGAAATATTATTTGCCAAGGTTACCACATTTCATGGACAGATCAGGCCTGTGCCCAAATCAATTGGCGTTCTCGTTATTGCTAAAAACAACAAGACATTACTCACGTTCAAGGAATGGAAGAAAATCAGCTGTGGGTACAATCACGAGTGCTGAGAGAAGCTGAATATCGAGATTAGTTACTCCAGTAGGTTAGATATTCCATTTTTCGCTTATGGCAACTTCTTAGTTATCTAAGGTTTTAATAAAAATTTCGGTTCTTTTCATATTTATATTTCAATGTAAAAAAACTTATGCTTTTACCCTATTTAAACAATATTATTGAACTTTTAATGGGAAGGGGGTCCGAGACTCCAGAGAAGTTGATGTAGAGGGTCCGTGGTTCCAGAAAGGTTAAGAACCATTGACTTAGACCTGTGGTTCTTAGGCAGATCTACCATGCAATCCCCTCCGTGAGGATGCTCGGTCGCCGCGACCCCCCTTGATTTTTAAGGAGTAATAAAAATATAAAAAACTTTTTTAATTTATACTTTTTTTATAAAGTGTACTGAAAAGTATAAATAAAATTAGGGTTCAAGAAAATATCTGGATCTTAAGAAAAAGTTTCATTATATATTATCATAAATTAAATAAAAAATTAGAAAAATAAGTAAGTTCAACAAAAATTCAGATATCATCATGAATGAAATTACAGATGAGAAACGTGAGTGGTAAGAAAATGAGCGAAGCTAGTATAAGTCGCTGTATTAATTATTTTTACTTTCTCATATTCTCATATACGAAGTATATTGACAAAGTATTGTAATCGCGAAAAAAATCGACCTCGAGATTTTGACGGAAATATACGTTTTAGGTGTAGCCGAGTCCGAAAAAGTGGTTTCCGCAATGCCGTCTGTCTGTTATTGGCTCTAGGGCCTAAACGGTAGAGATAAAATTAATGAAATCTCGTGCTTTGGCATTTTACCATACAAAGTAGAAGCAACGATGAAATGGTTGGCATTGCTCTATAATTAAGGGTAGTTTATTTAAACAACAAATTGATTTTTCACAAAAACGGCTCTAACTATTTCGATAAAATTTCGTACAGTTACTTGAGTTTACGTCTTCAATAATACCAAATAGCTCATATTCCTCAAAAATGAATATAAGGTTAGTTTATTCTAGACAACTTTAACAATAATTTCATTTTCTTAAAAACCACTAAAACGATTTTGATCAAATTTCGTATAGTTATTTGAGTTTACCTCTGTAATAATACTACATATTTTATATTTCTCAAAAAATGAATATAAGGCTACTTTATTCTTGGGCAACTTAAACAAGAATTGGATTTTCTAAAAACCGGCTAATACGATTTTTATTTTCTAAAGATAACTAAACGACGCATTAGTATATGAGAAAGTTTGTACAATATACTATGTTGTACCAATTTTTTATTTTAAATTATATTTCTTATTTTAAATATAAGTATATTAAAATTAACAAATGCTTTATTTTGAAGATTACAACCCCCAATAAAACAAAATAGACTTATAACGTATAACCTATAAATTAAAATTGAAGAATTAATAGAATGAGGAAAATCAGTTGGCATGGCGAAGACTGCTCGAGACCCTCCCAAAATTGTCTCGCGATCCCCATTGGGGGTCGCGACCCTACGTTTGAGAACCACTGACTTAGACCATCAGTAAAATTGTATATGTAATTAATATAAAATCCATAAAGACGTAAAAAATATATTTCAATCACAGTGGCGGATTTAGGCAATATCCCTGGCGATAAATTATTGAGGCTACTGGCGCTGAAAAAATAAAAACCCTGCAATCTCAATATATGCTGAAAACTCACCAAACGACTACCACTTTATTTAACCTCCCTTAATGATCGCATTAATAAATAAGGCATCACAGGGCAAAAGCGTTGTTTTTAAAATGATATACTTAATATTTCTGAGATTATATAGAAACAGATATCTAAGTGCTTTGAAAGACCATACAATCATATGGAATGAAATGAATACATTATTGATCGCTCTCTATATTGAAGTTCTATATTCATTCTTTGGAAGGGATCAACTTTATACGAATGCCACAACTAAAAAAATGCTTTCACTGTGCAACACAGCACCATCCAACTTTCCGACGATTTCTCAGCAATGTAAATATCATCTAAAGTTATTTATATATGATATAGTCGCAAGTCTTTTCTGTGATATTTTACGTGTTCAGAAAGCAATTCTTTTAGTTCAAATTATAAAACCCTGTAAAAATATTACATTCCCCAACAACAAACAAAAAACTGATTTTTCCACAATACTGAAGTAAATCCTTAGAACATCAAAGGGATAATTCGATATATCGCTATGAAGCTGCATGTAGATGCTGAATATAGGCTGAAAATATTTACATTTAATTGGCGATTCCTAGTAGAGCTCTTGGTAACACACAAAAGAAAATCGTCGGTACCCTATCCACAATATACACCATAAGAGGAAATCCATGGAGAATGTAATTTAACAACGCCTGACCGTAAACAGAGTCATCTTTGATGTCCTTTTTTTTTCAAATAAGAGATACATTCGCATCGAAATGTCAGACTCCTCCCAATCCGTTTAAATGGCGTGTTTTTTTCATTTGAACTTTACACAGCGGAACAGTTCCTCTCAAACTTCGAAAAACAATGGGCATTGTTTACAAATGACGCGTAAACTAACCGCTCTTGGAGGCATGCTTGCCTGAATTTGAAGTCCGTAAAGCCCTAGAGTTCATTGCGGAAAGAGACGACGTCCCCCTCCCCCTCCCCCCCTCCTCACTCTTTCCTTTCTCCCCACTGGTCGAGAAAGTAAATAAAAGAGGGAAACCTCGCTGAAAGCCCTCCATCTACTACCCCCCTTCCACTCCCACTGCTCTAGGCCCTTAAAGCGAGCGAGGACAGCTAGCGAATATTCGAGAACGGCCGAAAGATGGCACTAATGTTAATGCATGGAAACGAACTTAAGGCGGCTATGAAGAGGAAAGGCGACAAAAAACGAAAAACGACACGACGAATGGAAATTTCTTATTCGGCATAAATGAAAGATTTTTACATACGCCCGCGAAATTGAGTGAACGTAAAATAAATTAGAAATGATAATAATTAATATTTATTTAAATTTTTTGCGCCCTTTCGAGTATAATTAAGTGGCACGATGTTTAAACTGTGCTTTCAACGTAACGTAAATGTATGTTCTATACGTTGTTTTACTTGATACATTTTGTTTTCACAGGCATTATTTCCGTTGATCAACTCTTGTTTCCATAGCCTATGCATTTTTAACGTTATTTTATTACTTTCTCACTACTGGGCTGTTTTTATGCCATTTAAAATTCCTTCTTCCGCCTTAACAAGTCTTTTTAGAGGATTGTAGAATTGCTGTGACCGTATAAGCGGCGTTAAAACCTTTATTTCAATGAAAATCTCACGAGTATATGTATACTTACATAAAAATTAAAGAGGCATGCAAAATTAATCTCTCAAATTCTAATTATCAAAGGATAATCAAGTACGCCACATAGCTACAATACAATTATTGGCTTAAATACTCCCAATGCAATCTAAATCTAATCTTACCTAAATTTTAGCCATGGTATATCAATATACTTTGAGGCTATTCCTCGATAGCATTAACTATATTGTTTAATTCGCATCACTAAGATCAGCGTTTATCAATGTAATGGTCGCGGCCCAATAATGGTGAGGAAAATCAGAGCATTCATCGCGCAACCATCTGAAATCTATTTAAATTGACAGGGAACTAAGCGATCTTATTAGATACGCCAATATATAAGTATACATTGTTTATGAAAACTAAAGTCGGAGTCTTTTTTTTCATGTTGCTTTCACTTCGACTTGGTCACAAAACAAAAAGTTTTTTTAAAAACAATGTTTATCATTGTCAAAATATAGGTAACTTCAATCAGCATCCTGTATCTTATGTGATCCGCAAAACAGTTACATCAGGAGTTCACCTACAAGCAGGGGGTCGGTAGCGTTGTTATGTCGAGTTCCAACCTTTAACAATATTCAGAATTTGTAACATCCCCCCCGCGCGTGCCACCATCCAAAGTAATATTATTTTTTAATATATATATATACATTAGTGTTTCAAAACCTATGGGTCGTAACTAGGGTTGCCAACCTCCGGCTTTCGGGCCGGAGATCTCCGGATCATCGCCATAATCTCCGGTCTCCGGGTGAGTAGCACAAATCTCCGGCTCAATTTCGATTGCAGCGGAAAGCCCTTTTTATTACTTTTTGCGTTTTTTATAAACGATTCGAATTAAGGTAGTTTGCACTTTAATTTCCATTGCATTTTGTTTTATACAAAAAACTTAAATTGATGATGCTCTTACAATTTCGTTAATTAGCAATATTTTAAAAAATTAACAACGATTTTTAATCATATGTCCTAAAATCACGAGTGCCTTTCAAAATACTGAATATATTTATCATTACATTTAACTCCTCTTGGGTTTCTTCTAAAGTATCCAGGTTTCAAGCAAACTACCGTCGTAACCCACAGGTGGGTCACGAACGCCTTGTAGTATATATTTTTTAACAAATTCCATATTAATAGGATTTTAAAGTAAATTTTTTCCAGTATACTTCTGGTAATTATTATAAAACTGTTAAAATGCACGAAACATGAATACCGAAGACGCAAAAATCATGTGACACTAAGTCGATGGGTCGCCATACCAAGAAAACTTGGATTCGTGGGTAGCCATAACAAAAAGGTTGGGAACCAATGATGTACATGCATACAAACCTACATAGTAATTTTCCCGTGATTTAGCGTGCCAAGTAAAATCTCTTCGCGTGCCATAAGTCGCCGATTTTCTGACCTTTTCGAGGATTTTAAAAATCCGTTTGGACCATGGAAGTCCCACAAGAATATCACAAAAACAGCGATGTTCTGGACATTCTAAACACTGGTTTTATGAAGAAACCGTCTCCCGTTTTTGCTTTACGATGATCAGCAGTTTCTTTAAATTCTCACAATGACAAGCTATCGCAATAAAAAAATAGGGAAAAACTTATTTCTCAAAACTGTTGGCTCAAATGTTCAAACCTACTTTGACGTGAACTTTCCTATTATTCTTCCCCTTATGCAATCGCTAAAACGTAACTCCCTTTCGCCTAAACCTCCCCTCTTCCCTCCCCATTCCCCATATAACACCATCGCCTTCTACTTCAGCGCCCTCTCTGTTTTACGCTAACCTCCTCACGTCTATCCCAGTTTTACGTTCGTATCGCGTGTTCGCCTACGCCGGCAACGTCTCTCCCGCTGCGCCGTACAAGTCGTCACTTGAGCCAAATCTAACAGGATAATAATGTGAGCGTACTCGTGAGCTAAAAGAAGCACGGCTCTCATCGTGACAGCGCCAGCGTGCCGATCCGCAGTTTTTTCTCTCTGCTGTCAGTTCCAGTCCTCGATAAATTTTTGCTTTTTCGTTCACTCGTAAAACTTTCACGAGGCAATGACGTCATGTCGTATATAGTAAGAGCGTTTATTTCGTAAGGACGAGGTAAATGTCCAAGAATTTCTGCCGTGAAGATGTAGTCTATGACGCCAAAATAACATTTTTTCAGCAAAGTCCGTAAAAAAATTATTTCAATGGTAGAGATATTGAACCATTTCCTCGAGTAAATTTCAACGGATCCATGTTTTATTTTCGATTAATGGTCACGTGAAATAAAATCCAAAGCCTGCTCAGATTATACTTTGAAATTTAATGAAATATAATTAAAATGAATAAAATACGTTCCAATTCATATTAGATTTTACGTAACTTATCAGTTGCTGCTGAACGATGGTAAAACTAGTTTAACGCAACTTGATATTAGAGTAAGTGAAAATTTTTTACTGCTATATGATGTTTAGAAAGTCAGAATTAGATTAATAGATTAATTTTTAATTTTGACATATTAAAATTAAGTTACAGAAAGGAAGGTAACTTTCACTCCATTACTTAAATTTTATAAGGAAAAAACAAACTTGGTTTCTGTTAGCTTCTTTGATAAAATTAATTATTTTCACTCACGAAATATCCTCAGGGAAAATGGAGAAAAAGAAGATGAGGTTAATTATGATGATAATGTCGTATTTACGCATAAAATAAAGTAATTTGTCAGGATGTTGACTTTATTACATTGCTTTTATCATAAAAGCACTTACCTTACATTAATTTAAAAATTATTAAGCTACAAATTAAGTATTTTTTATAATTCGCCTTAAAATCACTATGTGAAAATTTCTGTAGAGATAATATATTTTATTTAATATATTTTCCTGCCGAAATAATGATAATCTTATTAAATAAAATCCTTTTATTAAATACTGAAACTAGCATGATTAAGTAATTAATGAAAATGTATCCATAAATAACGGCCTTTAAATAAGAGTTCAATTTGTGCTTCTTTAATTAGAATTCAAACTTCCAATTTTTTTAATACAGCTAAAGTTAGTCCTTTGTATTCGTGATTATTAATATGAAAATTAAATGAATATTTTTCTCGAAATTTTTAATGGTAAAAATATCCTCGTAAGGATGATATTAAGCAAAAACATGGGTTAATTTAATTCTATTTTATATGGTCACTTTTTGCTGTCTCCCTTTATTAAAATAGTTCTTTCCATCGTGGTACCTAATCTAACAAGTGTATGTCACTGAATCTCACTGAAACTCACAAAGCCTCACAGAAAAATATTTCATACATCCATAGAATTCATCATAAATAAAATGGACAGCAACCAGAAACACGTACTCTTTCCATGGCAAACTGTTCGGAATAACCCGATTCACCATACGAGTCAAGATAAATATTTCAAAGTATTTTCCCTCCGAAAAAATAAAATCCACCAATAGCAACAGAATGCATTCCAGTCACCTTAAGAAAACATTTCCCATAAAGTTCAAAGTAGTTGAACCTCTATTTCTCTCCAAAACAAAAAGAGCACACCTCGACCAAGCGTACATTTGCCTGACGTTTCAATCGAGTTCCGAAAGCGGGTCTTCACGCCGAACCGACAGAAGAACTTCCCCTCCGGGAAATGGACGCGGAGGGAACAAAAGAAAAACGCCGGGCGAACTGTATTCCTTGAGCGCCGCGAAAGGAGAAGAGAGACGTAGGGAGATGCTAATTGGATAAGGAGAGAAATGACGAAAGGAAAAAGAGAAGGGCGGTGAGAGAAATGGAGGAAAGGAGGGAGGGTGAGGAAGAAAGGGGGGAGGGAAAAGCGTGAGAGCAATGTATAAAAATGACACGCGCTGACATATATCAAAAAGATATTTCGATGTTTAACCTACTATAAGCATTACAGTAAGCATAAAAAGTAGATAAAAATGGAAAAAAATAAGAATTATACTAGTTAATACATTCAATAATAGACAGAAGACGAATAGACTTATATAAACACATGAGCATACATAATTGTGAATAAATACGTAATATAATTTTTTAATTAAATGACAAAAATGTTAAAATATACCCCGAAACCATTAGTGAGATACAAAAAGAAAGAGGGAAAGAGAGAGGGGGGAGGGGGGAAGAAGAGAGAGAGAGAGAGCGAACAGAAGGATATGTATTCTCAGAGTGCTACCGATAGAGGGATTTTATGAACTCCGTACGTGACTATAAGACAATTCCATGGCAAAATGGAATATTAGCGAGCTGCGAAACTGTCGCGGGGCGAGTCTCTTGACGAGATACGTATCAGAAGCACGTTTCTCTCATCAGAGCGGCGAAATGAGAGAAACCTTTTGAAACAGATGAAAGTCGAAGTATACCGGTGATTATGAGATGAGCTAGAACACCTTTGCAGCGCTGCTAATTCAAATTGGCCGGTGGTGATTATTCAGATGAAGTTTTAACAGACTCTTGGAAATCCAGTATATTGTTTAGAGGCGAAAAACGCAACACACGGATATGAAATAAATAAGCAGCTTACATAATTACGTAACAACATTTCAACAGAATAGACAAAGAAATTGTTTTATTATAATATGACGACGGTCATTACTCATTACATAATTGTGTCGGTGAATAATATTAACGAATTACTTTCCACAGCATAGCGGGTTTGTTTTGTTGAATTTATCTTAAACATATATATATATATATACTATATATATTTTTTTTTTATTCAAATTATTATCATTCAGCCACGTCTAAAAATCAATCAAAAGAGTATTTTAAATTCTAAAATAGACGTAAAATTGTTATCAAAAATATTATAACAAGATTGATTTTAAAAATATATTGATTTAAAAAGCATGCTGAATTATTTTACGCTAATCAACGACTCGGAAGTTTTCAGAAACGCTCTATCTGCTGTTTAAGTAAGAAATGTCAAATATACGCTATATAAACTCAGATAACGCTCAATATGCAATATATCTGTTTAAGACAACGCATAGAAATTAATGCCAAACGTAAATCACATTACATTTTGATCATTAATTTATATTAATTTTAAGATAGATGGCACGCTATATGCTTCATATTAACTCTAAAATATGGCGGTTAATATAAGATTATAAAGAGTATAAAACTCAACCGTACATAATTTAAAAAATATTTTATCGACTCTGGCCATAAAGAGCAGATTATTTTCTCTTATTACTTGTGACAGACTTCAAAGTATATGAACCTCAATTAGTTTCGCATGATCAAATTATTGATCCGATGCTTATCAAAGAAAAATCCTAGATTCGTTTTCCCAAAAATTCCTCGTACATTCGATGACCGGCAATCACAGAGTGATAAAACACTCGCTAACCTAATTATCCGCTATGTTCTAATAGCTAAAGCTCCAAAGCGATTGAATGCCGGTGCTATAATATTACCGTTCATCGGAACCGTCTCATTAACGCCCAATTTAAACAAATAATTATTCGTTGAAGCTCAATCGATATCCGTTTAGGTAACATACCAACTCCGTCATAAGCCTCAGAATTGAGCGCACTCGAGGATTCGCACGCTCCAATAACTATCTATCCCTCATTAATTATGCCCCGCACCATTAAATGACCTGGACGATTTTACTTTGAAATGCGCATTTATAAACTAAAAATTAAGAGAAAATCGTCCGAAATGTGAAGTGTTCGAAAACACAGTTACAGAGGCCAAGAGACATTAAGGGGGAAGAGACGGATTTAAGTCGCGGAAATAGAAGGATGGGGATGTTGATCAAGCACTTTCCGAAGCCTTCAAATAATGAAAGACCAAGTCAAAACAATCAATCCCCTCCTGCGAGCACTCCACCGTTGAAAAACGTTAAAACGTGATAAACAAACGTCTTTCGAGCCCGTTTCTACTCTTCAGCGTACCAATACCCAAACCTCCAGTTCTCGAGAGACAAAAACTTTTCGAAGACCTATCTAATTATCCCTAAAAACATCAAACCCTGTTGGAAAGAGGAGACATCAGAAATTATCAGGAGGCGAGAGAAAATGGGGCAGAGAGAGAAAGAGGGAGAATGTAGGAGGGAGAGAGAAATAGGCAGAGAAAGAGCGAGAGAGGAAGAGCGAGTGAGAGGAAGAAAGAGGCAGAGAGAGAATATTGAGGGAAAGAGAGAAGGAAAAAGGAGAGAGAGAGGAGAGTGGACAAGAGAGAGAACGAGAGGAAAAGGTTGAGAGTGGGAGGAGAAAGAGGGAGACAGAGTGGGAGATGGAGAGAGAGGGTGAGATGGAGTGATAAAGGGAGGGAGAGGAAAAAACTCTCTAGGATGAAGTTAAGGAAGATAACACGATGAGAACAAAAAATACCACGAGCGGGAGTCTGAAGCGCCACGTTCTAGAAGTGCGGCGTGTTCGGGAACTAATGGGTACTAAGGAGCCGAACATGGGGGTTGGGGAAGATGGCTAGGGGGAAAATGACGGTCGAAAAGATAATAATGAAGTGTTAGGTTGCGGGATGGAGTTGGGTTGGGGTGGGAGGGGGAGTGGGAGGAATGGAACCATAGGGAAAATATCCCTCCTGGGCTCTTATGGGATTAAAGTTCCCAAGAGAAGAAGAGAGAAACGGGGTCTTCCCGATAACGGAGTGAGAAAGGATGGCAAAGGGTACGTGGGAGAGAAAGGGATTGAGAGAGAAGAAAAATATGGGACAACAGGAGGGCGGGGAAAAAGCGTAAAAAGAAATTAAAGAGAATAACAAAGCTCTTGCAAGGTTTACGCAAGAAATAACGGCGAGACAGTTCTTTTTCGAAGCACTGCCCACTGTCCACCACAGGACCACGAAGCGTTTAAATAAGGCCCAACGTGGGATAAATGCAAGACTTTCTTATTTTAAACTAACATAAGCTAAAACCGTTCAATTTCTACTTAAATAAAATAACGGTATTCTGTTTTTCACCTGAAAACTCATTTTAAATAATTCGCCAGTGAAACCATTTGGAGTAAAAATTTTCCGGATACATATTAGAAATAGATGTGTGAATCAACGAGAACGATAATACAAGCTTAAAAGTAAATAGGGAAGAAGAGGAAAACAGTACTTAAACTGAAATACTTATGTGGAGAAAATACGTGAAATGTGCAAGAAGCAGCGACATGACAGGGATCCAAGTTTATCCGTAAATATAAAACATGTAATAATCACTCTCATGTAAAAAAATCAGTTATACGAAGAGAATTTACGATAGAGACTAAAAGGTTGTCGGCGAAAAATATTAAAATTTTTTAATTCATTTATTCAAAATTGTATTTATTGACGACCAATTGCAGTTGCCGCTGCACTATCTAATGATGAATAAATACATGGAGGAAATTTCATTTTTTGAATTTTTTATTATTATTTTTTTCGTTAGCATACCTTTCACCAAGGCCATATTTAACAGTCTGAACTATAGATTTCGAGAGTAAAGGGAGAGGAAGAAAAAAATGGACTAAAATACATAAACAGATTATAATTGGGAAAAGAAAGATGACAATGCGGAATAACAAGATTAGGTAACAATCAAATCATAATAACAAAAAATAAAAGCGAAAAGGAAGGGGGTAGATAATAGGGAATAAAAATATTGAGGAGAGAGAGACAAATTGAAGATAAAGCGACGAAGCATACTCCATTAGGAAGAGAAAACGGCGAGAAAAAGAGAAGAGATGTAGGCTCAAACAATGGAAAAAGAAGGAAAATAGAACGAATAAGAAAGGAAAACAAGAGAAAATCAGACTCCGGAGAGGCGGGGGAAGAAAAGGGGAAAAGGAATGAAGACGCTCGATTGAGCGGGGCTAAGACATTCCCTTAACACGCCCTTTGTTCCCCTCGGCTTCGAAAACGGACGGGCACCATCTTTTCTTCCTAGGCTGAGAAAACACAGCGAAAATAACCCTTTTCCAGTCCGATTAAGTGCTTGCACGCCTTCGTTAAGTGGAAAACAATCCAGCAGCCCGGAATTTTGATGGTAAATACGACTTAGAGATAAAGACTTCCGCCGTAAGGTTTGACGCACAAAAGAAAAAGCTCCGGTAAACATAAATAAATTCATAGCTGGATGAAATCGCTAGTTTATAAATGTATGCATTCAAACGGAAAAATTCGATGGCGTTATTTTGCGTTGATTACGATCTCTTATGCGCCGGGCATAAGAATGGCCATACTCTAATGGATATACTCTCTTATTACGATAAATTCCACGCACCCAACGTGGAAGAAGCTGTCGGGAACAGATAGGAAAATAATGAAAATTCGGAACAACTCGTGGAAGATGTGTCCTCAAAATGTCGTCCTCTACGCGAGAGAGAGAGAGAGAAATGAAACATTAACAAAAAAATCACGTTTTAGGTGTTGTTTTTTTTTTTTGAGCATGTTGCATCCTTGAGCGAGTTAGCTTCCTGTGCCAATTTAGTACGACGGCGCTTTCATTTCAGCAATGCTGTAGGTGTCGAAAGCAACTGCTTTTATTTTATACGTAAATGAACTGAAAACAATTCACCACTTCCCTCATTCTCCGTTCCCTTCCCGCGTGCGTGCGACACACGGAAAACCAAATCTGGATGGATAAATCGAACGCGGCCTCGATCCGAAAAACCTTTCATTCGCTGTCCCTATCAAACGCAGGCATAAGCTAAGACGTATTTACAACTGTAACCAGACGTGACTACGTGTTTCTAAATTGTGTTTCGTTCGAGGCAAATAAAAATGCAAAAGTTAACTTCCGAGAATATCCTCGAACCGATGAAGATGGCGAGCCCAAAATTTTTAGGCAAACGTACCTCCAGACCCGGGATGACAAATGCATGGGACGCGTTCTCGAAGCAGCTTGCGTGCGATTTTACTTGGCACGCGTCAGCTTGCATTTTCTGTGTAAAATATGAAGTTTCTTGGAGGAGTAAACTAGTGGCACAGGAAAAATTATTCTGATGATTCACATTACGTTCTTGGCGCGCGACATAAAAATCATTTTCCATCCCTGCTCTAGAACCCAACTGACCATCAAGACAACTCCAATAGCTAGAATCCGCGATCGTTAAATCACAGCGGAGTGCGAGCCAGGCGCGGTTTTTCCGCCGAAAAGGAATCCGCATCGACTATTATTTAAAATGCATTGATTTAGATATCAAAATTTCTCTTAGCGATACTCTGCTCCGAATTTGCATCCAAGTTATGAACTTTATAAAGAACACATTTTATATAAGTCTAATACTGGATTATAATTCTCCTGATGCTCTGAATGAAAGTTTAACAAAAACATCCAGACAACTTAGAATAAAATCAGTCAATTCAATCCGAAAAAAATGAAAAACTTTCAACAATTCACTCCGTGCTAATGGCAATTTCGCGCAAAAAAACCTTCCGTTGCGATTTAAAAATCGTGCCGACCTCCGGCGATTAACATTTCGTTAATACCATTCCCGTGTTTTCCCGCCACTCCGAATGACCAATCTACGCTCCTAAATTGCCCCCCCTCCCACCCAAAACGTAAAAACGAAGCGTCCGAAAAAAATTTTAAAAATAAGACCATTAATCAATCAGCGAACGGAGTCTTTTTTTCACCACCCATTTACGCACGGGAAAGTTAACTGCGGTGATCACTGGAATAAAAAAAAGGAAAAGCGATTTGCGAGAGGTACAGAGAGAGAGAGAGGAATACAGAGGACTACTATCATTGGTCTGTTTTTCGGGGGAAAAGGGATTTACTGCCACGACGTAAACAAGAGGCGACCAATCGCAGATTCCGATACATGGAAGTGAAAACCCATCGGGCGAGAGGAGGGAAAGGGGGGGGGGGGGGGGGGGGGGTAGATGGGATAAGTTGGTTCGGTTTGAGAGAGAACGATGGGAGTGAATTCAATTGTCGTCCGGGCCATAGCTTCCCACGCCGCCCGCGAAACACCTGCGGCTCGGATGGCATAACCCTCTGAACGCCAGCGTGCGAAAGGATTCTACGACTTTAACGCACCCTGCAATCCCGGTTGCAGGGATGATAAATTCTAGGCTACGCGGATGGACCTAAAAGACCGTCTCTACTGGCCGTGCCAACAGGGAAAATGCAGTAAACTCGCGAGTGAGCGGACTTCTTTAAAACTAACTTTAAATTAGACTTTTCTCTGTGTGTCATCTTCGCTTACTTAATATTTACTCATTTTTTTTTGTTTAGGTCTATTTTGGCACAGGTACATAGGCATATCGATGGATCGGAACGTCCGATTAGCCGGAGTGGACTGGGTCCCGAGGCATCCTGTAAATTTATAGTTTACTGTGTGCTGAAAATTGCTTTTTTTATCGAAACATCTTTGTGCCAAACACTTATAGGAAATACACAAGCGGAATTAAACGTTCTCGATTGTGAAAAATTGTAACAAAAGCTTTATGATATATATATATATACACACACACAAGCAGAAGTGCCCGTTGAATTTCAACGGATTTAGTGAATATAAACTTCGACCGTGTAACATCTAAACATCGCAAGAATAACCTAGTACACAGTTTTAACCGTCCAATAAAGCAAAAATGAAGAATACCTATTATAAAATCTTACACTGCGAAAAATCGAAAATTATGTGTAAATTATGGGAAAATATTTATTGAATTAAGCTCTCCCTCCCCCAATTTTTTTATCGTCATATAGCCTATGTTACCTGCAAGGTAAAATTATATATCTATGCAAAGTTTCGTGACGATATCTTCAAAACGAAAACTGTAAGTAAAACAAGCAAGAACACAATAATCAACAGAAAATGGATGAACAAAGGAACAAACGAAATTAATTAATTTAACGAAAGACAAATAGAGAACGTTTAAGAATCAGAGAGTGAATATTATTCTTCGACCAATAGCTCGATTCTCTCGTCCACACTCGTCCATGAGTTCTGTTACGAGAAATTTGTTTATATTAACAATATTTTGGAAATAATGAAACGATTTATCCAATCACAATTAGTGGAAAATCTACGTTTATTTAAGTTACTTAGATAGTTTCAAACCAGCTTGCTTTGCAGAACTCTACGCCACACGAAAATATCTTTAAAAACAGTTTATTAGTAATATTTGAATTAAAATCAACAAATATTTGGATGTCATGTAAACAGAGCAAAATCGCACACAGAAATTGAGAAACGATATTATGTTAAAATGTTTCCAATATAAATGCATTGGACTCTCAAGTTCGGCGACAATAGGAGTTGTCATGGTAGCTTATAATTGGCATTGGCATAAAAAAACACGTATTTTTCTTATTCTAAACGCATTTTTACGCTAATTCTATCAGGATTCGGATTTCATCTTCAATAAAAATAAAGTTTGTTCTTCTCTTCATAGAACCATTCAAGTCTTCAAGTTCGTACCAGGTTTCTAAGTAATTCTAAAATTCAAACGAAATGGACCGATTTTCTTCGTTTTTGCGTTATTGAACGGTTAAAACTGTGTACTATCTTATTCTTACGATGTTTACATATTACACGGTCGAAGTTTTAGATTCACTAAATCCGTTGAAATTCAATGGGCACTTCTCCTAGCGTGTGTGTGTTTCAGGATACATTTAACTATTTTGTATTCACGGGCCCACCAGAACAAAACATCAGCTCAGACCATCACAAGGCACATTTCTGTAGTTCAAGTCTACCATGGGTTTCACGAAACAAATTCCCCGAACCAGTTTTGGTCCTTGGAAAATCTGCGATATCTAAGATAGACGTATCAAATAAACATTTCTGCTCTAAAAAGGATTGTGTATAAGTCTGTAATTAATTCCAGGTAAGGCTCGACCGAGTTGAAAATTCATCATCTAGTATTTTCCGAGATATAAAATACAAAATTAATAACGTAATTTTTCCGTCACACGACGTGAGGTTAACCACTCATAACGACAGTTCTAAGGCGGTGGAAGGAAGAATTTGGATGGAAAACTACAATCTGCCCGAATACGATTATAATCTGCCACCAAAACCTCATAACATATTGCTCAAACGAGTAACGATCCGAAGAAAATGCGTCAGCGACATCACCAGAAAACGGAGACTGGGTAAAGGCTAACAAGCACCCTAATAAGGGAAAATGAAGTGATTTACGGAGCAATACCGGATCGTCTTTGTATTCTAATTGTAAGCAGCACATCTTCCATATATTGCATCAAAACCGAAATTTGAGACCGAATGTTGTGCTGCTTAGAATACAAAGACGATCCGATATTGCTCCGTAAATCACTTCATTTTCCCTTATTAGGGTGCTTGTTAACCTTTACCCAGTCTCTGGGTGCAGCAATTTGCACTCTGAGAAACAAACGGAAATAAACCGGTTCAAATTTTGATAAAAACTACAAAGAGATTAATGCTCTGCTTATCGAAAGGACGGAGTATTTTAATCCTGAAAACATATATTAATTAACGGGCAATCCTGCGCATTTTTTATGCGATTACTCCTTTAAAAAAATTATAAAATGCAGCGTGTGCATTGTAGAATACCTAGGCCGAGATTCGACTTCTCTATGAGGTATGGACGCTCACACAATTCACTTTGACGTTACAAGGGTGATGGTCTCTTATATATAACAAGATTTCTATAGCGGGGAACGTGAAAATCTTGGGATTTAAAGAATGGGGATCCTACCTACCACCACGTTTGTTTATTGGTCTGTGAATAAGCATTCAAATTTGAACATTCCGTTTCGGATAGTGACAGAAATCAATAGACAGTATACGGAATCCTATATGTCCAAGTGTAAAAAAGAGTTGACCAAAGTCGATACATTTTTATGGAACGAGAAAAACATTTTTGGCGACGCCATAACTTTGCCTTTATCAATTCTTTGAATTATTCGTAAAATGAGCTACTGCTCTTGTTCGTTTTCATGAGTCCTTGAAAAGAAGCAAGAATTTGGAAAAACTTGAAAGAAAAACTCGATAGAATTTGCATAAAATTATAATCGTTCCGTTGAGATTACGTTTACTGAGAAGAAAATTAGCAAGCGTAAATGTTTACTCAATAAAAGTCGTTGAATTACAACACTATCGACTGTCGATGTTTTCACAATATGAAACACTCAAATTGATGTTTATCCTAGCCAACACAAACTTAGAATGTTTACATTTTCATTTGTTTACATAAAGTACACGTTATATTAAGCAACACACGCCAAGGTTTCCGCAGGAAGCTTTGGTACACTTCGTATTAGCGAAAATTTTGTTTTCACAGATTTTGTATAAAGAATGTAATAACGCACATGCTTAAAACAACCTCAAAAATTTAAGCATAAAAATACGAACCCGAGCGGAAGAGCCGCTATGGAAGATCCAAAATGTTGCTCCGTACAAGCTCAAAATCCTTTTTCAGAAACATTATAATGCCTTTCCAAGTTAGCAGAAAAAGATTTTATACGTAGACTTCATATTGCATTTGAGTCCTTTTTGGATTATTACATTCGAACATGCAATTGGCGGTTCTTTACATATTAGCTTTCAACTTTTTTTTTAATCTCTGTATGCAGCTGGAAGGAAAAATTTTGCAAAAATAGCCTTCCTCTTTGTGAAATGAATAACAATCTAATCGCGATGTTTAAGACTACATTACAGATTAAATGAAATTATATACAGAGAAGAACAGTTTACAATTATATTTTAGTTTACCATTTTCATGGATTTTCGTGTATGAGCCAGGATCTAATAGAAGATTATGTCGCATATTATATTTTAATATGACAGCTTATTTTTACTACGCTTTCACGCTTCATTACATCGATTTTATTTTCAGTTCTTAAGGTAGTAGAAAAATGTTACTGTATATTGTTTGTTGCATTATTGGACCATAATAATGCTAGGTTTTTTACGAATTGCGACTGTTTCGTAACAATCGTACAAAATTGTGAAAATCATGATATAAAGAATACTTAACAGCTTAGTGTCGTTCCATCCGTTCGACCATGCGAGCCGGATCGCTTAAATCGGCAAGAAAAACACTAAAAAAAACCTTCTCCTAGCATAAGATTTCACCTGAATCATTCCCTACTCTCTAGTCTCTCATTAAAAAGTTGAGCCGCTCTGAGTTACTCTCTTTATCGCAAAAACGCGAGATCAACAAAGGCGCCATCTGTGAAGCGAGTTATTAGTCGTCACGGAGAGTTCCCTTCGCATAATTGCCTTTCGAGTCCCGAGAGGAGAAATTACGAAAATAATAGAAAAAGAGAGAACGTACGTACGTCCGCATGCGCTACAGCTACAACGGCTGAAGAATTGGGAGGAAATTCTTCGCGCGCTCACACACACACACATATATATATATATATACGCGTTCCCGAAAAATAAACTTTTTTCTTGTTCCGCCCCAGTCTTTTTTTTTCCTTCTATCTCGTACAACTGTCGGGGATTTGATTTATAAAGGACGGGGCGGCGGAAGCAGATGATTCAATTTTGAATGGATGCAAGCCGGGAGACGTCAGAGAGAGAGAGAGAGAGGGAAAAAATAGAACGCCGGGACTGGCAGGTCTCTCTAAATGCATAATGAATGGACGGACCTTCGGAGTATCAGGACGAATAAACGAGACGGGATAAAAAATGGAAATAATTCAGTTTCCGAGTGTCCGACATTTCGAGAACAAAGTGGCGGAACATGAACGGCCTGGATTCCTGGCATGCCGGCTTAAGAAACACGCTTTGCACCTGGTTTCCTAGCCGACGACGCAACATCGACGAAATCAGAATTCTATACGTGATGGCGATATTCGAAAAGCGTACTACTGAAAACGAAATGGAGATTACTATTTTTAGGATCGTTGTCTGACGGCAGCGAGAGAGGTGCGTCGTAAAATTATTTTTAATTCCCCGAAACCGACATTGATTTATTTGAGTGCGCGCTGAGTTTTATAAAAATATTTTCCATACCTTAATTCAACTCAAAGTAAATTAATTGTTCGAAATGTATAAGTAACGAGGAATTGAACAATTTAAGAACTTATTCATTAAACTATAAAAATAAGATTGAGCTTAATACTCTACGTAAAATCACTGGGCTTAGTGTGGATGATATCCGAGGACCAAGCAGTGATGATACCGAGAAAATCAAGCCTAAACGTGAATAATTCCGTTTCCCCTCTTTGTGGATGAAAATTATCAAAAAATGAAAATAGTTATTTAATTCAAATTTATGTTTGAAATTTTAAAATGAAAATAGTTATTTAATTCAAATTTATGTTTGAAATTTTTAAAACGTATGAGCAGGTTCTATTTTTTAAAAATACCACTGTTAATTATCTGTTCGAATGCAGGGCCCTGATGGTGCATTAAACCAGACTGTCCACATTATCCTATTCTACGCAACCTTCTTCAATTCTATGTATAACTCTCTCTCTATTCCTTTAAATTAGCCTTTCGGCTGAAACATCTTTCTTCCTCTTCCCATTTTTCTTTCCTTCCATCTTATCCTTAATGACAGAGCCTCTCCTCTGTAAATTCCCTAATCAGTTTGTTTTCATGTCTCCAATCATTTGTATTATCAATCGCATATTCTCTGTTCTTCTTTAAAAAAAATCGGTACAACATGAGCCAGCGTCTTGAAAAGTAATGAGACAGTCTTTAAAAAAAGCACATGTTCAGAAAAAGAATTTATTATGAAAATCATTCAAAACAGTCCTCATGGGACTCTATATCGTACACTTGTTACACCTCCCTTTTAATCGTTTAAAAGGTTCTTGAAATTCCTCCAAAGTTATCTCCTTGAGATGGACGGTCACATTCTTTTGGATGGTATGAAATAGTTTCGCTTTCATATTCATTTTTAACTTTTCGGAAAGAGAAAAAAGTCAGCCGGAGCCAAATCTGGTGAATTAGGGTGGGGGGAGGGTTGATCTAAGTCCTTTTTGCGAAAGAAATCTTCGAACAATTAACGCGGAATGCGCAGGTGCATTGTCGAGCAACAAAAACCAATTATTGTTTTCATGAAACTCTGGTCTGACCAGTCGAAACGATTTCATACTATCCAAAACATCCAAAAAGAATGTGACCGACCATCTCAAGGAGATAACTTTGGAGGCATTTCAAGAATTCTATCAGCGATTAAAAGAGAGGTGTAACAAGGGTACTGAGTCCCATGGGGACTATTTTGAATGATTTTTAATAATAAATTCTTTTTCTGAACATTTGAAATTTTAAAAGAATTTTTGTCTCATTACTTTTCGGACGCACTGTGTACATCAAATTAATGAAATTTTCCTGTAATGCTTCACAGGGACGTAACTACGATTTTGGGGCCCCCACGCAAGTCAAGTTTTTGGGGGCCACATTTATACAAAAATTATTGAAATGAAATTATTATACCGTTTTGATTTTTATCGATATTTTTTACGTTTTAGTTCCAAAAATACACAGAGACTTCTATAATTCTAACATTATAAGGATAGGACAAAACAACTCCAAACACTTGAGATGCGTATTTTCGTCTTCATTTCGAAATGAAATCTTTCATTCCCATAAGGATATTACTACTTCGAATTCCTCACGGCAGATTACGGGAAAAATTCTAGGTACATACATGTTTTTGTGGGGCCCCAAATATCTTGGGCCTCCCACGCACTGCGTGGGCCTGCGCCCCCCAAGTTACGCGCCTGCTGCTTCAATCATGATAAATACCTCAAATATAAAAATACACACCGACATTCACAGTAACAGCTACATTAACAGCAGAACAGTACATAGGAGAAAATTTTCGAAAAACTCCTTCCATTATGCCGCCTAGTTTTCAGTATCTCCTTTTCCGAGTGACGCTGTGATAATACGCTCATAAGTACTTTTTATGCTTTTATAACGAACGCATACTCCAAAGTGTCCCCCTCTGACGAAGCAGATACACAAGATACCCTAATTTGCTTTTATCAACGGCAAGGCGAAAAAATCAAGCCAGAACATTTTGCGAGTTTCAGGTTGATGAAAAAAGATGAATAAACCGGATCACCATGACGTCAAGGCAACCTAGATTGTTGAACGGGCAATCAACAACGTTCCGTCCTTGGAAATGGACACAGGAGACGTGAATGACGTGCGGTTCCTTTGATCCATTATGGGCGAAAGAGAGCGGCTACGCAGCGCGCCGACGGTGAACGGTTTGGGTAGCCCACTACCGGAGTTAGCAGGAAATATTCCGGATGCTTTTCATCGCCATATGATACAAAGGAGTGGCGTAAAACGTGTTATATCACGGCCTTTTAAATAAAAGAAACTCATCGACTCGCATTTTTAAAACACTTTTACCAAATTTTCCTGGGAGAAATGAAATTTTACGTGAGGTACCTACTCCTAAAGATACATCCGCGACAGGTTCCTAGAAAATCGAATGTATTTCTTAGAAGTATATATTAGACAGTTCTCGGGCTAATTTTTTTCATAAAAACTAGCTTAGCGACTAAAAATTTATTCCTTGGTCGAATATTTAAACTATAAGTTACCTAAACATAGATTCAATGTATCATGCACGCGTCTTAAAAAAATTACTAACACAAGAAACCTGAAGTTGAGACAAGATATTTTTCCGTCCAAGCCAAGGTTTGAAAATTATGCCTCCGTCCTAATGAAAGTAAACGGTACATAATTTTACCTCTCAAAACTGTAGAATTAAAATTAAATATATTTTATAGCATAAAAAGTCACAATTAAAAGTTAAAATTGTCAAACATTTCCCCCCCCCCCCCCCCCCTAAGCGTGCTGCTTCCTAAGCGAGTGCCTCGCTCGCCAATTTCTTGTCCCACCTCTGCCACCAAGTGACCTGTTTTTCCGGCATTTAACTCTCCATAGGTGGCAAATTTATTTTAGCTCCTGTCCTCGGTTGGATCACATTTGCATGTTATATTTTATAAAATAGGCTTTTTATTGTAGAAAAATTAAAAGTGAATATAAAATGAAATTGAACATCTCAGAGTGTGAAAATATTTACTTCCGTCCATCACCTAAGGCCGCTGGCTCATACAAACCACTGAAAACATGCTTCCTCAATTTTTTTCTCCATAAACTTCCACTGTCCGCATATTAATCTCCCAATCGTTTTGGATTGAATCGCCTCTTATTTTACACCCTAATTTTCCTTTTTACTGGAGCGAGCAGATCTGAACGCTACACTAACAAAAGAATAACGAGAATTCAGTTCTTTGCAGTACGTGAACTTGCCAACTCAATGATACGCCATCTACTGGAATGGTAAACCAGTGGTTCCCAATCTGGGAGCCGCGGCACACTGGTGTCGATAAAAAAATCAGCAATTTGTATGTGGTGATAGGCAATATGTAATAAGTTCTCCTCTAATAAATGTATTATGGTGTAGTAGTATCAACAAATGGATGCGTCCAAAGGTTGTAATAACCGCATGCAAAACTATATAAATCACGTTTCAAGGCTGGGGTGCCGCGAAATTCTGTTTAACTTTGAAAGGATGCTGCACATACTAAATTCGGGGAACCAACATGGTAAACGATAAAGAAGTCTACACCAAATCCAAAGTCATCAACATTTACGATATTATGCGTCCAGACCACTATGCATTGATTTTCGATTTATATAACGTGACACTACGCACTTCGTAGCCACTGCTGGAGACAAAATACTGCGACCTAATATGACGGCGAGATCACTTGAGCGTTTAAGAAGTTCGAATTCCAGGAGATTGAGGATTAATACAAAGCCAGAGGGAGGAAGAAGGGGGAGATTGCCTACAGCTAACTTCGTTCGCGGATACTATAGCTTGTTCCAAATTCCCAAGAACATCCTTGGAAGTTTATTATACATGTATTTTCAAGAAATAAGGTCCCAAGATGTTTCCACAAAATAGACGCCACAATTCCGTCGAAGCTTCAACACAAATATTTTCAGATGATCGCATCCTGAACCGAAAAAAAAAACTATGAGAAAAAATGTCACGGACTTCTACGTATTTCAGGAACGTTTGTAAAGCGTTTGACACATTCGGAGAGATAACTATTTTTTCATGCGAAATTTGAGGTTTCATATTAGCGATGAAAGATCGAATACCGTAGTCTCAATCTTAATAATTCTAATACTTAGTATCGACATAGCGTCTTACAGAAACTGCATGCACTCTATATACATTGAATAAGTTTATTACAAATTAAACGATATTGGGAGGAAAATACCGCTCGGAATGTGAGCTAATACCAATGCCCTCTTTTATTTAAACTTTGCGTTATGAAAATACAATTAATCTGCAGCTAAAATCTACCAATAAATGATTTTTTAAGCCGTACAAACAATCATATATTTTTCTCGCTATGCTTTCTCAAGTTAACGTTGGCCGTGGTCGCGATACCTTGTATAAAAATTAACAAAGGCAGTGTTTAAATTTTATTTTCGAAGGATCAAAGCAATCTACTTTAAGTAAGAGAAAAAATATAACTAATAATCTCAAAAGAATTTTTTCTATTCCCTTTTCCCCTATAAATTAATAATTTTACACACACTTGGTTCGTTGCCATTCAAAATTGCGACTGAGCATGAATGAAACGCTAAATTGAAATAACGTGCTAATTTAATATAGCAACGTATATATATATATTCGTGGTTCATAGTCAGCAATCTAAGAATCATGCAAAAGAAACGTTGATTTTATTTTTATTACAAGCGTCCCAAAGTTTCTATCGCAGCAAAACTTTCTCTTTATGAAAAATTTCCATTTTTTGGTTAATTCGGATAAGGTCCAACTTCTCTTTCCAATAAACATAAGCTTCCTTATGTTGTCCGTGCATATAGGTATATAAGTCTCAATTTCGTATCTTGATTCTTACCTATTTTGAAATTAAAATTAAAAACGTCTTACGCTTGCTCCAATAACAAACAATTGGCGAAAAACGTTCCTGGAAGGGAACAAGCAGATATTCGATATTTCTAAACGGACGAGAAATTGCAAATACACAATTAAATACACAAAAAAAAGCTGAAATGAGTATGACCGGTCTAACATAGTTTTTGCACTGCAAATTTTTATGACCAAATTTAAGAATTTAAATAAAAAATAATTCGAACAATATTCTTCTATTTGCTTCAAAATAACTTTCCCCAAAACATCTTTCCCTCAGATTATCTTTTTTTGTGAATAAGGTCGTCTTATAGTCAAGTAAATACGGTTTACGTATACACAAAACACGAACACAAACAGAAAATTTCGCAGCTAGGTAGAAATACAATATCATAAATCTCAACTCAAGAACATATAAAACAATAAACCCGACCCGTTGATGAAGTTTGGGGGGAAGGGGGAGGAGGGTGGGGAGAGGAAACAATAACCGAAAACGACAACGGCCTCCAATGACGTAATAATTGTAATTTCTCCCCGTTCGAAATAATTAAGCGGAAGCTGTATCAATTGCTCTCCGACCATCTCTTCCTCCCCACCCCACCCCTCCCACAATCTCGTCTTCCCCTAAAAAAAAAAAAAAGAACACCTCCTCCACCCACAAAAAAACCCTCGAAAGTGGAGGGCGGCGCTTTATCTCCTGGCTAATCTCCCTAAACGCCAACGAGCGATAAAATCGAGAAAGGATTTCGCGGCTATACTCGCGAAAGCACCCTCCTTTTTCCGTCCCATCCTCTTCCATCCTACTCTTACAATTCCCTCCCTTTTCCCATCAACTTCGTCCCTAAAAAAAAAAAAAAGAAGAAGACCCCGAGCGGAGTGTTTCAAATTTTTTTTTCGTTGTTTTAAACTGCGGAAAGAGAGAGAGACAGGCGACATTTTAAACCCGTCGCGGGCAACACATTCGGGACGTTACCCGGGCGACGGAAAGATGAACGGGGCGGACGGGGGGGGGGGGGGGGGGGGATAAGGGAATGTGTTGAGGAAAAGGGGATGGGGGAGGTCGGGAACGGACGACGTGACGTAAGAGTTTAGGGAGAGAATGTTAAAAAATAAAAGAAGCGCGAAGGTAGCTTCACGGGAATTGCTCTAACGTTTACCGGGAGGTGCTCGCTTATCACACCGCAGAGAGAATTGGATGGTGATGGAGATGGGGGGGGGGAGGAATAAAGAAAAAGGGAAAGAGAAATAGAATAGAAGCGAAGAGAGATGGGAAAAGAGGGAATAATTGAGAAAGGGGAAAATGAATGGGAGAGGGCGAGAGGGTGTAATGCGAGGAGGGCGAGAGGGATGGGCGAGGGAGGTGGGAGAAAGGGAAAGTAGAAAGGGGAGGGAGGGAGGGGGAGGAAGAAGAGAGGGAGGAGGGAAAGAGTGGAGGGATATACGGGAGGGGAGGATGGGACGGTAGGGAGGGAGATGGTGAAGAGAAAAAGGGGGAGAAGGACGGTCCACGCTTTGAGAGGGCCAGAAATAAAGACAAACCTGAGAAAAACGCGAAATTGGCGAAAGAAAAACGAGTGAAAGCAGTGGGAAAGAAAAATAAAAACAGGGTACAGAATTGGAGGCAAAGGGAAGAATAGATAGGGAAGAACGAGTGGAGAATGCGAACAGGTAACATTATTAATATTTAAAAAAAACCTCATAGGTGAGCCAACGTCAATATTTGCTTCTAACGGACAAATATTACCTTTTTAATGCAAATATACTCATTTTAATGAGGACAGCACCCGACACCCCTAGCAGGAGACCAACATTTTTCCCCGCACTCAATGTCGCTCGTGGTATACATACCGAAAAACGTCTAAAAAATGCTAAACCCGTCACCAAATTATCTGAAATGACGTACAAAACCGAGAGAGAGGGAGACAGGAAATAGAAACTTTGACAGTGATTGAACCCGGATCTCCCAACTTATCCCCCTTGCCCGAAACAAAAATACGAACGAGAGGCGTAAGGGATTTTGGAAAAAAAGAACCCTTTATGCCATAAAAAGCGACGAAATGAGGGTGGCATATAATCAACGCCCGGGAGAGTGGAAAACAGCGGGGGTGGAGAGAGGGTGGGGCACAGAAATGCAGGCAGAACACTGCACGATAATGCGCGACCTATCGTTTAGCAGGAAGGGAGAGAGAGAGAGAGAAGGAGTGAGAGGGTCATGTGAAAGGGGTGGGTGCCATACGGGATTGGAGGTGGGACGGAATAGGGAAGGGTGGGACGGAATAGGTGGGGGTGGGACGGAATAGGTGGGGGTGGGAGGTCATTAATCGGGTTGATAGAGAGTGTGGCCTCTCCGGGAAAAAGATTGGACGGGATAGCATGGTGCCCAGCATCCGCCACATGTTGGTCGGTGGGAGTTAAACCTACGGCCCCATTCGATCCTGCGGCTTCCCACCGCCGCCGCCTCCTCCCCACGTACCCGCCCCTTCCCTCCTCCCCACCCCCTATTCGATACGATCCCTGCATCCTCCCCCACCACCGCTACCTTTACGTCGTTTTTTTATCAAACCATCCCAACCCCGCTTTCCCTAATATCTCGCAGCCCGCCTTTCTCCCGACCAGGCCGTGCCGTATAACCGGCAAAAAAAAAATCCAAATATTTCCTTCCAGTTGTTTACTTGGCACCATCGACCTTGTATTTTCATGAAGGGAAAATGAGATTCAAAAGAACACTATGCCCTCATATATTTTTCGGGAGAACAACAGATCTGTTAATCTAATTCTTCATAATATGAATAGCAATATTATTGCTATTCGCACACGTATCGTGTGGTACATTACGATGCGAACGATTGTGAAATTTTATTAGTTTACGCTGTCTATCAGTAATATGTTTTCTAAATTAATTCGAAAGTGTTCATTTGAAAATTTTAAATAGTCTGTTCATATGAACAACGAGATAATTCGTGAATATCCTGAATACATTTCATCGTATAGAGCAGCAGCGATTACAACCAAGAAATTCCAAAAATAAATGCAAATTAAATCTTCCCTACTCTGGGATTTTTAACAGAGTCACTGATTTGTAAAAAAATTATAATGAATAATGTATAGCGATCGATAAGTAATACGCTGGTTGATGATGCGTTCCATATTGCTATCCAATACTCAAACTTTTTTAGCAAAATTTGCCGTTTTTTTTTAATTTTAGTGTTACGCTTACAATACCATACATATTTATTTATCCATTTAGCCAATGAAAAATTATTAATAATACCTCAAATTTTCAAGAAAAATTAACTGTCTTAAATACAATTAGGTAACAAAATCTAATATGAATAAAACAAAAACTGATTTTAACAAATTTCACCTCGAAATTGGAAAATGTCTTTTTTTATTTCGTTCTAAAAGTTCAGAACGATATCGAGTCTATATTGGGAAATTATCTTCCCTAATCACTCCATATAAACTGCGTCCCTGTATAACAAAACTGTATTGCTTAGTAACGAACTCTAATCAAAATACCCAAGAGCATTTCACAACTGGATTAAATCAACAAACGATATCAGCGTACTCGAGTTAATATTGAAGGAGGAGAAAAGTAAATGAGTTAAAATTACACCTAGAAATATATTTCATAATAGCCATTGTAATAGCCCGCCAAAAATGGTGGTAGGCATGAATGAAATACTTTTCCTGCTAATTCGTAACAATCAAGTTTTCTTGACTGGAGGAATAAATTTACTTTATTTTAACGTCAAAGCGTTTTATTTTCGGGATCGTATCTCCACTCTAGCTATTTTTCAATGCAAACGAAAAATATCCTACGCTCATCAACATGTCCACCAAACAGGAAAAATAAACTTTCTAGGAATCGAACCCATGCCCCATCATGCCGTTTCATACCAGCAACTGCACGCGCCGACTGTCTGACGAAAGATTCATGGAAATCGAGCAGACCCTTTTTGAGTTATTCGCATTAATTCATAAAACCTTACACAAAGGATGACAAAATGAAAAAGGCTTTTATTACAATAGATATTCCTGTTATTAGCTTTTGATGATAATGTTAGTGGGATTGGGAATTCTATTTTACTGCAAAAGGAATATAATTCCATTGCATTTGGAATGGATGTACAAATGAGATAAGCCATAGGTAGATTCCACTGTTTCAGTTGATTTATACATTGTAAATATTTTTAAATGTTTATTTTTCCATAATAGGGCATAAATCGATTTGTGTACTTTGACATAAAAAATAAATATAAATGCTCGTGACGCAAATGGAAAAAAAATATACGCTTGATCCAATGTGTGGAAAGATAACGACTCTGTGCTAGCTTCGTAGAAACACGTAGTAACAATAGGAAAAAGGAGTATATTACTCCATAAACATTTCAAGTTACGACATTCGGAGCAATATATAATCGCAAAATAAATTAAACCCGGGATATACGAGAACATAAACGGCACGAGACAAAAATATGCTCCACATAAACCCCAAATAAACATTAAAACCATCGAAAACGTTCAACCAAAACGCCGACGACCGAAAAAAAAAGCTTTCCGCCACCCAAAAATAAAGGCTAGGGACACGTTTTCGCCAAAACGAGGTAACAACGCCTATCTCTCCCGTCCTATTAAACTACTGCGACGCCGTATTTAAAACACGCGTTTAAGTTTTAAGGGCCGGTATAACAGGGCGGGTAACAACACGGGCGTACATTCACTCCGTCCTATAAACCGCCTCCTCGTTCAACTGCCCCAAGTATAAACCTTTTCCTCCCTTCGCCTCTTCCCCTTCGTTGGCTTTCCCGCTGTAAATGAGAGAAGGGGAAGAAGAAGAGTAGGGTCCGTGAGGAAATGGAAGAGAAGAGGAAAGAGAGGGGGGGAGGAAGTTTTCGGGCGATCCCCCCTCCTCCCCTCCCCCCCAAAAAAAAAGCGCGCGGCAAAAGCCGGTCGGAGCAAACACGGCGTTGCTTCCGCCGGCGTGCCTTCCTCTTCCGACGTTTTCTCCGGAAAAAGAATAACGGCCCCGAAGAGGTGAAAAGGGCGTTATCTATTTCAACTCCCGCACTCCCTTTCTCTTACTCTCTCTCTCTTCCTCATAATCTCTACCAACACGCCCTCTTCCATTTCCTCGAGCACAATTATCCCTCGCCCCAAACTCTTCCACCCTCTTTCTGATTTTCTCTCTACCTCCTCTCATTTATATCAGGCTACCCCATTTTACTGCCATTTTATGTTCCATTCTTCTCTTTCACTCTACTTTTTACTAACTCACTCTATCCCAAATTCTTCCTCTCTTCGATCTCCGTTTATCTCTGTTCTTCCTTTTATTTCTTACATAATTCTCTCTCTCGTCCCATATCTCTCTTCATATCCTTTCCTCTTACTAATTCTCACCTGTCCTTTTTCTATGCCCACGCTCAATTTTCCCTTTACTTTCTCTTATTCTATTCTAATAATTTTCTTCTCTCCCTCCCTCCCTCTCCCCTCTCTCCCTCTCCCTCACCATCTCATGTATCTTTCAAAAGATTGATTCTCAAATCACAACTGATACCACAAACAGAACACTGACATTACCTAGTGATATTGTAATTGTCGTTTCATATTTAATTACTTTTTTTCAAGTTATCGTCATCATGTACCTTTATAATTAAAATGATGTAACTCATAGTATTTATCCTCTGCTATCATATTTATAATTGAACTTGTTCCTCACATTATTCTCCTTGTATTGTAGAAATATGTATCTATGTGTAATGTCTCACATTTATGCCCTCACACTGGGTTATGTTTATCTATCTCATTTATAATTTACTTTAATTATTTTATGATTTTTACAAAGTATATAATTTTACGGCTTTATTTAGTTAATAGAATTACGATATCATTGTGAAACCTTGTCTTTTTTTCTTTTCGCCCACACTTGTAAATGCCTATTTCTCTCTGATATTAAGTGTATTCTACCAGTTTGTAAATGTCCGCTATTTTTAAATGACAAGGGGTTAGGTGGAAGAGGGGTCTACAAAGTCTCAATCTCGCCCCAATAAAGATATCAATCAATCAATCTCTCCCTCCCTCTCCCCCTCCTACTCTCCCTCTCTCTCTCTCTCTTTTCAGGGATGTAACTAGCCCCCAACTGTATAGGGAGAGGGAGGGGGGGGGGGGGGGCAGCATGACCGTTCAAATATTTAGATGAGCACATACATTTTTGTTTAATAAAATAAAAACAGTAATACGAAAACAAATGTTTTGACTAATTTTACTTAACTTGTCACGCAAATGAAAGTTAATTTACTGTTCAGAAAACAAACATGAATCACTTTATTATTTCTTATTTTTAAGCACATTATTCAGCAGGAGAACCAAGAAAGGAGGCTGTTATTTACGTCCCCGTCTCTCACGTCTCACATTTCTCTCTTCTTTCTCTTACCGTCTTCGCCTTCTTCAAATCCCTTTTAATCATCCTTCCTTTCTTTGCGCCTCTCTCTCTCTCTTTACTGTTTACAACTGTCTGATTTTCTTTTGTTCCGGTTGTTTATTTGTTCCGGTAAAAAATTCTAGTCCTCCCTCTGAGCAGTGAGCTCCTAAATTCGCTTACCTTTCCTCCTAATTTTTAACTGAACACCCTTTAGATTTGCCAATTTTCAAATAACCAGATTTTGAAGATGTTTTTTCTCTTGTAGTGTATAAATGCTATAATTATTTAGCCTGTATATCTTTTTTGTTCTAATGTCTCCGAGACTCCATTCGTTGGATTTTATTCGTCGGAGTTTTCGTGAGAGAAAATGCTATTATGAAATATTCTAAATCAAGTAAAGTTAAGCAAAAATTAATAATTAGATTCCAAAGATAAAATATATAATGATCTGCAAGCAACAGGTTAATCAAAGCTGATATAGCCAAGAAGCGAGCCGACAAGTCAGTAAATAAAATATTATATCAAATTATCACCTAATTCTAACTAATTATATTACTTCTAAAAGAGCATAATAAACAATTTATTTCCAAATTTGCAAAAACAGCGAGCGTTCCAGCTACTATGCGTCGGGATTGGTTTCATAAATCCTTGTACATATAATGGAGGGATGTCAAATATGCACGACAATGCTGACAGCAGCAAAAGATTATCATTTTTCGGCACTAACATTCCCAAAAATTAACGAACCTATTTCATGCGGTGGTTGCAAATTTATTTTACTGTAATGGTGGCGGTGGAGTCGCTCAGAGAGAGAGAGCAGCCGACTGGGTCGTGTGCTGGGAGACTGGCTGTATTGTGTTTTGTTATTATTAACAAAATGTGGCGTTTTGGAGAGTTGCTCAAGTTGAGCAAAACTTCGTAAGCTCGAGTTGCGAGGTTGTTAATCGTGTTTGTGATGTCAAAAATTCTTGTTCGTTAAGTCTGAAAATCAGTAAAACGGATTTTAGTAAATCTGGAGAAGGTTACATAGGCACACTGAACAAGCCAGTGGCGTTGAGCCATTTTATAATGCAAACAAATAAACTTTTCAGCAGCTAAGTTGTCGCGTTTCTATTCCCTTGTTATTTACACGAAAGACGAAGGGAGATATCTTCAGAACATAGTCCTGATAGTTAGTAATCACTTTATTTGTTGAAATGCGGAGGTTCAGAAATAATAAGGTAGATACTAAATGGAGAAAGCTATGTTGGATGCTGATCAGAATCACTGAAAATTGTTTTCTTAAAATTAATTTCAACCTTTATTCGCTTCCTATATTTCTTACTGAATAGTTTTACAAATGGTTTACATGCTTACTTAAATTTGGCATGAATGGAGGCAGGGAACCTTCCTCTAAATTACTTCAGAAATACTTACAGCCCTCCTGTAAGGGCGCTGTACATGGTCCGCATTTTATTTCCCTGCGTTCCTACTTTCTTTTATGTAGGTACGACATCAATTTCTGGTTAGATTACGTTAAATATGAAACAATGAGACCTGAGAGAGTGTTTTCCAGAAGAAATCCTCAAAAAATCAGAAAGTATGCTGAGAAACTCTTCAGGTGCAAATGGTTTAAATTATTTTTACTTTCTCATATGCGAAGTATATTGAGAAAGTATTGTAATCGCGAAAAAATTCGATCTCGAGATTTTGATGGAAATATACTTTTAGGTGTACCTGAATCCGAAAAAGTGGTTTTCGCAATGCCGTCTGTCTGTCGGTCTGTTTGTTTGCGGCTCTAGAGCTTAAACGGTAGAGCGAAAATGATTGAAATCTCGTACTTAGGCATTTTATCATACAGAATAGAAGATATGAAGAAATGGTTGAAATTACACAATAATTAAGGGCAGTTTATTCAAAGTAATTTTAACAACAATTAGATTTTCTCAAAAACGGCTATAAAGATTTTGATCAAATTTCGTACAATTGCTTGAGTTTACGTCGTAAATAATACTACATAGTTCATATTTCTCAAAAATTGATAATAAGGCTAGTTTATTTTGGGCAACTTTAACAATAATTTGATTTTCTCAAAAACGGCTGTAACGATTTTGATCAAATGTCGTATCGTTACTTGAGTTTACGTCTGCAATAATACTACATAGTTCATATTCATCAAAAAAATGAATATGAGGCTAGTTTATTCTTGGGCAACTTTAACAACAATTGGATTTTCTAAAAAACGGCTCATACGATTTTCATCAAATTTCGTACAGTTATTTAAGTTGATCTTTATGATGATTCTAAATAGTTCATATTTTTCTAAAGATAACTAAACGACGCATTAGTATATGAGAAAGTTTGTACAATGTATATTGTACCGATTATTTTAAATGTCTGATCCGAATACTAATCCTGTTCTTATTGTCGACAATCATTAGCCAAAAATCAATAAGCAACCGTCTTAATTGTGAGATTCTCTCAAAAAAATAAATACATATATATCTGTCTTCTTTGTAATACAGTTGAGTTTTTTCCGATACCTTACACTCTCAGTCACCAATGAGCACTATAGGAAGAAAAAAATTAAGAAAAATGGTCTGACCAATTTTTGGTAATGGCCTCTCGACCTTTCCAGCGAAATTAGTGGAACAACACGAACCACTTGAGACCGTGGAAGGAGTTATCCAAAACCCCACTCGTTCATCACTTAGACGCAGCTTAACGTGTCGGGTGTCGGTTCCCTAGATACCCAGAGGTAGAGTATTCCGCCGGGCGAACGGCGAGAGTGAATAATTGTGACGTAGGAAATTGCATTATTACATCGAGGAGTGACGGTCTATCACTTTAACTGTCACTGACATTAGATTTATTGTTGAATTTGTCCGAATTGACTCAGAAATTAGGACAAAGCAGTCATTTTTCACCTTTGCCTATCACGGCATAAAATGATGCATGTTTTAAAAAAATAATATGATTTGTAAAGAAAAGAACAAAATTGATACACTGAAAGTTGACAGACATCTGTCAGACTAAATTACCACCGTATGGTCCCTTCTTAAGTAATTGTAAGTCATAAAAATTGCTATTTTTACACGAAAAGATTATCAATTTTTAACGTAAGGTTGTTTCCTTTTACAGGACAAATCAAATTCACAAATAAACATTTTTTATCGACTATTTCATTTTCAGATTAAAAACATCTTTTAATACCACCTCACAGAGCAAATAAAGATAAATTTCATACTATTAAACAATGATATAATAATTTTACATATCATATATCATACAAAACCATTCCTGTGTTTCTGAAATATAACTTGTTTTCAGACAGTGGATTTAACATCTATTTTCAACAGGTATTTATTATCCGAACATAAAAATGGCCTAAACAGAATCTTCAAAAACCACCAGTATATTTTCCAAAAAAAACACCAATCTCTGTATTAATGATCGTCGGTATAATCACATATACACAGAATGGGTTTATTTTTTTTCTCAAACTAAGCCGCAAACTTTGGACGCAAATGGTCGGTACATCTACATCTACATGATACCCTGCAAATCACCAGACTGGTGGGTGGCAGGGGGTGCAGCACACCAAGACCTACATAATAACGTCCCTCGTGGGAATCACTCACCTGTTATGATCCCGTATGGTCCTTGGAAAAAACGAGCTCTGATATCGCTCGGTCCTACAGTCGATCTCTCGTATTTTATTCTCGTGATCGTGCCTGCCCATGTACGTAGGTGCCTCTAATATTCCTGAGACCTTCTCTAAGAGAACTTCCGACCTAAATTTCTCCAGAAGCCTTAACCTAGCGCTAATTCTGCGATCCTCTAGCGATATCCAATTCAACTCCTTCAAGAGTGATGTGACGCTTAATTTTTGCTCATATTTTTGCTTTACGAATCTGGCTGCTCTGCGTTGGATTCTTTCTAACTCAAGTATCTGTCCCTTTTCGTACGGATCCCATATGCTGGAAGCGTATTCGACCTGAGATCTGACCAATGATAAATAACACGTTTCTCGTACCTGTTCTGTGCTACATCTTACTATTCTGCCTACGAAGCCCAATTTCTTATTAGCTGCGCCTACGATCCTTCGAATATGCATATTCCACGATAGATCACGACAAATGGTGACTCCTAAATATTTAACGTACTCTGCAGATTGGATATTCAATCTATCAATTCTGTACTCCGAGTCTAATTCATTGTTCTTACTCTTCCAGAAACTCAATAGGGAACATTTGCTGTGATTAACTTCGATTTTCCAATCTTGTCACCATGCTGAAAGGGCGTTTAAATCTTCCTGGAGCGATTTTTGGTCATCCTGACTCGTTATCTCATTATATAAAACGGTGTCATCTGCGAAAAGTCTTATTTTGCAGCGAACTACCGAGCAGATATCGTTTATATATATCAGGAATAGTAGTGGGCCTATGACACTTCCCTGTGGAACACCTGATGCGACTTTTACCGGGTATGAAGATTTCCCATCAATAACTACTATCTGTTTTCTGTTGGAGAGGAAGTCTTTTACCCAACTCACGATATTAGGGTTTATGCCGTACTTTCCTAGTTTTCCTATTAATTTATTATGGGGTACTTTGTGACGTGACAAACTGTGTTAGTATAGAGAGAGAGACGAGAGATTGAGAAATCACTCGCGTAAAGATCTATTGTCGTAACCGTAAAAAATATTGAAATAACGGAGAAGAATTTTCTCCCTAACTATTAAAAATCGCCCAACCAACTCAGTGGAAGAAAAACTAACAAAAAGATATTTTAATGATAAAAATAAAAGTCGAGTGCTTTTTTCTTTCCATCGGAGTGTTAAAACCTTACTTCTTGTTTTTTTTTGCTTTTACTATTAACATATTCCGTTATACTAGATTTACAGGTAGCGTTTACTTTTTCTTGCGAATATTTTCTCCTAAAAGCGTCAACCTTCCGTATGTTATGGCCTTTTTTCCGCCCGATAATTGTGTCAATTCGCAAATTCCTTTACATTTTAGACAACTGCAACAAGAAATCACAAATAGTGTGTGTATTACTCTGTACCTTACCCATCAGAAATTTTTTAGAAACTACAAATTAATGAACCTAAAAATGTTTCTTGACAAAAAAATCGAAAATAACTAAATCCTTTTGGATTTTAAAGAAACGGACAACATTTATATTGTTCAAAAACTTCAAATGAATCTTTATTTTTCTATCGTATCACTTCATATCGGACAATTTTATTGCAAAACTACTGTAAACGTATTTCTCGCGGTCCTGGATCATTTTCCTCCGAAAAGAAACACTGGCGAAATTGGGAACTATCTCCAAAAACAAACTTCCCGTAACACCTGTTAAGCGTTTCATTAAACCGCTCTTCTGACACAATATATCAAGTGATAATCCAATTAATTTTTGTCGCTATAACAACCCGCTTCCACGCAGACCATACATTTTAAACGCTTGAACTTTCTTAATTATAACTTCTTTCGAAATGTATGTAAATCTCAGTGGTTCGAAAGTCGAAAAGGCTTTTTTATTTGTAAGCGGACAAATTTCGATTGGAATAACAAAATACAAATAACTGTGCTACCAACATTATACAACACTAAACCTACATGGTATTAGTTTTTGTTTTAAACCGCGGAATTATTTTAAAGCCACAAAACTTTTTACTGGTGCTTCCGTGATCGAACCAATTTCCATAAAATACATATCGACACGTTATAAACGTTTTTTGTAGAACTATTACGTTGCCGTAAAATTTTGGAAATTCTCAAACAGCCTTATTAGTAACCTAATCCGCTTTCACAATTGAAAACATTTAATAGCTAATAAATCTGCTAAAACTATCCTTAAAACTATATTTTAAAAATCTTTCTTTTAGCTCAGTCTAAGTAATCTAAATAAAAATTCCCTGATGACCGATTGCGAAAGAATCTAGATTTCTAATGACGACCTGCCGTTGTTTGGTATTCGCACCGATAATATATCCGTAGACGGAACTTGCTAATCCTGCACGCAGCGAGATACCCAAAACCCTTGCCTTCCATCATTACCCTATGGGAAACCGTTTACTCCCTAATGTGCTTGCGTCAGATTCGGTAGGGGATCGTTAACGAGATAATTGACGTCATGGCTTATCCAAAACCGTGCGCAATTAACATAACAAATGCCTCGCACCAACTATCTACGCGAGCGTTTGATAGGTAAACCTAACAAGTTAATCGCCGGAGTTTAGTCGACGCGTTTGATGCAGCTGACGCGGTCGCCTTATGAGAGACGAGAGGGTAAATCGCTTGAAATTGGACCGTAAAATTATATTGCATCCTAAAATTCGTGTTTATTAATTCTCAAAAAAAAATTCAAAAAATCGAGACCGATCACGTATACGAAACGAACTATCCGAGCAAAAAAGCCGCGCGGTGATTTTCCTCGCGTAAAATTTGACGCGATATCACACTTAGCAACGAATTAAGACCTTCCAAAGTAACTCTTAACAAAACAGTTTCACCTCGCTCTGAGAAACTGAATGCGAAAATAAAAGTTTTATCCTCTGTCTAAGTTGCAGCGAAAGTTTTAATAAAACGTACGCATTGTAATTGGACACCTGCAGTCCCGCACGCTTGTAACGCGAGCCCTTACGAAAATATTTATTACCTGATACCCGATATCCGTCTGATAAGTCTGGAATATTTTGTTCGATTGAAGAGTCACGTTACGCGGTCATATATTGCCCTCAACTTTCCCCTAAAGAAATGAGTTTCCGAGATGGGATGATTAGCGAGATATTCTTACGCGCCATGGATCAAAGTTCGATCCCTGGCGATGGAGGTGTTTTAATCTCGGGCTCGACTCTTCCCCTACCCGTATACTACATGAGGCCACACATGAAAAAAAGCCCTGCAAATTGAAACGTAGAATGTGGACGATGCTCCAGCTCCAAACCGAAGTATTAAACACTTGGATGTCCAATCTCTGAAGTTAAGCATTGAACCTACGAGATTGCTTGAATTCAGTAACTGATGGATTCAATGGCTAAAGAACGGTTGGCAAAACGAGCCACACTATTCGATTGCATAAAACCCGTTATCAGAGGTGATCCACCGATAATTGATTCTTAAAAGATTTAATCCGCTCACTACCCAAATATTTTTTGGTATTGGAGATGCTCCTATCGTTACAGGGTTGATTAAGCAAGCTCGTGTCGAGAATCGGGATATTCGGCTGAACCTTGGTAAATCCTCATAAAGAATGAACAAACGACCTCCCGCCAAATCAACGATGACGATACCGAAACATCAGACGACACGAGACGACCGACCCAAACTCTTTTTTAAAAAGAAACAAAAAACACGAAAAGAATCTACTCACCGCTTTTCCAAGATCGGATCGTTCCTTCCGCTCAACCCTTCAAGCTCCTTCCTTCCTCCCGGTTAAAAGAATCGGCGTGATTCCAACTTTGCGAACTCAGGGGCACACTCCTTGGTCCTCCCGATCGACCTCCGTTACACCGTGAGTTGGAACAAATCTTCCTCCTCTTCCTTCGCAGGTACGGGGTTAATTCACGAGGTTCGCTAAAAAGACCCGTCTAATGACGAAAAGTGGGACACGAGGTAATAGGGCCGACCGCCTCCGGTGGCGAGACCCCACCTTACCGTGCAGCCAAACAGGCGACTACTGGCGCGGACGAATTCTCGCGCCAACCACTTCGCGCGTCGTTGCGAGCGACTTACCACCCCCCCTTGTACCCTCCCCACTTTCGCAGCTCCGTAACCAGAGTCTCCCTCCTCCGTACCGCCGCTCCGAGCAGGAGAGGACTTCCCATTGGACGAGGCGGTCGGCCACGGTGACGCGCCCGGCGATTGCGCCGACTGTGTAAGGAGGCGGGTGAGTTTAGATGGGGGGAAAACGGTCGTATATTTTAGGGAAGGAAAGGGTAATGTTAATGGGGTGGTAGGGGTCGGGAGGAGGAAAAAGGGGGCGGAAGAGAGTGTGTGCTTTAAGGGAGAGATCTTTATGCGGCCGAGTGGGAAGAAGGGGTAAAGGAACTGTCAATCGTGCGGGAAAGGACATGTTTGCCCCTCTATACGAAATAGATTCGTTCCGGAAATAAATTCTACGGGTACCGTAATTATGTTTAACGAAAGATATTTTGATATTGACAAATACTAAATTTGCGTGCCTCGAAGGTCCACAGTGTGCTGTAAAATAAAGAGAAAAATAACCTTATTAGTAATTTCCACTTTAATAGCCAAATATAAGACAAGTTTTAATATACGTATCACTGCAATCATAAGATGTACATAACCAAATTTAAATTAAGCATGTTAATACCCGCGGGCATAAATTATTGCATCATGTCTATACATATACGATATATTTGTTCTTAATTTATACATCAGGTTATAGCAGGAATATCAAACCATATGGTGCCCGTCAGTTCAAAAGCTTCGACCCTCTTTGATCCTACAGCAAATACGTTATAGATACATACAGTGTTTTCTTAATGATCATGGAGTGACGTTGCAATAGTAAAATATGATAATTTTTTAATGTTAGCGATTGGTTGAGTTTTTTAAAAAGACATTTCGATTATTAAGGGATTAGATACGTAATGTATTCGGCCAACCGAAACGGCGAGCGGATAACGTTTCTATTTTCTGATCGTGATGATTATTTTACGAATTACTTGAAGTCTGTTGTTTACGAGTAAACTATTCGAAATATCCAACATTTAAATGTAGAAATACCGGCCAGAGAAAAAAATAAGCGTGGAAACACTACAAAACGTAACCGACAACTTACAACGGCGGATGTGTCAATGGCTGCCAGGATTTCAATTTGCGTATGTACCCTGCCAATTGGTGATTTGATTGTACAGATTTGTAATAATAAAAAAACAAAAAATATTCTACGCATAAAAAATTTGAGTTATACGTAGAAGAAAAATAACACGAAAAAGATTTTCTCCTGTAAAATGAATTCGATTCGAGTTATAGACGTTCGACTTATAGGAGTTCGACTGTATATAGTTAAAAGTATTTTCTCATTTGATTCTGTTATATCGTGTATCCCTATGAGAGCAGACTTTTGTTACGCCCTGTAACGTATTCAGTATTTCTTTCTCCCATCTTTCTGATAACCTCTGAGTCGAAATGAAGCATTTCATGATTTTTAATGCTTGGAGATTTACGTATCTATATTTGCAGCGGATGGAGCCACTCGAGTTACTTTTGTTTTTTTTTTCGTTGCTATGGTGAAACTGATGGCCGTGCAATTCGAGGTAGTTCTTCAAAATGCTAAACCGAAACCGCGCAAAGCGAGGGATGGTCGCATAATCGAAGGGAATCATAACGGGGCGACGTATATTGGGAGACTATTGATATATTCTCCTTTAGAAGACTTTGTTTTTCGGACGGTGATGGAAGCGAAATATATGCGCCGCGTACTTTTTTTTCGGTCTCGCGGGATTTGTCTCGCGCAATTACTCCATCATCGTCGGATTCGACCCATAAGGGAAATTGGCTGCCGTCGATACGTGGAAAATGATCGAGAAAAAAAGTCTGGGGAAAAAATTTTAAAAAAAAAAGCTTTCGCTCGAGTTTGGGAATTTCGCGATAGGCTCTCAATAGGTAGTATGATCGATCTAACGAGTGAATAGTTAATTTTTGCCCGCATAGGTAAATATTGCAACGTTTTTCGGACGATGCGTTCGAGCGAAAGAGGAAGAGAGAAGGGCGATCCGCGGGAGCGGAACGCGAATTTTGAAAATTTTAGAGCCCGTAATTTCCGGCGCGAAAATCGCGATCGCTTTGATAAAAAAAAAGAAAACAACATTTTAGTCGTGGATCTAAAAATGTCGCGGTTTTTTTTTTGAGCGAAATTCTATCGGCGAAAAAAAAACAAAAGTAGCTCGAGTCGCTCCATCCGCTGCGAATATACGTATTTGTTTAAAATTTAAAATTAGGCTTTTGAGCAACTTTAGCAAACAATAATTGTTGACACTGTCGTCAAAATCATCATAGGTAATCTACACGCTTTGGCTAAAACTGGTTCTCCATATATACGAGGTCTGACAATAAAGTAATGAGACTGGTTCCAAAAAATTTTTTATTCTGTCTGTTGATCAATTACAATGTGGTCTCCTTCAAAGTAGTACCCTTGTGACTGCACACACTTTCGCCAACGGTCCTCCCATTGGTTGTAGCATTTCTGGAACGCATCTTGTGGAATGTTGTTTAAGGCCTGGGTTACGACCGTTTGGATGACTTCTGTTGATTCAAAATGACGTCCTTTCACCACCGATTTGACTTGTGGAAATAAGGAAAGGTCGCAAGGTGCGAAATCGGGCGAATAAGGGGGCTGCGGCAGCACCGTAATGTCTTTGAAGGCCAAAAACTGCCCTACTGACAGTTCCGCATGGGCTGGCGCATTGTCATGATGGAGAATCTAGTTTTTCGCAATGTTTGGACGAGCCCGAAGACTCACTTTCGCAATCTTTTGAGAATTTCTGCGTAGTAATGTTGATTAACTGTCTGTCCAGGAGGTAACCACTCTTTGTGAACAATGCCCTTGGAATCAAAGAAGCTCACGAGCATGCATTTCACTTTTGACTTGGACATGCGTGCTTTCTTGGGCCTTGGTGATCCCAACGAACACCACTGCTGAAAGCTTGTGCTCTTGACATTGCCTCTTCTCCAAAAGCCTGCCGAAGCTTTCGATACATTGTGGTGGCTCCTTCACTGAGTTTCACACAAAACATGATGGCATATCGCTGCGCAATGTTCCGCGTTTCCATTTTCGTGACAAGCCGCACAAACATGTCCTCATTCATTAAGCAACTACTCAAGACTGAAGGAACGCAAGGCGATGCCACTTGGAGTAAGGATGGAGGAAGGATCAAGGTCAAACATGGTCTGTAGTAGCAGGCCGCAGCATTGCCAATACAGCAGGAAAAAAATCAGTCTCATTACTTTATTGTCAGACCTCGTATATGTATTCCCCCTTTCCGCAATCTTATCCACGTCTCTCTTTCCCTACGTCCAAACTTTTCGATGTGACGAGCACCAAGTTGTATCCTAGAACATCAAGCGAGCACCAAGTTGTATCCTAAAACATCAAGCGAGCACCAAGTTGTATCCTAGGATATCGAAAGAGTACCACTACACTTCCGCAAGAGTAGAGTACCACTACACTTACGCAAGAGTAGAGTACCACTACACTTACGCAAGACTGGTAATGATAACGAATAATATCAAACCAACCAATCAAATTTATGTTTAATCACCTTGAATACGTTTGGAAAGAAATCAAGCGAGCAAATTTAATTATTGTTCCTAATAAATGGGACATATGAAGCACCGTAGGAGAACATATTCAGGCTGTCAAAGAGCACCACCAGGGCTCCAGAGAGCAAAGCGGTGCTCGCGAGCACCCAGGTTGGGAACCCCTGTTCTATCAGCCCGAAACCTTTTCCTTCCTCTTCCCCTCTTAATTTCCAGTCCTCCTTCTGACACGTCTTTAATCCTATCCAGTTCGCCTTCCTCTTTCGTATAATCTCCGTAAGAGTTTCCTTTACTCATATTCTCCAATTTCCTCGTTTTTTCGCGGTCATTTTACCTCGTATAGTATTATTCTCCATGGCCAAATCTCGAAGCTTTCCAAGTATTTTATATCATTATCTGAAGTATCCGTGACAACCAATACTCCATAGTATCGTATCAATTTCTTGCGTACTTCGCCCTTATTTTTTCCCGTTAATCGAAGGTTCTTTATTCTGAAAGCGGTTTTTGGTTTCGCTATTCTGGTCCTTATTTCATCGACCCTTTTTGCATCTCTTTTTATGATGATTCCGAGACATTTATGGTCTGAAACTTGTACTAATAACATTCTACCGATACTTATATTTAAGTTTTCTCCTTTTCCCGATATTAGCATGACTACGACCTGTTCCTTATTTGTTTCTAACTCAAATCACCCCCGTTATTACCAGCCTATTTGTCATTTGATGGAGTTTCTCTTCTTTGACGATGTATTACAAATAATAAGCTATCGTTCACAATGATGCAGCTCGTTACTGTCATCCATAGGTCGTTCTTCAAGTGCATCTCATACTTCAACAATGGAAAGAGTTATAAGGCTATCTGCCCCATTCCTTTGCACTTCAAACTACGCCATCGGTAGTGGTAGTGCACCTAAATTTCAGTGCAGACCCTTTAAGTCGATATTTAATTAAAAATCAAATATCAAAACCATAACTTTTAGGTTACATAAAATATGAAACTTCGGGTTGCAGGATTTCATTTTAATGATCATAAATAAAGAACAGTAGAAAATACCTACTTCGACTAATCAAAAATTCCAGTTTCAGATGTTCGACTTTAGTTTGTCGTTTATATTTTAGCCATGAATTGAGATCGAAATTCTTCTTTCGAACTATATGAGTGGCGAAGAACAAATTTTATCCTATTTTGCGAAAACGTACCGTTACTTTTAAGAACGGAGAGAAAACCAAGTGCCATAATGCGGAAATTTTAAAGTCGAAAACGAGAATTTCCTCAATCGTGTTCCGAGAAAGGTTCCCATAAACCGTCATAACTTTAATTCCTCTGTGCGTCTGCCTTCGTCGACGAAAACCGAGCAAGCTGGGAGAAATTACAGCCGCTTAACATGAAGTATTATGAATTCTCAACCCGCGGAGGACGAAATTCCCTCGAGTTTTCTAAGGAAATGGGAAATGACACTCCTTATTACTTCAAGTGAAATCCTCTTAGACTTAGGCAACAAAGTGCGGAAATATGCATCATGCCTTTTTCGGCCACGTTTCACGACTAATATGTGTGTGAATATTTTTTTACGTTTCGTACATACTACCTTAACGAAATTCCGTCGGAGAATATATCATGACGCAATTATAATCTTGGAGTTTCCTGAAATGGCATCGATCTCTCTCTCTCTTCTTCCAAAGTAGGGAGGTGCGTTGGCCAAAATTATTAAAGACAGAAACGGTAAACTTTTAATTGAGCCAAAAAATATGAGAAAAAGATGGAAAGGGTATATCGATGAATTATATGTAAAAATATCTGGAGTCAGAACTTATTGAAACAAAAAAGGAGAAAAGCGTAGACTGAAAATTTTTCCCCAGGAATATTGGACGGTGAGACTGAAAAGGCTCTTAGGAATGTGAACTCTCAAAAAGGGGTACGAATAGACAAAATTCCATAATACTTTTTAAAGAGATCAGGAAAAAAAGGAAAGGGGATTTTTAATAAATATCGTCGTGTGATTTGTTAAGGGGAAAGTGGCAAAAGAAAAAGACATATTAATGCCTTGAAAAATCAGTTGAATTTCGCATTCAGTTAAAATTATTCGCAGGATTTTGAACGGAAGGCTGGGAAATAGAGTAAGTGGACGAGAAAATTGAGATGCCACCGGGAATATGAGGAATTCGTTAGAAAATAATTGGAATATAGTCTGGGCGTATTTTATACTTTTATGACTTCAAAATATCTCTGAACGAGTGTTTCGTCCTCAGCTGGATGGAAGCATAAAATAAAATAGTAATAGACTATAGATAAAGGCGTTTAATCGGAAATCGATGTATGATACGGGAAGTGCAGGTATGTGTAGCAGAGGGAGAATCAGATTGGGCATTACTAGGAAGAGACATGAGATAGAGTTCTCTCCTCTCATCAAAACTGTTTAATATTTATGCTTAAGAAATGATGATTTGAGCATGAAAAGATGTAGATTTAGGGGTAAAAGTAGTGGTCTGCTGAAATCAGTTTGATTTGCAGATGATGATGCTTGGTAAAATGGCGGATCCAGGCTTCATCTATGGAGGGGGTATTCAGGAATGAAAAAATAAACTATTCGAAAATATCGTAATTCACGTATACTTTAAAACATAAAAATGAAATATATAACCTTTTGTACAGTAAAATGAATGTAGTAAAACGGTATATTTCTCTATTGACGTGCTCAGCACGTAGGACGAGGTTTAGAGGTTAATTTTTCTAGTGTTCGAAAATCTTGGGGAGGTATACCCGTTTTATAGTCTTATGAAGCTTGACCTTGGCGCAGCGAATAGCCAATCAGAGCGTTTTCCCCTTCCACCACCATTTGAAGTTTTCCAGAGGCGCGAGGAAGTAGTACACTCTTGCCAGATATCCGCTCTTGAATAAAGTTGCATGCGAACGCTAAGGCGTAAACGCGGTACATCTGGCAACACAGTCGAGCTCGGAGCGATGCGAACAGCACGATGGCGAGAGACAGACTGACTGTCTCCCCTCTCCATCTACAGTCTCTCGAGCTTTCATTGGCTGCAGCAGTAAGCGTACTAGGATTTTCAAGGTCAAGAGTAGAAAACGGGTATAATTACCCCCTTACCCGCCCATGGCTTGATAAATAATTCAGATAAATGTTTGCAGGTGATAGCGGATTCCTTAAATAAAAAGGCAGAACTAATCGGTATGGAAATAAATAGGAGAAAACAAAAGTAATTAGATTTTATAAGCATGGAGAATCACAGTGAGTGGGGAAGTGCTAGAGCAGGTGAAACACTTCACTTAATTACAAAGCATTCTGACTTGGAACAAGTAACAAAGTGGACAAGTTATAGCCTGAGAAGAAAACGTGACAGGAGTCCTTAATAAGATTTACAATGAAAAGACAGAAGAAATGGGCGGGTCAATTTTTTAGAAGCAGTGGCCTTGAAGCAATTCATAGATAGATGATAATTTTTCCAAAATTTCACTTGAACGTGATACTAAATTTTCCCAAATAACTTTTCGCATGAGTAATTTTGAACTGAAATCCTTACCTTATTTTAATTGTATGGTCGATCTGTAATGTGCGTACATAAATTCCTATTTGCGTGTTGTTAAAAAATACCGTACAAATAATATCATGCGTGTAGGGCCCTATACCGCAAGCGGGAATGAGCGCACGTATGCTCTTTTTGACTAATTATAAGTCCTCGTGACTTGGAGTTATGAGGTCAGGACAAATAAAACTCTCGGGACCAAAATAAAAATTCTCGATCACTGGAAACTTTGATCAGGAAAGAGAAAAAAGTTCGAATCAGAAGCAATGTTTTCTCTTTGAATCTACAACGCAATTTACATTTAAATTGGATGACTCGGAGTATTTTTTTGGGAGGAGCGCATGTAAACCAACCAGTGGCGTAGCGTACATGTAGCAAACCGGTGCAATGCACCGGGTCCCCCAGCCAAAAGGGGCCCCCAAATGACCCTCACATTCTAAAAATTAATAATAGGGGCCCCAAAATCGAATTTTGCACGGGAACCCCATAAGAGTTTGCTATGCCACTGAAATCAACCCCCACTGCAATCAATGTCTCTGGCCACCTCAGTGAAACAGAGTAACTTTACTGACCACGGTTTGATAAAAAAAAAGACGCGAAGGCCTGTTCGCATTGAATTTTTGTTAATAAAATTATATCCTTTGGTTTAATTAATTCCGTCAAAATCAGGAGTGATTTGTTTATTTATGAACTAATTATGTGTTATACGGTTCAGTAATAGCGGTTCGTTAACAAATTGTGGTATCCTTTAGACGTAAAGCCAATTATACAAATTTATTATTAATAGAAAAAATATCTATATTGGTAGAAAAATGTAATACTCAATCAAGAAAATACAAGGATGGCAATGCACTAAAATCTATTCAGTTAAGTGCATAAAATTAACTATTTAACAATATATGAAAGTGCCGACGAAACATAAAATCCTGCGCGAATTAATAGTTGGGCAAACAGGCGTAATGGAAGACATGATAATCATGTGCGTATTTAAACATACTCAATAATGTATAATTTATGCAGTGAAAATAGGGATATGTAAATTAATCATTTCCAAATTAATTTGCCCTCCAAATAATCAATATGATACGTCAAGCAAATGAGACGGATTAATAATTGGTATTGCCATAACTCGCTGTAAAAACAGATCTGAGTATATAAATAAAATATATTAGTTTATGCAATATTGCTTCGATATATGGGGTTGCCCCGAAAAAAGTAAGCTATTGATTTTCAGCTACCACATTTATTATTGTAACAGGCTATCTGTTTCTATGATGAACTGCGTAAATAATTTTCTTGTATATGTAGCAGTTCTATATGCCTTTATAGTAATTCACTCTAATGTGCTCTATTTATCTATGTTGCAGGTTATTTAATTAAAAAAAGCAGTAAATCAGCGTTTTTCTTTATGGGGTAGGGGATAAACAATGACATCGGAAAAACTTTCCTGAAAATGAAAATTTTTCGAGTTACGAAAATTTCCTGTCGGTTGTACCCAATTACTTATCGTCATATCAAATTCCAGCTGTTTTGTTTGTAATACATAAGAGGATGTGTGTGTGTTTTTAAAGTTTAATTGAGAAACCAGTGGAGGAAAACGTAACATTCAAGAACTCGAGAACTAAATTCATCTCAACTAACAGAATTAAAATTAGGTACAACTTCAATTCATTAGCTTTGCTGTTGATATAACTATGTATGTATATATACCTACATTACTTCTCTTATAAGTAGCATTCTAATATCATTAAAAATTGTTATTATAATTGTCATAATAATTTTAAATTCTTAAATTCACACATATAAACCACCCTGTTCCTGTTGACTGTCAAAGCCCGATGACAACTGACGCACGATAAGTCCTAGAACGTTTGCGATTGTCGCGAAAGACGTTGCAAAGCGTCATCTAGAGACCCACTCAAGAACGAACCCTTTACTTAATAATCTCGAGCAAAAAAAATGAACGAGGACGTTCGTTAGAAAAAAAATTAATAAACGCTCGAAACCCTTAAAGAGGTCTACCGGGAATAAAATTATCTTAGCGAAGAGAGAGAGAGAGAGTTCACCGGCCAACGTTATTTCTCGTTTTATTAATTTCTTTCTTCAAAAAACTTTAATCCCGTGTTTATAAGACATCGTTAATGCGTATCTCAGCCACCGACGTCTTGAGGGGAAGTAAGATTTTTTTTCTTTAATTCCGACGGATTCGTAAAAAGAGAGAGAGAGAGAGAGAGAGAGAGAGAGAGAGAGAGAGAGAGAGAGAGAGAGAGAGAGAGAGAGAGAGAGAGAGGGATAAGGGTTTATGTATCACTTTTTTTCCGCGAGCTGTTTTTTTTCCTCATTCCGAACCCTTTAAGTACAACCTCGTTAAGGAACGGAGAGGGAGAGAGAAATGGGAAGGGGGAGAGTGGTGTGGAGGGAAGAAATATTACGAGAGAGGGAAATAAAGTATTTCAAGTGGCAAATGAAAAAGAGAGGGGATGATAGAGGAAGAGAAGGAGAGAGGGAGAGAAGAAGAGAAGGCAAAAGAAGAAGAATAGAGAAGACAGGGAGTTTCTTAAATAGGAATAGAGCGCCAGGAATAGGACTAGACTTAGGGAAAGGGAGAGAGAGAGAAAGAGAAGAAATGGAGAGGCAGACGGAGAGGGGAAAATTAGGGAAGTAGTTTTCATGAGAAAGAAAGGAAATTATGGGATTAGGAAAGAGGGAGAAAGTCAGAGATAGAATAGGCGTAGCTGGACTTACAGATACACACACATGCAAGCGTCTTTTTTCTGGAGAAATTAAATCTGTACAATAGTTAGTTTCATTTAACTCTTTACCACATAACACACACACATCTTCGAACAAATACATCAAAAGTTGAGAAATAATATAATTACATCGAGTCGGGTGAAATTGAGACTATATAGCCCTTACTCAAACTTAACCCTTCATATAACACTTTCAGGCCTGGATTAAGAGTTTTATTTGTTTAAATTTGAATACATTCATCAATAAATTAATAAAACAAAATAGCAAATGGTTAGAACAAAACGGCTAACTAAAGTCAAAATACAGGAATTATTTCATTTGAAACCACCATAACATAAATAACAATAATAATAATAGGAAAATCTAAAAGGTTTGAAGCAACTACGCCTTAGAAGGATAAAACAGGTAAGATTTTAACATCGTAAGAAATAAAATAAATAAGCACAGACCTTGCGACAACTGTGAAACTGGTTCCGAAAAATTACTGAGTTAAAATTCTACCTGCTCATTTTACTTCTAATTATAATGGCTTTCTACAAAAAAGTCACGCCTTGCTTGTTAGACGAATCAAGATTTTTGCTTAAAAATTCACGAAGAAAAATGAGTAAATGAACCTAACGCAAACGAAAATTCAAAGGTGGACGGGTACATCTAAATAGGTAAAAAAAAACAGCGAGACGTCGAGGAAAGCAGAAAACAGACGAAACGGCACGTGAGATGAAAGGAAGACGATAGAGAAAGTACGGCGGAGAAGAGGCGAGGAGCGCGGAAAGAAAAGAGGCGGGAAACGGCGGTTGGAGAGAAAGAGAGAAAAAAAAGAGGTAGGAGCCGGTGGAAAACAGGAGGAAAAACCCAAGGGTTAAGAAGGGGGTAAAATGGAAGGCTGAAGGAAGTTGGATAAAATTGCTGCAAGCGAGGGTGAGAACGCGTATAAGCTTAGCTCAGCTGCGCGGAGCGATCCAAATTAAGACGGCGAACGTAAAACCAGACGGGGGGAAGGATTTTGCCCCCCCCCCCCCCCTCTCTCTCTCCCTTTCAAAAAGAATCTGAAACTTTGGGGTAAAGAGGGGAATGCCTTACCGCTGGATTCCTTACTTAAAAAAAAACATACGACTTCCGGGAGAGAAAATCTTGATGGTAAAGCAAGGAATGAGAGAGAGAGAGAGAAAGAGCATTCGCTCTGATATGCTTATCCGAAAAATTAAAATAAATATATTTCTTTCTGCCACGGAGCAAATGAAAAAAAAAGGCCAAGGAGATTCGGTGCATAATACGCGGCGGAAACGTCTGCGCGGTTTTAATTTTTCGCAGTAAAAGTGCGGCGTTATTTTTTTTAACGGTGAATGGAAATGTTAGCTTTTAATTATTGCATCTTAGGAGAAGGGAACGACGTTTCTATTTGAAACCGCGTGACCAAAATGGTAAATTTCGCTTGACAACTAAACGTCTTACTAACAGTAGGTATATAGGAAAATGACATGGTAAATAATTTCTACCGCAGTTATATGACGGCGTATCTCTTAAGTCTTTTTACTCCTTTCATAACGTCTTTCTATCTAAGAAATAGCATCTCTTGACAATAATAAAAGCTACACTTTAGCTTTTCATTGTAGTCTCATTAAGGCATTAATGGGATTCGCAATAAACCTTACTTCTCTATTAATGCCCATAAAAACTTAATTTTAAAACGTACGACCGGTGGATCACCACTGAATACGGCTGATTCGTAGGCGAAATGACCTTTTGGTTTTTCTAACGGCTATGTGGCTTCTTGGTCACTCTTCATCGTCTATTGCAGAAGTACTACGACCTTGTTTCTAAAATCGGAGGAAATTGCGTAATTTTCATGTAAAATTCGTAATTAGTATGCGATTTAGTAAATATTAATTTTTAATGTTGCCATTGCTAGAAAATTTCAAATTTTTAATTACCTATCCTCTCCATCTTATTAACTTTTAATTGTTCCTATATCAGCCGGAGCACTGTATTAAAACTATAATATTGTAAAACATTTTTCATATAGAAATATAATAACGCGAAACATTTGCCAACATGCTTTGCCATTTTTAATTCGAGTGCCGCTTCACATATTTTTACTGAGTATTTTGCACAAAACGTAAAATAATTATAGTGTAAATTCATATTTTATTTGAGTACTTGTACTTAATTTAAGTACTCCTGTAGCAATAAACACATTCCGTGAATATTTGAGCGTATGTAACCCCGTAATCATCATCGTACTTCATATCGCCATATTTAGGTGAAAGCCTAAAATTTATAACCGTTTCCTCGGTCATCTGATTCTTGAGACCGAAAAATTTTGCAATATTCTTGTAAAACTCGTCTTTTGGCCATCTTTTCGATCCCTTGGAACAAATCACATTACTTCAATTTTAAATATAATCTTCACGCTGCCATTTTAATGAATTCCTTATTTTAATCGTGTAAGAGATTCCTGTCTGTTCTCGTATCCAATCGTGTATTTTACAGCCTAACTCTCAGAAACAACTCCCGGCGTTTTGAAGGCGTTGTTGGACTGATAGCTCAAGTTAAAAACTCAAGCTAAAAAGACAACGAGTTTTTCGTATAATTTCCTGTCGAGAAAAATGCAGGGAGCCTGATTTATAAATTCGTGGATATTGTTTAAATACTCCCAGTTTCAACTTCGCTTCACTCTTCCTTTTTCTGTATAAATCCGAATAAAAATATTTATTACCTTTCGCCTTGTGCATTAACATAAATCACCTGAGAATGCTCAAACACTGTGATCCAATGACAAAGCATTTTTCCACTTTCAAAATAAGGAATTTCAAGCAAAAAATAGGTGACATTAAACTTTGCCTCCAGTAAACATCCTCAGTTATTAATTAAATGAAATTATATAGCTTGGCATAAGGCTGAAAGCAAACTGTGATATTATGTCGGTGCAATCGTACAACTTTTCTTCCTCATATATTAACACCGGTGAAAAACAACGACTTTTTTGGTATCCGTAAAGCGCCCCTCTATTTCCCACCCTATTTATGGCTTTTGGGCAGATAGCTTGTCAACCCTCAGTGAGGATCAGACATAGAAACCTCTCAATAATAGATGCGTAAAATTAATTAAGTGCAGTATTTAAGTTTACATGCGTGGATGCATATACCAGATTTAAAAAAATACAAGAGAGAGGAGAAAAATTCTGGTTCGGTCCAGGAATCGAACCCGGTTTTAAAAGTTTTGAAAATGCGGCGAACCGGAAATATTTTTTATAATCTACCTGGATGACTGCGGGAGACCACTCAATATATGTTCAATTAAAACGTTTCCCATACAAAATCACAAACTGCATTTTGAAAAAAAAACCGCCGTGGCGGTTGGTTACCACGCCCGATCCTCATGTCTTCGTACCCTCGTCCCTCTCTCCCCATCCGAAGACCTTCCCCGACTTCCACTTTCCTCTCTCTCTCTCCGCCACATACAATCCGACCAACGGGAGTGAGAGAGGGCGAGGGAGAGAGAGAGAGAGGAAAACAGAGACCTGAATACTTTCCGAAACCGTGGTCTTTAGAAAAACACGAGATTGTACACACACGCCACAACTTCCCCTTCAGGTGTTAGTGAGCGCGAGGGATGATGAAGCCGAGATAGTGAAGGTGGGGGAGAGGGGAGAGAGAGAGGGGGGAAATAAGGTGAGAGGGAGGGAGATAGGAGTGGAGGGGAAGATGGGGGGAGAGAGGGGGATGGAGGGGAAGCTGGGGGAGAGAGAGAGGGTGAAAGAGAGGAGAGGTAGGAAGGGAGGATGGTAGTGAGGGAGAGAGTAATAGAGGGAGGAGGAAGAGAGGGAGAAAGTGAGGGAGGAAGGAGTAGAGGGATATATAGATAGATAAATGTCTTTATTTTCATGGAGAAATTGAGACCATAAGGTCCCCTCTTCCATTTAAAGGAGGGAGGAAGGAAAGTAGAAAAGAAGAGAGGGGGAAATGAAGGGAGGGAGAGAGGGAGGGAGGGAATGATGGAGGAGGTGAGGTGAAAGTTTGGGAGGGAGGTTGGGAGAGAGATTTGGAGGGAGTTTGGGAGGGAGGTTGGGAGGGAGGTTGGGAGAGAGATAGGGAGGGAAGTTGGGAGAGAGATAGGGAGGGAAGTTGGGAGAGAGATTTGGAGGGAGGCTGGGAGGGGGTTTGGGAAGGAGGTTGAGAGGGAAGTTGAGAGGGAGGGTGAGAGGGAGGTTGAGAGGGAGATTGTGAGGGAGGTTGGGAGGGAGGATCAGAGAAAGGGAGAGAGGGAGGAAAGGAGGGAGGGAAGTATGGAAGGGAGAAGCGTGAGAAAAAGGAGGGGGAAGGACAGACAGACAGACAAACGACTTTATTAGGGCGAAATTGAGACTATATAGTCCCTTCTTACGTTTAACCCTGCGTCAACAATTACAAATGATAATAAAATAGTAATAATAATCTCACAGAAAGGAACCAGAAAAAAATAAATAGAAAAACATACAAGCAAAACACCAAATTACAAATTCGGAAAATTTCTATAAAAAGACAAGAGCAATTGCGGTAAAAACCTAGGAAAGACCTGACTTGGCCATCCTAGTAAAAGACCAGGAGGGAGGAAGGGAGATAGAAAAGGGGGGAAGAAAAGAGATAGAAATAGAGGGAGGAATAGAGGGAGGAAGGGAGGGAGCGAGAGATGGAGTGAGACAGGCAGAGGATGAGCGTAAGAGCGGAATGCATGGATCTACGACGGAGGAGAGGAGAGGTGGGCGTACTGCTGGTCTGAGTGAGAGAGAGAGTCCAAGCTTTTTTGCGGTCTGAATACGGAATTCCTTTCATGCAGCTCACAATTCCCCAACCGTGCTGAGAAAAAGTGAACCTCCCTCTAATCCCCTTTCCACCCCTTCATCTTATTCCTCCCTTTTCCTTACCCCCTTTTAAAAAAAAAACTCTCGGAGAGATGCGAGAGAAATGGTAGGGGATGGGATTTCTTTTTTCTTTTTTTTAAAGGTTTTTAAGGTAGGAAAAGGGACCCGTACATGTGCGCTTGCGTATGTGTTTTCGAGAAGGGAAAAATAAAGGGAGGGGTATTAGGTAGGAAGGTCGTGGGAGGAGGAGGAGGAGAGGAGGTGGTATTTTATCCCCCTCCCTCGCCCTCTCCCACCCCATCCCCTCTCATTTCAACGTCCTAACCCCACTCCTTGATCGATACGGGCGGATCGAACTGCCGCCTTCCCAATGGCGGGTGCAGCCATCAAATTAATGGTTTCCTGTCAAGGTGAATCGAGAGGGAGGGAGAGAGAGAGAGAGGGAGAGAGATGGTCTAAACCACATGTCACGCGAATAAAAATTCCTTCCCTTTCCAGCATATCCCTTTACATGCATATATCTATATACCTGAATCATTTTCCTATCTCTTTTCCGACATCTACTTTTCTTCTAAAAGGTAAACCTATCGGTTCTATTTTCCCACTACCCGTCTTAAACGTAAATGTGGTAATTTTTACTTCGTAGGAAATCACTTAAACGGCTAAATAACGTGAAAAACTCGTTCGCTATAGTCCCTGACTTATACCGTTCTCAGAAATCTTCGAACTTAAGCCTCTTATCGATGAATTTGAAAAGGTTTTTTTCCTACCAATTCCGATAAGTCTTTGTGATCAAATGAAAAGGTTTTTTATATCCTCCCATTTTTCTGAGAAATGGATCAGAAAGGGGTCACTCCATCCGCTATATTTTTGTAAGACTTTTTGGAAACATTTCCACCAAAATTTATATGAAAAACGCCGAATACTGAACGCGTACTTTTTTTATTTTACGTTTGCAGCTTAGCAACAGTTTTTTATTTTTTCTTTTAACGATGCTGTAAGCACCCGTCGCCTTATAATTACTTAACTGATACACCAAAAAACAAAAGTCTAACAAGGATAATTTTCGAAAACATTGGCACAGATTTTTGCTAATTTCATGGTATGTATTGTATTTTATGGGCTTTAATTGTGTCTAACTTAATTTTCATGGCGTTTATCTCGTATATAAATTACGACAAAATTTTAGCCTAACTCTCGCGTTAGAAAGAACAACAATATAAGAAAACAGCAATTTCTGTTTTTCAAATTAACGGTATGCATCTCTCATCCGGTAAGAGACATTTAATATCTTCTCAAAACTTAATTCACTCTTCTGTTTAATAAAAAGTAAATCGAAATGCGTCCGAAAAGTTAATATTTCTCCTCTTTGCTTTTAAAAGATAAAAAATTTGTATAACGTTCACCGTAATCTATTTTCGCAAATTTCTCAAGGGATTCTCAAACTTCTCTCGCAAGTCCGTCTACATTACTTCTGATACGTTGTTCACATTATTTACCTCGTATTTTATAAGCAACAATCAATAATAAATCTCTCCTCCATTTTTCTTACCTCGCAAAGTCACAATAACCCAGTTATAGTACGTTTCCTTTTGAGCATAAATTAAAAATGTTTATCTCTCTATAACAAATTCATCGCATTTTCTTCGATGATACTTAAACGCGAAAAGATCTTCTTCGCGATAGAATTACGTAACCATGGAATTTCTAGTAACATATGAACTACATCTACGATGCCACCGAATAGTCCTTCGAAAAAGTCACACAAAATCATCAATTAAAAAACTGTCGTCAGAATTCCTCACGTATTACATAGCAATCATTTACTTTTTTACATATGCTATCCATAGAATATTTAATAAATAAGCTGCTAAGCGGAAGTTAACAGCGAATGTTAAGTTAAATATAACTAACAATGTGCATATGTAAAATTCCATCATATATTAATTCGGAATTCAACAGAAAACGTATTACATGTTGTGTAAATCTGAAAGTAGAGTCGAATTTCCGGAAATGCGTACGAAAATCGATAAGCCACTGTAATCAAGTACGATAAGATTAAAACTAAACGAATTGTTTTGTTTGCGTTGCAAAGAATTCATTCCATTCAGACCGAGTAATGAATGCATTCCACGCTTACGGGATATTTGTGCGGAATCTTGATGATAAAAATGAATACTACCGCTTCCTAGGAATTTAAAAAGGTTTGCTTACAAAAATGCCGATGAAATTAATCCGTTATCATTTTTGTTTTTTTAAACGTGGTCGAGAATTTTTATTTATCCATTTTTGGCGCAAACTTCCTGTGTCATTGGAATTCTGTAGGACTTTGCCAGAAAAATATTTTGCGATTGATAACCAAGATAAATCCAATATCCATAAAATGGTTTTCGCAACAAAAAATAACGCATGAGAAAACTGCTTTGCGGCTTAAGTAGTCGCCTTGATCATCAATCAGATTTAATCCATAAGATAATCCCGATAATTAATTTTAATAATGGCACTTTTGTATAATCCAAATTTAATTTTATAACCCATATGTTTTTTTATTATTTTCAAAAAATTACAATATACGCAAAAGGGCAGAGACATTTTCATCGTCGCCGAAGAGGTTCGTCGCAACCGGACCTCTGATGAAAAAATACCATCAAATACTCGAATTCGACGATTCGTTCTGTATCAACAAGATAAAATATTCAACTTCGCATATTAAAAAAATAAATAAAGGGGAAAATATTTTCGCTCCCACCGGATCTCAACCGAATCCCCTTAATTAATTTCCCCTACCTCTTCCCTCTTATAATATTCGAATCGAGAAAAAATATATGTATATTCCTCCCGGATCTCTCAGAACGTCATTGGAAAAGTTATTCGACTCTCAATATGAATCGAAACGTTGGAGTAGAGAGCAAAGAATCAGTTGCGTCTTTCAATCTCCCATTTCCTCGCGAGAGTCGCTAGAAAGCGCGTACATTTACCGAAGCTATTCCACGAATCGCAGACAGCCTATACCTTTGCTATTTCGTAGCTCACTCGGATGAAAAACACAAAACTAAAACATTTCGCAGTTGCTACGTTAATCGAATAGCACTCACTTGCTGGCAATGTTCGGAATTCTCAATGTAATATAGCAATTCTCGGAAAAGGCTAGTTTTCCGTCTTCGGTTTGAGATTCGGTAAGTATACGTACACAGAGACGCGCGAGCACAAGCATACACTCACAAACAAACAGACGCACGTAAGCACACACTCAACTATAACAACAAAATCTATTAAGATACGTATAGTGAGAAGAGTAGTCTTGCTACGTGTTCTGCCAGTCGTGAGATAAAATTAATGAAAAATTTACCCGCACTTCACCGTAATTTCAAGTATTACTATTTGTACTGAAACTTTCTACATCAGTAAACTAATTAATTATGATCAGCACAATAAAAACCAAGTGAATGAGACAGAGCAGAAGATGGATTGGACGAGTCGGTTGGTTGAGTAATTTCCACGTTATTCAAACCTCATCCCTTTTTATTTCTGTTTTTGGAGGATTTTAAAATGATGCGCCATAGGAAAGCCATATAAAACAGTGGAGCTCAAAGAAATGTAAAGCCTTTGAAAGCATTACAGCTGTAAATTATATGGCAGCATATCGACCAGTCCGTAGGTGTCAGCGATGTTTAAACTCTGGTAGATATCGATTTGAAATCATTCATAAAACCAAATTATGTTTTCGTCAAATGAGAGCTGTTTTTATTTTACACAATATGCTTTGGGCATAAAAACTACCCTTCGTTTGGATACATTTTTGTAGACACCCTATTGCTTGAAACTTGCAAACGCTCCAAAGGAGCATAACGGTTTTCCTTCTATTGGAAGAAAGAATTGGTCGGATCTTAAATCGAGAATGAGCAATGCAGGTAAAAGCTTGAGGAAATTTACACGAGAAGAATGCATGAAAGAAATTCTTGAGATGACTTTTTCTGTATCATCAAAAGATTCACGTTTTCCGTGAGCGACATATTTTTGTTCATTACCAAGGAGGAAATTCATAATATCCACTAAATTTCTAAGCCTTAAACTCGCCCTTACGTTTCTTAACGAATCCTTAATGAGGAGTTTGTAGAGAAATTAAGAGAGTAACTGGCTTCGACAAAAAAAAGATTTTGATGTTCTCAACGTTTGTTAATTTCAATTATTGCATACATTTTAAAAAATAAATGACTCCAAAAAATAACGAGTTTCTTTTGGTTCGAATATATTGGATTATGGATGTTACTTTCGTAACCAGTGAACGCATTTCGTCTATAAGATAGCTGTTGTCACCAATGATATTCTAAAAGCAATCGATGCTTAAAAAACAACGAATTGGGGAATCGTCACAACGGACGCAAAAGTGCACATTTCCGTTTGCCCAAAAATTACATTATCCCAAGAGCTGTGTCGATCATCGTGCAGAGGTACCTTGGGGGAAATTTCTAAATTATCAAACTTAAATGTCATTTTCGAGATTCCATCCGTTCGTTCGTCGGATATTCAGCGGCTCCCGCTTCCATATTTTCCGGAAATAATGTCCGCGATGACATGCTTATCGCTCTTTCAAGGGAACGATGCTCATTGTTTGCGCGTCATCTTGATGGGAACGTTTGTTGTGCAGGAGGGCCGCTGAGTACCTCTTTGGTCGGAGTCGTTTCTCTATGGCGGGGTCGTACCTGCTAGAAGCAGACGACGTCGCGATACTTCACCTAAAATCTCGGTCATGAAGTCCTACCGGCTTTAGTCGATAACTTTTCACATGCTTAAAAACATACATGAAAGCATATGTTCCAAGGATATAGAATGAAATTCAGAATACTAAGTTTAATAAACTTCCGATAACCTAATGTAAAAATTAGCCGACGTTTGCTAAGAAATATTTTACCCACTTTAACAATTAACAAGTTGTGAATTACTTTTAAGTATTTAATGAATGCAACAAGCCAAAGATACATAACTTTTAACTTAAATTTCATGCACATTCTTATTTTACAATACATTGGTACTTCGCAATTAAAATCATAAATACATATGTAATAATAATTTTAATAATGCGAGTAAATGTGACGACGGGATTTTTATATGTGGTTAAATCCGAAGTATGCTAACTATTACAACATCTTTTCCGTAGAATTTAATATTGGGCGATATTCAGCATATTCAGCAACTAACTTTATCTCCTCCCGATCAAATTTTTTGGCACGCTTATCTAAGGTACATCTATTATATATATATATATATATATATATATATATATATATATATATATATATATATATAAAGACGTATGCATCTATTTCCACAATAGAATTTTCGAGTCGAAATAAATTTCAGGTTTCGAATAGACATCCGAAGATGGAATATTTGGCCTCGACGGAGGAGAAGGAATCGCCCGGACGTCACATATTCCAACCGATACGCCCCCCCCCCCTCCCCCTCTCCCTCCTATTTCCTCTACCTCCATCCGTCCCTGCTTCGATTTTCCCCCTTTCGTCCTTTTCACCGCCGCTCGCCCGCCTCGCCAATCCTTAAACAGAATTCGCATCCTTTCAATTCAATCTATCTCTTTTTTTACTCACCTTCCCTACTTCACCGCATTTCCTCAAATGCGTGTGTGTATATACTTCTTTAGAATATATATATATATATATATATATAATATATATATATATATATATATATATATATATATATATATATATATATATATATTATATATATATATATAATTACACATATGTATGTAAACATTATATATTTATTTATTTATTTATATTATATATATATATATAATGTTTGCATACATATGTGTAATAATTTTCGTTCTGCTACTCTTCTTTCCCTTTTCCCTTCATCTCTCACAATCCCTCTCCTTCCCTCTCCATCCATCCCTCTCTCTCTCTCCCTCCTTTCTTTCTCCCTCCCTCTTTCTTTCTCCATCTCTCTCTCTCCCTATCCCTTTCTCTCCCTTCCTCCCTACGATGGTAGCGTGCTGGATATGTATCGGTCGAATACCAGGTGATAATAAAAGTCAGCGGTCGATTTTTTCCGCGGAAGACTCGGAACCAGCACGAGGCTGTGGTTACCACACGCCCGCTGCAAGTGAAGCGAAGTACAATGAAAATCTACGATATATTGATTTATCGGAGATAACACGAATAATTTTATAGTGTTTTCTAATTGGACGCCGTTCCTGAATTTTTGCGGATCTCAGATAAGTATAGCACACAATGCAGCTCTTTGAGGATATGATAAGAATAATACGCTAAGCGAATAAAACGGGTTAAGATATTTGAAATGAGATTACTTTCGTAATTAAAGAGTCACTAAGCACGTGGCTTCAATGCAGCTGATCTAAACGCATTCGGTGCGGTAAATATTTTTTTTGGGGAGGTGTACATCAAACCAAAAAATGAAAGATCGAGCTAATCTCAAAAACTCAACTCAATAGATGATGCATGGGACAATAATTTTATGAGAGTCGACGACTTAGTGTTTCACCATCGAGGACAGCTGATTTGCAGCCTAAATGCGCATTTGGATTTTCCATAATCCTGTAGTTAATGAAAATTTCTTCATCATCAATTAGTTGTGCATTGCCCCAGGTGGACGCCTATCACGAAAACAAATACGAGAGCGTTAATTTGAGGAACGGAGGTACTGATAAAAGTATATAATCCATCTCTGCCGAAAATAAATACCAATCAATACCCGTGAAAATAAATTTATGCGGGGAAATGAAATCAAAAACTTCTTCAACGGTCACTTCGTACGTTGTGCGCACGACTACCTTAATAAACATCGATTCGATACCTGCGAATACCTCGGTTAAATTTTCGCAAATACCCTGCATAACGTTATGAAAACAGGCGTAAGACAGGAAACGACTGCTATCAGAGCGATCGCAAATGTTCTTTACCCCTTCTTAATACCTCTCTAAAAAAAATGACCTCCCACGGCGTACCGAGTGCTTCCGTCTCCGTCTACCTTTTCCTCATATTTTTCTCTCTCTCCCTTCTTTCTCTTACACCTCCCTTCCTCCTTCCGCAACTCCCTCCTACCCCCCCTCCTTTCCTCCCTCTTCGTCCTTCTCCTCGCTCCTCTCCAATGCCCTCATTTCCGAACCACTCGATGCAATACCAATGCTACCGTGTGCTCCTGCGCTCTCTCTCTCTCTCTGTCTGTCTGTCTCCATCCTCTTCCATTTATTTTCCCTCCCCTCTTTCCTCCACTCACCCCCTCTCTCGCCTTCTCCCACATTCACTCTTTCACACTGGCCCAGCCCTCTAATCTCCTTTTATCCTTGTGCGCTACACGAGCCTACATACATACTTAATCCTTCCTTTTCCCTAGTGCACTCCCATTCTCCCTCCTACTCTCTTCCTTACGTCCCTACTCCCTCCTTACTTCTCTCTCTCCCTGACTCTCTCCCAACCTCACTCTCACTCACTCCCTCTCTTTCTTCCTCCCTCCGCCTCCCCTATCTCTCTCCCTCCCTCAATTTCTCCCTCGTTCTCTTTCTGCCTCTCTCCCTTCCTCTCTCTCTCTCCATCTCGCTCTCTCCATCTCTTTCTCCCTCAATCTCTCTCTCTTTCCCTCCTTCTATCTCCCTCCCTCCCTCTCCCTTTCTCTCCCTCAATCTCTTTCTCCATCTCCCTCTCCCACGCTCTCTCCCTCCCTCTCTCTTTCTGCCTACCTTCCTCTTTCTCCTTCCATCTCTCTCCTTCCCTCTCTCTCTCCCTCCATCTCTCTCTCCCTCCGTCTCTCTCTCTCCCTCCGTCTCTCTCTCTCCCTCCGTCTCTCTCTCCCTCCGTCTCTCTTTCTCTCTCCATCTCTCTCTTTCCTTCCTTCTATCTCCCTCCCTCTCTCCCTTTCTCTCCCTCAATCATTCTCCATCTCTCTCTCTCCCACGCTCTCTCTCTCTCTCCCTCTCTCTCTTTCTGTCTTTCTCCCTTCCATCTCTCTCCCCATCTCTCTCTTTCCTTCCTTCTATCTCCCTCCCTCTCTCTCCTTCTATCTCTTTCTCTCTCTCTCTCACTCTCTGCCCCCTCTCTCTCCCCCGCTCTCTCTCCCCCGCTTTCTCTCTCCGCATATCTCTCTACTTCTCCCTTCTCTGCATTTCCTCCTGCCTCGTCTCTCCCCCCCTCTCTCCTCCTCTCTTTCTCTCTCCTCCTCTCTTCCTCTCTCTCTCTCTCATTCCTAGCCCACTGATTTCTTTTATAATCCTGGAATCCATCGCATTCCAATCCCACCGCAACCTCGGACGCTGCCAGCGCCAGCAATGCAGGTCGTCGTACTACCTCCAAAACCCATCACCATCCGTCATCCGCCATATTCTCTTATCTTTTCTTCTATATATATATATTTCTCTTTCGAACTTTCTTACCGCTATTATCTCTCGTTTTGAATATAAGCGCATGTTATCCGCGGAAAATTACTTTTGTTAATAAGCAAAAGATTTTTTGATCAGTTATAAATTTTAGCGCGAAGATTTCGGTGAACAGGTTCAATTCGAAAATGCTATCACAAATAAGGGAAATCCCATCTTAAAACAATAATCGTAATCTTTTTGTCGATTCTTCTTTCGTCTATCTCTCCCTATTCGTTTAAATATTCTATGATGAATAAATAGAAAAATATCTATATCGATAACATAATTAACATCATCTGTCGTTTATTGTCCAAGGTATAGTTTAATTTTACTCCGTAATTAAGGATGAGACGATCCCGACGAATGAAAGGCGAAAAAATGGCTAATTTTAGGAAATGAAAAAATGTATCTTCTGGGGAATACAAGTCGGAAAGTAAGCGATTGTCAGTATTATTGAAATTATTATTAACTGTAAATAAATGAATTCTCCGCAGTATAAATATTATTTTCTTAATTGATAACCTAAATATTTTACAATTTCTCAAATTACCTATTTCGCCAACCTGTGGTGAACATGAAACCGGAACGGTAAATTAAAATCTGGGACTGTCTCCATAAAACGAGATGTATGACCATCCTTCCGCATTTGCAAAATTTAATAACTCTGTTAATTAATCAAAACAAAAAAATTCAGAGAATAATGTTTAACTTAAAACATTTTAATTTCAATTACGACATCGAGAAATAGACATAATTGGTGCCAAAATAATTCAGTCATCTATGTTTTCTGAGAAAACTTGAATGAAATCCAAATGAACCAAAAAAATCATTCATTCCGTCTTTGCGTTTCAAAATTCATTTGCATACAAATTTTTAGCTAGATTCACATACAAAAGCCTACAGTTTATGATGGGACGTAGTATGTTTCTCTCCTGCCGTTTCCCGACAATTAGAATAAAATATTTAAACTATTTGAAAATAAATTCAGCTCGACAAAACTATTGCTTCCTAAAATGTCCAAATTTGCGCATTACGATCATTTTATTCTTAGCCATTTCCGACGCCGGTTAAGGTAACCATCTCAGTACGCATAAAATACGCTTAATAGTAATTCGAAAAAAAATCGCATTTACGAGGTTGAATTAAAGTCGTACTCGACCGGCGTACGAATTAACGATGAAAAAATGTCCCGGCGGTTAGTTTTTTTTTTTTTTTTAACGCACAGGACCGATTGTCCCGCGTTAAAACACGTATCGCCGAAAATTGCTTCGAGATGCCGTAGCAGGAGACCCTAGGGACAGATGACCACCGCAAAAAGGGACTATATCCAATTTCCTCTCAGCACGAACTGGGGGAAAAAATTTAATCAATGGAGTGACCCTCTCCCGTCAAAATAAAGAAAATGAAAAGCGAAAACAAGCGGGGTCAACAGATACGAATAAAACGCAAAAGATTCTCATAGGGGTAATTACCACGACTCGCGCAGCTATGGGGTTCCGTCGGCATTCGTCGCGTACGTAAGTACCTCAGCTACGACTTTTCGAAGAAATTTAATTAATGTTGTAAAATGGAGCTATTCCTAGCATGCAGAGCTCTTCCCTAACAACGTGATTATTAAAGATGTACTGTCTTGTTTGCACTCAAGCTCATGTTTTTTTTTCTTTAATCGTCCATGGTGGAGGAGTTTCGAGCTCAGTTGCGTGATGAATGTTACTACACATAAGCGTGTCCCTCTTTCATTAAGGAAAAAGGTAGCATTGAAAATGAAAATGTGCACACTTGAAAAGGCTGAGTTATGGTCGCTATCGGGAGCAATCGACTTACAACAAAATCCTTTACCATCAGTTTTCTTTCGTCCTTTGGAGATGTAAACTTACCGTTAATTTTTCATAGATCTCTTCAGAAAATGTTGGTCGTGAATTCAACAATTTACGTCGGCTTATGATACCGATGAATCACGAAGAAAGTCATGCATTACAATGGTCATAAAGTTTATAAAAATAACTAGAGATTATTAACAATTAAAATAATTCTAAATGAAAAAGAGCATCATAAATCGGCTGTTAGAGTCTTTTTCAAGAGAGATATAAGTACACAATATAATAGGGCAAGAGGCTGATTAGTCAGGAAAACAGAGATACACACAGTTCAAACAGCTCTTGTCCTAATTTTATAAAATGTATTACATAATTGATAAATGTATTATTTATATATATATATATAAAATTGTAATATATAATAATATATATTCAATTTAATCATATATTTTGACTAAATAGATATATATTGGTAGAGTATGCGGATCAAAAGGGAGAGGAAGACCAAGAAAAAGCTGGCTGAATGTGGTGGAGGAGACTCTCAAGAAAAGAGAGATCAGAAGTTTAAGGAATGGAAGACGATGTATGAAACGACGCATGGCTGTGTTTGAAGCGAAAGAAGTATGTAAGGATAGAAAGGTGTGGAGAAATATTGTGAATCGTAGAGGCAATTAGCTAGCTTGCCCCGTAAGGGAACAGCGTGATTGGTATGTATGTATGTATATATTTTATTAATAAATCTCTGTTCCATATAGCACAAACAATCTTTTAAAAATTTCAAATATTATTTAAATCTTTCAAAATATTAAGTCATGGCTTTTCAAACGAACGAATCATTTACATGCGATAGCATTTTTTCCTTTCTCTTTCCCGAAAAGGCTTCATACCGATGAATCCCACGACCACTCAATTTCCAAAAGAAAAAATCATTTTCCCGGCGCAAAAAAAATAATGGCAAATAAGAATAAAAATAAAACAACATAAACTTGGTCTCGGGGACAAATCGCTCCCATCAATGCAGAAACCGCACGAAACCGCTCATCGAATCAAGTTCAAAAACGATCCAATCATACTTTTTTCCTCCGCGAAGGAGCGTATAATATCGTTCGTTCGCGGCACGACAAGTTCGCCCGACGCCATTTTTCCCCGAAAGAAAGAAATAAAAAAACATGTAAAGAATCGTTTCCGACACAAAAGAAGCCCGGAAAAAACCAATAGAGTGAGACGATGAGGGTGATGTGAAACCGTGCGTGCGTGTGTGTGTATCCGTGTGCGTCTCCTTTCGTTGTGTCTCTTTCGTCTGTCTCTTTCCCTCCAATACCCTTACACACACACGAATAAGGCTTTGTCCGACTATAGCTATCGCATTTCTCCCCTCCCACACCCTTCCCACTCACAAAGTATCCATTTCGGCGGTCAACAGAGGGCGTTAGTGGGCGGGCGGAAAGAGGGCGGCAAGATGGCGTAAATGGAATAGAGAAAATCTCGCCTGAGCCACGCGCCTCTCGCCAGATACTATCTCCCTCGCTGGAAAACTATTTTTTCGAGAAGGAAGTGGATTTCTTTTTTTTTTCTTTTGAAAGTACAAAAAAACGAGAAAGAAAAATGTTCCGAGACATTTCCGTCGGGAAAAAAAATACCTGGTTCTTTAGAAAAAGGAAGCCATGGGAAGAGTTAATATAACGTTAGGGCGTGGGGAGGAGGAGGAGGGCCGGTGTATTTTTTTTTGTAAAGGAAATTGCTACCGAATTCTCGGTCCGAAGAATGGAATATGAAATGAAAAAAAAGAGAGTTGTCGGGAGGAATATGTGGGTTTGGAATGAATTGTTAAGGTAAGGAAACCATAGGAGAAATTGGTTTCTTCGTTAACGTATTTTTTTTTGAGGTTATCTTCGGAAGGGATAGCGAAAATGATTTTTCGCGGTGAGTTCTGGAACTCGAGAGAAAAATTAGCCAAACTCTTTGTAATTGCGCATTATTGAGAGATATTTTGTACCGCGTTTTAATAGATCTAACACCTGCAAAAAATATATTGGTAACTCCTCGTTGGAATGACATAGACAAAACCGCAACCTAAAAAAACTCGTCGGTTTTTTTTAAACCTTGAACCGTTTCGGATAACGCAATCGGTCGCAAAATTGTCATGTGGAGTTTATTAAAAATTATATTTTCTCACAGTCTGACCCTGGTCAAGCCATTTTTATGGTCAAGTATTTTAAAAATTAATTAAGAAAGAGTTCGAAGAGGCATCATAGTTCGACTTCCGATATTGCGGATTTGGAATTCCTTCGTTAAAATTTCGGTTATCCTGTATCGATATCGATATCTTGATCGGTTCGGATGGTCCTGACCGCCTTAGTCACCTGATCTTAATAGCTGTTATTATCTCCATGAAGAACCTTAAAGAATAATGTCTTATGAAATGATCCTCATGCAGAAGATCCCTGACGAGGCCGAATGACACACACAAACCTTCCAGATAAGGGTTCGGCTACCTTTTCTACATAACGGGACACGTTGGAAGTAGACATTTTTACCGGTAACGTTTCAATGCTCAAGGTTTTGTTATCATAATTTTAATTATCAAACTTGAAAGTTCTTTGTTAAATTTTACGGGTCGATTTTTAATCATGGTTTCGTGGGCCGCATGAGGCCCGGGAGACGTAAGATGCTGATCCCAGTTCTTGGCGATTGCTAGGATTACCGGGTCCCCTGCATGAAATAAATTTCCGCAAACCGTATTAAAACTTCCCCTTTTCTTTTTCGTATATGGTGTTAGATTAGATTAGTTTGTGTTTTTGCCCAAAGGGTTCCTGTTGTTATTGAAACATACACTAATCTTCTACCTATATACCATCATGAGTTTGACAACCAGGAGCTAAATAAAATCTGCATCTAATATCCTTAATACATGCGTATAAAATTATATGAAAAGTATCTTTTTTTGTCCTTTTTCTCAACATTTTAATCTAATTGACAACTTTGGCGATTCTTTACATAACCTTTTTCACGGCTTAGAAGATTCCCTTCTATATTTAACCCGCATGCAGTTCAAGAGTTTAGAACACAAATCAAAAATTTGTGGAGTGTAATGAAGTACAGACTCCGCTTGTGGTCGTGGATGTTTTTTTTTCTGCTCATTTGAAGAGAGATGCTGGTAGTTCCCACATTGAAAATCTTTTCAAAGGAATCAAACTACCACAGCGTTATGTTTATTTTTTGGCGCCATACCTTAAACTTTGCGTGCTAATTACTTCGGGAAACTCCACGAAAACGGATTTGTCTTTCAATAAATACCCTGCCAATTTATGCCCCGTGCTTTCTCAAGGAGTATGTAATGAGATTTCTCACGAACTCTATCGCCCTTAAACCTTAATTACTACATAGTTTAAACCTGCCCATGATTTTAGTATTTAATCCATATAGTTAAATGCTCCGATCTTATGAGCCAGAGGGATTTCGTTCGCTCATGCAAAATAGTATCTGGTAGCAAGAAATTATACGAATGTGGCCATAGAACGAAGGTGGCTTAACTTCTTATGGGGTCCTCCAAGAAATTGTGAGTGCAACGGAGGCCCGCATTATAGTCCAGATCGGAGGTTATTTGAGAGATTTTGAGGAATTATAATGTTGGTAAATGAAGGACAAATAACTTTCTGCGTCTTAATTCCACAAGAAAATGTTGATTAAACAGTACTGAAATTGCCTGTATTAAATGGTTTGCTTTCATAATGGCTTTGCTGGCAACCCAAAATGTCCTCGCGGTCCTAATGCGGCCCAGGAGCATATGCTGCCCACCTCTGTCACATAATGACAAGAAAATACAATACAAAAATTTAATCAAAGGTAACAGAGAATATCAAATAATGCACATCCTTAAACGCTTGTTAGCGCTAATATGATTGGGTTCAAAACTAACTTAAATTTAATTTTTTTTAAATATTGCTCACCAGTAAAACGTCGTTTCAAAATTAATTCGAAACATGAAGTACTTTTGCTTACATGAATTACCTATATATATATATCAAGGCCCGTAAAGTTCGTTTCATCTTTAGCATAAACCAGAATGGACCTTGAATCAGTTTAACAGGTAAATTCCAAATAAAAAAGAACAGATTTTACTTTTCCGTCTTCCTCTTAGACAACAATAACAATGACACCCTCAAATCACGCAAAAAAGATAATTCAGCGTTCCTTATACACTACACATGGTGAATTAAAAATTTCCCTCTTTTAATGAATTAGGACCGATTTAAAGCATCTTCGGTGCAATACACTGGACGCTCGAGGGCTTAAGCGGCCTCCAATGACCCTATTTTCGACGCGAAACAAAACCCAAGCGGCCATTCTTGTCATCTCTTTGTTTCTCGAGTAGAAGTCAAAACAAAAGAGGTCGCAAACGCTGCAGCAGCAACAACCGAAAAATAAATAATAAAGAATAGGAAGCCTTGAAAAAATAAGGCCAGCCCTCGATTGCGATAAATGCAAATAAAGATGGAGGAATGTTTTTATACAGCTCCCGAAGCGTGGAGGAGAATTGCTCGATGAAAGAGGGAAATGAAACCTTATAGCGTTACCATAGGAAATAATTGGGAACGGATAAAGAGAGAGAGAGAGAGAGAGAGGAGGCGGAAAAATTCGAACAATAAGCAAAGAAATCAATGGCCTAACAAGAAGAGGTGTGTGGTATTTCAAATCGCAACACGATCGATTGTCTAGAATGCAAAATCGATATATCGCAGGCGCGCTTATACTTAAAAATGTACGACTTGTTTGCATTCCGATTATATCGCATTAACGGTCGAGTTTTTAGTTAACTAAGTGAATACGGATTCATCTTGAACAGGTTTTTTTGCTCATATTCGTGTTATCTTGGCGTCGGCTGCGGGAATTCTTCATATTCTTTGCTAGATTAACTGGATAATTAACGGAGAAATAAATCTTTCGCTCAAAATCGTTTTCTCTGTTAAAATACGTAATAAAAAGTGATACATAAGTCTCGAATAAAAGTAACATGTTTGGTTAATTCACCTATGCATATAATGCATAACAGAGCTTCTATACATAACTGAATGATTCTTTACAATCAATTACCTCCTCTTACGACATTGGATTATAAGAGCGATTCCGAGGAAGAAATTCGAAGTGGCTGGTAAAATTAACGAAGGCATTAAACTTTTCACAGTTTATCTTCTGCAATATATGAAGGGAATTCCTGCTATTATCAATAGACGATGGCTTAAAATTTCTCCAAACTTTATGCTGCTCAGTCAAAGAATTGATGGATTGTTACCCCTTAATCCACCAATAGTTGCCTTCGCCCATTATTTATTCGGCGATTAGCGTAATGAAAGATAATCCGACTAGGTTACTAGGTCACGTCTTCCCTATACCATTTTGAATGATTGCGTCTTTTACTCTTACTCTAGTCAACGTTGTACTTGAGCCTCTGGAATATCATCGTCCCATATAAATATGATTCTCTTAAAATTCATCGCAATCATGTCATTATACTCTCAAAGAAAAGTGTTATCCTACCCATTGCTATTATGATGATGTAACGGTGTAAGAAGATAGGAAATATAACAAAAAGATTAATTTTTACAGGAAATATTTGTTTCTTTAAAAAATTATAACTACTTATTGTATTTTTTATATTTAAATCGGAAAATGAAATAAAGCAGCAACAAAAACGCCTTTCCGCCTTTCTTCTCGTTTCGTCATTTCAGGATATAAAATACAATTCTTTAATATCTCTCTCCCTGTCTCTACTCTCTGCCATTTTCAATTTAAAAGCATTGGAGTCATACTTTGTCAATGCTAGAAACCGTGAAATTTTTCTGTTAATTTCTGTAATCAGACAGACAGACGGCATGACGAAATACCCTTTCCTGGACTGAAAGACATCTAAAACGTGTCTTTCCATACAGATCTCAAAGTCGATTTTTTTCGTGATTACAATACTTTCTATGTGTATGTCCTATGTAGATGGAAAACTAGAAAGCAATTTTATGGATACAAATAGCAACGCAACATATTTCTTATGAGAAAATTATTGTTTAAAAATTAATTACTTCGTAACTATTCTACATTTTAAGTTTTTCAGATTTTTCCTGTCGCTTTCGCGTTTTTATCTGCGTAACTACCAAGTTTCAGATTCTCGCCTATTCCGGATCTTCAAGTTCCACATCGGCCTGACGTACGCAGATCCACTAAATAAATTAATATACAGGATACCGCAGTATTAAAAATAGTGTCAAAAACTGGAATATATTGAAAATATAATCGACACCAGATTCCGCTTTTCTTATTACAAAAAAAAATACATTCACACTAACGAAAAAATGTAACAAACGTCTAACATAATTTCGAAATAAGAAAACAAAATTTTTAAACGAGGAAAATAATCGACTCTCCATACCTCTGCGGGAACGCATAGGATAAAAAAATTCCGTAAAACGAATCAATAAAACATTGTTCGCAAAGATGGACGCGACATGTTCGAAAGGATCTATGTAAGTCACGCCTGGGAATTATGCGAGACGTACTTTATTTTTCCATCGTACAAAAGAGGCGTACTCTCCACCACCTCCTAACACGAGCGAATCCTCTCTGACGTCACCAACTGGTCCGTCAGTCCTCGCAAAGCCGCCCGCAACGGAATGCCGGGGAAACAAATGAAAGGAGAGGAGAGCCGCATCCCATTTTGTCCCGTCCCGTCGTCTCTTTCCGAATAAAAAAAATAAAATCGGAAGAGAGAGAGAGAGAGAGAAGTGGCGATCGGATCCATTCCATTCACACACACACACACGCATGTACAAACACATGGGGTTTTTTTATGTTTGTATTTAGAACGCGCGCGCCAGCCGTCCTTTTCATCAGCGGGGGTGGAAAAACACGCGTCGGGGAAGAGAATTGATCGCGGAGCAGGTGGGCCATCCCTCTCTCATTCGCACATACTGCCAAATAGGACACTTCTCAAACCCGCACCGCAATTGAAACGCTCGCCGACATGACAGGGGGGGGTTCGGGGAGATGTTGACGGTAGGTGAATCGAGTGAGAGAGTCCATCCCTAGCACTTCAAAATGGGCGAAGGAGTTTTAAGAGAGTGACGGAGAAATTGCGTCGTCGAAAACGTTATGGGGATAAAGCATCGCGATCGTAAACAAAAATACAAGGTTCGCAGATTCGATCAGACCAAAGTCACGCGATAAGTACGCCTTAAATGCTATTTATTAAACATCATTCAACTCGGTTATTCATATTGGGAAGATACCTTTCCAACTATTTATTAAACATCATTCAAGTCGGTTATTCATATTGGGAAGACACCTTTCCAGCTATTTATTAAACATCATTCAAGTCGGTTATTCACATTGGGAAGTCACCTTTCCATAACAAAAGGCATTAATGTATAAGCAATACTTTCTCTTTATATTACGAAGATACGCAGGAAACAGTATAGAATAAGAATTAAATTTTTAAAATAAAAAGTTCTTTACTAAGCTAAAAACGTAAACATCAATTACGAAGATGTGCAGGGACAGTATAGAATAAAAATGAAAATTTAAAAATAAAAAGTTATATAGTATGCTAAAAACAAAAATCCCGTATTAATGATGGAATTCGTCAAAAAGTTTGTTTTTGCTTTCTCATATACGAAGTATATTGAGAAAGTATGTAATCGCGAGAACGTTCTATCTCGACATTTTGATGGAAATGCAGTAATACCCCGGTATACGTCGGAGATGCGTTCCTCAAAAATGCAACTTATAACTAAACAACGTATAGCGAAACAAAAATTACCATAAGAACTATGATAAAAGTTAGGGGTTACGTTCCTGGCGGATATTTTGACACACATTTGTTTCTCAAATAATACATATCAATACAGTACATTGGACATACTATGTTATCGCTATGTGTTTACCACTCATTGCTACTAGGGTTTAATATACATTTTATCGTAACAACGAGTAACCAACTGCACTAATAAATTCAGAAATCACCGAAAACAATTGTCTATAGTGTGATGGAGCACAAAAATTGTTTCTTTACTTACACGTACACTGGTACGCACTTTAGAGCACTTTTCAAGCAGTTTCGCAATCCAAAGTATATATCCAATATCTCATGAGATATCAACGCAAACGTAAACCGGGATGAAAGGAAACACAAAATGTTAGACAAAACTGTTCACAAAGCTCTCTTATAGCTGTCTGTCGCTCAGAAATAGGTTTCTACACATCGTCATTATAATTGGGACAGTCCCTTGTATCCCCTGTGTATCTTGTGGACCACCTAACCCATAGTGATCTCTCAAACACATGGCCAGCATATGTTTATTCTGAGTATGATTTCAAACGAATTGATAAACATGAAATTAAATTAATTCATATAAATAATAATAAACATGAAATTAAAAGCCGAATAGAGGATTTTTATTGTTATATTTATAATTTATGCACCGCAATTGGAATTTCTGAAATTTTGCTTTTGGTATTTCACAAACGACGTATATGCGAAGCGACACAACTTATAACGAAACATGTTCCTTAATCTATTGGCGACGTATATGCGGAACAACGTATAGCGAGGTTTTACTGTATACGTTTTAGGTGTAGCTGACAATGAGTCCGAAAAAGTGATTTTCGCAATGCCGTCTGTGGGTCTGTCTGTTCACGGCTCTAGAGCCTAAACAATATAGCGAAAATGAATGAAATTTCGTACTAGCGCATTTTATCATGCAGAATAGAAGCTATGAAGAAATAGTTGAAATTGCTCAATGATTAAGGAAAGTTTATTCTACACATTTTTAAAAACAATTTGATTTTCTCATAAACACCTCTAAATATTTTGATCAAATTTCGTACAGTTACTTGAGTTTACGTCTTCAATAATAATAGTACAAATTTCTCAAAAAATGAATATAAGGCTAGTTTACTTGTATTCTTGGACAACTTTAATAACAATTTGATTTTCTTAAAAACGGTTACAACGATTTTGATAAAATTTCGTACAGTTACTTGAGTTTACGTACGCAATTATACTACATGGTTCATATTTCTCAAAGAATGAATATAAGGCTAGTTTATTCTTGGACAATTTTAATAACAATTGGATTTTCTAAAATAACGGCTCATACGATTTTCATCAAATTTTGTAAATTATTTAAGTTGATGTTTGTAACGATTGTACATAGTTCATATTTTTCAAAAGATAATTAACGACGCATCAGTATATGAGAAAGTTTGTACAATGTGTACTGTACCGATTTTTACAATATGTTGCATAAACATTCTCATATACTACGTACGCATCTGGTCTAACTACATTCTTTCCTGGCTGGAATGAACTCATACTGCTACAGAACCGCAGAAAATGTCATCTGTACGTAAAAGGCATTAATATATTAATAACCATGTATATGTGAAAATCAAACTTTAATAAATAGTCATATCATGCATAAATATCAAGTACTGTGCGGATTGGCAAAGGCACATAGGCGCCGAGGCATTATTGCTTTTTATTTTGAGTAACTACCAAAATGATAAATACTTGTAAAACGAATTTTAACCGCTCTCTATCAGAAAGATAAATCACAATTTAGTAATCAGAAGTGAACGCTTATGCATAATCAACCGTAAATTTAAAATATTTTACCACGAAAATCGAAGTTACTCCGAAGAAAACATACACAGAACTTACTTCCAAAAACATGCTCGTCTTTAAAAATTGACTACGAAAATAGAGAAATGAACGTAGAACTACTCGAGAGAATAAACAGCAAAGAAGAGATTTGTTTAGATACCCCGAGATAGCGACATGGTAAGCTATTCCTTTAAGGTATTACGTATGCGCCGCAGAATTCTTGTCTTACTAAAAAGACAGAGAGAGGATTGAAGTGAGAGATAGGGAGAGAGAGGGGGGGGATAAATAGAGAGAGGGGGGGTTAAATAGAGAGAGAGAGAATTCGAGAGAGAAATTTTGAGAGATAAAGAAATAGGGAGATATAGAGAGAAAGGGATATTGAAATTAACAGAGATAGGAAGAGAGAGAAAGAGCATGACGCTAGAAAAGGATTTTTTAAGAAAGAGGGAAAGGGAGATACAGCCACTACCGAGCGGATAATGAATACATGGTGTGGTAAATGTATGAGGAAAAGCCTCTGGAGTGTGTAAGGGGGATGTGTGGTTTATGGGGCGGCTAGAAATGAGAGAGAGAGAGGAGAGGGAGGGGGAGAGAGGGAGAGAAGGAGTAATGGTGGGGTAGAGGGAAGAGACTAACAATAAGAGGATTATGAGGAGGAAAACCGCGAAGTGTACCTCTCTCCTCACCTCAAACTGGAAACGAAGAGATAGTAGCCATGCAAAAGAGATAAGGAGATGAGTAGGACTGAGAGAGGCATTGTTATTAATGTGGCACAGCCAGGGGCGTCGAATTGGGCGTTTTTTTTCCCGAAAACCGTCTACACCGAATGCCTGGTAAATATTTAAGCGCGATAGTACCGATAGAAATCTATCCTGTTATCAACTTATCACTCCCGTTAGATAGGCATGACAACTATTTACATATTCGATATTCTTCCCTCAAGAAACCTGTAATGTTTTATATACCAGGGGTTTTTAAAATTTTTTTCAGATTATGCAATCCTATAATTACAACGTGAAATTTTTCGGAGACCTTTATATACGTAAATTCTCTACATTTTAAATGCAATATTACCAACACTGCTGGTATAACACGAGTATTTCAATTTAACTTCCTGGCTATACTTTTGAGAAAAATTCTTTGTATTTCGCATAGTTTTAAAATACATAGCCTGAAAAATGCAAATATACGCTCATAGGACTCCCTTTTAAAATCGATGGCTCTCGATCGATCCACAAAAAATAATGAAATCATGGTTTTAACTACTGAATGTGAATTTTCGATTTTCTAACTAATTTAATTTTTGTATTTAGACAGGGTAAGAAATTTTTTGTAAGGCGTATTAAGTGTTGCCGAGAATATCAAAGTGATATTTTTATACTCCTAAAGGTAGGCTGTAGTTGCTATTGCTATTAGAAGAGCTCAGTGCCGACGAGCCTAAAGTACACATAGGTTACCGCTGCAAACACCATAAAGTGCAACAGTAACATGCCGTTTAATCTTTTGTTATATCATGACTTTATGACGACAAATTTATACTGCTAAGAACTCAACCAACGATGAAAAAATAATAATGAGCGCCTTGTACTATTCTTTGTGAATATATATCATTTAACGTAAAATAAACGAATTGAATTATTTATATGCACACGTTTTCAGTTGAAAACTGAAGCATTATTTTACCAAGTTAATCCGAAAGAGTATAAAAACAGTCCATTTAATTGTATGTTCCACAAGTTAATGTTGCGAACGCGTAGTAGATTACGATACTAAGCTTTTAACGGTAACATTAGAGTTAATAAATTATCCTCCGTAATGGATTAAACGTTTTCAAGCGCTTCATTGAAAAATAATTCATTGCACGAGAAAGTTGTGTGAAAACCATCGGGAGAAAATTTATCAAAAATTAATGCAACGCAAAAAAAATCAGACAAATTTTTTTGCGAGTGGAATCCATAACGAATTAATTAATTTCACTCCGAAACAATCGTCAGACCGAACAAAATTAAACCGATTCTACCAAATATCCGTTATTGTTTTGTCGTTTTGACCTCCATGAATTTGCATCCAGAAACGAATAAGTTGGTAAATTATGATTGATACCATTTAATTTCTCGGCCGCGGATTGGATTCGAATTGTTTCGTCGTCGTTAATTTTTTCGGGACATTGAATTTCCGGAAAATCGGTCGAAATGCGTATCAGCGTCACTTAAATTAATAACAGTGTCGCCTTGTTTCACCGCTTCGATTTATATTCACGCTCACTTACGCGCCCTTTCCACGCAATTAGATAAAGAGTTTTTTTTTATAAGATATCGATTGTTTTTGCAATGAAAGGACATACATACTCCCCACCCGTAGTTAAGTGGCCGGTATTAATTCGAAAACGCGTTTTTTATGCACGATTTCGGCGCATAACAAATCGAGATCATGCGGTTGGGTGCCTAAAAGACCGATGATAGGCTCTTTAATATGCAAACGACTAAATCTCCATTTTTAATGAAGTGGACACGGAAAATATCTAACCTGCCTAGTACCATTACTGCCTAGTACCATTACTTTTACTTATCATATACGAAGTATATTGAGAAAGTATTGTAATCGTGAAAAAAATTCGACCTCGAGATTTTTAAGGAAATATACGTTTTAGGTGTCGCTGAATCCGAAAAAGTGGTTTTCGCAATGGCGTCTGTCTGTCTGTTACTGGCTCTATAGCCTAAACGGTAGAGCGAAAGTGAATGAAATCTCGTACTTGGGCATTTTATCATACAAAGCAGAGGCTATAAAGAAATGGTTGACATTGCTCAATAATTAAAGGAAGTTTATTCTACGCATTTTAAACAACAATTTGGTTTTCCCAAAAACGGCTAGAATGATTTTGATCAAATTTCGTACAGTTACTTTATATTACGTCTTCAATAATACTGTATAGTTCATATTCCTCAAAAATTAATATAAGGCTAGTTTATTCTATGCAACTTGAACAATAATTTGATTTTCTCAAAAACGGCTAGAACGATTTTGATAAAATTTCGTACCGTTACTTGAGTATACGTCTGCAATAATACTACATATTTCATTTTACTCAAAGAATGAATATAAGGCTAGTTTATTCTTGGGCAACTTTAACAAAAATTGGATTTTCTAAAAACCGGCTGATACGATTTTCATTTTCTAAAGATACTTAACTAAACGACGCATTAATATATGAGAAAGTTTGTACAATGTATGTTGTACCGATTTTTCTTATTGCACAAGTATCATAAATGCGTCTATCGGACGTTTTTTTCTGGTAAACTGATTTATTTGGATTCGATTGCGGGTTTCAAATTAAGAGATAAAATTGAGGTCTGAATTCGTATGGCTTTCGCTATTTTTATGTTGTTACAGTGGGCATTACGCATTAGGCTGGCTTGATAGCTTAGTTGGTTAAAGCACCTAACCGGAAAGTGGGACACTCGGGTTCGAGTTCCAGTCGAGTTATGTACTCATGTATATAAGTTAAATTTCCATCCTTTCACTCTTGTTATTTAACAGGTAAATTCTGATTGTGAGACAAAATATGGGTGTTTTCCGCTTTGCCTCAATGAGGACATATAGTGTGGTAAGGTTTACTAACTGAGTTAGCCCTTACTTCATCGTAAATGCCCTAATTGGAGAACGGAGAATTATTACAGTCTGCCTTGGTAGCTTAGTTGGTTAAAGTAAGCGGGAAACTAGGGTTCGATTCCCGATCAATTACGGAATTTTTCTCCTTCTCTATCTTCGCATTTGTGATCAGTCTTATGCACTCATGCATATAAGTTAAATTTCCATCCCTTCACCCTTGTTGTTTAATTTTAACGTATGCTAGCGCAAAGTAAAACGAACTGACAAACCATTTCAATCCGATGGCGATGGGAATGATGTGATATTTAAATACTTCAATCAATTGAATAATAGAGTTATCTATTTCAGCCTCACTTAGGTATGGCAAACGATCTTACCAATAGGCACAAAAATTTTGTAATAATCAGACGTGCATTTTGACTACAAAGCAAAAGGTGGAAGGACGTTTTCTTAAAAATTTTCAGGTTTCTGTCTTTGGAATGTAGATACAAAAAAATTGATTGTCCACAGACGGTCAGACCACTGTAGCACGTTTTTTCTCACATAAATGAGATCGATAATTCTTTCTTGAACAAAAAAGCAATTTCAAAAACACGATTCATATAAACTCAAGTCAAAGTCTACTCTGAATTTAGTTAAATTGCTATCTATTATTTATCTGCAAAAGGGTTGGCTTCAGAATGAATGATCCCGCGCAAATAATCTCGATGGAAATAAAAGAAGTGAGAGACAATTTCCTTTGTTTTCCTTCTCACCGTTCTTCCGAACTCGTTTATTTTTAATCTCGCTTCTCGTTTCATTTGTCTTGTTTATTATCGACATCTCCGCCCGTCTCCATTATCGGCGTTTTTTTATAAATGAAAGTTTCTGTTTAAATCAATATCGGGAATGTTACCAAGTTTTGCGTTACGCCGTTGGAGAAGAACTTCACTCCCAAAGAAATAAACTTTCGATGCCGATAATGTGTACGTTTCTTATTTTATCTTATGTTCCGTTTCATTTCACCGATCTTGTTAAAATATTTTCGTCGAAAAAAAGAGCATCGCTTTGCAATGGAAGAAAACGCCGGACTCTTCCCCTCGGGTTGTTTCGGAAAGAAAGAAAAGACTAGTTAAAATAAATTTACACAAGTCTCGACTGAAATCGGCGCTCGAAAAACAAAACAATACGTTGATTTGAAAATGTGGCAGATACTATTTCATGTCGACTTTGGTTCGTGTTTATCGCATAATATCCAGCAAGTTATATGAAGCCAGTGAGTTCTCGAATAAGCTTTAATACTGAGAATCTTTTATGTAAAAAAACATGACGAGTTCTGTATCTTGTCGCCAATTGACTGATAATCGCTAATAAAAGAGAATTTTATCTATTAGCCCATGAATTTTTATAAAACTATACAGAATGAATTTTTACGATGTATTTATGGTAATACATCAGGGAACATTAATAACGTAGCAAACATCAAAGCCGGCATTACACTAATTGGCATCGCTACTCATTGGTCAAACAATCTATTAAGCAGGAAATGAAGTTACCGTAATGAGGTATTTATCTATTATAGCCCATATTGGTGATTAATTGAAAGGACTTTCATGTATGCGACTTATCAATGATACGGAACTGAAAAATGACTATGGAATCAGTTATCTGTTAAGGGCCTTATTTAATGAAGAGGTAGTGAAGCAAAATGTGCAGTTAAGCTTTTATATCGCGAAATAATTCATAATTATAATACTGCTGTTGTTATAAGTAACCAAACTATCCTCAGAATGATGCATATAGCATCTATGAAATAAAATAAATAAGGTGTACTTTCTATAAGGGCAACTAAATCGTTCAAACAGCAAAATCTTTTTCTTAATTGTCTCGGGCATCTCCAAAAGCCACAACAAGGTTATAAAAAAACTTTGGATTATCAAAAATATTTAAATCTACCCTTTGATTGAAAAATACTTGGATTATACAAATAACCTATGCAAAACCAAGTGGATGATTCTCTGGTTCTCATCTGTTTCTCGTTTATCAACGTAATTTAAGTATTCAAGTTGGTTGTTTCGAAACCGTTCGTTAGGATAGCAGTTTTCTTTAGAATTTATTCGTGCTAATACGTACACGTAATAGATATTGGAACTGCTCCTAAGGCGCTGGAACTACGTATCGCGAGAATGAAACGGTGAGAAATGGAGCCACTTGGAAATGCAAGAGATGGTTTAGGCGAAGAAGAGAGGGGAAGAGGAAGGAGAACAGTAGGAAGGAGAGATGGAAAAAGAACCTCGAAGGAATAAAATGGCAGTGAATGGAAAGGGGACCTATAATGCCATGTTGTCCTATGAAAAGTATTTGCCTCGTTGACAAGCAAAGCAACAGTAACGAGGGAGAGGTGGAATTGGAGGAACAAGAGCGGAAGAGGGAGAGAAGGAAACAAAGAAGGGCACAGATGGAGCATGGAGCCTGCGGTCCGCATACAGACCTCTTAATGCCTCCTTACTGCGGCCCTTATGTTACACCGTTTACGTACAAAATTAATATATGATTCATACTTCGTTTTACCGCATTCAAAATGATTACTTTAGCATAATTTGAACCATAATACAAAGCGTTTCACTAACTGTTGCTCTTAATAAGTAAACGGTTGCTAACTTATCAAGATAAAAGCTGCTTTACCTTACTGCGGCCCTTCCCAAAAATCCATAATGCTCGTGTGCCTCATTGAGTTGTACGTTTGTGCAGAAAAATGGGGGGAGAAAATAATGGCAGGGCTGGAGAGAATTAAAAAATAATGAGGGATAAAAAATACAGAAAATAAAGAAAAGAAATAAAAGGAAAAGAGAAAATAAGAGAGCGGAGGGAGAGAAGGAAAGAAAGATACGTGGAGAAAAGGGAGAAGTAACTAATGCGGGGAGATATGACGAAAATACTGAGAAAGAGATGAGAAAGGAGGAAATATAGAGGAAGGCAGAGGCGAAAGAAGAAATATTCCGAGCAAGAAAAAGAAAACAACAAAGATGGAGGAGGAATAGGCGAGAAAGAAGGCAGACAACTTTATTTAAGAAGGAATTGAGAGCTGTATTCCCTTCCGTCGAGTATGAAATAAGTTACATATATAATTTGCATATTTGATTTGTGGAACAAACAAATACTACAAAAATGTTTGTGCGTTTTAAAAAAGTCTTGATTAACGCAGAAAAAATCCGAACGCGGAAAACACCGACGAATAGCAGAGAGGTTTAAAAAATGGCGAAAAAATCGTAATCACTTTCGAAAAAAACGAGAAAAAATGTGTATGTATACAAAACAGAAATATACAACCATACAAATACCAGGAAGAATGAGAAGAGAGAGAGAGAGACATAGAAAGAGAGATAAGAGGGGAAAAGTGCTCGAGACAGACAGACAGACAAACGACTTTACTTAGGGCGAAACTGAGACCACATAGTCCCTTCTTACATTTAACCCTACGTTATGAATTGCAAATGACAATAAAAATAATAACATATAAGCATACAAACAGAAGACCAATACCTGAAACTAAACAAATGAAAAAAGAACAAAAAAACACAATTAAGAGATTGAATTACAAATTCGGAAACTTCTAAAAAGAGAAGACTAAGTATTTGTGGTAAAAACCTAGGAAGGACCTGACATGGCCAACCTAGTAAAGAAAAGAGAGAGAGAGAGAGAGAGGAAGAGAGTGATAAGGCGTTTCTGGTACTCACTTCGAATGTGAGGAGGGAAAAAGCGTCACACGGGTTCGGGAATTAGCTAGCGCCATGACACAGAAGTGAAAGGAGAGAGAGAGAGGAGGTGGGAGGAGGAAGAGGATGGCTTTGGGAGGAGATTTAAGGGGGAAGTCGCGTGGGTTTGAAGTCTGGAAACGGTGAGTGGAGGTGGAGAAAATCGGTGACGCAAAAGTGAGAGTAGTCGGCGTAGCGAGGAACAAATGGAAGGAGTTGGGGGATGCGACGGAGGCGTTAAATAGGATGACGCTTCGTCTGAAGAGGGTTTTAAGGGATTTTTTTTTCTCTCTCTCTCTCCCCTTCTTATTTCCTCTTGAGGGAGTTGCTACGGTCGGATAGGAGAAAAAGAAAGGTCGAACAGATAAGAGACATCCCTGCGAAGCGTTTCATATTATTTAAATACGAAATTTTCCTGTTCATAACTAGATCAAGACTTGTCACCATGCCCGTTATAACCTGGTTTGCCAGCTCAAATTCGTCAATGACCCGGAGATTTCCTAATTTGACCCGAAGAGTCTCATAGGTGAAGAAAATGAAGTATGTTTACTGTTTTTAAATGTTTAATACGCAAGAGATAATTAGTTTTCATGTAAATGTGGACATCATTTATTTATTGATCTATTCCACAGAAAAATATCCAAAATACAGTAAAATTCAAGATTTAACAATGCTAATAATAAATTTCAAGTATTAATTAATAGGACAATAAATTTAACAATTTACGCATACAAGGAACTAGAAGCCACTGAGTATAAATGCAGTTGAGACTACTCGTTTGTAACTTTTTGTAAAAGTGGGTTAATTTCTGTAAACCCTTCATAAATTACATTACATATATACAGTGGCGGAATTGGAAAATTTCCGCCCCTAGGCCAAATTTTTTTCGCCGCCCCCTCCATTTTTTTTCGATAAATTGATTTAATTTAAATATTATTCCGGTGAAACTATATATTATTTTGTCCGTATTTATGGTTAGATCCGTGACGAGTTTCGATAGGTTGATTCCAATGATCTCTCGTGATTTCGAAGTGATTTTCTTCGTCTGTCTTTTGTCTACTCACGACATTCAATAAGAGCAGTATTATTCCTTTATCGTCTCCATTGTATAATTGTTTAATAAAAATGTTGTGTTAAATCGGCAATCGTTGGGTTGCCACGAAAAGGAAATTTATTCCAGAATAAACTTGAAACTTTGTGTTTAAAAGTTTAATTTTGAGAAAATGTGGTCCATATTGGAAGACTGGACTCAATAAAAATGAATATATAAATATTTCAAAACTTGAAAAATTTTAATTTGATAATAACAGAAAAAATTACATACTTGTCCAATATCTATTCTGAAATACAATTTTTTCAAAAATAAAATGAAATAAGCAAAACGGACCAGAAAAATCGGAAATATATTTTAAAAATTAACTTAAAATAACTTGAACATTAACAGTTAACAAACTTTTATCAACATTTTCATATTTCATCTATTTCCCAAAAAACCACGAGGCTGAAATTTTTTGTATATATTAAACAAAATAAATGCTTAGAACGAGATTATAGAAATTTCGACATCCGCTTTTCTTCATCCGTAAAAAATTCCTTAAATTTAAAAAAATAGTCCATCGTATAAACTTCGACTTCGACCTGAAGAAGCCGGCGGCAGTGTCAGCGAAACGTCACCTCTCTAGACCAGGGGCCGCAAGTGGCTCTTTAAGGATTTTTGTGCGGCTTTTAACAGCAACTCTCTCTCTCTGATAAAACCTCCAAGAAAGAAATTGACTTCGTAAATTATTTTAATAGAAATTGCAGATAACTAAAAACGTATGGACGCATTCCGTAGAATAAACGTTTGGTTTACAGAGATAATTCCAAAAAGTAAAACAACAGCAAAGGTTAAGGAGGTGAGAATCGCCCCCCACCCCGTCAATGACTGCGGCTCTTCTTATGATGCGTTTTACACATAATTTGAAAAAGTGGCTCTTCTTAGGAAAAAGGTTGCAGACCCCTGCTCTAGACGAACGCTGCGGAAATCCCGATAAAACTACGGATCATGGAGACAACACGCGGCGAAAGCCTTCGTACTAAGATCGTATAAACAATTTCATTACACAATATCATTCGTGAAAGTTCGTCTTAGCACTGAATAGTGATTTTTATAAGCCATAATTCCCCAATTCGAGTAACTGCGCGAAAATTCAAACAAAATTTAAGGTATGAAAAAAAGGAAAAACAGTAAAAATAATAGAATTAATTAAACATAACGGGATGGTGAAGTCGCATTCTTTTAAAATATATCAAGATTTTTCAGATTTAAGATTGTGTATTGTGCAAAAAATATATAAATAACCGTATATCCCGCACATGAAGCTCCCGAGGCGTGTACCAGCTTTGCATGACAACGCTGAGAGGATAACCTGACACGAAAACTTCCAAAGAGTCGGAGGAACGTCGTACCGTCGAAATTGTCTCTGTCTATTATTTTTGGAATTATTGATTATTAAATCGGAATAGTTAATTGTGATGATTTTTCCATCGAAAGTTACACTAATACTCTTTTCCATCCCCGTCATGAAATACCGTTTTAATTATCATTCTTGAATCAGACCGCCCCATATCCCCGCCGCCCGCAGGCCATGTCCTGCTTTGGCCTTATTGTAAATCCGCTAATGCATATATATATATATATATATATATATATATTCAGTGCTCGAAATGGAATTTAACGAAACGGAACGCTCGGGAGGAAAATATTACAATTCGGAACTAATCGCCGATATTTTTGATACATGTGATCGTTCCGGCTCATTCCGAGCACTGAATTTATTACATTAAAATACGGGGCATGCGGCTACCCTAATTGTATCTGAAATCAATATATCTGTTTTCATAAAAAATACGGAACAAAGTGCGTCCCGTATTGATACCACGCCGTACGCGGGACATTTGAGGAAAAATTGGGGACGCTCGTAAAATACGGAACATGTGGTCACCCTAGGAGTGTCACTCTGGTCCGTATATGTTGTTGACCCGGAAAATTTACCCTTAACCCGGAGACCAGTCCCAAAACCCGGAGAGTTGGTAACCCAGGTTATAACCCTTTGTCTGATTTGACTGTATCACGTACGGGCAATGTTACTGGTGTGGCTTATAGTTTCGTATACTTAGCAGTGTTTTCCCAAGTTTTTGCTGTATTGCGTTGAGAATACCATCACAATTGATCTGAAGAAGAAATTGAAATTGTACTTTTGGTAAGAAATTCAAATGGAAAATGTGGAAACGTGAAAAAATCTGCTATGTCCGGGAATCGAACCAGGATCTTCCACTTGTCGGACGGATATTCTATCACTGAACTATCGTAGCAGACTAGTCCTGTTTCAGAACGAGAATATTTTCTTTCCATCAAGAAATTCAAAATTTAGAAGACTGTTAAAGGATCAATACAAAGGTATCTTTTACCTAACCTTTACACTTTCAAAAACCAATCCAGAAGGCGTAACTTTGCAGTGTTCTATGCTGAATAATAGATTGAAAAGGGAAAAGTTTACGATTTCCGCATAGGGTCATTATTAACACGATGTTGGTAACAACAGGTGGAAAATTTCCATTACACGATTAACATATAAAGGGTTTAATAGGACCTTATACAAACATTCATGCTAGCAACAACCACCGCCAGAAATTGCAAATTATAATGTCCTAATTCATGGAATTTCTCCGTAATCAAAATTGAAAAACAATATCTATATTCTATAGTTATTATGTTTTCTTTCTGTGTATTCTGATTCTTTTTTATGCATTTCAGGTGATTTTTCTATCTTCTCCATTGGATATACATATTTCCTTCAATTGTCAATTGTCTAAAATCATCGGAATATAACGAAAAAATAAAGCTTTAATGTAAACTAATTTAATGGCTCTAATGGTTGAAATTTTACCCTTGAAAGCTGAATTTAAATAAATTCATACCCTACGTAACACGAAAACAAGCGAATACATTTTATATCAGTGGTTTCTTGACTCGTTTTCCTTGTTACTGTGGCAAAAAATAAACAAAAAATGATACTGTATACTAAGCATCGAGTTTCATTCTACTGCAACCCATATATGGTTCAATATCAAAACATTTAAAACGTCAAAACGGGTATTCTATTTCTTCCGTAAAAAAATCAAAATTTTGAACAAAAAACGTACCCATTACCTTAATAAAACAGCTTGGATATCAATCGCTGATTATATCAAGATTTAGGGTACATCTGCAAAGGTTTCACGTGTGAAATTTACAGTAAGACCTCGATAACCGTCGTTAATTTGTTCGTGGAATCCCAGACGATTATCGACACGACGATAGTCGAAACGGATTTTCCCATAGGAACAATTTCATAGGTCAATAATTCGTTCAAAAAGACCTTAAGCGCATCATATAAAACTGAATTTTTAGGCCTCAGTTTGCTTGAAATTTTAGACTTTGCGTCATTTTCATTCATTCACTTCTAGTTTTATTTGAAGGCGTCACATTTCTGAACCTTTTAGCAGCATTGTCACTAACACTGCGTTTTAATTAATTATAAAGTATTTAAGAAATATGTTAACTGTTGACAGCAGTAATGCAGAAATCCGCAAAGGAATGTTTTGCTGGTCTTTGTTTATCCTTGTCAATTTCAAATGCTATCACTCTAACATGATCGACTGAATGTTCTCCGAGAAGGGGCGCAGCGCACCGTTTCTATAGATCAGGGGTGCCCAGCATGCTGCCCGCGGGTCGTATGTGGCCCACCACGTAATTTTATGCGGCCCACCGCCAGTGTTTCATAGTTTTCAAAACTTTTTTCATATATTTTAATTAACTACCAAATATTATTTTCCGTGTAGCAAAATCTGTTAAGATATCTGACGTTGAATTGTGACCTCTTAGTAAATATTATTTCTCGATTCAGGTCTTCTTTTTAATGCTGTTTTTGATTTTTTTTTCTCACAGATATATCTGAGACTGAATTCCATCATGACTTTTAATATTGAAATTTTAACCCTAAAAAGCTAATTCCAACTTTATTTCCACGCATATGGTGCCTAAGAATCTCTAGGTAACTTACGACTTAACTATAATCCATTGTCCACGGAAGGGTTCACTGCCATCAATGCGGTCCCCAACCATGCAGAAAATGTTGCCCACCACTGCGATAGCAATCTTTCTCTCAGTCACAGTACAATCTTTATCTTATTCCTTTGTCTGCTTCATTCAAAAATTGCGACGGAACTTATTCATTTTTTGTACCACTTGGTGACAACCGACGGTTGATCGAAACAACATTATCGATGGCAACTGTTAACGAGGTCCTACTGCATTATGTTAAAGGGTACAACCGAAAATTCCAAAAAAAATACAAAAATTTCCGTTTTCAAGAAGCGTTTCCGACCCTTTTTTTCATCTCATAAGATTCTGAGCAATTTTTATAAAACTATACCTTATAAAAAAATATCTTTAATCCGTAACCTACTTCTACTATAATATATTTTGAAGTGTGTGTTTGTGTATTTGTGTGTTTGTGTGTTTGCTCATGGAACTCCTAAACGGTAAAAGCTAGAATAACCAAATTTGGTAAGATTCTTCCTTACATCCTAACTTAGCGAATTGTCAAGGTTTGGTCAACCGAGATTAATCAGTGCTGCCAATATAGGGGATTAACTTTTTTCCATAAGATAACACGTATGAATCGATTTCTTGACTTGCAAGGTATTCTTCCTTCAAGCATAAAAATACATAAATATGGACCGATTTTTTCGTTTTTGCTTTATTCGACGAATAAAACTCTATACTATCTTATTCCTACGAAGTTTACATGTTACACGGTCGAAGTTTCCAGAAATATGCTATTTGTTTCGAAATGTTGTGGATTTTTCGTACCCCTCCTGGGCGTTGCCAACCAAGGCGGCCATCATTGTTACCTCCGATTCAATTAGCTTCAATGAAGCTTACAAATAGACGAAAGTTTAGCGTTATTCGATTCGCACTTTTGTTTAAGCAACAAAACGATCGATGTTTATGGACAGCAACGTAAATAGATACTGATCATTATTCAGGAAGCGTTTATAACGATTGATGAAAGTACTTGAACCTTCTTTCGTCTATTGAATACTGGAATCTTACATTTTTTGTAAAATTATTATATTTTACATTATAATGTTTATTAACGTAAATAATCTCACGTATCTGGTGTACATTTACCGGAGTCAGTGTTCGATCATGGACAACTGTACGTTGCTTTTTCAAGCCATAAAAGTAAATATTTCAGCGAGGCATAATTACACAAGAAATGAAGCTGGATTTGGCGAAAGTAGTATGATAGGAAATAAAATTATCGTTATATTTGAATGCAATAGGCTCGGAAACGGATTGTTACAAGCAAATATGATTAATTGTTAAGAAAAGCTAATTGTAATTTAAAAAGTATGTACTATATATTTTAAAGAGTTTGTATGTTGCGCTGTAGTAGCTTCTCTAAATCCATAGAAATTCAAAGGGAAATTCTGCTAGTTTAAAATATACGTATAACCATGAAGTAGAAAATTTAATCATTTAAAGCCGTATCCAAGGTGAATTAATTGTGTCAACCAATTGTATGCATAAAGCTAATCTGGATTACGGGACGACTTTTAACTTTAAAAATCACTTAGGGTTTGAGGAAATGTTATGCCATGAGACTGCAAAAAAAAAGACTGGGTTAATTTAATATGTGAGCATAAAAAATTCATAGGAATGGATTCAAAAATATCCCTGTACTATAACGAACAGCTATTCATTAAGCATCGGTTTGGAGAGTGAGAAAGGCGGAAGGAACTGAATACAAGTCTAGCAGGATGCGGGAGAAGAACAGAAAATGGAAGTGGTAGGTGATGAAGGGCTGAGGTGAATAATGAACACGGGCGCTGATGGAAAGCGTTAGGCGTAGTTGAGCTAATTGCTATGAGCCGCGCTGTAATATAAGCACTAATTTCGGCTTTGATAACATTCGGCGACGTTAGGACATCCGCATTTCTTTTGGTGGGAGTTTTAAGGAGCTGTGATTGAAGGATAAGGATTTAATGCGTGCAATTTCGCGATTAATTGGAGTACATTGTGGAAAAAGTAACTTTTACTCACTTTGAGGAACTCAAAAACGCTAGAAAACAAAAAAGGATTGTTATATTTTTACATGTCAATTTACAATTTCTTAATTATAAGCATCAGCAATAAGAAATAATAATGAAATAAATTCATTACAGGTAATAAGTTAATGGGAGGTAATGATTATGTCAAAAGTACGAGGCAAGAAATTGAAAATATAAATTAATTAATTAATTCATTCGTGAAATTCTATTTCCTGCGTTGTTCATAACTATTCTAGTTATGGTAAAATCGTGTTTAATTCTAAACAAACAATTAGTAAACTTACATTTATATTTTTAAATCAACTTTCCATTTGATTATAAAAATTTCATACGAAATAAAATCCTAGAATAATAATTAATGGGCTCAATATTCATATTCTAACAGGAGAACAACAAAATAAATGAAAAATTAATTATTCACTTACAAAATTACGCATTACTTTTATATTTACTCTGTTGACGATATTAGTTTTCAAATATCATCGATGGAATCAAGGCTCCATTTTGCGGAATTTATTCATCACAACCACAGAAAAAAAATCCTGAAACATTCATGAACTGGGAGTTACAGAGTTTTTCACGAATCTCAAATATTAAAATCTAGAATTTGACTGGTACGACAATTACTAGAAATTTCAGCTGTGTAAATGCAAATCGGTAGAAACCACGAACAAATAAATCATCCATGATGAATAAAATTCATATCTGGAAACAGCATAAAGGTTTCCTCCCAGTGACTTCCAACTCATCCCCAATTAGGAGTCCCGACTTTTCTTTACCATTTTTTATATTTGATCGAAAATGGCTTCAAAACATATAGCGACGATTTTGAGAATAGATTTCACCAAACAAGCCTAATGAGAATCTACAATACCTACAATCAGAAAAGGAAAGAACAATAATATACAATTTCTACAATCCAATAGTTAATTAAAATAGAGAATTGATATCTAGTTTCGATGGATAACGTCACATTTGTACCTAATAATGGCTTTGTACGTCATATCCTTTGAATTGATTCTTTTCATCCTGTTTATTTCTCCGAACAGCTTGAGCAAAACTTTCCGAGTTTTAAATTCAGTATGCTAACAATTAATAGCTGTTAGCATACTGTTTTTGTTTGAAAAATGACCTACATAATTAGTAGCGGTATTCCTGCGGAAATTTTTAAAAATTACATTTTTTCTCTCGTAAATTTTATATCGGATTTTGTACCGATCATAAACACTTTCTTTTCACGGAAACATATAGCGGGAGACTAATGTCGGTGCAGTGGGCGCTGAACGGATAATTGCCGCTTCAAAATTTAACTCCAGGTGAGTGCACCCTTCCAGGTGCACGCTTCGCGGCAACTCAAGAATGGAAACTACGTTCATAACGATTTCAAAGGGCTTTTCGTCGTTTCTTTCACCTTCGTACCAATTTCCTTGGAGATTTTTAACGTTATTTCCAGAAAAAACTGCTTATTGCATTTCTCCACACTGTGCTCACTCGAAATATTTCTTTTATTTTCCGATACATTTTTCTCGTTTGTTTATTTATTTTATTTTTCACTAGCTCATAAATAGAACTTCACGACCTTTACGACGAGCGTAAAATGAAAATGGTGAATACATGCATTTCATCGGAAGGATTCGAACCTGCGACGTTAGCATCGTGAGCACGTTAACCACCCCTCTGCCAAGGCCGGCAAAAAAAGTATCAGCTTAAACGAGTCAGAATACGGAAAACCTTTCAGGAATTCTAGCTACCACGAGGATGATTCTCCATGTTTAAAGATACCGACCGCAACGTTGGATCAATTGCCAAACATTATTCATATTTTTCCTAAGCTTCGCAAAAAAATCTCAAAAACAAAAAGAAAAAAAACACTGACTGAAATATAGATTACCGAGAATTCATTAAGCTCTAGTACCATAATATGCTCAAATATAGAATATAATAGCGATATTTTCATCGTTATGAAAACTGGGTCAGATATCAACTTTTTTAAATGGCCTTTTAAAACTATTTGTATTCAGTCATTCCAACAGAACAAAATTTTTTTAAAACGTTAAGCTAAAATAAACATGAGCTATTTATTCGTCGGAATAATGAACTTCGAGTATATTCAAAATATGTAAAACTCCGAAATTGAACAAATAATTTAAGGATCTAACAGAAAAAACTTTTTAATATGACTTTAAGTTATTTTACTCGCATGAATGTCATTTTCAGCCGTGATAATTCATATTTTAGCCATGAATGTTTCGAGGTTAGTTGAGCATTCGCGCACGTTTCGGAAACATTAATGCTTCGAACGCTATCGTGCTCGTTCATCAGGTTATTTACGACTTCAAAAGTACTCGTCGCCGAATAAATCGCTCAGAACTCACCGACGATGAATCATCTATTCAGCAGACGATATTATTCATTTGAAAAAAACTATAAATCCACACGGAGTGCGTTAAAGCGTGAGTGTACTCATTATCCGGAAGAAAGAAACTCTTTCAGCGAGGGAAAAAGGGAAAATGACGGCCATTTGCGAAAGATAATTTATAAGCTTTCAAGTTGCAACGATACGTTCGCGGAAATTTTATGGCTTGGTCCGACGTCGAAATGCCATCATATGCAGTCGAGTCGGTGCAGTTAATTTCCCCTTGCAGGAGCAGATATAACGAACTTTACTTTCAAAAGTTTTACTTCGTAAGAAACCTCAGGAAACGCAATTTCACGACGAGTTTACTTTTAAATTATTACGGGTATTCTAGTCTGTTTTTTTTTGCCATGATTTAATTATGTAAGAGGATAGATGGAGAACCCGTCTGAAGACCAAGTACCATATGGGTTAAACGGGAGGCTCTTAAAAGGTCATATACCATGCAGCGTGGACGAGTCTAAAATTTGAGTGCAACTAATGGATCCTTGAATAGCGAGTAGTACTAAAGACGCGTGGAGTAATATGCATCAACAGCATGAGGCAGCGCTTTTTGACTCTTTTAAATTCATGCTATGCTATATGTATGACGCGTATGGAGCATAAAATGTGTCAAATACAATTAATCGAAAAAAGTACTCGTTGGCATTTATGCCATCCTTAAATTAGATGTTTTCAATATTTTAATATGTCATCTGAAATTTAGCAGTTAATTTAAATATTTTACACTAATTTTTTCCTTTTTCTAAATTGCACATACACTCATAATGCCTCAAGTGCTTCGCATGTGTTTTCCTGTATTCACACCTTCAAAATTAAGATGAAATCTGACGAAATTTAATAAATTAAAATTCATTTCTTAAAAGTAAAATTCAAGAATAAAGTGTTTTTAAATGGCCAATATGAATTATAATGCAAAAAATGCAGTTTAAAATTTAATTATTAGACAATTCCGCAGCTTTTCCTTTTAATCAATACATCGTAACACGCAAAAATCAGGAGGGGTAAGGGATTGGAGCCACGTAAAAATTGAGACAATTGCCAAGGAATTGAGCAACCAATCAGATTTCGCAAATGACAGGGGAAAGTGAAAGCATTCGGCGCGCAAAATATACATCCCGTAGCATGGATAAATAATTTAAGAAACGGATGAGTATTTCATGCAAAATCTGCTATTGACTAGTTGTATATGCGTAAATTAATTGAAGTTTTAATCAATGTTTTCGTTCTTTGTTAAGTAAGTCGGATAAGTAACAACCAGAGTACGGTTGTGGTATTTGAAGCAAGAGAATAACTTTTGTTGAAAATATCAGGTAGCCTCTGTTATAGATTCTTCCGCAAAGATCATACAATGGCATTTCTTGTAGACAAAGCACATAATAACGGTGTTTTTGCTTTCTCCATGAAAAAAATTGACTTCGAGATTTCAACGGAAATACACGTTTTGAGGTCCCTAGAACAAGTTTAGACTATTTTCGGAATGATGTCTGTGTGTGTGTCTGTGTGGATGTATGTGATTGTGTGCGCTCTAACTCAAGAAGTACTTGTCATATTAACACCAAATTTCATATATAACACTTTAGCATGAGCACAAAGAACTGATTAGTTTTTGGACTATAACGGTTAACCGCAAGTCGAGGTTTATTCGAAACCCGATTCGGTTTTTGCGATATTTCTCCGATAATGTCATTATTGTATACATTGACCATTACAAAAAATGTAGAAAATATAATTTCCTACATCTTTTATTTCAAACAATTTTCCATAGCAGTTATTGTTTAGGAATTATTTATAAATAATCGGTTTTTCGGTTTCCGTCAAATATCTCCTTAAAAACATCGTTATTGGTAATCTTCGTAAGGACCAAAGTTGTAGAGAATAATATTTCTTCCAAGTTTTGTTTGAAACTAATTTTCGTAGAACCATCCATTTCAGAGATATTTTGCTTTTTCTTAATTTCCAGTATACCGCGCCACCACCATGTAGCGGTGAATTCTGTAAACATTCAAAATATACGTAATTTACGGCAGTAAGGACGACTGTATTCTTTTACGATACGAAATGATAATTTTGCCTCATAATAATTGAAATATCTATACCCCAAATATGGAGAAAGTCATGTGTTGGCCACATCAGATTTTTTTCATGATAGAGCCTATTATCTTCAAAAATTAAATGTTCTTCACATACTAGCCAATTAATATCAAACTTTGTCTCCGAAAGCTATAAATATCCGAGTATGAAATAATTCCCCGTGATACCCCCAAATAACATCAATAAGTCATATCGAATGATTACCTAATTTCACCAGCATAGTAAAACAAATGTCAAAAACTTATAACTAAACCGACCATCAGACAGATAAGAGACCAAAGTTTAAAATGTGTATAAATCCTTACGTCGCCGAGATAAATTCCATATATCTACGAATAAAGAAAAATACAACAAAAGAAACACCTGGCGACGGGAACGAAACGGAAAACCGGGAAAGGGAAAGAGGAAAAAGTTTTAATAAAAAAATAACACATTCGGACTAAAAGCGCGTTTGGAACTGATAAAACGCGGCGTTCATCAAAATGCACGTCAAGAAATAGGACGGGAGAAGAGATGAAAAAGGAGAGGATGTCCTCAGGTATATAAAATATTATTTTTGCGAAAATCCCTTTTTTTCCCCCTCCTCCGGCCCATCCGAAAGGATAAGGGAAGAGACTCTCGATCCCTATATTCAGACGAATACGAAGAGTTAAGTAAAAGCATCTGTCAGTATCCCCTCTCTCTCTCTCTCTCTCTCTCACACACACTGCCTCCTTTCCTGCCTCTCTGTCCGACGCCTCCAACTCCTCCAACACGCCGGATTCTCAAAACACTCCCGCGCAAACCATTCCGTCCCTCCCACTCAACTCCATCCGTTAATCTACTGTGTGTGTGCCCCTCCCTCCCCCCTCCCCCTCAAAATCCCCTCTCCCCATTAATCCTCCCCTCCACTCTCCCGGAATATATTTCCCTTCCAGGCTAGCCCTCTCCTCTCACTCTTCTCCTCCATACACTTTATTTTCAAATTATACATCTACTCTTCCTATTCTCGTCTCTCTCCGACGTCTCACCTATCTCCCTCTCTCCCTTCCTCTCTCTCTCTCTCTAGCGTTTCCTCTCTCCCTTCTCTTCTTTCACTCTCCTTCCTCCCTGTCTGTCTACCTCTTTTTAATCTATTCTCCTCTTTTCCTCTTCTCCATCCCACCCTTTTCTCCCTCACTTCCTTTCTTCTCACTCTCTCCTTCCCTCTCTCTCAGCTTCCCTCTCTTTTTCCTTCCCTCTCTCTTCTTCCCTCTCTCTCCTTCCTCTCCCTTCTTCCCTCTCCCCCTCCTTTCCCCTCCCTCCTTTTATCCCTCACTTCCTTTCTAGTTATTCCCTCTCTCTCCCTCCCCATCTTTTTTCATATTTGTACTCCTTCCTCGGTTCCCTTCTCCTCTCTCTCTCTCCATCCCCTTTCTCATCACCCTTTTCCCTCTCTGTCTCCCAACCCCCTCATATCCCTTACCTCTCCCCCTTACCTTCTTCTCTTTACCCTGATAACTACCCTATCTCTCGACGTCTTTGGCAGTCCCTCATCCCACCTCCCTCTTCCCTCCTTCATCTACAACACCTTTATCCTTAAAGGTTATAAAGAAAACTTTTCTGCCTCAATCTCGTCCTAATATCAACCTATCCATCCTACACTAGTATCTTTCTTACCAAGTAATTCTTTTCCTTCTCGGCAGACAGCTAAATTTAGAAGACGCGAATGTAAAAGCTAGATTTGGTAAAATTTATGGAAGGCTATTTTAGCGATTACCAACATGAATGGACGTGATTCCCGATCATAATTATCGATCTCTCCCATTAATTACTCAGGTGATATCAATAGGTTTCAACACAATGCTTTTAAAAAAATTAAGGAGCCATATTCGTCAAATTCGACCATAATCTGCATAACACGCACCTTCGGTAATTATCAAGTGTTTGTCGAGTAAATGGATTGAAGTGACTTGCTGTTTACGTATTAATTTTGCCTTCACTCGTTGCTTTGAAGTTCTGCAAAGGATAATGATTCGAACTGAATTCCTAATAACCAGAATCGAGGAGCTACGAAGAGATTCATTTATTTCGCTAAAACATAACAATTTCTTCATATGTTACCACTAAGAATGCATATGTGAAATTCATGTGGAAGGTATATAAAATTGAAAAAATCACTTCTAAAGAGAATTGTAGTTTATCCCGCGGTTAAAATCGAATTCAGAAACTTTCCCTACAATAGCCATAAAGGGATGGGGAAGGCATTTTGTCTAGAAAGCAGTCGTCACCAATAATGATCTACCGATCATCATAGTAGCCATCATCCACTGATGATGGCTGCTTTGTAGCCGAAGTGTGCACGTAGTTTTTCCGATCTTTACACAACTATTACAAATAGTTTCTATAGAAACTCCGAAATCCTGAAAAGTTTCTATGCACAACATCATAAATGAAGGCATTGACTCTCTCGTTCCTTCGCCCGTTCCTCTCCATCTCCCTCTTTTACGTTCCTCCTATTCTTTTTCACGTATCTTCAGTTCCTTACCTTCCTACCTTCGCCTTCCCTCGTTCCCTTTACCTCCTCCGCATGCCTCCCCTCTCTCTCTCACTCCCCTCTTAGTTTTGCGTCCATATAAGCGAATAAGGCGCCGCGTGCCCACGAGATAAATGAAGAAAAATATTTATAATTATTCAGAATTCGTAATTTTTTATAATTGATACTTGCATCAATAAGTATAGAACGAGAACTCAACCAAAAAAAATTGGGATGTGTTTCATCTCCATCGGTGAAGTGCGAGAAGAGAGAGAGAATAGGAAGGGGACGAGAGAGAGGAGGAAAGCTTTTTATCTTTAACGCATTCATTGCGAGCATGCGCTCGAGAGAATACCGGGGAAGGCGACAAGTAGGGAAGGTAAAGAATCTGGCGAAATATAGTCACTGTAGGGCAATAACAATTGTTATATTCAATAAATGGTGAAACATTTTCATGTAATATTTTTAGTGGCTACCTGTCAGTAGAGTAGGTGATGGTGCAATGGTCTGCAAGTTTGACTCCTCCCATCCATTTGCTGCAGCCAGCACTCATTAGAAATAATATCAACCAAAGATTTCCGCTTTTCAGACGAAAGCCTATTACTCGATACACACACACACACAGGGTGAGACAAACTTATGTATTAACACTCCATATCAATGGGTCACCAATTAATCTTCAAGATATTGTTAAGCTATTGTTATTCTGTTAATTTATTAAAATAAACAATACTAGAAAAGCTATTTGTTTATTTTATTTTTTAAATGTTCAACATTTTATTAAAATTGGTAATAATGTCAGCAAAATATGGCAATTTAAAGTCTTTATACATAATGTTGACTCTCCTGTGTGTATGTGTGTGTGCGTATATATATTTATTTATTTACTTATATTCATTGATTTGACTACTAACGTTGGAGTGAGCACTCAATTTTTTGTTGGTCTATTTTTCTATTTTCAAGGTTTGTATCATGGAATAACAAGCATTTTAAATTGTTAATTCGAGAATTGATACGTGTTCCTATCTAATCTAAATTAAGTTTCGCGGGTTTTTGAAACTCCAATTGCTGTGGGTTTCTACTTAATATGATATGTTGTTTTCACAACTGGCTTTTCCCACATAGAAAATAAACTGAATCTTTCTATTTGTTACTTCTATTACACTACGTTAAACCGTGAGTAGGAGTTGACTTTTACTTTACTCGCCTTTCTTCTGTATTATGTTCTAATTTAATTGTCACGCGTTTATTTTCTCGATTGTAATTTCATTTATCGCTATTCTGTGTCTTGTCTTATTTTGTTTTCTAACGACGAATGAGTTTAGGCGTAAGATGGGGATTTCTAACTGCCTATATATCTATCCTCTAGACTCCCTTTGCCCCTTCCTGTCTTTTCCCCATCCTACACGCTCCTCTTACCTCTTCCCCATCCCCCTCTCTCATTTCTCCGACACCTGTTTCGACCAAGCTCTACATATCTCTCTCACCCCTCCCACCTTTCATCCTCTTTCACCTTTCTCCCCTTACCACCTTTCCCTTCACTCCATTTACTCTTTCCCCTCCCCGTTTCTCATTCCCTCCTCCCCCCTCTCTCTCTCTCTCTCTCTCTCCCCTTCGCTAAAACTCCCCCATCCCGAAGAACAACTTGCCAACCACTCTCCTGATAAAGAGCCGAAGAGAGATAGGGGGGGAAAGAGAAAGGTGGAACGAGGAAAGGAGAGGGTGAAATGGGAGGTGGAGATAGTGAAAGAGAGTGGGAGAGAGGGAATGTACGCGCCTCAAATTTAGTAGGGAAGGAAATCTTCCGCCTCGAGAGAGAGAGAGAGTGAAAGCGAGTTTTCTGGGAATAATGCCGGGATGCGGGGAGTAACACGAGAAGATGCTTATGCAAATGTGCGAGACGCCGCGAAAGAGCGGTGGGAAAGGGACTCAGGCGCGAATTATCGTTCCAGGCTATCTCCCGCGACGGGGACAGATTCTACTTTTTAATGGCTGAGAAAGGAATTGCGCGCGTTTAAATCATCCGCGAATTTTTTTGGGTTGTTTTTATCCCGAAATATATCCGTCGCGTGGATTTTGGCGGTTATTTTGCTCCGATAAACCTACTTTTGTGTTCTGCAGAATGGTTTGCTTTTTCTCTAATTTGTGAGGTATGTAAAGTTACAATTATGTTGTAAAATTACCGTTTGAAGTGGTTTACTGCAGCTTTATGTCAATTAATGTTTCCGATCGTTCATTTTCTCTAAAGAATAATAAATTAATAAAGTCAAGGAAAATATATTTTACGATAATTTTATTGATAAATCAGCATAACACAATCACTGTTTCAAGTAGGCGGGGTTTTTCAAACCATGGCTAAAGGGTTCGCTATGAAATCCAGTATAATAATGGCGGGCGTTCGTAAAATTATACTAACAACAATTTAATTCTTTGGTTGACTAAACCTTTCAAAAAGTTACCGTTTGATACGTCATTTAAAGCCTTACTTGATAATTTAAATCAATTATTCTTAGTAAACAGAGGAATTTAGATCCAAATATAATCACTCATGCGTCAAAATTTGAAAAAAACTTAATTGTTAATCTTAGATAAGTCCAATAGCCACAGCAAAGCTATAAAAACCAGAAAGGTTCGTTTTAAAAATCTACCTTCGGTGAATCATCCGTGAATACAACAGCATTATAGCCAAAATGCGACTCTGGTCGTCCATAACCTTACTATGGCTATTGGAGAGACTTAAGTATTTATACATCAAATTAAGTGTTCATTCAGGAAATCGTTTTCAACTAGATAACTCCCAGTCAAAGTAGAATGTTGGCCACACAAATAGCAGATATTACGAGTTGGCCCAAAGCCAAATACTTGTCATTCTTTTCCAGGAAATCAGGAGGGAAGAGCGTCAAACGCTTCAGAACGAAAGAAAAGTATCGGTATTGGATCGGTATTGATGCGACGCAAATCACGCATCGGGACGCAATCGTTCCCCGTAGCGATGTAGCGGTTAGATACCTTTCCATTCCCACCGAGATACCTTGAAAAGAAAGATAAGCCTTGAGAAGATGGAGGCGTTGGGTTGGTGTGGGAGGGAAAGAGAGGTAGAGAGAGAGAGAGTGTGAGAGAAATGGTGTAAGAGGGAAAGAGAGAGAGAGATACGGATCAGATTGAGTGAAAACCTAGAACCAACCGAGCGAGAGGAAGAGCTCCATTGAAATCGGGAGTGCTTTGGGATTGGGAAATAGAAAGATGTACAGAGAAAAGGCTAGAGAGAGAGAGAGAGAGAGAGACAGACAGAGATGGAGATACATAAGATGAAATATAGGGAGAAAGATGGAGTACGAGGGGGGGGGAGAAATTAGAGGAAAGCGGAAATAAAGAGAAGAAACAGAGGAATTGGAGGAATCGAGAAAATGAGATGGGAAGAGAGAGGAGGAGAAGGGAGAAAAGAATTGAGAGAAGAAAGGAAAAGTCAATGGAAGGAAAATAAACAAAAGAGGGATTTAAATACGCAGCGGATATCACAAGAACGAGAAGAGGAAAGTAAAACAAGAAGATACCCGCAAAGAAGATAGTAAAATTGTTATATCTAAGGAAATAGGTGGAGAGTTGATTAAGAAAAAGTAAAAGGAAAGGGAGAATAAATTGAAGAAATTTGGAGAAAGAAGTTGGTAGAGGAATGAAAAGGGATGAATAAAGAGTGAAACGGGTAGAAAAGTAGAGGAAGAATGAGAGGAAAAAAGTAATAGCAAGTGCAGAAGAAAGAGGAAAGGGGAGAGAGGAAGAGAATAAGAAAGAGAGGCGGGGGGAGAGGAAAAGAGAAGATAGAAAGGTCGCAGATATATAAGCATGTGAAATGAGGGCTGAAGAAGAAGATAGAATAAGTTATGGAGCATTCCGTCGTCGAGAAAGAGATAGATATATAGAGTGAGAGTGTATGACGTGACGAGTGAGTTCATCCTGAGAGATATATTCTTACGTCGTGACACTTGAGGGTTGATGGATCCCAAATGGCCATCCACCATGATTGAGATGCCAGGAGAAAAGCAGGGGTTTTTTTTCTAGATGCTGTGCGTGCGTGCCTCGTTGTATGAATGTTTGTGCGTGCGTGTGCGTGCTACGTGTGAGCCAAGCTGCGGGCGTTTGTAATTCACACCTTTATCGAGCGTGGCACGTGCGATGCTCAAACGCTTTAAGTAATTATATATGCGAACAAATCAGAATATTAAAAACTTTTTTATTATTAATAAAAAAAATAACGAACTCAAAAATTAACCCAATTAAAATTCGAGAGGAAGCCGTTAAATAAAAGGAATTTGAATATTGCCTTTTGTTACAAAATAATTTGACCTCGCGTAACGCTTTATATTTTCACTTTACGCAACATTTCGCGCTTTTGCTCGTTTCGGGCTGGGTAAAAGCGTTCGTATAGCCAGATTTCACTCTACAGATATAAATGTTTCCACGCGAGTGATGCTGTTTCCCTCAAAATGAAAAAATCTGGGAACCACCATAATACACACTTATAGAAGGCTCCAAACCCTTTCGTTCTGAATCTTATGGAGTTTTTTTTTCTGGGCGGAAATGGGATAGATCCCGTACTTTGGAAACATCCAGAATGACATATACATCTTTCCTCTCTAGGTGAAGGGTTCTTTAAAATAGGAGTTGACACCCATGTGTGCCGTGCATGGGGTCTATTTTTCACGCGTCTTCTCCTTATATATCATTCGACAGGAAGAAGGATCCGGTGAGGACGATTTCTGACAGCGTATTTTGGGCCTTGAGTTTGGAAAATGTTTTTCCTTTCGTGTAATATCATCGAACCTTTCAAAATTCTGTTAAGAGTTATACTTTTTTAATATGTACAATGATTTTTCAACTCCTGAATTAAAGTTTAACAAGCATTTCTCTCTCGATGTTAACATTTTAAGTACACATTTTCGAATATTAAAGCAAGGAGATGCATTGCAACTCAACAAGTTTCGATCTTTATCTTTTTTCTGAATTAAAGATATCAGATTGACTTACACGCTGTACCGTTATACCACTAAAGGAGTTGCATATATCATTTCACGAGGTTATATTTATATTATCTATGAATAAAAAACAAAAAGAATCGTCGATGCTGTGAGGCTTAATAATAAAAATTGATTTTTGAAAGAGGAAATCGTTAAATGATACAGTATAACATGTATCGGCCGTGAGATTAAAACGATGCATTTCTAAAATTAAAAACTTCAAATCGTTCTGCCAGAAATCAAACTGTATCCCCAACTTTCATAATGCACATATAATAAAATCTAAATTTCACTATCATCGGTGTCTAAAAGTAAACATTTTAAAACTGGTAAAGTTTTAAATTGACCGTTTCTTGTCACTTTAGTTTCATAATTAATTCTGCCACTCGACGATGTAAAATACCTACAAAATTCTGACGAATAACATTTTAAAATAGCAGTAAAACAAGCTTCCATGTGACGTACTTTCTAAAGCAAATACGATTGTTATTTGTTTATTTCATAAACACTGTGGGGAGTTGGAATGGAAAACAATTAACTAGAATGACTGTTTATGTATGTAAGGAGAACTCAGTTATTGAACTCTGTAATTGCTTGTTCAAATATACCCGGGATAGGCTGACATTTCCGGCGCACGATACGTTGTTCCGACACTTCCCAATCAAGTCGCTTAACGATATGCTGGCCTAGGAAAAACAAAAAACATACACATGTATTAATAAATGCTTCTGTGTTGATAAGAAAAGCTATCTTCTTCTTTATTAGGAAGCTCGCCGCCTCACCAAAGAGCCAATTTCATGCGAAAATAAATGTTTCTCATCGCATTTGCGACAAAATCTTTCACACTGGTGAATGTACGCACGCACCTACGCTTCAGAATTAAAAATATATAGAACTAGCAGAAATACCCGGCGTTGCCCGGGGAAATTTGGTTCAAATCCGATCGGAATTCTAAATGATTAATGGTATTTAAGAATTCATTCGGCCGCCGTTTTGAATAAAACGGGCAGAGAGAAACAAAAACCACGTATGAATTACCTCTGGAAGCCCTCCACAATCGTACCAAATTTTATTCAAATCAATAATAGTAGGACTTGGGAAAATACGCGTAATTTAATTAGTCCCCGCCGTCCAATTATGGATAAGGAAGTAGTCGTTTCCCACCTTTCTCACTGTGTATAAGATGTAGAGTTACCTGTTCTTTGAGAACAGGAAGTTTATGAGAACAGCTATTTTATTGAACAGTTTAGGCATCAGAACAGTTCGAAAAGAACTGTCCCGTTCTTTCTGACACATCTCTAGATGGCAATGCATTAGCATGCAAAGTTATTTTGCTTGTATTACCCGTTGGTTTGGTAGGCTTGAGGTTAGACATAATCTTTTTTTTAAATTGTTTGACACCGAATTGGTCGTTGATGAAGTATTCCCTATTCTCACGTTCAGAATTCATCAAAATTAACACGGATTCTTCGACAGTGGAATATAAGTTTTTCGTAACAAATATTAACCCAGTTAACTACATATTTTATTCATTGGTAAGTATAGAACAATCAGTTACGTTTTAAGTAAACCTGGAAATTAAAATTGCTTCATATCCAAATAAGTTAAAATATTTGCCAAAAATATAAACGGGATCGATCCAGGTCCGATTTCTACGGTTTTCGATCATTCTGGTTAATAATATTTTAGGTTTCGATCCCATCTGTGAGTGTCCAAAAAAATTAGCATAAGCCGGTAACACAAACGCATGCCAGGGTGCGACTCAAATCATCAGTTCACTTTAGAAATGAATTTCTCTCTTACAGGAAAATATTGGCGAATTGCAAACCTTTCAAGTAAATATTTCTCTGCCGCAGGGCTCTAAAAGTTTTCCCCAAACCGCTCCGTAGACATACTTAAACAAAAACAAGAACGTAAAACTTTTTCTTCTAGCCAAAGTTCCGAGGAAGATTTCGAAAAGGATTTTGTATAAACTGAATGACAATGTGGAAGTCTCTTCGACGTCAGACAACGTGAAGAGTTTGGAGAAACAGCGATAACCAAAGACGAAAGAATCAAGTCTTGCGTCCGCAAGAGCAAGCTCAACTACCTTGGTCCAATACCACAAAGCGAGAGAGAGAGAGATACGAAGTTATACTTCGGACGATGTGCTACAGCAGCTGCATATCACGGCGAATAGAATTCTTTGGTGCAACCGGACCTCAGTCGGCAGAACTTCCTCTCCCGGTAAATTCTGTATGCGCGAGTCATTCGCCAAGTTACAGTACGTGCAACCCTAAAAGATTCGACGAGTGCACAAAGGATATAGCCGTGACGTAGAATAGATCTTGATTTCCATTCGGAATTCATAGTGGAGATTACCCGCCAATGAGAATTCATTGTAATTCTACTCGCAATGTCATTTAACAGTATACAAATACGTACATACGGAAACTCCTTGTTCTCGTTAAAACGGGCGTGGCCAAATCGAGGCCTAAGAGCTCAATGTGGCTCTCTTTTCTTGATGTGAGGCTATTATGTTCTCTCATAAAAATAAACTCGCTTCATTTTAAGAATATGACATCACTGAATACATAGACGAACTGGATCTTAGCCGATACATATTCTCTAATGCAGTGTTTTTCAACCTTTTTGCTTTGGCGACACACTTTTTAACCCATTCCATGCGGCATGACTGGAATTCCAGTCATCGTGGTTCAATCGAATGGCGGCATGACTGGAATTCCAGTCATAGCGCTACATCTGGTTCTAGCGGTCTGGGTAAGGGACCACCGGCGGAATGAGTTTCCTATGCGTCTCCAGCCATCAGTTTGACCCTAACCAGCGCTTGAGGAAAGTCCGTTTTGCAATTGGTGGATTTTCTTCGGATTTTCGACTTTTTCTTTTTTTGGGTACGTACTCACTCTGATTTTCCTATAGTGATTGAGAATTAGTTTTATTATGAATTAAAGATTATTTTATTTTCTTTCCAATTCCTTTTTATATTATAAGAAAATTCATTTGTATATCGTTAATTTTTTCGACGATTTGCGTGTTTTTCCTCTAATAATTTTTCGGTAAGTACTCGATTCAAATTACCGTCAGTGAATGAAAATTAGTCGTTTTATTATCGATTAAAGGTTGTTTTCTTTTCTTTCCTGGTCCTTTTTATATTTTAGGAAAATTCATTTTTATATTATTACTTTTTTTCGACGATTTGCGTATTTTTTCTGTAATAACTCGTATCTGTAAGTATTTCAAAAAATCGTTAAAAATCTATTTTTGCGTTTTTTCGTTAAATTTTTTCATATCTGCATTTCTTGCACTAAATTCTACTGGAAATGTAAGGAAACTGGATTCAGTCACCGGCAAAGAACTCGGATTTTCGGTGCCGCGTTGAATGGGTTAAATGATCCAGCTCTCGCAACACACCATGAAATAAAGTCAATTTTCTTGGTTAAAACATAATAAAAATACTTATAATTCATCATTTAACAATAAAACATCACAAATATAACAAAAAAACCGGCGTGTCGCGAAAATTTAGAAAAAAGGCTCAAATTTCACATTAATTTTTTTTTAAATTGTTATTCGACAGATTTTTATTATATATATAATTCATTATTTTAAAATAAACAAAAAGAAATAAAAATCTGTCGAATAACAATTTTTTTTAAAATTAATGTGAAATCTGAGCCTTTTTTCTAAATTTTCGCGGTTGGGAACCACTGCTCTAATGGTAACTTCAAATACAAGCTGTTTACCGTGCATAAAATTTTTGAGTCTCGAGGCTCAAGAACTTATTAAGATTATCGAATGCGGCTCCGAATTTCAATATGTTTAGCCACCTCGTATCGAACCATCAAACAGGACGCTTTTCGAAATAATGGTTGATGCATATAATCATGTCATCTCCTAAATATTTAAACACTCCTTTGTTTTCTCACTTCGACCATCAATATTTACCGTCCGAATCTCCTAAAAGTCAGTCCAGTGGCGAATGAGATGGAAGATGTTTACGGGTGAACTGACGAACTTCGTGCTTTGCATGCAACCGTTTTTCTTTGAAGGTGCTCTTATCCATACTGATCTGTCTAATCATCCCTCCATATCACCATCTTTTAACTGCAATTACAGACTTATACTGTACGTAAATTCTCCGTCTTTATTAACAAGTTAATATTTCAGTCATAACGGATTAGTCTGAAGGCAAAAATAAATGCTGTAATGCTCTGAACATGGTAACGACGATGTATTTCATCGCTGAAAATAGGGATTTAATTATAAATCATACGCAAGCGTATATACCACACACGATTAATAAGAAGGATATGCAGTGTACGCATTTTTGGATGTGAAATTCGTGGGTTTATTTCTGAACGAGTTGAGGGACGATGATCCCATTATTCCCATTATAATCGAGTGGCAATAAATTAGCTTTCAAACAAACTAAAAGACTAATGTCAATAATAACGATAGAGTGTTTAAATATTGAAAATGCAGACAATAATGGATCAACCTGTATTTATTCATTCCAAAAAAATTATTATACTCAAAAACTAGAAACTGCGCCCCAAAAAAAGACTTGTACTTGCTGCATTTGCCATTTCCTGTTCCAAGGTAATTCGATTAGCGTTCTTGCATAGACTGCTAGTAATATCTTAATTAACTCAATCTAAGTTTATTAACGGCTGAACAATTAGCTACCTTCCTGGCGGCATCGATACCAGTTCCTTTTTCAACAAAATTCTTACGAAAATTTTTTCCCAGTCTTAAGTGTAATTTGGTGACTTTTCACCGCGTTTACAAGCTGTTATGGTTTGCTTTGTAAACAACTAACATAGAATCGCGATAATGAATGCGACTATATTTGCTATCTCTTAATGGCCTTTTTCGCAATAACGAGGAAAATAAAATGGGTAACCCCTTGCGGGAAGCCCTTTAGAATTTTAAAGAAAAATGGGTCGAGATAGATAAACGCCGAGAATGTGTTTGGAATTATTCGCACGATCAACATAGTATCCAAACTCCGCAGACTGGGCAGGCATCAATTTCAGCCGCCGGTCATGGAAATGACGTCACGGGTTAATTACCAATGCATCAACCAAGAGGGATGGAAGGGAAGAGAGATATGGCGAGAAATTAGGTAGGAAAATAGAGGAAGGGAAGGAAAAAGAGAAAGGGAAGGAAGTAGAGGGAGAGAGAGAGATGGATGAAGGGAGGAGGGATAAAAATGGGAGGAAGGGATAGAAAAAGGGAGGGAGGGAGAGAGAGAAAGGAATGGAGAGAAAGGAAAAAGAGGAAGGGATAGCGGTATGGAAAGAGGGGTAAGGGGGAGGAGGGGAGAGTGGGAGGAGAGAGAGGGGGAAAGGGAGAGAGGGGAGGGAGGACGGATCGCGTCACAAGGGATTCCTGCCGGCAGTTGCTGTCCGTTTCCCACGAAGTTTTCAAATCGCGCAATTTATTTCGAAGCGCAGCGCCCGAGCAGATTAGCGATTTTTTCACATATCCAAAGTTCGAGAAAAAAAAATGCATATCCCGTTCCCATTTTTTTGCGGAATCGCACTCGACGGGGTTTGGCAGACGAATTTCTCACTTAATCGGAATTATGACGAGCGAGAAACTGACAACAATAAAGAAAGAATACTCAGAAATATACAATGACAAATATAATCGAACATGTACACAACCAATGTTTATAACTCTGATTATTTATCACACGAAGGAGTCTTCTGTTCTCCTTATTATTTATATCCGCTGGTTTTATTCAGTATAAATAGATTTATGTGCGTCTGAGGAAGCGTAGATTTATAGGAGCTAGTCCAAGGGTGGGAAAACTTTTTACGAGGCGGGCCACATTAGTAGTTGTGGGTGGTAAGGTGGGCCACATTAGGTCTCACATAGAAAGTTATCTGAGAGAATGCGAAGGGTCCTATTAATGAAAATCATTTATTAATACATTTTCAATACAATAGCTTTGCTATATAAGGTTTTCCGGACATAATTTTAACCACCAAACGTGAAATTTCCCGTTTCACATTTCACGGTTACATAAAGGCATCGCGGGCCACATAAGGTGCTCTCGCGGGCCGCAGTTTGCCCACCCCTGAGCTAGTCTGTACATTTTTAACTATCGTATCGATCACAAGCGCAACGTGGATTCAATCAAAATTCTCCGTTCAGTAATAAAACACAGGTCTTTCCAGCGAATTTTACGTAACTTGAAAAAACGAATGAAGCCTCTTTCACATCGACCTCTATACCAAATGGCCGACATATTCCTGACAATTATTTATTTCTCGTTAAAATAATTCATCTTTATCCGTAAAATATGATAGCCGGATAATTACGGCAGTCAGTAATAGGATTAAACAAAAATGTTTCCGTTATAAATCATGGACTGATAATTTAAATTTATGTAATTATTTGATAATAATATTTTATTATTTTAAGTGTGATATTTAGAGTTCGATTGTGCGCGGAATTGCTTGTGTGTTGCCGTCTATTAATTTTTATGCAAATTTCCCTGTCACTATCGTAACGCACAATGACATTTTGAATCTAGAAGACAAGTTGGTGAAATACGGCCCGCAGGCCACATGTGGCATCCAAGAATGTTTTATTCCAGTGGTACCCAAACTGTTTGGCTCGAGAGCCACATAACACACTCATCGTGGGCCACATAGCCCAACTTAGCTCTCTTCGCGCGCCTCACGCAGTCAGAAATAGAGCTGAAGAATAATTTAAGGAAACTGAAGAGTTTAGTAGTGGGTCAATATTGTCTGATTTGTTTCAAATGTATTTATGTACATATATATAAAGGGAGTAAACAAAAATATATTATTTATGTAACTTTCTTTTTTCATTTTTTAAATTTTTTATCCTATATTTGTTAAACTCTGTAGAGCCAGACGAAGGCACTCGGCGGAACGGATGGGGTCCATGAGCCGTAATTTGGGAACCACATAAAGTAATACATAGTATGTAAAATATATATGTACTATAAAATTGGTCACGAATTGCAGTTGGCCCATGGGCCATATATTGGAAGCACCTAAATAGTTTCCGTTGCAAACTCTTATCCTACCCGCCGAAACGCAACTTCTAAAGCTACCCGCCGAAGCGTTCATAATTTCCCAATCTATTTCCGACTTGAATATGTTTTAGGTGCTGTATTAGCGACAGGCAGATCTCGAGCTTTCCATAAATTCTGCCGCGGCGTATTAGGGAAAATCTAACGATTCCTGACAAAAACTTCCTCTCGACGAATACGAGAGGCAAAAAAATCTTTATAAAGACTTCATCGCCAGGAAGAATAAGCGATTTAAAAAAATACATTTCGGTAGAAGTCGTGTCACAGAGTCATTTTTCCGGAAGTAATGCACAAAAGCGGAGGCCTGCCGACTCTTCTCACCGCTCCCTGAGTGGGAACGTAAATTCCCACGAATGCCTTAACCTTATTACTTCCACTTTCAAAACGCTTGCTTCGTCTCTCTCTCTCTCACTCTATCTCTTCCTGACCTTACTCCCTCCCCTTCAGCATCCACTCCCCTTTATTTCTCTCATTCTCCCGCAAACCCCTCTCTTCACAACTCTCAATCTTCCCACGTCTCTTCTCTCCCAATCTCTTTCCCTTTTTTTACATCTCTTTCTCGACTTTTCCCCTTTCCTCTCTCCATTCCCGCATTTTCGCATCGCCGCCATCTTACTTCCACTACATAAACTTTTCCGTTGTGCCGTATCACAGGGACCGGGCTCATTTGAGGGTCCGTATTCTAGCAATGTAAGTATATTAATAAATATTGATTCATAACCGTGAATGCAGAAGTATTACTCTATACTTAATTTAGGTCACTTCCAGAGGCGTAGTTAGTTACACCTGCATAGCCTACGACACCGCCCGAGGAGGATCATTTAGAAACGCGAAGATTATATGTTTCCATTATATCGGGTGGCGCGAAAAAAAACATCCTATTTGAAGATCCGCTGTTCCGTTATCATGAAAGGTAAAAATAATCTTAAAACTAAAAAACATTAAATTAAATTCTATTTCGAGTGATATATTTGGAAAACGTCGTTCACTATCGCTAGTAACCTCAACAATGCTTCAGTATAGAGATAATATTGTACCTGACAGTATTGAAACGTCTTCAAGAGTTATTGAAATCCTAGAAAAACATGGGACCCTTAGTATTGTGTATCGTGGAATTTTTAACGCGATGTAACAGCGGGTTTTAGTTCCAGTCGGCAGCCATTTCACAACATACCGGAATTACTCGATCGCATCGAAGAATATGAGAAATAGCACCGTAATATCATATTCCAACTGGAATTCCTCAGTGGTAATAGTGGAAAAATTTATAAGAATGAAAATAATAATCATCCCTGATAAGTTCTAATGTTAATATCTTAAGGCGGAAGGCCATTGTTTTAAATGCAAAATTAAACAGCTTTAACTCTGTTTGTAACCAAATTATTTGAACAAAAATCTTCTGTAATTTACTTTTATCTTAATTAATTGTAAGATATACATAACTCTATCTAATATGTTGAGGGTACAGCAGCTCTTCAAGCAGGTTCCTTTTTTCCTCCCCCGCCAAACATATAAAATAATATTTTACATTAAATTTTTACATAACCAATAAAATCACTCGTTTTCTTACGATAATATTTTCTTCGTCCGATCTTCATTTACTGTTACAGAATTAAAGGTCCATAATTAATTCTGATGTCAGCAACAAAGTTCGATCAAATAAGTTTTTGTTAATCAATAGGGGAAATGAAATAACCGGTGGCAGTCGAGCCCCAATAAAGTTAAATTTTCCTTACTCTTTCCAGCTCCCTTCTCTTCCTCTCTGCTTCCTATCTCTTATACCTCTCTTTCTCTCTCTCTCAACTCCCCTCCTTCCCTTCCTCCGCTTTCCATTCTCCATCCCCTTCAAAATTTTCGCTTCCCTCCGCAGTTCTGCCTTCTCTAACCCATCTTCCCCTTTCTATCAACCTCTCATTCCCTCTTCACTCTCCCTCCTTTATCTCTCCCTCCTATCTCTTCACCTTTCCCTCTTCCACCATCCTCTCTCTCTCTATCACTACCTTCTCTCTCACCCCCTCCTTTACGCAGTTTACTTCTCCCCCTCCGACTCTTGATGTCTCCCTCCATTTCACCGCCTCCTAACTTACCTCTCCTCTCTCCTCTCTCTCTCTCTCCCCTCTCCCTCCCTTCCCTCCGCCCTTCCTATATACTTGCAACCCTCTCCAATCTCCTTGCCATTTCCAGTCGCGTGGAAGGAAACTTAATTTGCGAGTGCTTCCTCCATTTTCTTTCGCAAAAGTACATTAGGCACTCGCCCTGCGTGGAGTCGGGGATGTGATGGAGGTTATAGGAGTCGAAGGGACTTAAAGAGAGGGAATGAGATGGAAGAGAGAGAGAGAGAAGGGAGGGAGAGATAGGAGGATCCAAGCTAGATGAAAAGAGGTATAAGTAACTTCGTGCCACTCGGTAAGAAATGGAGAGAGAGAGAGATAAAGACGAATGCGAAAGACGAGAAAGAAAAGTCGAGGCGCGAAATCTTCTCTCCGTCGAACGGCCTGCGAAGCGGTTTGCGTAGAAACGTTTCTAAATTCCGCGTAGCTACGAAAAATTCTTCCCGGAATCATTATTTTTTTTTTCGCGGGAATAAACACTTTCGGTTCCTTTGCCGAATGAAGGAAAGAACGAAATACGTTCGAGTTGTGCAAGTGAACCTATCTCGTTTGTTTTGTTTTATTTTTTTGAAAATGGCTTCGTTTTTAATTTCCGTTATGATGGTAGATAGGCGGGAATGCAAAAAGGTCGTCTAAAGAGCGAGACGTCGGATCGGTGAGAGGAATCCTTTGAAAGTCGTCTCTTTATGGCTTGGATCGGTGTTTTTCAAACTTTTTCCATCGCGACCCAGTAGAATGTCTCGCGACCCAGTCGAGGGGAAGGCAACATGAAGAAAAGAACGTTCTTAACTGAGTTTTCATTGACTCTCCATAAAAAGTAACTCATACTAAAACACTGGCATTTATATAATAAGAGCATTTATTTTCTTGTAATTTTTTTGACACGTTTCAGATGGTTGTGCATTGAGTGCTAATATTTTCCTCATGAGCCTAATGGGTCGCGACCCGTACTTTGAAGAACACTGGCTTAGATTATATCGGCTAGGAAACATGACTTTCTATCGACAGTCTAGTTAGAAAAAAATTGATATAAACGAAGTGTATTAGTTATAAACTAAGTTAAAATTTTAATCTGTAGGTCATTGTTTAACACAAAATTCTATTATAATCGTTCATTCCCTCCTCGCGCATTGTTTATTTGTTATTGCGATGTTCTTTATACGTCATTTCTTCGCATTTTGCTATGAAAATATTGAATCAAATATTCAAATTCTTATTCGTAGGTTGACTTAAAAGGAGCCAATGTATCACCAACATTCCAGCTATATTCAATCCCAGATAGTTTACTATCCGAAACGCTTATTTGCGTTTCGGATAGTAAACAGTTAACGTGAAATTTTATACGAAGTATCGGTAAGCTTGCCATACTCATTTGATTGTTACACTGACCCATATTTCTTTTAGATAAATTAAAAATACATTAAAAGAAATATCGATATTTTCATACATATTTTCTCCTCTATTTTTGCCTTGGCATTTCACAAACATGATATAAGATATGTCAGTGACCCACTGAAGGCCTCGAAGAAAATATCAACGTCCGAAACAATATTTTAATCAACATTATTTACTTACATATTCAGTGTGCGCGGCCCAATTCTGCTGATAGCTTAACTTGTGTACGTGAGGATACATATAAATGTTGAAATGATGAAAACAATTTATCTAATCAATTCTCCTGATAATGTGTTTTACTAAGTAAATTCGACTGCTACGAATTTTATAGTTGTTTTACTCCACGCGCCTTCTCTCTAACAGGCGAATCAATGCTAATCTGACAGAATTCCCTAAAAATTTAAGAACTTGACTCTTTTCTGATACATCTAAGGACAACACATATGCGCGACATTATTTCGAATTACTTTCCACGCCGCCAAGCACTTCCACTATAAATAGACTGATATGCTTACAAACATTTACAATTTAGGGCTGTCCAATTTCGTTGGTGTGGCGAGCCAAATATGCTGAGAACCACTGACTGGCGGGCCAGCCTGGGGTTGTGGGAGAGGGGTAGGAGGAATTTTGTCCGAGCGAAGATCGGAGATAGAACGGAAAGCATGCCGCCCAGATCGCCCTTACCTCGGGCCGGATGAAATCATGCCGCGGACCGGATGTGGCCCGTGGGCCGCCAGTTGGACAGCCCTAGTTTACATTATTACCGTGCAATCCGCCAATAGCGTTTGGCAAACCATCGCTAAGAATAGGTTCGTGGTTTCAAAGTGACAGAAATGAGGAACTCATAGACATGAGATGGAATCATGATAGATTAATTCATAAAAGGATCCAACAATATATCTGGTTTACATGAAATCGGTAACAACCAATATGGAAGTGTTAATAACCCCTAGAACCTGAAGAAACTCGAGAGGCCTTAATGCATACATGATGTATAGATTTTTAGGCCAAAAAAACATTTTTCTCGTCCAAATACAGGTAAGTTAAAATGAAGTACGATAAATGTTTTTACTCACTTTTCCTGCTCTAGCTATTTGGTTTCGAGTGCGGGTTTTTAGACTTTTACTCAACAAAAAGACTAGATTAAATGGTCATTATCAATAACCGTTAGAAATTAAGTCCGAGAAAAATATTTCAATCTTGAACTAGAGCAATTTAAAAATTAATTCAAACCGTCGTAGTTAAAATCTTAGGTGTTAAAGTAATCCTAAATTAATAACCAAGCTAAAATAGGTATGTATTAATGTAAAAAAAACATGACATCATAATTGCTGTGACTTCCAAGAAATAATTTAATAAAAAATGCGCGACCTATTAACACAGTGCATGAGAGCTCGACTTTAAAACCAACAGAATCCATTATTTTTATACATCGCGAAATGGAGTCACACTTTGGATTGAAAAGGATGTTTAGAGATCAATAGAGGAATTCATATTTTTTTTGTGTCTCGTTTAGAGCTTTTGTTAAAGGGGAACAAAGACGATATCCATTTCAACAACTCCATTGATTCGGCTTCAATGTAGCTTTAAAGTCAACAAAAGAATTCGAATAACCTATAAAACATTACGGAAATCTGAAGTTTTTAATGACGATATTGGTCGACTATATTTTATGGGAATTTCGCTGTTCAGCAATGAAAACTGCATTGAGTTCACGACGCTCTTTAAGAGGCGACGTTGAATAAGTCGAATTGGAATTCTTTCCTGAATATTAAAAAAGGAATATCAAAAGGTTGATTAGGTTTTATTTTTCATTTTAAAACGGAGCAGTTTTGGAAATGCTGCCGTTTATTGATAACATTTAAGAATGCACGCAGAACCACTAAATTTGTAAAGAATTCGTTTAAACAGTTTATCAACAATCAATTAACGTTTGAAGATTTGTATGCAGGTGAAACAAAAAATAAAACCAATATAAACATATAAATGATGAATAATTACATAAAATAGCTAAAGTAATCTCTCAATGAGAAAGTCATTTAGAATTCGTTGACATAAAAATGCACGCTTTCAAAACGAGATATTATCTTCCATTACCGCAACAGCCGCGGAAGAATATTAAAAGGAAAAATATTAAGATAGTCTACGTATATTAAACGTGAATTTCTTCCAGATTCCATTGGAGGGAAATTTTTCATTTAAAAACGAGCGGAATAAGAACGCTTTCTTGGCTACGATTAGTATCCCCCCCGTAAATGAAACGGAGAATTGAAAGATATCGACTATCGGGAGAAAATATTGGTTTAAGAGTGAGCTCGTATTCTACCGTGTAAATAACAAGCTCCAAAGTTTTGTTTTTACTGATTCTAGGTTCAGTTCACGAGAATATCATTATGGAAATATCGAGATTTCTTTTTCGTCACCGGAATTGATGGAAAGTGCGGCTCCTATGCGAAAAGCATACGCTGTAATATGAGAGAAATTAGAAACTTGAAAAAATATTCTGCCATCAATTGGAAATGAACCTGCGTCTTCAACTTGCAGGGCGGATATTCTACCATAAAACTATCGCTTCAGACTAATTCTATCATTGAAGATTGCGGAATTTTCGTGTTTGAAGCTATTCAAGTTGGTATCTATCTTCCCCAAAAGATGCCTTCCATGAGGTGTACCAAAGAAAACACTCCACTCATTTTTTCTCAGCCCTCAGATCTCAATTTAAACTGCGTCGATCATAGCTTAACAGCAGCGATGGTGAAATAAATAGAGAGATATAAATAGGTGTTGAACGACAGGGGAAAAAGATAAAAAAGGAGGAGACAGAAAAATAATTAGCGAGTAAACTCCCGAGCAATGCAAAGTGATAGAAAGGGGTGAAAGGGCGAACGATTCACAGGTGCGACCGTTTTCACTGGTTAATTACTACAAAAACGCGTATCCCTTAATCCATTCAAAAACGCCGAAAAATGAACAGAAATTTCCCGCATTCGGACAGGTGTAGTAGCAATTACGCGACGTTTTACGCGATTTTCTTTTTTTTTTTCGACAGCGGCTTTCCCTGGAACGACGACTTCGACCGTCGAAATGGAAAAAAGAGAGTAAAAGGACTTTCGTCTCCAACGGTTGCCTTCCCTCGGCGCCCAAAAAAAAATTTAAAAAATAAATAAATCCGCCAGTCGCCGAGGACCGGAATCCTTTTCCCTCGCGAGCCATTCAACTGTTCAGACGACTGCGTCACACACCTTACCCAAAAGTAGATACGCACACTACCGCAAATCTGGTGCATTTGGATAGGTAGGGGAGTTAGGGGAGAAAAGGTAAAAAAAAGAGAAGAGACAGAGAGAGAGGGTTCTGAATTCCTTTCGAGAACGCTTCCCGGAAGAACCCTATGAATGGAACGACGGAAAAAAAGTTTTGTGAGCGCCTACTCTGTTACATACGAATGGGCACGGTGCGCGATTCACGCGTTTAAATGGGGAAGGAGAGAGAAATGGAGGGAAAAAGAGAGAGAGAGGAAAGGAGTGAGGGAAGGATAATGGAGAGACTCGGCAAAAGGGTTGGAGGGAAGGGATCGGGAGGGAGAGGGGGACGGAGAAGGATCACGGGGGCGTGACGTCACGCGCCTCCGCCCTCACCAGCGCCACCAAACGCTTGGTCGGGTAATCTTCTCGCAAAAGCGAGCGCGCATTGGCCGGATCAACACAAGCGTGCCGAAAAGCTTTTTCCGCCCGAATTCCCGACCGCGCGCCCGCTCACACACTTTATCACGTTGGCGTGTTCCCTATTTATTACACTTTTATTTTGTGGCAACCCAAAAAAAAAGCTTTCAAAAAATTAACAAGAAATGTATGCATGCCTTTATATGCATGAATACGTGTTCATGTATAGTTATGTATACTTATATAAATAAACACAAGTATGTAAGCTCAATTCTTTCTTTTTCTTTCAACCCCCTAATTTTTGACGTTTAACTGAACAAACAATTGCTACCCGGGTAAATTGCTCGAGAGCATTAGCAACATCTCTCCTCTCTTTGTTTGCGCTACTCTACCTTTTCATTTCGCCGGGGGAACGGCAAAATCACCCTCGCGGGAGAATTCGGGCGCCATTATTTGTTTTTCTGCTTTATGCCTTCATGCGAATAAAATATTCGGAACGACCGAAAAAGTCTTTATTTCGATTATTGAGGTCGAACGATGCTACGATGCTTTCTCTTTACTCGTCGGGCCTTTAATAATAATACCATTGCTTGTTTGTTATAAAAGCAATTTTAATTTTAATTTTAAATCCGTCGACTTTTACAAAAAAATTAACTCTACATAACATTTAGCCTATTTTGAAAGAAAGGAAGCTAGATTGTCATCGCTGGGAATCATCACTGATTAGAAAGAAGAAAGTGGGACACGAGAGTCTACACAGCATTTCTAAACTCAAAAAATTTGTTTCACGAAAAGCAAAAACCTTAAAAACGGATTCATTCTTTCCTGCAAAAAAACTATTCTCCTTAAGTATAATCGGAGTTCGGGACCTAATCGTTCTCTTAGGAGTTTATCATAGCTTGTTATTATACAAGGTCTTGCAGATGAATTAACTCAATCTCAAGTAACCAAAACAAGTTAGGAAAGTGTACAACGTATCACAAATGGGCGCGTTTCGTGCAATGGAGTATTAGAAAGAAATTATATACCTGTACGTAAGGGAAATAGCGTTTTAAAGTCCTTCTCTTCATCATAAATAATCCATTTTCTTCCTATTTAATAGTATTACATGCTGTTACATGCACACGTACGGAAATTAAACGTTTGTTTGGGAGATTGTTTATGATAGCAACAATGAAGAAGTAACCATGCAAGAAATTTTTTAAGTTCAACTCGATTTAAGACGTTTTTGTTTGATTTTCTCAATAAAGGCTACTTCTACGATAAAAATGTATAGGAAAGAAACTACTCTTCTTTACCAGTTCTACAACTTTTATTTGAAAAATATTTTGATATGAGCAATACTTTACGAGATATGACGAAAATTTAATATTTTGTCACCAGTAAAGTGGTACCCCTGATTGGCGTACGTGATTCGTTTGTGCGATTTTCTTATTATATTTGATAGAAAGTCCTTAATATCAAATTTCATAAAAATCCGTTCAGTAGAAGCCGAGAACGAACATGCGGACGGACGGACGGACGGACCGACCGACGATAATAGGCGCTCACGCTGTAAGCGAAACGCGCCTAAAAAAAGTTGATTCGATCGGTTAATAATCAAAGCCCACTCTTGAATGCCACTATTTCAGATCAAATTGGATTCAAGTCACAAGTTTTGTAATGCATATTTCATTATACTATTTGAAAAGATCGATATTTAAAAAACTGCCTTCTGTGCTGATTATTAAACTTACTAAATCTTTTTATATAAATCGCCTACTCTTCAATAATAGTAAGAGGAAATTTTCTGATATTTTGGTTACTATATAATAGATATAATAGGATACTTAAAGGATATTACTCTGAAAACATTAATCCAATTCATTTGTCCAGATATTTAAAAAAATGGTGTTCATACGTCTTATATCATATGTATCTATTTAGGATTGGATTTTGAAATGCTCGCATGATTATTTCAGCAAAGAGCAAATGAAAGAATTAAAAAATATAAAATTCTATGTTCTCACACTTAAACCCAAAACGGGAAGTCAATTTTAAATAGATTAAATATTCCTAAGGTATTTTCAAAACAGAACTATTTTAAGCAGTTTATTGATGTCAACTACTGATGAAAATAACACATCCTAAATATCAGGGGCAAAGTTTTCGGCAATAAAAGATATAAATTATTTTAACTATTTCACAAACAGAATCTCATGGCGGAAATAATTAAGGAAAAACGTGTTTCTCAATGGGTCTCTACGCACCGCCTGAACTTGGCCATTTTTTTTTATCCGATGAATTATGGGATTTGGCGCATTCGGAAGAATGTCACATATTTCAAAAGTAAACATCCCGGATTTCCTGAGAAAGAAATTACCGACCTCATCGTTCTAACTTAGTGTTGTGAAAAAGATATGAACGCTAGAATTTCCAAGCGCCTAAAAATAGCGCAGAGGAATACAAAGGCATTCCAGAGGATCCGCAAAGAGACCGCAACAGAAACGGCTTTCTGCAAAAGCAGCATATTTGAATTACGTAATTAAAAAGTGAAAATAGGGAGAAGAGAGCCATGCAGGAAGTTATGAGCATCGTTCAGCGTATCCAATTTTAAATTGGTCTCCTAGAAACATCAAAATATTAAAAAGAAATCTGAAAGTCAGATGTTACAAAATAATTGTTAAATTCATTGGGTTAGTTTTGAAGAAGGGAGGCGGCACCGGAAGTTAAGTGGAACCATTCATCCTTCGAAGAACAGAAAGAGACAACATTTATATTTAGTGTTACAAGAAAAAAGTATAAAATTCAAAAGCATGACTTTTAAGTAAACGTCATTTTTGATCATTTTTGACTTGTAAAGTGCAATTCGTTGAATAGCGTGCATCAGAATTTGATTGAGCAAACAACGCCAGGAAATTTTAAAAATTATTTCGTAAATATAGCAAATTAAAATTTTAACTTTTAAGTAAGTTTTAACTGAGATTTAAAAAGTCAATTCATTTTATAACTTTTACTCATTAATTTCATGTGAGAGTCCGAAAATTCTATGTATTTTTATGTCCAACATGCAATAGGAACCAAATAATAGCCAATCAATATGTAAATATGCGTAAGATATGATCTAAAAACATTTATATAAGAGGAAAGAAAAAAAACGTGAATATTTTAAACAAAAAAATGCTTCAAAATATCGAAAAAAATTCGGAATATTGGGACTATCTACATAGCAGCATCGGGAGTCTCATTAATGGTTCTCGCAACGGGAAAGGAGGGAGAGAGTGGGAGGAAGAAGGAGGCAGAGAAAGCAAGGGGAGAGAGAGAGAGAGAGGGAGGGAGGTATCCTTTCTCCCAAAAGGGAATGGTTAAACTGGCTTAGTGCATTATTTAGCGTGAAATAGCGTAAAGCGACGCTTCCTATCTATGTCGAGCATAGAACTGAGTTCGTGAGTGGGCGCGCGCGTGTGTGCGTGTGTGACTAGAGTTTGCTGAAGGGCATTGGAACGGAGAGATGGTCGGATGGGATCGGAAAGAGATATTTGAAGGGAGATTGGATGTAGCAGGGGGAGAGAGGAGGTGAGAGCTAGAGGGATGGGGCGAGGGGAAGTCGGCAGCAGTAAGGTTTCTGAGATAGATAGGGAAAGGGTGAAAGTAAAGAGAGCCGACGGGGAGAAGCTGCAGGGAGGCCGACGGAGAGAACGAACATAGAGAAGGCAGAGGAGAAAGATAGAGAAGGCAGAGGAGAAAGATAGAGAAGGCAGAGGAGAAAGATAGAGAAGGCAGAGGAGAAAGATAGAGAAGGGAGATAGAGAGGTAAGGGAAATAACGGAGACTGAGTATATGGGAGAGAAGGGACGGTGATAAGGGAGAGAGAATGCAGAGATAGGGAGAGGAGAGATACAAAAGGAGACTGAGGAGAGGGAGAGTGAGAAGGTAACGGGTAGCGAAGAGACAAAGGAATGGAGGAAGAGAGAGAGAGAGAGGGGTGGGAGGCAGAGGAGAGAGAGATAGGAAGAGAGAGAAGGGAATAGAGAGGGAAGTGAGAAAGTAGAGTGAGTGAGACAGTAGAAAACAAAGAGGACTGAAGAAATTTGGGGAAAGAGGAGACAGAGAGCAAGAGGGATAGAAAGGTAGGAAATAGGAGAGTGAGAAAGAGAACGAAAAGACGAGAGAAAGAGGATGGTCGAGAGTTATAAAGATAGGAGAGGAGAGAGAGAGGGTTAGATGGGAGAGATTGATGCGAGGTGGAGCTAAAGAGGAAGATTGCGTGAAGAGGGTAAAGGGGATCGAAGGACGGAGGGAAAAGGGACTAGAGGGGGAGAGGGAGTTTTGACTTCAAAGGCAAGTGAACGACCCACTTTAATTGGACCGAAGCAAAAGCCAGAGCTTGTCATTAGGGAGCATTTCACCGTGTCCCGCATGACACCCCGTCCCTTAAATTAAGAGATTATGAGAACCTATTATGAGCGCGTTAAATCCTGATTCGCCCTCTTTTTTTATCCCGCGATTCTGTAAGCACGATTTGCTTTTTTTTGTGAGATACCTTTCAAAAACAGTTGCGAGAGAATAAGATCGATTTTGAACTTATCAAACGTCGCGGTGTCTCGTTCGTATGGATGACGCTTTTGTTTTACGCTCCGAGCGGCGCTCTTCCAGCAAATGGAAGTTTCTTTTTATTTCCTATCGCTGTCAAAGGTTAGCGTTTTTTGCGTTCGGAGAGAAATATTTCGAATGTTACGATGACGAATTAAGACGTGGGAGAAGTGTATCCTCTAGAGACCTTGGGTTAATCGTTTTCGATTTGCCTTGCGTCAAAACGTTTAAAGCGCTACGGCGAGAATAAATTGAGGACTTAAAAAAGTAAGATCCGTTAAGAGAGGTAGAAAAATGGGTCAGCGAAAAACAAGGAAAATTTGCATACCTAACAAAATGTCGACTTTTTTTTATCGCCATGGGCGGATTCAAGGGGGAGTAAAGGGGGTAATTACGCCCCCCCGCCTTCCTAGAATTTCTGAACACTCGAAAAATTACCCTTTAAATCTCGTCCTTCGTGCTGAGCAGTTCATAATTTAAGTTCTTTCACTCGTTTCACTATAATAGACTACCGTTTCACGGTATGTATTCGCTATTTGCTATTAAGTTCTACATTTCATTTTTCTGATTAAAATATTATGAAATAAGATAGTTTCAAATACTTTATTAAATAACTTTTATATTAACCTCACTCGATATCTTATATCTATAATATATAGCTGAAAGTAATTTTTATTTCACCGTGAGTTTATACCCGCAAAGGGGTACTTAAATTTCAGTGGAAAGTCGAACTCACTACGCGTACACTTATGTATAATTAAGCAAGATAATTGAAAGTGTAATGTGAAGCGCCATATAACTTTTACAAATGTTCTTAATAAACTTTAGTAAATCAGCATTGTTGTATAAGAAGAAATTTATTCTACTGAAACAGTCGCGAATTTTGGTCTTCCTTAACAACAGAACACACAATTGTAATGAATCAAAATTTATTTTACTCTTTTTAGTGCATAATACAAAAGTTATTATTAAAAAACATTTTTTTAATTAATTAATTTTTCACTCCTAAATTACCCCTCCTTGGATGAAGTCTGGGTCCGCCCATGTTCATCGCGTTTAATATTGTTATATTTTTGGGTAATTTCTTATCAATAATCTTTTCTAAACCATCCTGTGAATTAGAATTAAAAAGCGATCGTAATTTACTCAAAAAAATCTCTGCCTTAGGAACCTGATCTGAGAGACATAAGTTACCGAGTCTACCGTCTTCCACCCTACGACAATTCACTTCCTAAGAAGATGTGAAGATAAATATCCATTTATTTTAGCAAAGCGGACATTTTTGCTTGAAGGCTTATTTTCAATGGGATTTTTTAATGTGATGGAGTTGCACTGCCTATTCTGGATTTGTACTTTTCTGCACAAAAAGGAGTAAGTTTTATAATAATATAAAGGTTATTTTTAAATTTGTTTTACAACCAGTAATAGTTCGGCTTTATTTGTTCCTTCGCCCGTCCTCCTTCCTTCTTGACACAAATATTTTTATTATTTTCATAAAATATACTTCAAGCTGTGTAGGCCACGAAACCTTTTAAGTTCCCACTCAGTAGATTAGTTCGCATTTTTCAGTCGCAGGAGTAATAGGGAAGGTTTTTTTCAAAAAATTCAGAAACCCGGAACGTTGTCACGAAGAAACTCCAAAGAACTTCAAAGGTCCAGCAACCCTTAATAATTTGATGGGCAGATGGACAAAAGTTACCCAAGGATAACGTGCAACCGCCTCTTGCTTCAGGCAAGGGTGATTCTCTTTCTTTTTTTTATTAGACAAAATTTCCACCCTCTGGTTAATTTTAACGAAATTCTCGGTTTAAATACTTAAATAAAACAGCCGACGGGACCCCAAAAAGAAACTTCCGTCAAGAGACGCCAAAAGATTACTTCCGTGGCAAAACGCTGACAGGCAAGACACGTGAAACGAATTTCCATAAAGTAGGACATGTTTTCTTCCCGTACCAAAAATATATCCACTTTACGATTTTCCGCAAAGCGATTACGCAACCGCTCCGATTGGAAAAAGAAGCGAACGACTAACCAAATATTAAAGTTAGAGATTCGAATCATCAAAAAACCGATACCTTTTTCTGCTGCGGCCTTCGCGTTCAGAAAGCGCTTTGCGAATCGAGGGTGACATAAAGATATTCGCAGCGACAACCCGACGAGATAGTTGCGGACAACGATGCCAAAAAATGGGGTTTCGAAATTCCTCGTCAAACTCCGGTTCATGTTTAATTTAAACGCCCTACTCAGATTTCTCTCTCTCTCTCTCTCTCGCAAAAGGCTAGCAAAGGAAGCCTTTGATCTGGCACTCTGTAAATATTAACCGGTAAGGTCGGAATGGCTTATAGCCTATCGAGAATTCAACGCTCCGCTTCACTATTTGTTTCAGGTGCCGATGTTCATTGCGCTCGAGAAAAAGGGTCAAGGACGAGTAATTCCGGGAACGTGTCCAAAATGAAATTTATTTTGTACTTTTTTTATATGCCTTTCTGCTTCGTTCGATTCAGCTGGGCAAAACGGTGAAAATCAGGTGAAAATGCTCGCTTCCTCGAATCCGTATAGAAGAAAAAAAAATCGCGAAAACTTTGTTAGCTTTATTTTTCAAGAGAGACAAAATGCGTCAAAGGGATTTTTATCCGCACATAAATTGAGGACTGTGAGGCCAAAATGTGGTAACCCACACTTATGCTGTTTTGAGAAAATTGACATTTTATTGGTTCAAAATTATATTTTCATCAGAAATAAACGCAAGTTACAAAATATGAACTACAACAAATGACAAACAAATTTCCAAAATCATAATTGAAGTTTTTTTTGTTTTCTGTATGCAGCCTAGCTCCAAATAGATACGTTTGTGGGTTACCGTGTTTTTGCCTTGCTGACACGTCGAATATAATGGCCGACTTAGTTTATTTTAGCGAATCTGTATTAAAAATTTTTCGTGAAAGGGTGCTTTGCATACTTTTGAGAGTCCGTTTGCAAAATTAATGAATCTATGTATTTAACTTTGAAGCTAATAAAATTTCCCGTTATCTCGAGAATCTTCTAAATTTTAGAATTTGTGAGGGGAGTTATTCCGATACGACGACAATATTTTATGAGGATATTTATTCAGAAATTCACCGTCGTCTTACGCGTAACGAATGTAGTGGTAAAAAATCGGATTTTCCCGAGAAACCAAAACGCTTTGACGAAGAAAAATCTGAGTAATCCTACGTGGTACGTTTTCTTTTTTTTCTGCCAATAAGCGACGCATGTTGCCAAGTATTACTATTTTTTTACTTTATTAGAACAATAAACACAAAGGAGATGGTTTTTAAATAAAAAAAGCGTCAAGTATATTCATGGTATATTACATTGAAAAAAAATCGGATTTTATTGGAGTTAAATTGCATAAAATTCCAATAAGAGGAATTATTTTCAATGTAATATTTTCCATAATACGAAAACAATTTCATAGTAGTAACATACAGGCACATATTCCGACGGATGCGCTAATTAGCTTCTTAGATGCAAACATAGGCATATATGCAATCCTCGGAGATATTCAAAAGGAAAATTACTCGTTGTGGAACAGCTTAGAAAAGCTATTTGCATGCGTCGAAATACCATATACAGCGTTACATCTAAGAGGTTACATTAAGAGAGGTGATTCATTTTACGTTGGTTACAGGATCAGTTCTTTTTAATCATTTAGGATGTACAGTAACTCCAAAATAAAAAGTGTGATTTCCTAATATTGGATTTTATTCTCCGAGTGTTAATTTCACCGTTTTCTCGTTCGTCTGCACGGATATCGATCTATCTCTTATTCCGTGATTCGATTTTTCCAAATAAATTGACATCATCATCGACATTATCGTCAACCTAATCACTATCAGCTTCCTTGAATCCTGATGCAGACTGATTCTCAATCCAGGGATGCCACATTGCCTATTGGTTTGCCGTGATGATGGCATTCAAGTCAGCACATGGTCCTTCAGAAATGAAGTGTAGAAATGATGACATTCGCAAGAATAGGCTAATATAGGCACAAGGTTTCCCTTCTCACTTCTAATTGTGAGTGAATGTGTGCGCGACGAGTGTGTGCGTATGTAAGAATGTGCATGCGTAATGCCATACAGATGGCAACGGGAAACTAATGCTCATTACTCCTTAGTACATGAATTTCCCCACAGAGAATATTAATCCCTAACCTCCGAGACCATTGATATGTAGGGAATAATTTGGAAACAAGATACACCCTCCGGGTGGATGTTCGGTACTGGTCGGTTATCCCCCCGCAAATTACACTGGCTCCATTTGCGGCGCAACGGTCAAGAGGATACAGCATTGAAAGGATATATTAACGAGCCTTCGGCTCGCTTTGTTTTAATGGGTAGTCGTCTCCGGGCGCTACCGCGCCCTTCGTCTTGGCTGGAACCAAACTATCCCTCCCCTTTGTCCGGTGATCGGGTTTGTAAATGTCGCGACAGGCCCATCAGTCATGGGTTAGCAAGCTTTAGGGTAAAAATATTACATAGCGATCCCATGAGCCTCTCAATAGTAAATATTTACCATGAAAAATATTTGCGGGGCCAAAACAGGATAGTACCCTTTGCGGAGGGATAACCGACCAGTACCGGATGTTCTACCACTGAACGATCGTGGCAGACGTTTCAAAACGCGGAGGTGTTTCTTAGCTTCCAAATTATTACCAACATTCCAGATTATATGTCTGTAGATTGATCTTATGGTCAATTCTTCCCATCCGTTTTTACATATGCAGTTATTCTTTCCCAATCTATTTCTTGATAAGGACTTATCTCTAATTCAGTATCTTCTTCCCTCAAAGGAATTGAAGCGACGCGATACGCGAGTTCTTCGTCTGTCTCTGAATCTCCTCTTAATCCTCGAAAATTAACGTCTTTTTCGAAATCATTTTAAAATATTTTTTTATCTTACGTATTAAACGAAACAATAAAAAGAAAGTGCAACTCAAAATGAAAGATTCGGTAAACTAAATATTTTTCAAAACGAAAATTAGACTTTTAATTGACAAATATGTTACAAAAGCTTTTCATTTAACTAGGATCGGCATCAGCATTCAAACTCCAAACGAGTTAAAACAACGGTTTTAAATAATTTGATCACCGCAGCATTAGAACGGACAGCTTACATGTTGCTTACATCAGAATTGCATTTTAGAACAAAATTTCTGACGCCAACACTTTCTTTTGCATCATTAGTACTTTGACAATGATAAGCAAGTTATTAATACATTTTTATATTTCCCCTTATTTTTCCTGGGTGTCCAACTACGTAAATATCATTGAAATAGGCTTGTCATAAGATATGAATATGACTTGCAACCAAAAAGATGTTATCAACCTTATATTAACAGAGGAAATCACATACCTCCAAATACCCACTCAAAAGTAATTTTAATTAACCTCAGATACATTTCCGTTTATCTTAATGCGGGTAACCATCAATTTGATTGACGGAGGTAATAAAGTTCAGAAATTAATGTAGCCCTAAATACGTTGCCAACGGAGATTCCATTTTATTTATTTAAGGAGTATACTGAGCTTTAAGTATGTAGTTGATGGAGTTCCCGAGGTATATTGCCCCGGGCAACCCTATCTTCTCTCCCAGTCCCTAACTCAATCATAAATTAAACCTCCGGAAGCTACGAACATACTACCTGACTTCCGTACGATTGAGCACTAAACCAATGGTTCATTTAAGTGAATGGTTACACCGCGTTTTAAGGTACTTGTTACCTTGCCAGTCAACTCAAAATATTTAGTAATTCAAGTGATCCACATTGACAATCTTCTTTTACTTAATACGTTAGCAAAATTAAGAAGCTTAATTCTGAATAGATATACGATTTATTTCGTATAACGTTGATATTCTTCTTCACAGCATTATATTTAGTAATTTTATTTATTTGTTTTCGCTAATTTATGTTTACCAATCTAAATGGCATTAAAAATCCATACTAAAAGAGTTTTTATAAAAATGTATAGACTGAAATTAAGGTCATGTTTACCCAATAAGCTTAAGGCTAGTGAGACAAATATAGGAAGTAGGAGAGAGATGTGTTATGATTTGCAGAGGGAAATTGATTCCATCCCCCGGAGGCAACGTCTGGTTAGATCTAAATGGCGTTAGGATCTACCTACCCGAGTAATCTAATTGGAATAAATGACAGTGTTTGGTGGGTTATTGATTTCGGGTTTATAGCTAAATTTTTAATCATCGAAGTGAAATGCAACATTAACTCCAAAGGTCTTACTTCTGGATTTATATCACAAAGTACGAATAACATAAATCCTATGCCTTTATCCGAAATTCATATTCGATAAATAAATACGACATAGTCATTAGTTATTTTGGTACTTACGTATTAACGGAACTACCTTACTGCTGTTAGATTTATATATTGTTGGTGTGAACAGAAACTGATTGACCTGTCTGGACATTTACAAACCCAATCACCGGACAACGGGGAGGGATACTTTGGTTCCGGGCGAGGCGAAGGGCGCGGTAGCGCCCGGAGACGATTACCCATTTAAACAAAGCGAGCCGAAGGCTCGTCAATATATCCTTTCAATGTTATATCCTCTTGACTGTTGCACCGCTAATTGAGAGGATATATTGACGAGCCTTCGGCTCGCTTTGTTTTAATGGGTAGTCGTCTCCGGGCGCTACCGCGCCCTTCGCCTCGCCCGGAACCAAAGTATCCTTCCTCGTTGTCTGGTGATTGGGTTTGTAGATGTCGAGACCGGCCAATCAGTCATAGTTTAGCAATAGTCAAACGAGATATAATAAATGTAATATTTTTGAACTAGTGGTATTCATTAATATCCTGTAGTTCGGGGTAGTTCCGTTAATACGTAAGTACCGTTATTTTTTACTTAGCCACGTCTTACGCAGTGCACAGGCACTATGCACTGCGTAAGCCCTTTAGTTCTCAACCCAGTGCTCGCGAGCACCGGTGTGCTGAAGTGCTATTCTGCGGCCCTTTAAATGTAGTTTCTTTTAACCAATAATTTAATTTGCTCGGTTGCTTTCTTTCTAAAAGTATCCAAGAACATTAAGAACGACTTTGACGTTAGTTTTATTTTATTTACGATCACAGATATTTCTTCAGAAGTATAGTGGCGCTAGCTTTATATTTTAGAAAACAACTTGGCGCTCGGTTGGGAACCCCCGGCGCCGGGACAAGACAGCATACACCCGTCGTGCGAAATAAGCTCTAGGACGAGAGCTTTCCTCGCTGGTTTCTTGTTGAATCTTATCACTAATTCATATATACTGGTATATTTTGAAAGGAGAACGTCCGATAATAGATGTTTTGCTATACTTAATTATGCAAATAATGCATCTTATCTCTTGCCAGAAAATGCATGAATCTGTCAGAGGCAATGAAGGCTAATGCAAAAACCTGTAATAAATATTATGGAACACTCGGGCGATGCGCTAAAGCTAAATATGAAATTAACTTAAATGTCGGTCATATTTCTAAGATATTTATTCTAAATGTTTCTGACGAAGCAGAACCCTTTTATGTAACATTCAAGCAAAATGCTCGTAAATTAACGACTAACATAAATGTAAAACGTATTTTACCTCTAAATGGCACAGTGAAGTAAATATAAATGAGCAATATAACGATTAGTTTGTTTTAGAATCTAATTATTATAGAAGTACATTGTATAAGAGAGAATTTGCTTATTTGGATGAACGTTCCATTTAGTTATCTACGAGCCCTTTGAAGTATCCCAAACCTGCAGCATAAATCACACTATTCCGATGTTTTAAGTAGATTCATATTCTGAATCAACTGTTTCACAAACATTTGCACTGGAAGAGAAATAATTTCTCAACCGAACACCTTGAAATTTTAGGTAAATCAATCAAGATACGCATAACAACGGATAACTTGGGAAAATGACTTTCAATTTCTCGAATGTTCCCGTAATAACTAAAAACTAATTTATTCGTTGTTACGCCTTGCATTCTCGGAGAAACTGTAACAAAATATGATTAATAAAATAATAACTTACGTTCATACAGCTTCTTCAATGCCAAGAACCAAGAACAAACAACTCCGAGAACTTTATGCCTTCAGAAAGATAGTTAACCGACTTCTTATTTATTCCTAATGACGTCACGTTACCGCGGCAACTTCTTATAACCATACTGCAGGTTCGCTTGAATTATCAAACAAAAGCCTATCAAAGATAAATATGAAAATTTAGGGAGTATGTTATTGTAGATCTTGGAGGTCATAATCAGATTTTTATATCAATACATTTTACTGCATTAATTAAAAATAATTTTTATTTAAAGTATAGTAGTCAAACAGTACCATACTTCAACAAATTCAGACATTCAAATGCATTCCTTCACACTACCATGAAAACTTGTACAAAAAGATATCAATATTGGTATTCCTTCTGAAATTCTTACACGTGTATCCTTCCCAAGAGATCATGATATTTTTTGTTCTACCAAATAAGAGAACAAAAAATTTGAAAAGGATAACAATTTATATCGAAATTAATTGTGAAAAGAAAATTTCAAATGACTACATTAACTATTCGTCCAACATAATATGGCACTCTAATATTACATCCAAGGTCAAAATAGTGGTACTCTTTAATTTCAAATTCTATACCTAAAAAACAAGGCAACAAATATAAAAAGATTTTCTGCTCTCACACTCCCTATTTTAAAATACATAATGCAGTTTTGTTGCTACAATTTGTTTGAACAAGAATTACTAATGCACATATTCCAAAATAGATATAAAATTATAGTAAAATCATGAATAGGTAATACTTTCAGGGAATCATGATTTACAAATACATTTTCCTTAAAAAGGACTAAAAAGTAATAAAATATCAAAGTACTAACTCTGGTAAAGTTAAATTGTGTAGTGTTTGTTGGTCATAACTTTATAAGAGCAAGTAATTAACTTACTGAAACACACAAAACTAAAATATGGAATATTAGTTTCCAAATGTCCAGGTTGATTTTTGAAGAAGCTGTCCATATCAATTTTTTGTCCTTTCGTGCTACATTTTACCAAAATGTCTATTTATTCTTCTTTTGCTAACAATTACAGCTCACTTCAAAATCTATGAAATTAAAAGGTTCTAAGCAGAAACAAAATGGCTTGAAATATTCTATTTCTTTATAAAGCCTGGATTCCCTGAAAGAAATGCAAGAACTAGTGAGAAATGTTGTACTTATCAGGTACAAACGTGAATTGTGCAACTAATTTCAATACACAGACTTGTGAGAAATCAAGGTAATTAACTAAAACATTGGTAGGAATGATTAAAACCAAAATTAATACGAAACACTACCACAAAATAATTTCCAAAATTTTAAGAAGGTAACTTAAAAGTAAAATTGACAAATTTTCACTATAACTTAAAAGTTTCTTCTTAGGTAAATTAATTACACTGAACGTGATATATATATAAGCAGATTCTCAGGTCATGATCAGTAGAACAAATTACTAGCATCATGATCAGAAATTGACAGCAAGCTAAACAACTTAGACTTGAGAAATACAGGCAACTCCCAAGATTCATTCCTGAAAACGTGGTCGAGACTCGAACGCCGTTTTACCATAGACTTGCATGTTATAATTGGGGGATACGTTCCCGCATCTCAGGAAAAAATTATTCTCCCCCCTCACTTTATATAAAGATAAAATAACATTACTAATGTGTTAATGCAACAATACGAAATTATGGAAAAATTAAATAAAAAATATTTGAAATGTATCTTATTTTTTGCACTAAAGGGGAAAAAATAAATTTTTGTTTGTATGATTATTTTGTAATTTTAAAATCCAAATTAAATCAACTCCGCCTCATCCATTCCTGTTATTTAAATGAAGGAATGAGTAGTATTAGTATTTTACCAACAAAGTTAACGGAAGAGTGACATGCAACATTCGACTTGTCGAGCTTCAATGATTTTAACAAATGAATTGCACAAGCTGGACCGGGGCCAGCTGCAGCACATCCCTGCCTACAACTATATACCGCAGCAAAATTAATAACTTCAGGCAGCATCAGTATTTGCACTTGCAGCCTCACCAGTTAAGGCTACGCAAACCTGTCCTTCTCTTAAATCTGTCAAACCAGCCATGACTTGCACTAAATGGAGCTCATCAACAGAAATTTCATCAATCCTTTCCTTCAGATCATTATACAGATCCTTAGCCATCATGTCCTCACTAATAGAATGTTTCTGAAACAACATTCTACCCAAAGTTTTTCCATTTTAGGAATCACAACACTGTGCCTAGGACTTTTTATTATCAAATTACCTGAATTTATCGTTCTAGAATTTTCTCCTGTTTCATATAAGTGCTAATAGTTGAATGAGACATCCCCAACGATCATGCGATTTCAACATGGGTTTCACCTTTCTCAATAAGCTTTAAAATTTCTAATTTCAATTCATAACTATGAGTCTTATGCACTCTTTTATTTGATTCACTTGCATTATCACTATTACAATTCCTTTTGGATGCAATGTCATGATAAATTTATAAATAAATAAATAAACTTAATAGATTTACAGATAAAACGAGTGAAATCAGGACAAATTCAAACAATTAGAGCAGGAATGACGATGCCATGTCAAGGGATAAATTTATAAATAAAATAAATAAATAAATGATTAACAGAAAAAACGAGTGAAATCAGCACAAATTCAAACAATTAGAGCAGAAATAACTATATCTATACAAACTAAATCTCGTGTGGTTGGGTGGGCCGAAAATTACTTCGCATAAACTAGTTCCTAATTCAACCGACCGAATGGCTGGGTCAAATAAGCAGGCTTCGATCGGTCGAATTCTTGAGTTGGTCGAATCTCGAATGGTCGAATCTCGGGAGTCGCCTGTACATATGAATACTTATGCCACATGTATTTAATTTTTTCTTTTTTCAAAACATTTTTATTTAAAAAATTAATTAGATTGGCAATTTAAAGTTGCCAAAATGGGAAAATCCATAAGGTTAAATTGTTAGGTTACAATATAGTAATAGTCCTTATATTTTGTCTTAAACAATAAAATAGTCATCACAAAAAACCAAATTATTTAACATGATATAAATTATATGCTGTGCCAAATTATACTTGAAATAGCTTCAAATGTAAAAGATAACTACACATCTGAGGAAGAGTTCCTGAACTCATTACAATTTTTTCAAGCATAACCAAGTATGTTTGAAGTTTTTTATTTGCATTCAACTTAATGAGTTCAAATCAACACCTGAAAGTAAATAAGGTAAAACAAAAGAAATAACACTTCACAAGACAAATGCACAACCCTCCCCAAAAGAGATAATTTCGTTAAATGCATACTTTTATTTCCAAAAGTTTCTGTGAACATTGTACAGCACTTCCTACATCTACTTTCATAAAAAAACTCACAAAAAGCACATGAAAATAGAACCATAAATACCGTGGTAGTAGGTTACATGTGCTGAAGAAATTGTGTTTGATTCCTGCCTCTTTACCTCAAAATTCCACTCGTTCCAAAAAATTTATTTTTTTCCCCCTCAAAGATTTGCTGGAGATACTGCAAGACTGCACCAATATTATTTTTCTCTCTTCAATTCAATTCCTAGTCCTTGGAATGCTTTCTCATCCATTCACACCATATCCTGTGTTTTCATAAACATCTCTCTACTACACGATGAACACAAACTTTCCATTGGAATCCTATTAGTGGCTCCATTTATTTTTCCCTCTTGCCTTTTTATCTTGATGAGTTAAGAAGAAATTTTTAAAAAATCAAGCGAGTAAGATTCCGATCCTCCGGGCTATTAAAAAATAACAATGCTGTGGTGACATTTTCCCCAACTCTTGTCTCTTGATTTCTTCTTTCCTTAATACTGATACATACAACAACTACTACAAAGGTGACCTGAAATTTTTTATACACACTTCGATGAAATATCTGTATCACAAAGAGTCGGGTGGACGAATGTGATTAATAAAATGATATAGATTAACAACTTCTGTTCAAAGCAAAAAATGTGCAGCTGAGTCCACTTCTTTTTTTAAATGTACACAAAAAACATGACATTTAGTTTTCAAAAAGGACATGATTTCAACATCCAAACATGACTTTTTTTCTTATTGATAGGAGAGACCAATGAATTGGAAAATATATTTACAACGCTTTACATGCTACACTCTTTTTCGCCAATAAATACTAGAAAAGGGGGAACAATTGCACATATATATCTCAGGCAGTGCAGCACAGTTTTAAGAACAAAGACATCCTCAACGCAAGAGTAAAACTTCTGGGAACATGATAATTTCGTATGTTTTAAAAACTCGACACAGTAGTAACAAAGTTCACAAAGGGATTCAAGGGAAATTCATGACAAATTCTTTTTTTTATGAACATAATTTACAACGTAATGGCCATCAAGAAATATGATTCCCGATTCCTCTTAACATAAAGAGTCCATGGCTTCTTATATAAATTACAACTAAAAAAATGATCTAAGGTCATCGATGACCCGAAACAGACCTTTCAATTAAAAAGGATATTTTTTTCCTCCTGCACCAGGAGCTCAACTCTTTGTACACACGAATCAAAAGGTCCAGAAACTTTTTAATTACCTTACTCTTTCAAAAAGTCAGCAAAAATAAATAAGTTTCTGTCAGTTCAGCACTTGACCACCTCACAAGTACACCTCTCACACACTCAGACACACAATTTCGGCCAAAATTCGTTTTTTTTATTCCATGGATGGAAGTAGCGATTTTTATCCTTTTTTTTTAAATCTCCTGCCTTTTTAAGTCTTCTAGCTGATTAGAAAGATACGAGATAGCCTCTTACAGAGATCTATTCATTTTTATATATACGCAGGAAACCCCTCTCCACCACTGCACTTGATTATTCACACGTAATAAATCCCTCTTATTTGGGTCTGTGCCTCACAATGTCGGTGTGATCTCAGCAGGGTGGGTGAGGGGGTCGTCAGCTTTGATCTGCTTGCTGGTTCATATCATACAGCACCTGTGCGATTGTTCTTGAAGACTCCACATTGCTGAGAGCAACAGAAGCTAGGTGAGGCTCGTAGCTACGGAGGAACCTGTAAGCACAAAGGATGACTTAATTATTAATAAGCAAGATTGAGATGTGCATTTGACATAAGGATAAAATTTTTATTGATTTTAATTATGAAGTAATCACCTTGCAAAATCCAAGAATATCAATACAGAATGGAACAACTTAATAATGAAATTCTATACAATATTAACTACGCTTCAGCCTGTGCAGAAAATCAATCTTATGTTCTTAATTAGTGATATCTTTAGAATTCTCTTTTCGGTAACTTAATAAAAAATGCACCATCTTAAATTTGTATAAGCTAGATAAAGGGATTTTTTAAATGTTCATCATTCAAGAATGCCAACAACATATGAGATTCCCACTAGAAAATATGTCAAACAGTGAGACACATTAGCAGGTGAACATATCTGAAGACTGTATGGTTTAGTTGAACTATGCATGTGGCTTAAACTTTTGGAGACTAAATTCATCATTAAATTACTACTATCACATCCAAAAACATATCTTTAGCACTGGTATATAATTAATCCTATCTTAGTATGCTATACTTCTAATTTTCCTAATTTGTGCACATTTCCTAGAAATGAGATTACCGTATTTACCCGAAAGGAAGACGACGTTTTTTCCAAAAAATGTCCGCAAAAAAATTAGGGATCATCTTAAAATCGAGTACGAAGTTTTAGGTGGGAAAAATGCGTGCATTTTAAACACCACACGGAACACCCGGATTTCGAGTATATGTCCATGAAAATGCCTTTATAAATGCATACAACAATACGTTACTTTTAATTAATTACTATAGTACATTAAAAATTCGTAATCATAGTTCTTAAAGTTGCACATAGTACAAAAGAGTACCTCGGGGGTACTGATGGAAGGGGTGTGTTTACGGCTGGGTAGGAAATCTGATATGTGCGACAATGTAAATGGTTAAGCAAGGATTGGCAGCCTTATTTTAGGCATCTTGTTACATTTTAAACATGTCTATGTATTACAATTAAAAAATCTGCTACCTTTCGATTGGTGCACCAGCGGCAGACGAAAGTACACCTGAATTTTAAAGAGTATAACGTTTATGAAAGCACTCCATTAGTACTCGCTTCACCAAGTATTAATGTGAAGGGAAGACTAGTCATTATTTTTTAGTTTAAAATAAGTTACCCCAAAGGACTGAAATGGCAGATCATGTAGAGAAGAAAGGCACGACTGTGAAAGGGAATGTATCAAAAAAATTAAGACAAAGTTATGATAGAAATTTTAAGTTAATGGAAATATAATGTGACTGTGGCAAATGTGCGAATGTAGAAGCAAATAAAAGAGAAACTTGAAGGTGCTAACTTGACATGGAAAACATTTAATGGACCCAAACGAGGTCGATTTCATGAATTAGAAGAGGAAATAGTAAACTCTGTGATACTCAAAGAACAGACAGAAAACCAGTGTCGCGAGAAATCATTAGATTGAAAGCTCATGAATTAGTGCGATCGCTAAACATCTCACCTCAAGAATTCAAAGCTAGTAATGGATGGTGCGTACAAACATCTACCTTCTGACTAGACAGAAAACCTGATTGCTTTCCAGAAGCATGTAATTGGGTTGCAGAAAATTCACGATTATCTCCTGAGCCAAATGGGTAATGCAGATGAGACACCTACCGTATCTGCCCAAATACAAGCCGATGTTTTCTGTCAAAATCTATCATGAAAAAATCACCCCTCATCTTAAATGCGAGTCGGAGGAAAATTTGGGTTATGGTTAACTCTCAAAGTCTCTCATTGCCTTCACGTTCAAATGATAGTACTATATTTTTTGTAAAGTAAATATCTGACCTATGATGAATATATAAAAATATCTTGGCGAGATCGCTTGCGTAAATTAACGATTACGCAAAATGATTTGACGGCTTTGAACGCTCAGCTGTTTGAATTTTGGTAAAACTTTACATGGAACGTGTATAATTATAAAAATGTAGTTTCTTAAGGCAATGTATATGCTAATTACATTGGAAATAGACTTGGATGAAAAAATATCCCGGTGAGATCGCTTGCATAAATTGACGATTATGCAAAATGCGTTGACGGCTTTAAACACTCAACTGTTTGAATTTCGGTAAAACTTTACATGGAACGTGAATAATTATAGAAATTCAGTTTCTTAAGGCAATGTAAATGCTAATTTCATTGGCAATAGAATTGGATGAAAAAATATCTTGGTGAGATCGTTTGCGTAAATTGACGATTATGCAAAATTCGTTGACGGCTTTGAATGTTCAACTGTTTGAATTTCGGTAAAACTTTACATGAAACGTGTATAATTATAAAAATGCAATTTCTTAAGGCAATGTAAATGCTAATTTCATTGAAAACAGACTTGGATGAAAAAATATCTTGGCGAGATCACTGTTACTATATTTGACCTTTTGTGAAAATGAAGATGAATGAAATTATTGTCACGGAATGTGGAACATTATTCAGCAACACAAAATTATTAATTGGAGTAATATTTCAAAATGTCAACAACTAAACCATTTCTCACTCATTTCTTCGATCTCGAATAATGTATTCTAAGATGTGCATGAATGCCCGGCACACTTCAGCATAAAATCTACGAAATTTACGTTTTTGCCAAAAAATTGGGAAAATTTTTGGGGGGTCGGCTTAAATTTGGGGTCGGCTTCTATTCGGGCAGATACTGTATTTATTTCGACATGCCATCTAATTATATAGTTAACGAAAAAGGCGCAAAAAGTGTCACTATAAAAACTTCCAGGAATGAAAAAATACGAGTTACAGTAATGCTGGCTGCATTAGTGGATGGTAACAATTCAATATAAAATTTTCCATTTTTCAGAGTGCTATGTTTTTTCTCTTTGTTCATCTAAATAACTAAATATGGACCGATTTTCTTCGTTTTTGCTTTATTCGATGGTTAAAAGTGTGTATTATCTTATTCTTGCAACGCTTACACATTAAACGTTTGAAGTTTTCAGAAATACTCAATTTGTTTCAAAATTTTGTGGATTTTGCATACCCTTTTTGGGCAGTGCTAAGGCGGCCGTCATTGTTACCTCCAATTCAATTAGCTTCAATGAAGCCTTCAAATAGATGAAAGTTCAGCATTATTCGCTTTGCATTTAGTTTTATATGAATATGACATACCGTCTGCCACTTGTAGAGTAGATGACTAGGTTTCTAAGGATGAGGGATGATGTCAGCCGGATGCTTTTAGTAACAGGGCCTTCATTGTCATCCTGAAATTGACAAATTTATTCATTAAAAAAAAAGCTCCAATCCAAATAATAAATACATTACAGGCATGCTTTTACATTTATTTACCAAACTAATTCTAATTAGGTGTGCTAAAATTAATAACAAAGTTCAACAGTGCATTCACAGTGAAAAATCATGGAACACAGATACAGATCTGTTTGAAGAGCTTCTTTATCAAAATTAATTCAAGTGAATACTGGGTTAAAAATATATTTTTTTTAATTTCACAACCTTCTGCTACTGAAAAGAAAAACAACTAAATAAAAACATGCTCATAACATCAATGATTCTTTTAAAGAAACAATAATGTCATAAGATGGGCAGTGCAAGGTTGCCAACAATCTGAGGATTGACAGACAAAATAATGGAGATAAAAGAACACAAAATCACACACTAAATATACGACAAAAAAATACAAAACAAAATTAAGCTATATAACACTCAGAAACCAAATCAAACACCAAACATGTTACATAAAAAAAAGCAACGACATGCAACGACTGGAACATCTTTCCTACTACACATTCAATGCAAGCAAAAATTATTACAGAGGCAGACAAACGTAGACAGGTGCTATCTGCCAAACAAATAAGATGAATTCCATGCTCAACACTTCGGCAACAACCAAATCATTGTCGAGTGACACTTGGCTGCCCATCGTGGGCTCACCTGCTCGGGTGGGGTTGGGCCTGGGGCTCTAGTGGCCACGGGAGGTGGCGGTGGTCCAGTGGATCTGCTCGCAGCCCTCTGCTGAGGGATGTACAAATAGAGGTAGCAAAAGGAAGGGAATGCGAGAAACGGGGTCATGACGAGGAGGGATAAGAGAGAAAGAAAGAGAGTGAGATTAGGGTTCAAGGTCAGGACAGCATACATTCACCCCCAAAACAAAACACATTTATGTGATTGCCAGTTGGATCATTCCTTCCCAAATTATTATTTCCCAATATTAAATTTTGTTTGATCATGCAAAGTTGCACTATACATAAAGATGCTTAGAAACCAAAATGCAAAATTATTAGGCAGTAAAAGTGTTTTCCGTCACATATCAGCCATACAATACCATTTGTTGATTACCGTATATACTCGTGTATATTCCGACTCCATATATAGTACGACCCCTGATTTTTTGGTGAACAAACCTGATTTTTTCATATATCTCGTTTATAGTTCGACCCCAGCTTTCCACCATGGTCGATATATTTCGTTTCGATAGCTCGGTGGTTACGAGCGAGATATATCGAACAACCTTGATTTTCCACACAACCATAGAATACACCGTAAATGTCGTAAATATTATTTCTTGCGAGTACACTAAAATTCGGATAAGTTATGTATCTTACTCCTAAAACATTTAATAAAAAGTGATATGAATCATGATTGCACAAGATGAAATAAAATCGTTTCAATTCTAGTACGTCTGGATTACGTTCCGCGTAAGTAATGGTTCCACTCGCTCATCTACTTAATAGGTAGGGATAACAAATAAAAAGAAATTACTTTGTAATATTCCACAGGTTAGCCTACCATTAGAATGCGTGCGGGTGGCATAACTTCACCGAAAATGCCCGTAAAGATACATGAATTTTAAATCCTCAGATGCATTACTCGTGTATAGTACGATCCCCAATTTTTGCAATAAAAATTTGGTCGTAAAAACTCGTACTATACACGAGTATATACGGTATTTACAAAGTCAGTGAGAATTAAATGTATAAATAATTTAACATAGGAGAATATTACATTTAATTAATATAGAAAAAAATTTTAATATATATTTTGAATGCTCAGTTATAAATAACTTGCTCTCAAATTCAATATGGCAGCTTAGTATTTTCATAAAAACTTCATACACATTGCAAAAATTTCAATTACAGAAAGCTGAATAATTTAACTCGCATCTACTTTAAAGTATGATTATCAGAATTCTAAATGTTTTCCAAACATTCTCCAATAATACTAGCCTAAACTTTAATAACTTAACCCTCTCATTTGAATTCCCACTTTAACACCAGTTTTGACCCTATTATTCCCCTAATGGCATGCTGTAAGAACATCAGTTCATAAAATCAAAAATAACTCAAGAAACGTTTTATCAATCTTGTTCGAGTTTTCCAGGAATTTTTATTAAATAACATTTCATTTATTATAATTTTTCTTGCCTTGAAGAGTTTAGTTTTTCACCTCTACTCTCCTTTTGTGGTGGTAAGGTATAAATCATCGTCAGCTGTAGAATCAACTCTAGCTTCTATAATTTCTTCTTCCAACTTGAATTGCTTGATTTTGTCATCTTGTATGAAAGATCTTATTGTTCTGAAGCACTATAAATGTCCAAATCACTAAAATAATTGTCTCTGTTTACTTCTTTACTTGGACCAGCCTTGGTCATAACTGAGACTTATCATTGAAAAAATAATATTTTCCAAATGTTTAGAGATTCATCAGCTTAGCATGCAAGGGGAGAGGTCTGTACATCGGTATAAACAGTCCTAACACAAACAAATGATTCGTATTTCCCAAGAGATGACCAAGACTGGGTGTGATGAGACAGTCGCTTTTGGGCAGTTTCGGCCTCTTTGTGCCATAAGGTAGAATTGATCTTAGCTGGTTTCAGCCACTTTGGGTTGGAAAGGGTTTAAAAAAATTAAGTTAGTAAAGCCAAGATTTTCCTTTAAACCATTTCTGGCCAGTGCTTTACAAAGCATTAACCATTGAAATATCTGAGTGATTATATATTTTACCCATAATTAGACAAGAACTAATGGACAAAATTCTTGAAAACGACAAATCTACTTCTCACATTTGTATTTAACATCTCTTTTCCCACACTTATTGAAATTACATATTTTTACTATGACCACTAAAATTAACTAAGCAAAATATGAATGGGAGAGTAGGAAGAGAGATAGTATACAAAGCTAAAAAAAATACTTTCAGGTTTTTCCTTAAATTCTGTTGAATTTTTATAAATAAATAATAATACTTATTGAATTGTCATAAAAATCATTCACTAGCATATTTCCTTAACTAAAAATATAAAGAAGTTAAATAAATAAACACACTATGATATACAGGATTATTTCTATGGATTTGCAAAATTAACAAATTGGGTATTTTTCTACATATTTTTACAATGAATTTGAAATTATTTTCATTAAAATCTAACAATACATATTAATGCAACACTGAATTATATAGCTACTCATTGGACAGTGTCATCAAGGAGAATCTATTTTTTAAATCGAGAATGTCTTTGATTATCAATGATCATAGAATTGGGAGTTGAAACATTTAAAACCATCCCAATAACTTGGTTGAGCAACAATAATTTCACCCTTTTGATGATGGCAAAATTCTGAATTCAGCATAGAATGTTCCAATTATGTAATCATTCATTAATTTGGTATTTAGGGAGTAACCGGCTCGCACTACCTAGTTCAACGTTTAGCCGCTAGATAGCACATCTTATGCGTGCTGTTGTGTCTCCCAAGAACTTCCTATTTTCACCGTTACGTGCCACTGTGTGCACCACTCGCTCTGATTGGGACGTTTCTTGCATTCTCATTCCAGGCAGAATGGAATTTTCCAGAGTGCACACGACACTGGATTTTTTGCTACTCTTTTGTTACGTGCGAAGGAAGATTGGCGACTAAAGCGCAATGTATCCCTCCCTGACTATAGCGCCGCAAATTGATCCTATTTAGCTTGCGAACCAGGCCTCAGGGTTAAATTCCATTTCATGCACCTGCAATAACTTTCACACAAAACGTAATTGTTACGGCGCTACAGTCGCACATCAGGGTTTCAAAAATATGGTTGGGCTGGACTTGGGAAAATGCCATTCCGCTGGGAACGAGAACGCAGAAACTTCACAGCCGGAGTGAGTAATGCACACAGTGGCATGTAATGGCAAAAATAGGAGGTTCTTAGGAGGCACAATGGCACGCATAAGAAGTGCCATCTAGAGCAGTGGTTCTCAAAGTGTGCTCCAAGTGGTCCGCAGGCTGGTCCAAAAAGCAAGCTACTGATACACAATGCCGAGAACAGACCAGAACTCTAATCTCCAACACTCGCATGACGTATAACAATAGTGATAAGGCTAAATATGTCATTTTAAATTAATTCCTTTGTGTAGCTTACACCTTATCAGCCCTAAAGCAATTGATGTTGACCAAATCAAATTAAATTAATACCACTGAAATAAACTAAATTCTTCATAGTGTAAAATGTCAATGGATACAACAAAATGTCCTAACAACTGTTCTTACTTCCCTCCTTTGTTTGAAACAATAAAAAATCATTTCTCTATTCAAGTTTTAGCAGTGGCAAGACGAGAGTGGAGGGGATAGGTGGTCCGTGAAGTCTTTTGCCCGTCGAAGTGGTCTGCGGACCAAGAAAGTTTGAGAACCACTGATCTTGGGGCTAAACGTTGAACTAGGTAGTGTGAGCCACTTACTCCCTAAATACCATTATTTCACAGGTAATGATAAATTTTGAATGCAATAATGCATAACTTCTTGATAAGGTAATGCAAACTGACAAGTATAGCAATTTTGCTAAGAATCCAAGCATATTAAGCTTTACACCAACAAAAATCTTAATCTGGCACTAGCTTAGTGTTAAATGAATACCCTAGCATGAATTTCTTCTAAATACAGGGTGGTGTTTTTATTCAAGAATCCTGAAAAATCAGATGCTCATCTTCAACATTTGATGTGAGATTTATTTAAATAAATATTTTTAAATAACATCAAACTATGTTCTTAGAAATTTTAGCTATTCTCTCTGGTTTATATTCTAAGATACAGCGATTTTTCAGGGTCCTCGAATAAAAAAATCCCCCTATACAATGATGCAATGAAAAATGCATAAATAGTAACATGATAATAACTTATAATACTATAAGTAATATATACTGAAGAACAATAAGACAAAATTATCATGTTGAGAATTAGACTGTGCTGCCTATACTTATAGGTTTATTAAAAGTACTCAACTTCAACCAAAAATCAAATGTGAAGCATTAATCTTTTCCTGGGATGAGAATTGAATTAAGGTTAAAGTAAAAAATCTTTAATTCTGAAATATAGCCATTATACCATATTTACTTGTGTACCCCATGCATTTTTTCCTGAAACACCAATGAAAAACGGGGATGCGCCTCTTATACGAGAATTTCTGAATAAGTTATATAAATTGTATCAATAGTAAATTCTTTGCAATATACTTGCGTCTTTATTTATATTCACGAAATAGATTGATTTCTACAACGTATATGCCCAATTATGTGACCAAGCAAGTGCTTGGACTTGTTTGTTCCTAACATTACAATATTTACTCATGAGACGATACGTGAAAAAACTCCCCCATCTGTGTAGGAAAGTTTCTGTTCATAGATGGCAGGAGTTAGAAGTGTTTTGGGTTTTGTGTTTCACCAGAAGTCTTTGGGTTTAGCATGCTCCGAATAGCACTAAGTAAACTTAAGGGATTGAAATTAATGTTGATAACCGTCAAAATTAATTAATTTTAGCCACATTTTGCGATGAGATGCATTGCATTTAATTAAAAAATAAAAATTATATAAAATTAATTTTATATAATTTTCTTATTTACGCCCATGTACCTCTTATACAAACGAGAGGAGATAAAAGTATATTGAATTTAGCACTACCTGCACTTTGTTACTGTTTAAGGCTGGGTTTTTCACATTATTTGAGTGGTCACATTATTTTCATACAATGACGATGCAGACGATTACGCAAAATATGTTGATAGCTTTGAATGCTCAGTTTGAATTTCAGTAAAACTTTATATGGAACGTGTATAATTATAAAAATGCAATTTCTTAAGGCAATGTAAATGCTAATTTCATTCGAAATACACTTGGATGAAAAATTAACTTGGCGAGATTGCTATTACTATATTTGACCTTTTGTGAAAATGAAGATGAATGAAATTATTGTCACTGAATGTGGAACATTATTCAACAATGCAAAATTATTAATTGGAGTAATATTTCAAAATGTCAACAACTAAACCATTTCCCATTCATTTCTTCGATCTCGAGTAATGTATTCTAAGCCATGCATGAATGCCCAGCCCACTTCAGCATAAAATTATGTTTCTGCCAAAAAATTGTGGAAATTTTTGAGGAGGTCAGCTTCTATTCGGGCAGATACGGTAAATCAAAAACATAATTGTTCTAAAAAAATGTTTTCATGAAGTAATTACTGACCAGCAGTAACAACTTAAATGTAATATGGCAAAGATACTGTGTAATTTTTAATAAGTCACACATTTTAATCAATATTAATATGTGATAACAAAACACATTGGCATGAATAAGCTGACTTTCATAATTCAAAACTTCATGCTTCCACATGACCTCGAGTGTTATTGAATTACCTATAATTTGGCAAAGAGTAAACCAAGCCTAACAAACTCCTGTTCCACCAAAAAAGTATTTCAAGCGATATGCACACGAGAACAACAAAACTTATACTATATGAAGATTCTTAGACATTCAACATCCCTTATGTTTTTACTTCATAAATTCAAAATAATTAAGTTTAAACTACTGATATCTTACTGATCTAAGTTATATTTAAAAACTCATTTAAGCAGAATTAGAAAAGAGCTTTAAATAAAATTTGCTATCTATTATGTATATTTTACTGTATATTTTCGAGTATAAGGCGATTTGAGTATAAGTCAAAGTGTACTTTTTGGCCTAAAACAGTGTTCGAAATCCAAGTCTTGATTACGAGTAGAAGCAAAGAAAACTAAAACAAGATAATTTTGAAATTTAGAAAAAATTAATACATAGATATACAGGTGAATCTCTGCTTACAAACATTCAAGAAACAAATAATTCATATTTACACACATTCCACATACCAATGAATTGCGCCTCGCACTTCGTTTACAAACCTACCCTCCTGCACTTACGAACATCGGCCGCAGTAAGAACATGTAAACTTGTCAACACTTGTCATTTGCTGTTTGTATTCGAAACCATAGGGGCATGTGTTTATACGCATAGTTTTTTATTACCCTTGAAATATGGAAAACAATCGTAAACGTAGTGTTTGTGAAAGTGCTATGAGTGGTAAAAACATCGAGTGCTTTCGATGGAAACTAAAATGGATATAATAAATAGATCAGAAAAAGGTGAGTCACTTGCTTCGATTGGTCGTGTTTATGATCTCAATCGTTCAACAATTACTACCATTTTAAAAGACAAAGGAAAAATTTGTGATCATATTCGCAATGCAGGCTCTGTTCAGACTGTCATTATAAGTAAAAAACGAAATGTCGTCATTGAAGAGATGGAACGGTGTTTAACAATTTGATTCAGGATCAAAATTAAAAACCCAATGTTTGAGTACTGAATGGATTCTTCTCTTCAATCTACTAATTTGAGTAAAATTTTTAAAGATAAAATATAAATTTTAAGTTTCCCTTTGAAACTATGTATGGCATTGCCGTATTATTTTATCATTAGTCTTTGCATTTTCTGCTAGTTAGCATGAATTTTTCATTCTAATGTGCTTCGATGTCAGTCAAATGTTGTTTTTCGCCAGTCATGTTTAATTATTGACCCATAAAAATGTCCATCTAGTTTGCGACTCGAATATAAGTGAAGGTAGGGTTTGATCGACCTAAAAAAGCAAGAAATTTCTCACTTTATACTCGTAGATATACAGTATATTATATTAGCATTTTATGAACAATTTTTTGTCTAAGTATAAATATATTACCATCTCATTTTTCTTCTGTCCCAGCAAATCAGATAGGCATTAATAAAAATTACAGAAATATGAGTGAAGAAACTGAAGAAACATTTTTATTTACGATTATAGACCCAAGATATATATAGTTTAGTAAAAAACATGCATTCCAATGCCTTCCCAATTAATGGCCAATTTTAATTATATTTGTTTAGTATATTCCCAATAAATTTTTATTCTATTCATAAGAGCTTAAATCCAGTTAGTTCTTTCTTGTCTTTAGTTAGAGCATCCACAAATTCTTAAAACGTATTTCCTTTACTCAACTTACCATGAGCTCCTTGGGGTTGACAAACTCCAGGGCATGACGTTTTATGGCATGGAAGGCTGCATTTGGTGCATAACCAGGATGAGGAGGAGGTGGTGTAGGTGGAGGGATTTCGCTTCTCCCACTTTGTGAAAGCTGCCTTCGTCTCATTGCCATCATACGAAGTACCTAGAACAATTAATTAATCTTACTGAAGGGGGCAACTCCATTAAAAATTCAATGCATAAATATACCATGGGAGATGGCTTTTATTGATGAAACTAGACAAAAACAGCAGCTACTGTAAATACGAATTTACCAGAATCCCAAAAAACATATTATGTTGTGGTCAATCTTTCAAATTTATTGCTTGTCAAACTTTATATTGTTTTCACTTCCATTTCCATTAATATTAATGCTTCATTATAATCTTTTTATGACATTATTAAACCTATTAGCATTACAGTATATTATCTAAAGAACATTTATCTTAACGTCCAATTATCCTGACCAAATTTTAAATTGCTGCATGTTTCTTAACCCTGTGACAGTTGGATTCATCCCATAGCCTCGTAAAAAATATCTTTAGATACTTAACCCAAAAACACTCGCCAAACACCCCTGAGTGTCCTCCTTTGAATAAGTATTGACACAATGTGCCCTACTCACTTTAGACATCACCTCTTTGAGTGAAAACACACATATTTGAATGTTATAAATGCTACTTTTCGTCTTTCCCACCTTTTGGAGAAACTAGGACTTTTATAGTGCAGACGATGGTTTGAAAGGCATTGTAGAGAAATTTGTCAGGAAGTTTTTCGACATCTTTCTTGGTTAACATAAGTGTTCTTCCTCATTTGCTTCATAAATATCTGCTTCTCAGCAGTTATCTTGGATTTTTGCATATTATAAAGTTGTTATTTGCATAATAATGCCAAAATAATTCATGCATTTTTTCTCTAAATATCATGACAAAGAATTGGGTGTGTGAAACAAGCCACTAAAATTTATTTTTATAGAATCTAAATCTTTAACTCCTTCAGGTAGAGCAATTTATGGAAAAAGTACATCTCTGCCAAACAGAAGTTTGGAGAAGTTTATATTATAAATGAGAACACATCAATACATACCAAACAATGACACAGTATACTGTATACAGTATACTTTTAAAATACAACTGACATAACTAAGAGTGTACACAAGAACTGGTAAAATGATTAAATAGCACTCCTTCTGAAAGAGAATTTGAAAGTTACAATTTTTTGGCTACATCACAAGAGATACAAAACTTAATGGAACAGTATGTTTATCATCACTTATCAAAGAGTTATGAGGAAGTTTTACTATCAACAGATGCAGCTGTATTGCAGGGCTTTTAAGGTTATTTAGCTTTGCAGTATTTTTCAGAGCTTCAAAATATCTAAATCAGGAAGTATGCTAAATTGACTTTCAAAGGACATGGATAATCTGAAGATCTTATACTGTACTTCATGTCCACTGATGAGCAGTCCAATCATATACATATACCAAATGAATAGGTTACTACATCAAAAATTATATATCACTAAATTTAAAAACGTTGTTCTAAAAGACTTCTGAAAGTAAGGAAAATGTTTCATACATACCTCAGCATTACAATGACGGTCAAAAAGATGAGTCATCAGAGAAAATCGTTTCCTCCTCATTCCATCACAGCGCTCCCACAGACATTGTTGCTCCTCATTGGCAGCTGTTGGACAGTGCTCACGGCATGCGTGCATGTACACCTCATTGGCAGACTTGAAACTCCTGTTGGATTTTAAGATTAACATTCAACTTTTTCTAATGATATGCACAGTCTCTTCAAAACAGATAACAATGATAACTCGTCTTTGGAATCTTTCAAATCAAGTTACTTTTAAATAATTCATACCAACTCTTAATTTAGAAAAGAAATAACCCAATACAAATGAAATTCAACTATGTACCGTATATACCGAATATAAGACGACTCTGATTATAAGACAACCCCCCATTTTTAACTCCTAGTAAAAGAAAAAAAATTATTATGCACACAATGACAGAGGTTTATTATACCATTGGGTAATGAACATTGAACCAATTGCAATAAGCAACTCTGATTGGAATTTTCATTTGAATATTTTGGAACATTAGAATTTCTCATGCAAATTATTTCTCATTAGCACATTTTAATTATTATTTTCACTTTCACTACTGGAGAAATCTCTAATAGCTGCATCATCTTCCTCCTCCCATAGAATGTCATCTTCTGTTCCATCCAAACTGTTAGAAACACAACACTTCTTAAATCCATGAACTAATGATGCTGGTGAGATACTGTCCCATGCAGTCTTAATCCATTTTCCCAGTAGAGCCTCTGTTGGTTTTTCATTTTACCTGCTGGAGTCAGAGGGCAATTCCCTGACAGCAACCATTCCCCATAAAGGCACTGCCGATGATCTTTAAAGGGCTTATTGACGACCACATCAAGCATTTGTAGTTGGGAGGTCAAGCCTCCTGGTATGACCACCAGATCAGTGTTGAGGTGTGATATTTTAGATTTCACATCATCCGTAAGATGTCCTCGAAAACCATCAAGAACTAGCATTGATCTCATTTTTAAAAGAGCACCAGGTCGTTTATCTCAAACTTCACTCAGCCACTGAATCATCAAATCACTAGTCATCCAGCCTTTTTCACTGCATCTGTAAATGATACCAGGTGGTAGTTTTTCTTTTGGTAGATTCATCCTCTTGAGTATTACGAAGTGTCGCAATTTTGTCCCATCAGCTAATACCGATAACATTACTGTTAACCTTAGTTTTTCATTTCCAGTGGTTTTAACTATCACTGACTTTGCCCCTTTGTTATCAACTGTAGTGTTAGTTGGCATATCGAAAAACACAGCTGTTTCATCTGCATTCCCCATTCGGCCTATGAGATAACTATGTTCACGCCGTAAACGAATAATATAACGCTGATATTCAATGATTTTTTCAGCGAAATACGCAGGAAGTCTTTGCGCTAATGATGTTCTTCACCGCAGAGATAAGCCGTTCCGCCACATAAACCGGGTGATCCACCCCGCACTTGCCTTGAATTGCTGCCGTGAAATCTTCAACGTCGATGCCAATTCTAGTGCCTTCATTTGTATAGTCTCCCGTGAGACCGGCAGTCCACTGTTGCGCTTTTCTTGCACAAATGTTATTAACTGGTCCTCTTAAATTTTTATGATGTCCTTCCTTAGGCCCACAAAATGCCTTCCGATTTGAACTTGCACACTTTAGCATTTCCTGCGATTTTTTCCAACGCTGCACATTTGCTTCGGTGACACCAAACCTTCTTGCTGCTGCACAATTGTTAATTTCATCAGCATATTTCACCACTAAAAGTTTAAAATCTGCATCATAACTATTATGCAATGATTTCAATATTTGTGAATGTGTAGAACCTCTCTTCTCAACGTGGTCACCCATTTTTTTACGTAAAACTGGATAGTTAACAATCACGAAGACTTTAATTCACTTGGAATTCTACAGTCATGGATGGTTCACTTTGTCTGCGGTCGACACACTATGATATCGTGACAGGACCAAATTATGTATGTTGGTGCAAATCTTTTGCCCATACAAACTACTACTACAGGCAGTCCTCGACTTTCGTACATCAGCTGACGAACAAACATTTCCAGCCATCGCATAGTGGCAGTGTCTGGCAGCCAAGCCAACACTTTTAATAAATTACCAAATGAAGCAAAATGCATAAATATAATTAGCAGCCCGCAGCAGCTACGCTTGCAAATAATCTAAATAGTTCGGCCCTAGGTTATATCTTCTTTGTTCCCTATTCATTTGATGTATTTCCCTATTTCTTTGTCTTTCTTGTATTCTCCGCTCCTCATCTACACGGGCATTCCTATGAGCCGCATCTCTTTCTCTCTTTCCTACAACACTTTTCCTTCGATCTCTAGCTCCTCTTCCTTCCTCTGGCAGCTGTAGCTGGGCTAACAGCTCTCCTTTTCACTGGTCTACCCCTTGACATTGTTTAATTTTCTGCGATTTTACAGCAATATATTAGAGCAATTACGTGATCACAATGTCACAGAGTTACTCAATGCTAGTTTAATATCGGTCCGTATTTACGTATTTTAATGAATGAAGGAAAAAAACCTTGCACTCTGAAAAATCAAAAATCCCGTGTAAACTTATGGGAAAATATAACTGTCTCCTGGATTCAAACCCAGGACACTTTAGCAAACGAAAATATTTTTCCAGGGACCACATAGCCAGTAGAAACAAAACAACGTTTACCGCATATCTTTACGATGAACGGTTCTTGAGAAATACGCCGATATAATTACGCGAGGCTTCATATGCAGGCACGCAGCTTCACTATGCGCATAATATATAGGATAAAATTCAAAAGAGTATTTGTATTTGAATACATTTGAATCGATTCATTTTCTACTACTACTTTTAATAATCGATTGTTTCGAATGATCTTAAGAATCGAATACTTCGATTATAGCTATTCGATTCTTCCCATCTCTACCTATCTATGCCTTCGGTTCTTCTGTCAGTCAAACTGTTACTCACCGTGCAATTATAAGACGACTAGCGATTTTTCAGTCATAAAAATTGGAACAAAACCTCATCTTATATTCAGGTATATATGGTATCTGCCACAAAAATTTATTAAAACAGTTTTCACTATCATAGTAGCATCTTCAGATAACTTAATTTGTATCGTGAATAAATTCCACAAAGTGGAACATGAACTTATTAGTGAGAAGAAATAACCCATTTACACAATTTTACTGAAAGATTCCACCATTCATATATTAATTGAAAGAATTATAAATTATACAAAAATGATTTAGTAATATAATAAAACTTTTATCTTGTGCAAAAAGATAGACTGAGAATGTGAATATTTATTGGAAAATCAGAGATGCAACAGGTAGATTAAGAAAGAATTTTATAAAGATGTTCCTCTATATTTTACTGCGTAAAACAAAGACAACAATATCTCACCTCATGCAGCCTCTCCATTCACAGAGGAACTGAACATGGTGCAACTCCCTGTGGGGACTAGGGCTAGCATTCACCCTATTAGTGCTTGAAATGACAGACTGATGTTGTTGAGGGGAATGGTCAACGTCATGTCCTTGTTGCCCCGCTCTGGGGGTAGATGGCCGAGATGGCATACCAACCGATGGGGAAGGCATTCCCTTCCCGACAGTGGTGCCACTTGTAAGACCGACACTGCACATTGCCGATGCAACTTTGACATTTGGGGAGAGGTTGGGCTTAGGAGAGGTGGAAACTGTTACTTGCTGTCCTTTCGGTTGAGAACTCATTGCCATGGTTATGACAGATGGAGCTGGCGAAGCACAAGGTGTGGGAGTGGAGGAAGATGGGGCAGGGGAAAGTGCAGGAGTCGGAGTCACTGAGGGCTGAAGCTGAATTTGTTGATGCTGCAAAACCAACTGCGGTTGCTGCAGTTGATCCTGCTGTTGCATGGGTTGTGGGGCTGGATGATGCTGAATGATTTGCTGGGTTTGTTGTTGCTGCAGCTGTTGCTGTTGCAATTGCTGCTGCAGCTGCTGATGCTGTTGTTGCAAATGCTGCTGCTGTTGCACTTGCTGTTGCTGCTGTTGCAACTGTTGCTGCTGCTGTTGCAACTGAGGTTGCACTTGCTGCTGTTGCAATTGAGGTTGCACTTGCTGCTGTTGCAATTGAGGTTGCACTTGCTGCTGTTGCAGTTGCTGTTGCAACTGAATTTGTTGCAACTGCTGCTGCTGTTGTTGCAGAGGCTGCTGTTGAGCTTGTTGCTGTGACTGAGTTTGTGTTTGCTGCAGCGATTGTTGGGAGGATTGTTGATCTTGTTGGGTCTGTACTTCGACATGCTGGACTTGCACTTGCTGACTCTGCATCTGCACTTGTTGTGGCTGCAGTTGTACTTGCTGCTGGACTTGTACTTGGGGATTCTGTACTTGTTGTGTTTGTTGCACCTGCTGAGGCTGCTGCACCTGCGTCTGCGTTTGGATTTGTTGCTGCTGAACTTGAATTTGCTGTTGCTGCGGAATCTGTACTTGGGGCTGTCCAATGAGACCATGATTGCCTACTATTTGAGCTCTAGCTGCTGTGGCTACAGGAACAGCAACTGTAACCGCACCTCCTTGTCCTCCACCCATTACAGCTTGCGCAGCAGATACTGCAACCTGCACACAAGCCTGTGATGTAACAGGTCCTCCACTGGCTGCCTGGATGATGCTTGCACCACTAGCTGTGGCCACTGCACGAGGAACTTGCATCACGACTTGTTGTCCCCCACTTCCTCCAGTTGCCATCATCATTTTTTGTCCTTGGGATTGGAGGATGATTATTGTCTTTGCACTTGTGCCTTGCTGCTGAGGAGTCTGAGCCACAAGTACTGTCTGCGTCTGCCCCTGTACAAGAGCAGTCTGAGGTTGAGCAACCACATAGTTCACCCCGCCTCCTGCACCACCACTAACACCTCCACTACTAGACGCAACCAAATATTGCTGTGTTCCTGCTGTATTTGGAGGCTGAGTAGTCACAAACACTGGACCCTGAGATGTCATTTGGGCATGTGAAACAAGTACTTGGCCCCCTCCACCTTGCGAGATCATTACTTGACCAGGTACTAACTGACGTTGGCCTCCAGCAGAAGTTGCTACCAACATCCCAGCAGTTCCTGCTTTCTGTTGGATTGCAACCATCTGGTGATGCTGTGGCACGGCAGTCTGTGTCCCTTGAGAGATGACAGTTCCACCTGCAATGCTCCCTGGAGAAGCCGCAAGGACTATCTGCCGGGGTGCCACAGCTATCAACTGCTGCTCTCCACCCTGACCCTGTGATACTAAAACCTGTCGCACCTGTTGTGCAGCAAGTGCAGGACTTTGTACCATGGTTGCTTGACTTGAGACAGCTACTGTTCCATCTATCTGTTTCATGATGATTTGAGGTTGTTGCGATGTCTGTTGCTGTGGCTGATGATTGGTTGCAACCGTCATATTTTCTTGTGATTGAACACTGTACTGGATAGTACCTCCTGCAATGCTTGTAGCAACCGTTGTATTTCCTGCTTGATTTGTGTAAGCTACTGGCATTCCAACTTGTTGATCCTTGCCCACAATAGGTATTAATGGTGGGGTACTATTACCATTTGGAACATTAGTCAAATGAACCCTTTTAATTTCAGGTTGGACTTCCCGAGCTAAAGGAGGAGCAGGTCTTTTTAGTGCCTGTTGCTGTTGAGAAATCATCTGCTGTTGTGGCAGTTGTTGCTGCTGTAATTGCTGTTGCAGTTGTTGTTGCTGCAACTGCTGCTGTTGTTGCTGTTGTAACTGCTGCTGTTGTTGTTGCTGTAACTGCTGTTGCTGCAGTTGTTGCTGTTGCAGTTGTTGCTGCTGCAACTGCTGTTGTTGCAACTGTTGTTGCTGAATTATTTGCTTTAATTGTTCTACTGATACTTGAGAACCTGCTAATAACTCTTCTAATCCACCAGCAATTCGGAAAGTCTGAATGGACCCTGTTTGGCCACTCACACCACCTGCATTGGTCCCCAGCAAGCCTACAACTTGAACCTTTGCATCACTGGAATTATTGGCCCCACCAATACTACCTAGTACACCATCACCTGGCCTGACCACCACACCACTACTATTACCAGCAGAAATAACCACTGTCCTTAATGGAGGAGGCTGCTGAGAAGTCACATCACCCATCGACACTGTGTTAGGTGTTCCTCCAGCAATTACAACTCTACCAACTACAACTCCACCAGGAATTGCTCCCGGATGAAGACTTCCAGTAGTAGTAGTTGTTGTTGTAACAGTCCCTGATGTCACAACGGTTTCAGAAGAAACCACTCCCGAGGATGGATTTACAGGTGTAACACTTGCAGATGACACTGCCTGATGTGCATCATTATTACCATCATCAGAAGGATTGTTATTCTGCTCAACTGTCTCATGATTTTCAACCAATTCTAAACCTTTTTCACCAATTCTAAGTTCTTTCCCCAATACACCATTAATCAGAGGCTCCCTTGGCCCTACTTTCTTCTCCAGAAGATCTGCAAGCATTCCCTTCACTTTTGTGGCTCCACCTACAGGATTACTATTAGGAAGCCTGCTAAGTCCACTTCTGGCAGAATCCTTAGAAGAACTGTCATCATCATTAGATGCCAATCCACCACCAATGCTACTGTTACCATCAATGTCTAATGAGTGAGGTACAACTGTACCACCATTGAGAAGCAATCCTTCAAAACTGGTCAGAGAGTTCTCATCACCATCTGATGCACTAGGAGTATTTGAGGGAACAGGAAGAGGTGTGGTCTGCAAAGTAGCATTGCCACCTCCAGTCACACCACTCGACACAGTAGAAGAAGACGCAGCTGAGTTAGAGTCTTCATCTGGCCTTGGTGGAGGAGCACAAACAGGGCTTCGAACACCCCCAATGGAAACCAGTGGTGGAGGGAGATTTGTTGATATTGGTTGAGGACTTGGAGTCAACGAATGTGGCGTCAGTGGTGGGGGTGGTTGAGGTGGATCCCGACGTCCTCGCAGAGGTGAATTTGATAAATGATTGCTATCTGCTTTATCAGCACCCCAAGTTCCCAGAGGAGACAATGGTGTTGCACTGACATCCCAAACTTCCTTACCATCAATCTGAAAAGGGCAAGCAAAAATTAATTCATATTAAAATAAAATATATGAACACTTCTGGCATTGGATGCTTAACCCTTTTAATCCCAGGCTATTCTCAATTATTTTTCCCAAAAATACCATATTTAGGAAAATTTGAGATATTTTTTTCAAAAAATCACTGTAACTCTAAATCTTTACTTATTATGTTGAAAAAATTCAAATAAATGCTCAAAGTACAGTAGTATTATGTGAATTAATAAGTTTTGTAATATGTGCGAATATAAACTTTATAAAAATATAAAATTATACAATATTTTTAAATTCAAGATTTTTTAAAATCGAAGTTGTTAATGTTCAAATAATTTAAAATATTATTAATATAAAGGTCATATTATTTTTTTAAAACAAGCAAAGTTTTCTTATCCTAAATAACTTATAAGCTGAGATATAAAATAATTCGTAAAACAATGTCACTTATGTCTCTCTGCCTTAGCACTTGTCAATATCACTTTCTGATGTGATATCACTTTCTGGGAAAAATTATGATTCACTGTCATCTGACTATTCATCTAAATATCCCATAATTCGGCGTTCTTTTATGCATTTTCTACTCAAAGAATATTCAGCCATTGGGGTACGGAAAATTGTTTCTTATTTTTAACTACACCTTCTATTTAATCGGTATCACAGAGAAATGTCAAAACACAATAAAATAATATCACCCAAAAATTATCTGCTACTTCCTGTGGCATGCAACAGAGGAAAGTTCAAAGCACGATATCTCGAATCAGCGTGTGTGCTACAATTAAGCCATCTCTGTATAGAAGACGCTCCGCTAACATAAGATGAAACCTGTACATAATACACGGAATATATGAGCCAGCAAGCAATGTGTATCATTTTGGCAGCAATGAATCATGTAATGGTACTTAACCACCCAATGAAGACATTGTCTACTGTTTACATGGAGAAAAGCTGCCGATGCAAGAGCTTCAGTAAACATCAAAGCAGACGTGAATATACTGGCATAGAACAATAAATCACAATAAAATAAATGCCTGAAGTATTTTTGTATACGTATCTAGACTCTTGAATATTTGTATGATAGTTTGTTCAAATAGAAGTATCACCATTTCAAATAATTTTAATGAAAGAAACACTGCTGAGGATATAAGGACCGAGATGAACTTTTTCAGAATGACAAAATTATCAGGGTATTAAAAATATTGAAAAACGATTAATAATTTAAAACTTAGCCAAAATTGAATAAATAATTAATAATCTTTAATTTGATAATATTTTTAATGCAGTAAAAATTTTAATTTTTTTCTAGATAGAGCAAAAATGTAAAGCCGATATATGGTCACTTGGGGGTTTTCAGAAAAGTTAATGTAGCCGATATATTGACCGTTCTGGAGTATAAGGGTTAAGACCAATATGCATGTCCCTGCAGACAAATATTTCCATGCAGGTTATTTATATGCATGATTTTATGTTATATGGAAAATCATTAGGCCAAGTATTCAAATACCTGTCTTATTATTTTAATTGAAAGATTTGTCTATTTAAGCTATGCATATGACAATGGAATATAATTGTTGTAGATTAGCTGAAATATTATCTCAAAAAAGCATGTAGAGGGACAGTATGTGCAAATATATACCTTTTCCATATCTTTTCTTCTGAAATAATTGCTCCAAGAGATAGTCAAAAACAGTAATTTTGTATTGATGGAATTTTTAAGTTTACTGACATTATATAACCAACCTCAACACAAAATATAGCATTAAACCATTTTTGATTTCAGAAGAAAACTTTTTTTAATAAACTGTACGTTCAAAATAAATCTGATAATTAAACAACAGAAAACTAGAAGAACTGTAGCAAAATGCTTCTTAGTTATATCATAGGTTTTGGATGAAGCATATTAAATCCATGTAATAAAACCATCCAGGACATAACCAAAGAGAATGCACAAGCTGTATCAACACAATATAATTTCTTTAACATACAAACTGCTAAATACAAAAATGCTGACATTAATAGATATTTTAAAGCCCACAACTGATTTTGAAATTCAATACCTTTTTAACAAAATAGTCTATTATTTAGCTCAGTGATTATATTTTTTTCATTTAAAAGTAAATACGGTACTTTCCTGTTAATGGGAATATCTCCAGGACCCTTCACAGGACCTGGTACTTATGTATTATCCCCATGCCATACGTACATACAACATTAACAGAAACAAACCCAATCACCGGACAAGAAACTGATTGGTCGGTCTCGACATTTACAAACCCAATCTCCGGACAATGTGGAGGGTTTATTTGGTTCCAGGCAAGGCGAAGGGCGCGGTAGCACCCGGATACGACTACCCATTACAACAAAGTGAGCCGAAGGCTCGTCAATATATCCTTTCAATGTTATATCCTCTTGACTGTTGTGCCGCAAATTGAGAGGATATATCGATGAGCCTTCGGCTCGCTTTGTTGTAATGGGTAGTTGTCTCCGGACGCTACTGCACCCTTCGCCTCGCCTGGAACCAAAGAAACCTGGGTTTGTAAATGTCGAGTCCGGCCAATCAGTTTCTGTTAATGTTGTTTTTAAAATAAAATATCATAAATCCAACAATACGTCAAAATATCCTTTCAATGTTATATCCTCTCAAACAATCATAACAATACATGTTCATTTTTTAAGGTATTCCCGTTAACAGGAAAGTACCGTAAATACTTACCCAAATGTATCAAAAGTTATATACAGTAAAACTCGCATATAACATAACTCTGGGGGAAGAACTATTTGTACACTAAATGGAAGCAAACACTAAGAAGGGGTTACATACTACTGCAGCAGGTAACTGCTAATGTTATTAAACTTTTTAAAAGGGTTTAATTGATATTATGACGGTCACTTCTTAAGTCATGGCAACTCTGCATTTTCTGCAGTAAATCTGACAACGTGAGAAATCGAGTGCATACATTTGAAAGCAGGTGGCATGTACTTGCAAATGTTACCACATGATGGTGTACATCTACCGCAATGTACAAGTAGTACGCATGCAAACATTCAGTGACTCACAAATTCCATTTGAAAATGGATGTCAGTAAAGTGGAATAGCATTCTGTTGCTAAGGTACCAAAGGCATAGAAGATGAAAGCAGTGGAATCATTTCATAATCAATTAAAAACTAAGGAAAATTTAATGTACTTCAAACTAACTCAAGTATCAAACTGAAATTTTTTAAGTTCTATACAATCTCCATCAGTTCATTAAGTGATCTATTACACACTCACTCAATTGAGGAAATACTGTACAATTACAGTCTATTTTTTCTTATTTCAAATAATTATAAAGTTGTTAGATTTAAAACCACAAGCAAAATGAATAACAAATCTGTATGGCGAGTAGAGTAGAAAATATTCAAGTGCAATGTGCAAAGTACGTAAAAGGAACACCCACAGTACATACCGTATTTAATTGATTGTAAGCCGACCTTTTTTTACCTTTTTACCATCTCAGAAATCGCCACTCGGCTTAGAATCAGGGGCAAAAAAAAGTAGTCAATGAATTTATGTCCGTAGTTACATTATAACGTGAGATATAAGTGTATTAAAGTAGAAGTAAACTATCTACTTTAAATATATGCAAAAAAAGAATCAAATTGACTGAACACCTACGAAGAAATAAATTATGTAAATAATACGTGGCGCATCAAAGTCGTAAAAGAATGCAGCGATAGTGCTCGTATGCGTAAGAAGCTAACACTGAAACATGATAGGTGGAGGAGGGAAGGCAGGGGAGGGCAAATGCTTCGATTCACGAGTAAAACCAAACATTGTGTTAGCTCCTTACGCATACAAGAGCTATCTCTGCGTTCTTTAAAACTTTGATGCACCACGTATTATTTACATAATTTATTCCCGGGGTATTATTATATTAAGATCCCGGGGGATAACGAGGTCAAATTAATTTTTTCGTAGACGTTGTTATGAATACGTGAATAAAATGTATTTTATGTCACCGTAATTTTAGTTAATACTTTAACCCTCTCACGTCCTGGGGTGTGGGACACCTGCTGGCATTAAAAGTCTGGAGAAATTCAAGATGGCCACCAAATGGGAAACATTCAATAAAACAATTATACATTAATCTCCAAAAATATATATTTTGAAAAATCTCCGAAGTAGGAGAATTACTGCAAGATATATTAGATTGTTCGGGGTCCAAAAAAATAGCAAATTTCGATTGAATATTTAAAAAAAATTCTTCGTATACAAAGTTAAGAAAAATCTGCCAAATACGATCTAAATCTTGTGTTTATATGGCATACTACGTCATTTCCGAGAGAGAAGCCATCCAGTCAACGTTTTTTGAGGTAAATTTGAAAGCATATTTTCCGATCAGTCCCGCGATCGGGAGTATAAAAATTTACGGGCATTCTCGTGCGGTTCAGTCGCGAGAGGGTTAAAATCAAATTTTTTTTCTTGCGTGGCCTTGTGAAAAGTGGGGGTCGGCTTACAATCGATTAAATACGGTATATCTGAATCAGCAGCATTAATTAGTTTTATATTTAAGAAATGTACTAGTAAAAAGTTTAAACACCTTTAGTCAACGCAATTTGGAAATATATAATTATAAAATTTGCTATAGCAGTAAATCTTCACGGTAAGAATCTTGTCCATATGAGCATCACACAAAAGTTATGTTCAAACTGTGAATAAATTATTTTTGGCCTGCAAGCATTCATAAGTAAAATGCAATGGCTATATAAGTCTGTGCTCTTGAATTAATTAAATCATACCAATTGATAATTTATGGACAAGTTCAAAGTTTTTTATAAGAATTTATTTGGTAAGCAAGTAAAACAGAGTTCAATATCCTTTATGTGAAATGCCAAGAGAAACCAACCTTGATGTTACTCAAATCTCAAGTATGAAGTAAAAGCTTATTTCACTTTATAGTCACATAAAGGACACTGCATATCAAGCAAGAATAACTTTCTTAGAGGCCAATACCCAATCAAATTTTTGCCACCAGTTAAAAAAGGGAGAAAGCAACACATTTTACTAGAAATTACACTAATATTCAGCCAAAGGACCACTGGTAAATTAGGATAAGAAACAAATTATGGAAAGGAAACTCAATGCATTGGTAGAGCAATAGGTATCTTCAGTAACAACAAAAAGGTTCAAATCCTGCATTAGTTATCGAGTGTTGAGTCTACAATTGTTGCTCACAATCAGTTAAGAGTAACTGCCAATAGATGGCATTTGCTGTGCAAATGACTAAACCATCCATTAGCTGCCAAATATGATTTTTAAGAGTGTAACAAAGTACAATATAGAGATTATCCATAACCATAAAAAAGACAAAAGAGAGGAACAGATAATTACATGATCTAGCAAGAGATCATGCTTTTTCCTTCCATTACCAATAAAGCAATGTATCAAGCTGAGAGGCAAATAGGCTGGAGAGTATTTAATGCTTTAAAAATTATGTCATGGGAAACCATTGGATGACAAGAAGTGATAATTTATTATTTTCATTAACGAACATAATGTTGAAAATTTTACACAATTTGCTGAGTTTAAGCTGTTACCCAAATTATAAATCACTTTAAACACAGTTTATTAATCATTTTTGTTTTAAAAAACTACATATTAGGTGCAATTATAGATGAATATAGTGCATCAGAAAAAATTCAATATTAAGTTACCTAAATAAAAAGTTCACCATTATTTTCATATATAGTTATTATTTGTAATAATTAAATTACTACTGTTAAGCTATTTTAGTAAAATGTTCATTAACTTTATCTGTGTTCAGTTTAGTTCTTTAAATATGCTGTAGCTATATTGAAATGTTTGATAATAATGTTAACAAAATATGGCAACTATAACTAGAAACTACCCAGTCCTTCAATTGTTTGTTTCTGAGAGAGAATGGCTGGATATATCATGTGATATTATAGTTAGCATAAACAAAAGGTCCTCCATTTCAAAACTCACTCGATGGCATGGATGACAATGCAGTAGGGAATGACAGTGACAAAGAAATGTCAGTGGAAGACAGAGATGTGCCAACAGATGAGAGTTTGTTGATTCTTTATACAGTAACACCCTGTTATTTCGATCCTGGATAATTCAAAGTATGGTGTAATTCAAAGCTAAGATCAATTTTTTTGGTACGGATTATTCTAAATATGCCTACAATGAAATTCAAAGTCATGGTCTGGTCTGATGACTCACAAACAGTTCGTTTAATTAGAAACCACGATCCTGTGTAAGCAGAAGGTTTGCGCATGCGCCATCACATGTTTTTGTTCCCCATTTCTCGCACACGAAATACAGATAGCACCCCAAACAGGTGACTGTTTTACTCATTTAATAGTAGGATGACCAAATGTCCCATTTTTGCCGGGACAGTCCTGTTTTTTTTATCAAGAAAGCCATTTTGTTCCGTTTTGAAGCCCATCACAAATAAAATTTAGATTATCTGATAGTATAGCTTATATTCCTAGTAGAAATTAGGGTTATCGGAAACATGGAGATTACCAAACGAACAACAAATGTTAATTACAGTTGCAATTGTCACATTAGGAAACCTCAGGGTCACTGATAAATTTGACGTGGCAAACCTGGTCTCCACATATAATATCCTGTCTGGGTTTAACCTAACTTATTCCCTTCAAGTTTCGACGACGACAATGCTAGTCGGATTCTCTTTTGATTGTGAACTTTGCCCTAGTCTGGCATGACAGTGACATATATCCACCATTAAAAAAATCATGCAAAAAGTTTGTCCCGTTTTTTTCTTACGACGGGAAATGTCCCGTTTTCACCTCGTTGGAATATGGTCACCCTATTAAAAGTCAACATGAAATAAAAGTCAGATGATTCAAATAAATGAATCATCTTATCCTTGCATCACTGTGAATGCTCACATTCTCAATCGGATAGCAAAATTCGAGAACCAAGCTGAAATGAACAGAAGTTGCAAGAACCCCTATTATCTCAATCCTCATGCTATCCCAAACATGGGCAAGGTTTTTCTCATGAGAAAGTGATACGCTCCAGAAAATACGGTATAATATTGATTACTGTTACTGAACCAATCTTTAAATAATGTTGCACGAAGTTATACAGAATGTCGTCTCTAAAAAGATCATGCCTTTGTTTTACCCAAGAATAAGTGATGAACCAAAAACAAAAACCTAGTGATTTAACCCAGTGATGAGCTGGAAAATATTAAGAACTGGCTCTCTAAAAAAAGTCAAGAAAATTTGGATAAGGGTGGCAGGATGCCTACATGCCAGGGGCCAAGATCGCTCTAGTTTAGTAATAACATTCTGCTAGCTCATAATATATTCCATTTCATACACTGTTGGTAATTGATTGTCAGATAGGGCAAAATGTACTTGAAAGGACAAAATCAATAATTTTCATACAGTAGAACCTCATAAACCCGGCAACCTCGGGACCTAGCATTTGCCGGGTTTTGGAAAATGCCGGGTTTTTGAAAATTTATAAAAAATCTTTAAGTAATGTACATTTTTGGTAACTGATTATATAATTCAAATGATGAATAACAATTAAAAGGGAACCCATTATCAATAAAGACTATTGCTTATACATGCACTAAAACGAGGAATTATATAAGAACCATTAAAAAGAAATAACGAATGTGAAATAAAGCATATACCTAATACGCATTTACAACATTATTTTCATCACACACTATTCTGAGAATTTTTTTTAAACAGATCAGGCAAACTAGCTTGCTTCATGCATTTTGATTTTTCCTTCTTAAGTTTATCTTGTATTCGATACAAACACGTAATCACTTGAAAATCAATGAAAAAGTGTTGTTCTAAAGCAGATATTGTATCTGTGACCAACTGTATACAGCGATCTATTGAAGGTTTGTCTTTCACTATCTCTTGATCATCGTCATTTTCATTTTCTTCATCTTTTTCATGCTCATGTTTCACAACCATGTCCACTATTTCACATCAGCTGAAGTACGACAGGTGCATCATTGTCGATATCAACCCAGTTTTCAATGTCATCTTCTATCACTCTTTTTGCTATTGTGAAAAATTTTCGTGTTGTATCAGCATTAGGCCTGAAATAGGTACACCTTCACTTCTTCGCTGACAAAACCACTCAAACAATACCTTATCAAAAATATTTACCTGGGACGTGTAGTGTTATATGGCTACACATTGCTTTAGGTGTATCACTTACTGCATAAAATTTCAATATTTCTGTTTTTTTCTTCTTTAAGTCGTACGTAGTGGAACTACCAATGCTATATTCTTCGCAAAGTCTCTTCACCGAAGCGCCTTTTTCAAGTTTTCTTAGTGATTTTTCTGTTTACGTTTTGTAACACCACTTATGGGTTGTCTTCTTTTTTTGAAGTCATGTCAAAATAAAATTTAACAAAGAACTAATTGCATTAACGAAAAACAATTGCTATCGCCAAGAATCTAAACATGTGGTTCTAATGAAGTAAATGAAACAATGGAAATAGATAAGCATACATCATTTAAAGTACCGTATCTCCCCGAATACAAGTCGATGTTTTTTGTCAAAATCTATCATGAAAAAATCACATCTCGCCTTAAATGCAAGTCCAAGGAAAATTTGGGTTATGGTTAAATCTCAAAGTCTCTCATTGCCTTCGTTTTCAAATGGTAGTACTATATTTTTCGTAAAGTAAATATCTGACCTACTATGAATATATATAAAAATATCTTGGCGAGATCGCTTGCGATAATTGACGATTACGCAAAATGCATTGACGGCTTTGAATGCTCAACTGTTTGAATTTCGGTAAATTTTACATGGAACATGTATAATTATAAAAATGCAGTTTCTTAAGGCAATGTATATGCTAATTTCATTGGAAATAGACTTGGATGAAACAACTAAACCATTTCCCGCACATTTCTTCGATCTCAAATAATGTATTCTAAGATGTGCATGAATGCCCGGCACACTTCAGCATAAAATCTAAGATATTTCCGTCTTTGCAAAAAAATTGTGGAAATTTTTGGGAGGTCGGCTTAAATCCTGGGTCGGCTTCTATTCGGGCAGATACGGTAATTTCTAATTTTTTTACATATAACTTTCAAAAAAGTGTTGAGTTTTTGAGAATGCCGGGTTTATTAGGTTCTACTGTATCTTCTATAAGTTTAACAACTGGCTCGCGCAAGCCAGCAGGTTTTACCATAATGTCATACAAGAAGAGCATGATGTAATATAATGCAGCAGTATGGAGTATATACGAGTGATAATCTTTCAGCATGCGGTTGAACATCTTTTCCTTACGGCATAAAAGAGTAACTTGAAAATTCGGGATATTCACTGGAGCCTTTTTTCACACGTGATGGTCTTTGTGAATCATAAACTAAGTGTTCACTACAGCTCTGTTCAAATTTGCCGTGTATACTAACTTGTAAGGCCAATTCATATGCAGAATGGATCGATACAATTCAGTACTGCAGTTTTGCTGAACAAGTAGCTGATCGTAATAAAGTTCGATTTTTATAAAAGTTCGTTTATTTCGAACCTGGATACTTCGAAGTAGTAATTTTTTGGCCCCTTGAACTTCAAAATAAAGAGGTTTTACTGTCCTATGTTGGTTGATTTACAATCAAGGTGCTCATGCAGACCATGCAAATGGGCCATTAATCTGACAAAGTGTGGACAACAAGTGATAGTGTTTTTAAACACAATTTAAATATTGAAAAGTTCACACTCAAGGTTGGCTTAAAATAAAGTACATATGATATTTGTTGAACTACAGTAAAGAGTTGATTATCCGACCAGGGGTCACGGATAATTGAAAAACACAGATAATCCAAATTAATTTTTTTTAAGTTATTAACACTGTTATAATTCCATGCGATGACATAAGACATATTTAAGGCATAAATTCAAAAATAAAATAAATTTATAGACTAAATGAATAGCCTCATTATTTAATCACTCGAAACAGTATTTTTTTTGTTTTTCTTTGGTGCCACCCCTTTTCCTTAATTTCTCAGTGTACCATTGGATGTTCACAATGTCCATAAAGACAGTATCATCCTGGTTTTCAAAATATCCTAGAAGTGTCTCTGCTGCCACTAGTGCTTCTTTGCTGATCACACACCAAGTGGTTTGCAGTTCACCATCGCTTCCTCTAAAATTTCTTCTGTAGCATAATTAGGACCAGCAGAGGGTTCAATTACACTTTCCAACTCTTCTTTATCCATGATTTGATAACCAGGTTCATTCTCATCGAATTATTAGATTATATATCTGTAAATACGTTTTTTTTTCGGTGGTTTATTAGATTTGTTCGAAAAATAAAATGAAATTTGATTTTAGCACAGATAACCCACAGCACGGTTAATCCACACCTGGATAATCAACGCTTTACTGTACAGGCAGTCCCTTACTTTCATACATAATGCATTCCTGAAAACGTGTACGAAAGTCGAACAATAGACTTGCATGTTATAATGGGGGTTCCGTTCCCAGAGAGCCAAAAATATAAAATCTCTAATTATGGTATAAATGTTTAGTTTTTTGAGCAGGGGCCTTTTAGACACAATCGTACACGATATATCTCCAGCATTTTGTACATGTTCTTTAATTTTCTTCTTTTCCCTTACAACTGAACACACAATCGACCGGCTTAAGTCCAATGAGTGACCAATTGAGGCTAAAGATTCGCCGCTTCATTCATATCTTCGGTCATTTGGAGCAAGTTTTAATCTTATTTTCGATCTTTAAGCCTTTATTTAAGTGCGTATGCACGGAAATTACCGAGGACAACAATACCAGTAACCATGGAAATTACCAAAACTCGAGTGTAAATTCAAAATATCAGCGAATTTGAATGAGGCTGAGTATTCTACGGTAAGAATAAGAATCCTCATTCATTTTGGCGTGTTTCAGCGCAAATTTCGTGTCGATAACTTAATTTTAAGATATTTTAAAAAGTAAAAGAATGATAGCCTTCAAACCAAAAAGAGGATTTTTATGTGTTATCTTATGGGAAACAACATTCATCCTCTGGAGTCAAATCCGTGGCCTATTTCAAAATATTTTAGTCATAACGTAAAGATTCATTAACACTGAAATCCTGAGAAATTTCAGGCTTCTAAGTTTATTTCTAATCGAGTTATTCACAAAATTAGAGCGTTATGCATGACCATTACGATGTTCGTTTGTCATTTCGCTGACGTATGAAAGTCCGAATTTGGCATATGAAAGGCGGTTCAGGGGCGTCAATGTATAATGTACGACAGTGCGTGTTGAACGAATGTCAAAAGTACAAAAGTCGAGGACCACCTGTACAACATTAAAAAACATTACACACAAATCTTACATTACATATAATACATATATTATTACATAGCATACTCTAAGATTAGTTTTGTCTTCATAAATTTAAATCTGCTATGTCACTTTCTAGAAACTCATCAATGGAGTAGAATGTTTTAGCTTTCAGCCAAGAAGCCATTACTGTTTTGAATTTTATTATATTTGTGCATTTTGCTTCATTTTGTAATTTATTAAAAGTGTTGGCTTGGCTGACAGACAATGCCACTATGCGATAGCTCAAAATGTTTGTTCGTCAGCTGATGGAGCTGATGTACGTAAGTTCGAATTCGGTGTATGAAAGGCGGTTTAAGGGTGAGAATGTATAACGTACGAAAGTGCGAGTTGTACAAAAGCCTAACGTACAATAGTCGAGGACTGCCTGTACTTCATTTAGTTCTTTTAGAGCGTATGACAGACTGGTATTTGATTTGCAAATTAGTACAAGCTATGCAATGTATGTTCTTTAGTTCTATTATTGTAAAAGTTATGCCATTTAAAAAATATATAAGTCTGAACAAGTAATGGCAACCAGCACAGGATTTAACCCTGCCAGTTCTAAAGTCAAGTAAAAAACACAAAATTACACATTTTGATTTGGATAAAATTTTTTCCTCGGCCTTTATCACGTGGTACAGTAAAACCCCACTATACATTATCCCGCTATATGTTGTTTCGCATATACGTCGCCAATCAATTAAGAAACATGTTTCGTTATAAGCTGTGTCGCTTCGCATATACGTCGTTTGTGAAAGTCTAAAAGCAAAATTTCAGAAATTCCAATTGCGGTGCATAAATCACAATTATAACAATAAAAACCCTCTATTCAGCTTTTAATTTCATTTATTATTATTTATATGAATTAATTTAATTTCATGTTTATCAATTCATGTAAAATCATAGTCAGAATAACTATTTGCTGGCCATGTGTTTGAGAGATCACAATGGGTTAGATGGTTCACAAGTCACACAAGGGATAAAAGGGACTATCCCAATTTTAATGACGATGTGTAAAAAACCTATTTCTGAGCGATAGACAGCTATAAGAGAGCTTTGTGAGCAGTTTTGTCTAACATTTAGTGTGCCCTTTCATCCCGGTTTACGTTTGCGTTGATATCTCATGAGATATTGGATATACTTTTAATTGCGACATCTGTATCAAAACTACTCTAAAGTGTGAATCAGTGTACGTGTAAGTAAAGAAACAATTTTTGTGCTCCACTACCCTATAGACAATTATTTTCGGTGATTTCTGAATTTATTATTGCAATTGGTTACTCATTGTTACGATAAAATGTATATTAAACCCTAGTAGCAATGCGTGGTAAACACATAGTGGTAACATAGTACTGTATTGATATGTATTTTTTGGGACACAAATGTGTCACAAAATATCCACCAGGAAAGTAACCCCTAACTTTTACCATAGTTCTCATGGGAATCTTAGTTTCGCTATATGTTGTTTCGTTATAAGTCGCATTTTTCAGGAACGCATCTACGACGTATAGCGGGGTATTACTGTATTTGAATATAATGTTTGAGCTGTTAGAATGATATATTTCAGAGCATTTAAATGAAATTACCCAGACTTTTGTATTTGTGCTATTTTCTTTTGATCTATCAGTGACAAAAATTTTAATAAAAAACATATTTGCAAAGCCAAGACTTATATGAAGTTATCATTCTTTCCTCTGAACTTAATTTTTAATGAAAGCAAAAGTTTCCTTTTCTGTTATGCACCATTTTCTCTGCGGCAATGTTGATGCTGTTCTTAATTTTTGGCATGTACCATATCTGCCCGAATAGAAGCCAACCCCAGATTTAAGCCGACCCCCTAAAAATTTCCAATTTTTTGGCAAAAACATGAATTTCGTAGATTTTATGCTGAAGTGTGCCGGGTATTCATGCACATCTTAGAATACATTATTCGAGATCGAAGAAATGAGTGAGAAATGGTTTAGTTGTTGACATTTTGAAATATTACTCCAATTAATAATTTTGTGCTGCTGAATAATGTTCCACATTCAGTGACAATAATTTCATTCATCTTCATTTTCACAAAAGGTCAAATATAGTAACAGTGATCTCGCCAAGATATTTTTTCATCCAAGTCTATTTCCAATGAAATTAGCATTTACATTGCCTTAAGAAATTGCATTTATAAATTATACACGTTCCATATAAAGTTTTACCAAAATTCAAACAGTTGAGCATTCAAAGTCCTCAACGCATTTTGTGTCAATTTACACAAGCGATCTCACCAAGATATTTTTTCATCCAAGCCTATTTCCAATGAAATTAGCATTTACATTGCCTTAAGAAACTGCATTTTTATAATTATACACATTCCATGTAAAGTTTTACCGAAATTCAAACAGCTGAGCATTCAAAGCCGTCAATGCATTTTGTGTCAATTTATGCAAGCGATCTCACCAAGATATTTTTTCATCCAAGTCCATTTCCAATGAAATTAGCATTTCATCATGAAAGTGGTATAGAAAGAAGGAAAAATTATTATACTGTAGTTTAATCAAAATATTACATCCTACAAAACAAAACATTATACTGGTAATACTGTAAACAGAAAACAGACAAGTGAGCTAAGAACTGTGATAATTACAGTTATTCATTCATTTTCCCTTCGTTATTACATAAATATAGGCAATTAAAAGGTAGTTATTCAATTAGAAGTACAGTTATACATTTAAATGCTTTCCCTTAACTTTCATGAAGATATAAATCGTATGGAAACGAACTAAATAAAACGCACTACATTTTAAAAGGAACTGAAGGTCGCGCTACCAGAACTAAAAAATTCCAATTCGCACATTACACGATACATAGGATAAAAGCAAGATTTCGAGGCAAAAAATAAGGGATCGTATATTACGCGGGATCGCATAATACATGAGTATGTACGGTATTTATTTTATTGATTTATAAATTTATCACTTGACATGACATCTAAAAGGAAATGTAATAGTGATAATGCAAGTGAATCAAATAAAAGTGTGTCGTTCAACTATTAGCACTTATGTGAAACAGAAGGAGAAAATTCTAGAACATGATAAATTCAAGTAATTTGATGGCTGGTATGACAGAGTTAAGAGAAGTGCAGGTTTGCATAACCTTAAATTAACTGGCAAGGCTGCAAGTTATTTTGTGCTTTTTAATAACTTTTATATTAATTTTGCTGCAATATATAGTTGTATGTATAGATAGATGTATGCAGGGATGTGCTCCAGACGGCCCGGTCCGGCTCGCGTGAGTCATTTGTAATAAACGACTCGCGTGAGCTGAGATGCGGGAACGAATCCCCTGATTATAACATGCAAGTCTATGGAAAAACAGCGTTCGACATTCGACAATTCAAGATTTGACCACGTTTTCAGGAATGCATCCCTGTCGAATCTCGGGAGTCGCCTGTAAATGGAAAAAATTTACGCTTACAATGGCATGAGGAAATGATGGTCAGCTCGAGGAATCCCAGGATTACACACACTCGCATACTAGAGGTAGCTCACGAGTGAATCTATTGAAACATTTATTTCGATTTTTAAGACTTGATTCTAAGCTGAGTGGCAAATTTTATGGAGGTAAAAAAGTAAAAAACAGCTCTGCTTACAATCCATTAAATACGGTAATTATAAATCCTATCTTTTACTCATAAACAAATCTTATATAGAAATGTAAACCATAATGATTCTTATGATCAATATTTTCAAGATCAGATATACATATTTCAATTGTGAATAAATGAAATGTTTGTACGAATTGTGTGAAGCAAAATGTACTACTTATAAGACACAGATGCACCAAAAGTGGTGCATGCACCATAGGTTGAGCACCCCCGCCCTAAATACAGCCAAAGATAAAATGCCAAATAAAATTGAGGAAATAATATTATAAAATATACTATATTACTAACCTCCATTGTTACTATCCTGGCCCCATTTATCCTTGAAATTCTCGGACGTGGGGATGTAGGCTCATTCATCTTACTAATGACTCCTGTGGTCAAGACAGTGCCAACAACAGTGCCTGCTTTGTTGGTGACAGGGCTGAGTGTTTGTTGGAGTTTTTGTGGCTGAGCAAGCTGTGCAGTCATTGTGGAACTAGTAGTGCTTGTCACATTGGTCACTGAAGATGGTGTTGATGGCCTTGGACTGATGGGATTTGCAACTGTGGTAGTAGATGATGTGGTGGTACTACTTGGTGCACTAGTTTGTTGCTGCTGAAGCTGCATGAGGAGTCTTTGCTGCTGTTGCCGTTGTGCTACCTGCATATCATTACATACATATTAACTTCAAGGGCAGGAGCAATATAAATAGTCATAGTTATAATAATACCATTTAAGATCTTTAAAATAACTGCCAAAGTTTAATTTACATTAAATTATCCCAATGGATGATTTTCATTATCATACTATACACAAGAACTGTGTGGATAGCCATTTACTGAATTTTCAATTTAGTCAAAAAAATTGTACATCAGGATTCCTTTAAACCAAGATAGAAAGTGCTGAGGTAATTAATCAAAAATTTTGTTGTTTTAAAGAGGAAATTTGATGTTACAATTATAGATAAAAAGAACAATTGTTGGTTATCCTTCAGTTTTTAAACACGTACTTCTCTGTAGCTTAGTAAATTAGCTATTACAGATAAAAACCTACAAATTTGTCCATTAACTGGTATATCAATTCTATGTTTCATTCGTTTTTAATGTATTTAAATACTCTCAATGAATGAAATATCAGTAATAAAATGTGAAATAGAATAAATTAATATTATGCTCTTTAAATTTAAAAAGTGTTAATGTAGTCCAACAATTTTTATTGACTTAAAAAAATTCATAACTCAGGAAAAATTTTACTCGTATATAAGAATAAGAATTCCACACAGTTCAATTTTTTTTTAAATAAAGGTAAAACTCAAGGAAAACCATGAATATATAAATTTAACTGTTATCAGATATTACATATTGAACTTTCAAGATACTTGAAAACAACAGGCAGTCAAGATTTTGCTAATTAACATTAAATTTACAGAAGATGACAATATAAATTTCGTAGTAGCACAAGCAAGAAAATTTGTGTTAGTAACCTTTATACAAGTTATAACAGCAACATGACATTCATTCTTGGACAAAATAGTCCCTACAACTATGGTAAAGCCTCATTTATCTGCATTAAAAAGTTTAGCTATGAAAATTACTATAAAATAGTGGTATTTTTAGTTAAAGAAGAACTTAGTCATTAAATGGAATAAATCCTGTTTTCCATTTCAACTTTTTCAAAATACCGTACATCTTCGAGTATAAGTCGAGAAATTTCTTGCATTTTAGGCAGATCAACTTCGACTTATATTCGAGTTGCAAATTAGATGGACATTTTTATGGGTCAATAACTAAACATGACTGGCAAAATACAACATTTGACTGACTTTGAAGCACATTAGAACTAGCTAACTAACTAGCGGAAAATGCGAAGACTAATGATAAAATAATATAGCATCACCGTACTTATGTAGTTTCAAAGGGAAACCTAAAATTTATATTTTATCTTTAAAAATTTTACTCAAATGAGTGGATTGAAGAGAAGAATCAATTCAGTATTCAAACGGTTTTTTAAATTTTGATACTGAATCAAATTGTTAAACACTGTCCCATCTCTTCAATGACAACATTTTGTTTTTTACTTATAATAAATTGATGGAAATGATTGAACCAAAGATCCTTATGCGACAGGCATAAGCTGTAATGACGGGAAATGTGGAAACAGGTGAAAAAATCTGCTATGACTGGGACTCAAACCCGGGTCTTCCACTTGCCGGGCAGATATTCTACCACTGAACTACCATAGCAGACTAATTTCCATTTCAGAACGGGAATATTTTCGGTGGTAGAATATCCACCCGGCAAGTGGAAGACCCGGGTTCGATTCCCGGTCATAGCAGATTTTTTCACCTGTTTCCACATTTCCCATCTTTACTTATAATGACGGACTGAATACAGCCTGCATTGCAAATATGATCACAAATTTTTCCTTTGTCTTTTAAAATGGTAGTAATTGTTGAACGATTGAGATCATAAACATGACCAATCGAAGCAAGCGACTCACATTTTCTGATCTATTTATTATATCCATTTTAGTTTCCATCGAAAGCACTCGACGTTTTTACCACTCTTAGTACCTTCACAAACACTACGTTTACGATTGTTTTCCATATTTCAAGGGTAATAAAAAACAATATGTATATAAACACCCGCCCCTAAGGTTTCGAATACAAACAGCAAATGACAAGTGTTGACAAGTTTACATGTTCTTACTGCGACCGATGTTCGTAAGTGCAGGAGGGTGTGTTTGTAAATGAAGTGCGAGGCGCAATTCATTTGTATGTGGAATGTTTGTAAATACGAATTGTTCGTTTCCTGAATGTTCATAAGCAGAGATTCACCTGTATATATATTAATTTTTTTGTAAATTTCAAAAGTATCTTGTTTTAGTTTTCTTTGCTTCTACTTATAATCGAGACTTGGATTTCGGATGCTGTTTTAGGCTAAAAAGTACACTTTGACTTATACTCAAATCACCTTAAACTCGAAGATATACGGTAACTAAAAAAGAAAACATATTTGCTTTTATTTATATTTACATCAGAAAAATTCATTCCAATAATTTAACTTTTCCCATTTGCTCATCAACCCCATAAAAAAAATCTTATCTTGCGCAATTCAGTAAATGTGAAGTTACTGGAACGGCATCACCTTGGTTGTAATTAATATGAAAGGTAACATACAAATGAGGCTTTACTCCAATTAAACTTATAAGAAAGTCATCTTTAAATGGACAAAAGTGCAGTGGCTCAGTCAGCTTAATCTTCACACCATTCAAGGAATACCTATGTGTTAACCTTTTTAATGATAATGAAAACCATGCTATTCTTTCATATCTGAAAAAACAAAACTTTACGAATTTCTATTAGAGTTGTTAATTCCAACAAAACTTTTCACATGTTATCACTCATTTCTCCTAATAAAATTAAATGATGTTATTAATAAGTAAGCATACCTTTCACACTTCCATTAGAGTTGAGTCAATGAAGTTTAGTCCCATTACTAATGCAAGAAAATTCTACAAAATTTCTGACAAATGTATAACAAAGATCCATGCTTGAAACCAAAATTACAAGAAATAAATAACAAAATAAACTCCAAAACCATGCAACTACTGCCCACGGCCAGTGTGTCCACCACCATAATATACATCTAGAATACCTGCTTTATTCCACTTGGCTTACTGAATCTAACTGAAGCCTCCTTCAAAGAAGACAAAGCCCAGCAAAAATTTGACAATTGGACCATTTAAATCACATAACTGCATCAAGTGACAAGCATAACATGTATCATGTGAATTGGAGATTTTAAAAAAAGGAATGATTAGGGCAATGAAATAGACAAAATAAATGAAATTATGATGAAATGCATAAAAAAATAAGCACAAAGAATCCAGCACAGAAAAAGTATATGAACCCAGCCACCATGATGAAAAAGGAGTTAATCTCTAATCCCTTGTAATTTAACTGCCACCCGTTTTGAAAGTACTATGAGAGCAGTTACCTGATTGCTCTCTGGGGACAACGGCGTTTCGTTGGAGATGGTTGGTGGTGTCACCAGTGGACTTTGGGCATGGGATTGGATAGGGGTGGTAGTAACATGGGGGGAAGGCACTGTCATGCCACTCATGCACTGCGTCGGGTTCCTCTGCTGCTGCAGTTGTCGGCTGTCAGGCATTGACCCGACGGACGGGGTCCCATCTGGGGGCCCCGTGTTTACCTTGGATGCTAGCAGACTCTTGATGAGGGAAGAGGAGGAGGTGCAACTGCCGCTGCTTGATGAAGCTGTGTGGGTTCCCATGGAAGAAGAGGACGAGGGGGCAGAGGTCGAAGGGGATGGGGAAGCAGGAGGAGCAGAGGGAGAAGACGGAGGCTGAGGGACTGGGACGGACGAGGAAATTGATGACGTGGCAGTAGGAGAGGATGACGACGACGCCTGTGGGTGTTGGATGGGAGGAGGAGGGGAGTTTCTGGGTCCTGTTGTGCTGCCAAGCAGGGCCTGCGTGAGGTGCGGATGAGCCAACACCTGCACCCAGAAGGAAATTCCAAGGATGTGGGGAACGAGGAATTTTATGGTAAAAATGAGGTATAAACTTTCCACTCCTTCATTTCACTTATACAATTCTTAAGTAAATTAGACAAAATAAATGTTTGAAAATAAAAACAATAAGAAGCAGAGAGAACATGGAAAATGAAAACCGAATTATAGAAACAAAGACAAAAGATATTTCGGGTAAAATAAGATAAACAGTGATCAAAGCATAATTTAACAAATTAAATATACAGTTTAGCCTCACTTAAAACTTCTGATAAAAGACTGTTAGTCACTGTTAAGTCATTATTTTTCCCTTTACTTCCTATCTCAATTTGACATTAAATACAGCAAAAGTTCTCCCTCATGAACCCCATTGGAGAATGAAAAGCAGCATTTGGACTCTCACATGCTGTATATAATGCAATATATTCCTAAATAATAAAAAATCCTGACCTCCACTTCTTTTGAACAAAGGCTTGAAGAGTGCCTTGCAATTTAAAATCACCTCTTCCTTTTAAACTTTTAAAGATCAATCAGGGCCAATGTTCCTTCAACAACCAATTCAATGAAAAGATAAAAATTTCTCTATTTTAGTGTTTGTCTACTTGCACATTTCAAATTAATGTTTCAATTAAAATGCACTACTAACTTATTAGTGTCTTTACGACAATCTATTTTATCAAGCCATCCAAACATAAGTCTTTGCTGCAAGTGAGTTTAATTCAAGTGGCAGCATTATATAGATATATACAAAGGTTACTGATATTCTTTTATTTTCAAACTATTTTTAACATCCAGTACAATGTTTTTAACAAATATTGTTCTCTTTTATTACCAGTAACATGTGCATTAGCAGCACTATCTTCTACAGCAGAAATAAATTTTTTCTTTTTGAAACCAGTGACGTTTCCATTAAAAATCATATCTGTACTAAGCTACAGAACATATGAACAATCCATGTGTTTTTTTATTCATTCCTAATTAAAATCAAATAATTGATAATATTTATTCTAATTTTGGAGGCAGGCAGCGTGAATAATCTAAGAATTCATGAAGCTGTGGTTAATGTACATGAATATTTGTATTATCTTCATAAAGAGCTCCTACTCAACAAATATAAAAGAACTTGGTCACACTTTTAAATAAGGTGTACTGTATTAATCAATTATTAGATAATTAAATTTTCTATAAAAGTCTTCAAATTTTTAAAAAATTTTATTATGTACATGTACTAATCGCTTATCTATTATTTAACTACAATTTCTTTGGCATTAGTAATAATTAATCACTTTTAGTCTTACATCAGTATTTGATTATGTAGGAACATAACATAACTGCATCAATTCAATAAAGATCTATCAAGCTTTTCTTATGGCTGAAATAGCTAAACAAATAGCCTTGTTATGCCTGTTGGAGATACCTAATTTTCTATGATAGCTTTTTCTTGAATTTAAGAGAACTGTAATACAAATTTTCCTAACAGCTTTAATTCGATAATTGATCATATAAAAATAATAGAAAGAAGAAATGAGTCTTTCAATGGATTACATCCTGAACAACAGAACCAAAACAAATTTAAGTGAGACTAAATTGTATGAATTTCACATATAAAGCTTTTAAAAAGGCAGCAGGTTTTCTACTTCTTACAGCACTGCGACATCTACATATGTCCACTTAAAAAGTGGAAATATATCCACAACCAATGATTTACACAAACACAGCTATAAGCTATTTCTTAACAATTTATACATATTGTAAACTAAAAAGGGTCAAACTAAATACAAATTTTACTCTAATTATTGATAAAAGTCCACAATATATGTAATAAAACATTACAAAAATCATTTTTACTTGAAAACTATACAAGAAAATCTACACTACAGGGTAAGAAGCTAACAAAAATATACAAACAAGATGAAAAGGCACACACAGTCACTTAATCAAATATTGGATAGTTAGTTTTGTGTTCCATATGGAATGCTAATGTAAATCTTGAAAAGCTAACTGAAACTTAATGCATAACTTACTTTAAGGTAAAATTTAAAAGCTTTAACAATAGCTACAAAAATGTAAAAGTGCTTTTTGAGTTATTCAATTTCCATTAAAAAACGAAGATCTACAATCGCTAGTGGAGAAAAATTAGTTTGTTGAAATGAGAGCAGCAAACCAAACCTCACAATCCAAATTTCCTGACAAATTTCCATATGCAATGAAGCTATCATTCCATAAAAAGTGTATACGGCTCAAATAGTTTGAAAAAGTTACCCACTACTAATCTGCTTTATACCAAAAGAGAAAAAACTTAGTAAACTAAAAATGGGCTGCAAAACCAGATAAGGTTCAAATTTTATAACATTAAACCCTTGTCCAAGATAAAGTCATTTTTAAGCAATATCTATTAAAGAGTTGGTTCAAAGCTGAATATATTGTGAAGATATTGGAACCCACGAACATATCATACAAAATATTGCAATCAAAACAACTAGTTGCTTTTATTTTTCATTTATACAAGACGTTGCAAGTGAATTATGTATTTCTATCTGTGCAACAAAAAGGCAATTAAATTGGTATTTTTACAAGTAAAAAATGCTTTCCCTGAGTTTTCATTATAAATTTTTAAATATTTCAGCATGTAACATTTCCATTCCAAAGCTAGAGATGCTAAATACGACATCTTCCTGCTGATATAATTTTATTGGCAATAGGCAAACTAAAGCTACGTTTTTTATTTAGACCTTATTCCTACATTATTGATTTCACCTCTAGCATACAACCCATTACATGAAAAAACTTACGAAATAGCTTGTTCAAGAAATTTATGCAGAAATGTTTCTTTGATCCATTGATGTAATAGACTTGTTAAAAAATGAAATCGAGCTTGCCTCAAGGCTGAAATCTAAATAATGATGATGGTAATTCTGATAAAAAACTTTTAAAAAACCAGCTAAGATTTGGATACATAGTAGACACCTTCATTGGTCATCCACAAATCATGGATTCTGAAGAACTTACTACAGTAAAACTTCTACCTTACGAACTCCCTTAGAATGAAGAACTCCATCTAATGAAAATTATCGCCGGTCCTGAAAAAGTCAATAATTTATTTAAACAGTAAAAACCATAAGACAGCAAAAACCATAAAAACTTTCAAACATTTGGTAAAGTTCCACAGGCGAAATAAAATTACGACCAGTTTCAACTAGTCATAGCAATCCTCACTTTGCCAAACATCTTTTCGAAAATAATCACTCCTCCGGTTTTACCCCAGACATTATCCACTTTGAAAGCAAAGGTTTTTAGGCTCAATTACCTCGAACAATTGGAAATCCTCTTGCATCTCAAAAATAACCAGCATACAATTACTAGTGACCACCTTTTCTTAAGCCACTCCCCACTATGTACTAGCCTCTATTTCTTCCGCGGCTATCTCAAATACCTGACACATCATCTCTCTCCTTTCCTTTTTACCACACCCATACCTTTTACCCTTTACCTATCTCCCTACCAGCTGCTTATATATTCGCTGCTTCACTCACTTGGGATGGCTATGACTACTCGAAACCGGTCGTAATTTTATTTTGCCTGTGGAACTTTACCAAATGTTTGAAATTTTTACAGTTTTTACTGTCTTATGGTTTTTATTGTTTGAATAAATATGATGCAGTTCCACAAAATGAAAGCTTCATCTATTGAGTATAAATTCACTAATAAAACTATATAGTAAACCTTTACATTATGAACCTCTGATAATTACGAAACCTCCCAATTACGAAATAGAAATTGCATCCATTCCACTAAAAACAAACCTCCATATAGCAGGAAAAAAAGAATATTGTACGTGCTGTTGTAAAGCAGAAATCAATGCCATCTATGCGGGTGTTAACGCTGTTATTACAACCTCACCTGAATGATAGGAAGCTTAGTATTTGTTGTAATTTCAAGCATTTCAAATGATAAGGTAGACCTCATCTTTCGTGGCTTTATCTTTCACGTATTTCGATCTTTCGCAGTTCCATATTTGCGACCAGTTTTGTCTTTCGCAGTCTCATGTTTCGCTCTTTCGTGGAGAAAAATCACAGAAAATGCTATGCGAAATTTTTTATACGTGGAATGAATCGCCTTTTCCTCACGTTTTCTCTCATAGCGAGGCCCGAAAAAATATTGTTGCATTATTCTAATATGTAAAAATATTCACCTAAGTGCATTAATGTAATATATATACATAATTTAAAAAATTAGATACACGTGTCTTCTATATAGTTTTCAATATTTTTGGGATACAATCCTCCCACACTTTGCGTCCCTTCACATGTGAAAAGTTGCAAAATATAAGCTGGTATCACCGTTCAGGAGCATTCTTTCTTTTTGACGACAGGGAAGTCCAGGGGGGAAAGACTCAACCCTCAACTCTTGACCCTTCCTATTCAGGATCGCTGGGGTATTTGCTTGGGTTTGACGTAATTCAAACGCTTAGGCTCTGCGTTTTATGCATCATTTATTATTGGTGGAGTTTCCTGAAGTTTTTCAGGAATGTAACCCAGAGAAAGATGAGGTCTGCCTGTATGTATATAATTAACCCGTTCGCTCTCAAGGTATTTGCCGTTGTTCGCCCCAGAAAGCCCACGCCTATTTTTTGAAAATTTCATGCATTTCTTAATTTTTTTTTTACGAGTCTAATATCTGCTCTAGGAATGCGAATCTTTTCGTGGTAGCGTAAAATATATTGTAGTTTAAATCAAAAAAAAGTTTCATGCGAGACATAGACTTTTATTATCTGTATAAAAAAATAAAAGTTTAAAAAATTTTTTTAATGAAAAAAAAATTCATTTTCAGTGTTATATAACTTCATAACCTCTACAGTTGTCATATTGTTGCAAGTAAATTCTAAGGGTCTATTTCATATTCTATAACCTACCCATATTTCATTCAAATAAAGTTTTTTATACAGGAGAAATTGAATATAATGTGAAATGAGGTAAAATGCATCTCATCACCTCAGCATTTGTGCTTGGCCAAACACTCCCCCATGTAAGCCTTTGTTGCAACTACTGCAAACAGTCCTTGATCTTTTTCTTCTTTCCTTAGTGCTGCAAATAACAATAACTTCTTTTTTTCCATCAAGTTTTCGCACATCCACTGTTGCTCTTTTGCCAATCTTATTTTCTTTCCTCACTGAAAGCCATTCGTTACCTAAATGCTCAATTATATTTACTATGTACGTAAGTCTCAACTGCAGTTTCCCAGGTAATATGAAATTTTCTTTGTACAGAATATAACTATTCAAAACCATCCTTGAAGTAATATTGAACGCAACTTTCTTCCAATATTTCACACTCTTTCGTTCATCCATATAATTATATAGCATCATATCGGAATGGCTACATGAGCTACAAAGCTGACCTCTATTGGTTAAATTACCAACGAGCGAGATTCATACTCAAGAGAAAAAATCTCATGTGGCCAACACATGACTTTCTCCATATTTGGGGTATAGATATTTAAATTATTATGAATAGCATTATGAGGCAAAATTATCATCGTATCGTAAAAGAATACAGTCGTCCTTACTGCCATAAATTAGGTATATTTTGAATATATTTACAGAATTCACCACTGCATGGTGCTGGCGCTGTATACTGTAAAATAGAAAAAAGAAAAATATCTCCGAAATGGATGATTCTACAAAAATTTGTTTCAAACAAAACTTGGAAGAAATATTATTCTCTACAACTTTGGTCCTCACGAAGATTACGAATAACGACGTTTTTAAGGAGATATTTGACAGAAACCGAAAAAACCGATTATTTATAAATTATTTCTAAAACAAAAACTGCTATGGAAAATTGTTTCAAATAAAAGATGTAGGAAATTATATTTTCTACATTTTTTGCAATGGTCAATGTATACAATAATGACATATTATCGCAGAAATATCGCAAAAACCGAATCAGGTTTCGAATAAACCTCGACTTCCGGGTTACCAAAAACTAATGCTCTTTGTGCTCATGCTAAAGTGTTATATATGAAATTTGGTATTAATATGACAAGTACTTTTTGAGTTAGAGTGCCCACAATCACAAACATACATACACACATACATACATCCATCCACACACACATATACACACACATATCATTCCGAAAATAGTCTAAACGTGTTCTAGGGACCTCAAAATGTGTATTTCCGTTGAGATCTTGAAGTCGATTTTTTTCATGATCACAGTACTTCCCCCATACTATGTATGGAGAAAGTAAAAATAAAACAATACAGAAAATATCCTCAGAAAACTTCGTTAGGCAGTTTGTTACAGACAATGTAATAGCTTTTGATAGTTAACATAGTGATGAAAATGCAGTGGCAGGCACTGTTTACAAAAGGTCAGTGGAAGACTGAGTGTGCGTAATCTACGGACGTGAAACATGAATCATTCTTTGGCTGATATCTTGCCGCCAATGTGTTGCAGTAGATGGCCATGGAGAGAAGACTAACACGTTTGCTTAGGAAAAATACTAATAAAGATTACTATTTTAAAAATAATAAACTAATATATTATCTTCCATTTGGCATCAATTATAATGCAAAAAACGTTGTATGAAGTTTTTTAAACAGGTGTAAAGCTAGAGATGATAAATCGGGAGGTTGAGCGTTTTAAGGCAACTAGGTGAGGCTATAATACCGGCACCTTGAGCGTCTAAGGGTTAAGTATGAAAATTTATTAAAAATACGTAATAAAATATAAATTTAAAAAAATAAATTTTCTATAAATAATTTCTCGTTAGTAGCTCTTTGTGGTAAATGTTGGAGACCAACTGAATACACAACTTTTATTTAAATAAAGGACAAAATATTTTTTCATTAATATTTTTTGTGCTATACAGTATAGAACCTTTTATCCGGATTCCAGATATCCGGAAATCCAGTTAACCTGCTATTTTTAAAAAATAATGCATTTTTCCAAAATTTGCTAGGAGAAAGAAATCTAAATTTAAAGCTTCACTAGTAATTTGGGTGCACTCCGGTGCACATGTGAACACGTAATTTGGAAGAGAACAAGAAATTTTAACTGGAATGTACCCGATTAACAGAGTCGGCTAGGAAAATCATGGGGCACGGTGCAAAGTATGTGCATGGGACTTCTTACGCATCAAACATTTGTAATAGTAAATTTTAATAAATAAAGCAGACTCTCTCGCTACGACACTTTGATATTTTTTCAGATTTTCTTTAACAATGCGTGTACTTTATAAGTATGATAAATATGTTTTAGAGAGCGCAGGGGCTCTTTAAGTGTGAGGTCCGGTGCATTTGCGCCATCAATCCTACCCTGCTGTTTACTGTAGTATTATTATTACTGTACAGAACAGGCATTGATGAGATGGAATAAAATTAAGAACCGGCTCTCTAAAAAAGAAAAAAGTCTTAATGAAATTTGGAAAAGGATGGCAGGGGAGGCCTACATGCCAGGGGGAACCAGATCGCTCTGTTAGTAATACAATTTTGCTAGTTTAACAAGTGTCCTGTTTGTAATATATTCCATTTCATACACTGTTGGTAATTGAATGTAAGATACGGCAAAATGTACTTTCTAAAAACTTAACAACTGGCTCGCAAATTCAGAGAAAAATTGACAACCGGCTCATGCAAGCCGGCTTCAGCTCATCACTGAGTGTTATAATAGTGCTCAAAATGGAAAGTACTATGAAACGGAAAGCACGTTCTGGTAGTGGAACATAAAGCAGTGGACGCAAAATAATTGACAGAACATTTACAATCGAGTTAAATTTTATTCCTTATGTACTACAATGAAGAAAAGTAAAGAAAATTTTTTTATATTATTTTTATTAAATTAAGTTAACATAACGGTATTACTAAATGTTTGAAGACACGGGACAATATTATTGACATGTGACAGACCAGAACACTGTTCCAGTGAGTTCTAGCTCTTTCCGAGCACTGTTTATGAGTATATTCCAGATAACCAGAAATTCCAGATAACTGGCTATTTCCATATCCCAAGCTTGCCGGATAAAAGGTTCTATACTGTATTTTCATTTACTTTTATTTTGCTATTTATTGATATACTATCGTCTCTAATGTACATAGTGTTAAAAATATCAAAATTTGCCATTTAAATATTTCGAATACTGAAAAAGTAAATTTAGTATAAAATAATCCAAGGCTTGACCAATAATAATGCTATAGCTCAATAGCCCAGATATGCCCTACATCATAAATTGCCACATCATACAGAGTATTGAGTTTACTGTGAAAATTGTTCAATGTTACAGGAATGAAAAAATAATTGTTTTTACCATTAAGTGAATGTTTTGGAAACATTCTTTAATGAAAATCTTATTGTTGAAATAAATTATAATCAACAATATGCATATGTGATTAACCCTTCAGCGATGGGGTAGATTTAAATACCACACTATCGGCCAGCCGGTTGGTATTTAATCACTCTGTGCATTGTACGGACCTCAATTTCTTACCTTATCGCCGGCCTCTGTGTGTGGTACGGATCCATGCCGCGCTGGTTTTAATTTGATATATTTTAATTAGTTTTTATTTTTGTTTCAATTGGTTTTCACATTTTTATAGTAAAACGTTTGTTTCTTAAGTGACTGTCGAGCAAAATATTTTTTCCTAATATTTTATTTAGTAAAAATTAAATTTCATCTGCTGTGATGATGCCTGCTCCCCAGGTTGACGCGAGTAAAAATCATTTATTTTATTTTGTCACACTCAATATCTGTAAATTCCTAACAGTTTATTTATATCTCTAAATCACTTTAAGATATAATCTCTTTCTTTATGTAAGACTTTTGGTTATTTCTTCTAAGAAACTTATTCGTAAAAAAATTCGATAAAAACATATCGTCTTTCGAAATAATATGCTCATTGATATACATCTATTCAAAACTGCCGAGTCGAATGCTAATAACATTCCAAGAGTTCATTAATCTTTCAGTTAGTTATCAAGAAAGATATGCTGACAGCTAAAGCTTATATTCTGAGCCCCTTGAGATTGTTGCTTGTTTATCCCACTCTCTGACTCATGCGCGTGAGCATGAGAAGATATGGAGTTGGTTTTGAAAGAGATTATAAGCAGAACCCAAGAAAAATTATTCGGATGCACTTAGTGAGGAATTATTATTGGCAGACATCACATCTAAATACTTTTCTTTTTTGTTGAAAGAGAGCTTACATCGCTGGAAAGTAATAGAATCGCTCTGACCCTTTGGTTTCCATTTGGTTTCTTGCCTCTGCACGGTACTAACTATAAATGGTGGAGTTGTTTTCTAAGGAAATATACCTACTTATTGGTTAAGTGACTTAATATCCGTTCCTTCATTTCAAAGGATATTACTCCTAATTAAATTTGAGGAATCGTTACTCCTTATTGCGCAGACATGGCTAATAGGAGTACACTCTGTGTTTGTGATTAAGATATGCAGAGAATTTTGGAGGAATCTAATGATTCCTCAAATGATAGTGATACTAGCTCCGTGTATTTTCACGTTAATGTCAATAATATTTCTAACTTAATAATTCAATTTTCATTCAGTTGCTGAGATGCTAACAATTAAAAATCAGCTGATGATAAGACGAACTTTATTTCGGCAGTAAGCTATCGTGAAAGTAAAGAGAACGGGCCAGCTAAACATTTCTCGAGAGCCACAGCGTCTGCGCTTGGAAGAGATAAAGAAAGTAGGGAGAGGCTCTCAACAGCTACGTCGTTAGGAGAACGGAGCGACTAGCTGATGTATGCACAGAACTCGAGCGCTTCATATGAATGGAGTTGAAGTGCATGGGAACAAATCTAGCACTAAAATCAGTGATTAAGTGTTAAACATTTGTGTGAGAAAAACTTTTATTATTTCCTTGTGTTATAATGCATAATCTTATTGTAATAGAGATATATAAAACATATGGTATAATAAACGTACTATAACGTACATATTCCGAAAATTTCACGTAAATTGGATTATTAATAAAAACATAAAGAGGATTATAACAAAGTACTTTCAAATCGGTCATTTGTGTTAAATAGCCGCCGGCCGTAAGGAAGAGGAATATTTAAATCCCTAACACCGTGGCCTGGGTCCGTACCACGCACAGAGACCGGCGATAAGGAAAGAAAACAAAGTCAGTACCATGCACAGAGGCCGGTGCTGAAGGGTTAATCTGAAAAAACCTCCATACAAAGAACCTCCTTACAACCAAGTGCCAAAAATCAGGTCCCTTCAATTTTGTTATAAAGAGGTTTTATTGTAGAATCTAAGATAATCAAATTGCTCACGAAGATAGCTTGTAGCCAAAGTGTGTTGGTTTCATGAACCACTTTGCAGCTATAAGAATTACTATTACAAGCATCATGGATGAAGAAAAACTAACATCAGGTCATTCAAAAAAGAATAATCATAAATAAATTATGAATCTAAAATATATCCAAATAAATAATTTACCACATTCGAAAATTCTCTTTTGAAAACCAAACAGATAACTTTTACACCTCAGAGTAAACGTACGAGTCAAGATTAGAAACATTCATCAACATCATTTGATTTTTAACCAGAATGTTAATATATTATTAATCAATTTATATCATTAACTGTATTCCATTTACTTTGTTAGAAAATTTACTTCACAAATACAGAATTAAATGTTTTTTAAATCATTGTTTAAAATATTGTAACTTTGAATGTCCCTCAATAATTCATATTTAAGTTTCATAAAAAATTTTCAGTTGGGGAAAAAAAACTAATTTTAATAAAAAGTTAAAATAACGATGGTGTGTGCCTCTTCACCCTGAATTCCACTGAAACAAAATAGACGTACCTGGCTCTTACTCTCCCCTTTGGATGCTTTGGGTGGGGCACTCAACTGAGCCTTGAGTATTGGTGAGCAGGGGGCAACACTTGGGGTAGGTGAGCACGAGGGCGTCGGGGAAGACACTAGGGGAGGGGAGGCCGTGCTGTCTGGCCTGTGGTGAAGCTGCTGTTGGAGTTGGTGGTGCTGGATCGGGGGGACTTGCTTCCTGAGGTGTTGTTGAGGCTGTGCTTGGTGCAATTGGGAGGGGTTTGAATGGGGGGAAGGGGCTGCGAGGTTGGGCATAGTGGGTGCCACCCCTGCAGACGCAAAGCGGGACAGGGCATTCGCTCGCACCTTGATACCCTCGTAATGATACTCCGTTGATCCGCTGGGAGACACTCGCTGGACTGGTCCGATGGCAGTTCCAAAGACAGACCTGTTAAAAGGAAATAAAGGAATCAAAATGGATTCTAAACTTTGCTCATGGGCTTCCTATTGCAGCAGTTCCCAAACTTTATGCAAATAATAAGGCAGCTGACCTTAATTATATTCCAAATACATTCATAAATAAAATTAAAACTAAAACATTTCGTCTTTGTGGCCCTCTGAAAGCCTTTCCTAATCAACAGTCTGGGAACCATTGCTCTATTGCATAAAAGTTTTAATATAACTCCAATTATTACTGACTTTCTTTTATTAACATCAATACTTTCCTTTTATTAACATACTTCTGAAAATAAAAAGAAAATTGATCAGAATTTACATTATTTATAAGTCCTTGAATAATTCCTAGTGTTAATTTGAAACAATAAAATTATAAAATAATTCCTCATAAAATATTGAAAATAATTACAGCTTCCATAAATAGTTTATATTCATAAACAACTCTATGATATTTAGCAAATAATAACTGGCTCAGAATGAACTGTCTCCAAAACTTTTTATGAATTCTGAAACGATAAGAACAAACAAAAATTGACAATTTGTAGTATGGGTGATTGTTCCATTAAATTAATCATCAACATGATTTATAAAATTAAAATTTTACTTTCAAAATAAAATTTTGAAATATAAACATTTTCTGAACAATAAATATTATGAATCAAGAGAATTAAAAGTAACTTGAATCTAAACCATAGATTCTTCACTTATTAAACTAATGAAACATACTTCTAATTATTTCTAATATGCACAAAATTTTATCCTGTAACTTAACTTTCCAGACCGTGAACAAACTCACCTAACACATCGTGGAAATTGCAAGGCTGAGACAACACCACGTCGACCTATCTTAGCACAAGAAGCTAAATACTGCCGATATAAGTCAGACTGCTCGATGCAAGACCCATTAGCTTGGTCATAAGTCGCTCGAATCCATGCAAGGGCAAACTGCTCATTTTCCTGTGCCATTTGCTGCTGGTGCTGCTGATGAATGCTGCTTGGCGTAGTTCCCACAACCACTCCCTGATGATGGAGCATCTGGTGTTGATTTGGCTGATTTTGATGCAGCTGCTGCTGCTGCTGATGATGTACCAGTTGGGAATGCTGATGATGTGCACCAGTCATGTGTGATGGTGTAGTCAACGGAGCAGTGGCGCTCATTGCTCCTGTTGACGTAACCATTGAAGAACCCAACTGCTGCTGTGCAGCAGAGAGGTTGACAGGAGTGGCAACTGCAGGCTGAGGTGCTCCTATTAGAGTTCCTGAAAATTAAAATTAAGTAATGCAAAATTTCTAAAAACGAGATAAACAAAACAATTACAAACATTAATGCATATTCTTCAAAATGCAAATTTTTCAAATGTTGAGTGCAATTAAGAATAAAAATAAACACTCACTTTGAGGCACCTGTGGATGCCTCTGAATGACAGGGGATGGACGGAAAGGTACACTAGATGCCACCGCAGGAGTCATTGTGGTCAGTGTAGTGGAAGGAGTGTGAGGAACAGAGGCATTTACATTCGGCATTGGAGCTGTTCCTGAAACTGTCTCCACCACACGCATCAAAATGCAAGCTTTTGGACCATAGCTTTGAGCCTGTAATTCAGAATACATGAATTCAGAAGACTTAAACTTAGCAAAAACTTATGTTAATTACACAAGCAGTACATGCAAATAAAACTAATACACAGTGAACAAACTAGAACTTAAATTTCAGTGTAATTGATACAAATTGACTCCTAAACCAATTATTCAATTTAATATTTGTAAATCTTCACATTTTTTATAGACCTTTATTTTATCTTAAGTATATGCTTTAATACATAAATATAATTTATATGTTTTATATATTAAAAAATATTCAATATCTCAAACACCAACCTCTACAGTGATCAGAGAAACTAGGGTATCAATTGCTCCATGAACTCTGACAATGGAATTGCAAGCACGTTCACCGAGGGATGTGAGAGAATACAGACATTCCAATGTATAGACAAGTAACATTATGTCATGGAGGGTCAGGAACATACACACTTGATCATACACCTAAATAAAAGAATATAATAAGATTACATCTCTGGCACTTGCAAAGCATATTTAATATATGCCTATGTGATTTTTAAACCTCTTTGTCTAAAATCAGTTTTCAACAACCAATCTCAAAATATATCTTATTATTATGATATCACAAACAAAAAACAAGTTTACATGTACAGCACATTACTTTCTCCATACATAGTATGAATATGATTGCAATTGTACTTAAAAACTTCTTTCGGCAACAGCTTCCACAAGAATAACCATCAGCAATTAAACTCATGAATAATTTTTAAACGCTTTAATTGATTTTAACAGTTAAAATACTTTGAATCACTTTTCACACTGTTCATGCAATAAGAAAACTGTTATTTCTTGCTATGAAAAATGTTTAGAAAATATAACTGGTATTAAAATAATTTTTATCATAATTAAAATTACCCTTAGAAGTGCTGGAATCACTATCAACAATATGAAAACTTTATCACAGCAACACTACTACCTAGCAGCATTCAAAATAAAGAACATGAATTCATACAGATAATCCAAGTATATCTGAAACAATCCATCCTACGGAAACATGTTACAGACAAAAGTTTACCAAATTCTATTATTTACAACTTTTATAATGGCATATATTTACATTGATAAAGCTCTATAGGTGATATTTGGCAAAAATGGAAAAATGACACGAGTAAACCTCCACTTCTGATTGACCAATTTCAGTTAAAATCTAATCAGATATTGACTTTTTAATAAAAACCATAAATGCTAAGTTTTGTACTGATTTGACAAGTAGTTTCTGGGTAAGAGTGCACACAAAATCCCTAACACACAGACAAACACAAACATTGTTGAGAAAATAGTGAAAAAATGTGTATTTCCATTAAAATCTCAAAACTGATTTTTTTCACAAAAACAATAATTTCTCTAGTGCGTATGAAGAAAGCAAAAATAAACATTATAGAGTAGCTATAATTTCAATTTTCATAGCAGTAACAATAGCTCATTTAGGACCACAATGGCATAAGCCATTATAATGAGTTTCAAGGATTTCAGTTGTACAAATCAAATAATGATTTTGCACTCATGACTCCATACCTCTAATTATAAATAATTTATAAAGATCACGTAAAATATTTTAGATGAAGTTTTCTTTTTCTAAAAATGCGCTAATAATTCTAGTTTTAAAGGCAATAAAAGAACATTTTAATAATTGACTTTCAAATAAAAGTTTGGAAAATATTCAAGCTATTAAAATATATTTTAAGAATTAAAAAAATGAAATAAATATACTGAAGAACAATGACATTTCATTCCTAAGAAGCTACAAATTTCAAAAGATTACATCCAAGACCTGCCAAAGACATACCTTTTGATCAAGACACCTCAGCATTACCTCTTCATTTTCATCATTTTGACTCAACTTATTAAGGATTTCTAAAGAGGAAAGGACAACATAACGGTCAGGTGAAGCAAGTCCCTTAGTCAATGTGGCGAGAAGCATTGCCGCTAGTTGATCAGAAACTGGATCTTCGATCCCTACTTCTGAAGCTACATTGCCAAGTGCATCAAGTCCCATTTGGCAAAGGCAATTCCACCTTGACTGTGCACAAAGCAACAGAAACCTGAAAGTAATAATAACACTGATATAAAAAATTATTCTTATAATAACAAACATAATGAATATTTAAAATAGAGAAAATTTCTCGCCCAATGTGGGTACCCTGAAATAGAATGAATTAACAAATAAAGCCGCAGAAATTATTTACAAATGATGCAAAAACAACTTTATACAGATTACCACAAAGTTTAACAATGCTACAGGATTATCAGGTGATGCCAATGTGTTAAACAAAACCCTTATTGTTTAACAACATCACCTACTCCTAGAACTACAGACAACCTAACTTCACAGAAAACGTTAAGGCAGCAAATTGACATGTGGTCCTAGAGAATTAATTAAAAAATTGCCAGAACAATAAAAATGTCAGTCTATCATCACAATTCAGAAAGCTCAATTTTCAGCTCCAATTGTATACTGATGGAACAAAGTGCCATATACTTTAAAGAAAATGAAATCCCTAAAATAAATAAAACTATAAACTGGGATGAACAGAGCGTCTAAGCCAGGGGTCTCAAACCGATATTGGTACGTGGGCTGTGTAAAGACCCTCAACCAAATACATGGGTTGCAAGAAAGTGACCTACGGAAGCTGCGGGATGGATTGCAAATTTTTTCGGTCCTCAGACTGTTCCATATTCTTTGGAGAATCATCCCATTCATTATAAAAATACTACATTCGACATTGAGGCTTTGGTCCTTCGGAAACCCAAGAAACACACTGGCAGATGGAAGAACATTCTATAGACTAATAATGCAGGGTTTTTATAAATAAATCGGGTATATTTTAAGTGCTGAATCAATAGACTTTTCAATTTTATAGATTAAATACAAAGGTTGGTATGAAATAATTTTTAAGAGATATGTTTGAGCCATATACAGTAAAAGCCCATTCTAATGGCACCCACGGGACCAAAGTGGTGCCGCTAAAATGAATATGCCGCTATAATGAATGGTGCCACAAAATCACATTCCAATTACTTTGAGGGCATATTCGGTATCTTTTAACGTTCTTCTTCCCTATAAGATATTGTATATGTTGTTCTTCGTTATCTAACTTACTATTTTTTGCCGTAATTATTACGATGTAATAAATCTATCTAACTATATATTAATTTTACATTGACATCTGTCAACATTTGTGTACAATTTATATCGCTGTATATCTCGAGAACCATTCGTCATAAAGATATGCGGTAAACGGCGTTTTGTTTCTACTGGCTATGAGGTCCACAGAAAAATATTTTTGTTTGCTAAGGTGTCCTGGGTTCGAATCAAGGAGACAATTATATTTTCCCATACGTTTACACGGCATTTTCGATTTTTCAGAGTGCAAGGTTTTTTCCTTCATTCACCAAAATATGTAAATATAGACCGATTTTCTTCGTTTTGACATTATTCATCGGCTAAAACTCTATACTATTTTATTCTTGTGATGTTCACATGTTACACAGTCGACGTTTTCAGAAATACGCATTCTTTTTCGAAATTTTGCAGATTTTTCGGTGGTTAAGCTTATGGAAGATCGGTCATGACTGTGGCAGCATCTAATAGACAATTGGAAAATGTAAGTTCACCGAAGATGCCGTTAAAGCGAGTTTGCCGCTAGAATGAGTGCCGTTAAAACGATCTTTTACTGTAGTACAAAATAACTTACTTTGTGGGCCCTATAATGCACCATGTGTGCACAGACTGATAAAATCTTAGTAATCATTTGATCTATCGTATTTTTTCTTTATTTAAGGAATTGACACCTCAGCAGATAGATATGAATTACAATTTTTAAGACTGTTAAGACCAGTGATGAAATTAAGCCAGAATATTCCAGAACAGCATTCCAAAATAAACACAGTGATGATAAATATTCATAACTACTCACTTTTTAAGAGACCTGCATTGCAATGCACCCTAAAGAATACTGCTGTGCTTGTTATCTGCTTTATTTACTCAGATTTGGTAGCATTATTTAACTCAATTTTTGACTTATGTAGATTGCGTCAACTGATAAATTGAATTCAAAAAGCAAACAATGTAAAGGAATTCACTCATATATAATTTTACCTCTAGTTAAGGCCCAAGTTCCAAGTAGTAAGAAGAGTATTAAAATACCTCTTACTAGGAACAATTATGCTACATCTAAAAAACATCTTCCGTTAAAATTGAAACAAGTTCACAAAAATTACAATAAAACATCCTTGGAAATAATAAGAAAAATGATAAAAAGATTAGACATTTTTAATCTGCAGGAAAGAAGCATTATGCATAATCAAGTAACAATAATAAATCAATATGCAAAACAAGGGAAATTGTAGAATTTTCAATGAGAAATGAATATAAATTTTTAACTATGCTACAACATCAATTGCTAGGATCAAGTAAAACGATGATAAACCTATATAAACAACATCTAATGACTATAAATATGTTATTAAAAATTCTACTTAAAGAAAACACACTATGACCTTTTTTCAAATTTGACTATACATATTAATTATGTAATACATTATTGTAAAGCATAATGTGAATCAGAAAGATGCTATAACAACATCAATATTAAAATTTACTTGTTTTTATTTTTAAGATGCACATAAAAATAATCCTATTAGTTATTTTGTACTGTTTAACTACTTTTCAATATATGAATACAAATACAATTTGCTTTCAAGTAATTCCAGTACTTTAGAAGTGGGCATGTAAATTTTCCTTTCACTTTCATATACGTACATACATTAATTCAGACACTTGAAGGAGAAATAATTGTCATACTGGCCATAAATTACTTTCAATAACTGGTTGTAACTAGAATTTAAAATTTTTTTAAAGAATGATTCACAACATATATTTGTAAAGAAAATAAATTTTTTAAATAGCATTTACTTGTACAATTAACTTCAACGTGCTGCAAATTATCATCCACTTTTACTTTGGACTGTGGCACAAATATATGGCTAATTCTTAAAAATCCAAATATCCAATACTAAGAACGTAAACTGACAAACATTTTTTAAATCCTACAAGTTTAAATGCTGCAATATAAAAGAGAAAGTGAGAAAAATACACACCTTATATATGGTAAATTACAGAAATTCTGCTATATTTATCAAATGGAAATAAGATCAAACTAAATCTTGCAGTAGAGAAACAGGGAGTGTGATAAATTAACATTAACTTTAAAAATCATTTCAATTTGATATTAATAAAAAAAACCAGAAACCGCATGTTCACTTTAATATAAACCTGAAAGATTCACAAGTAACTGTCAGCTGAATCTGAAAAACTTTTCCCAGACAGCAACAAATTGTTAAATACACAAAAATTACCAAAAAGAATTACAGCACTTTTCACTTGTGACTTCCAATGTACATACATTAGAAATGAACATTTTGAGATGTATTATAAATAAGCAGTACTCTACCTTGCCCTTATATGATCTGTAAGGTTTTGATTAATAAATTTAGTCAGATAGAGGACAACATTTGCAACAAAAAAGTCTGCGAGAGCATATAATTATGACTTATAGTTTAGGAGATAAAAATCTGAGAAGGTCCTGCCCATGTTATCCAATTGCGGGAATTAAATGTCCCTGGAATCGAACTTGGGTCGTTATTTTGCACGGTGATTACACATAGTAGTCTTTATGGGTGGCACTCTTTAAAATTGAAAAAATGGCTAAAATACATGCAGCCATTCTCAAGTTATTAGACACTATTTGTGGTGTCTTAAAACTTACCTACCTACATATATACCATAAATGTCGTTAATAAAAATTTTAAGGAATCAATATGCTTTAAATCAGCATTTTTCAGCATTTATCAACTGATGAACCATTTTCCAATTTCTTCCGTGGTGAATCATATAGTTAATAGTACACAAAAGTTGATTAATTATATTAACTTTTATTGGTATTTAGGTTATCTTTATTTACTTCCTTATCCAAATCTAAATTGTCTTCCACAAGAAAATCTGATAAATTACTGAATCGATTCGTTTTTACCTTTTTTAATAAACGTTTCCCAAAGAGCTATTTTTTTTTACCATAGCTTCTACTTGATCTTGTAAAATGAAAACATTGGCATTCTTGCCTTGGAGTGATAAGATTGAAATCACTGAATCAACTAAAAATATCTGACAAATAAGCCAACCTCTTAACCCAAACAAACCAAGCTCAAATAAATTACCTTTGAGAAATTCTAGAATTTCAGTTCTACAAAAAATACATCAGTTAAACATTTTCTTCTTGATAACCATCTTACTTCTGAGTGAAGCAATAAATGTATGTAGTCGCTTCTCATTTCTTCACATAATGTGGAAAATAATCTTGAATTTAAAAGTTGTGATTTTATGATTAATTATTGTGACTACTTCATTCATAACATTTGTAAATTCTGTTGGCATTCATTTGGCACCAAGCGCTTGCCTTTGAATAAAGCAATGTGTCAATGTTCCATTTTTTTATGCCTTCTTTATGAAACTTACTGCACCAGCAAGTTTGCCAACCATTGATTGAGCCCCATCTGTGCATGCATTAATGCAATAGTTCCAATCAATCTCATTTTCACTGAAATAAGCATCACACAATTTAAATATCTCTTCTTCTTTGGCATGAATTTTTAATGTGTGACAAAAAAAAATTTCTACAATTCTTCCCTCAAAAATAAAACAAACAAACATCAAGAGTGCATCTTGATTGGAAACATCAGCTGATTCATCCATTTGTAGGCTGAAAAATGGACTTTTTTTTCTCTCTCTAAGTTCATTTTGAATATAATTTGAGACGTCGTTTATCCATCGAGATACTGTGGTGTCTGACAATGGAATCTGTCTGAGGCATTTTGCACTATCCTCATTGATCATACATTCAATTGTGTTTGGCACACATTATCACTAATTTTTTAGCTTTTGTGTGTGATTCTCCACATTTAGCAATTCGATAACACACTTTGTACGACGCTAAATGAGCTTTTTTGGCATTACTTGAATGTCATTTAACAAAAGTACACATATTGATTGCCCTTTGCTAAATTCTTCACATTTTCATAAAAAAATGAAGATGTTTGTCTTTATAATTTGTCTCTAAGTGATACATTAAAAGTAATGATTTCATGCTGCTATTTGCCAAAAGTTCACCACAAAAGACACACTGAGGTTTATCTTCTCCATTTTTTTCACATATACAAACAACAACAAAACTAAGAACTTTATACGACAACATATTGAGTTTTTTTGTGTTGATTTTTCATTTATCTTCTCCATTTTTTTCACATACACAACAAAACCAAGAACTTTATACAACAACATATTGAGTTTTTTATTTTGATGTTTGTGCTAGTGGTTCTACTTCTGACTGATTTTTCACCCTGCCAGTATTCAGCCAATGTTCCATAATTTAATTTTTACAACCTTAAGGAAAAATATAATTCTATTTAATTATGAAATCATTTTATTGTTTTAATTATTAACAAAACTACTTGATAAAATTAATTGTTAAAAATACTTTTTTTCGTATAAAAACTATTAAATAATTCCTGAAAACTGCTTTTCTCTTTACCTATGAATGCTGAAATCTTATCTCAAAATGTAAACAGAAATCACAACTCCTTAAAATCAGAAGTTTAGAAAGAGCTAAATAAATGTATGTACCTGAAATGGTCATAACATCGATGAACAACTCACACATATTATACACACATACACACATATATACACACATTTTACCTACAGAGGTTCAGAAATAAGCTGACAAAATTATGAGTAGCATGTTTGCCATACCCTAGCTATTTCACTGACCTGTGTAACACTTGGATCACAGTGATATTTAATTGAACTAATCCTAAGAATAAAGATGGTGGACTTTATAAATTAATACACCCATCTCTCATATTCCACTTATCATCTTTTTGATCTAGCTAGGTTTTCTATTAGAGATCTGACTTGAATGGTATATCTATCAATTTCACTTTATCATGATTTTGAAAAGGCCTCTGAGCATTAAAAACAAAATGTTTCAGTTTCACCCCAAGGTTATGTAAGAAAGGTTATGGGAAGTAACACTGAATATTATGTTACTAAATCATACCATGCTGGGCTCAAGATGGCACTCCAAGGTAACCTAAGGGAAAACCTATACTGCTTTGTGTTACATGGTCCATTCCAAGAATGCATACACAATGCAAAGTGAGGAACGGTGTACCTAATTTTCATAGCTCTATAAGCAACTCAGTATATGAATATGTTCTGAGAAACAAAACCTACCACTAAACCAAGGTAGCTCACATAATAAATAAAATAAATTAAGATGTGTCAATATGCAGCAAAAAAGGATTTCAGGCTGATTATATGATTACCACGATTTAAATTATAGTAATTATGCATCAAATTAATAAAAAAATATAGGTATTGTATAATTCATTATGGAAACAAACAATTTTATAATTAATTTTGTAACATGAAACAATCTCACATTCAAAATTGGTTGAATAGATAAAAAAATCTGATGTGGCCAACACATGACTTGCTCCATATTTGGCGTATTGATATTTAAATTATTATGAATAGCATTATAAGCCAAAATTATTATTTCATATCGTAAAAGAATACAGTCGTCCTTATTGCTGTAAATTATATTTTGAATATGTTTACAGAATTCACTGTAAGATGGTGGCGCTGTATACTGGAAATTAAGAAAAAGCAAAATATCTCTGAAATGGATGATTCTACGAAAATTTGTTTAAAACAAAACTTGGAAGAAATATTATTCTCTACAACTTTGGTCCTCACGAATATTACCAATAACAACATCTTTAAGGAGATATTTGAAGGAAACCGAAGAAACCGATTATTTATAAATAATTCCTAAACAATAACTGCTATGGAAAATGGTTTCAAATGAAAGTTGTAGGAAATTACATTCTTTATAACCTTTGCATAGAACTGTATATACAATAATGATGTTTTAATGGAGATATTTCACCAAAACCGAATCGGGTTTTGAATAAACCTCGACTTCTGGTTAACTGGTATTGTCCAAAAACTAATCAGCTCTTTGTGCTCATGCCAAAGTGTTATATATGAAATTTGGTAATGCTATGGCAAGTACTTTTCGAGTTAAGAGCACCCACAATCACATACACACAGACATCATTCCAAAAATAGTCGTGTTCTAGGGACCTCAAAACGTATTTCCATTGAAATCTGTCAATTTTTTTCATGAAAACAATACTTTCTCTACACTATGTATATGGAGAAAGTTAAAAGGTTGTATATAGCTGGTGTAACAGATCTAATATAAAATACAACTATATGGCACAACCATTTCATCAGTAACGCAAAAATAATAAAAACTATGCTTCTGATAGTGTTGACCACAATTTCTCTATACGATAGGAGTATTTGGCATTAACGATGGGTTTCTTAACCTAAAACGTTCATATTTCTCTAACTAAACAGCAAGTAGCTATTGATGGTTATTTTTAATTCCAACTGATGTTACTTCTGATGTTCTTCAAGAATCTATCTTGGACCATTTTTAAAGTTTTCGTTAATGATTTAAGTCTGTCTATTGGGTTTACAAACCTATAATACGTTGATGAATTTAATACTGTTACATGAACAGAAATGATGGTGACACTCTTCAAAATGGCATTAATGGCTTTGCTTGACATGTTGTCTCTATTTTGATATGCCAGCTTTTTCCCAGATTACAATTTCTCATGGAGTTTTTGCATTATTGCAATGAAAATACTGCAATATTTGAACTAAAGAAGTAACTATGGCTTTTATCAATACTTTCACAGAAAAATATCAATTGAAGTTGAATTTTTGGCCGAAAATTTAAAATTTACAAGACTTAAGGGGTTAATATATCAACATGTAAAGTAATTTCCATCTCTTTCAGCAAACAAACCAGCAATCATTAGGACCAGATTGAGAGAATTCAAAGGCGCTTCAACCAATGACTACGTTTAAAAAAGAATTTTACATAAAACAGAAACAATTACCCATATTTTGCGAACATTTCAATTTACCACCTCAGATGTAATTTTGTGTACAGGTATACCTAAGTTAACAAAGTAGATGTGTACCAAGGCAGCACTTCATTATCGGAAACTCCATTACCAGAGGTATAAATTACATAAGAAAGGTAGGGATGCGTTCTAGGTCTTCAGAAAAGGGGGTTTTAGTATCAAAACTTCAGCATGTAATGAAAGAATCAGACAAAACTGCTGGCAAACGTGCAGTGAGCATTTTAAAATTTCGAAAGCTACATTGAGTATTAAAACAACATGACAGGGTTTTTCTGGGGTTCATTTCCTCCGATTTCACATCGGTGGTAGTGTAGATGACGGGAAAAATGGAGGGAAAGAACCTTTGTACTTGTTTCAAAGATGGACTTGTCATATGACTTAAATCTTTGTTTCTAAAGAAATAGATTTATGCTGCACTTTTTATCTATTAAACCCACTTTCACTTGAAGGAAGTTTGGAGGACATATTGGGGTAATAATTGACTTGATCCCAATCAAAAAATAGTAAAAATGTTAAATGAACATACGTCCCTTCAATACAAAAATGTGAGGTTTCTTAAGCTATCAAACTTGGAATTGGCTACTTCGAGTTAAAGAGTCAAACTAACTCATTCTCGTGGTGCTTCATGTATTTATAGAATACAAGGGTTAATCAAAAAGTTCCCGGAAGATGGGTCTAGCACCATTCCCGAGTTCCAAACAATAACAAACCATTGTTGCCTGAAATCAGCATAAACTTAACTATATGAATACATCATTCAGTAAGATTTCATTCATCGGGTATAATATAACATCCGTTTTCTAAACCCCGTAATTCATGACCATGGATAAGCTTGAAATTCAAGATTCGAGCGAATGTTAAGTTTTTGACAAAACTAGGTATGAAACCAATTGACATTATTCAAGATTTGCAGAAAGTTTACGGGGTTAATGCACCAAGGAAAACAGCAATTTATGAATGGGTGAAACGGTTTATGCTTGGGTGAGAAGACATTGAAGATGATCATCGCAGTGGGAGACCATCAACGTCAATCAAGGAGGAAATTGTGGCCACTGTCCAGTCGATATTGGAGGAAGATCTATGAGTGTCAGTGCAAATGATAGCCACACATTTGAACATTTCTTATGGCTCAGCTCAATCAGTACTAACGAATCGTTTAGGATTGAGTAAGCTTTCTGCTTGATGGGTGCCAAAAGTGTTGCGCCCTGAACACATGACTCAGAGGGCTGATCATGCAGTTGAGTTTCTCAACCAATTTGAAGCTGATCCTGAAGATTTCTACCGCCGACTAGTGACCGGTGATGAAACCTGGATTTATCAGTACGATCCAGAAAGCAAAATTCAATCCAAACGATGGTTACCAAGGGGTCGAGTGGGCCAATCAAGTTCAAGGCTGAATGATCTGTAAAGAATATTATGGCAACTGTTTTTTGGGATTGTGAGGGTGTGATCCTCGTCCATTTTTTTGAAGGGCAATGGACAGTCACAGGAGGATATTACGAACAAGTCTTGCAGAAATTGAAGGCTGCTCTTATGAAAAAAAAGGCCTAGTAAACTGCATCGGCGAATTTTGTTGCACCATGACAATGCACCAGCACATTCATCCAAGGTTTCAAGAGCTGTGCTTCAAGAATTTCGCTGGGAATTTCTCTCTCATCCACCCTACAGTCCCGACTTGGCCCCCTCGGACTTTTTTCTTTTCCCAAAATTAAAAGATCACTTGAAGGGAGAACAGTGAGAATCAATATCTGACACGAAACGAGCAGCTATTAACTGGTTTCAACCAAATGTTCCTAATTTCTACAGAAGTGGGTTAGAACGATGGCGACACCATATGGAAAAGTGTTTAAAGTTAGATAGCGGATATATAGAAAAATGAGTGAAAAAAAATGTTGGTTTTCTATTTCTTCTGTTTTCTTGAGATCTTTCCGGGATCAAGAATATAGTAACATTCTAATTTAGTAGCTGTGAACATATGATACTATATTAGTGAAGCTTCGAAATGTAAGTAGTGCCAGTATCGATTCCTGTCTCGGCCACCTGAGCTATATAACACGCTTATACTTCTATGCAACATTGCCAACTTTTTCAAATTTTCACTGCGAAATTTCCATCTTTGTTGTAAAGGAGCTTCGTTCCAAGAGGCTTTGTTAAGCGAGGTATACCTGTACATCATTTAGTAACCAGTAAGGTAGATTCCTCACAAATGTTAAACTTTCAATGCTCCACTTCAGCAGTTGTGGCATACTCCCCTCGTTTCTGTGCTATTCTCCAGAATACTATACTACAGAAACTTCCATCCCAGAGTGACAAGTACTGCCAATGAAATGATTGCAAGTATGCATATATAAACATTTACAATAACTCAATTCCAGTCTACCAACAAAATGTGTGCAAGGCACTCAACTTCTAATTGTGTTTTTCCTGATAATTATGTATCTTGTCTCACAAACCGTATTTAAATGCTGTCATTACTTTTATTACATATCCTTGGTTATTTGTCTTCGTTTATTGTAACACATGATTGAAGTAACATGCTCATATTAAATAATATTATTCTCACTATTACAGCAAAACCATGAAACTAGTAGTATGTAACCCTTGCACTACTTTGGCTGTCACTATGTACTGCCTGTTCTAAACAGCAGTGGACACGAATCCAGCAAAAGTAGGATTTTTTTCAGGGGTTATCCAACCCCCTTTTCGTGTGTGTACAAACTAACAGAACAAGACGAGGAAACGAAAAATGAGGAGAGAACACACATCCCTGCCCATCCTTCAGAAGGGACATTAAGCAGTTGGCCCCCTTGCTGCTCTTCATAAGAGTAGACTAATGCTGGTACCAGGTTTCTCTCATTCCTTCTATGTGCACGCAGGGCCGTTTTATCCATTAGGCACAATAGGCACAGTGCCTAGGGCCTACATGCCTTTCAAGAGCCTACAAAAATGTTTGATGCTTGAATAACTGTTGAAGTAATTTCAAAAGCAAAATTATGAAAATGCTTTCAAATTTCTTCAACAGCAAAAAATTAGATTTAACGTGGGTGCATTTTAATATATTTGATATGATGTAGAGTGCAGCCTTCGAATGCAAGAGTGCCTAGGGATTACGAAGATCTTAAAACGGCCCTGTGTCCATGGTGTGAAAGACAACAGGAAACCACCACACAATATGCCTATATTCCCAAGTCATTCAAGCCAATCTAAAGATTGAATTCCTTTTCAAAAAACCAATACAAACTTTACCAAATGTAAAGTGGAAAGTAATATTGGAAATTAAGGAAAATACTACACCTAAAATACAAATGAAGTACACTCAATTTTTTATCTCATAATGTTAAGTTCTACATAATAACATTGGGCAACAGAAAACAAACAACAGTCTTACTTAAACTTGAGTTGGTTTGTAATTCATTTCATTATAATACCTGACTGATAACAGTTAATGATAATAATGTCATCTACTGCATCATACCATAATATGGGTATAAAACTCCATGACAACGAAAAAATAGGACCATAAAATTTTAATTTTCCTTTCTGATTATAAGTAACAAATTAGCAAGGCCAAGAACAAAGAATTTTAAGGCAAAACTTACCTCAGGAATGATGTGTTCTTAGCCATTACAGGGACGTTTTCTTCTTCAAAGCTAAGATTTCTTAGAATTGTCGCGATCTGAAGAACCCTTTGTCCAGCAAACTCCCCAGTCCCAAGGTTTCTCCCCAAACAAAACAGTTCATTATCTGATTCTTCTAACACTATATCTCCGATCTTGTTTCGTCTCCTCTGCCTGCTAGCAAGATCCTTCCTCCTCCACCTCCGTACCTTGCCCCCATACAGTCCGCTATCTGCACCAACGTCCTCCTCTCCCTCCAATTCATTCACACAGCCCACAGTAGCACCGGTTTCAACACCGAGCACCACATTATTCACACCTCCTTTGTCATCCTCTTCCAACCTATCACAGTTCTTATTCTCCCCCTCCTCCACCTTTTCGACTGACTCTTTCGGAGATTCTCGACTGCCCACAGTCACCGCCTCACCACAAACCCCTTCAACCTCACTTCCTTTATTCACTTCGGCAACATCACTTTCAGCCTCCTTCTTCTCCTCACATGTTAATTCACTGTTCGTTTCCCCTCCATTGACAATGCCTCTCTCTCCTTGTGCAATTGATTTGACTGAAGACTGAGGTTTGGTCAAATTAAGGGCTTCTGTCACTTCCTTATAGCCTTCATCTGTTAGGTCCCAAAAGTCAGGATCGTCTATGACGTCAGTCCAGAAATCGCACATGGAGTGACATCGTACCTTTCCATAAACTTCTGTGAACACTTCTCTCAAAGAGGCTGGAAAGAAATTACAAACAAAAATTGAAATGTTTCATAATTAAACAGAAAAACTATATCTCTCCAGCCATAAATAGGTTAGGAAAACCAGATATGCATTCCAGCTCTAAAGCAGCCATCAACAGAGGTGTTTCAGTAACCGTTGACTCTTTGCAGCTGAAATGCACATCTGGTTTCTCCAATCTTTAATGGCTATTGGAAAGACAGTCTGCAAATCTGATTTTACCTATAAGGCAGCATTGATAACTCTCTCGTGAATCAGATTAAAGCTAACAAATAATTTTAAATCATTACTATTAAGAATCTCTTCAAAATAAACCCTGGATAATCATTTAAGCCAATCTTCCTAAATAAAGATTATAGTATTTATGCACCAAAATAATTCAGTATTTTCTTGGCAGATTCTTAATAAAGGCAAAATGCAAACCACCATAAAACTTGTAAATTATTTTATTACTTGATATAACGAATATCATAAATAGTTTATTAAAATATTGAAATGGAATTAAGTAGTAAAATATTTTAAGAATGTGATTTAAAATGACTACAAAAAGAAACAATTAATAATCACATATTCAAATCAATTTAGTAAATTTAAGTATTTGCCAAACATGAGTTTTTGACAGCAATTTACAGAAAGACAAATTTTATACTCACGATGGTTATAGACACCAGCATGGGCAAGGAGGAAGTCGATTAGTCTAGGGCATTTGTCTAGCTTAAGTGTGTGCTTCCCTTCATTGGATAGAAGGGTGCACACATTGATGGCAAAGTCCTGCTCGTTTGGAAGAGGTGACAACAATGAGAGAGCCAGACGATCATAATCAGAGGCCTTATACACATTTGTAGATAGTCCTGCAGAAGTACGCAATGCATCTGTAAAGAAGTAAATAAGAAGAATGAGCAAATTTAACAATAAGTGAATGTGATTTACATAATATGTCTTCAACAGTTATAGAAAGTTTACGAAAAATTTCCTTTATGGTTACTGAAATACAGTTTCAATTAGATTTTAACCATATCGTAAGTTCGATTATTCTTTTACGAAGAAGTACATGCAATTTTAGTGCATTCTATTGCATACTTAATAAGAACATTATGTAAATGAATAAAGTATGGCCAGAATTACTTTAAAATTAAAGAAATAAAATTGGCTGAAGAAATTCTTCTTCTGTCTCTTAAGCCACCATGACTTAGAATTAGATTAGATTAAAATTCATACACTATTGAAATGATTATTTTGCTTAAAATCAACTGGAAACATTTTTTGCGGCAAAATTATTTAAAAATTTTATTTAATCAGTAATTCCATGTATTCATTCTCTTACTTAAGAGAGCATAACATACTGTTATCATTACTAATAATACCGACAATTTATGTCTTACAATAAGCAAAATTATAATTTCCTGGTTTAAAATCTGATGTTTCCAGCACATGACTTTCTCCACACACGTATTACTATGGTAAAAATAAAATTTCAGGTAAAAAAAACTCATTCGATTATTGAAAAAATTGTTCATCGCCCATTGAACGCGATAGAGACTCCCCAAGACGTCGTGAAACAATACTTTTCGCTACGGAGCGTAATATGCAAGCAGATGGTCAAGATGGGAACGTGCGTCACGAGACAAAGACGAAAGGACGGCACGAGGGGTAAAAGACGAGGGTGAATGAGCCGGAGGAAAAGTCATGGAGTAGGAGGATGAGACACTGGGGGAAAGAGACGTTAGGGGAGGAAATCAATCTCACGGGAGTGGGATTGGCGGGCGCATTCCCGTGATTGGCAAAGAATTTGAACGGGGCATGCCGCCCGCCCAGAGGCGACCTCCGTGTCTCCCGCCGCAAGTCGGCGGTTTGAAGCGCGGCGGGGGAAGGAAGTGCGGCGGCGGAAGAAAATGTGCGCGAATGGGGGGGAGGGGGGGGGCGGAGGGGGAGAAAAGAGAGAGAGAAAGGGTGGAAGGACCGGCCGCTATATAAGAGGGCGTTGGAGGGGAAGAGAGTGATGTAAGGACAGAAATGCAGCATCTGAAGGGAAGAGAGGGGAAGGATGCAGAAGCGACGTAATAGACGGGAGGGCGATCTGAGCGCACGGGACGAAAAACGAACGTTGGTGGACGATGCACGGGGGAAAACGATTTAAACTATCTTTCTCCCCCGGAACGCTAGGTGCTCGGGCGATCTGCACGCGCCGTGAGAAATGGCGGTGACGTGGCGTGCCTTTCACGCGTGCCTCCTTACGCTTAGGATTCTGGTTATTGTTATGTCCTTTTATTCTTTCGCCGCGGTTGTGACGTAAGCATCGGTTAACTCTTCGCGAAGCGTTTAAGCCCGATCGAGGGGGTTCAACAACCAGCCTCGCAGTACCTACTGTTATCGCTTCCGCAACGCAATGCGTCCCGGAGATAAGTCGCGCACAAACTAGGCATATTTGTCTATCGATAATACACCGCTTCGTCATAAACATGGCTGACATTTCGGCCATCTCTTTTGCCTGACTTATTTTTATTTTAACCATAGATGTGGCATAATTTTCCTGGACTTTGGAGTTGAGGGTTAATGAAATACATTCACTTTTCCAGACGCCTAGTAGCTTTAAAATGATTATTTAAAAAATATACGGTTATAACGCTCTACTTGGATTATTTAGCCTCGTTTCCGATACTAAATACTCTTTGTTTTGCTTATACGGCATCGTTCAATTTAGTTAATTTCATATTACAAACATTCACGCGATGTGAATGCTTTCTATGCTTTGATAAACGATTATAATTTCAACATAAATGAATTTAAGAAAATAAATTGGTCTTAAAAATATCCAACTACAATTTATGGTCCTTCTTCGCTTGAATTATAAATATTTTTAACATTAGTGTGCCATTCGTGACTTTGACTTCCTTCCCAACATTTCCTACGACTCCTTTTATAGACAAAAAAAATCGGCACCGTGTAACTCAAGCGGAATTACGAATGAAATACAGCAACCCATATCTCCGCATTACCATCGACGTGGCATAGATCTGACACAAGAGTTCACCTTCCCCGACCGCAGGAGTACGTTGCAAAACGCTTGCAACTACCGAAAGATCGCGCCGCGATTAACAATTACATACGATCGCAACGCCAAACGGAGAAGGTACGCATCGATCCATCAAACGCGTCATCGTTCATCGCTAAAACGTTTCCATAATCTTGATTAACGTCGCTAGGGCAAGCGATGAGCTGCCGATAAGGACCGAGAGCTTTATCCGCCCGACTGGAAAGTCGACTTGGCTCGCGTGACTCCGAAACGATCCTTCGGAAATGCCACATCCAATCGGAGTGCAGATAAATCCCGCCGTCTATCATTCGATTGCGAACCGCAAAAATAGGTCCTACCCAAATACGAATCGCGAAACCGCGCTTTCGTCGACGTTTTGCCTCCTCTCTCTCTCGACGGGTGCGATGAACGGACTTTCATAGAAAAAAATCAATACGGCGGAAAGGTCTGTGCCCCCCGTGCTCGGTATTCGAACCTGTGACCTTTTCGGGAGAAGAGTAACGTGCCTGCCGGGTTATCGAAAACTGTCCGATGGCTATTGCACGGGGCTCTTTCAAAACCTTTAAATGCCAGGAGGAATGATAATGGCGTGATGGCGCGTTTGAATTAAGGGGGCGATAAAATCTGCTAAGAACCGCGAGCGTTATACTAATTGCGGAAATCTTATGAGCAAAAAACTGTAATTTCCCGGGTAACTGATGCATTGCTAACATTCTTCGTGAGCTCACACGTGCACTGTTCAACAAAAGAAGTCCTTCGAGAGAATAACCGCGCTAAAACGAGCAAGGATATACATATATTTCTCGCAAGAAAGTTTATACAACCGCCGAAAATGTTTCTCATGGTAGTAAATACCAATTTTTGTGTGAAAAATAATAACCAAGTGAACGTCTTACACATTTCCACTAGCAAAAAAGTAATTCTTTTAAATACACTAAGATCCAAGAGATCTTTCATTCAGAACCTTAACATGCATTGCAGGCTTGGTATCTTGTGAACAAAAAGGTGCCCTATGCACCCACCAATAAAACGTACATTCATAAAATTACAAGTACTACACATCAGTGACATGCCACTCAAAAATTTTTTAACCCGAACCCGAAAATATATTTTCCCCTGTACCCGAACCCGACTGTCCACCCGGACCCGACATATTTGACAAGTCGTAAAACGAATGAAATAGTAAATATGACATTTCAAAATGAAAAGAAAGAATTGGTGAAATGGACATCCAAGGTGATGTGCATGTCAATCAAAATTTTTTTTTCCTATATATTTTTCGGGTGACCCGAAATTTTAAAATCCTGACCCGAACTCGACTCGGTCGGGTCGAATACGGCCTTCGGGTTTGGCCACCCGATGCTGTACATACAGTTTTCTGACTTATCCAGTCTAAAAACGATATCGCTCTTTTACGCTACTGATTTTTTATATTATTATATATAACAATAGTATATATTTATACAAAACCAATCAAGCTTCACATATGATCAAACTGTTTTTGAAACCTTCTAACACGATCAACTTTCGATTCAAGTAACAATATTGAGCTCAACCTACAGTTAAAATCAAAATAAAAAACTGTACAATACGTATAGAAAGGAAGAGAGTAGATATTTAAAAAATAACTACTATTGGCGGAACACCGCTGATGACGCCTGAATTGTAACCGAAACAAATCCGGTCACCTCCACATTTTTATGGGTAATGGAGAAGCATTTCTTTCGACCAAAATTCGAATAAAATTCTTATTTCGATAGCCATCACCGCAGTTCCAGATGACGTTAACACCGGTTGAGTAAATTAAGCAACCATTAGCTGGTTCGCCGTCTAACATTTACATTGCAGTCACTGCTTTGAAATCTCGCGCCTTCAATCAAGACGGCTCCTCGTCCTGATACTCCTCAACAGTTTGAGTTAAAGCGCGAGAGGACGTTGGTTGGCTGGAGGGGGCGGGGGGGGGGGGAGGGGCAGGAGGGGGAATGGGCAGGAGGGGAATGGGCAGCATGGGAGGGGGCAAGAGGGGATGGTGGCGATAGAGAGGGAGAGTGTAGAGAAGAAAGGTCGGGACCTTGGCCTAGGAGTCTGGCCCCAAGATGACTTGGGAATGCCTACCATTCAATAAGACAACACTGTGACACCGTAATAGGTATGGTTTTAACAAGCGATATCTTAGACAAAGCACTAAAGGCCGACATAACGTATATTTACGTCTGCGTTCATATTTTAGTAAGCCGTTAAATTGGTGGATGGTAGGGAGTGTAATACACTAAAATACCACTTAAAACTCCTTAGACTACCTGCCACAGAGATCCTTGATAATTCCATGGAAAACACACACTCAGCATCGTCTTACAAATTTTACCTCGACGCGTGAAAAAACTCGGTTTTAAGAGGTGCATCGACAGTTTATTTAAAGGAAATCATAGAATTGAAATGAAGAATTGCCATATTAACTTTTATATTAACTTCTGAACGCTGGTGGAGCCCAAATTGAAAGTTCCACTAATAGAGAACTTGTGCCAGATTGTTTTATTTTTTTCCTTTTCAGTGCATTGATGTAGAAGGTATTTTTTTAATTTTTTTGTGTTATATTTTTTCACATCAATAATCATAATCATATGAAAGATGACTCGAACTTCTAAAGATAAGTGGAAGTTGCACAGCTATTTTTCTGTGATCATGACTGATGTGTTTTCATTGAAATTGAATGAAGAGTTCGTCCGAATCAGAATGTAACTTCTTCATACCGAGATGCAGATATGGATATATAAGTGTACGGATATGTTATGCACCTATAACGCGCGTTCACCAAAAACTAACTCATTAGAGAAAACGACTGAAAACTGAACCGTCTTATTTGAGATGAGTCAAAGTATTTTAACTATATCCAACGTAAAGCAGCTCAGAAAAAAATAACGGTACGACAGATTACAACAGTAAAACATAATTTATTTTTTACGCCAATCAAAGCATTTTTTACTACTCCTTCGCAACACCACAAGCGGAAAAGGGTAAAAAAACACAGGCGTGCGAACTTTTTCACGGAAACGCAACACCAGGTGGGGTCGCCTTCAACAGGCGAATAAAAATTTCACCTAACCTATTCCTATTACCCATTTAATTTCACTATTTTACTCGAAACGATAAACAGAATTGGGCGGGAAATATCTCCCATCGCTCGATTTATCTCCGCATAAAAAAATACGGAAAAAAGAGAGCGGGAATAAAAATTACGAAAAGCAAAACGGCATCGATATTCGGATAAGGCACCTTGTAACGCGATCCTTGAAAAGACCCTGATTAAGCGAAGGCAATTTTAGAAACGTCTAACGCACTCCACGGATAAGACGGATGAAAAATATGCTCGCGCTAACGACCGCCCTCTAGAGATGAACGCTATATAGTACCGTGAAAACTTCACCTTTCGACTGCGACACGCTACCGGGCTCGTTCGAGGCTTTGCGCGATCTTTGCTACACCGCAGGTGCATGGAAAAGGATTAAGAGAAGAGCAAGGAGGGGATGAAGAAGAAGGGACTCCATTTTCCAAAGAGGAAAGAGAGAGAGAGAGAGAGACACTTGCTAGCGCAGACGTACGGACAAAGACATCGCCGTTTACGCGATGCGATCCGTGGAACGCCGACGGCTGGGATGAAAAATATCCATCGACTCCGAGATATGCATCGAATAATCCCTTCTCCTCCCTCGCCATCTCTCGCTTTATTCTTTTCGTATTGGCCATCGGGTTAGTTCTAATGCAACCGCAAAGAGCGTCGTACTGACGTGGCCTCGGTCCAAACGGACAATGTAGGTCGTTAAATAAATAGATTATTAACTCACCTATTCGTACCGTTATTCTGGTTACTTTCAAGAATATATATAGGATCACCATGTTAGCGCATGGTTAAATTTGCGCGGTTTGTAACGACCGTCTTTTAAACGGCAAATAAATTAAATAGTTCGTCATTTTAGTAGGAACATTCAGCTTTTAAATGAACCCGTCTTACATTAATTGCGATATAATGGTATTCCTTTTGCGGATATTGCGACTAAGGAAGTTATCAATTATTTTCGCATTGAAAAGTAGGTACACTTTTTATAAAAGACAATTTTGTATTAATCAATTATGTTAACAGATTTTGCTTTACCGATGTTATACTATCTTGTTAAGTTTCCAGATTGAAAATAAAACACTATGGCAAAAACTTCCACCTAAGCATGGGTGATGAAGCACGTACTTATTCTTGCAAAAGAATCGTGAGCTCACAAATCACAGTATGCTTGACACAATGATTCGCCGAAAATGCTATTTTTCTTGGGCCCGAAACGAGTTAAGCGGTGAGGTTTTGGGGACTATCACACACTGCAAGCGATTAACGAACCCGGAGGTAGGGAGGGAATGTTTCTTAGCCCATTAGAAGGTCCAAATTACCTAAAAGACCAAATTACCAAAAAAATATCCAGTACCCGAAATAACATCAAAAATGTTTCTAACAATAAACTCCTTAATCAATCATAACATTAAAATATTAGCTTTCATCCATAGATTCACTCCGATATCAAACTGAAATGTTCTACAACAACGAAACATCAGCTCATCCAGCAGCAGTATAATTTATTAATACCACAAAAATACACAACGAAAACTTTTTACCAAAAGACCCACCGATCCGCGACAACGACTTCAATTAACCCGGAGAACAATTTACCTCATTCTAAAAAGAAAACATTTCTGCGAACGTCATTCCCAAAAGCGCCGCCAACCGAGATAAACGAACAAACGCACCCTTTAAAATACTTCACCCGACCGAAAATGACGCTCCCGACGCGAAAAAAAAATCCGCGATAAGACCACCAACCCCTCGAGAGAGAGAGAGAAGCTAAAAACTTCATCACGCCAACTTCCTTGTCAACTATTATCAAAATCAATACGCTCGTCCCTTTCGGAAATGGAGGGGAGGGAAGAGGTCCTCGAGTTCAATTATACGACTCTGCAGGGCAAGAGTGGGAGTATACGGCGGAGGGAGGTGAGTAGGGGAGGCGGTAGCGGGAGACAGAAAGCAAACGACCACGCCGTGTGACAGGCGGTAGAGAGGCGCCTTCTGGGGGTGCGGGTAAAACGGCAAGGCAAGAGGTGAGAGAGAGAGAGGAAGGGAGAGAGGGCGGGAGAAGGGGAGTGGGAGTATAATAGAGAGCGAGGAATGAGTAGAGAGGAGAGAGAGAGGGACGGGAAGGAGTGGAAAAAGGGAAGAAAGAGAGGAAGGCTTGGAACGCACGAGTCACAATACTCTTGAGGTGGCGCTGAGAGAGAGAACCGAGGAAAGCACTGACCGACCGGAGCGGCGTTGCCAACTCTATCCCCCTACCTCGGGAAAGAAAAGGCCGTGCAGGGGAGAGAGCATTTTATTCTTCGCAGTCTCGTCGTCGCATCAAAAGCGCGGGGTCCCGCCGAAATGGCATATAGATATATGGAGTGAGAGGGGCTTTCGAGAAAAAAATGAAAAAACTCAATCTCCCCTCCACGACACGCTTTTTTCATATCGATCAAAACGCTCGAATTACTGCAAGCGGTTTTTTTTTTAGAAGAGAGGGGAACCGGGAGATCCGATTGCATGCGCTCTTTTTCTCTCTCTCTCTTACCCGAGACAGGAGAGAGGACATCTGGCAACGTTAACATGCCCTCGCATACTACACTCCTTCACTTGCTCCATCAGCGACGCGATCCACGTTCTTCCTCCCTCTTACGTCCCGAAGTCCTTCCGAAGGATGAAGAGAGTTCGGCAATGAGCATACACACACGCTCGCGCGCGCGCACACACACATGCTCTGAGCCGGATTCCTAACCATTCCCTCCCCGGCCCTGCCTATTGGCTCATTTCCACTTAGCATTCGCCAAGAGGGCGCAAATGAAAGGGCCCTTCCTCTCAATATGAGTATCCACGGACGAGGTGGTGAGCCCCCCCCCCCACCTATTTAACCCCTCCCCCTCCCCAACTAACCCTTAAGGCGTCCTGGCATCGAGAAAAAATTTCTACTTCCCCTATCGTCCGGCTTCTCCATTTCCGTTGCTGCATCCTTTCTTTTCGCCGAAAACTTAACGGTGGTAACGGGTTCACGTTATAGGTTAAGCGGCACCTACTAAACGTTTTTTTTTTTTTTTAACGTTTAAAATATTATTTACGAGCATGGCGTTCATCCATGACCGGACGTCTAACTACATTACTTCCGAGTACGAAACACAAAAGGGGCTATTTTCGAACGATGTTTTTTCTTTTTTTTTTTTTACCCTTTGAAGTCTACCAAAGCGGTCGAATCAAAAGGGGCACCTCAAATAAGGCCGCGTCTCGCTTTAACAAAAAAAAAGGATTCAAGTTCCTTCTTGTGAAACACTGCGACATACGCCATTTCCACATTTATACTTTGATCGGGATTAAAATCTGTTTTTACTCAAAGTTCGAATCAAACAGATGATCGCTTGAGCTCGAATGTATGTCGCGGGTTTTATACTCGAGAGTGAACGGATGTCATTGGCTACAGACTGTTGTGACACGCTAGAAGGTTTTTTTTAAAAGCAGTTTGGTGGCCATGTGTTAAGATAAGAAACGCAAACAAATGGGGAAATTGCTGTTCTATGAAATTGTTTCGCCCACCTCCTGCAGATAAAATGGCACATGCCACTAGGACAAACAAAGACGAGAAATTAACACCAAAAACCAAACACAATATAACAAAAAACTACGACACCTTAATTTCTTCAAGCTCTCAATCGTGTTCGACGCCGACACCACTTCGAGGACGTATAATTGTTCGACAGTTAAGACGTATCGCGTTAGCTCTGTGGCAGCGGAATGAGAAGCATTTTCCGCTTCATACATCCCTTCCAATTACGTTTTCCTGCATCGTTGCGCCATTTTTACACCGAACGAGCTCGCCTGACCAGCACGCGATGGTGGGAAGCGGCAGGTCGACTTGCATCCTATTGATATTGAGCGACCCCTTTGGTTCAAGACTTTTCTCGCTCTCCGCGTCTTAGCATGCGAACTCCGCCGAGGAAGTTGGCATAGCGCACAGCTGAATGGACATTCTATCACGCATTCTTCCTCATACCAACCAAATTGCTACGTAACTTCGTTTATCTGTCGACTCTATCTCAGGCTGTTTCACAGCGCGCACTTTCAAAATACTTTAACCTTGCGAAATCGATTTTTTTATACGAAACGCTAATTCATCTTCCACTAGCAATGTTATAATTCCGATATTTTTTAATTTTCCAACCAAATACACTTTTCTAACAATCTATGCATGAACTACCAAAGGTTACGTCCAAATTAAATATTTTTTTTATATCTGACTTATTAAAATCGTTAAACTTTTTAATGAAACCTATGAAATCGCCAGCAAAAGGGTTCATAAATTAAGAACACGAAAATGCACTACTGCAATTTAAAGGGAAAAAAATCGGGAATGGTAAAAAGCTATTAAATAAATATAGATGACTCCCGCTTAACGCGCGCCCGGCAAATTTGGATTAGTTATAACATGTTTTTTTTCACATTATAAAAATAAATAAAAAGCAAAAATTTTGTGTAAAAATATCGTATGCATAGTTCGACTGCAGACTAATATCTAATGCACAGTGCGATCGTAGCCCAGCATGGTGGTGGATCATCTGAGGATGTTTTTAAAGCTAGTAAAGGGTGGTGTGATCGCTTCAGAAGGCGATTTAATTTGCAGAACCTTAGAATAATTGGCGAACAGGCTAATGTTGTCATAAAGGCGGCAGAAAATTATCCCAGAGGGTTCCGCGAAATTGTGGAAAGGGGGAATTTCACTTCACTACACTGTTGGAAGAGCAGGACAATGACTTCACACGATTGAGTGCCGTGATGAGGGACTGCGACGCAATGTTACCGACAAATTTTGCGTAATAAGCGAAGAAAAGCCAAGCAGTCGATCCAGACCTCTTATTTTAATACAGACGCTCATAGATTCCCATAAGTATCCCAGGTAAGATTTTTAGATCATGTTTTTATTATACATTAAGCCTTTTTGTCACATTGTTTACCGTGTGATTTTATTGTTTCTCTTACAAATGACTATGAAATCCGGTGATAAAATGTTTTTCCATTGAATGTGGGTCCAAAAATACCATTTGTAAAATTATTTCTCTTTGAGCGCTTAAGGGTTACAGTGCCCTCTACGAACGCGGATTTTCGCTTAACGCGGAGCTGTAAGGAACGCATCCTCCGCGTTAAGCGGGGGTCACCTGTAAATTACAGTTGTTCTCCCGTTTCAAAATTATTCTCATCTTCCCAGCTTATGCATTTCTGCGTAGGATCCTCAAGCCATCAATTTCTAATTAAATGTCATTTCATTATCACTACATCAGCTGTTCTTCGTAAAACAAATATTAAACAATGTTTCCTTATGGGTTGTTAATGCCACAATGTGCTAAATTAAGACGTCGAAAGAAGTTCAAATCACTTCAAATTGCGTTATCCTCAATCCACACAGACGTCTTTTCAGTTTGCCTAAAACCGGAAATAACCAGGCAAACAACCCCCCCTTCCCCCCCACACCAAGAATGCCGGACGGCAAATTACAAGTTCAAATGAAAATATCAAAGATTTCTCCATCCTCTCTTATTTACCCACGACGAGCGTCAACGTATACGCCTTTAAGAAACCTTTAGCGTGGGACGAGCTTCACATTTCTCAACTGAGAGAGAAACAATCGCCGCTCGAACGCGACAAACATTGCTTTCGAACGCCAACCGAACGGGAAGGCTTTAAGGACAAAAAAAATAAAGTACGCTAACTCCAAAAAAACACACCCCGCTAAACGAGACGACAAGTACTCTCGACGAGCGACCGAGTTGCACGCGGACAGGAGAGGGCTTCGAGAGTGTACATCTTCCTTTTCCAACCACGTAAACTGCCGTGGCAGCACCGGTAACGGCTATCCCAAAATTCATAGCGGCTTGGTGCGTCAAGAGTGCAGCGGGGAGGTATGAGGCGTATCGAGCGGCACCCATATGGCGAGGACAGGAAAAGAACACCTGTCAATCAAGACGGCATGATAGTCCACAGCGTCAGGGGATTGCTTGGGTAAATACAAGCGCTGCTCTCGGCAGGAAAACGGATGGGGAGGGAGGTTTGGGGAGGGGGAGAGCGGAGATAGGAGAGAGAGAGAGTTTGGAGGTGATACCGTGGGAGCTTGAAATAGAGTGGGGGTGGAGAAAGGGGTGAGAGAGGTGGGAGATAAGGCAAAGCACGGTGATCAATAATGCAAATTAGAGTGAGAGAGGGATAGGGAGAGAGAGTGAGAGAGAGAATAGGGGATTCCGCAGTCTCTTAAGCTGCAAAACTTTCAAGCCAACCCTTCTCAAGACCTCATCATCTTCCTTCCCCCTTCGGTCCGGCCAAAGCGTTGAGAAAGGGGTGATGCGGGTGTGAGAGAGGGAGGGAGGGAGAGAGAGAGAGAGAGAGAGACGAAGGGGAGAGAGTATGACTGTGATACGATGAGAACGGTTGGCGAGATCGGACGGAGGGGCGATCCAAGTGGTAAGCTAAGGGGAAAGAGAGCAGAAAGAGAGTTAACTGAGCCGCTGAGATATCATTTACGACGGATGGTAAAAGATGATGGCAAGGATGGTTGGATTGCTGTCTTCGTACGAAACGCTCTTTACCCGGCAAACAATGTCTGCTCGCGTATTTTCCACTGCCAATCCGTATCGACCTCTCCCCGTCGAGGGATGTAACCTAACAATATTTTTTTTTTATTTTTAAAAAAATATCAACCCTTTTTTTTTAAACTAAACATTTTTAAATGTCAAACAAACGAATGCCACTTCGCTAGGTTTATGGACGCAAAAATAACTTTTTAAAAATTCCCTTCTCTCCTTCCTCCCGGTAACAGATAATCGAAGAGAGACTCTCTCGATGCAAAACAGCGCGTTCCGCGGACAAATATTTGGTCGCGACTGGAATTCAAACGATATCATGTCAGGCGCAATGATAAAAAATCAATACCGGGAGAGAGAGAGCGCAAAATATTATACGGATACGTCGAGTTAGGGAGAGAAAAACGACGTTAACCCGATGTGACAGTGATTCTACGTACGAATTTGTGCGTGCTGCACCGCATTTCGGAGGAGATGGGCTAGGGTGGGAGCGAGGTCGGGAGGAGGGAGAGAGAATGATCACTTTTCCATCCCGTCGCTCTGAATTTTCCTCGAGAGAAATTAACGAACCGAGTCACAGGCGCTGCGATATCACGCCATTGGATTTATGAAGCTCGCGTTTCGCTAGAAAAAAATGCTATAGCGAATCTTGTTTTTTTTTTAAACCACTCACGGCGTTTACCACGTGATAAATATTCGACGCGATGTGTCAAAATTAACAAAAATATAAGATACAACGTCACGCAATGATATTTTTTATATAATATTAGCGTTTAAGCGAAAAAAAACCACGCTTAAGCGAAGAATCACGAGTTGCCTCTAATTTATTCGTCTTCAAAAGCAGCTTTCTCAACTCGAACACGACGCACACCCTTGAAACGACGTAAGCCGGAAGACGTTAATTTCATACGATATCCGTCGAATTTTGTATTTTACTTATTAAAAAGACAATCGACTCCGAAGAAAATCGAAAAATCAGTCTTTATAGCCGGACGAACGATAAAATAACGATATGAGGACCACTTATTACGAGTCTCGAGTATTTCACACGAGAATAGACCCTTATTAAATCACGGGACGGATTCGAACGAAAGAAAAAGAGAAGCGAAAGTGACTCCTAGCCGAGAGTAAAATTCTCGACGGCACCTCATCTAGGCGATCGAGATGCCGCACACGTAAAGGAGCGCTTAAACTTGGCCTGAACATAGAAGGACAAACAAGACGAAATCGCGTTAGGGAAAATTCTTCTGTCCCTTACCAAAAAGTCTCGGGAGTCGGAGAAAATTAACTGGAAAGGAGACATTTCCAAAAATGGCCTATGCGTTCAAAATGGCAAAAAGTCACAGATTTCATTCCGATTCGTAAGAGGACGATAATAGGGGAATATTTCTTCTCCCGTGAGATAAGACAGGAAAGTCTATTTTCTTGGAAACATCATTGATTTACGGCACTAATAAGCGACATTTACATTGTTAAATATAAATACGGTTATGTGAAGCGACTGGCAGATTCCGAACTATTGGTAACGTTTTTATGTGCCAACGCGCGCTGCAATGACAGCAAAATTTCCACAATCCAATCGATGCAACATTTTTTGTATTGATCACGATCACAGAAAAAATAACTCTACGAACTTCTACGAAAAGAGAGCGGAAATAGAAGAAAGTTATTTTTCTATGATTATACATTGATTCTATAAAGTTTCTCCTAAGCACGTTGATCTTCCGACCGTTCCATTTTTAATTTCTTTTTATTTGAACAACATTCTAACTAAATACAAAAACGACTGCTAACATTTAGGAGCAACAACTAAACCGTCCATTTTGTTGCACCAAGAAACGCATTTCACTACAGCGTGCCCCGGAGAAAACCAAGACGATTAAGAAGGAATAAAATGGCTCACGCGAATTCTAATTACCACCCGAGATTGAAACGGCAACCGGTATTCAAATCCCCTCCTATATAGCCTCACTCGTCCGATTCGTAAAGGCCTCCAGAGGAGAACTCGAAGCAGGGAACCGAAGCGCGCTATTCCCTGAAATCCATCCTCCTATGTTTACGCACCTCCCCACCACCACCATCATCATCATCATCATCGGGCGCGAACCTATAGATCTCATCTCCCGGATCAACCGCAGCAAAAGGACCGACATCACGAGGCCTCCTCGCCACCCCCCCTCCGCCACCTCTCACTCCCCCACACACACACCTCTTCCATCCCTCGGGCTACCTTTCCCACCTCCCTCTTTTCGGCCCCGGCAAAGTGGCGTGGAAGAGGCGAAGGCGGGAAGAAGGGAATTGTGGGAGAGGAACAAAAGAGAATATAAAGAGGAAGAGAGGAAACCCCCCGCTTCGGGAGGGAAGACCGAACGTCGGCGGAAAAAGCCGAGTCGACGGGGCGAGGCTGTGAGACTGGTGGTGGCTGGGCAAATCGATAAACTTGGGGTCTTCTCTCTCTCGCTCACTCCCCGCACGACGCTTTACCCCGGAGAGGATCGCTGGAGGGGCGATAAAGGGAGTGAGGAGAGGAGGGATATAGAGGGATAGAGAGAGAGGGATAGAGAGGGAGAGATAGAGAGAGACCAGAGATAGAGGGAAGAGGGGAGAAAGAACGGAGGTTTTTCAGCGAGGTTTTGACGGAGGAACCAGAGGACATAAAATATTATTTATAAAAAAAAGAAGGGAGAGAAAAAAAGGGTAGGGATGCGGGGAATTGTGGAGGGAGGAGTGTGGAGGTGTGGAAGGGAGCCTCCGCAGGAATTTTCCACGACGCCGAGGCGGTCTCTTGTATTGATTGCGGAAGTCGCAGAGCGGAGCAGGGCCCCGAGCCCCCTCAACACACCGAGTGTGTCGTTATAGAGCTGTTGGGCAGGCGGAGCGGGCATCTTCCGCCTCCAACGGAGGGGCGTGGGAGTGAGGGAAGGAGGGGGAGCGGTGAGAAGGCGTGGAGGTGTAGAATGAAGGGTGGTTGAGGTCGTGCCGCGTGGAGGGAATCGAGGGAGGGAGGGGTGATGAGGAGAGAGAGAGAGAGAGAGAGAGTAGGGATGATCCGGGGCACTCAACCCGACGACCTCAGCCACTTCCCATTTTCAGGGGTAAATATCTCGGCTGGAGGAGGAGGGGCCACTTATAACCGCGATCCAAAACACTACACGGGGAGCCTCCGACTAACAGATGGACTGGAACCAGGATTTTCTTTGGCAAACCGCAAGTCAATTGGATCCAACGAGACATTCGTAAGCAATTCGAGGCGTGACACATTATTATTTTATGTAACAAGACTTTACGAAAATTGCCTTTTTTTTCATTTTCAATTCCGAGTACAAATCTACAAAAATGATAAGAGAAAAAATAAAATAAAACTTTTATTAAAATAAAAACTTTCTATTCTATAAAATAAATCCGTCGAAAATTTATAAAACGTTTACTGCGCACAGAAGAAATAATAAATAAATGACCATTACGATTATAAATTATTGAAGTTGTATCAGAACGCATCTGTTTAAAAATATAATATAATTAAGAAAATAACGCGTTATATGAATGTAAAATTTATCAAACGGAAAATGGCAAGAAAAACCTCAAAAATTCCTCAAGGCTTGGGCCTAAAAAGTAATTCTATGTACGATCCACGTAGATATCGGCCAAAAATGATTTGTCACGAATTTTATAAAAATTCCTCTTTTTCACTCCGGCAAAACCGTGCATTTACCTTCGGAGAAAACAAAACCAACAGGTCACGGCGGATGATAACGTCCGGAGCATTATACACGGCCACAAAAATTTTATACCAACCTCGAGATTTTGATCCCTTCCTCCTCGAAAGTATTTCGACTTATTGCTATTTTTTGCTTTGAGTAAAAAGAAACTTCCAACGTAAAATTAAGAAAATAATTTAACTAAACGAAGAATGAAAGTTTTATACTACCAGATTTCATGAACTAACTCGAATAGACTTTTGCGATCGAGCTATCAATGAATTATCCGGAGTGAGGTCACGAGGTCATCGTTCGCTCACTAACACCCCCCTCCCCCCATAGACGCCTCGAGCAACGAACTCTTACCTAGGAGAGACGTGAGAAAACTTTTACCTATATTTTTATGCTTGATTCTTCCATTCACAGGCATGAACAACATTAAGTAATGCTAAGGCACGAATTAAGATCACAATGATCATTATTAGCATCATTAACAGTAAAATAACACTAAAACATTTAAAAAATTCTAATTATTTATAAACCATAAAACGGCTGAATTATCGTTTACGCATTTCATCTGCAATGTATATCAAATCAGTAGTATTTTTCCAGTCAGTTTTTCATTAAACAATTACTAATACCGAGAACTTGTCGACGACAAGACGAAATGGTGTGATTCATCTCTTTTTAGATTTAATGTTACCTCAAAATGCATTATAGCCAAAACCATAAAAAATTTTCATTAATGCAACATGGAATGCTTTATTCACTTCTTAAGAACACCTCCAAAACTTTTTTCTGACTGACAAGGTAACCGACATGGGCATAAAAACACCCCGCAACAAAAAATTGCAATTTTCAGGAGATAACTAAACAAATTTAACCGTAGAGAATACATCATAAATGAAGCATCTCTTTGCATGACATAAAGAATAAAAACAAAAAACCTTATAAATAACCACTATAATTTACATGATCGGTCCAAAGGAAATGCTTTTTCACGTAACCTAGGGGTCGGTAACCTATGGCACGCGAGGTGATTCTGAATGGCACGCGAAAGAAAAAATAATATATTTTATATATTTATTACAAGTACAATCAAAGATCTTTGGAAATTTAGTGAACTAAAATTGTATTTAATAGTAAGAGTAATTATTCACCTCTAAAGTCTGCTTATTCTAAATCTGTGACGCTGTCCTCGTGTTCTCTCTCGCCGCCTTTGTGACTAATGAACACAAAATACGGAAATTCATACCGATATGTAGAAATTCGTACCGTTTACAATGCAATCCTTTTAAACCGGGGTTGATCAAATAATAAAAATTTATCATTAAATTAAATTAAAATTTATTACTGGCACGCGAGACCATTCGTGAATTTGGCACCCCACTTGTGAAAGGTTATCGACTCCTGACGTACACTATTAGATGTACTGGTGATCTTTGCATTTTGTTTGTTTATAACCATTTTGAGAATAAAAGCGGTGTATTTTACATAATTTATAATAGTATATTTATGCTCATAACCGTTCTAACAATACCGAATGCATAAACTTCAGAACCATCATAAGACGTGAGGTGTAATAAAATATTCGTTTAAAATATAGGAATGAATCACATGTGAACTTCCAATTCAAAAAGTCAGATGAAATTCATGTGATTCATGGACATCAAACGCGTTAAAAACCTTTCGGGAATTATTTATAAAATTCCACTCCTTTCCCACAGCTCTTTCACCGACGCATTACGCACCGTAATTAGCCCTTTGCAAAAAGCTCCAACAACCCACTTCCGCAGCATTTCTCAAATGACATCGAACCAAAACAACCCGCCAATTCCGTTAACCGAGCTGGGACCAAAACCAGAACGTAATACCACCGCCGCCGCCAGACACCAAGAGGATCGAAAGAAACAATTGAATCTCGAGAGCAGAGGGGAGCCAACTTAAACATTTCCATCACGCGTCTCTTCCTTGGCTCTTCGCGGAGTGCTTTCGGAGCGCGTCTCCTCCCCCTCCATCAAGAGCGACGCGCTGGAAGGAGAACTATATGGCTGGAGGGCGGCACAGGTCCCACGGGAAGACAGTACCACGGCCAGACCGGAAGCAAGGCGAGGCTAAAGCAAAGCGGAGCTGTGCCCTCTTGGCTCGCCCTCTTCCGCTCTCGCTGGAAGCCGCGACTGCATGACCGACAACCCCGCCCCCTTTCTGCCCAACTCCCGCGCCACAAACCGCTTCGAATGTTCTTCATCCCGAAAAAAAAACGTCTAGCAAAAGGCAAGTGAGGGAATAACTGCAGAGAAAATTACGTAAGGCACTTTTTTTCTGGTTCTATCATTATGACGTCATCGTAAGTTTACATCTTTGCTTGAGATCGACGGCCTCACATAGTAGACGAGACGTAAGTTGGCCTCTTGAGGAGGTGGAGGGTGGGAACATTAGAAGGGCACTTTTCAGGCTTGGGCCTATCAGAGCCTCGCGACGTTACCATACTGTGCCTTAGTAGCGTCGCTTCGTTTTCTCATTCAGTAGTAATGGGCGTGGACTGTAAGCGTAAATCCGACAACGTAACTCCCCCTCTACTTTGTGGGCGTAAACATCTGGGAGGCCAACTTATTTCTCGTGAAGTATAGTCTATAAATTCCCTTCAAAAACATTATTAAAGGTAGTTCCCGCTTAACACGAGAGATAAGTTCCTAAAAAGTGTCGTGTTAAGCTAATTCGTGGTAAGCGAATGCATAAATACCATAAGAAACCACGTCAAGGGTTAAGGTTAGAGGGAAAGAGGGAGATCGTGCGAGAAAGCAGAGATGTAATGGATTACAAGCATTGATATGCATTTTACTTACGTTTTCATACGTCAAATGTAATAACCAATCCTGTGTAAATAAAAAAACAATGCACATAATACGTAAGTATAAGCACGGCGACTTGTGATAGTTCTGCAGGTTCTTTAGAATCTAAATACCATAAAGTATTTAACATTTTACGAATAAATATATATTAATATATAAGTTCCTTTAATGGCAATATATTTTTTTATTTTTTCACGTAATGGATCGTGTTGCAACCCGTGTTAAAACGGGAACTTCTTCGTGTAAAGTGAACAGGTTCCCCAATTGGTAAATCGTGCTAGTGAATTTCGTGTTAAGCGAACTCGTGTTAACCGGGGACTACCTGTAAATTAACGCTATGCAATAATATGTATACAATTAAAAAAAAGCGGACTCGTTGCTATGGCAGTTTTTATTTCCCATTGTTAAAAATCGGAAAATTTTCCCTCTTTTTATTGGTGATTTTTTATCAAAATACGCTTATGTATTAACTTTGTCTGTCTGTCAGTCATGTCTGTGCAGGCGAAATCACTGTAACAGTTCAACCTAGAGCGGGGATGGCAAATACATGGCACGCAGGCGATTTTACTCGACACGCGTAAGCTTGTATTTTCTGTATAAAATATGAAGTTTATTAGAGGAGTAAACTAGTGGCACACGAAAAAAATTCTGATGGCCCACATTACTTAACTTGGCACGCGACTCAAAAATCATTTGCCATCCCTGACCTATAGAAACCAAATTTTCAGGATAAGTACTACATATGAGAGCCAGGCGCGTAACTTGGGGGGGGGAGGGAAGAGGGCGCAGGCCCACGCAGTGCGTAGGGTCCCCACAAAAATACTTAGAATTTTTCCTGTAATATGCCGTAAGGCGTTCGAAGTAGTAATAACCTTATGGAAATGGAAGATTTCATCGTTCTAAATGAAGACGAAAATATCCATCTCAAGTGTTTGGAGTAGTTTTTTGTCCTATCCTTATAATGTTAGAATTATGGAAGTCTCAAAGTATTTTTGGAACTAAAAAGTAAAAATATCGATAAAAATCAAAACGGTATAATAATTTCACACATTTTTATATAAACGGGGACCCCAAAAACTTTACTTGCGTGGGGGGCCCCAAAACCGTATTTACGCCCCTGACGAAAGCTACATGTGGCAGGAATTTGGAGGATCCGACATCAGCTACCGGTGAAGGGCGGGGTCAAAAGGGACGGGGTATGTAAAAAAAATCGCCTTAAAAAAATCTGCTTTCGCGGTACTTTCCTGACTTGTTTTGGTTTAAAAGAAATTATTGTTCGCTCTCGTTCGACACGGATATCAATTCTATTTTTTTTAAATAAAAACCTCATTCTTTCAACTGTAGAACGATTCATGTCCCGAGCCCCTATATTAATTTTAACTAATTTAAAAATCCATAATTATAATGCCATGCACCGATTTCATGCTTTTCTTATGGGGCTAGAAATGAAGTAATGTGGTTGGAATAAGAACTCGAATACTTCACAGTGGCTGATCCTAGGTCCACCAACTTTCTACCATGTCTAGACCACACGTTCACCGTCCTATCATGAAAATATTGCTTCTCCAGGTTGCAAGATTCCAGAGATGTTGCCCCGAACAAACGGACGGACGGACGGACGGACAGACAAACAAACACAATACATAGATATTTTAAAGCGCTAAAAGGCCCCGAACAATGTATATCCTTCAGAATGCGACTCTTCCTGTCTTTATTACGATGAGATTACTGTTATAATATCGCGATAGGCCTTTTATCTCCAAGAAAAAAGCGCCGCTCCTATCGAGGTGGCTAAAAATTTCAGACTCGCAATCGTCTTCGTATAAATGCGGCAATTTGAGGCTTAAAAAGAAAAAGAGAATCAAGGCGGCAGCCTGTTCCGACCTCATTCAATTTCCCCATTCACAAGTACGTGCGGCATTTCTCGGAGAATGGAGACTTTTTCTCGCATGAGCGATTTCACCGGATTCGAAAAAGATAAACCGATACCGGATTGGCTAATTTGCACGCAACGATTTTTATAAGATACGCACGCTATTATTCTTTTTCGAACATAACAACTTGAACTTTAAAAGATTTATATTTTTGCAACGAAATTTTCTATTATCACGTTGATATAATATCCTTCATAATGCCAACTATTAAAATCCGTTAATAAAAATAACAAAAGCAACGCTCATAGACATGCTGCTTGTCTCTGTCAAGCTCAAAATACGAAATTCGCTAAAAGCGACTAATAAGACCTTGCAGAATCGCTGCGATTTGTATCTCATGTACCATTATAAACACGAAACACTTAAACATCAGAGTAATAACAATACATCATGTCAAAAACACGAAATGACATTTTAGATAGACAATCTTGTAACGCAAAACACTAGCCACAAATCCTTTGGGAAAAACTTGGCAGATCAAAACCTAGCACTCCAAAAACCATTCACACAGTCCCTTACGGCCATCCAAATCAAAACATAACGCGCGTATAAAGGTGTAAAATAAAAGAGATTCCAACGCCGATAGCCTCTCGATATCTAACAATACAAGGCCACACGGGGATTTTGAAAGAATACCCCCAAGACAAACGCCGCTTCACACGAAAGCCTCTAAAATTGCTACACGCTCAAAAATTCACACTACACTGTGCCCGAGAAATAAACGCGCGGAAATCTCAATAATAAAATTCAACAACTACGACGTGATATTATTTCCTGCATATAGCACGAATTATTTTATCTTTCCTCGGTTCGAGTATTCAAGTTTGTATGCTGAATATGAAGATTCCTGAAAATCCAGAAGAAAAAATTCTCTACTGGCTTGAACTCAGTGCGAGAAATACCCTATTCTGAAGCGAGCGGAGTAGTCTGCCTCGGTAGTTCAGTGGTAAGAATATCTGCCAGGCTAATGGAAGAGCCGGGTTCGATTCCCAGTCAAGGCAGAGTTTTTCTCTGGATTTTTTATAGGCTGGATTGTACTAACACTTTTATTACTCTAATTTATGATGTAACGCTTTTTGTGGTCACATAGAAAAACCTATAATTTGGAAGTTAGATTCTCATTTCTGCCTGTAGCACTAAATGAATGTTAACCAACAACAGATATACTTTAAACCTGCGAAAAATGATCCCTTGTGCGGTAGAAATACACAAAAAATTATGTATAAAATTTAAATTCCCCTGAATATGTAAAGGTTAATATGCAACACTTCCCATGTAGAATAACATCAATTAAGCCGCTGTTTTACTTGTGTGTACCCGGATTAAAATTGACGTTTATTTTTCCGTCATTATGAGACGTCCTCAGCGTCGCCGCATAGCCTATGGTTGTCACGGGAGAAAACATACTCTGCAATGATTAGTCAATTACTCCAAAACAACGGGACGCTATGAGCCGTGGCATGGGGAAGGGAAGTATGAGTTGAGGAAGAGGGTAATCAACATGTTATAAGTACCGGGTTTTCTTTCGGTTAAGCTGAGCGTGAGACGTTCCATTCCGCCGTGGAACGACACGAGGCGTAGGCAAATCCCTCTCTTGAGAGAATTTTCTTATGTTCGTCCTGCATAAAAAAGTCTAATTTCTCTTACTCGAACGTCTTTAATTCGAATTTGGAACTAATCTATTATTAATTTCATCAGTTTAGTTCAATTACCTCTTAAAGAGCACTTAAAGTGGTTTTATAAACATCGGCATAAACATGCAAGAGCATTTGAACCAGCAATCTTGGTTTAAGGAAGCATAAACCCTACTCGCCTCTTTAAAACCATCAAATATCACAAAATTTCCCTATACTCAAATATTTTTACTTTCTCATACGAAGTATCGAGAAAGTATTGTTATCGCGAAAAAATTCGACCTCGGGGTTTTTACGGTAATATACGTTTTAGGTGTCGCTGAATCCGAAAAAGTGGTTTTTACAATGCCGTCTGTCTGTTGCTGGCTCTGGAGCCTAAACGTTAAGAGCGAAAATGAATGAAATCTCGTACTTATTATATCATACTGAGCAGAGTATATGTAGAAATGGTTGACATTGCTCAATAATTAAGAGTAGTTTATTCTACGCATTTTTAACAACAATTCGATTTTCCCAAAAACGGCTCTAACGATTTTGATCAATTTTCGTACAGTTACTTAAGTTTACGTCTTCAATAATACTGTATGGTTCATATTTCTCAAAAAATGAATATAAGGCTAGTTTATTCTACGCAACTTTAACAATAATTCGATTTTCTCAAAAACGGCTTTAACGATTGTGATCAAATTTCGGAGAGCTCCTTGAGTTTACGTCTTCAATAATACCAAATCTATATATATATATAAATATAATTGAATGTCTGTCAATCTGCCTGTCTGTTCCTTATACATTCCCACGCCCTTTGAGCTATCGGGACCAAACTTTGCAAATTGACTTCATATGACTCTACGATTAACCCCCGGGAACCCCGACAACCACCCCACACAGACTGACAGAAATATTTTCTTTTTTTCATTTTCTCCATTTGAATAACATAGGGACGAGTGCAGCTTATTTTTCATTTGAATTTTAAAATTACTTAGAAACATGGTATAAACTTGAGACTTGAATGGTTCTACGAAGAAAAGAACAAAGTTTATTTTTATTGAAGACAGAATCCGAATCCTGATCGAATTAGCTTAAAATGCATTTAGAATCAATAAAATACGTGATTTTATCAGTTTTATTACAATACCCATTATAAGCTACCATGACAACTCCCACTGTCGCCGAGATTGACAGTTCAATGCATTTCTATGGGAAAAATTTTAACGTAATATCGTTTTCAATTTCTGTGTACGATTTTAATTTGTTTACATGGAAGCCAAATATTTGTTGTTTTCAATTGAATTATCTTCTAATCTAACATATAAAGGAGAATGTTTGTAAGTTTGTTCGCTTTGAATGCTTTTAATACGAGATAGGGAGGGAGAGAGTTGGATGGTAACGGAGGGGGGAGATGGAGAGAGGGAATTAGAGGGAAGGGGTGGAGAGAAGGAGGGGAAGGTTGGGAGATGGAAGGGGAGGGAGGGAGAGAGGGGAGGGAGGGAGAGAGGGGAGGGAGGGAGAGAGGGGAGGGAGGGAGAGAGGGGAGGGAGGGAGAGAGGGGAGGGAGGGAGAGAGGGGAGGGAGGGGGAGATACGTTATTTTCGTAAGATTTTCTTCATTCATCTTTTGCTTTATTCGACGGGTATAACTGTGTACTATCTTATTCTTGCGATGTTTACAAGTTATACGGTCGAAGTTTTAGATTCACTAAATCCGTTGAAATTCAACGGGCATTTCAGCTAGTAGTTCATATTTTTCAGAAAATGAATATAAGGCTAGTTGGTACTTATGTATTATCTCCAGGACCCTTCGCAGGACCTGGTACTTACGTATTATCCCCATGCCATACTTACGTACAACATTAACAGAAACTGATTGGTCTGTATCGACATTTACAAACCCAATCACAGGACAAGAAAATGATTGGCCGGTCTCGTCATTTACAAACCCGATCACTGGACAAAGGGGAGGGATAGTTTGGTTCCGGGCGAGGCGAAGGGCGCGGTAGCGCTCGGAGACGACTACCCATTAAAACAAAGCGAGCCAAAGGCTACCGCGCCCATCGCCTCGCCCGGAACCAAACTATCCCTCCCCGTTGTCCGGTAACTGGGTTTGTAAATGTCGAGACCGGCCAATCAGTTTCTGTTAATGTTGTTTTGAAAATAAAATATCGTAAATCCAACAATACGTTGTTATTCTGTTAATATTTTTATGGCATGGGGATAATATGTAAGTAAGATAATACCAAAGTAAGGTCCTGGATATAATACGTAAGTACTGGCTAGTTTATTCTAGAAAACTTTAACAATAATTAGATTTTCTCAAACACGGCTCTAGCGATTTTGATCAAATTTCGTACCGTTACTTGAGTAAACATCTACAACAATTCTACATATTTCATTTTTCTCAATGAATGAATATAAGGATAGTTTACTCTTGGTGAACTTTAACAAAAATAGGATTTTTCTAAAAACAGGTTTTTACGAGTTTCATTTTCTAAAGATAACTAAACGACGCATTAGTATATGAGAAAGTTTGTACAACGTATGTTGTACCGATACTTTTCTCGAGTATTCCCATATTTTTAATTAATTCCCATAACAGGATCTTTCAGTATGTCGATGTTTAACTGTATTTGCTATTTCATAAAATATATTCCGGAATAAGCACTTAAGACAAGAAAATTAAAAACATATTTACGTAGGTATCTCCAATGCTACAAAAAAACGCATTTTGGCGAGCAAGCAATCTTCTTCGGTTTCGATTCGCCTAAAGTAGATTCTAAAGTTATAATTATTTAAGATACTTAAGTACAGTAATTCCTCGTATAACGCGCGCCCGCATAGCGCGTTTTCGCAATAACGCGATTTATGTTTTAGGGAACATTTTTCACGTAAAGTGGCCATCTCCGCAATAGCGCGCAAAAACTTGAGTGGCGGACTAGTCCGCAGAGCGCCGTAAGTTGATGTAAATCAGTAGTGTCCAATCCCATCTCCACTCCCCACTTGTGGCGAATGGGCAGTTAATTTGTGGCGAATTGATGTTCACAGTCTACCGTCGACTATTTTTATTTGTTGGTAAACTACAGAGTAGTAATAGTTATTTCATCGGGGAGTGTAACTTTTACATACCACAGCATTTTCGCAAATACAAAATATTATTTCTTGTAAATACGACTTAAAACCAATACTACAACGCTACAGTGATACATGAACATGATTCGCGCATTATATCAACAATAAGTCTGCCGGAAGTGGGAGTTCATTTGCCTTCCCCCCCCCCCTCCCCCCAGTATCTTCGTCAAAACGTAATTTATGTAAATTATGAATATTAAAAAGAACATAGAAAATGTTATTTGCGACAAATTGTGTGCGTGAAATATTACTGTACTTAATTAGTCAATTTATGACGTGCTTATTCTGGCATTTATTTTCAGTTATAACTTCGATATATCTCTAGCGAATTTAATGAAATTATAAAAATATTTCCCCAAAGAAAAATCTTTTAGCAGATTCGGCCGAAACTATACGACTCTGCTATTTGAGATTTCAATGACGCGACCCCCTTCCTCTTCGATACATCTTAGGTACATAACCATTTTTATAATGCATCAAGTCTAATTTCATCTCCCTTTTCGAGTTATAGATGCTTTGAAGCGTCTTCAAAATCGAGTCGGGCAAAAAATTATATTAAACACATTTTTCAATTAATCTGCTCTTCCGTTGAATGGTGTTAATCGACAATTTATGGAGAATTTTACTTCATTTCCTCTCTTTCAACATTAGCAGCACTTGTTTCATTAGTGTAACTCCTTAAGCAGGAGTACTTAGTGATAATTTAAAAGCAGTATTTTAGAAATCTTAACGCATGCAATCCACTTTAAAATGTTATATTTTAAAGTTAAAATTCCACTTCAGGGATTGATAAACAGACCGGTACAACCTAGGAATAAGAAAAATTAAAAAAAATATTGAAAAAACACATTTTGGCTTCTGGTATATTTACCTCTGTCGCTTAAAGGATCGACTCTTAACATACGAGGGTAAGACAGAAAGTAAGGTTCCCTATTTTTTTATTTTGAATGTAAACAAGTTACAATGCGGAACACATGGAACGGATATAGGCACATATTCAGTCTATTTTTCGACATAGTCGCCTTGTCTGTTGAGGCATTTATCATAGCGGTATATGAAGGAATCGAAGCCTTGGTGGTAGAAAGATGCGTCCTGCAGACAATCAATGCATCTCGTTATCAGGCCACCCTCACGAAACTTAAGGAGACTGTTCGTCAAAGGGAGTGCTGCTGTTGCACGATAATGTCCGGCCGCACACTGCTCATGCCACAGTGAATGGGAAATTCTGCCCCATCCTGCCTATAGTCCTGATTTGGCACCATCGGACTTCCACCTGTTCCCCAAACTGAAGAAGCACCTTCGAGGCCTACGCTTCCAGTCTGATGAAGACGTCCAAGAAGGGGTCAAACGTTGGCTACGTCTGCAGGACGCATCTTTCTACCAGCAAGGATTCGATTCCTTGATCTACCGCTATGATAAGTGCCTCAACAGACAAGGCGACTATGTCGATAAATAGACTGAATATGTGCCTATATCTGCTCCACGTGTTCCCCATTGTAACTTGTTTACATTCAAAATAAAAAAATAGGGAACCTTACTTTCTGACTTTCCTCGTATATTCCCAAAATTTAGGATTTAAGGTTTTTTATTAAGAAGCCAACGAAATATTACAAATACCATAACAAAAGGTATCTTTTAAATTTGGTAGTTTTAAATTTCTCCGTTCCCTTTTAGAATATATATGACATCCGTATCTGAGGAAAACCATGTCTTTCCATCGATAAATTTCGCAGTCGTGTCTAAGCGACGACTTTTCCGCTCCAAAACGGCCTAAAAAAAATCAACACATTCGCAGACTGAAGTTATCAATTGAGATTCCAAATCAAAGGAGTCCGTTCATCGCTCCAGTTTTTGCATGTCCAATATGGCAACGCCGCCTCAGCTTTTTTCCATCTTCCCAGCCTATTACTCACCGTATCTAACTAGAGATCTTCCTTTCTCCAGGACCGCCACGCGCATTCTGAGCACATTTTTTCTCGTCCCACGGCCTTGCCTCTCGAAAGTTTGGAAACGAGGAATCCTCGACCAAAAAAAAAATCAATCTTAACTGCCCATCTTTCGTTGGATGAGCTAGACAAACCGCTGCAGTCGAAAGACGGTCGTACATGAGACCAACGTAGCAATAAAAATTTCTCCAAACGACCGGTGCTTCGTACCCAAAATGCACGTCTGGCTAGGGAATTACTTTTCCCATTTTATAAATACAAGCCGCAAGTAATAATATTTCGTTTTTTTTCGAACAAAGATGTAGAATCAAACAGAAGCACATTTCAGCTACCAATTTAATGTCTTAAGACATAATCATGGACTTACAAGTAGGGTTAAATCGTATTCGAATCGAAAATTGGCAAATTACAACTGAGGACCACTAACTGAAAATTGAAACGCGCATCTTGTTTTCTCCATCGTTTCATAACATGCAGGAAATAACTTAATCATGGGTGGACAACCTTTTCTAGATCGTGGGCCGCATCAGTGGTTGTAAATACTTTGGCGGGATGAATTGGAAATTGCCAATGATCCAGCTTAGAGTTCAAAGTAAAAGTTAACTAGAGATTCTGAGGTGTCAGGTGAAAATCAAGTCTATATAAGAATTTTAAGATTAAAATTTCAAAATTAAATGTTTTTAGCACAATTTCACGGAGAGAATATGAATTTGAGTTGAAATATAAGGATCGCTTTTTCATCATCCCTTTCGGGAGCCACACGTTGCCCACCCCTGAACTAAACCATCCATTAAATTCCAAGCATAAGGTGAAATCAACATTTCTTAAACCCACTTTCCCAGGGTCGTAACAATAGGGTGACGTGAGTGACAAAATTCCAGGGGCCATTAGAATGTTTCCGAACATAGAAAAAAATAAAGACGTTTTATCAAGTTATCTTTTTTATCATGATTATTTCTGAATGGCTTTACAATTAACCATTATTTTTGAACAGAGTAATTTTCAGCATATTAATGGTAATTTATTAATAAGTGCATCTTAGTAGGTTCTTTCATGGGTTTAATTTTTAAATGAACAAATGTATTTGTTGAGGGGAGCGGGCCCTTTTTTCCCCTAGTTACACCCCTGCTCCTTCAATACCTTTAATCAGGGGTCAGCAACCTAAGGCCCGCGGGCATCATGCGGCCCCCTAGAGCGTTTTAAACTGTACGCGAAGCCATCATCTTCCCACTTCCTACCACCCAGAACGTCAATTATCCCCAAAAGCGTACGTTTTAACAACCTAACGCACAATTTCCCCTCACGTAACCGACGTTAAAACATTACTCGCGCTGACCTAACGCGACGTTTCTTTAAATTCTTGTCCCATAAGATTCCCCTATCACCTCGTAAAAATCGCGACATTTGGATCAAAGAGCGGATCGGAACGGCAATAAAAATAAGCCTGATGGCATAACCCAAGAAGAAAACTCACGGCAGACTACATCCCTCGCGCGCTCGACGCGGGCGCCCATACTACGGACGGAAAACGTTCGCTCTCTACATAAGAGAGCCACACCGCCTGCGCGCTCTCAAGGCCTCTTCTCTCTCTCAACTGGGAGGAGAGAAGACATTAATACGCCTTGCCACATGAGCGATGGACAAACAACGTCCTCAAAACGAACACGCGACGTTGGTAAGCGGTTACATTCCGCTTCAATGTGTAATTCGTTTCGAAATAAAAAAGGAAAGAGGGGAAGGGGGGGGTCAAGAAGGGATCGACATGGATATTATTCATACGCGCGATAAGTAAGCAGGCTGGATTCTTGAACGAGACTCGCTTTTCTAAAGAAATCTCGACGTTGAGTCCAAAAAAGGAATGCTTTCAAACTGCATTAGCGATTCGGTTACGAGTCGGCTGACATGAGCTGTTATTACGCCGCTAATTTCGGTAAACATTATACCCGCTACCGTGGAAACGAAAAGAAACGACGATTAATTAAGACGTAAACGACCAACTCACGACAATGAAATGTTATTTAGAATCTACCACAGGTGAATCAGCACTGACGACGACTGCTTTGTAGCCAAAACTCGAATTTAGTTTAGCAACTTTTTTATACCATTGGAGTAATATATAATCTGATATTAGCCATAAGATGAGATTAATAATTCTTTCTCGTATCAAATCCTGATCAGAATACCGAATACCTATCACAGATTGCCTTTCATCTAAAGTCAATATCATTTTCATATTCATCGTTAAAAAAATCACACAAATATCCACAAAAAAGTTCCACATCTATATCGAATAAAAACACTAACAGATATAACACCCAAAAGAAGCATCCCTACGTTTATTCCAACTCTTCAATCCGACCATTAAAAATATGTATAAATTTTCCATCACAAATTTTATAACAGCGAAAAAGCGAAGCCCCTTATAAAAAACGCTACGATGGCCGCCGTTAAAACGAACGAAGAAAACCGCAAGCCATCGACGCGTCCTTCCTCTCTTGGAACAATTCTTTAACTCTTTATATTATATGCTACAAAAAATAAAACATTTAGTTGGACGGTCTTCGGAAGTCTCGCAGGACAACCGCGACAGAAAATATATCCACGATTTTAAAAGTTGTCGTTCTTTGTTATTCCGGCTCTGCTGCAAAGGCGTCCACTAAGCGCACAAAAACACGAAACCGGCGAGTACGCTGATACATCGGGCAGGGAAGAGGCCCGCGCATGTGGGTATTCCCTTTCGCGGCGCGGTTATCAAGAGCAGCGACATCAAAACGGTGCGGCGAGCGATGGAAATAACAATCACACCGAATCCCGCAGAGGCGTATCCACAAGGGGAGAGACGGTTTGGTCCAAACCGTTTGGCCCTTTGCCCACACTCGTCTACCCACCCAGATTTTTCCGAAGATTAAAAAAGTTTTTAATTCAATTCGTTCTCTTTAAATCTGTATTCACGCTAGTAACGCGGATGGTAAAAAAAAACTGTTAACTTTAGATGATCGATGTTATTTATCCTAGAGAAAAGAGGCGATGGAAAGATGGTATAAGATTGGAAACTCTGATCCACTCGCCTCCTCCTACCCACTAGAATTCCGCCTAAACAAAAAATTTTCTGAACACGCCACTGGAATCCCGCCTACTGAGACACCAAAGGGAGGCGCCCAAATACCAGAATCGTCACCGCCTTTTCGCGAATACGGTAGCGTGTGTTGCATAGTTACACCCTCGACGAAATACGAGATTTTATCCGAATTATTTGGAAATTAAAAAATAAACTCGGGCAACAAATACTGCGATACATCAGTGAATCGCAAAAATAAATGTCAAAGACAAGAAATCATGAGCCAACTTGGACTTGCCACCCCAATCAACTACAGCGTTCCGTTCCGTCAGCAATTCAAAATTTTATGTTCCAAATATCAGAGCCTTTATATACACTGTAAACTTGTAAAAGAGAAAGTAACACGTGAATGGTTGCATAAAATTATTATTGTGAAAAGACTATTTTTATCGGGATGAAATTCCTTGTTTATTACAACATCACCGGCAAATATACAATTTTTGGCAAATAAATTATATTTTCTAAATATCAATTTATAATTATTTTGCAAAGCTTTATCATCAATTTCTTCGATAAATTACCAAAGAACATCCTTCCCGACCTTAAATTCTTATTCCAACCTCGGTCGGAAATCAACAACCAATCCCATCGATAAAATCAAAACCATACATCAATTACAGCCAGCGAACGAGAAATCCGCCTAACAAACACATCCACTTAATAAATCAAAAGAATTCTTTGCGACACTCAAACCCAAACAACAAATCCCAGTCCCAAGTCATTCTAAAACGCATTCCGCGAAGACGTGACCGCACATGAATACATTTAAAGATTCTTAGAGAGCAAGAAAAGCGTCGCGCCATCCTGCAACTCTCTCTCTCTGCCATCTATGAAAAAATAATAAACAAAGAGTCCGCTTTAATTTACGTCCGCTCCGAGTAAAACATCGTTAATGGACTGTCGGCAGGAGTGGCCACTTCCATGTCTAAGTGCCATCTCCCGGCGCGATGCTTATCGGACCAACGGATAATGGGAAGAAGCGCACTTATATAGACGGTAGTGTGAGCAAAGGGCAACTCTTATTGAGGGAGGAGGGAAAAAAAACACTACGAAACCAGTCGATTCGAAAAGACGCTGCACGCTCGGACGTTTTAATGCAAACCGCAGCAGTCGGACGCGAGATAAGAGGCGGAGTCAAAGACGAAGAAAGCGAAGCGATAAAAGGACGGATGGACAAGCGAATGAATTACTTTCCCTTCGCCCCTTAGGAAATTCTAAGATGCGTCTTCTGGTTCTTTTTTTTTTAATACGCCTTCGAGATTCACGAACCACGTTCTCGAGGATTCAAATCGAATAACAGAAACACCGTCCTTTATATAAAACGGCGGATAAAACTAAATTCGATTACATGCTATGTCTCCCAACCGTTAAAATCCCACCACAATGGAATCTTCCCAACAATAACTAAAACGCCTTATCGAAACCAAGGCAGCGGATGTACCTTTCAAAGAGGCCAAAAAGCCGAAGAATAATTTAACGGACAGTGTCAATTAACTGACTTTCCAGCACACACGAACAATGGACGAATAATTACGGAGAAATACAATCCCTGTATTATAATGCTATAATCACAAAATCGCGAGAAAACTCCGGAGGGAAACTGCCTACGGACACCCTGTAATCTTCGTCTCGCGCGAAAGCGGTAGAATGCAACAATAAAAAACATCCTGAAAACGAATTTCCATTGACTCGGGGATTCCTCGTCCGATAATGTCAGTTAAATCTATCGATCCAAGAATAAAAAACCAACTGAACGATAAATCTCTCTTAACTCGAAAAAGAAAAAGAATTCTGTACGCTAGGGGTCGTCAACCTTTCTCGGGTGAAGCTCTAATTGGAGAAGTGTTTCGTTCGCTATATTAATTCATACACGACAATATAATTTATTGTTAAAAGAAAATGGGATATAACACTCAAATTACGAAACCATACCCCATGGGTGCCAAACACGCGGTCCACGAAAATTTACGTTATCAGTTAAGTAACTTATTTCATATCAGGGAGGGAAAACTTTCCTAGGTACTTTCCTGCTAACGGGAATACCTTAAAAAATGAACGTGTATTGTTATCAGGGCCGGATTAAGAGACTCATGGGCCCCACGCACGGCGCGTTTAAGGCCCCACCGAATTCGTCAATTTTTTTTTAAGTAACATTATGCAACATTTGGAAAGGGTTTCGTCCCCACTGTCTTGGCGTGTTTTGTATAGCTAGGCGCCCTGTAAACAAGTAAGCTAGAATAAATCCAATTCTCACGGATAAACACTTCGGCAACGGCCATACCACGATGAAAACACCGGTTCTCGTCCGATCACCGAAGTTAAGCATCGTAGGGCCCGGATAGTACTTGGATGGGTGACCGCCTGGGAACACCGGGTGCCGTTGTCATTTTTTCCCTCGTGTTTTGCGGATTCTGTCGAAACGATTCCCATTTTTCCGACTTAAGTCATTTCCATTTTCTTTCCTCGGGTGCATTTTGTCGGCCTTGATCCGAAAAGCGTGTATTCGATTTAAAAATCGACCTAATTTAGTACTGGAAAATTTTTATTCTTTTAAATAAAAATTATGGTTGTCAAACCTTTCTGGTGACGTATAAACGTTTAAAAAATTTTGGTAATGAGCTCCGTTGAAACCCGTTATTTGGCCCACCGTGAACCGAAATTTTTAATGTGTAAATAAAGGTTGCACACTCAATATTTCAAAGAAGCTGATGCTTTGCAGTATTTCAACAATTTGAGGAAAATAGAAGAAAGAACAGCTCGATGAACAAGAAAAATTATGGTATGGGAGTCAAGAGCGTGATTTTAACAATTCTATCCACGATTAAGAGAACTATGGGCCCCAAGCACAAAACATTTAAGGTTCCACTCAAATCGTGTAATATTTCAATAAAAATCAACAAATATTTGGTTGCTATGTAAACAAAGCAAAATCGTACACAGAAATTGAAAAACGATTTTACGTTAAAAATTTCCCCATATACATAAATGCATTGGACTCTCAACTTCGGCGACAATAGGAGTTGTCGTGATAGCTTATAATTGGTATTGCTATAAAACTGATAAAATCACGTATTTTTCTGATTCTAAACGCATTTTTACGCTAATTCGATCAACATACGGATTCTGTCTTCGGTAAAAATAAACTTTGTCCTTTCCTTCATTGAACCATCTAGTCTCAAGTTAGTATCATTTTTCTAAGTAGTTTTAAAATTCAAATGAATAATAAGCTGCACACATCCCTATGTTATTCAAATGGAGAAAATGGAAAAATAAAATATTTTTAAAAAATATAAAGGTCAATCAAATCGATATAAAAACCTGACTGCACCACTTAACTCTTTATTCCGGTTAAAATGACACCTTCCTATTTTCTACCTGCTGTAGTTGTTGAGGTATAAAAAAACATACAAACACTTTTCTTTATAGATATCTATATAGATGACTGTGGGTGTAAAACTTTACTGGGAGCGTAGGTAGGTCTCTCACCCGTTTTATACTACGGACGCCACCAAAACTCGGACGATTTTCTTAACAAATATTTCATGTACACCTTTCTAAATAACCTAATAAACTTAAAGAAACTATTACATCAACACTTCCGAAATATCCTCCCCGTCTATTCCTCATCCCAATCCGAAACTTTCCTCAACAGTTTGGGTACAAAAGAACGCCCTCGACGTCCGGTACTGGTGCAGTTCCATCAATGATGCCCACGCCGCTGCACCCTATACCCGCATACATATATACGCGCTAAACTAGAAGCTCAGATTTTTTCGAAGAAATTATATCGCCGAGATTGGCGGCCGCTCCTCTGAGCAAACTGTCGAGGAAATTGAATCGCAAGATGGGAGCGACGGATGGAATTTGCGACAGCTGATTGTACAGAGAGAGAGAGAGTGGAAGCAGAGCGCAAACAGATGCGGCGTGTAATGGTGCGGCTCTCCCGCCACTCTATCTGCCGCAGTATCCATTTGCGCAACAAACACTCGGTCGGTAGTAGGTATAAACGCACTCGGGCTGAACGCGTGGGACAAAGAGTATCGGAGGACAATGGGAATCAACGGCGGCTATTTCAGGGCCGACGCACCGCACACTCGTGACATCCTTTAACAAGGCGGACGGACAATTCGGACAGTGACGGAAACAATTAATTCATCTGAAATTGCGTTTTCTCTACCGTGCACTCGACAAAGAGAAGATGGATCATTAATAACGGAGAAGAAGGACGCGGACGGGCACATGAAACGCCCGACGGATCAAGCCCCTTTTTAGTCAGGCGTGCGATTTTATGCATACGAGGTAATCTTGGAGAAAAAATTTGTTTAAAACACGTGACTGGTTTTAAGCGTACCGATACAGCGCAGATTCGGTATTGCGTAGTCAGCAAATTGTTATCGCCCCTCGTTCAATAGTACGTTTCCTCATTATATCGCCACATCAAATCGTGCAACCTTAAGTTTATTTCGGAAAGAAACGCCTATCACATTATTTATTTATTTTTCACTTTCGCATCACTTTACGGCTTTTCACAATGAGCGCCACAACAATAACAAAGACGAATTCATACAACCATGCACTCGGCAGGATTCGAACCTAGCAATGGAAGGTAGTAGATACGTTAACCACCTTCCAAACTGGGCTCTTTGATTTTAAAACGTGTTTTATAATTTTAATTTATAATCTTCTTAATACTTACGACTAAATTCGTAGGTAAATCTTTCGACGATAAACAACAAAAACAAATTATTCGGATAACTTTCCTCCGCTAACATTCCGTTAACCAAATTAGCCCGTACACAATTAGCGTTAACAAAATTAATGGTTACGCATCGTTTTCCTAAAACAACTAGAGTTGAAAACATCCATCTTTTCGCTAAAGTAAATGACGAAAATGGTATGAAAATGGACTCGGAATTTATTCATTTTTTCCAGATTTATCCAAATTTATCGGAGTCGAAATCACAATTAGATGAAAATCGAACATTTTCGTAAAATCCACTCGCGTGTCTTACTACGAAACAAATGACGTTTAGAACTTAACAACCCACGAACTTTTCGTCTGCAATCCCTCGCAAAGATGGTTCCCCCGCTTGGGCGATATTTCCATCGAATCCGCAAGAGGCAATCGAATGCGATGAAAACGAACACATCCCCCAAGCCGGCAGCAAAAAGAACTTCCGCAGAAAACGCTCGACCAAAAAATAAATTTTTTTCCTTTCCTCCCCTCAATAACGACACCGTACTATACGTGCAAGTCGGAAAAAAGAAAACAACTGAACTTTGAAACCCGCACGCAATAGAGTAAAGGGGGCGGGGAAGGAACTCGAAAAGGAAAAGGGCGAGAGAGAGGTCGTGCGGGACAAATGACTCACCGGGGACGTTGTGTTGGTGGTGGTTGTAGGCGAGGGGGACGGAGTGTAGGGCGCGCACGGAGCGCCTCCTGTGGCGGCTTTCTTCGTCCCCCTCGTCGTCGTCCCGATCCACGTCCTCCCCCAAGTAGTGCACCTTCTCGTAGCGATCCAGGAACCTGAGGAGAAAAGTGAAAAATGAGGATTGAGAGGGAACGAACAATAAAGGATTGTTTGTTGACCGGCGGACAGCAAAAAGATTTTAGGTGGGCCGCTAAAAATTTGAAAAAATATGATCGGTTGACAATATAGGAGGTCCCGGCTTAACGTCCTAGTTACGTTCCGGAAAAGTTGGACGTTAAGCGAAAAGAGGTTAACCAAAAAGACGTTAAGCGAAAAGACGTTAAGCGAAAGGCGTTAAGCGAGGAAAGGATCAATGGGATAAGGGAGAGTTAGGTTTTACGTCCTCGTACGAAGTACAACATTTTGAAACATTTCAACACAAACACATTGTAAAAGAAACATTTTCATACTGCCTTACCATTACTTTTAACTTTTAAAACACCTTTTAATAATTACCTAGAGTAACCTTTTAATGGCGTCACGTGTCGTCACGGCATACGAGTTTTGCACCCAGTGGGAGGACAAACGTCGCGAAAGGACGGACGTTACGGTGAACAACCATTTCGACGTTAAGCAAAAACGTTCCTCGAGAAATTTTGGACGTTAAAGTGAAACGACGTTAAGTGTGGTGACGTAAAAAACAGTCACAAAAGCATGGAGAGAACATGTTATTTCGTAAAGAGAAACCGCAATAAATAACTAATGAAAATTTTCATAAACTAATTTAATAAATTTACGGAATCATAAGATCATTATGCGACAGGCATAAGCTAGAATTTAAAAACTTGGAAACGGAATAAAAAAATCTGCTATGACCGTAGCTGATACGGTATTCCAGCGGCAGAAAATCCGCCCGCAAAGTGGAAGACCAAGGTTCGATTCCCGGTCATGGCAATTTTTTTTTCTCCTGTTACCAAATTTCCAAACTGCTTTCTGTCAACGTCTGCACGAAAAGAAATAAACCACAACAATTTCCTTTGTTTCCAACTTTTTACAGGTTTAAATGGAACCTTTCACGCAAAGCACTGCTGAATTGCGACGGCACGGTGACCCACCCTTGCCACCAGGAAGAGACTTTATGGTGGTACCATAAAAAAACCCAGACAATCGGTAAGGGCACTCGGAGCATTTCATGCGTGTGTCGAGTTTAGCGGTTCCAAAGTCGCGCCACCCTAAGCGGCCTGCGTGAAAACGCCGTGAGAAGAGAGGAAATGAAAGATAACGGACGGCACGCAACACCACCCCACCAAGTTGGTGTCTTTTTAAGTACCATCATGAGTCCATTATAGGTGTGCAGCTGGGGACACTGTCCCAAATTCGGAAGCGAGACGAATCTTAACAACGCCGAGAATAAAGGTTACGCATTGCAACTTTGTTGAAGAGAGATGGAGTCAAAGAATCATTTCTTTTTTATTAGCGATCGCAATATGGAGATCTTGAGCAAGTTTATAAGTATTACCCAACGGGAAAAAACAGCCTTGTTCACTGACAGAGTCGTGTTGATACAGTTACGTAAAACTGTATTATCAGAAAGAGTGAATACCGAAATGAGTGCACCCAAATCAGAAACGGAACAAATTTTAAATTGAAATTGTTTTGGAGACGTCTCTAAGGATTCCTTAATCTCAGGCATTTAGTAAATGTCATGTATTAACAATTTTATAACTATAATAACAAATGAATATAAAGTTTGACTATCATATATTAACTGAGAGATTAGTACTTATCTCAATTATTTCCAATACCAATAGAGATATTATGAAAATTGAATATACTACAGATGCGTATTTTTTTTCAATCTTGATTTTTTAAGTGCATATTTTGTAGTTTGCTTTTAGATATAAGACGAGCTCTTTAATTCTCCAGTGAATATTTTAAGTTGTATGAAATTTCCTTTATCATCTTCATTCAACCGACAGAATAGGACGCTCTAGCGTGGCTTTGTTTCCTCGCCTTTGCTCCAATTCCTTTTGTCTCGCTAGATTCGGATAATTTGAATGTGAAAAGTAAGCCATTTCGTATTGTCTGAATACTGGGCATTTTATTCTTCACTCGCCTCCGCCTCCGTCCTCTGTCACGAGAAAGCCGCAAAAAACGTGCCTGATACCTAGCCAAAAATGACATCGAGCGGAGTTTTTTCGGCTCTCGTTATCTAGAACCAGCACTCCCATCAATCACAACTAGGCAAATAATTCCATTTTAGCCAGTTTTACATCAGTTGTGATTCTTACATATCTCTAACATTACCACGATTTTTACGCGGCCGCACAAGTTACCTTTCCTCTATTCTAATATACAAAACGAAACTTTTACGTTTTAAAGAAGCGAACTTCTGGTAAATTAAAAAAAAAACTTGATATTAAAGAATTTTGCAAAAGGTTGGTGTTTGACTACTAATATTTCACAAGCCGAAAATCTATAACAAATTAACGATATTAGCATACAAATATATTGGATGTCATAAGTCAAAATGCGTAATAAAGGCTATATATCGGAAGACAAGTACACTTGACTCGTGAAAATGGTCACGTAAAACGCCTCAATCAATTGTCAATAAAACCGTCGGTATGAGCAAAAAATAGCCCGCTATGCCACGAATTAAAAACGACAAAATTCCATGTCCATTCCAGACGATTTATGACGCCATTTGAGGGAAGAGACGGAAATATATGGAGCGTTTTCGCAATCGAAAGAAATGCGAGATATCCACGCGCAGTATCGCAATTTCTATCTCGACACGCGGCTATGTTGCACAAATTTTTATCGTTATAAAACTTTCACGCAAAGAGCATGATGAATGCAAATCGTGGAAATGCAAAGAACTACGTCAACGTTAAAAAAAACAAATGCGGATTAAGCAATAGATCGAGAAATACGACATCTCTCGGGCAAAATTAAGACTCAAAAAACCTTTCGTCTCTCTTGGAAGTTCTGTTTTTTTATTGCCACAAGTCGGGCACGACCCACACAGCCTCGAAGGACCAACTTCCGCTCAATCAAACATCCAAATCTCAAGGACGACCTCCGTTGGCGAGATTTTTTTTTTTTTGGCGCCCCACATTTTATTAAAACCGAGTTCCCAAATTTGCCACGGAGTCCGACTAAATTTTTCCTCCCGATTCGCCACCACATTCGTTAAGCATATTCAAACGCGCTCATTCCTCGTACGTATATGGCTCAAATTTCGATAACTTCCGCTTAGCATTCCCTTCGCTCTACCTGAATTGCAACCAGATCACTTTGTCTTTCTCCGCAAGATTCGAATTAAACGAAATCAGAATTTTAAAATAACGCGAACACGAAATGAATTTTGAAAATCCGACGAAATATTTGTTGGCTCAGCCACGAGAGCGCCCGGACACATTATTTAAATTCCGCGAAATGGAAGAAGCAAACACGCGATCTACCCAATTACTGCTCGGCAAAATTTGCCCGAGAAAAAAAGGTCTATCTGATCCCGGAGTTTGCGAAATGGTTGCTACTGGCGGTAAAGCACGTACGCCGAGGTGGTTAAGCTCCGCAGAGAACGGTTTTCAAAACCTCGCATTTCGTCCTTTTCTCTCCACTTCATTACTTAAACCGAGGATAACAAAGGCGTCCCGGAGTTCCCCATTAAATAAGATCAAGACTGGTATAGTAGGATGAGAGAGAAAAGAAAGGCTGAAGGAGAAAGGAAATGATGCAGGAAAGAGGGGAGGAGGAGGCGATGAAGAGAAGGGGAGGAGGTCGAGAAAGGAGAAAGGGTTAAGACAGAGGGAGAGGAGTTGGAAAGAGATGGAAAGGAGTTGGAAAGAAATGGAGAGGAAAGGAGTTGGAAAGTGGAAGGAGAGAACAGGAGAGTGGGAAGAGATACGAAAAGAGAAGAGGAGAGATAAAGCGAAGAATGAGGACGTGGGGACACAGAGAAAAGACAAAAGACGGGTGTGAGAGTGATGGGAATAGGACAGCGCGCGAGGGGATGCATAGATGGGAGGGATGGAGAGAGGAACAAAGAAGAGGGAAGAAGAGGGAAAGAGAAGAGGAAGAGAGGATAATAAAGATAGAAAAGAGAAATATAAGGAAGAGGGACAATAATGGAAGGGAGAAGGGAAAAGAAATAGGAAGAGAGGGAGAACAGAGACGAAGATGGAAAAGAGACGAAGATGGAAAAGAGACGACGATGAAAAAGATAGACGAAGATTAAAAAGAGACGACGATGAAAAAGAGATACGACGATGAAAAAGAGACGAAGATGGAAAAGAGACGAAGATGGAAAAGAGACGAAGATGGAAAAGAGACGAAGATGGAAAAGAGACGAAGATGGAAAAGAGACGAAGAAAAAGACAGACGAAGATGAAAAAGAGAGACGAAGATGGAAAAAAAAAGATGAACATGGAAAAGAGAGACGGAGAGAGGGAAAAGAGGAATGGAAGAAGGAATAATGGGGGAACGACAGGCAATGAGGAGAATAGCGGTGAAGATAGGACAAAAGGAGTTTGATAAACAACGGAGATAAAAGAGCGACGAGAAAGGACGAGGCAAGGACGTGGAAGGTGGAAGCTAGAGAGAGAGAGAGAGAGAGAGTATAAAACACGCCGAGAAGGAAGGATGCAGGGAGGTTTTTAAAGGCATGGAGCGAGAAGATCCAGTGGCAGAAGGGAGATAAAAGAGCGAGGGATGATGGAGCAGGGAAGAGAGAGAGAGAGAGAGGGTTGAAGAGAGGAGTGCTGTTGCTAACTGAGCCTGCATTCGATCTCGTTTTCAACCCCCGTTCGTGATAATCGAAAGGGAAAAGTAAGGTCGAATGTAGCCTTTGGGAAGATTCCAATCGTGCGGCCGTTCTGAATCTGCCCCCACTCGCCTCCTCCGCTCCTTAACTCCTCCCGGACACAAGAGCCAAGTGAGGAGAGGAGAGAGGAGAGAGGAGCTTCACGCCTACCGGGCCACATTCCAGCGAAGAGCGCCAGCCAGTGATGACTCCGAGAAACACCAGGAAAGTCGTCACCATCATCACGAGGCTAAGGAACCGAAGTCGGGCGAATTTTCTCCGCCTCGGATTGCTTTAAGAGCGAAAACGAATCGGTTGAACATGTGCACCGCCGGAAATCATCGCTAAATTCCATCGGAACAAAGACTAAAAAGAAGAGCTGGTCGTAATTAACGAACATCTGCAATTCTAATACGGTCCGGTACATTTTTTTCGGCATCAGTGGCACTATATCGCAGTGTTACGTCATTAACATAGAGTGGAACTTCTATTAAGTTAATTCAGTGCTTAACTTGTAAGAAAGGGAACGCCTAACCTTATCTAACCTAACCTAACCACAGAACAAAACTGAATACATAATGAGATCTATGGTCTTTAATATATATAACGTAACTTGGAAAGTGTAAAATAAAAATAACAATATTATACGTATCAGATGTTTTCAAGCAAGAGGGAGGCTGAAATGTACAGACATTCATTAGACATTAAATTCTTATAAATTAAATATTTTTTATTCGTAACATTTTAGAAACTTCCAAATAAGTGAGGGAACGCCGTTCCCTTGCGTTCCTCCAGAAATTACGCACTGAGTTAAGGGAAACAAAAAATATTCGACTTATATAAAATTCGAGTTACAGAAGAAAAATAACAACGAAGATTTTTCACGTAAAATGAATTCACTTCGAGTTATAGACGTTCGACTTGTAGAAGTTCGACTGTATTTTGTGCTTTTTCAAAAGACAATGCAGTTAAAACAACTACAGTCCGTAACAAGCACTATTAACTTCCACCTGAATTCAAGTTCAACGACACAGCATCAGGAGAGGAAATAAGAATTTTTCCGATTATTTAACTCGACGGAAAAACAATGGCGTTATTTAACGCTCCAGAACGAATTCGAATCAAGACCTCCGGAATATAATTCGAAAAAACACCGCAAGAAATAAATGATAAAAATCTTTAAGGCTTCAAACAAGGTGATTCCTTCCATCGATAACGAGAAATGATTGAAGGCTTTCTCGTTACGCTGCCTTGAGAAAATAACAGCTCAAAAGTTCGCATGCGTCGCAGTGTGGAATATCAAATAATTCCTACCTGACGTAAACCGAAAACCTAAGACAGAAATTTTTCCAAAAGGATATAAATGTAAACAATATGAAAATACGGTAAAAATCGTTTTGAGTTAAAACTTAACTTTGCGTGTTGTATACACAAAATGCAATTTCGATAACGAAAGCACTTTCAACAATGGCTTTCCAATTTTAACATTAAAATTTTGGATTCCGATCACATTTTTAAAAACAGCTTCAAAGGTTTTCGTTTCGTAACGAATATATTGGGATTTTTAACTGACGGGAGAAAATGAAAATACAAGAAAAAGAACACGAAATAAATAATTCAATTTATTCATTACATTTCAATCTAATCTTTTACCACGCTCACAGATATCCGCCTCCTTTTTGACGAGGAAAACGTGAATAAAAATGGCAATTTATTAGTCTGGCGAGGGATACGTGAAAACTTTTTCCCTTGAGAAACAATAATGACGGACTAAAATGAGAAGGGGTAATTTTGGGTGTCAATGGCAGAGGCATGTTTATCATTTTCAGAAGAAACAAATGTCGCGCATGACGTCAGCCGCAATATATTCAGTATTCAAGGTCGAAGCTGATATCGGCTGTCGATAAAATCCGTAGAAGGTAAGGGCACCCAATAAATTGTAAAATTACTATTCTTCACAGTAGCCACTAGCTTCAATTCCGCATGTGCAAACATATGAGCATTAATAATAACCGATAAAACTTCCAACTCGATATTTCTAAAAAAAAAAATACAAATGAAATAAGGATATTAAGTGAATCACTCAAACTAAATTGGTATTAATAACTCAATAATCGATAATGAGGAAATGGAATTTTCGGATAATGTTTATAAATTCAAACGAGCATTTTACTGACTTTGAACCTTTTCAACGAACAATTTTACCTTTAACAAACTTGTGCTGAAAGTTATTATTGTAAATTTGAGTTTTCTAGTCACTCGAAGGAACGATAACATGAAGTGGCAGGATGTTTTAAAATGAAGATATAAAATAAGCTTCAGAAAAATATCATTCGGAAAGGCAGAGCTTCAAATTTAAAGTAGTGCTATTAAGGATACCTTTCCCTACATTGATAGCAACTTTGGTTTAAGCAAGGTAAACAACATTAGATCCACGAAGTGAATCCCAAAGCCATCGTATAAATCACATATTTTTACTTAAAAATTTTTAAAAAACATTTCGTATAAACGAATTTTTTTAAACGAAAAAATTAAGTTTCAAAGTTAAAAAATAAATAACTCCTTAACCGTAAAAAGCAAATAATTAGGAAGGAGTTTAATAGTAATTAAAATATGGGCTTCTTAATTCCGCGTTTTGAAAATAAATAAGACAAAAAAACTATTTCACTTTTTAATTGGCAGTTCGATTGCTGTGCCCTAAGATGACTTTAATTTTTTCAACACTAATACAATAGAGGGAGATACAATGAGTAAGAAACGAAGTTAAAATACTGAAAAACTGAAAACGTGAGATAATTTGAAGGAACCAAATCAAAATCTGCGCGATATGTTATTGTATGTCCTCTTCCAGTTAAAATCTACTCTTAAGGATTTGACTGCTATGCTTTGACCACTATATTTCTCAGAACAGCATCCAAACGACTTTTATTGGTGACGTTCCTCAAAAGATAGTAACTATGCGAGCGACAGAAAGCAACCGATATGAAACAAAATACCATCAACTCCCTTCAACAGCCACGGTAACGAGGTCCTAACATCCAGAGACCCCACATCAGCGTCGGACATGCAGCAACGGGCCACCGACCGACCGTCCCGTAAGGGAATACGACCTCATCTGTGGGCTCATAAGAGAACCGCCGGCGCCTCCGCCTCATCACCGCTCGTCGTGGGAATCCCGCGAACGGGGCGCCGGCCTCAGCAGGCCACGGGGCCTCTCTCAGACCACCGCCCGGAGGACGGGCCTATGAATGGGGGGGCCGCACGCGCGCGCGCGACGAGGAAGAAAGAGGGAAAATAAGGGGGAAAGAGGGAGGGGGAGAGAGAGGGGGGAGAGACGCTCTCACTCTCATTCACAAAACCTCTCTCTCCCTCTCTCTCCCCCTCACCTCACTGACGCCAACACCGCCGGCTTGCCCACCACGCGACTCCCACCCCACCTCCCCCCCCCCCTCCACACACCGCCTCCTTCCCCTCCGCCGAATCCCCTCCCCTCCCGTCTGCCTCCAGTCTCGATCAGAGCGTACCAGGGGTACGTCATCAGGCATCCCTGAGACACCACACCACACCAGCCCCACCCACCCCCTCCCCTCTTTACTACTACAACCCCCTCGACGGTGTCTCACCCCCTCTCTTCTCTCCCCCCCCTCCTCTCTCCCGACACACACACACACACACGCCCTCGTAACTAGGTCAATGTTTCCAGGGGAGGGGAACGGAGGAGGCGGCGGGGGCGGAGGGGAAAGGGGAGGAGGCCGAGAAGGAGGGGGGCGGGGCCCGATCCCTCTTTCTCCTCCTCCGAGTCCCGCACCAATCCCGCCCTCCTCTCCCTCCCCCCCATCTCGCACCCCCCCCCTCCTTTCGCCGTTCCCTCCTCCTTCCCTCCGCTCCGCGGCTCAGTCGGGCTCCTGCCTCTGTCGCAGCAGTCCGGGGACCGTGTGCGTACGCGTGACCAGCACGCCTCAAGGCAACAGCCTCCGGACGCCATCCGCGAACACCTGCGCGGACCAAACCCGCCGGCGGTGTGGAAGGGATTCGCCGGACGGAAGATCTGAGGGCTACATCGACGTGGGAAACGTACAGAACCTAATTACCTTCCCTGAAGAGACGGTCCAGTATCCGAATCTCACTTTCAGTTTAATCCCAAAAAAAAAATAACTGCACCTCAGCGAAACGAACCCTTATTCCAGGCAAGACTTCGCCTTCTTTCAATCCCTAAAATATCTCGAATAAATCCAACATTTCCACCAAAATGGAAGGCCCGAACTGGAAACAGTAGCGAGACAAAATACGAGAAGTCCACAGCTTCGACAATAACTGCAAATTCCAAGCAAGGACCAGCACACCTTCATTAACTAAACAGAATTTTGTGTACACCCCCGAAAAACGACGTCTCCGACTATTAAAATTTCTCACAAGGTTTTTTTCTCCATTTTTTTCCAGAATGGACGAACTACGTAGGCCAAAAAACTGCATCCACAAGAATTTGCATTGAGCTCTCCTGCAGAAATTGCAGTAAACAAAAAAGTAGCGCCAAGACCGACCAAAAAGACATCACTTCTAAATGGGTTAAATGACCGTAGGTGAAACCTATTTAGTCCTAAAGCAACCAAACCTACAATGGAAAATCAACTAGTCATTCAAAGATCATCATTTACGATATAAAAACCGATAAGCCTTTCGTGATGAATAACCACTATGAACAATCCTATCAATGTGTCATTGAAAGTAACCCCGGCATCAATGAAGTCATTCCTCGAGGAATGCGAGGCCACTGAGACTGCATATTAGCCACCTCTATAGAATAACAAATCGTTCCAACAGTCGCATGTAACCATTAGCCTACTTTGCACAACTTCCCTGAAAAGAAATTCTACCTCGGTTTTTAAAAAAGCAACACGTACAAACTAATGCATCATTTTAAGCATTAAAATCCCTTTGAAACTGTTTAACATTTGTGACGAAGAAGATAAACCAAACTGCAATTCCAGACATTTGAAACCCTTACTAGTAAAATTGCCGGAGCTTTGTCGGGACGGATGATTTCTCTTAATGTTCGAGGCATAAAACCACCTCGCGGATTTTCACCGGCTATCAACCTGAATGCATTCCAAAATATTCTGGCACCAGGTGAGGCGACGCATTGTTTCACCCTTTATTAGGTCACATCGATCCGAGCCCACAGTAAATGTCACCCGCATTTTGCTACACGAGAAGAGATTCTTGTCACGGAAATACTCGCTCGAAATGAAAAGAGAAAACTACAAAAACAAACACTTTTTAAAAGACGTGAGTGAACTTTTTATTGTTGAGAAATACATGAAAATGTGCTCCAAAAAGTTGGTCGCAATGTACGAAACTAATCACAAAATAAGAACGCGTTGAGCTTCTCAAGAAACATTAACTTGCTCGAATTATACTATCTTACATAATAACAACCACTGATAAACAATATTCGAAGAACTAACTAAACAGGTAAATTGCCGAAAATCAAGAAGAAGCTTTACATATGGTTCATTTGAGCGCCGTGAAGTTCAAAACGCAACAATTTAATTATAATTTATGCAAAACTGCTTCCATTAACCCTTTCTTGTAACCCCTGAGACACTGGAACATTTTACGAAGCCGTGCATAAGTGAAACTGACGGCCGCGCAATTCGAGGTAGTTCCAGGGCCGGATTTAGGCATGATAAGGCCCTAAGCCAAAGCATGTGAAGGGACCCCCCAAATGCGTAATTATAGATTTTAATCCTCACAAAAGGAAACAAACTGTAATAATGCAAGTTAATTTATTATTGATTATAAGCACAATGGTAATTTTGCGAAGAAAATAATTAAGAATACGCGTTTTGCAATAATTTCTGCACAATGCAATAATTTTTTTTAAATATTTTTTAGGCGGCGAGACTCGAAACCATGGATTATTTGGCTTATGAACTTGATAGTTCTCTAAAATGAAAATTGTGCTAAACCGAAAACGAATAAAACGAGCGTTCAAAGCGAGAGATGGGTGTAAAAGATACATGCGAAATAAAAGATTAATCCATCACAGGCCGATAGCCTCCGCCGTTTTATATTATCCCCTCAAATTAGAATTGGTTGACACTGATTCAGTATCTCGCTCTAATGAGCTAATTTTAAGGCAAATGTCAGCATGACAATGTTCCGAAACTTTGACATAGCTCTTTTGTCAGATAGATCGTTTATTACAATACTTTTATTATTTGAGCAATGGTGTTTCACAACAAAGTCACCGAAATCTTTATGTTTTCGACAATTGAAACTGGTTTTATGGATCAACCATCTCCAGGTTGTTTTTGTGATAGTACGTTGGTTTTTGAAATTCGTTCAATCTTAAGGAACTCTATCATAAAAATGAATTTAATACAAAATAAAATGATTGCCCAAAACTGATTTGCGGCTCAAAGTATTAAAATCTACATATGAAAACATCTAAAGCCCACGGTTCTAGGGGTACCCTTTAACCCCAAAACGAGCAATTTAAACATTTCCTTAATTTTATAAGCGCCCCTACGTGAAAAATCATAAAATATATTAGTTCTACAAACCCTAGGCAAACCGAAGAAAGTAATTCATAAAAATTAAAATTAAAATAAGCGCGATTCTTTCATAATTAAACCCATTAGTTATATATAATGCAAAAAAACTCGTTGGCATTCAAGCAATTAAAAAAATTAATATTCCTGAGGTACACTTTGGGTGAGTGACAAAATTCTTTAACTTCATAAACCAACAAAATGAAGTTATACCCTAAAATCTAAGAAACCGAAAAGCTGGGTTTATTTTTTCCCCCCAAATAAACGAGGAACCACACGCGAAATTATTATGCACACATTAAGCACTTAGCTTGCTTTGATCCCGACGTGAGCCACGGATAACGTGACCGTATATTTGCGGAAAAGGTTGAGAAACACAGAATCCCATGGCAAACATAGAATATTCCACGAACCTCGAGAGGAAGTTGTTTGAGAATATAAAGAGAAACATTCCGCTGAAATTTCTGCCTTAATGAGGCGAATATTAAAGCTAACCGCGCGGCAAAGAATCCCAGGCATTAAAAGACATTTACGCAAATCCTAGCGTATAATTTAACGTTTTTAGCAGAGTATTAAATTTTCCTATACTAGAGTCTTGTACGTGAGCATACTTCCGACTCCGAAAATATGGTTAACACATGAACACCAAAGACGTCAGGTGAGCCAAAAAAATGTAAGCGTCAGGGCTAAATACAATCATTATGTATTCTGAAAAGGTAAAAAACCTTACGAAAGTAAAGCGGACAGAATTAATATAATACGTGATATTCTTATCGTTATGTATCGCGTCACGAATACAACCCATGATCGTTGCGCGATATTCATATTACGTATTCGAATGAACGTTGCGCCATATATTTAACGGCGAAACCTATTAATTATAATGAGTAAAGGAAATAGAGGCCAAGGCTTACGTTTAAATAAATGTTCTTATCTTCTTTAGATAAATTTTATCCTGGCATAGACTTATACCGCTTCATTCAAACGACGGCCCCAAAAAAGCATCAAGCGAAGCTTGTATGTAGTACTGTAACGCGAAACGTAATTCTACTGATATGAATCGTTATTGAAGATGAAGAAAAAAAACTCGCTGGTGGTATCTTTCGCAACAATAAAAATAAAAGCTACCGAAATTTAGATTCTACTTTTTTTTTAAACGCTGACGTTATTTTCAGAACAAATATTTGAAATGAAAAAACACAGAGAAAAACTATTGATAACGTCGCTCGAAATATCTTCAATTTCGTCTCAATCAATTTTGAGAAATAAAATACGCGAAAAAAATTCATGGCGATTTTGCGACCAGAAAAATATTTAATCGCCAAAAAACAACCGCCTGCTGATTTTCGGCATGGCTAACCTGATGTATAGCTGCTTGAGCGCCACCCCGCTGTTGACACATTGCCTCGGCACGTTAAACTGCTCCAAGAGGGCCTCCCACTCATTTCGGCTGTTGACCTGGAAACGAAAATGAACACGTTAGCACCACCCACGTACACAACCTTAATGTTCAAAGAAAATTACACCCGACAAAAACTCATGCTGCGAAAGCATAAATGAGAAGCGACTGTACCCAACAGAGCGCTCATTATAAAATGCATTTTTTTAATAAAGCTTACAAAATAGCTATAAAATAAGTTCTCTTACTGCGCTTCAAAGGTGGCCTTTAAAATGCCACACGTGTGCAACGAATAATATAATAGGAACGGAACAATTAACTGTTTTAATGAAAAACATACAGATAGACATGGAAATACTTCTATGCATAAAAATATGCTAAATAATTTATAATAGTTATAAAACAACAAACTCTTAAGAACGTTCCATTTAAAAATAAATAAAGTTATATTGTAAACACCGCCAATATTTCATTAATAAACAACGTCGGGTTAAATTCTGAGAAGACTAATTCTCGAATAATTTTTTTCTGTCACTGAATGAAGGCTAACAACGTCATGTAAATTACACGAACACAGCGTATTAGTGTTATGAGAACATTTTCATAAATAAAATCTGAGGTTAGAACAAATGTGCTTTCTATAAATTAACATCGTGTAATTTCGTTGAACTAAATTCCTTGGAATTCATCATTCGTTTTTCCAGCTGTTACCTGAGAAGAAATCACTAAATTTTGAGTTTTTGACATCCAAAATTAAAGATAGAGCAATGAACCAAATATAAAAAATATCCGAGTAAAGCTTTACATTACGATTCTCCAAATTCTAACTCATGGAACAATTTCCCCGTTGCATGCAGCATAATTTTTCCGACTACAGATGGCACTGCAGAAATCAACTGCGATAAGTGCATTTAATTCACCTTATTCTTCCGAAATCTGACTTTTCTCGCGAGTCGGATCACACCCTGACGTCTGTCGGAGCTGAAGGGGCGGAGCCTCAGAAGGACACGTGGCACTTTCGCCCAATCAAACGAGTCTCACTCTCTTTACCGCTCTCCTGTTACCCCCACTTCCCCTCCCTCACACGTTCTCTATCTCCCTCTCTCTCTCTCTCTCTCTAAGGAACACCATGTTGCCAAATCTACCTTGCAAATATTTGGATCACGAAGCAAACCAATAATCTTGCAGAAATTTTTTTCACAGATAAAAAAATTCAGGGCAATAACAGCATTTGGAGGGTGTAAGAGAAAAAACGCTACAATGCCTTCAAAACTGCATAACATTTTTTAACGCTTTCTTCGAGGTTTATCAGCTAGAATAATATCCTGGGATGAGTCGATGCCGATTTGAAAGAATCACAACCTTAACTCAACTCCTTAAGAAAATATGCAAGTTTAGGAAAGCTCATTTAGATTAGCAGTAGCAGCCTCTTACCCATTCTTAACTAACGTTTATTTTGGTGCATATAATTCACCGTGTTATCTAGAAAATTATCTTATTTGTGGACAATATTTGACAGAAATTAATTTAAAAGTATGAAACTACCAACAAATAATCATAAACCAAAACTAAAGGCATTTGTTCGGCCAAAGGGAACCTATACTGATACACTTCAATAAAATGTGGAATAATTTAAAATGTTTACTTTGCTTGGCATATCGATTGAATAACTAAATTATAGCATATACGAGATATTCCAATTTGCTAGAAACATTACCATTATCCGAATTCTTTGATAGAAAGGATGATCCGAAGACCCTTATGCGACAGGCATAAGCTGTTATGATGGGAAATGAGGAAACAGGTGAAAAAATCTGCCATTACCAGGAATACGAACCCGGGTCTTCCACTTGCCGGGCGGATATTCTACCACTTAACTACCGTGGCAGACTAATTCTCCTGTTTCAGAACGGTAATATTTTCCTAGCTTGGTCCAGGGAGGGGGGCGATCGCCCCCTCCTTGGAGAACCCCATTGCACTCCACTGGGCGCTTTCTTAAATTCATTCCGCGCAAAAATCCTCAATTATACGCCGCAGATTAGTTCTGCATAGCAAGGGAAAGAAGGATTCTGATAGGGGTAGGGATTTTCAATTCAGTTGGCAGGGACGGATTCGATAGGTGGAGGGGCGATCGCGCCCCCTTGAGAAGTTTCTGGATCCGCCCCTGCCTTGGTCCAAACCTAAGAAAATATTCCCGTTCTGAAACAGGAGAATTAGTCTGCCACTGTAGTTCAGTGGTAGAATATCCGCCCAGCAAGTGGAAGACCCGGTTCGATTCCCGGTCATGGCAGATTTTTTCACCTGTTTCCTCATTTCCCGTCCGAATTCTTGTTTCCCTAATAAATGTACCCTCTCAGCCATATTGAAAGGAAACAAACGAAAGAGCCTTTTTGTGTTCTGGAAGCAGAAATATTTTTTCTCGGTTTCCCATTTTCATAAATAAGACTTTGCTAAGGCACGCCACAATCCTAAAGAAACACACAGAAATGACGGTTTCTAATATTTCAAAAATTGAAATACCTAAAAAATATAGCGCTAATGATCTAATCCTGATAAAAACAATCGACGTTAAATTTAAGGAGGCAGGTCTTTATGCTTTTCATCATGTGGGTACCGAAATGAAATGTATTGTAAAAATGAAAGTAATGATGGCCTTAGAAATTGAAGCAATATTCTAAATCAGGGGTCCCCAAACTACGGTCCGCGGGCCACATCCGGCCCGCGAAGTGATTTAATCCGGCCCGCCTGCCTCACCTCATATATTTCTTTAAATTTTGTGTATTCACCAACAGCAATTTCCATCAAGTATCATTCGACCGCCAACTCGTTTTTTAGATAGATACCTGAAACTTTTCTCGATAACCACCCCCCCCCCCCTCGAAACAATTTTAACGGTGAAGTTGGGCGGTCGAACCTTGCTCTTTGAAGTTTTCACACGGCCCGATCAGCCATTTGAAAAGTCTTAAGTGGCCCGCGCTGTCGTACATAAAGCCTAATGTGGCCCTTTCAATAAAAAGTTTGGGAACCCCTGTTCTAAATGAAAGAATAAAGCATAGCAACAAAACCGGAAAACAAATGGCGTAGTATATTGAATACAACAAGAGGCATTGAATAATTCGATTTGAAAATGCAAGTAAATATAAAACTTGTTCGGATTTACAGAAAAATAAAAAATGCAACAATGCAAGAATGTTCTCCGATTTTATACGAGTTCCTCAGGCAAATGACAAAGAGTAGGACAAATAAAATTCATCCGAGAGAAAAACAAATCGTCTAACGGAATAAAAATTCCTTACAGCGTAAATAAAACCCTGATTTCAGATATTTAACAATCGTATTATAATTTTACAATACGTAAGTAGGAATGATTCCAATTAAAACTCTGAACTGTAAGCCCCAGTACACTGTCCAATGACTGCAGCAAAAATCAAAAGATATTTCCAAATTCCAGATTAAAGAGAAAATAAATGGCTGCTTTTACGGATCGTTACCGTCGAAATGGAAGGAATTTTACACCCCTCCATAACATAAGAGCAATTATTTTTAAAATTCTTCGATCCTCTTATTCCTTCAGAAGCATCGCGTAATCCGCCTTCCGTTCCAAATCCCTGAGAAAATTCGTTAAAATATGATAATGCGCATATACTCCGATCGCCAATAAAATTTTACATCGATGAACTCCATTTATTATTTTTAGTCTTTTTAAAAATTATATTCTTGAATTAAAAAAATACTACGGCAAGTTAAATCTTAAGAATGAGAAATATAAAGCTAGAGACAACCTGGAAATAAAAATTTTAGGCGAGCTCCGGTGACAAATTTAAACAATAAAAGCAATTCCCACATCAGCGAGAGAGAAGAACGTAAGTAATTCACAAGAATGTGAAGAATATTATCGGGGAAATCAGAAAAAAATTTGAATTTCTCACTTTTTGCAGCGACGCCTACCAAAAGTTAAATAATATTTTGCTAATATATTTGGCCAGGACGTTAATATTGCCACATTTTTACAAGAAAACCCACCGACAGTAACTCAAAAAAAAAATTTTAAAGACCATGAAGATTCATAGTGAAAATTCATTCCGCCGCAGATTTGTAAACGTGTCGCCACACTCCGCGGATATCTCGAGGAAACAGCCCACTGAACCTATAAGCGACATTACCCGTCCCCTTATAAAGCCCTCCCCCAATTCTACGGGGTTCGAACCCTACGAACGACGAGTATATACGCTCCATCCTATTGCTTCAAGAATAACCCCTTCTATATCCGTCTATATGCTGGGCCTTAAAACCCCTAATTACGCACGAGCCTCTATTGGTCTCTCACCCTACCCAACCACCCCTCTAAATTCACCTATAAATATCGGACCAATCGAAAGATGAAGCAACATATTCGCCCGACGAAAACACGGACACGCACGTGGGTAAAACGGGAGGGGGCGGGGCAAAACCTAAGAGTGTGGATCACGGGTAGGGGAGGGTAAGAAGAGTGAGGGGAGGGATGATGAGGAGGGAGGGGAAGGGGAGGAGGATGGAAGGAGAAAGCGGGGAGGCGGAGGGGAAGGGGAAAAGGAAAGGCCTTGGGGGGCGGGGCCGAGCGCAGGCGCTACTGAATGAACTTGAGTTCCGCGTTTTTGGCGGGAAAGGAGAGGGGTATAGAGATGGGGGGAAGGGGGGGGAGAGTTTGTGTCAATGGGGGAGGACTTTAGGTGGGGGGAGGGAGAGAGAGGAGGAAGGGGAAATGAAAGAGAGAGAGAGGAGTGGAGGAAGGTTTAGAATGTGTGTAGTGTGGCTTGGAGCGCGGAGGGGGATGGAAGAGGAAGCGAGGTCAGAAATCGCTCGGGCTGGCGAGCATGTCCTGACCGAGAAGACTCCATCACGTCTCTCGAGATGGCTTTTTGAGGATGCAAGCGATGAGACGGACGCCCTTGGGTGCGGAAGCGACGACGGATGCACTTTTACGCGGCGACGGTAACGAACTCCTCTCTCCGGTACGAAATGTGTACATTTTTTGCATAAACTGGATGGTGAACTGCGGGTGGCCCTATGTGGTCTTTAGCTACCGGAACTGACGACGCCTTACCGTACGGTAAAATACTAATTCACGCTCGAGACAAACCACCGTAATTGAGCTACTTGTAAAAAGTGATCGATCGTAATGATTTATTCAGTGCCGTACTGATTTTGACTTATTTATATCGACTTCACTTCTTGTACCGACTCACAAATATGACGTTTCCTTATTTCACAATTTTCTTTCTGGGCGCATATATCGGCATCTTTGACAACTTTTTCTGTTCTGATTTTAAAGATTTTCCGACCTTACAATTTCATCCAGTGGATAAATGTTAATTGCGGAATATTCATAAAAATACTACACACATTTTTCTAAATCCTTACTGTTTTTCTTTAATTTACCCGCCATTTTCCCAAAATTTGTTGTTTTTAAAATAAAAACAACTGTACTAATTAAGTACCAAAAACATTGGTAAATTTGATTAATGGTCATTAATAATATGAATTAATTAACATCTTTGAAATAACTCCATCGTTAACTTCAAACGAATTTAACGTGGGCAATCTCTCATTTTCCCATGCTAACACTCCGCCTTAATCGATACAACCGAGCTAGTTAAACATTAAAACTCATTTGTTGGTAGTTATGAATTTATTACCCGCTATGATCATTCACATAACCACAACAGATGAAATTAACACTATTTATAATAACAGTTTGATCATACCGTTAAGTGCAGCTCAACTACATAACGTGTACCGTGTTGACCCCGCCATTAAAATGTACTATAGGTGAATCGCCACTCATGATGGTTCATCTGCAACGCATCTGATTTTCATAAACCTTTTACGGCTATTGGAGATACCTAGTTCGTCAACTCCTCTTAAACTACTAACACGACCATCCATTTTCCAAATGATCTAATCAAATAAGATAAGGAAGATTTGGCGACCACTTGTATGTTTTGCATGAGATACAAAAAGAGCGTTTGAGAAGATTCTTAAAATACTTTGCATTTGAACGCGATAGAGATCACGGACTTTAGGATACAATCCCACCGTCGTTAAGAGAAAAGTTCGACAAAAAGGAATAAATCTTACTTAGATTGGAAGAAAACATCAGCTAAACCAAGGGCGTACCGGAAAATCTGGGGGGCCACCCGCATCAAACAATACGGGGCCCCCTATGGACGCCTTCATCAGTACGGTTTGAATGATTGAAGGCCCCATAAATCCCCCCCTCCGCATTGCGGGGCCTATCAGTACGCCCCTGAATTAAACCTATCAGTACGCCCCTGAATTAAACCTATCTCATCAAGGCACGAAAAGGTCCTATAAAATTTTATTGTTATGGCAAGGATAATGTGGGTCATAGCTCATAATGTTAAATCTACGGTTAAGTTCCGAGGCCATAAACAGAGCAGACAGTAAGGAACGAAAGAAAGATCAAACTTTAAGTACATTTCGGCGGCACGACTAATTATGTGGACTAATTTTCTTCATTGTATTTCCAATGGTTTCTGCTGAATTTTTACCGTGAATACCTACAGAAGTCGAGTACAATGACATCGGGTAATGTGACATTAATTGTAATGAGGAAAAAATAGGACCGTTGTGAGTCTGCGCGAATTATTATCTACTTTGCTAACGTTAGTCGTCCGTCATGATCATACATCGCAATGCGGGAACGAAAAACAAATACCCTACTATCTAGAGAAAACATGCTGAAAACAATCCATAAACGCTCCTAAGTCCGAACATTAATAATAATATTTAACGACGATTCTTGCCGAGGCAAAAAACGTCTCTGGAAACTAATCTTCCTATCAAAACATCGGTTGAAACCACACTGAAATATTGTTTCACGTTCTTTCAAATCTAAGAGTTCAAAGGAGCATTGGCGAACTCTCATTATCGTTAAAACTCTCTGTAACGGCCATAAAAGGATTGGAAAAACCTGAATCTAGGGTCAGATAATCACCACTGATGACGGCTGTTTTGTATCCTAAATATCCATCAGGCCTTCCCAACTTTTTATGGATTTTGGAGAGAGACACTATCAAATCTAGGAATGATCGTCCTTTTTAAGCAAAAAGACGAAACTCGGTCGTAAGTTTGCAAATAGTCTTTAGAAGCATTTAAAAGGAACAACGACTGAAAATCAAAGCAACCACATTCCAAAAACATCAAGAAACCGAATACAGGGTATCTAAAAGAGTATTGCCACTTTTAATCCCCGAGAATAACATTTTAGTCATTCCGATAAATCCAAAAGTATTCTTTTTATAGATCGCTAAATTCCACACAAATCACGCGTAAAGACGTCGTCGGAGGCCGCTGATTGGACGCCGTCCCTTTTAGCAGCCATGGCAGCGACGCAAGTTTTTTTTAATCAGTCATCTGCATAATCCCCTCAGTTGGAATTATATCCGAGTTGGCATCAAAGAGATTAATCAATAATGCATAAATACGCCGCCGTACACACGATAAGCCGCTTACAGGCCATAGCCCATCGTTAAAAAAATACAGCTACTCTCCATTATCCTAGGAAATATCGTCGTAGAGAATTCGACATTTTCGATGACGACACGCAGAGGTCGAGTCAATTACCCGCGTCCGGTTTAGATAGCCCTTTATTAGACTTTTTCCGGAAAAAATGTTCATTATCGATTAATTCTAACACTATCACCACGCACAACAATAAAAATAAACAGGTAGTATATTTTATTGACTTTTTAAATATCATCCGGGGCACTCCTTATAAAAACAAATGATTTTAAAACGGCCCGTAGGTACTAAACACATAAAGAAAAACGACAAAGGCGAATAAATTTCCAATTACAGTAATTACATATCCGGACGGGATAACGCGCATGCAAAACGATATCATCAGAGTGCTTGAAAATTGGAGTCCCCGCTAATGGATGATCGCCTCTAACAAAATCCGTGCGCGACTTTAACGCAGAAACCTGTATATATTTTTAATTTACGTTGCTGAGAGCGCAGAAGATGACGTCAGCCTTGAATACATTAAAACATAAGCACTGTAAAAAAAATCAAACTCGGACATCGGAATGTGATAAATTCTCGCGTGGATTAAACTGATGACGACTTAAGCTGCAAGCTCGATATCGACGTATTAAACCCTTGATCATCTCTGTAATTGGGCGCACGGAGCGTGATGAAGAACCATGAAACTTTTGCGCAGCACCAATCAAGCGTACTTTTTAAAAATTACTTTTTTAAGCGCTCGTGCCCCTTGCTCGTCTTCCGTTTCGTACGGTTCAATGACTTCTTTTATCTCAGCTGATAAATTTCGAGAAGGAAAACTCTTAACAAATAAAAAAATCAAGAATTCCGAGTAAGCCAACTGCAAAGTGGTCAGTGATAATTCAACGGTTAATTGTAATTTGAACCGACAATCGACGCCACTGACGAATACTTCGCAGTTAAAAGTCGGATTTAGTTCACTTATCATTTTCAACGGTTGTAACCTCAGCTCGATTTAAGCTTTAAACTAAGATCGTTAATTCCGTTTCATATTTAGCAATGAAAATTGAAAAAAAAAAACTCTCCATCCGGGAGACAGCGGCAAAGGAAGTATGAGTATATGAAAACGAGAACGTCGACTGAGCCAAAGAATTTATTGAGATAGAAAATTCTTCTATAGAAGTAAACACTGCCAGTCATTGTGAAACCAAAGGAAGTACTAAAACCAATCAGGCAGAAATCCACTGCAAACGCTTTCCAGATAAGGCGAAGGCTCAAAGCTATAAAACATTCACCATCGAACATTATCACGAAAAAAAAAACAACGTAGAACTGTAATTAATTAAAAACTCATTTTTTTAATAAAAAAGATCACGAACGACAACGATACTTATGACACTAAAAGAGAAGATGAAACAATAAGCGTTAAAAACCAAAGTTCATTAAACACGACTAGCTGGATTACGATTTTTCTGAATTCACTCGAAATGTTTGTCGATGTTAAAACGTAATGAATCGAGTAATACAAAATCTTAAGTTTCAGCATGACAAAGTTCCCGAGCGACACTAAGAAAATTCTGTATCAACAGAAATAATATTAATCATACACAGACAACACGCCTAATTTATTCTCCCGCGAATGTGAACAAACAATACCATCGGAAAAGGATGTATCGAATTTACATAACGGAAAACAACAGCCTCGAGTCAACAGTTTCCGTGGGAAGTGAATTGGAACGAAACGGAGATAAAGCACCGCTAAGACATTTTTTTACAGCGACGTACATATCGCCAACGCTGCCTAGGCATTCGCACATACACAGCTCTCGTTGGTTTAAGACTTATCGAGCAACTCTAGGAATAAAATAGACGAAAACCAACGTACACGATTACGCGCCACTGCGCTAACATTTTGAACGAGTTTATAACGCGTCCGAACCACGGCGGTTATATATTTAAAAAAGGCAAGCGACTTTTACGGGATAATTTATCAGTCCCGAAAAATTACAAATGATCGAAAAGGTCGGACGATCTCAAACCGGTTATTGTGGATTCGAAACGATCAGGCATTACCACTAATTACCGGTTTCGGACGCTGCGGCAACTGATTTTTTGATCGAAACAAAACGAAGATGGCTCTATCTAACGAAGATGGACCGCGATTACAAAGCGGACCTCTTTGTAATCTACCCAGCGACCCGAAAACGCTCGAACGATTCTGGGAACGCGTGTTTCACGTAAAACGAACGCGATTTTACAACGCGAACGGAAATTTTAACCTAAGAAAGCGGTATTTCCCCATATCGACAACAAACGTGCAGAGACGGCCAAGCATTGAAGGGGGCGCCCGGATACAAATGCCATTGGAGGCCCCGCAATATTAATATTTATAGTAATAACGAACGATTTACGGAGCCCCAGTTTAACATTACAACTTTTAGTGTTTTTTTTTATGGGAAATCAGTTCGGCAAAGTGATTTTTAGTCAAAGTTATTGCAAAATTTACACTCAAAAACGTTGACGAGTCAACGACCGTCGGTAAAATGTAATTTATTTTTTTTTAAATTGCTCGAACGTAGGTAAAATTTTATTTATCTAAAAAGCCGCTCCTCGACTACCGTCTCGACGTCAGAAAAAATTCGAATTTTCTTCCCAGTTACACTCGAAAAGAATCCAACACCTTCATACGAAACGAAAAACACAAAGAGCCTAGCCACAGGACCCAACTAAGAACCCTGTCATAAAACACGACCGTCGGCATCTTCACCCTAATTACAAAACCAACATTTATCAGCCGCCCAACACAGTCCAAAAGAGAGAGAGACAGAGAGAACAAAAAAATAACAATGACATCACCTTCGTCAAGGTCGCCAAAGAGGAACCAACATCAAACCACCCATCGCGAAGAGTCAAGACTAAAAGAGAGATATATAGCACGAGTCACCGCCTCACGCACCCGAAGGAAAGCGCAAAAATCGAGCACCATGGTTCCACGGCAAGCGAGAGGTATTTTTTCTGAGGGGAAAAAAAAGACCGAAGAGGTCCAACAGAGAGAGAGAGAGAACGATGAAGGGAGAGAGGTGGTAGGAGATGGGCCCCGGTGGTGCTGGTGGGTTGGAAGATAGGTCCTTGAAAGGGTCACTTTCGAAACACGCTCCGGGCTCTTCTTTTGTTCGGTTGGGGAATGTGAGAGAGAGGGAGAGAGAGAAAGAAAGAAAGAAAGAGGGATCGCCACCCACTCCCGACGAAATACCACTGCTTTTTAATCCACCACGGCGGAACACCCATTCCATCCTTCCGAATTGCTCCCACGCCCTAAACACCTCATCGCCTTGCAGCGGCGTGCGCGTGTGTGTGTATATATTTGTATGTATATGTAATTGTAAACGTATACGTACATGTGTGCGCATATGTATATACATATTATAGGCAATATATCAGAAGTGGACAAACCGCGGCTCGCGAGCCACATGAGGCTCTTTTAAATTTCCAATCGTAGGCGTGTCAACGTTTTTCACTACAGAAAACAATAACGTAGCGTGACTTGAGACGTGTTCGAAATGCCTAAGTACATGCATTATATCTTAATTGCTTTGGATAGAGATTACGTATTACTTTTCGTAAATTAATGAGCATATATTGTGTTATTTTGCTCTCGAACTTCTGAAGATTATCGTATGAGGCTCTGAGGGTAGGTAAGTTCGGCCACCGTTGCAATATCTACATCTACATGATACCCAGCAAATCACCAGATTGGTGGGTGGCAGGGGGTGCAGCATACCAAAACCTACCTAATAACGTCCCTCGTGGGAATCACTCTCCTATTATGATCCCGTGTGGTTCTTGGGAAAAACGAGCTCTGATATCGCTCGGTCCTACAGTCGATCTCTCGTATTTTATTCTCGTGATCGTGCCTTCCCATGTACGTAGGTGCCTCTAATATTCCTGAGACCTACTCTAAGAGAACTTCCGACCTAAATTTCTCCAGAAGCCTTAACCTAGCGCTAATTCTGCGATCCTTTAGCGATATCCAATTCAACTCCTTCAAGAGTGATGTGACGCTTAATTTTTGCTCATATTTTTGCTTTGCGAATCTGGCTGCTCTGCGTTGGATTCTTTCTAACTCAAGTATTTGTCCCTTATCGTACGGATCCCATATGCTGGAAGCGTATTCGACCTGAGATCTGACCAATGATAAATAACACGTTTCTCGTACCTGTTCTGTGCTACTTCTTACTATTCTGCCTACGAAGCCCAATTTCTTATTAGCTGCACCTACGATCCTTCGAATATGCATATTCCATATATTATAGATATCAACGGTAACTATGTCTCTCTTGTGCTGACAAAGGGAACATACCGATAGCTTCAATGTAGGTGTGGAAATGTGTCTCTCTGGCAACCCAGCGGCTCTCCTATTGGCAAGTGTCCACTGGACTTCCTTCACTCAACACCTAGTTGCCGTTGATACACCTATTTACCTTTCTACCGTGCTTATTATTCTTATAAACAATTTATTCGTATATTTCAAACATCAAAAATTTATTATATGTGTGTGTGGAGAGCGTTGGAATGAACCGTGCGAGTTGGAGAGGGTAAAGGCGAGACTCGAGGGAATTTCGGATCCTCCTACTCACGATCCCGAGATAAAATACTCCGCTATCGCGTGCGCTTTCTCTTCCCCTTTTTAACCCGAATTGACGCGAATTTTAAAATGGAATTTCCATTTCTCGCCACGATAGTAATATCGCAAGGATTGAGAAAATCTTTAAACTTACCAATGCGGTAGAATCGAGGTAAGACGAAACACGAGGCGTGGTAAAAATGATTCGACTCGTGATAAATTTTGTTACATAACAGATATAACGCGCTAATAACTGATGGAATGTTTCTGAGTGTTAACTATATCTTTATCACATTTATTGTGAATTTATACAGAACGAAACTCAATTAAGTGTAAATAACTTCTTTTTGGAACTTGGTCTCTGTAAATTCACAACCTATATGGCAAATGAACTATGTATAGGGTAAATGGCCCGAATATGAGATAGCTTTTTTTAAACTGAGATTTAAAAAAAGAGGAATGCAAATTTTAACTTTCTCTTCGCTTAGAACGATTAAAAAATCGTTTAAAAATAAGGTGTCATAGCTTAAATTAAAGAAAATTAAATAAATTACGAATTATAATGCGAAAAGTAAAAAATGTGAAAATCGCGATTTCAAAAAAAGTGCACCTAATATGAGATACCTTATAAACTTACGGAAACCAAAATAACTTTACTTATATGGTCCAAAGTGTTACATTTTATTAAAAATATGTAAATTTTACATTATGACAAAAATAAAAAAAAATTAATTATATGATTAATTTTTATGACATTCTCCTCCGTCGACATGTTGGGCAAATAAAACATGGGTCACGAGCACCACAATCTTCGTGTGCCCAGCGGTGACACACTGTGCACTGAACCCATTTCAGTCCATTATTATCCTCTTTGAAGGAACACCCACAGAATAGGTAATCCACATTGTCATCCTGGTCGTCCTCGCTACAGCGAGGTCTCAAATGTGAGACCATACGGTTCCTAATATGAGATAGTCACCCAATATAAGATACATATCTCATATTAGGTGCCAATACGCCATTACAAAAACATTTTTTTGTGCCGGCAGCATGACTGGAAATGCCAATATTACCATAAAGCAACAACAACAGCATGCTTACGAAGCTAACATATGCAATAAAAACATTATTGGACTTACCACGACTCAGTGATACTAATGTATTTCTTCGTATGCACAATTTTCGCGAAAATCAATTTCAGAAAAGTCGAGATGGCTCACCGCGTGTTGATCGGACTACGCTCAGCAGTACATATGACTGCCTTCTGGCTTCCCGACACTAGTGCCAATAGCTGTCGTTATAGTTCAGCACCTACTTGACGAGATATTAAAGTGTCTCATATTAGAGACTATCTCATATTAGGTGCACCAACCCTACACTTAAATGTAAAATAAAAACGACGAAAGGGAATGAATACCTATTTGCGGATATTAAGAACGCGAATTACAGAGGCTTAACCTTTATAAAAACGGAAAGACACATAAAACCGAAAGTAATTTCCAGAGACAAAGTCGCAATGAAGCAGCGAAAGCAAAATAACGATCACCGATGTTTTATCTTCCGTTTTAACACACTGAATGCATGACTACGATGTCCCGGACGAATTAATTTTCGAGCACGATGGACAAAGATGGAGGTTGAAATTTTTCGACGTCGCATTGATCCTCCTACATCGATTCAATCGCTCGGATCAACTAATACTTTCGCGCAACGTACACATAAATGGAGTATTCCTCTACGTTTATTTAAGATCAACTTGATTCGACGCAACTTCTATTAGAAAATTACTATAAAAAATATTGAAACCTGTCGCAATTTTTTTTCAAATGCATATATCAAGATTTCATAAGCTTCACCGAAAAAAAAACCGTTGGCTTTGTGCGCCTCCATTTTTTTTAATGCATCAGCCTCAACGCTTAATGGGATTAAATTTCCCGAGAGCGAGTTCGCGTGATCGAGCTCGGCCGACATCTCGAACGTTTGCGAACAAAAATAAATTTTGCAATCCATAAAAGCAATTCCACAAAACCGGAACGCTCAACATTTATTATTTGTATAAAATAATTCCCACATCCCGTTATACTTGGAACAATAAACATTCACACGAATCAAACAGCAAAAACGTACGCATTCGCAATATTAACGCGAAATCTTTGACCGTCCACTATATAAATATCTCTTTGGGGCGGGATCGCTACTTCCGCTAGTGTTTTCGTTTGCGGTAGATAACGCAAGCCGAGCTTTGAGTACAAACGAGAAAAATATCGCGAAATTTTAAAGTAAATACAAAATAATCGTCCTTATGGCTTGCATCCAATATAACATTCATTCCCCCAAACTACCAACGTCGGACCGTAACCGACCCAAACAATGATTTAATCCGACTCGCCTTGCACACCATCCATTTCCTTGAAACATGCCCATTCGCGTAGTGGGACTGCAGAGGGCTATTTTTGCAATCTCGACGATTTTGTTCGAGAATTTATATGTTAGGTGCCTTGCTCTTGTGAATTATAGGAGTACGCTGCGTTAAAATCTTCTTAAAATTGATCCATCCAAATTTTCCTGTCGTTAAGTGGGCCACATAGCGATTTTTAATACAGTAAGTGGTTCTTTTAATAAAAAGGTTGCCCTGCCACATACGATATGTAATCTCGGCAGACACAAAACGATTGGTTACCAACAGAATCTAAAATAGATGGATCGTTGCAGAGTCCAGCTACTTAGTACAGCAGTAAATCCAAAAACCGTGTGTCCAAAAACCTAAATTATCCAAAAACAGAACATTTTAAAAACTGAACAGGGCATTGTCTTCTTGTAAAATTTGATAAAAACTTACTTCGGAAAAACCCAAGTACTTTAAAAGGATGAAATTACATGAGTTTCAAAATATATAATGAAAGCAGCGCAAATAAATCTTCCTCTACTAGACATCTAATCACTGGTAGCTTAAACTACAGCGACATGAACTAAAATATCATCAAACAACTCTTTACTTGTATATACTTGTGTATATATATATATATATAACTTTTGAAGAATAATGATTTATTATGGAAACAAAACAACATTATCCTATATTATTCCTACTATAACCATTTTCCTCAGAACTCTGCGAGTACATTGCGCAAAATAATCCTACCTTCATCACCTCCCGTATCAACCACACGTGCCATGCATTTATACGGCAATGAAGGCCCGCACGGAGAAGATGGCGTTTGGATCACCCTTTTATAAATCCAGCCCACACCTCTATCAAGCGACATTTCCATAACACCCCATTCCATTCTCTTAACCTCCGATTAAAGTGCCTACTGTGAGATCACGCTCTCAAGAGAGCTCTCTCCGATCGCGCTACAGCAATGGAACGGAGGATAAACCGGTTTAGACGACCAACAAGAGAGAGAGAGAGAGATCCATCTTCCTCTTCGTCTCCCATTTCTCTCGCTCTCTCCCTGACTCTGCGCAGAACATACGAACAACCAACGCCTCCGCCTTTACCTTCGATTGTCTTCGCCTTAACCTTCAATACAATAAGATCCTGCCCTCTTGTCCTCTCCGCATAAGCGAAACATTCGCCAAAACCATCGCGCGACCGCGCCATACCGAGGCCGCATTCCGATTTTCCTTCCCATAAAATGCCCACGCCGGCCAAAGGAATGCAAAATTTTTCGCCAATAAAAGGGTAGAATTTCAATCCTACTCAAAAGCGTCAACCGTCGATAAATTCGACGGTATGCACCTCGTTATAATGCCATTTCGACGCCTGCAACACTCGTTATTTACTGCCTTCGTCTGACATTTATTGAGATGTTAACTACCGGCATTCGCAATTTTTTGTGATAGGTTTCGCTCTGAAATGGCGATTGTGTACGATAATTCAATAATTGTACGCACAATAATTTCTCGTGCGTCAAAATGGCGACTTTTTAATTTTGTTCAGACCAACAACGTCGACATATTAGGGGGAATTTTTGTAGAACGAAGAGATATGAGTGATCTATATGGCGGTGTAATGTGTACTAGCAGATTCGATTCTGATAATGATGCGGAACACGTGAGAGCAGACGTAATGGAACTTAGTTACAACTCCAATTAAATTGATGAAATGCCACTGCAGCATTGGGGACAGTTGGAGCATTACTACATGCCCTCGGGAGGAAAGAGATAATAACACAAGAGAGAGAGATCGGTAATAGGAAGTAGTGCAAAAGGTGAGAAATATTAATATCTATCTTATTAAACTTCTCCTTCACAACATGAACAGTAAGAGGAAGTAAATCTGAGTACTCATTTGAAATTCTGCACAACGTACTTCGAAATTGTAATAAATCATATGGATATGACGGCTGTATTTTTACTTAAATGTTTGAAGTAATCTATGTTTGAGTAGAAAAAATACTTCAAAATTATAGGGTATTTTAAATGAGGCTTTCTTTCGTAAAGTGTTACCGCTGACAGGATGGACAGTTCGAGGAATAAATACCGAGCTCACCGCATGGCTGAAATCCAATCGAAAAAGTGTTTCAAATTCATTCATAGTTATTTAACTTTTCGGTAGGCTTATGGCTCACCCAGCTCAATCACATTTCTCCTATACACAAAAAAAAAAGGTTGGGAAAAGAAGACGAGCATTTTGGCAACAAATCAGTCGTCATCAGTGGTAATTCGACAATAGATTATTTTTTAAATAGAATCTGTCTGTGGATTGTCACTGATGACGGCTTATTTGTACCAGAAACTCTCATTGGGAACACGGGTGTGTGACGGCCAAAATTTTGCATAAAAATAATGATTAATAATTTTTGCAAGAAATTTCTTAATATAGAAAAAATGTAATCACGTACGCAATGTACAAAACGATAAGGCATGGAGGGAATTTAAAGCAGCCGAATACGAAATATAATCCATCAACGAATCGATAAAACTTTCTCAATTTCTACTCATACTTGGGCAAACACGTTAAATCGAGTCAAAGTCGAACATCTGCGAGTCGAATCCAAATGAAAAAAACGAGAAATAAAATCTAAAATCGACTGATAAATACACTAATGGGTAGAAATGTCGTAAGTCGATCGAGAATTCTAATTATACACCCTCGAGTCATCCATAACTTCAGAAAACAAGTTTCCTTCCAATAACAATTTCCACGAAAACTCTCTACGAAGAAATAACGTTCTCCCATCCAACGCGCATTACCCCACACGCAGCGGAACCTAAAACGTATCCCTTTAACGGCTACCATAAATTATGCACGCAACGAACACGGCTCCCGCTCCCTCGCCAACTTATCCGCAACGAACCGCACGCCAGTAAACAGAAAACACGAGCGAAAACGCGCACTTGAAGCGACTAAGGCGGAATTTTTTTTCTCGCGAGCTTACGACTAATTTAAAACGCGAATCGAAACGATCCCGACTACAGGGTGCATCCCTTAGGAACGCCAACGTTCAAAACCGAGCGGACCGTCATGCCTGATTCACTTCGCGAAGTACGGACGATAGCAATCCCCCGATCGGCTATTGTGGAGCACCATCCCAAAGCCATTTATCCGACTCAATCAATAACGAATAGCCCGGGGAGGAAAAACGCGTCTGCTGCGAGGTCGTGGGGGAGGGGAGGGGGGGGAGAGAATTTGGGGGAGGGGAAAAATGACAACAGTAGGAAATGAAGGATGGCCGAACCTTTGTGGGGTATGGAGAGGGAGGAGAGAAATGGGGAGTAAGGGGGAGGAGAAATTTAGGGGAAAGAGGGGGAAGGAGGGTAGAAAGGGGGAATGAGGGGGAGAAAGGGGGAATGAGAGGGGGAGAAAGGGGGAATGAGAGGGGGATAAAGTGGGGGTTGAGAGGGGAGAAAGAGGGGGTTCAGAGAGGGAGAAAGGGGGGTTGAGAGGAGGAGAAAGGGGGGGTTGAGAGGGGAGAAAGGGGGGGTTGAGAGGGGAGAAAGGGGGGGTTGAGAGGGGAGAAAGGGGGGTTGAGAGGGGAGAAAGGGGGGTTGAGAGTGGAGAAAAGGGGGTTGAGAGTGGAGAAAGGGGGGGTGAGAGGGGGAGAAAGGGGTTGAGAGGGAGAGAAAGGGGGGGGGGGGTTGAAATGAGAAAGAGGGGGTTGAAAGGGGAATAAAGAGGGGGTTGAAAGAAGAAAGGGTTGAAAGGGGGAAGGGGAGAAAGGGGGAAATTTGGGGAGAAAGATTGGGGAGAGATTGAGTAGAAAGAGGGAGGAAGGGCAATGTAGGAAGGAGAGAAAGGGAGAAATGAAGAAAGGGGAGAAATTGAGGAGAAAATGGGGAATTGGGAAATAAAGATGGGGTATAAAGAGGGAGAAATAGGGTGGAGAAAGAGAAAGGGGGACGAGAAATGGGGAGAAAGGAGAAAGTAGGAAAGGGTGGGGGAATGGGAGTGCGTGGGGTGGGGGAGGGGGATAAAGGGGGGGAGGGAGGAAGACCACGGATTAGGCTTCTCATCGGTCGGGATTCAATTCCAACTACGGCGGAAAATTAGCACATCGCCCGGGTACCTAAAGAGGGTTGAGAAAATAGAGGCGGTGCTTCGTTTGCCTCGCTAAGCTTCCTAGTGCGAGTCGTGCGGCACCGTGTCTTTTTTTGCCCACTTGGCCCCGAGGGCACACAGAAAACGACGCCAAGCTTAAAATTAATCGTCGGCCAAAGCCAAAAAGTCGCCACACATCCTGTATTATTTTTGAAGGGAGAGAAGCTGAGACGGAGACATTCCCCCGTCTTAGACTCGACAATTATAACAGACAGCAAATATTACGTTTCTACCAAGGGACAAACAGGTTTTCCAAATCGTAAAAGAATTGCCGAGCTCGTCTTGTGACTGTAATGAAACTGATAATTTAGACACCGCATTGTTTTTGTCCATTTGTCATTTTTAACATTCAACAGAATGCGAAAATAGTTCATGTTTAATAACGTGGTGTGGATATGTTAAATACAATAACAAGTCAGTGAAACTGGAAATATTACGCGGCCAACTAGCTTTATGGTGACTTGCTTCGCCATAAAAATTTAAGTAAAACCAGATGAGCGTATTTCCTTACAAGTATCCATTCCCAGAGATGGCTCAGCGGTAGTAGATTCTAAACCCCAAGATAACGTGCTTCCAATAATTGTTCATAAAAACGAAAACAAAAAAACTGACGAGAATCAGATCGATCGGAGCGTAAATAATTATTTTTAAGCGTGTTTTGCAACAATGCGGTTACTCCAACCACATTCAATACGCCCGTCTGCTGCCACGAATGTTTTTGACAGCGCCACTCCGGCAGAAGTTTTGACGAAATATGATTGAAATGCTCTTCATACAATTCGTGCAATTCAATTTTGATGTGAATTATTCTATTTTTTTGCGACAGCGTCGGATAAAAAAACCCAAGTTTAGACTAAACAAAACAATCATAAAGTCAGTCTATTTATAATCACTATCGGCCGTTACCGAATATCACATTTACAGAGACAAAACTTAACTCTTTACGACAACTCATAAACAATTCAACAAATAAAATATTTTCCAACTGAATCAGGTATGAAAAACCTAAATAAATATATTTTTACATTTTTAAAGATATCGGCTGTATCGCTGAAAATAGCCAGCGAAGGGTAAAAATGCCAATAAACGCTTCTTTTGTGCTCTCCCACGCAATTTTTAACTTCCCAACCTGTTTACATTATTTTTCCATTATCCGATGTAAAACCGTAATCGAAATTCTTATCTATTATCACACGGCTCGGCCAAAGAGCATAATACTTTCATCGCGATAGAATTCGATAAGAGCATCGCAAAAAGTGATAACGACCCCGTGTTAACAGAGTAATACTGAGAACGCGACCGTCTCTCGTCAGGATCCTGTCAGCAGATAAAACAGAAACAAACGTCTATCTCGTATTCAACGAATTCTCACATCCCTTGATTATCACCGGTCCAAATCGCATCGAAAACATTTGCTCACCTTCTTCGCCGAATGCCACGCCATTAATGAAACTGACCAATCCCAGCAAAATCACCAACGAGCTAATAAGAAAAAGCCACACAGAAATGACCGCGCAAATTTGAACATATTTACACGGCCCCCTCATTAACATCTACATATAACCTTATCGTTCAACGCAATTTCTTTTTTCAAGGAGCCGACAGGAAAAGATTTTCGGTTAACTCTAAAAACAGCCGAACGCTGACAAGCCTCGCGAAAAGGTTCCTGCGACACCATGTTGACAATAGAAGGCGGTACTATATTACACTAAGCCCCTTCGACAGCTTCAGGCGCCGGAATTGGTTCATCTCGAATGCTTGTCAGGCAGAATAAATGAATACGAGAAAAAAGGAACCGCGTAACCCGCCCAATTTTTTTCGGTCCTGCCGACAAACAAACATAAAAAATCTCACATTCTAGCCTTTGCGTAACTGCGTCGAGTAGACAGGAATATTATAGCGCATCACCTGAAAGGCAGGTGACGACTTTTTCTCCCTCTATCTATCTCTCTTCCCTCCCCTCTCTCTCCCAACAACCGCCATCACCTCTAAAAATACCCCAAAGGAATACAAATGGTCGCTTTTATTACGTCCCCCCCGTATCGCCCATATCCGACACAGAAATACGACATCTACGGGCCGAGATAGCGGAGAAAATAAAAAAAACAAGCGTAATATCAGCAGGCGGGAAGGTGCACGTATTGCATCAGGTTTGAGAGAGAAAAAAACAATAAACTCGCAGTCGGAACGAGAAGAACAGAACCGGCAGATATATAAAAGAAGAATAGAGAGATAGAGGAGAACGAGAGATAGATTAAAGTACGTCAAAAAAAAGCACCCCCGCCGCACGTAACGATTGAACTCCGCCCCTCAAAGTCACCCGCACCCTGGCGCCTATTCCTCATACTAAACGTGGCGGGAGGAGTAGAGAGATGGTAAAAAAAATGAGACAGGCCGACGAGAGAGGGGGAGGGAGGGAGAGAGAGAGAAAGGGAGGGAGGAAGAGGGCAGGAGTGGAGAGGAGGTGAGGCGGCGGATGAGATGTGGCTGGCGAGCGTATTGATTTTTCCTGTCAACCTGCTGCTGCTGTTGCAACCGCCAGAGCGAGCGTCCTAGCAAGCAAAGGCAGGCAAGGCAAGGCAAGAGAGGGAAGGCAGGTCTGGTACGACACGAAACCGTTCCACCCAACTTCCACCTCCTCCCCTTCCCCCTCCCCCCCTCCCCGCCGTGAAGTACAAACGACGCGACCCATCACGGAACCATCTCACACAAACACACCATGCGACCGCGCGCTCTTTCACCTTACATACGCTTGCTTCTGCTTGGCGCCACTTCCGCCTGCCCCGGACAAAACGGGGAGTGAGAAAGAAAGATCTCCTTGTCACCGTGGGCGAGCATCTCTCTCTTCTCTCCATTTCGGATTGAGAGAGAGAGAGGGAGAGAAAGGGAGAGGGATGCAGATAAAAGCCCCAGCCACATTCCCGGGATTCGCCGGTGCGAGCGAGTGAGAGATAGAGATAGAAAGGGTGAGACAGTGAGAGAGGGGCAGGCAACGACGGGAGAAAGGGGCAGGCAACGACGGGAGAAAGAGGGGGGCCGATTGCCACGGTAAACAAGCGGGTAGAGGAGGAATCAAGTGGATTATGCTCTTCTGTTGCATCGGAGCAACACGACGTCATCCGCGCGCCTCCCCGCCTCCCTCTCTCCGCCTCGCAAAGAGCACAAGAGGGCACTAACGAACGAAATTAATGGGAGACTCCCTTTTAAGTTTGGTGGGATTATATCGGAACTTCGGGAATAAAGAAGAGCTTGAAAAAGTCGCCTAGGGTGTTAACGGAACTTCTTCACGTGTTGATCGAGTTAAAACCAACATTCATACCAAAAACACGTATATAATGAAATAGGCGTGTATATTACTAAGATTTTTTTAAATGTGAATACGCCAATTAAAACTGATTAAACACCACGACCGAAGGGTTATATACTTATCTTCAAACAAATTATTCAGGTGATAATTAGCATAATGTATTCCTTTCGACCACATACAAAATCGATATAGATAAAATGTCGTACGATAAAAATATTCCCTATGACCGTAACGTATTTTGGCAGCGGAACTTTCTTCGAGAGCCAAAACGTTATTTTGAGACAAGAAATAATAAATGAACAAAATAATATCCAACGTGGACCGGTTGGCGGAGGCAAACGCCCACAAACTACAAGAGAAGATTGCATCAGCCATAACTGTTACTTTGCATTCGACACGATTGTCTCGAAGAACCTGATTTCTCTCTTTCTGTGTGTGTGTGTGTATTTTTTTTGCGCCAAATACGGGTAGCAAGACACTTCCCTAAGGCAATTACTCCAACGTTTAACTTTTCCACTTACCCGTAGCATTCTATGACATTCCAATTTCGTGCACTTTATCCTTCGACGCGGGTATTTTCTCGAGTCATTCGCCACGTCGTGAGAAATTCGGACACCTTAATCCGATTCTTAAAACTCAAAAACCTCGAAAGTTACCTAATTATATTTCCAGGTAATCGAACATAAGATACAACCCGAATATAGCTAAATTTAAAACTCGATTTGTACATATGAGAAGAAAATATAAACGCAGACTAGATTTTTATCGACTGCGATTACGAGTTTTTAAAACTACCCGGTGGTTAAAAATTCAGTCTTGAACGCTTCGATCGACGATCGCAATTTGCGTTTAACCGCGCCCCGCCCAATACTTCCACGTTAAAAAAAAACAGAATTAATTGGATCCGCGGATGGTCTCGGCGAACCGAAAAAATGCGAGTTGCCTCTCTTTTCCCCTAGAGGCGTTCATGACGGATTTGCTTTTTTTTATTTCACGAGCGGCGAATATTGACTAATCAATCCCGGGCCTCGATTCGCTACATTCAAATGGCATTTTCTTCTCCGAAATAAGTGGAAGGGAAAGAAACACCATTTTTGGGAAGTGACCTAAAGCCTATTATATCTTACTTTTGAACTAACCGACTTTTTCCAATCACGACCCTGTTCGGTACACAAACCGCAAACATCAGCATAAAGGACAATCGAGTCACAAATATGCAAGCGGGTTCTGATATTTAAAGGAAAAAGTTGTTTTTATTCTCTTATATGCAAATTCATTGACAGTACTATCTTTCTCTTCAACGAATCTTCGACAATTACCATATAAAATAAATAATTAACAACAAAATAGCCTTCATTTTAAATATTGTTTTAATATATATTTCAAGGAATCACAAAATAATTCTCTGCAAGACTAATAAAACAGAAGATAGCATAATTACAAACAACAAACAAACCCGTATATGCATAGATAAAAGAGCCACAAATACATATCTGTTAAAGCAGCCACTCGAACTTGCTTCTACAATGACGTTGATTAAAACGCAAGTGCTAGTTGAGGTAAATAACTACGCCTATAATATCTCCAGTAATTTGGGAGCTATTAATTCTCGAACGATTTCCTTAAATTATCGAGTGGCCGAAGGGGTCAAACAATCCAATTCGCTCAATAAAACCGACAATTATTCTCATGCCCAAGGGAAAACTAAAATATCCGAACTTGTGTTATAGAAGTCGAAGGACCTAATTATCAAAGGGTTTAAGAGTTGAAAAAATATATTTGAAGTGGCATACGCGTCGAGGTTCAACATTTCGGACAAAATACAATGACTTGCATATTCGCAAGTAAAAGAATAGAAAAATCGAAAACAAATTGTAACAACTTCTGGATGCTTCAACGTGAATTAATCCATAATGTAAAACCACCTTGTGTCCAACGAAAATAAAATAATACGACGAATAAAACATGTTTATACTGAATCGAAGACGGAATTCGATAGTGGATATTTCAGATTTTATTAACTGTGGGTTAAAAGACTGAGAAGAAAGTATTTAGAGCACACCGATGGGAAGCTATTCACCTATATGGTTTCTACTTGTCTGAAATGGTTTCAAAAGTCGAACAATTTGGCACTTCAAACAGTTGTGGACAACTACCCATCGTAAGGTTTCTGCCTTTTCAATTAGCAACTATTGAATGCCTTCTTGGCAGCATTTCGTGGTCATTTAAAAGGCCATTATTATACTTTTCAATGCGACAATATGAACTTAAAATAAGAATGAAAATTTTTTAAATTCCAAAACTGGAGTGACGCTTCGATTCCAAGGGGCTTGGTTAACTTAAGTTTAATTGCTTAACTGTCGAAGAGAACTTCAATTGGCTTTTGGGGTGAAAACAAATTTAGGTTTACTAGAAATATAAATCCACAAAAAAGTGAAATTTCAACAAAATTATTATTATTAAAACTACAAAAGTAAATATTACCAAGTCACTATCCAACCTATATAACACAACCTACAAAAGTTAACGATTGCAATTTACTTGCAAATCTATCAAAACCGACTAAAACAGAACGTGTCTTCATTTTCATTCAAAAGCAGAAGAATCTTCTTCGATCAATAACGCCCCCAATGACTATTAGAAGTAAAAGCTTTTTTTTTTTTGACATCTGAAAAAAATACGGAAATGAATAAGGACTAACAAAGGCCTCATCTTTACTCCCACGTTCCCCTCTGTCCCGCCTACGTCGCCCGCCTTCCCGTTCGCCAAAAAATCACCTTCGGAAATGAAGCTGAGAATGGAAAACGTCAAAAAAAAAAATGCCAAACATCCGCCAATGGGCAAAGAAATTTCCAATGCTCGGTCGTGATAAGTGATCGGCCAGATAAAACTTGATTTCAACCGACAGAAAAAAAAGGCAATTCGAAAGAACGAGCAGTGTTGCTGAAAGCATCTGCAAGGCCACAGACAAACTCCACGTCTGCTCAAATCAGCAAATGCGGCAAAAATTACATTAAAGCAAACAAACGCGGAATGTGATAAAAAATTTCGTCTATTTTTACCCGCGACTAAATTCGAACCTCTCTAATCCGGAATTCCGTGGTCCGGAAAACATCCCTGCAACGGCTCAAGAAAGAATTTTTTAAATGTTAAAAACGTCCTTAAAACGTAAAAACTGTCCGTCTGATCTAACGTAATATAGAGACATAACTATTTCTTATATTATTTTGTTTTCTCATGCTTTATTTATTGATACATCCTTGCGTTAAAGATATAAAATTATGGCTTAGGTAGTGGGTACAGGAACAGTCCTGTACTTACTATGTAAGTCCTTAGTACGGAAATCCTCCAGTACCGAGCTTTACAAATTAAAGAGTTTCAACTATGCTAGAAAATATGTATAGTAATTACATGTCAAATCACCTACAATATTTTTCGCACTCGACGAGAAATATTCCTTTTGTTGATTTAAAAAAGTGAGAGGCGAGATCTTCTACACTCTAAAAACTGAAAATTCTTGTTCTCTGAGGACAATGACTGAATAAATTATTAATAAGAAAGAAACACGCAGGATTAAAAACAGATATAGAGTTATTACGGCTCATTTATTGTTTCCAATCGCCCTGCAGAGGATGTCGTTGTTGTTGAACGACCTTGCTCCAGTGAGCAAGAAGATTAAAATAAATGCATTGGAAAAACCTTGCAGGCCTTAATAATATTCTCGCGGTCCGCGGATGGCTCGTGGCTTCGTTAAACCGAGGATTACCATGTCAAGGATCAAGTGTTAAGAAATATACCAACACATCAGAAATCTCATGTTTATGATACCTAACATTAGAAAAGTCGTTGATCAGATAAAAACTAAATAGTGAAATATTTTTCTTTCAGTTACAAAATTCTTAGAGAACATTGGTTTTAAAATAGCGTTGTTGTAAGAAATTTAAAAGTTTTCAACATTCGAGTCCAAAAATTATTTTTAAAACGCAAGCAAGTAAACGAAACGTTAACTTAAAAAGAAATCAGCTATTCGAAACTATACACTATACCAACTAAATATCTACTTGAAAAATAAATAAATGCTTTCCGTGATTTCATTATAATTCTAATTCGTCGCTGCCAAAATTTTTCTGCTTCTTACAGATTAAACACGCCAATATGATGATAATAATACTAAACAAACTTCAAAATTTTTTAATAATTTCTGCTGCAATTGTATCACACAATTATTGAAAGAAAACATAAGAAATAAAAAATACAGAAACTCCTAATGACAAGCATTGCAACGCATTTACCTCACTATCATATTTATTTCTTGTGAAATTATCGTGACTGAAAACTAGTGACTGCTTTCGCCCAACACGGCAAAGGTTTTGGCGAAATAATATCTTTACAACCGCGGTTTACAATAGCCGCACAAAATTTGGAGGTTATAAATAATGCAAAATCACAAAAATCATAGCGAGCAAATGATTAAAACGGTAAGTTTTCAACAAAATATGACTGCCAAGTTTAACTCGAATATTTCCTTCTTTTCGGAGGACACCAAGCAAGAATACCTGAAAAGAAAATGAGCTACCACCGATTGATTTGAATGTAGAAGACAATATGATAGCCGTGGTAGCAATACCAACTTCTCGACAACATTTCATTTCAAATCCCAATCTTTCGTGGGCATTGGATCAGCACAGAAACAACCTCAATAACAAACAAGATGTCTCAACGGCCTCTTGTTTTACAAACAGAACAATTCCAAGTACCCCTGAGCTGAGCATTGAAATCTTTTAGCGAACGCGATCAATCCTAAACCAACACACCACTCAAACCTTCCCATTGACACCCCCCCAAAAACAACCAACCCCCCCACCCAATAAGAATATATATACCTGCCGAACACCTACAAGATCACTAATCCTCCCTCCATCCAGCAACGTAAACAACGCGAGAGAGAAAAACCGGGAGGGCAAGTACCTACACGCCGGGCTCTCCGAGAAAGAGCGAGAGAGCGCGTGCTATGGGTCTTCGGCGGAGACCAGAGGCTTTCCCAAGGGCGTGGGACTGGGGATAGCCGCCGCTGCACTGCAGAAGGGTCCCGTGCGAGAGAGATGCGTAGACGAGCGAGAAAGAGAGGGGAAAGAGGAGAGGGGAAGAGGGAGGAATGTGCGGAGTGTTTTGGTGAGCCAACTCCCTGTGCCGTCAGCTGTTCCGGAGAGAGGGGAAAGGGGGGGAGGGGGAAGTCGGAGGAAGGGGGGAGAGGTGCGTCGTGAAGGGGAAGGGGAAGGCGTAGGAGAGGAGGGGGAGAGGATAGAGGGAGAGGATTGGGGCGGGGATAGAGTAAAAGAGGGGAAGGCGAGAGAGGGAAAGGAGGGGAGGTGAGTGTGGATTCGGAGAGGGAAGGGGGCGTAAGGTAGAGAGAGAGAGGGGAGGAAGGGATGAATGACTTAGTTTTAAAGAGAGCGGGCGGAGAGCGCCGAAGACGCGGATTGGTCACGTGGGCGCCACGAGAGAGGTGCCGGCGACGGCGCCAAGCCAAAAAAAAAATTCGCGAGGAAAATTTGAAAACGTTAAGCGAGAAAACAGACGCACAATCGCACTCTCGTTGCGTTCCGGCAGCAGTATTTTATAGCAATTTCTTCTGGATTTAACAACTGTTTACTTTTACTTGACTCGGATAATATATTATAATGATGCAATTTTACCATAACGATCTTCTATTGACTCAATCCATTGTTCCATCCAAGCCCCGTGCAAAATATTTAAATAAATGAAAGATTAGCCATATTTCCACATGTCAGAGCCTGCGATAAGACCACGCAAAAAAGGGCTTTGATTTTACCACAGAGAAGGTAAATATTTTCGCTATGTCTAATATATGAATCCATTTAAAAATTCGCCATTAAATCTATTATAAATATATGGCTAAAGAAAAATAAGCAATCATAATAAAAACCCAATTGATTCACCCGCTATCTCAGCCACTTGCTACAACCATCCATACTCACTCTTTTTGTAGTGCAAAAAAATATAGTTAATTTCCAAACAAATTTTCAATTAAATTATTCCTTCGGCTGCATTAAGGGGTAAAGCATACTCATTACCTTACATTTATTTAAGCTGAATGGGAATTGTAGATGATAAGTGTACACATAGATTTTTGACTTTCTCATCAATAATCCAGAGTATACACTCAAGAGCGGTAACTAGGCGAATTTAAAGTAGACGTCGGTAAATCATAAAAAAACATGTCCAATAAATCAAACGCTTCTCTACTCCTACATATAACTGGTCAATTTAAATTAGATAAATCCACTCGGAAATAGAGAGTCAAGCTCTTAAATATTTTACATAGCCTACAAATAATACTGCTATTAATAGGTATTGCCTCAAAAGAGGAAAAATAGCAATGAATATCGGTATCGACTCAAATTTAATCTGAAACAACTTCCACTCAGAGACCTGAGAATTTCACTTACAATCTTTAGATTCGAGGCCAGAATATGAAAACGTATTATAGAATGGATCCAGAAGACAATTTTCGGATAAAATATCACATGTTGACTTATTAGCCTTTTTCAAAAGAGATTTTTAAAAAAACCGAAAATAAAACATATAAGAACCACAAAGACAAATCAAGTGGGACGTTGCAAAGCACTAACGCACAAATTATCCGATAATTCAAAATTACAGCCCCAGCAAAAATAATTTCAAGGTTCTAAAGAAATAGAGCGGATTATTCTGTCAAAAACAAGTAAGCAAAAACTTATAAAGAAAAGATAAGCCACAAAAATCGATATGCTTCCACCATAACACATTTTTCACGATACACGCTAGATACCACGGAAAATCATAACAACCCGCCAGAATTCTCCGAGATAAGTAATCGGTCGGTGACCTATCGCAAAAACCGACCATATGAGCTTCTATTCATACCGAATCCTATAATTAAAATAAAACGAATTAAGAAGTTACTACCTTTTAAATGTTGCAAGCCCCGACGAGTTTGTCAGCGCGAGCGACGCCTGACCGTGAGGATTGACCGACAAGGACAGCGCTAGTTAAGACACCGTAACATAACGGGTACGTACACGCATTGTACAAAAACGTCAGTGAACTCTAGTTATCCACAGTGCAACGTCCTGTTAAAAAAAAAAGGACGACTACTACGTTGCAAGGAAATGTATTCGACATTAATAACACCGCTTCTCAAAACTTCAAAATTTCCAATAAATCGATACAGCCGTAACTATCTTAATTGGCAATTCCGATAATCTGAGGAAGATAATTTCTCGTTACCATTTAGATTTGATGTTTCGTTATTCGATTATTCTTCTACTATGGCTCCACTTATAGAGATTGGATTATTTCAAATAATCGAAGTTAAAAGTTTCATTGATCGACCTTTCCTTATCGAATTGTCGATATATCGAATATATTTTTCCTTGAAGCACATCTTGCATAAGTGGTTTTCAAACTTTTTCTGTCTGCGTCACCCTATGTTCGGTTCATTCTGTCATGCGTCACCCCGTTTACAATATCTTCAAGTCACGTTTAAAGATAAACTGGACTTTCTTTGCTACATACAGATAAAATTCTGACATTTAAGTAAGCACGGGCGTTTATTCTCCTGGTTTTATTTATGTTTATAAGTCAGAATATGATACATTGAATTTATCAAATGTTCGCGTAGCCCCTCAACAACAGTCACGTCATCCTGAGGTGTCATGCTGCCCCGGCTGAGAACCACTGTCTTATACATTAATTATTCGATTAGTCCATGTTAAACAACTCAATTTACTTAACTCGAACAATACAGATTCGAGATTATCCTACGCAAATGCTTAAAAATAACATGTTTTATGCGTCCACGTCATAGTTTGGTGGCATGAAAACTTTCCGAGTAAAAAACACGAAGGTTTCGATAAGAAAAAGAATTTTCCTGAAAAGTTACCGCGAATAGACTTTTGACACGCGGCACTCCTCTTAAGTGACTAAAATGCGATGATCTGGAGGATAAAACTTCGCCGACAAGATGTCACGGCACATCGGAACATATCATTAATTCCCGCGAGATGATGAGTTGGGAAACACACGCTCGATCGGTATGCGAGTACAGACCGACAGGAGAGAGAGAAGAAAAAAATGTCGCGATATACGATCGAAAGAGCGACGTCCTGATGCGCTTGAAGGTGCTCCCTACGCCGTGCGAGTATCCTCCTCTTTCCTCTCTGGAGGCATCATATCTTTAAATATCACCGCCGGGTGAGAAAGGAAAAGATAGTGATTCACGGACCGGTCCCTGACCAAGAAATATGGTGGCCATAAGTCGCGACCAGAGCACTCCGGGGAAAAGCAAAATGTCTACATCAATTCTCCAAACTTGAAGGCGAATGCTTCGAAGAGGCGAGATTCCCGACCCACACGCCACGAAAGAGGCAAGAAAACGCTCGCAAAAAAACCCACGTTTCGCCGACATTTTCTCTCTCTCTCTCTTTTTTAAAGACGCTACCGAATGGCGCTTTTGGTAAGGACGAGTCGAGGAAGCGCGCATAATAATTCCCAACAAACGAAACCAAACCTTCAGGACTCACCAAAACCGAGGAGAGAACGAGCATTTTCGCATTTAATATGCCAAATATCCCCGCGAGACAACACCCACGCGTAAAATTTAGCGATCTTTCGCGAAACGCGTCCGTCTCGCGTGCAAACCTTTACCGGAAAGGTAACGCGAGGGAGCGGCCAAACGGCTTTAAAAATTTTTAACGCCACTTAATATAATCTCGTAAAACTTTTTTCTCGTCTTTTTTTTTTTTACGACCACACTTTTTCTTAGGAAATAAAACCGCGTCGTTCGGAAAGTAATAATTCTCCTCGATTCATCGCGCCAAAAACCACACCAGATTTTCCTGCTTCGAATAAACAACCCAGCGAAAATACTCCAGAGGCGCGGCGGTCGGAAAAAAAACAAAATGAAACACCGAGGGGGAAAGAGATGCTTCATAAATCGAACATTAATTACCCCCCCCCCCCCCCGACTCCGACGAGTGAAACTCGCCCCCGCTTTGCAACGTCCACTCCTTCCATCCTCTGAAACGTCCCTTTTCCCGCCGCCGTCGAGATTAAGATAAATCCTCCGCGTCTAAGGATGTTCCTACCACCGACTCTCCCCTTTTATTCATCCACCTCGATCCGAGACGCCGCATACGGATCTGACACGCCGACATCTGTTACCTTTCCTAACCATAACCGATGACTCCAATAAACCTCAGCACGAGCCAAACTAAAAACTAACGAGATACGTCCAACTCGCGCAGCACCGAGATACGCCCGCGGGTGCCGATACTTTTCTTTAAGACGCGGATACGGCCATTATTTTCCGAACGCTATCTCCGGATCGCTGCGCATTCCACCACGATCCCCCATTTCCTCTCTAGCAATAAAAGACGGGGAAAGAAGAGGTCGGACTCAAAATACGCCACCGCGTAACCCCTTTTCTCGGGGAACTTCGGACCGACAAAACGGATGAGAGAATTTTTTAACGGGAGAGATTTCCAGCCTCAGATCCTATTCCGCATCTCTTTAAAAAAAAAAAAAAACCTTCCGCCGCCAACATTATTAAACGGATTAGACTCCGGCGGAAGATGTAACGATGGTTGCCGTGGAGACGGATACCTACGGGTCAGGCAAAGAGAGAGGGAGAGAACAATGGGAGAGATGAGCCGCTGGGAGGAAACATGAATCACTGACAGATTTATACGCTAGGGGTCGATCCACTGGGAAAGACGCCTTGTTAGCTCCAAAACGCTTCGTCTGCGGCGACAGAGCTGCAATACAGGATAGGGACGCCGATAACATCCGAGAATACCCCGTCGGATATAATTGTTTATATTATCTGCTGCGCTAAGTCCAAGAGGGGGTTGGGAATGTGGCGCTTAATATTCATCGCAGGTGAAATTTTCGATATTTATAGCGTAAAGGCTGCGTTTTAAAATGATAAAATGCTGCATAAATCTCTTTCATTTCCTTCATGCTTATCTCTGGATATGTTAAGAGAAATACATTACCGAGAAAATTCTATCTGTGAAAAACGTCGTTCCCTTGCGAGAAATCGTTTTTCATCCATCCATTTTGTTTTATATTAAATACAATTAAGTGTCGTGCAAATAAACTAACGACGTCTTCCTATATTTCAGCGAAATAACTTTAGAGATAATGTTGAATACCTCAAACTTATAATAAAATGGCTGACATGTTGACAAAGTAAAACGTAAATTATTTACATTTACTGCAATGCTATCGTATATCAAAACGGCACTAAGTTCACTAAAGTATTAAACAAAACACATTTACTTGAATATTTCTCAATAATATATATTCGTTGTCGAAACATTCCTCTAACCAATATTTTCAAACAAACATTTCGCAATAAAAAATGAGCGATTCAAACATGAAGTTTCAACTACACCAAACGTCTTGCATCTAACACATGGTATATGCATAAAGTGAGCAACCGTACTGATTTATTCAGTACTAATTTTCAGTATGCTTTAATGATCAACTTTCTGTACTGATTTTACGACTGTTATAAATCCTTATTTGGTATATTGTCCCAATTCGAAATACAGCCGACGCCCGAGATTCCCATTAAAGTACATGTTATTATTGGGAGATACGTTCCAGCATCTCGGAAGAAAATTACTGAGTTCCATCTCATATTACATAAAGTTAAAATAACATTACTAAAGTGCTAAGAAAACAATATTAAATCATTAAAATGCATAAAATAATTGAAGACTTACGGGACTTGGTTTATTAACTGAGAATTTGTAAAAAGTTTGTTGGAAGAAGAGGAGCTGTTGGCTAGGGGAATGGATAAAATAGTTTCAACCCTTCAGCTCCAATAATATTTTTTTCTTAGAAAACGTAATGAGGGAAAACTAGACATCCTTAACCGCAGTGACGCCTGCTGATACGAGCACAAACGATGAAAATGAACTATCATGAATTTCTCTTTCGCTCGAAATTACTTTTTGATCAAGTTTTTCTTCCCGTAAATTTTATTTCAATTTCCTTTAAACAAATATGAAGAAAGAAAACTAGCTCACCATAGTTCTGTGAAAAAATCGGCTGAGAGAGAGTATGCGACCCCGAAATGAATGCAAAGGGTACTCCCCAAAGATTTCATTCGTCCTTCTGTTTGTAAACAAGAAACATGTTCTGACAGCAAAAGAAATCTAATAAGCGAAGACTATAAAGATAAATTGTTGGTCTGCTTGCAGGTAAAGATATGGGAGTTAGCTGATGGACATAACCCAAACATTAGAATTAGCGTCATTAAAAATTCATCGGTAGATGCTTTTATAAGTACACTCTAAAAATACTCCTTTTTATTTCATGGAGAATTCGATTGGTTCTTCGAACGGAATCACAGAAACTTATGTAACTATATGTAGTTCCAAATACGGCCGATCGGCTAGGTCGAATAAGCGAGCTTCGACCAGTCGAAAGTCGAGCTGGGGTTATAATGTAGTACAACGGTCGAATTCTCGAGATTGTCGAATGTAGAACTGTCGAATCTCGGGCGTCGCCTGTACTCGATTTTTGTCCGTATCATTTTAAACGTTTTCGTACCTATTTAGGTAGTTTAAAATACCTAGTGATAGGCTGAATTTTTATCATAGAATTTTCGCAAAAACCAACACAATATTTCTACAGATTGCAAAGTTGATACTCGGCACTTTAGATAAAGAATTTTGTACTGATTTTCCATAATTATCCCGATTGTATTTTTCACGGGCAAAATATGCCAAATATACTGTTTTGTTCTTGAAAAACAATAGCCACTTTTTATATGCAACTTACGAATACAGCCATAAAAAAGCTAAACAAAACGGCTAAGCGTTTCAGCAAGTATCTTAGCACTACAGAGTTAACATTTACATCAGCTATCGAGAATTTCTACGCAAAAAACGAACTGATCGCCAGGATTTCGAGAGGATTAGATTCGACAGATCATGCGGAAGAAAACTGAAAACAGTACAGCATCAATAAAACAAAAAAATAATAAGATTAAAACTAGAGACAACGCCGAATGAGGCTGCACCAAAAATTTCGTCCAAAAATCGAAAAATAAATCGAATATACCCTCGAACACGGGACCACGTTCGGGAAGCAAACTGCGCGATAAATTTCAACGAGGGGAAACTCGTGAGAAAATGATGCTCTCGCGATGACGTCACCCCGAACGAACTCGAACCGTCCGAGTTTTCCCCGAACTGGATGCTCGGACTCCAATTTACTACGGCGGAAGCGGAACTCGGTGCATGACAGCGGCCGCAGGAATGCGTGAGAGGAAAAGGGAGGAGAGGACCGTGCACGCGTCCAAATGAGCGCATACATTGCGAGCACCAGGAAACGGCACGTTCCCTCGCGTTGATAGCTACGCCGCTCTCCAGTTGCTCCTCCGGAGGTTTTTTTTATCGTGGTGTGAAAGGGGGCGAACATTACGCCGAAAGGATTTAAAACGAACGATGAGGGAAGAGGGACGGAAAATATTTTCCAGGCCAAAAAGCGAAATACTGCGCGCATTATTTAATTTCGATAATCGTTTAAGGATAATTTAGTTAAAATAAACGCAACTTGCCTCCATCTTACCTACGAAATTAACTAATCGATTATTCAATACAGTAAAACCTCACTAATTCGGACTAATAGGGGGGGAAGAGGTAGTCCGAATTAGCGAAAAGTCCGAATTATAGAATATAATTATGTATTTTCAAGTCGTAGTTCACAAAACAAGCAAATTTATTCACAATCCAGCAACGTATGTTAAAAATCACATTTTCTCATACGAAGGTTATTCACATATCATATTTGATTTTTTATCACGAAAAACTGTTACATTACCTTTATGTCTCTAATAGAAAATGCGTTACTTTATTGCTCAAACAAAATTGAACACAGAATTCGAATCGAATAAACACAATACCATTTTTTAAACAATACACTTTAATTAACGTGTCACGTTAATAACTTCAAATTTAAGCAATCTAGGCGGACCCTCCCCAAACTTATTGTCTTTTTTGAAGAAATCGGAAACTTTCTATTGTATCACCGTTTCATAACGACGTTCTTCTCTCAGAGCGTAAAAATTCTTTCTAACTACTTGTCAGAATTAGCAAATTTAATAAGAGTACCGAGACAGCTTTTGGCTTCGTGTAATTTAACTTTTTTTCTTTACTTTCTTCGTCACTTCCCACTTCCCCTACAGAAGGCAGTCCGAATTATAGAAGATCGGAATTACTGAGGTTTTACTGTATTTTAAACCAGGAATAGCGACAGCATGCACAGAAAAAACCGCCCACACATGCACGCATGTAAATCACAAATAAGTACCATTAAAAATGTGGCAATATCAAAGCTAACATCCAAAATCCATCACTTCCGAGAGCTTTACAAGTATAAAAATTTAATCTTTGAGCAAAAATTCAACCCAAACTGAAATCCCAAGAAGCAAAAACGAATATTACATCATCAGTAATTGCGGTTAATGCCAACCATTTCACGGTAACCAGTACCAACTTACAGAAATCGACAACCTATAATCTGATCGACAACCTATAATCTGAAATTTCGACAATTAAAATACTCCAACATAAATTTGATTAACCTACACTTCTTTATGTTGATTGCCAACGAACTATCCTAGATGATGGGGTCAAAATACACAGCAAAATAAACCATGGTGAAGGGGTACGGAACATTTCAACGAAATTGATCCCTTTGGTATCTCACATACGGAGAAAATTCCCCTACCTACAGCGCCGTTTCTTGAAGGATTACCTTTTCATAAAGTTTCAAAGAGTTCGACTTCCAAAGAATTACCGTAAAAAATCAATAAAATGATATATATAATGACGCAATTCGGTGTCGGCAGCAAAAAAAAAACTTTTCATCTCAAGGCCTGGATCCCTGGAATCTTTACAAATTTCATTCTAAACGCAGGATCAACGGCTAGTAAATTACGAAACTTGTACAATTCTCTACTATCCGTGATGGAGGCCGTCGTTTTTATATCAGATGGAACGAACTTTTAGATGAAACACTTTATAGAGCGCCAAGCTAAAGGAAACCATTAATTGAAATACTGAAGGTAAATCTTATTTGAAAAAAGAAAACATTATGGAGTGGATAATGCTATTTATATATGGAAGCGACAGATAAAACGTTCGAATAAATCATTATAACGCAATCTAATAAAAAAATTTAACGACAGACGTCAATTGACGTCTGTCTGTATTTTTAAATATACTTGAATAGCATTTCATTATGGAGCAATTTTTTTCGTATTATCAACGCAGTTTCTCAAGTTTAACATTATTTTTTCGAGTCGTGTGCTCATAATAAATGCAATCCTTCAATGCTGATTACTTACAATTCAGTATACGTGAATTTATTTCAGGTTATTTTCAGAATATCTCATGAACGCAACAATTAATTTTATTTTAACACTAACTCACCTCATGACAATTTTAAAAAATCGGTACAATACATATTGTGCAAACTTCCTTATAGACTAATGCGTCGTTTAGTTATTTTTTGAAAAAATATGAACTATGTAATAATTATGAACATCAACTTAACTATACGAAATTTGATCAAAATCGCATGAGCAAGTTTTTATAAAATCCAATTGTCATTATAGTTTACGAAGAATAAACTAGCCTTATATTCATTTTTGATAAATATGAACTATGTAGTATTATTGCAGACGTAAACTCTAGTATCTGTACGAAATTTGATCAAAATAATTGGAGCAGTTTTTGAGAAAATCGTTTTGTTGTTAAAATTGCCTAGAATAATCTGCCCTTAATTATTGTGCAATGTCCACCATTTCTTCTTAGTTTCTCTTATGTATGATAAAATGCTTAAGTACGAGATTTCATTCACTTTCACTTTACCACTTACAATTAGTCTCTAGAGCAGCGAACAGACAGACGGCATGGCGAAAATCACTTTTTCGGACTCAGGCAAATCTAAGACGTATATTTCCATCGAAATCTCGTGATCGAAGTCTTTTGCGATTACAATACTTTCTCAGTATACTACCTATATGAAAAAGCAAAGATACCAGTCACGTACCCCCATCACCGTAAAACCTCTAGAAAAACACGAAAGTTTATACATAATTTATAATTAGACAAATAACGAAAGTCACGTTAAACGTGAAATGCCTTTGCTTCAATCTGTCTAGATTCATGAAAGGCTAAAATAAATGAAGATTACGTCCTAGATGAGGTTTGAGCCGAGAGGAAAATTAGCTTGTCCTAAATAAACCCCGCAGCAAGGACGAATACGACGCGAGCGTACAGTATTAAACCCCGTTACCTTTAAAAACCATCTCGATTTACAATAGAATCACCTCGCGCGCCGAGGGTGGTGCAACGTACGCCTTTGCCGTAAATCGGCAGGTAAGGCCTACAAAAGAAACGCACCAATTTCCACCGCTAACAGGGCCAAAAAGTTTATTCGTTACGGCAAACTAGAACTGCACACAAGACAGCAGCACGCTTTCGAAACGCATCGAACGACTGCATCGATTTCAAGGTTGTGGCTGATCACACGACCCCAAGAAGCGAAGAGACCGGGGGCAGGCAATGACTGCACGGTTCGCTCCACGAAAAGGGGGCACGCAGCAAACAAGACGACTTTTTTTTTCTCTTACAAGGCTTCCAACAATTCCCCATTTGCGGCAGCATATGGTCTCTCCCACTCGATTAAGTAAGAAAAAAAAGAGGATAAGAGAGTGCGAGTGATAGAAAAGAAAACGCGAAAGAAGAACGAGTGGAACGAGTAAAGAGAATAGAAGGAGAGAGAAAGACACGAGACGGCCGTCCTTACCCCTCTCCTCTCCTCATCTCCCGCCTTTTCCAACTCGGTCCCGCCACCCAACCCGGCCTCTGGTATTTTTCCAATCCCCCGTGCCGAGGCGAGCGTAGCAGTCGCCGCTGTCGCTAGGGCGGCAGCACGAGTATCACCTGCCTTTCCTTCTCTCTCTCTTTCTCTCTCGCTCCCCCTCTTTTTGCCCTCTTCCCCTCACCTTACCGAAACCAACCGCCTACCCAGCCGCACACCCACCCCAACTCCCGAACGAGCCGCGTCGTCCCCTCTCCCTACCGAGTTTCCCGCTACAGCTTAGCCTTGTGAAGAGTGCGCGATACGGGAGGGAGGGGGTTCACCGACCCACATCCTTCCCACACCAGCCAGCCTTGTTTCTTCTCCCTACCTCCCTACTCCTCCTATGTTTCCCCAACTCGTCCAAGAAAGAGAAGGATAGGCTACCCTCTCCCCTTTTGCAGCCTATGTGAATAGGGTTCGTAAGAGAGTGAGAAAAAATGGACGGAAATAGGAGTCGTAGATAAGCATGGATAAAGCGGCGAGAGAGGAAAAAGGGTGGCCTCTGGGACATTATATGCAAGAAGAGAGGGCGGCCGAAGAAAGTGGAGATGTTAGGTTAAAAGCAAACAACTCCCTTTGCTCTTCATACCGGGCGCCTCACTTTTTCTCGACCTATTACGATAGACTCGCTTCGCTGCACATCCACTGCATGGAAATTTTTCGCCGGAACATACAACAGACTTCCCCACCGCTTTTGTGTGTTTTACGGCTCTGCCACCAAAGAAGAGTGGCAGCTCATGTCAAGAAGATGGCTGCCCGCAAGCCCGACTCCTTCCTGCCCTCCTCCCACCCCACTTACATCCTCCACTCGTCACACTAAGTGCGAGCAAGAGGCAGGGACGTTATCTTATTAAACAGGTTAAAGTCCACGCCCGCGCCTTCATCAAGAATGAACAACAGCTAAGAAAAAGGAACTCCCTTCGCCAACCGCTACACATCAATCGACCGCGACGCGAAGGGTGTCGAGGATAATCTTACCCAATTAGCGACAGAGTACGGCCCTAATGCTCACAGCCCGAAACTAATTACTAAATAAAATAATACGAAGCTATCCGGTAAACTATCAACATATTAGTTCTAATTAGTCAAAAAGCGGAAAACCTCAGAAAAACGAATTAAATAGAATCAAACGTTGCGCCGGAAATTCGCAAGTGTTAAAATTTAGACTAATCTAATGGATAGGCGTCGAATCGAAACAAAAATTTCGCATTTCAACCACATATAAGATTGCGAAAAGTAAAGGAGGTGACCTAAAAATAGACATCTAAAAATTAACTAGAAATTTGGAAACATCGAGGATGACCCAACTCGATAATAGTGATAGCGGGAGCGAGAGAATGGGAGAGAGAGAGAGAGAAAACGGAAAGGCCGTCACTTCATTCATGGATCCACCTCACACATCTAACCTCCCCCCCCCTCTCTCCATCCAGCCTCTCCTCCCCCGTGTCCTTCCTGCCCCGTTCCACCCCCTCCATCGGACGCTTCTTTGTAACTCCCTTCCCCTCCTTGCGGAAGTTCCCCGCTTTCCCTACCGCCCTCATCTCCTCTCTCTCTGTGCCACGATAGGCTGCCACAGAATTCAGGCGAAAGGGTTAGGGAGGAATGTCGATGAAAAGAGGCCAGCGAACGTCGTAACATCCGCCCATAATCCAAGGCGGACCGCGAAAAACGGCCGATGGAAATATATACGCGCTTATGGATAAACCGCGAAGGGAAGGGAACTGGGGTGGCGGATGGGACCATGTGATATGAGAGAAGGCATGTGGGATAGACGCGCTCCTGACACTTATGCTGAAGACAGGGACCGGGTACCGTAGTTAAAAAAAGGAACTGCTTCCGACGGAGAACCATGCCCGGCACAGAATTGCGTGGCCGATAAAAATAAGACCCTTAAGCCTTCCTTTGAATTTGGGAAGAACCTATAAGATTTTTAATACGGTCAAGTTCAAGAGAATTTCCAACTTGTATACATGTCCGCCATCATTTGGTAAAATTATGAGTACTTTATAGAGTTTGGTGTTCTCTCATCTAGTATTTGAGTTTTATTAAATTTAACTTGTACGCAAGTGAAACATATTTGCTTCGGTTTTATAAAACTTTCGCTTTATTTTTAAAATTTCCATGCATTCAATGTAATTTTTTGTTTTTAAATGGAAAAGCATATTTAGGGGTAATTTAAATCGATCGAAAACAGAAAATGTATAATAGCAATAGCATAATTTTTTAACCACTATATAATTTGTATTAATGAAAATCCGACCTGATGAGCACTTTTTTATATTTTACTGATGCTTGTTTTGCTGACCAATACTACAAATATCCTTTAATCAATTAATATCTGAAAGGACATTTCGGTAGCAATATCTGTTCTGTTAACAAAAAATCGCAACCGCGAGATTTCAAAGACAATAATCACATACTATGATTTTTTTCTCAAATCATCCATTCATTTTGTTTTTCCATCGCCGAGAAAGGACACAGTTTCCGTACTAATTTAAACTTAACAAAACCCCTACCTATATAACGGGCAACGCAATAACACTTGGCTGAAAGTAAAACTAGTGAGCCAACTTTCAGGAGTTACGCGGGTCTCGCAAACGAGTTAACCAGCCACCATGATGAGAAGCGGAACCTTTGCATTAACCATCCACTGTCCTCAGACGCAGGAGCACCAATGTAAACAGCACCACTCTTCTTACAACAGAAAAGACCATTTATCTGGATTTCTAAAGATAGAACTCCAGAAGTTGACGCGCTTTCATCCATCTATAAGGGCTTTCAGTTTTACACGAGTCGGTCGGTCTGAGAGATTCCAAAAGAAGCGCTCTCCCGAAATAGCGAAGCCCAAGTGCTATGTTACAAATATTGACAGCTCACCGCCGTTTATTCAATCGATACGTTTACGTTTACACTTTAATTCGTCCGAAATCTTAATGTCACCTATTAAATAATGGATGAAAAACAATGTCCTTCTTTCTGCGCACAATTTCAAAAATGCCTTACTCGGAGGCGGATTACCGATGAGATAAACGTGTTCTACCTTTTATTTCTATAGCTCATAAACCACCGTTACCGACCTTTTATAATGGACGTAATAACAACAACAAAGACGGTCACAACTATGGTCTCGGAAGGATTCGAACCCGCAACCCTTGCATTGGAAGCCAGTAGTGCTTAAACACTACTGAAGCCGGCTGTATCGTCGCGACGAAAACCAGCCATTAAAAATTGAAAAAAAAACGAACAAATAAATTATTCGTAAAAAGGAAAGAAAAAAACGATCTGATACTTTTATGAGTACATATCTAACCTTTGACGTAATGGATCATAAGCGGGCTAAGAAATAAAAAATAGATTAAATCCGCAAACGCGAAACTCAAAAGTTCAGAAAAACCAAGTTCCTCACACACACACGAATATCTACAAGTAACTTATCTTAAAATTCCCCTCGTTTTCGCTTTAAAACCACAATTCGCTAACCGGGTACAAATCTAAAATTCCTCCAATCAGCTAGCATGGAAAGTTTCATTTGAACAATTTCTTTTACATTTCCCTCCAAGAAACGTGGTATAACAAAATTTCTAATCGACGGAATTCAATTATTTCCGAAAATCTACTCAAAAATTTTTTCTGAAAAAATAATTAATCCGAATAATTGCATAAATTAATACAAGGAGAAAAAGGTGTACGCCATCGTTAACTAATAACTCCGTCGTATTAAGACAAATGAACATAGAGCCAGAAGAAAAACATGAAACGTAGAAGTACCTCGGAGCAACGGGAAACACCCATACCGATACAAAAGAGCAATAAAATAGCATATAAAAACTCCGCGGTAACTTTTAAACGTAAAGAAACCCCACGTCTTAAGCATGAAAATACGACATCTCGAGAAAGCTACTGCTACTCTTTCACGCACGCCATCCAAGAAACAGTCATACGTGACGAAAGTGTTTAACTATTGTGCGTTTAAAATATCCGCGGTAGAGAGAGAGGGAAAGGAATCGAGACGAAGTGAAAACAGTAATATCTGCCTCTCCTTCGCCCCCCCCCCCTCCCCCCCTCGGACATCCTCGGCAACCAACCACGACCCCCCAGCATGCACGATTCACAACTTATTTCTGTTCTAGGCCACTCGGGAAGGAAGAAGACCTTGCTACCACGACGCCTCAGATACAGGGAAGATATTTCAGGAAACGACTAACGAGGAATCCTCAGAAATTTGAACGGTATGCAGATTCGAGTTTGGCCGCGGACGGAGAATTTTCGCGGAATCGTGTATCCGCGAAACTGCGTTCCAGCGATGACGAATGCCCCTCCCCCATGTGACTAAATTCCTCGCCTGAAGATCGACACGGTTGAAACAAATAAAAATCCAAGGAATTTGGCTGAATTTTGTGGTAATTGACATTCATATTAACGAAGAAAAATAACTTATTGTTAGTTAAATTCCACAATTTTTTATTTCACGACCGGTTTCTCTAAATAACTAGAAAAGTGCTTAAAATATCCTTTATATAATAGGTTGACGGAGGGGAGGAAAGCAAAGGAGGGGGGAGAAAAAAAACAAACATGGGGTGGATGATGGAGGTTGGGGGTGGTAACCGTTAAGGACAATTTAATAGACCAACCAAAGGTGGCAAAGGAAGCGGTTGATAGGTGAAAGTGGTTGAAACTGTCCTGCATCGAACTGATTCCGAGGATTACGATTCGATGCATTTATTTTCGGGAAAAGGAATTATTAAATAAGGCAATTTAACATTTAGCACATAAAAGTTACATCCGACAGACGTCTCGAGTTGCTACCTATCCGGGTTTGCGCAAGACATCCGTGCTACGGGTCAAGTCATATCTCCGGGTCGGTGAGATTAAGAAATTTTATTTCAAATTATAAAACTATATCAGAGATGTCTCATGAAGAGTTGCCTAATTATGATAGTGTGAATAATAAATTCGACACAACTGAAAGTTGGCAACTACCAAATCTGTGTGTTTTGTTAGGTTAAGTGGGAATTCCAGCATTTGGCTAACAGCAATAGTGAAAGACTTACAGTATTTTGTGTATTTCTTTACATCTACATGATACCCTGCAAATCACCAGATTGGTGGGTGGCAGGGGGTGCAGCACACCAAAACCTACCTAATAACGTCTCTCGTGGGAATCACTCTCCTATTATGATCCCGTATGGTCCTTGGGAAAAACGAGCTCTGATATCGCTCGGTCCGACAGTCGATCTCTCGTATTTTATTCTCGTGATCGTGCCTTTCCATGTACGTAGGTGCCTCTAATATTCCTGAGACCTCCTCTAAGAGAACTTCCGGCCTAAATTTCTCCAGAAGCCTTAACCTAGCGCTAATTCTGCGATCCTCTACCGATATCCAATTCAACTCCTTCAAGAGTGATGTGACGCTTGATTTTTGCTCATATTTTTGCTTAACGAATCTGGCTGCTCTGCGTTTGATTCTTTCTAACTCAAGTATCTGTCCCTTTTCGTACGAATCCCATATGCTGGAAGCGTATTCGACCCGAGATCTGACCAATGATAAATAACACGTTTCTCGCACCTGTACTGTGCTACTTGTTACTATTCTGCCTACGAAGCCCAATTTCTTATTAGCTGCACCTACGATCCTCCGAATATGCATATTCCACGATAGATCACGACAAATGGTGACTCCTAAATATTTAACGTACTCCGCAGATTGGATATTCAATCTATCAATTCTGCACTCAAGAGTCTAATTCATTGTTCTTACTCTTCCAGAAACTCAATAGGGAACATTTGCTGTGATTAACTTCGATTTTCCAATCTTGACACCATGCTGAAAGGGTGTTTAAATCTTCCTGGAGCGATTTTTGGTCATCCTGGTTCATTATCTCCTTATATAAAACGGGGTTATCTGCGAAAAGTCTTATTTTGCAGCGAACTACCGAGCAGATATCGTTTATATATATCAAGAATAGTAGTGGGCCTATGACACTTCCCTGTGGAACACCTGATGCGACTTTTACCGGGTATGAAGAAGCTTTAAATAATTTAATGGATTTCAAATTCACTGCAATGCTCTCCACCATGTAACATTAATAGCGACGCCTGCAGATGAAGAACCTTAGGGTCAACGAGACCAAAATGTTTTATTTGAATAATCACGTGTTCCTTTGTAGCGAATAAACATTGTTCTTTAGCAGTGCAAAAATATTAAGAAGTCATTTCAATTATATAATTTATTATTTTAACAAACTTTTTTCCTAAAGATGGATAGTTACATAACAAAAACTTAATTACCGGGTAGGTATAACAAAAATGTTCTTTTCAATTTCCACTTTCTCCATAAGCAACGTATAAACTATTGCCACATTCCCGGGTTAGACCAAGAGTCTCCGGGGTTGGAGCAAATAGGCAGCAACTCTTCATACATCCCCCTGACCGGAACCAGCCCGCCAGGCGCACCCTTTCTAATTAGATTCCAACCCGACCCTACCCACACAATTCTCCCACTAATGAATCCGTAAATTATTCTACTTCTCTTCGTCCAACTCATAAGCCGCGCAGCAACTCCGAGATTTTTATACTCCGTATTACAATAAAGTCTTTTCTCTTGGGTTTATGCTTCCATTTTGTATGCTCAAAATTATCTTTAACCTTGGACCGCGATGAGTTAGGACCTTTCCCTATGAGGCTGGCGGTCTGAAAACGTTGCAGACCGATGACCGATTTTATTAATCGGAGACAACGCTTCCCTTCTACCAATGATTACAGGACAAAACACATTAACCTCTTCCAACCCACTATCTTCAATAAGAGAAAAGGCAAAGTTATCGCTTTAAAAAAATATATCTCTATATATTATAAAATCGTAATGGTCATCATGATGTGTAACGCTCTAATTTTGTGAATAAGTCGATTAGAAATAAACTTGGAAGCCTGAAATTTCTCAGGATTTCAGTGATGATGAATCTCTACGTCATGACTAAAAAATTCGAAAAAGGTCACGGATTCGACTCCAGAGGATGGATGTAGTTTCCCATAAGATAACACGTAATAAAACAAATTTTAAAAATTTTTTAGGGAATACACTTTTTGTGAATTAAAATGCATTCAAAAGCAAAAAATTATTTTTTTCTAGTTAAATACTGTTATTGAAAAATTTGTATGCTTCATAAAAGTGGATGGCTTATTGTGGGAAAAGATACTGGTATAATAGAAGAAATTGGTTGGTTGATAAAAAAGCCAACCAACTAATTTCTTCTATTATACCAGTATCATTTCCCACAATAAGCCATCCACTTTTATGAAGCATACAAATTTTTCAATAACAATATTTATCTAGAAAAAAAATATTTTTTGCTTTTGAGTGCATTTTAATTCACATAAAAGCGTATTCTCTAAATTTTTTTAATTTGTTTTATTTTATACTTTTTAGTTTTTTTATTAAAATTATCTAATATTATTATAAAATATTCTTTAATAAAAAATAGCCAAAATTCGATATTTTGAAAATTTTCAATTTAGAAAGAAGTGAGTTGGCAACCCTAAATGTTGATGACAAACAAGATCCAAGTGAAAATCAATAAAAGTGTAGCCAAAATTCGATTTGTTTTGAAAATGTTCAATTTAGAAGTGAGTTGGCAACCCTAAATGTTGGTGACAAAGATCCAAGTGAAAATCAATAAACGTTGGTGACAAACAAGATCCAAATGAAACAAGATCCAAGTGAAAATCAATAAAAGTGTATAAAAATCACCTTTTTTGGTTTGAGAGCTCTCTTTAAAACATCTTAAAATTAAGCTATCGGGACGAAATTTGCGCTAAAACACGCCAAAATGAATGAGGATTCTCATTCTTACCGTCGAATACTCAATCTCATTCGAATTCGCTCATATTTTGAATTTAATCGAGTTTTGGTAAATTTTTTAACTTTCAATAATAATGGGATTCCATGGTTATGGGTATTGTAGTCCTCGGAAATTTCCGTGCATATGCACTTAAATAAAGGCTTAAAGATCGAAAATAAGATTAAAACTTGCTCAAAATGACCGAAGATATGAATTTAATGCAAATAAATCGAACCCAGTATTCACGTTATCTTTTTTTATCTATATTACTAAAATCCTATTTCTGGTTGTCTATCTCTCTCTCTCTTTAACGCCCTATACCTCAGCCATTTTTGATCTCCGTGAGTTTCAGCCCTCTGGTTTATTTTTTATCGAGTTATTCAACTAATTTTCATAATTTGTTATTACAAACCAAACATACATCCCTTATAAAATATATTCATTAATCTCATATTCAAAACATAATCCCGTTAAACTAAACTAAATCCAATACGTACATGGTAGGAACGAAGAAACAGCGAGCAAAGGGTAGGGGAGGGGTGGGGGGGGGGGGGAGGGGGGGGGGTTGGCGAGTGTCAGAGAGCAGGGGACTTGCCCCCTAATTCATAAAAATAATTGTAAGATAGCCTAAACCTATAAAAAAAATACCACGCTTTCTCAGATATGTGGACAATATTCTATATAAATGCAAAAGAAACTTTTCGAACAAAATCGTTCATTAACAATAATAAATTAATAATGATTAATTTAGAAAGAAAAAATCTACAACCGTTAAGAATTTTTATGAAAACTTCAGACCTAATTATAAAAATATATTATGGTAATATCAGCTTTCATTTTGTTATTAAAAGTTGCCCAAATGATTATTTATTCTAACGATTACAAATTTCACAAGATGTGATACGTGACGCGTGAGAAATTAATAACATTCGGAATTTCGTAAATAATTGCGCGTTTAAATTATAAATACATTTGTAGTGAGACAGTACGATTCATTTTATACAAAGGAGCGCATTTAAACAAACAGCGACAAGGATAATTTCATAAAATTACACAATAATTTCAAGAGTCAATTTTAATGTTCGCTAATATAAAAAAAAGGAATTCCAAATCGCATTAATGTCGAGTTCTGACCTCGCCATGATAGCAGACGATTTAAATTCATCATCTGCAATAATTACGCCGTCCCAAACATGAAAACTCGGAAGATAAAAATTACGGCAAGGTCGGATAATTAGCGAGATAAGATAGACTAATAAAACATGGTTGAAATAGAAGTGCTTTTTTGGGCTTGAGGCAGAATATTTAAAGAAGGTACAAGTCCTACGCAGTGATTTTAATTTCCTGTGATTTGCACCGGTGCCAAAATCAGAAATGAATAAGACAATGAAAGTATTAAGATGATAAATGTCCGATATAAAAATATTGACGGAACACATGAACTTTAAATCCAAGAAAATCGATAAATGAAATTACAGATAAAATTCCATCACATAATAAACAGAACGACCTTTTCAAAACTATTAAAAAACAAGCTCAGTAATGTAAGGAGTTACACTAATTAGTTTATCAAAGCCAGGACTCCAAAAATACGCTCACCAAGTTAAAGAATGACAATTGTGATTAGATTTTTAGCCTAACCCACCACGAAATGAATCATGGGCCCAATTAGTATGCCATATATAAAACATCTTGCGCTTAGACCCCTTATACACAACCAGACCTACTGGTGAACTCTCGCGAACTGACCAATGAGAGACGCTCATGAACCATGAATGAAAAAAATACCTAACTTCCCGTTCCGCAAAGCTGACTTTCCCACAATGGATAAAACGTATTCGAGTAGTAATGAGACTACCAAAAGCTAATGTCGTACTATTAACCACGCTGTGGAATATCTCCGAAAATGCTAAGTAAAATTTCAGCATACATAAAAATACTGAAGGATTTCTTCATATTTTCAGTATCGATTAAACAAAAAGTGTTCTAAGCATACAAAAACGGTTACTTCGTCTTGTAACCAGTTAATTTATCAGGGAAACTCGGTGACCCTTTCAAATAAATGCGGCAAAACTTTTTTTCGCTAACAGTCTGCCATGATAGATGGTTGATTAGCGTGTCTGGCTCCCAACACTAAGGAATGCGGGATCGAATCCTGCTCTGAAAACAGTCAGATGTCTTTCTTAGTGAGGATATGTTCGATTTCAAAAGGATGTGAAATGCTTGTTTATGGCTTGCTCAAAAATAAATAAAGCTACATTTTTACAAGGGTGTTATGCGCAACTGGGCAGCTGAATGGAATTAACCTATCAAAAAATCGAATAATTAAGCTCAATATAAGGAAAGAATTGAAAGCTAAGCGACAAAGGTATAATAATGTCTGTATCTTTCCCAATATAATAAGGATGCCTGTATCAAAAAAATTATCTAAAACTTAATATGCGTATTGAAAATTGTAATAAACTCAAGCAAATTTTTGCAGCATGTCAGCAACGGTTATTTCCAGAAACAATGTGAATGATACAGCAATTTTTTGAAAAATACGCGTCCCTTTGGCAATTATTTTTTAAATTTTATTTTTAAAAATTAGAATAACCAATTGCTTACATCATCCTTAAGAAAGATGTTTTCTGAAAGCAATGGCTAATAAAAATTTTATATTTATTTGTAAATTTCTCGAACAAGCTAATTTCCATCCTACTTCAATTGACACTAGCCTTACAAAATTCTAGACCGTATTACATAGGAAGATGGAAGAAATCTGTTTTTTTTTCCCATGAACAAATCTTGCTGGGCATTACACCTGGAAAATCCCTTTACCTCTCAATCATCCCCTAACTTTGGACACATAGACCCAAGACACCATACGTGAGATTATGCATCTGGTACGACACCAGGGTATCATTCCCCAACCCTCCCCAAACAAAAAGGCCCCAAAATTTCCACCGAAATGCACTCCTCAGGCCACCGCTTCTAGGAGGCCTTACGGGGGTACGCCGTGGGGTATCGCCGCTCTGCCCGCCGTGAGTTCCCCGCGGCGCCCGGTCCGCTCCCCGGGACCTTCCCGGCCGTCCGTCGATCGGATCCCGAGGGCCCGCCAACCTCTCCTACGCCCTCCCGCCTCCTCCTCGAGCGACCGCGTCCCTCCCGGACCTCACCCCGCTCTGCCAGTGAGTAGGTCAGGGTCGACGCTGGCGCGGCAGGCACAACATTGCTCCACCCCTCCTTTCCCTCCCCTCCAACCCCCTCCCTTTCTTCGACCGGGCCTACCTCACCCCCACCTCCCCTCCCGATCGCTCCCTCCCGCTCCTCCTCCTTCCACCACCTCGATAAGACCCCCCCCCACCCCTCTCCTCCCCCCTCACTTTTTCCCTCCTCGGCCTCTCCTTTCGCTCCTCTCTCTCTCCCTCCCCCCCTCCCGCTCTCCCGACGTAGTAGTAGAGTATAGCACGCGCGCGCGCGCGCCGCCGCGACGCGATGTTGCCACGTACAAGGAGTAAACATGACGTCGATGAGGTGAGGAGGTTGCGAGGGGGGTTGGTCCGGAAGTAGGGCACCTGCCGAACGGCAACAGCGCCCCCATGACGCGAGCCACGGCGCCTTCTTCATCCCGTCTTGGGTGCGATAGTGGGTGATGGAAAGAGAGAGGGGAGTGAAGGCGGGGGAGAGACGAAAGAGAGAGAGAGGGGGGAAGGTGGGTGGTTGCAGGGTGATGACTCCGGGGTGCGTGGAGAAAGGAAACGTGGGGACGTAGACCCCGGTCAACAGGGAAAGGGAATGCGTCCAAACATCCGTGGAACGCATCGCGCGGTGCAACGCCTATTCACCCCCCTAAATGGTGTGTTAAAAAAAGGCCTAAGTTCGCATGAGTGGGCAGGAATTTTTCGCGGCCTGAGGTCTGTCTGATGTTCACGTATACAAGAGGACGCTTATTGACGTAATAATAACACTAGAAATCTGTTGTCGGTGAATACCACTGAAGACGGCTGACATGCAGTCACAATGGGCATATAATATTTCGTATCTTTTTAATAGCTACTGGAGATACCAGAAAAGGTACTTTTTTCAGTTTGACATTTAAGTATTTAGTTTGTAAAGATGACATAAAAGGAGCTTCTGGTTGATTTGGCAATGAATATTACTGCAAATTTTGGAAAATTCTCAAGTAACAAGATAGAAAATAACTTTGTGGATCATGAATCAAAACACCTAACACATTAAAGGATAATAAAATGTCTAAGTTAAGTTCAAATTTCAAATGCAAAAGAAAAAATCAGGCATAAGGGGATGGTTTGGAAAGATTTTTTTTCATCCACTAGAAAAGGCTTAACTACTCAAAATTCTATTCCAGTACACCAAAGCATTACGAACGCCATAAAATTCCCTCCCATATATTCATGAACTAAAGAGCTTTTACAACACGAGATAAATCGTTCCATGACCATACAGGAAATTACAAGTCCTAGATGATGGATGTTTTATATTATAAAATAATTTATATAGGCAATTATCAGTATCTGGAGCGACCAAGACTTTGGAATCTCCCTCAAAATATAAAAATTATGACAACAAATAAAATGACTCACATTTTTAAGTTAAAAAAGCAATGCAACTACTATCATCTAACAGGAACTTTGACAATTAAGTGACTTGCGTAATTTTTAATGGATACTAAGTACTGCAGCAAGTTACATAAAAAAATATATTCATAACTACCAATAAAAAAATACAGAATTCAACATGTGAGACCAATTACATGCACATTTTTTATATCACTGCACTCATCTTGGAATCCCATTAACAGTAGCACCAGAAAGATTATTCCAAGCTTATGGAAAAAATATATTGTAACTAAATATCATACAAAACAAATAAAATAGCAACTTTGTATTTTCCACTGTTTTAAAATCCCAACAACATGCAGGTTTTGACATGATACCTCATCACATCAAAACCCAGAATGTGTTAATGTATTAAAAATGGAACAAAAAGTTGCTATTTTATTTGTTCATCATGTAACAGTTCCACAATGTTATACCCACCACTAAGAATTTTATTAAATGCCACAAATGGAGGAATATATATCCTAGACCAGTGAAGGCGAACCTTCTATTGTCCGCGTGCCAATATTACTGAAATTGTCAAATCTTTTCCGCCTCGTGTGCCACAAAAATGTCCTTAATGTTTTTGCGTGCCAACTAAATTAAATTCGTGATCAGATCATAAGAGATTGAAATTTGTAACCATAAATCTAATGTTTACAATAGTTAACTAAACAACACAAATGTTTATGCGGCACTAAATCAGTACAATAAGTGCTTTGATTGATTTTCGCCTTTCGTTGGCGTGCCATAGGTTTGCCATCACTGTCCTAGACAAAGGTGCTAATAAATGATTCCTTAAAATTTTGAAATTCGTTAACAAATAAAGATATGGTGGAAGCCGGGAGAAAATTGAAGATTTAAATATAATGATTGAGAAACAGAAATACAGCAGAAAAGCTCAAGATTAAGATAAACAAGCAACGAGTATTATTTTGAAAAAGTGAGATGCCAATGAAGCAACAGTTTAATCAATTAGCACTAAGTACATGCATGGTTGCAGAGGAAAATGGTAGCAAACTGAAATTAACTTCCATCAAAATATCTAAGGTACACTAATTTACCTTTCAAATGAATCTACTTTCACTGCCAATCCTAGGGCATATGCGGGATATACAAAGACATTTTAGTCTACGAAAAACTGAATATCACCTATAAAGAATGCTTTTTCACTTAGATTTTCATAACAATTAACCAAATTTGTTTGAAAACAATGTTTCCAAGCATGTTGCATACAAATATAATGACAATTTTATTTCTTATCATATCACTTTTGCTAAATCCAGCTTCACTTCTTGTTTAGTTGATAAATCATTAACAAGTTATTATTATTACAGCGCAAGGGGAAAGAAAGGATCACGAGAATTGGAATCCAAACATCGCTATGCAGCATTACACTTGACATATGACGTGATTATATAGGGGGTTGATGATGAGTAAGATAATCAACCGAGACCAAACGGAACACCTTCATATTACTTAGAAATAAAACAGATTGGTGGCTAGATAAGGCCATCAACGGATAATATTTACCAAAACTTGAGATATGATTCAACATTTTATCAGCAGAATTCACAACTGGAGAAAGGTGGGCGAATCACCAAAATAACATGTCAAAAGGCATTTTTACAAAGAAAGAGGTGCACCAATCTACGTTTCAATCAATTATTATCAAGTACGTGGCTACTGAAGAAAAATGGTAAACATGCAAAATACTTCTGCCAAACTCTCTATGCTACAGTAATTTATCTCAGAAAAATATTTTAAATAATAACATAAGAATAAAATTAAGAATCAATACAGCAAAATTATTCCAAATAACTAGAAAACAATCAAAGAATATCTACAATTATACAATGCCTTTATTCATGACTGGGCATTATAAGAAGGCCAAAGTAGCGAATGTCCTAGAGGCAGCAAGATTTTAGTAAATCATTAAAAATGGTATTTAGAGCGGGAATGAAAAAATTATTATTACACAGACTTTTGATGAATTAGACTTACATGATATGCAGCTGGATAGACAGACAAACCGAAGACATGAGAGAGATTCTCACAGAAAAAAGCACTAAAATGGAGTTGGAAAAATAATTTATCCTAGAAACAGGAAATTTCCAAAACTGTATTGTATTTCACATTAATGAAACCAAGCTAAACTTTGTGGAATTTACTCATAATTAAAAGAATGAAAAACTTTGTATCTTCCACTAAAAGGAAGATACAAAGCTTTTAGTTCTTTTAATTATGTATTGTATTTCTTTGAACATTTAATAATTTCACTTCATTGGATATCTCTCAAGTACAGGTTCTTTAAAAAATTGTTAATACTTATAGTTGGTTTTCTATTACAGGAAACCCCATGTAAGTGTTAACATTTTTTAAAAACACGCTGTATATCCAAACTGCACCAAATAAAAAATCCCTGCCAATCCAACTCAAAATCCCATCAATATGATATTATCCCAAAATCGCAAATGGCAACCAATAAAACTGTGAGAGTAAACCAAATCCTGATAATGTATGTAATACTAACTTCCAAACAACTCAACAAACAGCAACACAATTTCCCATATCACAAAAAACACATGCATGAAAAATAAACTAATTTGTAGTGCAACAGTACGTAAAACTTAACTTACACATCCAGAGGCAACAGCTACAATACAGTATATATATATATACACACACACACACACATATATATATATATACAAATCCTTGCTATCATAAGCCTTTCTCTTAAAATCCTCATATCTCATACCTTCTTTTAATGAATCTAATACACCTATCCTCTTCTTCCTTCTATGAATTCTTTCAGTAAACCGTTCTCTTTCAAATTATGACCCAAGACAACAGCTAAATAATTAAATCAATAAACTAAAAATGCTGCATTCGGCATGCCAACAACCCTAGTTATTTTTAAAATAAAAACATATATCAAGAATGTGAAATTTTATACCACTCCATATCATACATTTAAAATATGTAGGTTTTAGAAAGAATCCATGCAAAGTAAGTCACCTTTGGATTATAATAGAAAAGAGTTCAGTTAAATGCATCAAAAAATAATTTGTAAGACTGCCATCACAATCTTGTGCTACAAACTTCACCTGATATTAATGCAATAATCTCAAGGTTCTTTGGAAGGAAAGGTACAGTATAATGGCTTATGGGAAGTTAAGAAACCACAGATTATATCAAAATACCAGCAATGTAAACCTAATCAAAAGCCACATAGGGAAAACCCTATACATCATTCAATAAATTCTTACCTGAGCTGCTGAAATTAGAATCACAACGACACAAAAACCGCCTCAACTAACAGAACTGACACCAGAAACTGATAAATATGTAACAAAGACCTAGATCTATATTAATCTCCAGTATTTCGATTAGGGATTCACTATTTTTAGTTATATGTTGTCTATGCAACCACGAAACATCACCAATGACGCTATCGAACTGAAACAGAAATATACAGAGGTCAAGGATATGCAGAAATCGGAGGGGGAGAAAAGGAAGAGGTCCTGGTGAAGGGAGGGAGGCGGGAGGGGTAGCATCGTTGGAGGGGCGGGGGGGGAGGGGGAGAGAATGGTGGGGGTGGACGGAAAAACACGTGTGTAGGGAAGTCTGCCGGTAGTGAGGCTGAAGGAGGCGGTGCGCGGGAGGACCCTGACCTTGCTCGACTATTCTCCAAAATACGTGATCTAAAACCGCTGCCCATTTATCGATAGTCGACCAATTAACAATACCAGACCATTACGCCATAATTAAAAGTCATTACGATGAAAACATTGGACGGTCCAAGAATGAACTATGCAATTCTGAATCACTAGGTACAACCTTATACCTACAAATATTACCTGGCGAATAGCAACTACTGACAACTGTGATACCTAATATACGTCCCAAATTACATTAACAAAATAAAATACAAAATGGACATATTATCATGTTGGAATTATGAAGGGATTATCCCTCCTGAGATAATGAATACTTTTCCAGAAAAAACTACAAGATGTGATAATCCAAAGTGATTATTATCATTTTAGTGTAACGGTAAATAAATTATTTTAAAAAGCAGCAATTGCATAAACCACAGACTACACTTTTATGCAGTTTCTTCGGTTTATAACGATTTTGGCCATGTAACATTTTTTAAATCAGAGGCAGAAATGCTTACTTCCCGTAAGGTATGTATTTATCTTGTGAATAAGGTTTATTGTAACCTGAATTCCCTTAACTATAAACAATTTATGATTTTAAGCCTTATCATATCCCATAAAAATACAAACAGAACGCACGCACACTAAACTGGGCGATAAATTCCCACTAACAGGCGATTCTATTAGCATTCTTACACAACAAATAATTACAACCGAATTAATTCCCAAAAAATAACAATTCTCAAAAACTGGTCGCTGACTTGATTCAATTTTGGTCACACCAAATTTAATAAGAAAAAATTCTCGAACCGTATTTGCATTATAAATTAATATTAAATCTCCCAAGTGTATATTTTAAGATAATAAATAATAGTCAGTCATTTTATGATTCTTGCTCTACAAAAATTTTAAAAACATTTCTAGTCCTATTAGTTTTAAACCATAATGTCATCCTATAAATTACCACTACGGCCACCGAATATCTTGCACAATAAATTTTCTAATTTGACTGATGGATACAATAGTTACTATATATTTTGCCTGTATTTCACCTAACACTGATTATATTTTACCATAAAGTAATCTAAACTTTTAGTTTACATTACATTCCGCTTCTTGGATATGACATGTCCAAGTTCATCCATTTCCACAAGAGGCTATACAGATTACAATGCATAAATTCAAGCACGACATATTTTCCCTAATACTCATACAAATGTGCAGTTAACAACCCTAACGTAAATAATTCCACGCACGAAACCTCACTATGAGCCGTGTAAACAAACTTGAGAAATCTTCCTCCAGTGATACCTGGGGACCGGTGACCCTTAGGCAACCCGGCACTATCAACCCTTTGCCCACAAAAAATAAAAAACAACTAAACGCTAAAATAACTTGAAATAAAACCAACAAATCTCTTATTTCAAAATAATGATAACTTACCTTTTCCCAACCTCCTTGTTCTGTGACTAGAACGTAAAGCAGATATAAGTCTACTTCATGTCCATTAATTTTTGGTATTCTACGGAATGGAGTCCTATGGAAAAAATCAACAAAATATTTGAGCAATCCAGAAGAAGTTTAAGTATGCTAAATGCTATTTATTGATACTAATAGCAATATATAAACAAATGATACTCACCCACGGGTATCGTGGAACTGCCGTAGTTCTCGTAGAAAACCATCACGTTCCCTTTGGTATGTGACTGGGTCCTTGTCGAGAATTTTGGCCATAGTAGCACAAAACCTTACTGTTTAGATCACTACACGTGTTTCAATGATGTTTTTATCCATTGAGATGTTCGATACGCGCGACGCGGACATCGGGAGGAGCAGATTCACCACGGAAAGATAGCAGTTGGACCCAACCGACGAAGGGTATTGTTCGACTCCCGCACAAGTAGGGAGGCTGTCTCGTTTTCCAAACCCCCGTGTTTGCTCAACGTTGCACTTCACTCTTGACTTGGGTAATGCGCAAAAGATGTTGGGGATTGACCATTAAACTCTTGGTTTTTAAGCTTTTCTTTCACTCACTTTTTATATACTGATTATCAAAGCTTACATGGAGTCCTATGAAGGAGCGTGAATTTCACTATGCAAGTATTCGCTTGAATCTCATAACGCTCACCGAAAAGAGCCTTCAAAATGGCGCCGGCCGTGGTTGATCTTTAGCCCGCTCTAGATCTAAATATTACGTCAATGCGTACAGTACAGAACTAAACAGCTATATTTTTGAATCGTGCATTCATACGTGATAATCATTACTATATTGTTGCGTAAGTAACTTCGTTATATATTAATTTTCAAAAGTCTGAAAAGTCAAGTTCTTTCGGTGGACGATTTCTCTAAAACCTGGGTGTTTCGGCCATTAGCATTCGAGGTAGGTGGCGTTAGCAGTCAAGAAGGTGTTTTAGAAATAGTTCCTTGGAAACACGTGTATTAAATTTGTGTGGGAATCGCATGTAATTAGAAATGCCTTATAAAAGAAAAAAGTATCATAATGGTGACACTCATTTGAAAAAACAGTGGAGAACTAAAAGAAGGAAAAGAGATTTAGATGAGGTTAGTGTAAATGAACTTGTAGACGAATTTTATCGTTGAATTTTGTTGTTTCAGGATGAAATCTTTATTTTTTGTCGTAGATCAATGAAGATATGAAAGAAGAAAATGCACGAAAACTATTAAATCAGCAAGTGGACTTGGATAAGCCTGGTTATGCACAATTCTACTGTATTCATTGCGCGTAAGTATTTAATAAAGTATGGTTTTGTTCATCAGTCACGTAAATAAGTTTTGTATGATTAAATCTTTTCCTTTTTATAGACGATACTTCATAGATGATCATGCGTTGAAGGATCATTTTAAAACTAAAGTGCATAAAAGGCGTTTGAAAGCTCTTGAATTAGAACCATACTCCATTGAAGAATCTGAGAGGGCTGCAGGGAAAGGTAGTTTTGAGTCTATCAAGAAAAGAAAAATTGAAACACAACCTTTGGACGGTGTGATCTCACCTGTAGAGAGTAAACTTAACGAAAAAGAGGATATCTCTTTGAACTGAAATTGTATTTTCATAAATCTGTTGTATTTTTTATGCCACAAATGAACATTTGGATAGAAAAATGATTTTAAAAAGTGCCCATCACGTATTCAGGAGGACTTCACTTAGTCATTTGGTAAATATGTGCCTACTAAATAAAAAGTGTCAGTATAGCTCTGCTCTGTATGTGACTGGAGACATAGCAAAAAGTAACTTCTCATTTATTTCTCCTTACTTAGATTTTGACTCTAAATTCAAAGATATAGCCTCATTGGAAAAAAGCATAGAACTCAGAGAAATCCCCTTAAATGTTCGGTCTTTAAAGAGAATGTGGGATTTTCAAGAAGGTGTTAGATCAACAAGGAACCAACTAGAAGAAAAACGTTTAGAAATAGCCAAACAAATCAAGGATCTAATTAATGTTGATTCTGAAGATGCTAAAAGTGAAGTTCTTAAACTGAAACTGATGGCACAAAAGGTTAAAAGGGAAATAAAAGTTGTAAACAATTCTCTGTGGGATCTTGAAGGTAAGGTAATGCCCAAGCTTTTGTCCATACCAAATATATTACACTCAAGAACTCCAGAGAAAACTGAGAAGACATTACATACATACCTCGACTGTCCTGAAGTGAATCAAGTCTTGAGTCACGTAGACATTGGAAATAGTTTGGGATTGTTGAAGATAATTGGGCCTCTTTGTTATTATTTAAAAAATGATGGTGTTAAGTTTGAATTGGGTTCAATTCAATATTTTGTAAATTTTTTTAGGAAATTGGGTTTTGTACAATTTTCAAATCCTGATTTTGTAAAAAGTGTACTAGTTGAAGGTTGTGGTATGAATCATGAAGATCCCATGATTTCGTTTATTTTGAAAAGAGACATTTCAGATGACATAGATGAACGAAACCCAAACCGTCTGCATATAGTAGGCGGAGCATCTCTAGGCCCTTTCTGTGGCTATTTTGCTAAGCAAATTTTAAAAGATCCTCCTCCTGTTAAGTTGTTTTCTTCTGGACGTCAATATAGCCCATCAGCACTTCAGTTAAATGGTAGCCTGATAAATTCTTGCCAGGCTTCAGCTGTTCAGTTCTTTATGGCATTGGAAAATAATCCAGATTTAGAGAATGTTGCTTTTGATGAAATGTTGACAAACCTTGTTGATATGTATGAGAAATTTGGCTACCATTTTAAAGTTGTGTATCTTCCAGGCAGACAAATTAATGCATGGGAATCTCTCCGGGCTAGTTTTAAAATGTATTCACTGTTCTCTCAGTCATATGTTGAAGTAGGAAGTTTGTCAATGTGCAATGATTACATTAGTAAAAGATTGCTAATGTACTATCAGAAGTCTGAAAAAAATGTGGATTTCTTGAGAGTAATAACTGGAACTGCTGTTTCAATACCAAAAGTGTTGGCTTGTGTGCTTGAAGATACAAATAATCTGTACGATGGGAAGTTAATCTTACCACCACACGTGGGAAGTTATTTTGGAAGTAAGCAGTAGTATTTTAAATACTTTGTTGTATTTTTTTATCTGGTTATTACAGAAGTGTGTAATAAATATTGATTTTTGTAACATGTTGAGTATCCATTTTATTCATTGTAGGAATATTATACAAATAAAGTTTGAAACATAACCTTTGGGCATAACAAATTGTTTACTGTTATAATTTAATAGTCGAGAGCACAGATAAGTGCCACTCCTCTCTTAGTCCAATGTCTCTGGTCCTTGTCTGTAGGCAATTCAATGGATAGAACATAGTTAGTAGAATGGCCAGTAGTAGACAAAGTTCCTGCTCTCGTTAACGTCTTGTATACAGGGCAGTCATAAATTCCGGTTAGTGGGGGCTTCCTATTTGCAGCTGGCACAAGCCATACCACTTGCATTTCTATCAATAAATATTAAATGTTAGTTACTCTTAGAAGAAGAGTTGCATGGAGGAGTGTTTAACATTAACGATGCTTTACCTGTGTAAAGTTCCTTAGGGTTTGATTCTTCTAGTTTATGTTCTGTTTTCTCCCAACGAGCTCCTTCTAGGAACATACCATAAATACAGCATCCATCAGTTGGTCTTTCCTTGGGATGTTCATTTAATATCTGTTCCATATTGAGTAAGTTTATGAAGTTAATGTAAGTTTCATTAAGTTGAAAATTTTAATATTTACAACACTTTGACAACGGAATGAATACACAGTATAATTAAATTATAGTTTTTACTGATGACTATTCTGAAAATTACTAGAATAGATAATTGAACGCTGCATTGTAACTCTCAAGGCATTTACTGTGATAATCTAGTTGTAGTTACTGTTGTGAGTTGCATTCCTCATGAAAGATATTTGTTGGGAAGTTGATACTAGTTTGGCTAGCCTGACAGTACAAGAAATGCCCTATTCTGAAGCAGGAGGGTTAGTCTGCCTCAGTAGTTCAATGGTAGAATATCAGCATGGCAATGTAATCTTTATTGATAACTTAATTTTTGCTTGAAATAAAAAAGACATCTTCCTTTTGCACAACAGTATACCTTATATAAATAAAAAGGAGGATATCCACAAGAAGTTGATAAAATGCTATGTATCAAGTATAGGTTTGTACAGGATAGAAAAGATTATTTGAAAGGGAAAGAGAGCTATCAAGACATGAAGAAGACTGCAGAAAATAGCAGTGTACAGAGAACTAGGTTTAACCATGAATAATTGTGAGCAGTGGCGGATTACCGCACAGACGTATGAGCCACTCGCCTGGGGCCTCGACACTAATGGGGGCCTCAAAACAGTCAAAACTCAATATTTTATTTAGTAAAATATTTCACAGTCAGTATAATCTACTACTTAGGTTTGTTACAATGGAACATCCCTTGCATCATTCAAAAACACACACCATGGTTATAATTCATTTTTTGTTTATTTTTCAATGTGCAAATTTATATAAATATTAAATTTTCTATTTATGCATTTCTGTAATTAAATTTATTTAACCTGCTGCATACATTTTTTCCATTCGTGAGTTGTAAAATTTTTTGTAGATTGAGGACCCTCATCCTGGTCAGTTGGGGGGGCCTGAATTTTTTGCACCTGTGGCATTCAGATACCTTAATCTGCCACTGATTACGGGCCTGTCTACGGGCAGACTACCTATGACGATGATAATACCTAAGGAATCTGCTAATCATATAAAGACTACAAAGAGCTACTAGTCATTTTGGAATAGTTTATAAAAAATCTTGCAAAGGCAAACTTTAGTTTTAGCGTTAAAGGAAAAAATATTGCATCTGAAAATAAGCAGAAGCATAAGAAGAGAAAAATGGTTAAGATTGGTAATCACCAATACCTCCCCTGAGCCTTTTAATCTTTTCAGATCAGGCACACATGATGATGTATGTGATATATCTGTTTTTCTGTATAAAAATTGTATCGAATGTCAAGCATAGATGGTTATGTACATCTACTTGAATATAATGGATCTGTATTGTTATTTAGAGTTTGTAATGTCAATTATTCAAGAAGACGGCTGCTAGTGCAAGATGTAATTTAGATCTGAAAGGACTAAATGAGTTGTAAGTACATAGTGTTATTATTAATGTTTTATCTTACGACATGAAATATATTCTGCCACTACATTATTTCAATATAACATTTAATCCTTAGAGGAGGAGGGTAACGAGATTACCCCAGACGCTAATTTTTTTAGATATCTTCCTTAAACATTTTTTCTGGTTTTTGTTCTTCCATGTATTTGTTGTGTAATGTACCTATTTTAAATATAATTATGACAAAAATTCAGAATGTATTCAAAATATCCAGAGAAATATAAAAATTTTCTTACTACTCTTGGCATTATTCGGAACAATATTCCTCATAAATAAAAGAATTCTTCATTTTTTGCTGTCTTTACCAGTATTGATCTTCAAGTTTGCCTTTTTTAGTTCATCTTTGTCTCTATGAAGTGATAAAAGCCACTGCAGGGGTGTGGCTTATACTTCTTTCGATTAACAATATTTGATACTTTGTTGTTTTAAGAAAAACGTTTTTGCATCATACGATAGTGTCAAAATGATTTTAAAATATTAATGAATTCAATTAATGACCAATTTTCATGAAAATATTTTTTTACAATGGAAACGTAATGGGGTAATTCAGTTACCCCACTCTGTATGATTGAAGTGTAAAATACCTTGTTAATCTGGGGGTTAATATTATAATTTTTAAATTACATAATGACAAATATAACAGAAAAAATCCATCCATAAACATCTTTAATATTAATAATAATAATTTATTCAACACCATGTTTCCCCATTCATAGTAGGTGTAACAAATACATATGTTTGACCATCCCTTGATAGAATCTGAACACATGCATTGGGAGCCAGACAACAACGACTTTACCAAGGCAATTTTGACTTCTGAACCAACAACAACAGCCAAATTAAGGTAATAGAAGGCCCTGGGTCAACTTCAAATTAACATGTTAGTTATTATTTCACTGCATTATGGGGAACGATACCAGGAAAGGGCCCAGGAGCAACTGTTCATTTGCTGCTCCATCTTTAATAAGGCCTTTCAGGCAACCCATTAAAAATTTTAATAACAATCAAACGGGTCTAAAACTCACTGCATGGGTGCAAAATCTCTGAAAAGGTACGGCAGGTCACATCACTTGATGAAATATGTAACCATTTTGTCAACACTTAATGTAAACTACTCTAAATGATAATAGTATATTTTAATTAAGAAAGCTATACTAAAATTCCATATTACTAAATGTATTTTTTTACCTCTTTGTTAATCAGTGATTCTCTTGTACATTCTTTTTCTTTCACCAACTAACATTAGAATCAAATAAAATGAGGGCTCTACTTTTTAAACTGAAGGACCAGGTGCTTGAGACCCTGCTCTAGGGCATGATGAACCTATTCACATTACCTTTGCACAAACTGTTAATTAAATGCTTACCTCAAATGAAAAAGTGAGACTATCAATAGATATAACATGCTTCCTAGCATAGTTCTGCAGTGTTCCTGTGAGAAATGCTTGCGGAAAGAAAAATCCAGATATCCAGAAACTATTAGGAATTCCTTCATCAATCCATTTTTGAATAAAATTAATCCTTTCTCGCAAGTCTTTTACCCAAGAACCTGTTAAAATAAAAAAATAAGTCAACGTAAGATGTTAGTTACTGTACTGAAGAGAAATTATTTCCAGGTAAATGATGTACTGCTTTTATAAAACAACCAATGCATTAACACACAAGTTTTTAATGTGTAGGGTTGCTAGGTGTTCAGTTTTGACCCTACCAGTTCGGTTTAGGGATCTCATGTTCGGTTTGTGTTGACAAGATGTTCGGGTTAATTCATTTTTATTATTATTACTTTTTTTATAAAAAAATGTGCGATATGCGAATGATAATTTTTTGTAGTTTTGTACTGCTACTACAAGTTGCCATGCGTTATACTAGGGAGAAATTCAGTTGGCAGCTCAAGGTCACTAACTAAGCTCGCACAACATGACATGTCGGGAGTTTTTTTAATATATTAGAACTCAAGAAAATGAAAAACTGTCGAAGGCTGCAATTTCCAATAATAAATATAAATTTTAAACATACTGCTTAGTAAGCAGTATGCTGAAAATTTGTATTTATAATACAATTATAGTAAGCAGTGGTTACTATTTTGTTAATTATTGCTGTGATTACATTAAAGTGATGTTAATTGTTTAAGTAAATATGGTATAAGTGTAAGAGTTATCTGTGAGCCTGTGATTTTTCTTATAATTTCGTTGTGTTGATGTTTTGTATTATAATAATTATAGTATATAGATAAAAAGTTATAATAAACTGATTTTTTTGAATGTTCAGATCAAGCAAATCAAGGACCTGGCAACCTTAGGTATGTATAAATATTAGAAGCATATAAAATATTTCTATTCAGTTCAGTTATCATGGATAACTTCGGATTTAAAGATTTTGATTTTATATCTATGAAGAACATTATAGGCAGAATTTTATCAATTAAGGAATGTTAGAATAGTGATTTATTCCAATATTTTTAAATATTTCATCAACAAGTTAGGAAAGTGTACAGCGTATCACAAAAATGGAGTATTTGAAAGAAATGATATGCCTGTACATAAGGGAAATAGTGTTTTAAAGTTCTTTTCTTTATCAAAAATAATCCATTTTCATTTTATTTAAAAGTATTGCATGCACACGTAAGGAAATAAATGTGTTTTTATGAGGTTGTTTATGTTAGCAACAATGAAGAAGTAACCATGCAAGAAATTTTCAAATTTCAACTCGAATTAAGACATTCTTGTTTAATTTTCTTGATAATGGGTACTCCTACAATAAAAATATAAAGAAAAAGAAATACTCTACTATTTCTACAAGTTTTATTGAAAAATATTTCGATATGAGATATGACAGAAAGTTCATTTTTGTCACCAGTAAAGTGGTGCTCCTGATTGGCATATGTGATTTTCTTATTATCTTTGATTGTAACTCCTTAATATCAAATTTCATGAAAATCCATTTGGTAGAAGCCGAGAACAAACATACAGATAGATGGACAAACCAACGATAATAGGCATGCTGGAAGCGAAATGCACCTAAAAAAGCATGCTTAACAATAAGTAAATTTCTTGGCTGGGGTGTGGAAATCTACTGCCTTATATAGAAATATTAAAAGCTGCCCCAGGTCATGACCATAGCTCCCTCTAATTTTTTTCATCTATGGGCAGAATGAATATCGCTATGAGCATCTACATGAAGCTTATGTGTGGATGTGCACCAGGGTTGGCATGGCCTTGTTCAGATATATCCTAAGATAAACACAGTCATGGGCACTTGAAAAATTTAGTGCACTGTACTTCAAAAACTACAACACAGTCACACAGCTTAGGGAACCATGGTCATGACACGTACAAATTGGAAGCAAGAGTGCAATAATGACAAAGTGGTGTCTGAGACAGTTTCCTCTCAGAGTCACCTAACTCCTGATTAATTCAGACCTTGAGAGGCCATGTGGCCATCATTTCATTTCATTTTGGTCAGGAAGAAAAATTTACTTAAAGCAACATCACATTTTTTATCATTTACATTAAGGCAGATGAGTTGCAAATTTTAATACAAGGATTGTTCATTTCATTGACACTATAAGGCATATAATTATAAAATGCTCAAGTTTGTATATAAAAAGCATTAGCAGATATTCATCTTGTTGATTTCATTACTACCAGAATATTTGGCTATCATTTTATATTTAAAAAATAATTAACTAGTGTAGATATTAATATCAGAAATCTTCATTTACAGCTACATGTAAAATGTATTCTAAATAGCTATAAATTGAGAAATTGTGAAAATGTGTAACACGAAACCAAATAGACTTTTTTAATGTATGCCCATTGAGTCTCACTGATTATGTTACATATCAGAAAATATATTGAATTATGTTCATTAAGTGATTGTTAAGTTAAATGATAATAAAAAGCAAGTTTTAGATGATTAGTTTCATTCTTGTGCAAAGAAAGAGATTTACATTATTTAACAATATGTAAAAAGATATCATACATTTTTAGTCTTGCTTGGATATGAGAAATATTTCAATGATAAATATGTTATTTCTTACCTAAAGGCTTGAGTGAAGGATATGCTTTAGATGCCCATAATTCTGGTATGTGGTTCATGAACAGGCTTCGAGCCATATCTTCAAGTATTTGTGACATAACCACCAATCCTACGAGTGCTTTAATCAGATCTTTTAATGAAGATTGTATTTCCTTAATTAACCGATTAAAACGCAAACCTTCTTGTACCAAAACAGAATTGAAACATTCTTCATACTGCACAGGATACCTGAAAAAGAAGCTTATATTAATTATTTTTATAGTTATACAATAGATTCATACAGTAACTGAGTTATTCCAACAATTAATACATATCAGTAATTAGAAGAAGAGTAGAAAGTGCTAATTGCCAGAACATTTTCATTTTTTGTCAATTTGTTGCAATGAAATTGAAGACTGTATTTTATCACTAGTGAACTAGTAAGAATCAATCTTGTTCCATTTGTCAATTAACCAGATTTGAGTGCAGCATTTTGCAATATTACAGCAAAACTTGCATTTTTTTATGGAATTATGTTTTTAATTTGCTAACAGACATTATAACATTAATAAAGTAAGAAAAAAGTTTTTGCACTTTAACTTAAAATACTAAAATTTTTTGTTTTTAATTGATAGTAACAGTGTTTCATGGTAAAAAATGATAATGACAATATTTTAGTGCTGAAAAAAATAAATATGCTATTAAATTTTAGGCTATATAATTTTATCAGGGAGTAAAGGTGTTAGAATTAATATTAATTTTTTATAAATAGCTTTATAATAATTGCATACATAATTTTTTAAATGAAGGTTTTGTAGGTATTGCTGTAAGATGCAAGCACATAATTATATTGACTTATATATTAATTAAATTTAACTGCCCAAATGCAGAAATTTATTTCTCACTATACAGGCACTCCCCGGGTTACATAAAAAATACGTTTCGGCACCCATTCAATAACTCAAAATTTGTGTAAGTCAAAAATTACCATGGATGCTATGTGTTTAAAGTATAATTTATTACATCAGTATAATACAAGCAATCGGTTTAAATAGAAGCATGTAAATTAGCACTTCTAATCCCACTGCAACACTTATAAGCCATGATTGCAAGTGCAAGGTTAATTTGTGCCAAAGTGAAACATGTTAAGAGATCAAGCAAATGTGCATTAGTGGTAGAAGACATTGAGAACACCGCATTACCATCCATGCCTTGAGTTCTTCCTCCACACACCTATGTAGTTCCTGCTCGCTTGTACAAACTGCTAATGTAAATGAAAATTCTTTTAGTGATTTATGGGGCCACTTACGTAAATACAGGGTTACGTAAGTCAAGGCTTACGTAATCCGGGGACTGCCTGTATACTTTTTTTCACTGTTACTCTAATGCAAGAGAAATGATTTTATGTATGTATTCTAACTTTTCCATTATTTGATGAATTGGCAAAGGAAGTGGAACTTGATCCAGAATATTTCCAGCCACTTGATTAGTGATCTCTTCTTGTGATAAACCCTCTGATCCAGTAACTATTTTGGGTTGTAGGCTGAACAAAATGCCCATGTTTGTAAAAGTTTCATTTTGAGCAGAGCTTATGTCGGCATTGGAATGCAAGTTAAAAATACTTGGGTCGTCATTTATTGGCAAACTTTGAATATATTGAAAGTAGTCATATAATGTGGCACTAGATGCAAGCTGTATAAAATAAAATAAAATTGAATTAATGAATTTTTCATGACATCACTAACGTTAGCAAGCTTACATGTTATAAACTGTATGACTAAGAAACATAGGCTTGCAGCTATTGAAAAGTTTATTTTATTACAAATTTATTATTGAAGTTCAATCAGGACTGTGATATATAAATTTGACACAGGTAGAACTACCGTATTCCGAATAATAAAATGAGGATGTCTTCTCCTCTGAAAAAGTCTATGGACATTTACTGCAGATAGCTTGGGATGCATTAATGTTTTTAAAAATAAAACAGTATCCTATATATAATTTTGGAAGTGTCTGTCTGTCTATTCCCCTCTGTATCGCAAAAGCTGTTTGTTGTAGAGATATGCAGTAAACTGTTTTTTGTTTCTACAAGCTAGGAGGTCTCTATAAAACTATTTTCATATTCATGAAGTCCCGGGTTCATATCCAGGAGACAATTATATTTTCCCATAAGTTTACATGGGATTTTCGATTTTTCAGAGTGCAAGGTTTTTTTCCTTCATTCATCAAAATATGTAAATATGGACCGATTTTCTTCGTTTTTGCTTTATTTGGCAGCTAAAACTCTATACTATATTATTTTTGCGATGTTTACATGTTACATGGTTGAAGTTTTCAGAAATACTCATTCTTTATGAAATTGTCGGATTTTTCGTACTCATTCCGGGTGTTACCAAGGAGTCTCTCATTGTTGCCTCTAATTCAATTACTGTCAACTAAACCTTCAAATATGTGAAATAAAAGCGTTATTCGCTTCAAACTTGTTTAAACATCAAAATTAATGAAGCATAGAAATGTAAATATTTATGGATAATTATTCTGTTGACTGCGTATAGGAAGCATTTCTAATGATTTAATCAAAGCAATTGAATCTTTGTTTCATCGTTTGAATGCTTAAATCTTACCTTTGTATAAGTAAAATCATTATACATCTGTAATATTTATTAATGCAAATAGGCTCACGCATAAATTAAAAATTAGATGAGAGTAGGGACACATTATTTTTTTATCATATTGAAAGTTACATGGTTATCTTCTCTTCGCAGATAATCTAAATGACAAAGAATGTTAGGCGATGGGCTACGATTATTCTGGAACAGCGTGAAAAAATTTATGTTTTACAATAGGAACCTAGAACTTGCCGAAACTTACTTGCCGCAGTTGCAGCAATAGGCAACTAGTTACATTAAAATTAAAACTTAGTCCTTTTAAAAATATCAATTTTGATTTATTCTTCATCTTGATTTGTAATAAGCAAAAATGATATACAAACTTTTGATACGTATTTTATCCCCAAATTTATAATTTTCTCTAAATGATAGCATAAATAAATAGAATTAAGGAAGTCCCTGAGTTCCATAAGTTCATTCGTAAGTCTTTTGTTCAAAACTTGGAACTCAATTTCCCATAGGAAAAATTGTATAAATGATGGTTAGGTTCCCAAGTCAGTCCTTAAAAGTCTATTTTTAACCTACAATTAACCTGAAGTGCCATACGTTTTAAATGAATAATTGTAGAAAACAATCCTGTTGTAAATTCTAGCATGTCTTTGGTTATCATCCTGATCGTAAAATCAACAAGTAAATGAATAAGAGTGTAACAGACTGGTGCCACAGAACATACCACAGAGGGTGGATGCCATTCTTAGCTGCCAAAGGTAGTTAACACGAGTAACAATTGGTACATATATGCAGGTTGGCATTCATCCTAATTATTGAAATACTAATACCTTATGGAGCTTTGTTCCTAAGTATGGTAATTTCAAAATTTACCGCTGCACACAGAATACTTTGTCGCAATGCAGTAGTGTGCCACGGCACACCGTTTGTGGAGCACTTCTTAAAGGTATCATATCAGGGAGATATATGATGAATTGTTTGAGATATTTAAAGATGATCAAAAAGATAATTTAGCAAAATACGAGGCTCAGGTTTTATGTTCCAAAATTAAGATTTTCCATTTTTGTTCGTTGGTACTTTGGCATGACCTCTTGCATTGAGTAAATATTATCAGTAATATGCTTCAAGATACAAATGAAAATATTAGATCAGCATTAGATGCTTTTACTAATTTATTGATATTTATTAGAGTATACCACACAAATAAGGAATTAGAAAAACTGCTAACAGCTTCTGAAGAATTGGTACATTAGAATTAACACCAGAATTTAAATTAATGACTGAAATTCACCGAAGGAAAAAATAAGAATATTTTATTATAAGCATAGAGATGAATCGTCACAGAATCCAAGAAATAAATTTAGAATACATTTCTTTAATACTGCCTATGATACTGCCATTAATTCCTTAGAAAAAATATATCAGCAATTGAATTACTGTGATTATAATTAAACAGTTCCTATTTTAATCCCTATATGTATTTGTTTTTCATTATTTAATTATTTATGTAAAGTCTTTGTTACAAAAAGGTATCTGATATGTTTTATACTACTACTTTGTACAAAAAATGATGTTAATTAACTATATTAATTGCCAATATGTGAAATAATTTTATATACTGCTTTTTAAGACTATAATGTTTATAGACAGACATGTATTTTATATTTAGGCTGTAATGAGTGAAACTCAATTTACTCACTAAATATTTAAATATGAGTGGATGAGGTCACTAATGAGAAAGCAATGTATTATACTTCATTTCATTTCATGGGCGAAGTGTGTTATACTCCAAACCCATCAATAAAGATTATTATTATTATTACCACAATGATTATTTTGAATTCCTTTATAATCTTCACAAATAAAATTATATAAAAAATGAAAACATTAAAAATTTTGGAACAACTTAGAAAACCACTTAATCGATGGCAAGTATAAATACATCAACTCTATTGAGTTATTTGATGAACTAAAGGCTCTTAGAGACATTTTCCTATCAGAGCTTGAATATTTTAATGATCCTCAAAGTACGCTGCAGTTTATTTATTCAAATAATTTAGGTATCATCTTATGCAAATTTATGTATTTCCCTTAGAATTTTTGTTACATTGTCTGTCTGTAGCAAGTGGTGAAAGATCATTTTCCAGGTTAAAATTAAGTTAAAATTATCTAAGATCAAGTATATCACAAGAAAGGCTTGTAGGGCTGTCATTAAAAGCAATTGAAAGTGGTTTGTGAGGAATTGAAAATAGAAAAATTGATTGCTGAATTTGTTAGTATAAAGGGATGGAAAGTGAAATTATCATAGTATTATGTATAGTAGTATTGAAAGCTTACTGCTCATGCGCAGAAGACGAATTTGGTATGAAAGAGTCCATTCTCGAAAAGCGTACTGCGTGGGGGTTAGGATAACTAACAGTGAGGGAATCAGTCCCATCGCCATGTGCTTTCAGTGCCAACCTTCCTGATTCGCTCTACTGCATTTTTGTTTCGTTATTGCCTATTCGTTATTTCTTGTTTTTGTTGATTTGCTGTTCAGTTATTGCTTTTTGTTAAAAAATTGGGTGGCTTCCAGAAATGTAACTTTTAGAATGGATGAAGTGAAAAGGTTAGTGGAGGAAAGTGTTTGGAAACTGGGGCAATGGAGTGGAAAAACGTTTGTGAACATGTGAAGAAAGTAGAGGAGTATAGAGAAGCAGAAAATGTAATTGATCGCATGAATGACACTGAAGTAATTATAAATTTAGAATCATTGTGAAAGTGAAGAAAGTTAGGAAGATTAGTTGTGTGTTTTTAGTGTTATGTATGTATGTAATGTAAATAAATGTTTATGGAAAACCAATAAATTTTTCATTTTCATCTTTCAAAATGTATATATTCCCCACTTTGTAATACTCTCCAATCGTGTATTTTAGAAGACTGGGAATATTCTTTTCACATAAGTTCCCTCTAATTACCATGCATTGGCAATCCTGCAGAGCTGCACCTTCATATGTTTCACTTCCCCTTAAAGCTTCCCTCTCCACAATCGCCTTCCCCTAAATCGCGTGACTTTTTGTGCATTCATGAGCCGTAAGCTTTCAATACTACTATATACATTAAGCATTATGTAAACATTAAGTTTTGTTGTTTAATTTTTGTAAAATTTTTGTATAATTAATTTTTTTCTTTGTTGAAATTAATAAATTATTTCCTTGAATGATTGTACATACCCACTAACAAAACATGTAATAAAGATATTTATATCTCATAATTTATTTTTTGGGAAGGCACTGTATGATAATTTGCATAAGGGTGCCAGTAGTGCTAGCACCAGCCCTGCTTGTCCACTCCCTAAAACACAAAATGATGGTGGTTGATGAAGATTACTCCTTTGGAAAAAGCCTTATGAAATGAAATGCCCAGAAAAATTAGAACATATGGTAGCCCTACACTTAAGGCGATGAACCAAAATGTCACCTTAGACTGCACAAGACAGAGGTATAGAATGACTGTGATAATGGTCCAATGCAACCCCTAGATCAGGGGTCGCCAACCATATGCCCGTGGACACCTTGGCGCCAACAAAAGGGTTTTCAGTTGCCCACATGAGAAATACTCACAGAAAGTGAAACATAAATTACTCATAAAACTCCCTTATACCTTATTTGTATAGAAGATAAAATTGCCATAGTGAACTGCAGTATTCCAGCCTTAATAGAGCAAGTCATTCCTGTAATGAAGATCCCCTACAGTCAGCATAGATATGTAAACAGTCGATATTCCCACCAAAATTGTAAACTAATCTTGTGGTTACATAACAAAAAAGTCCCTTCCCTTATTTGAAAAAGTTAATTAACGAAACTGCCGCTGAAAATATTTTTGATCCTCAGGCTTTTGTGGAGCATCTTGATGACTTAAAGCAACAATTCTGATGGTGGTTTCAGGGTTTTAAGAAAACCGAACCAGTTGTGAAATAGTTGTAAATCCAATACGTTTGATATTTCTGAGATGTCAGTATTAATTGGAAACTTATTTCAAGCAGACATTGCAGAAATTGAGCTTGAAATCGTGAATATTCAAAGTGACATTGTTTTACAGTCGTATAAAAAAGATAATGACTTCTGGAACCTGGTTGACAATAATAAGTTTCTTTTGTTAAGAAGTGCAGCATTAAGGATAAACTCTTTCTTTGGGCCAACATACCTCTCTGAATCATTATTTTCTAGCATGAAGTGCATACATTCAAAGAATAGATCCAGACACAGATACACATCTAACTGACTGTCTGTGAGCTAGGTGTTCATCTTATAATCCAGATTTTAATTTGATAAGTGAAGATGTGCAGTGCCAAGTCTCACATTAATTTTACTTAAATTATCTTTTATCATTTAAATACATTAAATGATATAATAATATGTATGACACAGCATATATCATATTTTCAAATTTATATCTTTAAATGTAAAATCCTTAATAAATACATTTTTCGTGACCCTTTAATTATTACCAAAAGTAGCCTGCCACCACGAAAAGGTGGGTGACCCCTGCACTAGAAGATGTTGCTTGAGGCAATCACCTCTCCAACACAACTCAAGGAGCAGCCATGAGTTCAATTCAATGTACATAATAATAATTTGATAAGACAAAATATCAAATTAGATATTCTAAAATTTGATTTAGAGTTGTTCATACTTGATGGTAGGTGCCATCTTCAACAAAGATATAATTTTCATTGAGAACATTATGATTGTAGAAATCCTCTATGATTGTCATAATACAGCGGCGATCCCAATCATCTGTTACTCTTCCTCCATAGTTTATGTGGCCTGCTGTCATAGTGAGAACCTAAATTATAAAAAACAATTTTATTTTCCTACAAATAACAAAGTCCATAAGCTAGAAAGAGGTATGAAACAGGAAATTATATTAATAATATAGTATCCCACATCATATTAGAAATTAAATTAAATTACAATTTTCTGTGTATGAATGTATTTTGCATTGTATCTTGTTGTGCTATGTGATCTTCATTTGTTAGTTTCACTAAAGGGATACAGAAGGCTCTGGCATTGTGAGTTGCATCTTAACTTTCAGAAAGTGACCACGTGCCTCTGGCTTGTATCCGTGAATATTAGCAATAGTTTAATACATCTTGTTAATAATTGAGTGTGGTTTTATTTATAACACCTAACACGACACAATTAAACACCTGCTTGATCAAAATTTCGGTTCATTATATTCACGGTAAAATTGTTGAAAACTTAGTTGTCTCTATTTTTAAAAATCTAGAAATATAGAAATTAAATTTTTTACTGAAGAGTTAGGTCTTACTATAATATGAGGGACTCACTACCTCAAAACTGCACATGAAAATCTACATCATGAAATCCTTGAATTACTAAGTTCCATATTTTTTAAACCAATATAAATAATTATTTTAATGGCAGTTTCATTTTAAGTCTAAAACACATTGTTCATCATGACAATGTAATTAATATTTTGCATTCTGCAGTGGTAGTTTGCAGCAACAAAAATGAATATTAATGCTTGTTAATAACTTGAACTTCATATGAATAATTTAAATTTAATGTTTCTACTTAATGATTTGTTTCCTTCTGCATATGCTGTCAGATTAAGTGGCTAAATTTCAGCATTTATTTAATTACAATGCCTCTCATCACTCTGGTTTGTAACGTAAATTAATATATACAAGTAGTGTTATCCATGATCATGGATTAAAATTAGTACATCTTTTATGTGATTATACTCCCATATATCATATTTGGCAACAAGAGCCTTGTTTGTTTTATGCATAAGGTTACATATTTGTTTCACACATCCATATTCCCAGTGCTGTTTTTGTAAAAACATTGGTGCCAGTACTCCCCCCCTCCACCTCTTCCTGCACCCTCTCCCCCTTCTCTATTGAATTTGTGATGAACTTTTAATGACAAAGTTGTCAATAAAAGTCAAAATGTTTAACATTTATAGAAGCTGTTTATTACTTTAAATTTTAAAGAATTAAAAAAATGAAAATGTACCGAAATTAGATGTGGGTCAACATCGCTCTGAAAAAAGGTGCCGATACACCGTACCAGCATGTACCGTCACAAAAAAAGCACTGCATATTCCTATGTATAATTTTCCAAGTGTCTGTTCGTCTGTCTGTCACTCTGTATCTCAAGAATTGTATGATGTTGAGAAATGCAATAAACTCCATTTTGTTTCTACCAGCTATAAGACTCCCAGAAAAATGACTTTCATTTTCATCTGACATACTGAAACAAAATGATGGGCCTTTAAAAATTTTTAATGGATTCCTATCCAATCCTGTATCTTTTTCAAAACTCAAATCTAAAGAAAAACAAATAGCAGCAGTAGAGAAGTCTACACTCGAAGTTTCAACTTTCTATCATTTATAGTTTTGTCATAATTTCAATTAAGCAAGTACACAGATGGACAGGTAGATGCGAAATTTAAACTACAAGAGCATTTTTTTAAAATGCGCTAAAAAGAAGTATAACAAGTTACCTCAAAAGGAACATGTTTATATTCTTGAAGAAACATCTGAAGCTGTGAGACACAGATACGCAGATCACCATCTGTGAATTCATAAGGTATATTGAAACCTAATGGACCAAATTTGCGTCGCTCCAGAACTATTCCATGAAACAGGCATAATGAGAAGAGCAACCATTTAAGGGTTGGCGTCTTTTCATCTCCTTCCCCCCAAGCACTCTTGATTTCAGCCACTTGACTTCTATAAGCTCTTAACATGTTTGCCTGAAATTTTTACAGTTTGTTACAGACAGAAAATGCATTACAAAAGCAAATTTTTATATTTGAAGCTGATATTGTTTATTTCCTGTTCTGGATATTAGTCTCTTGGATTATTATAGCCATAAATCCTTCCACACCAGACACACACAGAAGAGAAAAGGGAAATCTGGTGCTGCCATTAGCATACTCTTTATGAAGGGGCCAACTGTTTAACATCCCTTTCAAAGGACAGAGCTTTGCCTTGTGCAGTCTACTCAAACTGCACAAGTAGGGGACAATCCCAGGTTGAAAAATCTGATCTTCACTGGATATGAACCCAGGACTGCTGCATGGGAGGTCAATGCCACTCCACCATTACAACCCCAACCCCCTTTTAGCCTAAAAGTAGTATGTATTTCACTTCAGTATTACATTATGTTTCAATTAACAATATTGGCTATATTAATCTTTTAAAAATGAAATATTGAATAATAAAAATTACTAGTGGTAAAAAAAATGTATTATCAAGCAGACAGTTCAACTGAAACATATTGTAAGACAAAAGGGGTACACTTAATTTTATTTTTATTTTAATTTAACTATGCTAATTTAACTAGAAATGATTGGATAACAGCTTTAATTTGTGTGAGTGAGCATGATTTTACCCATAATATTTTTCATCTACAACTGTTTCAATGAATTCAGTATTAAAATGCATATATACCCAAATGATTTAATTTAATTGGTTTGCATGAAAACTGCACTATTTGCAACAAATCGCCATAAACAGTTAATAATAAAATATGGATGAATAAATAAATCAGATTTTTCTACATTATATTCTGTGAGGATATAATTTTAAAACATAATTTTTGATGCAGTTCTCACAGAATATCGTTTCTTTGTTGCATGATACGTATTCTTACCTTGATTCCTCGAGGTGGTTCCACTGTCATCTTAGTACCATTTTGCAGAATTGATACTGGGAATGCTGGCGATGGTGTAGAGGTTAACCATACCCTAAAATCTTTATGGACTTCAAGGGGAATGTTTTCCACCAGCTGCTCCAAAACAGGCATCCAACTAGGCGCAAGATGGCAATTCTGAAAAATGTCATATAGTGGAGAGATTTTTAATTCCTTTACAACACATTTAATAAAACAATGTATAAGTTATATCTCAATGAAAATATAAATTCCTTACCTATTGTAAAATTTTAATCTAAAAATTAATGTAACAGGGGGAAAATTTACAAGTGATAACCAGAGAGAAAGTTAAGCTATATCCATAAAATTGAAGAATTGCACTGAATTTCACAGAGAAACAAAAGTGAAGTGTATCAATACTATCAATTTCACCCAAAAATGTCAATAAAAGGTTTTAAGCTTATTGAAATTGAAGTTAAAATTTCCTTTTAAAAGTAGAGGCAAACATATTTTTCACTTCATTTGCACTAAAAAAAGATTTAAGGAAAGTATGCAGCACATTTTAATGAAAAGTGAGTTCTGAAGATGTCAGAGAACAATTCATAAAAATTACTTGTTTTATGTTCATGTCATCAGCAGGTTTGGTTGTCTCTTATGTTTAATCTTTTAAATTTACCTGAAAAAACACCCAAAAACCATTTTCCATTGCTGATCTAAACATCCCTTCAGCTCTTGGACCCTGTCCTTGACCCAACGAAATTGCATTCATCTTTTTGCTAAATTTCATCTTTGGATAAGAAAACAAATATTTAACACATTTATATTGTAGAGCAATGATTAGTAAAAAAATACTAAATGTATGACTATAATAGATTAGTGAATTTGATATGGTTTTCCAAAGGGACAAAGTTAGAATTTTTACAGCTGGTTATTGTAGTATAAAATCAAAAATTAATGTAAGAGAATCATTCTCATAATTCCTTTACCTTATCAGCAAACTTGTACAGTTCAATGGCAGGATCAGTTCCAGTGGAAAGGACAAATACAAGTGGGGAAGTTGGACTAGAATCATTGAACATGGAAGACAAATCAGATGACTGAGGCTCCACAAATTCAGCTCCCAGGTGACGTATTAAATATTCCTGCATGGCAACAGTTACCTTATCAGGCCTTAAACACTTGAGTATGATCATATGCTGAAAGTCATCCAATTCATGCTCCCACCTTCCAGGAAGAAGTTCTCTGAACAAAAAGATAATTGCATAAATGGATGAATGAGTAAAATTTTTATTCTGATCTAACCTACAAAGAGATTTTATTTATTCAAAGGAATATTCACTTAATAGGTATATTAAATTAATTATCATACAAAAGCTAAAAAATAATTCTATCCCTTAATGATTTTAGAAATTTTTATTTCATACTTTCATATAAAAATATTAGTAATGCATTCAAAATATTATATGAACCATTATCAATATGGCCCATTTTTTATTGCAGCTAAGATAAAATCACATAAAGCATATCTTTATTTGGAAAAAATTACTTATGAGGGTCTGCTGCATCAAAAATCCGACGAAAACCATCTATGAGAGATGGAAACTCATTAACAATGCCGGAAAACTTTGGCAAGGAATCAAGACCTTGTACCTCCCTCCAAGCTCTTGCTGAGAGCCAATCTTCTGCAGGGTTTGGAAATTCCTGAAATAAACAATTTAAGTAAAGCAAATTATAAAATAAACAATAAATCATGTTCTTACATGAGATTCATTTTGCAATTTATCCTTAACCTTATAGACAACATATCATTTCTGGGAGTAAGAAAGCTCAGTATTGTTGTTGAGATGTGTATGGATGGAAAGATTTACTGTTTAGCTATTATTTATTGTTCAACAACCTAGAGTGCAGCAAAATTTCTGGATTTTTACAAAAGGATTGGGAGATGAAATTTTTGATTGGAGAGGGACGATTATATGGGTGGTTAATTGGAACTTAAAAAAGACTTTATTTATGGAATAAAAAATTATATAGGTCCGTTATCTGGCAAGGGTGACCAAGGATGTATCCACTATGATTGATCTTGATTTCACAAATGACTCAGAGATAAAATGTGAAATACAGGCGACTCTAGAGATTCGACCATTCAAGATTCGACCAACTCGAGAATTCGACCGGTCAAATCGACCCAACCGAACGATCAGTCGAATTAGAAACTAGTTTACGCGAAGTAATTTTTGGCCTGCCCGACCACGAGAGGTTTAGTTTCAGTCAAGACATCATTATTTCTGCTCTAATTGTTTGAATTTGGGCTGATTTGACATTCGACTGTTCGAGATTCGACCACATTTTCAGGAACGCATCCCCATCGAATCTCGGGAGTCGCCTGTATTAGTAATTCCTCAGATCCCATGATAAATTTAATGAAGATATCAAAACTGCCAATCATTGGCTGTGTAGTAATCTCTTGAAACTTAATATGAACTACCAAATCTAAGTTTATGTCACTTGCAAATCATAGAGTATATTTTGAGTCCAAAAAGAGGTTTTTAAATACCACTGTTCATGGTAAGAAGGTTGAGTTAGTTCATAAGTTCAAATATTTGGTTATAATTGTTGAGAGAAACCGTAATTTTGTATCTTATGTAGAATTTATAGCAAAGAAAGCGTGCCTTTAAGTCCTTAAAACAGGACAATATGATTGACAAACAAGTTAGAAAATATTTCCCTTAAATGTCTACTTTTAGAATTTTTGCTTCATGTATGTCAGAACAAGTTAGCAAAGTGTACAGCGTATCAAAAATGGGTACGTTTCATGCAATGGAGTATTAGAAAGAAATGATATACCTGTATGTAAGGGATATAGCATTTTAAAGTTTTTTTCTTCATCTTCTTCCTATTTTAAAATATTGCATGCACACGTAAGTAAATTAAACGTTTGTTTGTGAGATTGTTTATGTTAGCAACAACGATGACATAACCATGCAAGAAATTTTCTAAGTTCAACTCAAATTAAGACATTCTTGTTTGATTTTCTTGATAATGGTTACTCCTAAGATAAAAATGTATAGGAAAACAAATACTCAACTAGTTCTACAAGTTTTATTTTAAATATATTTTGATATGAGCAATATTTTATGAGATATGATGGAAAGTTCATTTTTTGTCACCAGTAAAGTGGTACCCCTGATTGGCATATGTGATTCTCTTATTATCTTTTATTGTAAGTCCTTAATATCAAATTTCATGAAAATCCGTTCGGTAGAAGCCGAGAACGAACATGCAGACGGACGGACAGACCGGCGACAATAGGTGCTCACGCTGGAAGCAAAACACACCTAAAATGCTATGACTTGGCCTATGTGACTTTCATGTTCTATTACTGCTTTAAATAGCTGCCAAAACTTTTCTTTTCCGCATGCCATTCCTATGACACACTGTCGATTATAATTTTTTTAAAAAACCATTAGATACAAAGTTTGTGCCAGAGAATGCATCATTCTATTCAAGAAAAAAAATCACACAAAACATCAGTGAATTGCAATCATTAAGAATCAGAGTACACCCTAAGGATATAAAAATAAGCTTGATTTTTAAGTATATTTGCAAAAAATAAGATATTTTGTTGGAATAGTTAATGATGGTATAAAATGTTCTTTGAGAAAAATAGCTGTATATTTAATTTGAATGTGAAATCCAGTTTTTGCCTTATCAATTTTTTAAATAAAAAGACTTTTGCAAGATTATTAACAAAGGTCAATATTACAAATTTTGTAGGCAATACAGCTTGACCTTTCATCATTATGTTATTGTACAGGAACAGGATGGCTACATTAGCCATGGTTTATAATTGTAAATAATTACTCATTAAGTCATAATACATATTTATGTTGTTATAAAAAATTCAATATTCATAGGAACACTTAAATATACTAGTGTTTTTCTAGAATAATTCAGCAAAAACTGACAATCTGCTAATTTTTTATAGGAATGAAAAGATTATAAAACCCATATAAGCAGTAACAACTAATGAATTCCTCTACATAAATTTAAAATCAATACCTGACTAATAGTTGCACTAGCAAGGAAAACATGCCATTCACGTGGATCAATTTTCCCTTCCTCTGTTGAAATCCTGATACTCACAAGGAAGGCAAATAAAAGCTTGTGGCGTTCGAATAGACTCCGGCAAACATTCAAATAGAGATTAAAGATAAAATTGTGATTTATATTCTCCACTCTTTCTTGAATTACATCTGTTGAACGAAAATAGTTTGGGTAACACTGCTTTTAATTTATTTTTGTTTTACCGATCAACATATAGATTTAAAATGTTATTTATGATAATAAGATAATTTTAGTTGTAGAAAAATTACAGTGTAGAACAATTACAGTGTAGAACCTTTTATCCGGCAAGCTTAGGATATGGGGATACCCGGTTATCTGGAATATACTTATAAACAATGCTAGGAAAGAGCTTAAACTCACCAGAACTGTGTTCTGGTCCATCGCATGTGTCGATGATATCATTCCGTCTCGTTAAACATTTAGTAATATCGTTTTGTTAACTTCATTTAATAAAAATAGTATAAAAATTTTTTCCTTAATTTTCTTCATCATAGTACATAAGGAATAAATCAAAATTTAGCTCGATTATAAATGTTCTATCAGTTATTTTGTATCCACTGCTTTCAGTTCCACTACCAGAACGTGCGTTCTGTTTCGTAATACTTTCCGTTTCGAGCACTATTATAATACAGGACGGGCCAAAGAAATGTACCTGATTTCAAAATGAAATTATAGGATAACCATACATGATAGGACTGAATTATAAAGTGGATTAATCAGGAAAATGTCAAAAATATTTGTACTAATTGACACATTTTGTCACAAGTTCACAGTGTGTCAGATAAGTTCACAACAACAGCTACAGCCAATATTAGGCACGCAGTCCTACAGCCTGTAATCAACAACTGTACTGCACACATTCCCTTGTGTGCTCAGAATGATGGAAGACATTTTGAAAATTTTTATCAAGGGAAATAAATTTGAAAAAAAATTGGCTTCTGATTCACACTCGTATCACTGTTCATTTATTTATTTTGAAATTGGGTACATTCTTTTGGTCCACCCGGTACATACCTGTACTCAATGATGAGCTGAAGCCGGCTCGCGCAAGCCAGTAGTTAATTTTTCTACGGATTTGCGAGCCGATTGTTAAATTTTTAGAAAATATGAAAATTTATGGATTTTGTCCTTTCAAGTACATTTTGCCCTATCTGACATTCATATACCGACAGTGTATGAAATGGAATATATTACGAACAGGACACTTGTTAAGCTAGCGGAACGGTATTACCTAACTAGAGTGATCTGGTGTCCCTGGCATGTAGGCCTCCCCTGCCATCCTTATCCAAATTTCCTTACGACTTTTTTTCTTTTTTAGAGAGCTGGTTCTTAATTTTATCCCAGCTCATCACTGCCTGTACTGTACAGTAATAACAATACTACAATAATCAGCAGGTTAGGCTTGATGGTGGTGGAAACGGTGCAACTGCACCGGACCCCGCACTTAAAGAGCCCCCATGCTCTCTAAAAAATATGTCGTAATTATAAAGTACACGTATTTTTAAAGAGAGTCTGAAAGAATATCAAAGTGTCATAGTGTGAGAGACTGCTTTATTTACTAAAATTTACTATTAAAAATGTTTGACGCATACCGGGCCACACGATTTACCTAGCCGGCTCATGTAATCGAGTACTTTCCAATATAAATTCATTGTTCACTTCCAAATTACGTGTTCACTTGAGTTCACCCAACACTCGGTGGTGAGCCATGTAATTATTAGTGAGGCTTTAAATTTAAATTTCTTTCTCCTAACAAATATAGGAAAAATGCATTATTTTTTTAAAAAATAGTCGGTTAACCAGATTTCCGGATAACTGGAATCCGAGTAAAAGGTTCTATACTGTATATTACTTCAGGTAGCAATCTCCATATTTTAAAAGTCATATAAATGTGGATAAATTACAAACCTGACTTCTCTGTCTGGCGAATGCTAGAGATCAAGATGTTTATGTACCATTCCAGTGAATACTGATACATTGGATCAATTAAGCTAAGATCCAACACACAAAAGAAAAGAATTTGAGATTGCACAGCCAAAGGAACATACTCCAGTCGAGTTGCTTCAATGTCTGCTTCAGTTTTCTTAGCTGCTTCCAATTTACTCTAGTAATTGAAAAAGCATTACTTAGTTGGATTCAAAGCTGCATTAGGTTTACCAGATGTCAATTAAAATATATAAATTTCCAGGAAAGCTAACACACTTGGTAATCTCACATTAACAAAAAACTACTAAATTAATACACATCAAATAAAATAATCGAGTTTTTGTTTGGATGTCTGATATCTGTAATCTACAAAGGTGTGTGGCCCTGGGCTAATTGATCTATGTGGGACTCCAATATCATTCACCACCAAATGAAATTTAGAATTCCTTGAGGCAATGTCGAAGCACGGGACCTCTGAAATCACAGGGCCCAGGGTGATCATCCTTATTCACTCTATCTTAGGGATGGCCCTACTGACCAGCAAAGGTAACTGGTGAATTTCTACGGAACTAACTTTAACTTCGTTCAACCTTTAGGATTTTACAACAAAAAAAACTGTTTCCTTGCCTGAGAAAAGGAGAGAAATTATCCACACACAACACAATGTATTAGCAGAAATTCTCGAGGCAAATTAATATTAAACAAAAGAGAAGTGAATAGTGACAAGCAATCATGACGCCATTACATACAGTGCAGTTAATAAATGTTAAAATAATGCAATTAAACGTGTTGGATAGTTATATACTCCTTAACTAATGTTTCAAAAAAGTCAAAATTTATCGGCAGCTTCATGGTCACCGATTTTTTATCACCCGAAACATCTAGACGTCTGATCTTAAAACGTGTTAGCCATCCATCTGGCCTTTTCAATCAACATTGGTCCAGAAATAGAGACTCCCTCGGAACACTTTATAGGAAACCATTCATAAATACCAATATTCAATTGCTCAAGTTTCAGCTTACGAAGAGTGCACCAATATTCAACTCTTCTAGGTGTCTCAGAAGACGTAAGAAATTTCATTAACTATGATTTCTGTGCCTTAATGTCATAAATAGTGAAAGAACTGACATTGAACTCTTTCATTAAAACATTGCAGTTCTCACCTTTCTCTAAATGTTTTATTATATCAAGTTTCTGGGTTAAGGTTAATACAACTCATTTCCTTTTATCACCTTTAGGGCATATTGGAGTTTTAGGAGCATTTAAAAAGGGTGTGCAAACACTGAGTTCAAGAAACATACACACTTGTATACTGCGACTGCTGAAAACAAAAATTTTATAAGTAACATTCTGAACTAGATGTAATAAAAAATATAGAGGCATGAGATGCCGGTTGCTTGAGAATTCCATTTGCATGAGTGTCAGATAACTGGGAGTTTACCATACTTATTATGTACTACTTTGTCATTCTATACTTTTTCATATACCATAAAATAAATATCTTAATGTACAGTGACACGATTAATTTTATTTCCAAATGCATAAGAAATTATAATACTTGCCTTAATTTCATCACTTTTTATCTTGGAAGCATCAAGTGTGGATATTAGATCCAAATCATCAATTGGAGATCCCTGAGATGCACTTAGTAGGTATAGAATGCGATCTTCAAGTTCCTTCAGTTCATGATGCATGTGAGCATTACTCACAATAAGAGCACTCCTAGCCTCCTCTAAATCTGGTCTCTCTTCTACAACACTCAAAGTCAAAAGCTGATCTGTGAGGCCACTAAATCACGATGAGAATGAAATTTAATTTATGAGAAATTCAATTGATAGCCCCTTATTTAATACTAAGATTCAATCATCAATAAATTAAATGTATTCATAATCTCTCTATACTAATAAAAAGGTTGTGGTGGTCATCCTGTCAGACGCTTGGCCTTGAAAACAGTACACGTCACTGAGTGCCCCCACTCCACGCAAACCCTTCCAGCCTAGACTAATATTTGCTCGATCTTGAAACCCCGCCCCCAACCGCAGTCCTTCAGAAGCTTCACGGAGGCGAAGTCTTTCGCAAAATCGAATGGAAGATACAGTTCAGTGAGGAAATGACAGGCAATTGCCAAGGCGAGATCGTGGCCATACCCCGTATCAAACTCTCGACGACAACGAACTGCTGTTCGTCCCACACAGGATGCAGTTCCCCATACGGCTAATGGTGTATTTAATGGGGGTTGCACATGGCATGCACCAGGGGCCCCTTGCAGTAAGGGGCTCCGAAAAAAAATTTTATGTATAATCTCAGAATATTAAATATCTCACTTTAAAAGCCATGAACAAAAATTTTATTTTTTGCACTGCAATACTTAATTTATTGAAAAGGCGTAGCCATTAGGTGAGGTTTCAGTATATAGTACGATTGCAGGGTCCCCAATAATTTTGCACCAGAGGTCCCAATAGTATAGCACCAGGGGCCTCAGAATGTTGAAATCCGCCACTGCAAACGACTTGCATTCGCGATGAACATCAATAAGGTGCAGAGTCGGAGCTTCTCGAGAATTGCCCTCTACATCAATCAGGATAAGCCTCTGTTCAGTCACAGTGAATTGTAAGTGGCCCTATCTCGAGCTCGATCGAGACGGGGTCAATATCTACCTGGCCGGCACGAAGACCGTTGGACAAGAGAACACAATTTCAAATATCTTGTTCAAAGAAGTGCTAGAATCAAGAGTCAATGAATTTATTTGATTTTTTATTTCTTTTCTCCTCTTCATACCTTTCTCTCCACCCACATGAGTCTGCTAATGATCCCGCATAGTAGGCGAGAAGGCGTAGCACGCAAAGCACGTGGAGGTGAGTGAAGCGACTAGGGCCAAAGATCCTAGTATACCACATTCCTCTGGACAAGAGGTTTTTTTTGTACTTCAGAATTTGATAAATAAGAGTCATATTTATATACAGTATAAAACCTTTTATCAGGATTCCAGTTATCTGGAAATCCAGTTAACCGGCAATTTAAAAAAAATGCATTTTTCCAAAATTTGTTAGGAGAAAGAAATTTAAATTTAATGCTTTGCTAGCTACTCGCTAGTATATTACAATTAGTACAAAATACATACCTTGGTGATAACGTAAAGTTCACTACCAAAACTTTGCAGGCTACTTCAGGAGTATAGTGAGGATTGGGCAGTTTAGTTGTGATGTAAAGTCTAAAACTGTCATTGTAAGGAATTACAGAATCACCCAGTTTCATTGCAAGTCCACCAGCTGAATTAAATGTCTGAAAATGTTGTTTTAAAGATAAAATGAATGATTGTTTCAAGATTATAAAGACTCAATATACAATTGATATAAAATAGACCTCCATTAAAATAAATTCATTTATAGATTCACCTGTCTCAAAAGTAGTGGATCTAACCCGGGATCAAGTTCTTCACCAACATTCTCCAGCAGCACAGTATTTCCAAGTCTAATGGCTGATTCTAAAGAACGAAGTAAATTTTGATCTGCCAGTTTCAGAACTACCAGTGACATTTCCCTTTGCTGGAGACATGTAAAGGTCAAGGATTATAACAAATCAATATTATATCCAGCATTATATTTTATAAAAATAAATTTGGTATTGCTTTGGGTTGGACATTTTATTAGAAATTCCACATATATTTTTATTTATTCCAGCAAGAATTCATACTATTTAATATGTCACAATTAAAAATTCATTACTTTTAGAATAATTTATTGAAAATTCTCATCAGAATAAGTGATAAAATAACAATAAGCTGATTAAAAATTCAGGAATTTAAATTATTCTACACTAAAAATTACCCTTTTATGTTGTCAAATAAAAATGCACAATTCTGGATTGTCATTAAAATATTGAAATTATTATTAAAATTTAGCATTGTGAATTATGCTATGCACTGAGTGATTTAAAAAATTGGTTTACCAAAGAATCAGAGGCAAAACAATAAATACATCATTGGTTTTGATGAATTTCTATTGATTGTTTTAAGAATCAAAGTGGCATTTTGAGAAGCTTGGATTGGATTTTGTGACATCATGAAAAACACAGTAAGAAATGAAGGTTTCTTGGGTTTCCCACCGGATGCAGACTTCGAGAAAGGGAAACCCAAGAATCCTTCATCACCAACATTCGCCAGGAAAGTCTGAAATCCTTTTTCACACAGTAAGTAGTTTATTTTTCTGAATTTGGTTAGCATAAATGCACGCCTAGGCTGCTTTGTCATTAACAACAAAATTGGAAAAGGGAAATACAGGCAACTCCCGAGATTCGACTGTTCGAGATTCGACAAATTTGAGATTTCGACACAGCCGATCGAATTGGGAACTAATTTATGCGGAGTAATTTTTGCAGAGTAATTGGTCCCGACCAACCACGCGAGGTTTAGTTTTAGTGTAGACATAGTTATATCTGCTCTAATTGTTTGAATTTGTGCTTATTTCACTCTTTTTTCTGTCAATCTTTTATTTAAATTTATTTATTTTGATTTATTTATAAATTTATCACTTACAAACGACTCGCGCGATCCAAACCGGGCCGCCTGCAGAACATATTGCATACATCTATCTTTGAAGTTCAAAACAAAAATTTATTTTTTTCTTTTTAGTGCAAAAAATGTTACACATTTAAAATATTTATTATTTAATTTATTCATAATTTAATATTGTTGTATTAACATATTAGTAATGTTATTTTATCTTTATAGAACATGAGGGGGGACTTTTTCCTAAGAAGCGGGAACGTATCCCTCGATTATAACATGCAAGTATATATATCAGCTGAGAGAAAAGCTGCAAATGTTAACTATATAAATAATTCCAATAATATGATTAAAGCATCATGGAACATTATCAAACTAAATTCCAATGCTGCATCCAGCAACTTAAGTCCTTCTTTCATAGACTTCAATGGCATAGTAGTTTCTAATCCAGCTGATATAGCTATGAACTTTAACAATCAATTTTGCAATACTAATGATAAAGCAGCATCTTCCCCTGAATACCCCTCCAGGAATACCAGCTCTGTTTTCCCAAATTCTGTTTTTCTTCACTACACTGATACTTCGGAAATAATAGATATCATCAAATCTTTTGAAAGCTCCTTTTCTAGCGGTATAGATGATATTCCCACGACAGTTATTAAGATAAGCTCCCACATCACTGCACCTATTCTATCTACTATAATCAACCTATCTTTCAGCACTGGACAGTTCCCTACTAACCTAAAATTTTCTCGTGTATCTCCAATACCTAAAAAAGGTTCACCCTCAGAATCAGAAAACTATAGACCAATCTCTATTCTATCTGCCTTTTCTAAAATATTTGAAAAATTATTTTTTAATCGCATACTGCTTTTTCTTGACTCCTTCAATTTGTTAACTCCTAATCAACATGGCTTTAGGAAAGAGAAGTCAACATCTACTGCTGCTTTCAACCTCATCAACAGATTACACCAAGCTTTCAATAACAAACAGCATACCTTAGGTATATTTTATGACCTCAGTAAAGCTTTTGACAGCATTGACCATAAAATACTTTCTGGGAAGCTCTGTAATTTGGGCATCAGGGGCAACTCCCTGAACTGGGTTATTTCCTTTCTAAGTAACCGCTATCAAATTGTGAGGTATTCTCAAAGAGCTAGAAATGGCTCTACCACAGCTAATTCTACACCTCTAAAAATTAATACTGGTGTTCCTCAGGGATCAATTCTTGGACCACTTCTCTTCATAATTTTCATGAATGACCTTCCCAAAGAATTCTCTGATTGTTTTCCGACCCTATATGCCGATGACACATCCTGCCTGGTAACTGCTGATAGTCTCCCACTTCTGGTTGAGGTTGCTAACAGATCAGCTAACCAAATGATGGAATGGTGCAATCTAAACAATCTTGTTATAAATATCAATAAAACCTCTTACTTACTATTTCACAATAAAAAAGCTATCCCATATAGTAGCCCACTTCTTAAAATGAACAATAAAAGCATTGCTAGATCTTCATCCACCAATTTCCTTGGGCTACATATTAAAGAGAATTTGGATTGGCTAGATCACATCAATGGAGTTGCTAAAAAAGTAGCTACTGGAGTCTTTATGCTAAGAAAATTGGCTCCAATACTTCCTATTGAAAGCCTATTATCTCTGTACTATGCTAAAGTGCATTCATTATTAAACTATGGAATATTATTTTGGGGTAATTGTAGACTGGCTATTAAAGTCTTTTCCTTACAGAAACAAGCTGTCAAAGCTTTATGTAGAGTACCTTACCGTACACAGGGTAAACCCTTGTTTTCATCTCTCCATATCTTAACCCTACCATCTCTTTACATTTTTAGTTGTGCAACTTTTGTTAGATCAAACCATGACATTTTTCCTACAAATGCAGAATACCATAGCCATTTCACCCGCTCGCTATCTCACATTCACATCAATGACTACAACAATGCTCTTTCTCAAAAAGGTCCTCATCACTCAGCCTCTGTAATATATAATAATCTGCCTGCGGATATTAAATCAGTTCAGTCCTACAAAGTGTACAAAAGAAAAATTAAAAGGTTCCTCTTGAAGAAAACTTACTACAGTGTCTGTGAATACCTTGATGATAGAGTATGATTTTGCTTTTCTTTGTGTTATTGATCATTGTATTTTCTTTGCTAGCATATCTATATTTTCTCTCCTCTTGTCTTGTTTTGTAAATATTTAATATTGTGACGAAACCATGCAAATGTATTTGCCAACGGTGAAATAAATTGTATTATTATTATTATTATTATTATATATGGAAAAACGGCGTTCGACATTCGACAATTCGAGATTGGACCACGTTTTCAGGAATGCATCCCTGTCGAATCTCAAGAGTCGCCTGTAGATGGTTCTCACATGAGCATGGGTGAAGGCAATATAGATCTGCTGTACTTGCACTCATCTAAACTCTATTTTGAGTATACCCACGTTTATAGTGAAAGGAGAAGAGTGAAAACTGATTCTTAACTACATAAGCCGGAATTATCCTTGAAGAGATATTGTCGAAAAATGCTTTATTATTTTATATTTCCATAGACAGAAGCATAGAATATGAGGAAAAAATCTTGTAGACTTAATAAAAATTTTCTTTGCAAGAGCATGAATTGTAATCCTGAAAGAGATGTAACTCTCTTAATACACAAAATAAGATGCTTTTTGGTAGCTAAGTGAATAGCTTGTCTAGATATTTAGTCCCTAAAAGAGATTAAAACTGTTAATATTATGGTTACTTAGTATTATTAGAATAAAATGAATTATAAATCTGAAAGAAAACCAGGTTTTATTTTGATTAATGCTCAGGTGACAAATTTTCAGGCAATGACCCTGAATGTATTAGTCAGAGGAAGGTGAAAAATTCTCTATTCTCTTAACGATAGATTTTAACCAAATGCGACAAGTGGTGAAAAGACTTATAAAGGCCTATTTAGTAGATAGAGATCTTTTAAGATCCCTCCATTACTCCTCTTCCCTTAAGCCATGCATAGGTGTAGCGAAAAAGTTGTCAAGTATTACTGTTTGGGATTCAAATCTCAATCTCACAATTAGACATTGGCAGAAGTCTTTACATTGGGATGTAACAAGTACTCGATAAGTAAAATAACTTAGCCCTTTGAATTCACTCTTCCTATAAGCACAGGTTTATCAGTCTCGAAGCCTGATAACTTTATATAAGCAGTCTATAACTCCGCGAACAAATAACTGTAATAATGTATCTCTTACACCTTACCAACAATGTTTACGTTTAAGGGGAAATTAAGATCATTTTCTAATAAAACGACAAAAATACAATTAATTTTTTTCGGGCACACAAAAGTTATACACTTAACTGAGAGTAGATTGTCAAGTTTACGAATCATATGTAATTGAATGTCTAATATACGATTCTAATGAAGCTACCAAGAAATATTCGGAAACTCGTAACTGAATCGGTACAAAATATATAAAGTAAAATACTCATCGTCTATTATTTAATCTGAAGATCGAAATTGTTTTAAACAAATTATCTCATTTTTACAACATAGGTTTAAACTCCTGCCTTCAATTTTTTAAAAAAATCGCGCTCTCATTGTCTTTAAAATCGTCGTGAAGTATTTCACGTTTTACCATGTTCCTAACCCAGCGGTTGGCTTGCCCTTGCGGATCGATGAAGAGCGTCCATCGCTTTGAATTGGCCAAAAGCACAGCACTTTCGGTGGACACATTGTCACGTGGCAATCCTTCTAAGTGCCATTTCCGTATTAAGATCGGATCACCCAGTAAAGTGATGGGAGTGCAGTCATCTGAATGAGGCACGGGACGAACCTCGGGATCTTCGACCATTTTACTCTCATCATTTGGATCTTTCTTCAGATGGCAGTTTGATAAGAAATTTGTCCAATCGGAGAGCATTTCCTGACGATACTTGTCAGTAAATGGAGTCAGGTAAGCCACGGATGCTGTCGTGAAAAAAAATTAATTTTAATGACCAGATTTTTTATGTAATGAAACCGGCTTCTCTGGAAGAATCTTACTAAATTTCCGAATTGATTATCACTAGTGGCTTGCACAATAAATCTATCTTACAGAAGATATGAATTAACAAGTATATTGTCATCCATGAACATGGGTAAAATTTAGCGCGTTTTTGTTTTATAATCAAAATCAGTAATATTTTATTTTATTTCGCTATGAAGAATTCTCCCATTAACGAATTTGACGAACTGAGGAGAATTTGGGATTTGATCACTTGTAATATGGGCAAATTAGCTGAACTTATTTTTTATGTGGTTAAATCACCACATATCCGATCACTAGAATCTCGCTTGTAAATGACATCAATGTGAAAATGTAGGCACAAAATTTCAGCTTTTCGTCTTTTATATCTTTGGAGATATAAAAAAATTTAATACTTTATATATATTTTCTAAAACTCAAATCTAAAGAAATGGCAGGAGTACAGAAATCAACACTCCGATTTTCACCTCTCTATCATTTACGATTTCATCTCAATTTCAATTTATGCAAGCACACAGACAGGCAAACGCCAAAGGAAAACTATAAGCGCACATGTATAAAAATCGCGGCCAAAGCTATCTACTCCCGTTTTCCAGCGGAAGTCTGCTGGTACACAATAAAATTTTATGCATTTCCAAAATGAAAGCGTTTATCGATTTTCATGTTTGCATTCGTATTGGAAATCCAGGGTATCTTATCAGATCTTTTAAAATGAAAATGAGAGTTTTTAATCAGAGACCTTCCTATAATCGAGCCAATACGATACTTTTAAAGTCATTTTATAAAAAAAAATATCTGAGCATCGTAATAATTTGATGAATGAATCGTGCTCGTTTACCTCCTGCAATAAGCGTGTCTCCGATGACATTGACCATTCCTTCGGCAATCTGATCTATACGTTCAGACCAGCGAGTCCGCTCATCGGCTAGGCAATACAGAAGATGGTCGGCGCGGTCCAGCCTTTCGGAGCATAACTGAGTCTTCCTTTGCAATTCTTCCTTGTGAGATTCACATTCAGCGAGCTGCCTTTTAAGAGCTTGGAGACGATCTATAACCTACTCCAGGGGTAAAGTATAGGAGAACATTACAAGTAATTGCATTAATACTCGTGACAGAATATAAATGATGTTTTTTACATTACGATAAAGTTTTAAAGACGGCCATTGATTTCAAAGATGTATAGCGAACTATTTATAGCGTTTATTTATGCAGTAGGGCCCTAAGATTTATCTCAAGTTGCAGGAAGGGGCTCCAAAACCTCCAAAATTTTAAAAGCGGAAAAAACTGTACAAAAAATATTATGCATTAACTATTATTAAATGTTGCAATCGATGGAATGATTAATGAAGAAAATTGTAAGTAAACGAGTCCATCATACATGTCTTTACTTTATTAACGAATATATTTCAGTTATGGCTTTAAAGAAAGGGTGGGTCTGGATCTGAGGAACCACCCTCCCCTTTTTGCGTTACTCTTTTTCGTGTGATGTGTAATAGGTATTAAAGTTTCCCGGGTTTTTCTCAATACCTGGATCCCGGGACTCAAACGGTCGAATCCCGGGATACAGGGAATTTCCCGGGATTCAGTTTTTGTAAACATAATAGCAAGATAGTAAGTAATAAATAAAGTATTCGTAAACATTTATATTTATTATTGATAAACTGGATATAACACCACAAAAAGAGTGAAAAATGCTTACAAGATGTAAATATTAAAATGATGTTTACCGCTCTTAGTGAAAACATTTTAAACAGGGACATACAATATGTCTAAAATTCAAGCGCTCAACAGGATAATTTCGATCTCGAATGAATAATGATATTGATAACAGATGGAAAGTAATGTAGTCTATTTAAATATTGTGTATAATTCCCATACAACACGGGGTGTGTATGAAGTCCATGTGCACTTTTAAAAATTAATAACGCATGGATGATATAGACATGCTATAAATGGAACATAAAGCTTAGTTACTTGAGTTTTATTTATTATAAATCCTCCAAATGACAGATAATAAGATCATTAATAATTTTGTCTTTTTTTCATGCCTTGCGAATTATTGAAAATGGCGACAGTGGAGGAAAAGATACATTTTATGATATGGCTAGCAGAATTCAGATGCTTTACAGCCATGAGAAGAAGATACATTGCTCAATCTGGAGAATTTGCACGAACAGGAACTGTTATGCGCTTGAATTCTGGTAGACATAGAAAGGAGTTAAGCTTTTCGCCATCTTAAATTAATTGCAAAATCTGTAAAAGAGACAATATTATTAATGGCCCTTTCATTTAAAGTTTGCAGGATCCAAATTAAACAAAACTTAAGTAAATATGCTTTCATATCCCGTTTAAAGAATGTCTCTATGGTCTGTATAACAAAAGTTATTCATTTTTCAAAGTGCACAAGGACTTTATGGACGCCTTGTATATATATACAATTTTTGCTCCACACTAATGCGATTAGTTATTTTCCTGCGTAGATGTGTTTCTAAAGTAGATCATATTTCTCGTTTAGTACACCGCGAATTTCCCGGGAAATTCCCAGATGCATTTTAAGTAAGGGATCCCGGGAAAACGGGATCCCGCTTGAGAAACCCTAATGTGTAACACTAATTCGATAAAATCTTCAATGTTATCGCAACTTCAAGAAATATTTTCAGAAAATTGCATGATAACTAGCTTTAAGGAAAATTACACCATAAAATCGATCGTATGAATATTTAAATCGACATATTCGAAAGAAACGCGACCTGCTTCGTTCAAAATTTAGGCAGCTACGAAGCCGGTTTTTCCGTAATTCTGGTAGTTCAAGTTTATGATAACAGATGGCTGTAGTTTACATGCTCTTCAAGCGGAATGGACCAAGAACTCATCCTCATTTGAAATTAGAAACAGTTTCATATATTTTTGAAACGCATTTTCATTTTATGACGAGACTCGGCGATAACGACGTAATTCCACGTTGTATACATTTTCGACGATCTTACTTCATAGAGCTATTTTGAGGTGAAAATAACACGCGAAATGTTTTTTTCTTCACCGAGACACTAGGGAATTAACATTTTCATCGGAAAAATAAATGAATAATTTACCGGTGAAAGGTAAGGTTTGAAATGTACATGAAGTCACACGGAGGAATTAAAACGAATCAAACCTCTTTCATGCGAGCTCTTGTTGCTTCTAGCAATTTCTCCTTTTCTTTTAAACTCTCTCTCGCTATGGCCAAGGCTTCTCTCTTTGGTTTCACGAGTAGCACCACGAAGTAGTACTTATAGATTGCGTGGACCCATTGGCAAAGTGATGTGCAGGCTTTTGATACCTAAAATCCCGAAACAATAGACGATCGTTTTGATTAGAGTAGTATGATAGATGAGGGACAATAAAATGGTCAAATTCTATAAATAAAGAAATAAAAAATATTGTTAATATTAACATTCACTCTATTGCTAATATTATTTTTAAGTACAGAAATTAAAATCGCTTAAATATATTAGTTTTATTTAAACTTAAATATTACGCCCGTACTATCTTGCATGAAAACTTGATCCAAACGCGTGACCTTTAAAAGGTGAATATATATTAATCTCCTACGCAATTTTTACATTGTCCGCTCCTTAAAGGAACATTTCCATATACCTATACATCTATTTGAACTAGTAAGTGGATTGAATTTAAAATAATCTTATATAATTTTATTTTATTAGGATATTATTTAATAAAAATAAGTATCTATTTTCAGGCCTAATGACATGACAATACATGGAAAAAAGATAGCACCAAATTTATTGTATCGTAAATTAAATTCTCGATTTTGAACCGAATATCATAAATCGAAGATTATTAAAGATTCGAATATTTTAATTAAGAAGCAATCAGTAAATCAAGAAATTAGAGTTACATCCGTATCGTTAAAATTGGTAATGCCAATGGAATTACGTAATTACCGTGATGATTTTTTCAGGCCGAAAGTTTGGATTTTCTATATAAGGTCCAAGCTGTTTTATTATGTGCTCGGGAATGTTGTCTTTGTCGTAGTTTACCAAAGATTTCAGAAAGCGACCTGGATCTTGTAGAAGACCCCTTCCAGGTTCCCAATAGTCGTTAACTTTAACTCCAGGCATATCCGTTGCGACCTAAAACACCAAAACAAACGTAAATATTTTGCAGTATGAAATTATATAGCACAATTATTCAAAACGTGGCTCAATTATTAGGATCGATACCGTCGAATTAAACTAATAACCTTAAAATAAAACCAATATCATATAAAGTGTAAACTACTGGCATATCAGAAAAATTTTTTCAGAAGAATTAGAATAAACATTCATGTACGGATCATAAAAATATCACATGAAATGAGGAAAAGGAATCAAATGTGTTTACTCAAATAACAGGAGTTAATTAAATATAATTTCAAAGCTGATTCATTAACCTTATAAAACAAACTTTACTTTCAATCTTGAATGAAAATTTGAGGGCATAAGCATCTATATAATAAGGGCTTGTTTATTCTTAGTTAAAATACTGAATTATCGCATTTTTTAATCTATAAAATACCAGCTTTCAAAGTGAATTTCACGTGTTTCATTTGAGCTTTTGTCGACAGATGGATCTAATCGTTCGTCTTTGATAATGACTTCTTACTCTTAAAGTGCCGTATTATGACCAAGTTGAGCGGATCATTTTTTCGGAGAAATTTCTGAAGATATCTATGATGTCACCACTATACTTTTATGCCAAGTCGGATGTTTATTTAACCGTTTATAATTGCTCCAATTAGCAACATTTTATTCTCGATCTAGAGAGATATAAAGGATTTGGAAATATAAAAGTATATGGCACACAGAAGAAACATCAAAGGTGAACAAGGGATGTAACAGGAGCACACTTTGAAAGTGATAGCACAGGTGATAGGTTTTACGAATGGAAAACATCTTTTGACAGAATAAAAGTAGCTTCATGCAGATGTAATATGAAAAAAACAAGTGGAACGATTCCCAAACTTCCCTTGCTCTTTGTGGATATTTTTGGAACCTGAACGTGGATAAGATTAATAAGTGATAAAAATTTCAGTGCAAATTTAGGCACTGTTCTACTGACGTCATCATCATAGGTAATCCGTCCGTAGAGAGGTCCGTAATTATTATTGTAAATTCCTAAGAAATACACATAATATGCAGTAGATTACGTTATAGCAAAGAAAAAAATAAAAATTTAATTAGTAGGATTACGTATAAAAACGCTTGTGCTGTATGAATAGGAACATTCAAACTTATGAATGGGTTAACACACACGTTCCATTTTTCTACTGGCATGGAACAATTTACAAATTTTAAATCTCACAATATATATTCTTTTATTTGTGAAACAGCTTAAAAGAAGTGTTGATATATTATATGTATTTTAAATCAATAGATAAAAATTTCTTAATTAAGGTTACTTCGCATGAATTTTAAGTTCTAGAGGATATAAGATATTTCAAAATACGAGTAATATACATTTAGTTGAAAATATACTATTAAGTTCACGTGTGGTTGGCAACTTTTCAGGAAATAATATATGATAACCAAAATCTCCCCTTTTATTCATAACTAGTTTTAACCTTAGTCGGAATTGACTTTTTTATAGATGTAAGTTTGTAAAAAGCTTACCCGAACTAAGTTATTCTATACTACGGCTTGATGTACAAACAGAATGCCAGGATTTTTATAAAAATCTAATATAACCTGTTATTAGGTGGCTACAAAGGGCTGTTTTTTTATTTAGGAATCTTAAACAATTTCACTGAGTGAATAATTCTTAAACATCTAGCAACAGCCGTTTTTTTATATTAAAGAAATATAAAATATGTTGACTGTGTTATTCAACGAGTTCGAGCACGTTATTTCCTCATCCTTGAGGAGGTTAAGAGCGCGTTAAGTAATGGATGCCATTACCCAATGTGCCACGGAATCTGAATGGGAGGCAACCCTGCAACGAATTAATGCGTCACTTGATATGTATCTATCGACCTATAAAAGAAACAGCAAGGATGAATGCGAAGGTTACTAAGAGGGTATGTTTGAGTAGCCTTTTAAGATGATTTGGTATATGGATAGTGTTTGTATCAGTATAAAGCAATAATAGGATACTTTGTCGGAAAATTATGGCTAAGAATCCTTATACCACTTACGCCTTGAATTGGAATGAGGGGCTTTCACATTAAGTTGCGTAAGAGATCCGAAGATATCGACTTTCGTTGGTGAATGGTTTCTATTAAGCAGTCTCATGTATTATACATATTATCCTAAAGTCATAAATAGATAGTCTTATTCCTGAAAAATTATTTGTGCAGAAAAGGCGCTCTCTTACCTTTTCGCAGTTGTTGGCAGATGAATAATTATTTTCAGAAAGATTACGATTTTGTAATATTCAACGAAAATGTTTCGCTAATGATATATTGTGGCGAACGGCTGTTTTGTACAATGATTAAAGCGCTTCTATTAAATTACGAAAAAATTTCAAACGTTATCGTAAAAAAATATCGAGTCGGATCCTTTTCTAGTTGTGGTTACAGGATCGTCATTCATAATTTAACAAATGACTGCCAAAATTATCCTATCCGTGAAAATGACACCCGTCAAAGAATGTAGTTTTTCCATTTTAATTCGTGAATATTTCCTTACCTACATATCCTTTTTCGGTAAGTTTATAACAAGAGATCGGAAGAATAAGGCAGTTCCTCGTCGCTCGCGGAGGATACATTCCGCAAAATCGCCGCGAACCGCAAAACCGCGAAGGGCAATTAAAAAGGAGTCGAGGGGAAATTTGGGACTGATCGAAAAGACTGAAACGTAACATATTTCAACAGACAAAATTTTATATTAAAAATGAGACAAGTCAAACAAGATAGGGTGAACCAAATACGAAAATGAAGACATTTATTCGCCGTAATGGATAAATAACATGCCAGTGCTTATGCCTTGAGCGAAATGCACTCAAAGGGCTATTCTCTAACCCAAATTAAAAAGCAAGAACTAAAGCCTTGGAGGATATTTGAACGCAGAGGAGAATTCCCTCCTCTATCTCCTCTTTCTTTCCCTTCCTCACTCTTTCTCGGCCTCAACTCCATTCTCTCTCTCCCTCTCCCTCCTTTCTCATCTATCTCTTTCCCGCCCTAACTCTTTATCTTTCCCTTTCGACCTCCGCCACTACTTTCTCTCCGCCCATCTCTCCCTCTCTCCCCTCCCTCAGTTCGTCTCTCCCATTCTTCTCTCCATACCACTCTGCTCTTCTCTCTCTTCTCTTGCAAACTTTCACACTTGCATAATTCTGCTCCGCTCTGCCTCGACCTACGATAATCCACGGAAAAGGGCATCGAGACATCAGAAGGCGCATCTCAAATAAATAAACCGATACTATATGGAAAGGCAGGAATGAAAAAATCTGATGTGGCCAACACATGACTTTCTCCATATTTGGGGTATAGATATTTAAACTATTATGAATAGCATTATGAGGCAAAATTATTATTTCGTATCTTAAAAGAATACAGTCGTCCATATTGCCGTAAATTATATTTGATTATGTTTACAGAATTCGCCGCTACATGGTGGTGGCGCTGTATACTGGAAATTTACATATAAATTAATTATCTACTAAATGGAAGGTTCTACGAAAATTTGTTTCAAACAAAACTTGGAAGAAATATTATTCTCTACAACTTTGGTCCTCACGAAGGTTACAATAACGACGTTTTTAAGGAGATATTTGACGGAGACCGAAAAAATCGATTATTTATAAATAATTCCTAAACAATAACTGCTATGGAAAATTGTTTCAAACTAAAGTTGTAGAAAATTACATTCTCTATAACCTTTGTATCGAATTGTATATACAATAATGATGTTTTAACGGAGAAATATCGCAAAAACCGAATCGGGTTTCGATTAAACCTCGACTTCCGGTTAACCGGTATCGTCCAAAAAACTAATCAGTTCTTTATGTTCAAGCTAAAGTGTTATATATAAAATGTGCTGTTAATATGACAAGTACTTTTTGAGTTAGAGCGCCCATAATCGTATACATCCACACAAAGACACACACATACATCATTCCGAAAATAGTCTAAACATGCTCTAGAGACCTCAAAACGTGTATTTCCGTTGAAATCTCGAAGTCGATTTTTTTCGTGATCACAACACTTTCCCATACTACGTATGGAGAAAGTAAAAAGCAGACCCGTATATTGGATTTATCAAAAGTGAGATGGAAACGAACGGAAGCGTATATATAGAGTCGTTCCCCATTGTAAATTTCTGGTCAACTGAAGATGATGAGGGATCATCCTACTCTTCTTCTTGTGGTATTCCCTGCCAACTCGAGGAACTGAGCGGTCAAATATTCCATTATGACGGCCTACTCATATTGTATACACAGGCATCTTTCGCATAACGACGTTGTTTTGTTCCACAGAAAAGCGTCGTTATGTGAAAATCAAACTGAGTACAGTGAGGGATAAGCGGGAAGACTCGCGCCAGCGTCGCGACTACGAATTATGCAGGTCGTTAATCGAAAAAGAGGCACAATATCGTAACTGCGAAATGTCGTTTAGCGAAGCGTTCCTATTCAAGGGATGCCGGCACCGTAGTTATAAGTTTTAGCATCTAATTTAGAACTAGACCAAGACAAAGCACCAACAGCCAATTTTCTTTGGGATAAATTTATATATTAACTACTCAAATCAAATTAATGTACGTCAAACAATCTGTTAAGACGGCAAATCATCACCAGAAACGGCTGTGAATTACGTCATCGTGCCATTATTTCCTAGTTAATTTCTGGGATCGGAGGTCACGTGACCAAGTGATGGTATCGACAGTGAGATGGAGAAGCAAGGAGTTACACTTTCCGTGGGAAGATATTTTTCGAGAGGCATAACTCACTCTCTCTCTCTCTTTCCACTCACGCTGAAGAGGCTGTCAGTTTCTATCGGTTTCTCGCCATGACTCGCGCCTTGCGAAAGAGGAAAATATACTGTGCTCTCGGAAGAGAATAAGGTTGAAGTTTGCTGAAGGTCAGGTAACATTCACGCTTGGGGTTTAACAAATCCGGCGCATTTTTTCTCGTTTATGACGTATGTTATAAATCCACAACATAATATGTTTGAAATTTAACACAAACAAGTTAACGAATAAATTTTTATAATTTGATTGTCCTTGAGCGTAAAATAATGATAGTTTTCGGTCTCGCTTTCTTTTCAATCGTTAATGAAAAATTTCCCGACCAAAACATCCCCAAGGAAAAGTTTTATTGTGATTTTGATTTAAAAACAGATTCCTAAATGACTCTAGAAAACGTTTTTGACAACTTCGGATAATAATTCAGATATTCCTCGAACTCGCAATTTTCTAACCCTAAATATATTTTTATATTATTATTTCTATCTTAAGCCCTAAGAGTTGTATGTTGTTTTTTCGGAAGAAAATTGCGGACTTTCAACACAGATCAGCAAAAATGTTTATCGGTGTATGCTGTTTATTTGTTCTCAGTTAATCGCGGTTTCAGTGCTAATTCCAATCACGTAGAATGTAGAAACAAATAAAAAGAGTAATAAGTTAGGAAAGTGTACAGCGTATCATAAATGAGCATGTTTCATGCAATGGAGTATTTGAAAGAAATGATATACCTGTACATAAGGGAAATAGCGTTTTAAAGTTCTTTTCTTCATCAAAAATAATCCACTTTCATTTTATTTAGAAGTATTGCATGCACACGTAAGGAAATAAACGTGTTTTTGTGAGATTGTTTATGTTAGCAACAATGAAGAATTAACCATGCAAGAAATTTTCAAATTTCAACTCGAAATCAGACATTCTTGTATAATTTTCTTAATAACGGGTACTCCTACGATAAAAATGTATAGGGAAGGAAATACTCTTCTTTACCAGTTCTACAACTTCTATTTGAAAAATATTTTGATATGAGCAATACTTTACGAGATACGACGAAAATTTAAATTTGTCACCGGTAAAGTGGTACCCCTGATTGTCGTACGTGATTAATTTTTGCGATTTTCTTGTTATCTTTGATTGTAAGTCCTTAATAGTAATAATCTTTTTTCATCATGAATATTTTCACGTTGCTCGTATTTATACTTTTAATTCGCGAATTTTCATGCAAAAAAATCTCTATTATAGAATCCCACGAGGTAATGGCCTGCTTAATGAACGATGTCATTAAGAATTAGTTTGCGTGCATATATTATCCCAAGACTGAGGCAGTGATGGGCGCAGGCGTTAACTTTTTAGCTTATAATTCCATCAGAATACTATTACGCGTACAGAGAAAGACGCTCTCAAGAATAGCTCAAATGCCGCTTTTTTTCGTTATATAAAGATAAGTTAGAAACATTTCGAAGGAATGAAATTATTTGTAACATTTCAAAAAGACATCTGCCCTACTTTTTTAATTCGCGAAGACAAAATTACGAAAAGATGCTATGTTCTTACCCGCAGCGGCTTGACTTCTTTGACGATGCAAATTGCTTCCATGACAAGAGCCACTCCTGCTGGTGGCCTCTTTAGAGCTCTCACTTCCGTGATGTCGTTCTTATTCAGAGATTTCAAGCTTTCCTCTGCTGCCTCCAAGAGGGGAAGCGCCTCGTCTAAACGATCCAAATGGGAAGGAAATGTTAAAATTCTCTAATTAAGTAGGGAAAAAATTAAATTCAACCTGGTATGTTTTCAAATAAATAAGTAACCGTAAATGCTTGGATATTAATCTGCTTTTTTATAAAATACGTATGTCAAGAATAAAACCGCATCCGGTTAAATATTGTATAATTTACCGCTGCATTTCCAATAGTCAAAGGTGTCAGTGTGGACAAAGTTCTTTGGGATAAAGAACCTCAAGCCCAGTCCTCCAGTAAATAAAATGATTCGGAAATAGAAAATATAGAAACTGAACTAAATAAATGAAATTTTGGATTTTTTTACATTTCAATAAGAACGGTAACTGGGTGTTATTAAAAATTTGTCGATTATTTTTACCTTGTTATTTATAATTGTTAAATTAAATATATGAGTATTATTTCCACTATTATTTAACATTTATGCAAACTAAAATCATTACAATTTACACATCCTCTCAAGGGCGTCGGGAGAAAATTTTGCAGAAGGGGGACCACAAAAATGCCTATTACCCAGGGGCGGACGCAATTTTGAAAAATGTGAAAACGTGCCGTGGAATTCTGAATTTCTTTCCATTTTCCATGATCCAATTGAATGCACTAAATGTGATAAATGGGAGGACCACTGTTCTAAATAATCGAAGCGGTTCTTATAAAAATTCCGGACATGTCCAACAAACGAAGATTTTCAATCAATCCTTCTTCTTCAAATTTACTGATATAGCTTCGAATCGTAAGAGGCATGAAATAATTTTCGGTACTATGTATTAACGGGAAGCCCAACTTAAAAATATAAATACGGAACAAATACCATTCAAATTGTTTTAATTTTTAAATCACTCACTACATTTAAATTTTAAGTCAGCAATCTGATCTGACACTAACTTGACCAGTCGTGAAATAAAATCTTCCATTACGTGCATGCAACCTTTGTAATTAACAACAGCTAGAAGAAACAAAAAAAGCTTGTATCAATAAATAAGATATTTGTCACAATAAAGTGACGTTTGAACTGCGAGAATTCTCGCCATCCGTACGCAACGCGTTAAATTTTTTCAGATGTCCAGTTTTTCACTTTTTAAATAGTATCTAATATAATATTTACGTTTTTGCACATTTCCTGCGGGAAAACTGCCCCCCCCCCCCCCCACCCCCCTGCCGACGCCCATGCGTCCTCTTAAATTTAAGGGATAGGCTGTTATTTATCTACCGTTTAAAGACGGATATATTCCTTTTTAAAATCAAACCATCTATTACAATGAATCCAGGCCCTCAAATATTTTTTCTGAAGAAATTCTCACTTTTAAATATTAATTTAAATGTCTACCTTCACTCGAAGTTTTTTTAGTGTCATTTTATTACGATCATTACAATGTAATCGATCGGGAGTAATAATCAATGCGAAAAAGAAAAACAAACGGACCGTATTTAAGATTACCGTGAAATTATAATGCACTAGGATGGGAAATAAAACAATGGGAAGCAACGAAAAAGTATTTTATCGTTACGATTACCGAAATAGCAGAAAAGTATTTCATGTTTGATATATAGGTTTTAACTCATTTCTAATGGCATCGCTTCTCAGTTCGCACTTGAAAGCGATAGCCTTGGATATATGAAAGATTTATCTTGGGAGCACTGAAATAAAAGTCGATCGGAGCAGAAATAACACGTGATAAGGTTCGCCTCTATTCGAGTAATGGTTTATATATATATATATAACGCGTTCGATGGGATCCTCTCAATATTCTTTTAGTAGCTGAGAAAGACCGATACCTTGTTATTTTCAATCTTCGTTTTCCTTTAAGACGCTGCGATGTAAACTTGAAGTTAAAATGTTGTATTCCGGGAGCTACTTAACATACATTTTACTCTTATTTAGGTGTCCAAGAGAGGGTATATTTAAAAGCGCATAAAAATATTTGTTTTCACATTAAGGGTGCAATAGTTTTCTTTGCAGGATCAAATATCCATCCTCCGAAAAAATTTCCCGTGAGTATTATTATTATTATCTAAATTTTTTAAGATTAATTTTTAAGTAAATGAAGTTATAGCAGACAAAAGAACGTAGAACTTGCTTTGTTTCTAGCAAAATCCAGAATGAGGCACAGACGAGCTGACGAACTGCGTTCTAAATTAGTGAGCAAAAATTATCAGTAGAAAGTATTCCTGGGAGTTTAGTAGCAGGGATTGATAATTACATAATTACAAGTAGATGACATATGATTTGAACACGTGCTTCAATAAAAGCAATTCTGTGCTTGATAGTATACACTGTAGGTATATAATAATAATAATCTATTGTGGGAATATCGGGAAGAAGATGATTTTCATACAAATTATAATTTTCAATTTTTCCCTAAAAAATAAAACTTACGCTTCGCCGTTATTACTTAATAAAGTAAACATACCATCCTTCCCTTATCTTGTCTTAACTATATGGCCACCTTATGTAGGAGGCGTCGGGATTTTTTAAGTTTGAGGTAGAGACTGCAATACATTCTGGAAATAGTAGTGGTCACCTGCACTTATTCTCAGTAAGATCTGGAGAGAAAAGTTGGCTAGATCAGCAGATTTATGGAAATTCCTTTATCCGTTGAAAAAGCTCTTAAAAATTGTGATCGGGACATATATTTTTTAGTGAACCAACTCTTAAAAATTTTGTTGACGTTGCCAGTAAGCGTTGCGTATGCCGAAAGAAGCTTTTCTTCATTGCGACGTTTAAAAACGTATATAAGTGAGTACTTGAACCGTGCAAGTGATATCGAAGAAGAAGAGCTAGTGCCACAACCGAGTTTTTATCACGAGAGTGAAAATCAACTGAAATGCGGGTGTGGGCGTATGGTTGGTAAACATCGTCGTCATTTTTTATAGTTTACAACCAATATTTTTTTTTAATTATTCAGTTAATTCCTAGTTCGATTGCTATAGGAAGCCGGAATGACGAAGAAAAAAAACATGAATTTTCAGGGCTTGAAAAAACAATTCTAAACCCTTAGTCAATTTTGAATTTTTTCAGTTTTTCTTATTTGCAGTGCACATTTGTATTCATTTTTCGATAAATAAAACTTTCTCACGTTGTCGAGTGTCTGTTCTAATGAATGACCAAAATTGAATTCCAAAAATTAAAAGGATATTAAGGTAATATCCTAGCGGTTTAAGACTCAAGAAAGGCGAGAGTCATCAAAAACGCTTCTGGAAACTGGTCCGAGTTGCAATGAATTACCCTTGTACATATTTATCTTTAGGATATAGTGATGCCGTAGCTTGCTTACGTTTAGGTGATCCTTGAGACTTAAGAAATGGCAATCGTAAGCGGGTCAGAGAAAAATATTTAAAAACCCTCTCTCTGTCTATCCAAAATATGTGTGAAATCCCGCTTCGGGTTGCCACCTCTTCATGTTATCACCCGAAGTCTTTGTGGTTATCGCTCATTCTTCGGGTTACACTTTTGTTTTGCCTATATATGTATTTTCTTAGACTGGACCTCACTTGTAAACGATGTTTTACTTATGGGCCAGGGGGGTTTGCAATTGAGTTGAGGTATCTCCTGCCATCTAGCCTTACTCGAACCAATTTCCTATTCAAATAAGTTTGTTGCATGCTTGAGTTTTCCAGAGCCACACTAATGGGGTAGCAAAACAGGGAGTTGTCTAAAGACGCCAACACGCTAAATTTCGAACAGAAAACCCCGTAAACCCCTCCTTCCTGGAACTTGGCATCAAGAAAAAAGGTCATATGGCCCGGACTGGGGATGAAATCCCTTTAGGGGCGCCAAGAAGATCCCTTGCCCCCGGGCGCCGAAGACCCTAGCTACGCCACTGCATGGCAGTCTAGTATTCAAGTATCGATAATCCGCAACATTTAAGCGCTCAAACAGGCATAGGAAGAATTTTATGCACGATCCAATGAACTTTTTTCAAGAAACTTTCCCTGTATTTTATCATTTGATGCGTTGATCATTACAAACCTATAATTATTTGTAATGAGTAGCAAATATTTTAACTTTGAGCAATAAAATCTAAGTAAATAAAAATATACTGTGAAATCGACACGTATAAAGTATTCGGCAGAGAGGACTCAGCTTATATTTGATTTCGTTAAACTATCTATGAATTAAAAATAAAATAAAATATTGAAGTGTAAAATAAATACGATCCCCGTCCTTATCAGAGCTTTCCTTTTTACCTGGCACCAAAACCTCATTCAGTCGACGACTGCGGGAATCTGTAGAGGCATTAAGGTTTGCGGTTACATGAAATTAATCGAGCGTAAATAATCTGCAAAGGCGTATCTCGTCGTTTATACTGGTAAAGCTCCATTTCTATTCCCTCTGCTACGGGTGAAAGTGGAACGCAACTCCCACTGACTCCCGGACGAGAAAAAATACGCATTTCTAGAGTGCTTATTTGGTAGAAAGCTTGAGATGTCCGTCCCGAAATCGCAAAATAACGACGAAGCGTTTGGCACTGCGAAAAAACACGTTTCGCGGTAGCGAAGCGACGTTCGACAAAAATTTGACATTACCGTGTAATCACTGTAATATTTCAACTTAAAAGAACTGGATGAATTTCAATGTATTTTACACGACGGTATTAACTAATTTATAGAATTACTTAAAAATCTTTTATTCTATAAATGTATAGTTTCTTTTAATTGAATTACTACAAAAAGTGTTGAAATTGACTCCAGCCGTTTTGTTCACTTGGAGTATTATATAAGAAACTACCTTGAATGTTGTGAGTAGGATTTTGGCGAGGTGTTTTTAAAATGTATTAAATTTTTTAAATTATTGTTATATGCACTGCCCTTGAAATAGCCCAATAGGAAAAATTCAAACCCGGTAGATCTACAAATGTTCATGCTTTATGCACAAATGTATTATAATTGGAAATAATGATTCGTACTTAAAATGAACACCCTGTATTATTTGACGTAAAATTTACGAAAAAGGATAACATCAACATATTTTTTATTGAACAATTACACGATATGCCGCTGATATATCTGAAGTCCACCAGATCTTCTAATCCTACCGCAGAATTACGTATTTTTACAGCGCTCCATCACTACGAAAAATACACAACTCTTTTAAATGTTACCTCATATTTTGAGGAATCGGAGAAAATATAAAAACCCAACCCGTTGAAATGAATGTGAAATAGGCGTTCTGTTAACAACGGAAAAAGCACAGGGACGTAAATCTACAAAAATTCCTTTACAACGCTGTTATTTTCCTTCGCTTTGTTTCGATGTCCCTGCTACTATTTAGCTTGCTAGACGTCGGCATGGAATAGGTAACGATTAACACATCGCGTCCTTCTCCACTAGATGGTCTGTACAAAATTGCGCCATGCATGAATTTACATCGCTATCGCCGCGGCGGCGTCGCGATATGAGACGCCGGAGTTCGTAACAGCGCCGCGCGTAAAAACTCGAATAAATTCGACGATTCCCTAAGTTGCAGAAGCTCGGAGTAGGATAACGCGACGCATCAAGTTAAAAGAATTTTTTTGACCGAAGCTCGCGAATTAAAGTCTCCGAAAGGTTACGGGGGTTAGATTTTTGAAATTTTCCTCGGTTTGTTTGAAAGACGGACTTTTTCTTTTTTCAAACAAACGATCCCTAGGTTGGCGCTTGAGTGCGACCGCGGGATAAATAATCCATCGCCCACGCGGAAGCTTATTTAGCGTGATAGTCGCCCTTTTTGGGCGAGAGGGTGGGATAGAGGTATCGCGTTGAAAAATCGTCGCCCCTCGTAGTTTGTATCTCTCTAGGGATACGGAATACGCGAGAGATTCATGTAAAAAATCAAATCCTAGCGCAACGACTAACTGTTAAGAAGAGCAGGAGCAAAATACTCAAACAAGAAAACCATTCTTTTCGACGATGCACTATTTGCTGCTTTCTTGTGTGCGGGAAAAAATAATACCATGAAACTCTGAAGGGAATTTATAAATACAAAATAAAAAGGTCTTAACAAATGAAAAATCAGGAAAATATTTTCAACCGTTTATTTTATCATGGAAATTTTTGGCCAAGTCTAAAAAGTAAAAATAATTCTAAGCTATGTTTCTGACCAGGGCCGCCCCAACAGAGGTGCGGGGTCCAGGGCAAATCGACCTATGCGGGGCTCCGTTATCATTAACCGCCAAATAAAATTTAGACTTTCCTTGCGGTAATATAGAAGCGAGGGGTCAGGGGCGATCGCCCCGATTCGCCATACCCTAGGGGCGGCCCTGTTTCAGACTTCCTTTAATTCCAGAATTTCCGATCGACTAAGATTATATGTTGCGTATCATAATTATATTTTTTTAATTTACACAAAAAGAGATAGAATCCCTAAAGCAAGACCAGGAAGCACGCTTCCCGTTAAATTTGCAAAACATTTCTCGTTAAGTTTATGCATTAAAAATTTCAAGACAATTTAATACATGGCGTAAATGCCGGAGTACAAGATAGCCTTGAAATTAAGTATATACGGGAGAATTTTCTCCACTTTTACGAAAAAAGTATATTTAAGAGATTTACACAAATACTAAGAACCTTAGCGTGCATAAATTTATTATAACGATGGAAATATAAAATTCAGTTATTAAATGGAATGGTAAAAAGTAACAATAATCGTCAAAATTTTAACTAACATTAAGATATATCCTAAAAATTAATATTCTTAATAAAACATAAAAATCCAACTTTTGAACTGTTCAGTTCATTTTCATTCTAGTCACTGTAGTTCAGTTTTTAGCCATTGCCTTCTTACTTACTTCAGTTACTGGAATTACCATAGCAATTTAAGCTGATAGTTTTTACTTCGCGTGTTATAGTTATATCCATAAATTTACGATAAATACCGAGAAACCTCTGCAAATGAGGAGATTCCCATGACATGCTGAATATTACTTGGCTTTAATATCGTCGGAAACTAAATTCCTATCCAGTAAAATCGCCATAGGAATATAGTTTTAAGCATTCGCGTTACCCTTACATCAGCGCCTCTGGCGGAGAAATCTAATTCTAATAAGGGGAAAATATTCCTTCAAAGGCCAATTAATCCTTCGCATCAATTCCGCGGATTCAAAAAACGAACGAAAGGTTATAAGTTGGAAGAGGTAATATTTTTTCGAAAAGACAATCCGATAAATACAAGGAAAATTTCCTTTAAACATTTTCAACGTTACATCTCGAATGGGTTTCTCTTTACCTAAAAAAAACGAGGCATCTTAAGCTCGGCAAAGTCATATTTCTTACCCAAATCTCTCTGTGCATCAGCGGCCATGGATTCTGTCTCAGCCTTGACGATGCTCGCAGCTGCCTCTTCGGCTTCAACTTCCTTCCTAGTCTCCTCGGCCAGGGCCTTACACCAACCAAGACATTTGAAAAAAGGTCAGCGAATCACATTCGTTTATTGCTCTTTTTACGTCCAAGGCATTAAAAAGTGATGGGCGTCTTTATGTCGTTAAAGCGACACCTTGGTTATTGCGGAGGGGGGGAAAAAGGAAGACTAACCCAGCCATTAAATTCAATGAGTCGAGTCGGAAGCTTGTGGGCGTTATTAAGGAGTCGCGAAGATGATTAATGAAATTTGAGAAGGTGTTCTGCTCCTCGAGCGAAAATCCTCGAGGAAAGGTCATTAAAACGGGTACGAAAATAACGCCTCTTCAATTCCGAACTCGAAGATGTAGCGACGAATCCGACGAGATATATAACATAATACTCGGAGATGCGACTAGTATAGACGTTTCTATTCACGCGAATTACACAAGTCGAAATGTATAGCATTTAAATATATATATATATATATATAAATGCTTAAAGAAAAGGAAAGATAATAGTAAAAGTGGCAACAAGGTGTTGGAGGGAGTCCAGTGGACACTAACCTAATTGGAGAGCCGCTGTGGGTGCTGAAGAAACACGGAAAACACGAAAAAGACAAAGTGAATCTTTCGGGCTGACGCTCTTCCTCAGTGACGGAGAGACATTATATATATATATATATATATATATATATATATATATATATATATTTAGGGCAACTAGGTGTTGAAGGAAACCCAGTGAGCACTTACCGGAAGGAGAGCCGCTGGGGTGTTGGAGGGACACATTTGTAGAAGTTATTGGAGCTTTCGGCATGATCCCTTCGTCAGCACAAGAGAGACACAACTGATTTGGCAGTGACACTGGGGTGAAGGTGTGGGGGTGGAAAATGCATTCCTCCAACGAGTATACACGCCGGACCTGATCCGGGACCAAATCCGACGGGCAGTCGCACCCAGCAGCCCTAACCTACACTCCAACCACCCCGCAACATTCGCATGAACGACCATCTCAACAGCGTTAGTCTTAAACGACAGCTACCCGTGGCCGTTCATGCAAATAATCATAATCTTAGTTTCAATGTTTGTTTCACGGTGAGGGACATTCGCGCCCTCCCGTCCCCCAATTCCGTCAATGGGAACTGGCCCACATCCAAATCTTAAACTCTTTCTCTCCTCCCGGCCTCATTCTCCGTTAATATTTCCTTCTTTCCACCCTCTCTTCCCCCCCCTCCCCTTGCATCCTCCAATCCCCGACCTTTCCACGCTCCCGTCCCTTCCACACGTTCACCCCCGTGTCACTGCCAAATCAGATGTGTCTCTCTTGTGCTGACGAAGGGATCATCCCGAAAGCTCCAATAACTTCTACTAATGTCTCTCTCCAACACCCCAGCGGCTCTCCTTCCGGTAAGTGCTCACTGGATTTCCTTCAACACCTAGTTGCCTTAAATATCCTCATTTACCTTTCCTCTTCCATAAGTTTATGTATATAAAATTTAGCGAAATTTTCACAAAAACAAGCAAAAAACGTAAGCGTAGTTTACGCAAAGAAAGAAATTTAATTAAGAAAGTACTTTCCTATCCGAAGTAGCAAAATATTAACCTACATTTTCTAAATTGTGTAAATAAAATAACAAAAAAGTAACCGCTCGGAGCGGAAGTTTAAAAGCTAAATAAGCATTATGAGGACGTTTATTTGAATGTAAATGGTTTCAAGAAAATTCACGCTCGAATGTAACTTGGAAACTTATTGCATTTTCAAACATTTCCGAAGGCGTGCGCTTTAACGAAATGAATACATTACATATTTGAAATATTGACGAGAGTACCACTCTACTTCTATTTAATATTCCAAAAGTGCGGAACTTAAGTTTTGTGTGTGAAGTTATAGCGTTGGATCTATCCCTCATGTAAATGCAAATATGGAGCGTTATTGCTTCTCACGTTCCCGTTTGAATACTCAAAGCATATTTTCGAGGTTTTCTGAAAGGCACCGAAATAAGATCTTTCTTTAATGAGCTTAAAGATGAAATATTCACAAATTGGTAATAACACCTTTTTTCTAGGACAAATAATTATCCCTTCTTTTCGATAACTAAATGATAATGCAAGCATTACTGCTCTGCATAATGTTTTATTATGTTAAAATGTCGATTCATATTTTCCAATAAATTAGATTGAAATCAGAGAAACAAGATTCTTTACCATTTAACAATAGCAATTACGCTAATTTTTTTCAGTCTATTTAAAAATGTTATTTTAATATCAAATGTCATTGTCAGTAGAATTCTGGCCTATAAATACGCACTTAACATTTATGTTATAATTCCAAAAAATACATATTCCAATAATATTGGTGATACATTTTAAACGAAAATGTGAAATTTAAAGTAAAAATCGACTCGGTATAAATTTTATAAGATAAAAGAGTTTTTGTGTTACATATTTAAACAAAGTTTTAAAAAGATAATATTGTACCTTCTTCTGAAGTTCTCGCTCAAGGGAAAATATGCGCCGAGGTTCACAAAGCGAGCAAGACGTTTACTGTAAATTATTTTAAAAATAATCCTATAAATGTAAATATTACAGTCGACTGTTGAGAAAGAGACATGAGCAGTTGACTATAATCTGATTACAGTGATATTCGTCACAGTAATAAATGCGAATTTCCGTAACACATGTTCACGGTCAATTACTCTGAAATCGGTTTACTGAACCAGTTTAAGTACATTATGAATGTTCATTTGATTTAAGAAGCTGATAAATAATAATGAAAAATGTGAAATCAAGTCAAATATAAATTGATTAAAAATAATCGCATGAAAAATAAAATTCTTACAAAATAAACCTTTAAAAGGATAAAATTATTGATTTTTCATAAAAATGTTTCATTAACTGCGATGAAAGTTAATTGTTAACTTCGAACCCAATAGTCGGCAAATCGTGGATTTGCTGAAAGATTCATAGTTTTATTCCTTTCGATACAGCTATTAAAAAACCTTACTTCAATGTATATGAATGCAGATATCATCGATAGTAATTGAAATGTTGGAAAATAATTTGTTTCGCCTTCAAAGAAATGCAGCTGTGTATAATTTATAAGGGATTAACCAAATCCAAGATCAATTAAAGCTATTAAAAATGCATACGTGCAGATTTCCTCATAATCGCTCGTATAATCCTTATGTAAAATAATGGCGGACAAATCTTGATAAAGGCGTACCATATAAAATTTTCCTTCGTGCTACAAGCAATTTTGTTGTCTGCGAAAATAACTTGACCCTAAACATTTTTTAAATGAAAAAATAATTGCGTAAACGGCTAAAGAGCCTGATTATTCAATCATTTACTGAAATTCAATGTTGAAAATGACTGTTTGCGATCTTTACTTTTCTCAAACGGCTTTCAACCAATATATTTATAAAGAATCTATCGGTTTATAAAGTTAGCTACTAACATCAATAGATGATACGATGGAGGTCTTTTAATTAGGAAAGGAAGGTAGCTTTCATCAAATTCACCGGCAAAAAATCCGCTCAAAGTTGTACGCTGAAGTATATTTGGCGTTATGAGACAGAATCATTACCCATTAGGAATACAAAGTAGCTTTAATTTATTAAGGATTCCACGTATCAACACGATGGGAAATAACATCACTAACTCATTAATTTTCCGAGAGGTTGGCGCGCGTACAATTCTCAGGATCAAAGCGTTCCGCCAACGAACTGCGGTTAGCATCTAAAATAACAGAAACAAGAGACGGTAAGGTATATCAGGCAAGTTTCGTCCCAAATACATAAAAATAACAAAGGGTAAACCATGCAGACATTCCTAAACAAACCACGGACCAAAAACCAAGATAAAAAATGACAGATGTGTCGAATGGAGAATCAAAACCGAAGGAATATGCAGATATGCTCGTCTCCATTTCTTGCTCCTCCTCCTTTTTGCTTTGGCCACAATTTACATTTACTTATTCTCCGAATTAATAATCTGAGGCTTCACCCGAACCTTTGCGTTCTTCTCTTATCCGACGAGATGATGCTCCGTTTACATAACGTTGATAAACAAACTTTGACATAATGAGCAAGTGAGGGAAGAATTGCAGAGCGAATTACTTAGGGCGTTTTTTCTCATTTTACGATTATGACATCTTAAGATTACATCTTTGGTTGAGATCGACAATTAATTCCCTTTAAAAGCATTATGTCAATGCTATGCAATGATATAGTATAGTTCCCATTTAAAAATATTGAACTCGTTACTACAGCAGTTTTGTTTTCAAATGTTAAAAAATTATCCCCCGGAGTCAAATCCGGGAGTTTTTTCTGAGATTTGCGAATTTTTACGTTGGGGGTGTATACCACAACCTACAAGCAGTCAAAATTTCATACTCCTAGCTGATATGGAAGTGCCCCAAATGTATTAGTTATTGGGATTTGAAACATGGCATACGTATACATACAGGTCGACTTAGTACAAAAGTTGTATAATAAAATAGGAAAATGTTCCCTCTTTTTCTGGGTTCAAAAAAATTGTCCGCTCTCATTCGACACGGATTTTAATTCCGCTTTCAAAAATATAAATCTCATTCTTTAACTATTCATGTCCCGAGCTCCTATCTTAGTTTTAATTAATTTCAAAAGGCAAATTTATAATGCCCCCCACCGATTTCATGCTTGTCTTATTGTGGTAGAAATAAAACAAAGGGGTTCGGAAAAAGAATTCGATCCTAGATTCTACCCTAGATTCGATCCTAGATTCGATCCCAGATCCACCAAATTTATATTACATGTACCCTTATATAGATCACTCTGTCACGAAAATTTGGCTACTCCAAGTTACAGAATTCTACAGGTATTTCCCGAACAGACGGACAGGCACACAAAACGAACACATAAGCGATATTATACTATAAAAATTAATTTATACGCAAAACTTTAAAAGTTTGCAGATGATTCTTGAGAATGATGTTAAAATAACTTTTTTTCGGAAAAATTGCAGCAATCATGAATGTTATTGTCTGTGAAATTTTCGTGGTTTCAATTAATTAATTAAATAGATTTTACCGTTCATTATAGTATAAAATATTATTCAGTCAGTGTATTTAATTAAGTGTAAGCATTTCTGCACGCTACATTGAAATTTAGGCTTCCTAATAGCTACGTATATTATATCATAGTAATTTTTACTGCCAAGCAAAGGCAAATTCGCGAAAAATTAAGAAAAAACGACAAAACACTTTTTAAATTGATCATTTCAAGAAAGTACTCTCACTGTAGTACAAATTCTACAATTAGATGCTCCAAGGCACTGCTTTACGAAAATTTTAGTTTAAACAATCGGAGAATTTTCAAGGTCCTAATCATGATGTGTGTCATATTTCAATGCCAAACGTATATAAAAAATGTGCATGACGAATCGGCCTGGTATAAAAATTACTGAAATTATCTGCATTCATAAAAAACTGCCAGCATATTTTACATAAATGGACTACTTGCGTGATCAAAGGTAATGTATATTTCTCAGAAAAACAACATTAGCGTGGCACCATGACAGAGAGAAATTGTCTTTTTTAACACAAACATGTCATTTGAGATTCAAGTCAGAAATTGTCATTTACCTCTAATTAAAGAAAAAACTTTCATTTTAGTTGATATTTCCCCAGATTCGTCATTTTTATTTCCCGATTTCACTTTATAATCCTGCGATTTCGAGACGTAGAGATCAATTTTCAACAAATTAAAACTTAATTTATTTTCGAAATTATTTAAAGCTCTTTTGAAAACGATTAGATCACTCAAAACAACGACTTAGGTTAAGATCTAAAAAAAAAAGAATAAATTATTTAAAAATTTCAATTTAATGACGAATTATTAATTAGGACAGCTACTTGTTAGCTGAAATACGCATCTGATTCACTAAGTCTATGCCTGCATCTGTCCCCTGCATCAACTACAAAAACTTTTATCGGTTTAATTATCTAGTTCAAAAAAAACTTATACATATTATTTTAAAAAATCTTCATATTATCCTTGAAAATAATGAAACTAACCGTATCGATGCTTATCTGCACCAGCATTGCTTCCACTTCTTTTGCGGCAGCGGCCAATTGAGGTTTCATTCCTTCTAGCTCAATGCGTAGAATTCCAACCTCCTCGCCTGTCTTTTGTAGCTTTTCCAGTCCTGTTAAAATTGAAGAAATAAAACAGAGCGTGAAATTCTGAGGCAACGTTTTATATGCGATAGTAAAACTTTATCTCAATTGCTTTATATTTGAATGGTATACCTTGAACTTGAGAGAGCTTTTCTTTACCGAGTATAATTCTGAGTAAGGTTCGCCTCTACTATTTTCTCTTAAATCCGTGGGCGTATTCAATATGTGACCGAGTGAGACTTTTCAGTAATGTCGCATCTCTGCAGAACATCGAAGTAGATTAACGTACGTGGATCAATAGGCACTTCCTTGTTCAAGAAAAATCACTTTAAAATACTTGTCTCAGGTATCTCCAATAGCCACAACAAGGAGATACGTGAGGCAAGCGCTTGTTCTTGAATTCTTTATAAGCCATACCTAAGACTAGCTGTATGGTTCTCTGTTGAATCATTCCTTGTAATTATCCTAATTGGCTATCCTATTATGGCATTCATTTTTAGGAGCGTTTCGCTCCTAGCGTGAGCGCCTATTATCGTCGACCTGTCCGTCTGTCTGTCTGTCCGTCCATATGTTCGTTCTCTGCCTCTACTGAACGGATTTTCATGAAATTTAATATTAAGGACTTACAATCAAACATAATAAGAAAATCACATACGAATCACGTACGTCAACCAGGGGTACCACTTTGATGGTGACAAAAAATTAACTTTCCGTCATATCTCGTAAAGTATTGGTCATATCAAAATGGTTTTCTAATAAAACTTGTAGAACTAGTAAATTAGAGTATTTCTTTTCCTACACATGTTTATCGTATGAGTAGTCGTTATCAAGAAAATCAAACGAGTTGACAGAAAATTTCTTGCATGGTTACTTTGTCATTATTGCTTCCAAACAAACGTTTAATTTCCTTAAGTGTGCATGCAATATTTTTAAATAGGAAGAAAATGGATTCTTTATGACGAAGAAAAGAACTTCAAAACGCTATTTCCCTTCCGTACACGTACATAATTTCCTTCAAATATTCCATTCCACGAAACGCGCCCGTTTGTTATACGCTGCACACTTTCCTAACTTGTTTACATATAACTGACATGTGAATTGGACTTATGTAGATATTTGTTCTTTTGTCAGCCATGGGCCTTCACGATGGTCTCGGTAAGAGTGATTCCAATAAGCTTTAAATCTTATTTTTAGCAGTGGTTTTCAGGAACGCAACCCTCACGGATGTCGAGGGAATACTTCAACGTTGCGTCCATGCGTGTGAACTTTCGCGTTTATTGACGCGTAACAATTTTTCTCATTCCAACGGCGGAGGAAGCAGCCATGCACCGTATTCTACCGAATTTTACGGTTACGTGCTTCTTTCTTTCAAGTTGACCGGATGAATCCAGCAACATCTCATCAAACCTTATTTTTTTACCTCTCCGCGTCTCTTGGGATCCGTTCGATTATTTGATAGGACCAGAGATTACCATTTTCTCTTCCAGCGCGAACGTTCGATTTGCTACACCGGGAGCATCACTCTTTCGTCGCTTTGGAGACTCCTGTTTCAGCTACAATCAGATAACTTATTTTTTTATTCCTTTTGAAAAAGATCAATAACTTCCTCTTCGTGATATTTTTAGTACTACGAAGGGCGATACCAATGGTTAGATTTTTGACTCACATTAAGGTAGAATTAATACATAGAGAATTATTCGATTTAAAGGTACATTTCCTTTGAATATATCACTACTCGGCGTCGTCCTTCTTTTCATCTCTTGAAAAACGAATCATCTTTATTGTATATTGCGGTCTCGATGTCACTTCGTTGATTTATCTCGTTTGACTGTACGGAAGATGAAAACGTGACCTTAACCTAAAAGTTCGATTTTTATCTGATTGCTATTTCTATACCGAAGATTCTCGCAACGCCTCTGAAATTAATACGTCATCTAAAAAGCCAAGATGACTAGGGTTTTCTCCTTTTATCTTTAGGGGCTCCTTTCCGCTTTAAGTCTTCAAATACAGCTTTAGAAGTTCTTCTTAATATTGGACGACGCGTCGTCCAATATTAAGAAGACGTGGAAATCCTCATCTCATTTCCTTTTCTAGGTTAATAACAAAAAGTGAGGAAGTTGAATTTTATGAGTTTTCAGTTTTTCGTCGTCTAATCTCCAAAAGTAAAACATGTATGTATACCGCTGCGATGAATGAAGCATTTTATGCATGACTTTAATCGTAATGAAGTAATTAATGTACGATAAAATACTTGAATAAATTACCTACTGAAAATTTTTAACACGCGTAAGATTTACATCCATAATTTTATCATGGAACATTAGTCTTAAGATAAATAATCATCATTATTAGTACTCTGACCACAGATAGTTATATGTTAAACAGGTTCTCCACAATGTCCTATTCTCCTTCAACTTCCACTTTTTGATCTCTTTCCCTTTCACATCTTCTGTCAGTTAAGACATTATCTTTCCCTTTCTCTCCTTTGCCTTTAATTTTTCAATATACAGGATACGAAAATCAAAGTTAAACTTCAAAAATTATTTCTAGATAAAGAGAAATTTAAAAAAAAATCTCTGAAAGGCTGAAAGTTTTAATGGAGATAATAATGAAGTTTTATTTAATGTTATAATTACAGAACTTCACTCAAAGCGACACCCCCCTGACTCCCACAACAACCTTCCACCCGAGGCTACACGAAGCCCTGAAAAACATCCTTGCCACCGCCCACCCCATTCTCACATCCTCACCTACCACTCTTATACTCTTCCCCAAACCTCCCATTATATCATTCCGTCGACCTAGAAATCTCAGCGACTTGTTGTGGATCAAAGAACTCCGCACAGGTCCAACACCACCCTCAGCAGGGTCATTCCCATGCGAAAGACCACGGGAAACAAATTACAGATTAAATTCCATTGAGAATCAGTACGATTCTAGTTCATAACATTATTATGGCTTTGCAGAACTCTAAGACGAATAACTGTATTTTTACTTTCTCATACGAAGTATCAAGAAAGTATTGTTATGGCGAAAAAATTCGACTTCGAGATTTTTACGGAAATATACGTTTTAGGTGTCGCTGAATCCGAAAAAGTGGTTTTCGCAATGCCGTCTGTCTGTTACTGGCTCTGGAGCCTAGACGGTAGAACGAAAATGAATGAAATCTCGTGCATTTTATCATACTGAGCAGAGTATACATAGAAATGGATGACATTGCTCAATAATTAAGAGTAGTTTATTCTACGCATTTTTAACATCAATTCGATTTTCTCAAAAACGGCTATAACGATTTTGATCAAACTTCGTACAGTTACTTGAGTTTACGTCTTCAATAATACTGTATAGTTCATATTTCTCAAAAAATGAATATAAGGCTAGTTTATTCTAGGCAACTTTAACAATAATTCGATTTTCTCAGAAACGGCTTTAACGATTTTGATCAAATTTCATACAGTTACTTGAGTTTACGTCTTCAATAATACTGTATAGTTCATATTTCTCAAAAAATGAATATAAGGCTAGTTTATTCTAGGCAACTTTAACAATAATTTGATTTTCTCAAAAACGGCTTCAACGATTTTGATCAAATGTCGTACAGTTTCTTGAGTATACTTACATCTACAATAATACTACGTATTTCATTTTTCTCAATGAATGAATATAAGGCTAGTTTATTCTTGGGCAACTTGAACAAAAATTGGATTTTCTAAAAACGGGCTCATACGATTTTCATTTTCTAAAGATAACTAAACGACGCATTAGTACCTATATATGAAAAAGTTTGTACAATGTATGTTGTACCTACTTTTTATTTTAGATACCGAAGTGCTTAATTAAAAAATTTTTTAGAGAGATCGGTAATTCTGGTTTTCATGATTGCTGGAGATGTCTAAGATAAATATTTTTTCAATTATTGATACTTAATTACTTATTCTCGAATACGATTCGTGATTCATCCAATATCCTCGAAGTGATTTTTAATCGGTAAAATTTCTTTAACAGATTCAACTGATATTATTCTTCGGATTGTTCTATCTACTGAATTTTCGCCCCAATTATTTGAAGCTAAAACCGTTTGTGGTCGATTTTAACTTCCGTTGTGTCCTCCTCTCCCCTGGAATGGAGGCTCACGAGGCGTGAAAATGGCTTTCGGCTGATTGAAAATTGAGCCGAACTTAAAAAGAAGAAAAAAGAAATTTTGTGTTGGAAAAAATCCAGAGCGCGACACAACTTTGTAAATATTTTAAGTGGTTCGTATTTATTGGATGGCAAAAAAATAATCTGCGAATGTAGAATTCCCTCTTTTCGTTTTTGCTGTTTTCCCTGTGATTGCAATTTGAACGAAACAACGCCTTTTTTTTTGACATTCAGCAACGTGACTGATTTCAGGCTGGGCTGGTTCGTCGAATCGATTGCCGTTAGTGCGTAGAAAAGGTTAGTATCCTCCGAAAATAAATGGAAAGATGACAATTTTTGTCAAATAAGATAGACCAGTAAAAGTATTTCCGTTGGGTGTTTATTAAGTCTCTATTATGTTAAACTATCCTGCCGAGGAAATAAATCATCAAAAAAGAATCAACTCACATAACGGATGAAAACATATAATCGGAAAAAACTTTAAAAGGTAAAGAAGCCATCGTCTATGGCAATTAATCAATCGTTGATTCTTTTTAGACTCATGGCTTATCGTAGCGTTGAATAAACAGTGAATCTGAGATTGGTAAATTAATAATGTCCCTGAAATGGGCATTTTAAGTGATGATCTATTGATTGTTATATTGATAATTAACGAAAGGATTAATGACTGCTAATTTAAGTAGATTAAAACTTATAATTAAAAGCGAAGACATTAATTTTATGCCATATTTCATTAAAAGTTAAAATGATTTTTGAAATTTGTATAAATCATCAAAAAACCTTTGCGAAGCAAACATATAACTATAGTATATTAAGTTACTCTGAGCAATTATAATAAGTTAAAGACAATGTATACCTATTATGTTAAAACTAGCGTAATTGCCCGTCAAATATGACGAGTATGCGTGAACTAAGTATTACGTTAAAATAAAATCAAAATTAATGACACCAACTTTTATGTGCACTAAAACGTAAAACATTAATATAAAATCCACATAACCGAATGTTTCAGAAAGTAATAATAGCCATGGGCATACAAAAGTTATTTGGCAAAGATATATGCTAATGAAGATTTATCATCATGAGTTTCATTACTTTCCATGATTATGATCTGTATTAATTAAGGGATAACGGTAAAAATACGTTATTTATGGATATTGTTGTTCAGAATTGGTTTTGTATAACAGAATATCTGCGATTATACATGCTTACTTAGCGTTTAAAATTGTTAAACCCATATATTGGCAGCATCTATGGAAGTATGCTTTTGGCATTGTAGATTTCTCGAGAAATTGTTAATTTTTATAGGTATTTCCTTTCGACTCCAGGGGATAGTTTCCTTTTCCCATAAGATAACCCGTATAAGTCGACTTTTTTGACGTGCAAACATTATTTCGTTAACATTTTAAAATATCTGAAAAATATTATTTGTACGCGAAACTTGCGCAGTCATTCGGAGAAAATTATAAAGATTAATTTCCATATCGTAGAAATTCAAATATGATCCTAAAATCTCCACAAATTATGTTTTGATACGATTTTATGACAATTTTTATGCATTTCTTACGCATTAGGATAGAACCAACAATAAACTAAAAATTTCGGTTGCCATGGCGATGAATTAAAAAAATGCGTAAAAATCACGAAAAAATAGTCGCGAAACGTAATTTTTGGCCTTTTTTGAATGACATTTTAATTTCTACGATATGGAAATTAATTTCCATAGTTTTCCCGGCATAGCTGTGAAAATACAGCGTAAATATATCATTTTTAAGATATTTTAAAATGCTAAAGAAAAAAGCCTTGCTCGCTTCGTTTCAGCTCATGTTCAGCCCGTGTTATTCAAATGGAGAAAAGAGGTGGGCTCTTTGAGTCAAACCCAGAACTATTATGTACACGGCGAGTAGTTATATATTGAATAGTTGAAAAGCCAAGTGATTCCTGAAAGTTTGATCGAAAAAGCTTTTGAGTTTTCGTTATTCTCCCATCTAACTCCATAGAGCGTTCCGACCAACCAACCAACCAACAGAATAAGGATATTATAGTAATAATTACAGAGTATATAATTGATAAGAAATTAAGAATAAACGTGATGAATTTCGACCATCAGTAATGTCTTTTATTTGCCATTAAGAAAGAATTTAACGATTGGTTCTAGGAAAATATTCTGCCAATGGCGCTATCAAAATATAATACCGAGTTTCAATTAACAGCTACATTCGTTCAACTTTTTTCCTTCCTGGCCATTAATATGAAATAATATGAACTTGATTGAAGAAGATTAACTTTTGACTAAATAATCATGAGAAAATCTTCAAGATTAATGGGAAATTTGATAGCTTAGAGCTGGATGGACGATATGGAAACATAATGCCGCGACCCTATAGATAAATGAAAGAAAAATTTGCCGTGTAATTCGCTAGAAAAACTAATCTCTCGATATATCAGTTTTTAGAAGCAGCCGCGCCGGGAATGGAAGGTCTGGCTGGAGATCTGATGGCATTTTTCTCCCTCACTCCGCCCACTCTTCCAACATTCAACGTCCAGAGCGCAGATTTTTTCTCATCAAAAATGAGAAGACTGCCGTCAGCAGGGAATGACCTTCGCAACGACACCTAAATCCCAATGGATGAGCAGAAAAAATCGATGCCTTAAAGCAGGTATGCTGATAGTGACCTATGGAGCATTATGTCCCTTAATCGCCCTGCGTAGTCAAGGCTGAAGAGGGGAAAAAAAGTAATGCCTAAATAAATCGATTTCTAAAACGTTTTTAAAATTTCAATGCGAAATAAATTCTCGATATCACGAAATCCTAATGAAATTTATACTTGTGTACTTTTAAAAATAAATTTACGGAAGTATTTAATTGCATGATACATGATTAATTGCGACGAACAACAGTAAAATATTACGTAAAAATTTTCAAAGTTTGAAATTGGGAAAGAAGAATTACATCACGATTTAAAGTAAATGGAATATTTATGCTAATATATGCGTGCAAACACGCCTGTGTAACATGAATTGAAGCATAATTTAGAAATAAAAACATTATTTTTCGTTAAATTAATATTCATATCTATTATAACTATGATATATTTTACTTAGAATTATTCCATTCATTTTAAAGCAGGGAATCTAACCGGAACCGAACCTAAAACCCAAACCGAGAAAAACCGATATTTTTGACTGGAGTGGAACCGAACCCGAACAGAAAAAACTAAATATGTTTAACCCGAAGCGAAACCGAAATTTATTTCGCTCCTTTATTTCGGTTCGCATAAACAGTGTAAGCGAAAGGCGGTATTTCCCCACCGCTCAGTAACCTTCCATGTTCAAATGGTCAACGCCTCCCTCACGCAACTATATACCTTATCGCGATGGGGTCCAAACCCCGACCAAGTTCACTAATCCTTAATACCCTTGGGTCGTTCCACGAATACGACCATCAAGTCTTTCCTAAGATAATATCTACCGACTTCCGGTAATTCCATGGGGAAATTTACCCATTTGAGAATTCCTTGTACGGTATGAATGCCTAGTGGGAAAAGGGAAGTTTTCCCCAATATTTTGTTTGCTTCATATGTCCACAACCTTTCATTCCTTCGTTTGAACTGTGCGTTGCTTCCGCCAGTCTGGCCTTGCTAATTACTGAAGAAGGATCGTTCCACGATTGTTTCTTGCATTATTTGCCCTTTGTTACAGGTTAGGAATTTTAAATAGGTATTGTAAACTCGAAAAATTCAATTTTATATTGGATGTTAATCGTTCTTGATAATAGGAATAAAAAATCTGATGTGGCCAACACATGACTTTCTCCGTATTTGGGGTATAGATATTTAAATTATTATGAATAATATTACGAGGCAAAATTATTATTTCGTATCGTAAAAGAATACACGTCCTTGTTGCCGTAAATTACGTATATTTTGAATGTTTACAGAATTCACCGCTACATGGTGTTGGCGCTGTATACAGGTATTAAGATAAATCGAAATATATCCGAAATGGATGGTTCTACGAAAATTAGTTTCAAACAAAACTTGGAAGAAATATTATTCTCTACAACTTTGGTCCTTACGAAGATTACCAATAACGATGTTTTTAAGGATATATTTAACGGAAACCGAAAAACCGGTTATTTATAAATAACTCCTAAACAATAACTCCTATAGAAAATTGTTTCAAATAAAAACTGTAGGAAATTACATTCTCTATAACTTTTGTGTAGAATTGTATATACAATAATGATGTTCTAACGAAGAAATATCGCAAAAACCGAAACGGGTTTCGAATAAACCTCGACTTTCGGTTATCCGTTATTGTCTAAAAACGAATCAGTTCTTTGTGCTCCTGTTAAAGTGTTATATATGAAGTTTGGTAACGATATGGCATGTACTTTTTGAGTTAGAGCGCCCACACTAACATACACACACACACACAGACATCATTCCGAAAATAGTCTAAACGTGTTCTAGGGACCTCAAAACATGTATTTCCGTTGAAATCTCGAAGTCGATTTTTTTCATGAATACAATACTTTCCCATTACTACGTATGGAGAAAGTAAAAATTAATGTACATATATTTGTTATTTACATTAAAATGTTTAGCTTATCGGTGTGAATAACGAAGCGTTGCCAGCATAAAGGAGAAGATAAATAATCCAGCGCGAATGGAGAAGCTATTATTTTTTGACATTGTTATTTCTGTTGTTCAACGTGTTTAATTAACTGTTGAAATTGTTTTTATGCTGTTCATAAGTGTTGAGTTTATTGAATGAAATTAGTAATTTCTTTTTCGAAAAACGGGGCGGATAATCCACAAGAGGCAAAAATTCATTTGTCCACTGTTCAATTATCTAAGCCCGCAGTTACGATCACGAGATTTAAAGAGGCATAATAAAAAGTAGAGGTTACGAACATCGGATCACGTATTTGGACGAAATGTGGATCATGAGATTCTACATGCAAATAAGTGTCTCGGAGTTTATGTGAATGCATCCCTGGTTTCGAGAAGTCAGCGTCAAAAATATACAAAAACATCGTATGTCGCTTATAATACTTATTTGTATTATTATTGTTACTAACAGTCAGTTAGTTTGGTTGGGAGGCTAATGTGCATACATTGTACGTTAAGGGATAGGCTTCGATTCCTGGTGGTATTTTTTTCTTCCTTTTTCCTCGATTCTCAAAACGTTATTAGGAAATAATATTATCCGATAATTTAACTCTTTTTGATTTTCATTTTGAGGGACTTTGTTAATAGAGCGCTTCTTCTTACATCTAAATGTTATCTTGTAATTCACCATATTGGTGGGTGACAGGGGGTGCGATGCATCAAATTTTTCTTAGCGGCTATCCCTTGTAACAATAGTACTCCTGGTATGGTCCCTGAAAGTAAAATGTAAAGGGGATATATATATATATAGTTGTGTCTCTCTTGTTCTGGCGAAGGGATCATCCCGAAAGCTCCAATAACTACTTCAAATGTCTCTCCCCAACATCCCAGCAGCTCTCCTTCCGGTAAATGCTCACTGGGTTTCCTTCAAGACCTAGTTGCCCTAAATATCCTCATTTACATTTCCTCTTCCGTAAGTTTATATATATATATATATATATATTTAACGGTGTATTGATGGACAGCTAAAACATGACATTCATTCGTATATTTGTATGTAAGTTACGTAGATTAGGAATCACAATTGGAGGCGTACCCGTGACAACAAAAGTCGTTAAGGACTGCTTAGTGCATGGCACCTCCTGCCACGCACCAACTTGGGTAATTGCAGGGTAATATGTAGAGGTATGTAGATGTTTTTTATTTGCTGCCGGGTGAAAATTACGTTTTCGCATAGTAACTATTTTTCGAAACGGTACTTATCAGTTCAATTTCATTAGATAATGAAGTTTAACATTCTCATACTACTTAAGTGATTTAAAATATTCAGTCATAGTACATTTGTATTATGTTAATAAACATTTCTCAGCCTTTCTGAATTCTCGAAACCCTCAATTTCTGCAGGCTTCTTCCTCATAAATATTTTACACATTTTTTCATGCATTTACGTGATCTTTGAATGAAAAAATAAAGCAGTGCATTTACAGTGGACGTTATCCACAAATTGTTAATGAAAATAAAGTAATGTCTTATTCAACTTACTGGCACCAATGAGACACCGCGGTCTCTTATTTTGCCGTACGATATGTGAATTAAAATATTAATAATTCATTATTATGCATTCTAGCTTTAGCGCATATTAGTTTCGGTCTGTCCGTTCTTCTATTCGAGTGCAATTCTTTTCTCCGTACCTATTCAGCGAATTTTAATGAAATTTAGAGCTAAAGACGAAGCGCAGTAAATTAGTAAATGAGATGAATGGTTTACATAACATAATAAGTTGAGAATACTCTATCGCAGGAAACGTGCTTATTTGTAATTTACTTTACTTTCCTAACCCGTTGAAATCATTTGCGACGCATGTATGGTTTGTAATTATTCAATTATAAATATAATCTTAAATAAATAAAATAGATACTAAATATTTACAATAAAATAATTTATTTTCGTATTTTGATTATTAGTTCTTTTTAAATATCGGTATTGCTATAGTGAAGATGTATTTGATTTAATTAGAAAATTATGTAAATTAATAAATTAGTTCTTGAAATTTTCTGAAAAATATGTTATGATCGGAGCGAAAAATCCGGTTCGAACCGGTTCACTGATGGTTGCCGGCGCTAAACCGGAACCGAACCGAAATTTTGTTTTGAGTGAACCGGAACGTAAACCGGAGCGAAAAAAATTACGGTTCGATGCCCTGTTTTAAAGAATCTTTTTATTTTAGCTTATTTTGTTTCAATAATTTCTCAGTAGATTTTACCGCATGATATGGATGTATAAATTTAATTGTAGGTATAAAAATAATTTTTTATAGAAACATTCCAGTTTCCAAGGAAAAAATATTAATTTTGAGCCCTATGGTTAATCAATGAAATGAATGGAAGAACCTCCTAATATACCATACAAATATTTTTTTAAAAAAGAAAATACATGCACTCCGGTTTAGGGGTATCTACTCAACGCCACGGATCCTCCTTTTCTTTGTTCACACACTCCCACACGCACACTCACAAATACACAAAAATCAGTACAACATACATTGTACAAACTTTCTCATATACTAATGCGTCGTTTAGTTATCTTTAGAAAATGAAAATCGTATTAGCCGGTTTTTAAGAAAATCCAATTTTTGTTCCAGTTGCCCAAGAATAAACTAGCCTTATATTCATTCATTGAGAAAAATGAAATACGTAGTATTATTGTAGATGTAAGTATACTCAAGTAACTGTATGAAATTTGATCAAAATCGTTGAAGCCGTTTTTGAGAAAATCAAATTATTGTTAAAATTGCCCAGAATAAACTAGCCTTATACTCATTTTTTGAGAAATATGAACTATACAGTATTATTGAAGACGTAAACTCAAGTAACTGTATGAAATTTGATCAAAATCGTTATAACCGTTTTTGAGAATATCGAATTGTTGTTAAAAATGCGTAGAATAAACTACCCTTAATTACTGAGAAATGTCAACCGTTTCTTCATATACTCTGCTCAGTATGATAAAATGCACGAGATTTCATTCATTTTCGCTCTACCGTTTAGGCTCCAGAGCCAGTAACAGACAGACAGATGGCATTGCAAAAACCACTTTTTCGGATTAAGCGGCACCTAAAACGAGATTTCATTCATTTTCGCTCTACCGTTTAGGCTCCAGAGCCAGTAACAGACAGACAGACAGATGGCATTGCAAAAACCACTTTTTCGGATTAAGCGGCACCTAAAAAAATCTCGAAGTCGAATTTTTTCGCGATTACAATACTTTCTCAATATACTTCGTATATGAGAAAGTTAAAAAACAAACACACGAGCACTTCCTTTCAAAAAAATTGCCTAAATACGTATTTCGGAATCAAGGATTCCATCGCCAGTAGGCCGATCAAAAACAAAGGTTCTTCCATTCATCTTCATTCCAGTTTCCATAAATTTATTTTTATACTAATAAATATACATAGAACAGAGTTCCATCAAGTAATATAGATTATATCCATAATACAAATTGCGGGAAATACTATGCGCCAACTTAAAAATTACAGATAATTTTAGTTTGTTTTTAACAACTCCTCGAAAACACTTTTTTTTAGATGCATATTATCCATTAAAGCAAACTCGTCTTCGTATACCATAATGTTCCGACAACTTTTGCGTTTTTTATTAACACTGCATTATGGCAAGCCTTTTTAACGTCATAAATTCAGCAAAAAAATTCCTATCGATATTTATCTGCTTCTGGTTTCTCTCGTTCTTCTCCAGCATGATTTACCACCACCTTCTCGCCGCTATATTCTCTCTATTTCCAATAAATTTTGAATTTTTTCCAAGTACCTACTACCCATATCATTTCATCTACGATCGTGAAGATTTATATTTATATTTTCTGAAAACGAAATACTCATTTCTCTTCCTTTTTAGGCGCGTTTCGCTGCCAGCGTGAGCGCCTATTATCGTCGGTCTGTCCATCCGTCTGTCTGTCCGTCCGTCCGCATGTTCGTTCTCGGCTTCTACATAACGGATTTTCATGAAATTTGATATTAAGGACTTACAATCAAAGATAATTAGAAAATCGCCAAAATGAATCACGTACGCAAACCAGGGGTACCACTTTACCAGTGACAAACGATTCAATTTTTGTCATATCTCGTAAAGTATTGCTCATCTCAAAATATTTTCAAATATAAGTTTAGAACTAATAAAGAAGAGTATTTCCTTTCCTATACATTTTTATCGTAGGAGTAGCCGTTATCGAGAAAATCAAACAAAAATTTCTTAATTCGAGTTGAACTTTGAAAATTTGTTGCATGGTTACTTCTTCATTGATGCTAATATAAACAATCTCACAAACAAACGTTTAATTTCCTTACGTGTGCATGAATATTGTTAAATAGGAAGAAAATAGATTATTTATGACGAAGAAAAAACTTTAAAACGCTATTTCCCTTACGCACAGGTATATAATTTCTATCTAATACTCCATTGCACGAAACGCGCCCAATTGTGATACCTTGTACACCTTCCTAGCTTGTTTATGTTTTAGCCTCGAACACATTTTGTTTTGCAAAGTTTTAACGAGTGTTTTCATACCACTAATATTTTCTTAATCGTGAAAGCGAAAAAAATGAATTAATTCCCTATATATAACCTGTTGGCCTCAATGACTGCTCCGTCAACATACACGACATGTTCTGGAGGCGGTGAGGAAATGTAGTCTTGCCGTTTTGATGAATGGAATGCATTCGCTTCACCCTTTAAACATATTCTACGAATTTAATGGCCCTGAACATGTTTGTGACAACTTCATCTCAAAACCCATTTCCATATGCTCTTCCAATTATACCTTCGCTTTTCTTGGTCTTGCCATTCGGTGGTATCTTTGGCATCCATTAATCCGAAACTTTTCGTTATTCAACGTGTATTTCTCCATACAGTCTACCAACGCATGAAGTTCATGTGAACATGCTGTATAACGAGACTGTCCCTTAGATATTTCAAGTTCTGTCCATTATCTGACCTCCGTTGTAATTTAACTCACTCACCTACAATGCTGGAATCCTTCGTTACGTCCGAATAATTTTTATGATATGCTATGAATATGCGATAATTTTCATAGTATTTAAAAAGTACCGCTACAACTCATTTGGTAATGATGTTTTAATATTTTAAAAAGTTATGAGTGGTATCAGAGCCTCGAGAATGTTTCCTCATCCTTAAATTTATTTTAGTAATCTAACCTGAGCTTTTAAAACCAAGAAATATTATGCTCTATTTCGTGCACAAAAGGCATATGTGCCTTTCCTTACTGTCTCTTCTTGTATGCTACTAGACAACGTAGCCCCATTCTCCGATTTACGTCAGATTTCAAGTTAGACTACCCCGTCTATACTCTTATTTAATCCACAACTTTAATACGTCAAATCAGATTTTTTTCGTTCTTTGTTGCATTCCTTCCCGCCAAAGTTAATTTTTCATTCCCAGTAAAATCATTTACGGTAAAAACCCTATTATCCGTGTCAATTTGGACTTGGGGAGGGGAGGAAAGCATGAATAATACGAAAAATGCTATTTTAAAAAAAATCTTTTAAAAACCGGCTAAATCTGTAAACTTTTATTTGCGTAAAAATCCATATCGCGTTTATCCGAATGAAGGCGACACTTATACAGGAAAGTTATTAATTTACGAAATATCGAATTTCATTTAACATAGAATAAGCTTGCAAATATAAAATAATCGACCTCTTGATATTTGGCAGTATACTGCTCTTTTTCAGTAAACAATAAGTAAATAAATTTTTTTAAAAAGTACCGTAAGATAGCTCTGAATAAATGTAAAAAGAGAAAATTCTAAATTACTTCGCTACGCCAATCATTTCAACTACACGAATCATTTCAGTTTTACTGCATTAAGAATAGCTTCTATATTTTTCCTATTATAAACATTACAGTTTTCATGTATTGAACGCCCTATTCTTCATTGTTTCTCGCGTTGACCACTCGTTAAAGGTGTCTCTCAATCGCTCAAAATTTCTTGCCACTCCTATTTGTTATGCGACCGGCCATTCTTTCTCATTTCCTTTGTCACACGCTAGTTTTTTTCACTCCAACGAGTTCCAAACTTTTTTTTCCTTCTCGTCTCCAACTTACCGAGCCTCCTATTTCTCCGTCTTGGGTAGTTTCCTTCGAAAACGAATATTTCTTCTGCTCTTTGCTTTACCCCGTGTTAATTCTCACTTAGATTTTCCACTCGGGCAACCTGGATATCTTTCGAGGTCTCTTTGCTGTCACAACTGTTTTTCGTGTCGCTCTTGCCGTAATTATTCTTTATGTTTCTTATTTTTGTGTCCTTGTTTGCACAAAAGGATTTTTCACTCCCGAGGATTTGCAGATAATGGTCTTCATTGTCGTTGTTTGTATTATGTACCTATGTATAATTTATGTATATTCATCCTTACAGTTTAACTTTCCTAAAAGTATTCAACATTTAATCTTACGTAATTCCACTTTAAGTGGATAATATATCATGCTTACACAGATTCAATTCTATATAAAAAATAGTAAACACGTTTTATTCGCACAAACTATCGGAATGTAATAAACCAAGAGAAGTTGAGAACACTCGTTTTCTAAAAATCTCGAAAAATGTGCGAAAGAATTTCTTGAAGAATCATCCTCAAAACTGTTCCCATTTATTTAAACAAGTACTACGGACTTTTACTATTACGCTCCTTATGTAGCAAATTCGTGACAATCTAAAGTTGGTTGTCACCAGAACCGTATGTTTTATGACTGATTAGATTCTGAAAGATTGACTGAGTTGGCCGTGGTCGGTACATTTCCAATATTAACCCACAGAGGCGCGGAACTTTTCGCGTTGAAAGGACATAGATTTTTTTCGAAACACAATAGTTCCTTACTATTATTTATGTCTACAAAACGCGAGAGCTTAATTTTATAAAAAAAACGTAATGGAGATTTAAGGATTCGTGTCCACCCGTGCCTAAAATCGAGCAGCGGTTCTTCATTATTTGCACTCTAATTCACCTGCATTAATGGGGTCACAAAATATTTAGCAAGACAAAGAAAAAACGGTTCTTTTTAAATGAGAAATTCTAGTCATCAAATAAAAATGATAATTTTTTCGTTGTTTACATCTCAGAATGGATATCTGTGTCGAATTAAAAGTTCAGCGAACTAGAATAATCCCGATAAAACGACAGGCTTCATAACATTCTCGCGAGTATATTACGAGTACTATAGCGTAGAAAAAGAGAAAAATTCCTAAAATTTATGTGGATCCAATATAAACAAGTAATGGGCATAAAAATAAATTTTTATAAATAACTTTTATATTTTAACATTTATTATACCCGTTACTTCAAATTTGGTGAAATTACCTGCATAAGTTACCTTTTACCGGTGGAGGTGGTGTTATATTCAATTAATCTGGATATCAAGGCTGAAGACATTTATTCCCGTATACAAATCAACGAAGCGCAACACGAGTAATATCAAAGGTACAATTAATGTTTCTGATGCCAATTTGATCTCCATAAATAGCTTGAACGATCGAATATTTACTCCCGTTGATATTTTAATGAGCATTACGCTAGTAAGTTTTTAAAGGAAAAATATGACTCTGATTCCCATTAAAAGCTTACCCATATGAAAGCTTTAAGCCTAGGTAGCTGATTGTTGGACCCAGAAAAATTACAACTTTTTTCGGATAAAAACTATAAATTAACGCTAATTCTACTCGGATTAAAATTCTGTCTTCAAAAATAAGAAACTACAATTTATATCCTATCCAACAGTTTAAGTCTCGAGTTCGCATCTTGACGGTAAATAATTTTAAAATGCAAATATAGAAACCTCTACACCGATTTACATGTTTTCTTATGGGCCAAAAATGGGGCAAAAAGGGGCCGAAATAGCCCCTTAAAGTTGAAATTTCGAAAGTTTTGGATTTTTTTCTTCGGTTGTGACCAAAAACCTATAATCCCACGAAATTTCAAGTTTCTAGCACATCTGGAAGTGCCTCAATTTTGTATCTTGCCAAAGTGGTTACAAACCGCTATATATATATATATATATACTAGTTAATGTGTGCTTGCATTCTGCAAGCATTAAGAGCGGAAAAATATTTTTTAAACGCAAAAGTTTGGACCTCTTCACCGATTTACGTGTTTTCTTTACTGAAAAATTTTGGGGTAAAAACAAACCCTAAATTTATAATTATAAAACAAGTATAGGTTTTTAGAATTTGTTACGAATACCTCACATTTATGCGAAATTTCATCGACGTAGCACCTCAAGAAGAGCATTTATAAAAATATATTGTTTAAAATTTTTGAATTTTTAGCAGCCACAATAAGAAACTTTAGGGAAATTTTCAATGGTAATTGTCACTGGAACATTATTTCCTAACTTTCTTAATATTTTCAGCTTCCTGGCACTTCAGAAAGTACATAAACATTAGTCAGTTTGTTTAACATTCAAGAGATTAGTACGGTCGAACAAATAAAAATTTACTAATTTCTCTAATCCCGTTATCATTATATGGGAAATTCTACCAATGGAAAAAATTTCAGCTTCATAGGTCATTTAGAAGTACCTAAACCATGAAAAGTTAGTAAATAGTTTATAATTTTTAACGGCCAAGAAAATACATATTGTTGAAATTTTTCCTCTGATTATTTTTTTCGATTCACCTATGTATTAAGTTTCAGCTTCCCAGCTATTGTAGTTTGGGCTGGACATTTGTATCCTCCTATATCCTAAGTAAGACTGTCAATATATAATGAATAGACATTTTTAAATGTTGGGATTTTTACAATTTCAAATTATTCCCTGTCGATTTTTAAAAAAAATCATATAAGCGTGTCAAATTTGAAGTTTGCAGCTCATTTAGATGTGCCTTGTAATTTTATTCCTCGTATGGGGCAATAATGGGACAATAATAGGGCAAAACAGCCATAACGTTACAAATTTTTACAATATGGGATTTTTCCTTCTGTGTTAACTAAAAAGCCATAATTCTGTCAAATTTCAAGTTTCTATCTCATTAAGAAGTGCATTATAATTTTCACACTCGTATTCGGCAGAAATGGGACATAACCGCAACTAAAAAATTTGAATTTTTGCTATTTTTCTATTTCATCTTCGGTTGTAACCAAATTTCTATAATCATGACAAATTTCGAGTGTCTAGGTCATATGGAGCTACCTCAGTGCCTTATAATTATCACACTCGTATGGGGCCGAAAAGGGGCAAAACCACCCATTAAAAATGAGAATTTTTCTAATTTTATAATTGTATCTTAGGTTGCAATGAAATTTCTATAACCGTGGCAAATTTCAAGTCTCTGGGTCCTATGCAGCTGCATCGCCTTTTTTGTTCTCGAATTGGGCAATAATGGGGCAAAACAGCCCCAAAAATATATATATATATATGCCCTAAATATCCTTACTTACATTTCCTCTTCCGTAGTATATATATATACACTACGGAAGAGGAAATGTAAGTAAGGATATTTAGGGCAACTAGGTGTTGAAGGAAACCCTGTGAACACTTACCGGAAGTAGAGTCGCTGGGGTGCATATCAGTATGTAGAAAAATACACCGACTTCTATTCAAATTGGTCTCAATGATGAGATGAAACATAAATAGAAAATACCTGAAAAACGTTTTTACAGAGCTACGACATTTAAATCGCGTGCTGACAAATACATTGTACTAGGTGGCAGTGCCAATGATAGTGTTTTATACGTATTTTATAACCTCCTTTAAAACACTATTTTAGGACAGAACGGCGAGGAAATTCCTCAACATAAATTTAGAGTTCCAATCGCTTCAAACGGATGGAAAAAACATCATATAGTTTTTAAATCTTATTTTCACGTAAAACTCCCATTACATTATATACCAGAATAAATCACATCATGGAACGCTAGATGTTTTTATCCCTTCTCATAAACAATTCATCGCCATCAAAAAATCCAAGTCCAGCATTTCGAATAATTATTGGTAAATTGAGTCTGACTGACTGATTAAAGCACCAATTTAACGTGAGGGAAAAAATCACGCGAAGAAAACTTGCAAAAAATTTGACTTGTTAGTATTTTTACGTGAAAATATTGAAACTGGTTCTAAAACGTCGACAGATTCGAAATGTCAAATGCAGCACAGGCGATTAATCGACCAACAACAACAAAAAGTTACCCGTTGTAATTTTAATTGGCTGCGAGGCCGCTTGAACAAGCATAAACAGATTCCTGTGTACATTTTGATACTAGAACGAGCACCTGCGAAAATTTCGAGTTTTTGCTGTGAATAAAAGCTGTTATGTAATAGTTAACTCTTTCTAAACCGCTGAAGTTTTTTACAATTTACAGGGTAATCCTCCACGAGTTCTCAAATATTATCTTTTTATCTAAAGAAAAACTACAACCATCGTGGAAGAGAATACTTTTTCTTTAATTCCCCCTTAAACACAGTGCGCTCATCCCTGACCCTTCTCCAGCCCACGAAGGGCTATTATGGAGATAATTCGGTAGGGATGCGAACATAAATCTTCACGTTAAAACTCTGAAGCAACCGTGTCAATATGTGTGATGGCAGGCGGTTAGGAATAGCTGCTCTTCAAGATTAAGTCGGATGTAAACCGTGGCGCCTGTGTTTCAAAACTTCATCGAGAGAGGGCACTTAACATGCCGCTCGCACCGCATCTCTCCATAGCCCATACGGAATCAATGGGGCATAAGGCCTGGAGGACGTCGCTATCTTCCCATTTAAAAAAAAGACTTTCGTATTTTTTCTTATTTCGCAAGGTGATTCGACGAGGTTGTTTCTCACCCACGCTGACTAGTAAACTGTTGCTGTGAGAAAATTTCATGACAACATTCATGTAAAGGAGTACTAAGTTAGTTTCAACGAATGAAGGTGTCGAGTCAAAAAAAAAAACTTTCGTTATTAACGGTATTTCACCATTAACAGGTTAAAAAATAAAATTCACCAAGTCGTTATAAACTTGTAAATTACTATCATTATCATCTTTCGATGACGACCATTTACCTAAGTACGAATTTTACTGCTAATTTTATTATTATAACATGTGATTGCATATCACTGATATTTCATAATCACTATCGATACTTATCTATCGTAATTTTCTCAAATGACTAAAAAGATATTTATAAGATTTTTCGTTTAAGAGAAAATGACAGACCACAAAGAAGCAACACGTTCTGAAAGACGACATGAGTACATGTGTAATACACAACGTGACTGTTCGTTGCAGTGACATGAGTATACTATGTATCATTACCGTTAGCATATACAACTCAATAGAGCTAGAGTTATTAAATACCTTAAATTATAATGCAGGGAAAAATAATTAACATTTATGAAAATTATCTGAAAGTCCTTGACTTAAATTCAAATATAACAATCGTCAATAAACGAAACCAATTCGAAGTAAACGAAACGAATCTGAGTATCCTCTATTGATTGGCATAAAGGCAGTAGGAGTGATATTACCCATATATGTAGTAATTACAATATTTTTATAGAAAATCGAGAACCAATGGAGTGATTTAAAGTAGAAGTTTCTCTTCTAAAAGGACACTGAAACTAATTATATTTCGGTAACCCCATGAAAGGCATAGGGTTTTATCATAAAATATTTTTGCCTAATAACCGCAGCGGTGAGTGAACTTTATGCGGTAGGTCTTTTTGGAAGTTGTGAGTGCTTCGGCGGCATAAATAATGGTTTGCATTATAAGTTACTTGAGAGGCTCTGCGGATTTTTTTGAGCGAAACAATTTTTTAGCGTTGAAACTTTAAGTGACCAATATGAAATTAAATTTCTCGTAATGTTTTTTTCATCCCAAATTCGCCGAACGTTAACTTTTATCACATAATGCTCTTACATATGAGCTACAGAAAGTTAGGAAAGTGTACAAGGTATCAAAAATGGGCGCGTTTCGTGCAATGGAGTATAATATAGAAATTATATACCTGTGCGTAAGGGAAATAGCGTTTTAAAGTTTTTTCTTCGTCGTAAATAATCTATTTTCTTCCTATTTAAAAATAATCATGCACACGTAAGGAAATTAAACGTTTGTTTGTGAGATTGTTTATATTAGCATCAATGAAGAAGTAACCATGCAAGAAATTTTCAAAGTTCAACTCGAATTAAGAAATTTTTGTTTGATTTTCTCGATAACGGCTACTCCTACCATAAAAATGTATAGGAAAGGAAATACTCTTCTTTATTAGTTCTACAACTTATATTTGAAAAATATTTTGAGATGAGCAATACTTTACGAGATATGACGAAAATTTAATTTTTTATCACCAGTAAAGTGGTATCCCTGTTTGGCGTACGTGATTCATTTTGACGATTTTCTAATTATCTTTGATTCTAAGTCCTTAATATTAAATTTCATCATAATCCGTTCTGTAGAAGCCGAGAACGAACATGCGGACGGACGGACGGACGGACGGACAGACCGACGATAATTGGCGCCCACGCTGGAAGCGAAACGCGCCTAATAAGATGAGAATTTTCAAAATGCTTTTCATTTAATCTAATTTAAATAAATGTTACATCATCCAAGAAAGGGGAGGTACAAACTATTAAGCGAAGAAGAAAATAAAATACGTATTTATTGTTTCATTTTTTCAGTCTGAGCTTAGTCATTAAGGTTAACGTCCTATCGTTTAAAAACTCGTTGAGGTCCCATTAAAGTCCAATTTAAAAGAATTAATTGGCGGATTAGTTAAAGCGAACAGGGTGAAGAAATAATGATTGTGAATTTCGGAATTAAAAAAAAGTCCAAAGAGTTTCCATTAGCGTCAAAAGCTATTTTTAATTTCGTATTTTGGAAAAGGGATATAAGCTCATTTCGACCTCATTCCATTCTTATTTTTTTGCACTGGTATGCGTTGGATTGCACAATTTTATCGGGATTTTCAATTATATCCTAGTAACGCCTTTTAAAACATCAAATTTTCTGACTGAAAAAAATTCAACTAGGAATTGAATAAAAATGTTGACCAACGGATGACATCAATTTTGGAACGTAAATAATCACCGAGGCTAATTCTTTAAATGGGAGAAGGAATATAAAGAATATGGCAGCATTTATCAAAAGAAGACACTTACTAAAAAAAGTCGTATGCTATCTCTCATAATCGAATTCTCAACAATAACAAAAGTAAATTGCTCAATTACGCTGAAGAATAACTATCTAAACCAGTGGTTCTTAACCTTTTTCGTCTCGTGCTCCCCTTCTGATCTTCTAAAATCCCCACGCCCCCCTCCCCCAGAAATTTTGCTTTAGTGTTTGTAAGGGTTTTAACAAAAAAATATTTTTAATTTTTGTTTTATTAGTTTTTTTTACCGAGATCAACCGAACACAAGAATGGAATAATCAAAAACGAGTCATTTTTTTGAATTAGGCATAATATTTTTGTACCAACTTTCCTTGCAAACACTTCCCAGCTTAACACGAAACAATAAAATTTTTACAATTGGACACATGATTATGAGAGTAATAACTCGTGGCAGCTTCAAGTCGGCCAACTCATGAGGTGGTCAAATACGCTATTTCCACACAATATTATGCTTTCTCGATAGGCACAAATTGGGTAAAAAAATCCTTGCTGATAAAATTATTTTGGTCCAAAAAGGAATCCTCGTACGCTCCCTTAGGGGGCGTACCCCCGTCCCCGGTTGAGAACCACTAATCTAAACTATAAATACCAATTTACACATCGAACTTAGTTATTTGGTATACAGATATATAAAGCTTTGTGACTTTGAAAACGTTCTTAGTAAAATAAATACAGTAAACATACGACTAAGCGGAATTTTTAAAAATTATAACTCTATTTTTAACTGGATTAGGGGTACTGCATTTATTCATCCGACGCCTAAAGAGATAATCAATTGAGGTGAACATATTTTCTTCGTTTTCTTTACCATCTTAATATTTAGTGGAACTTCTATAAATCGAACCTCAAGAGAATCAACCAAAAAAATATTCGATTTATAGAAAATTCGAGGCACAGAAAAAAAATAAAATGAAAAAGATTATGTCTTGTAAAATGAATTCACTTCGAGTTCTGGAAAATTCGAAATATAGACGTTCGACTTATAGATGTCCTACTGCACTTGGGTTTCGTGACCCAATTTACGTGTAAATAGGCATAGCAATGAACAGGAATATCCGAACAGTCGGAATATGCTCGGTCCTTAGGTATCCAATAAATCGAAAGTTACTAAATGTTTTTAACGCACCTGCCAATTGTGCGTGTCGTAGGTTACTGAGAGCATGAGAGCAACAAGCACTGACCAAGATTAAATAAATAATTACGCAAAAAATAATCCTATCTGCTATAACGAATCGTTCTAATAAAATGGTGTTCCCAACAGGTGTGATTTCAGACACGAACCGGTACGGCGCGGAATTTTTTGAGAAGCGGGAGAACTACCCTGGAAACTGGGAGGAGAGAGGGGGGAGGGTGGGGTGCGGTGTGCCGCCGGAATTTTTTGTGACCTGGAACGAAAGTGACTGGGAAACGCCGCTCTGAAATATATTCGTAATTTGTTATCAAACGGAAATTTTTACGAATTCAAGGTGATAAGTGTGAAAGACGAAATGTCTTTATAGCATTGTTAGTACAATCAGAGATAAGAGATGTGCATAGAGAGAGCGACGATAAGGGAATTACGTCGTATCACATGGATAAAACGCTCTCAAAACGCTATCAAGAAGCGAACGGGAATTTCGGAAGCAGTGAGCGAACATCTGAATCGCTTATCACCAAACCGCTCAGCATTTCGATATAATCTGCTCACGTAAATGAAAAGGTGTTCGTGATATCAAATGCGTCAATGTGAAATAAAGGGGATTTTTCCTGGAATGACGATTATTTTAAACAACTTTAATCGAACCACATTGACTAGAACGTGTTGTTTTTCGATAACTCGTAATTCGATTATACAAATTCTCGATGGTGTACAGAAAATAAAATCTTTCCCGTCGCTATTCCCACACGACAGTATAAAGCCAATTAACTCGAATTTTTGTCAACTCGAAATTTCAAGCTTAAAGAGATTCAACAGTACATTCCACTGGATGCATTATTTTTACTGGTTTTTAATGACTTGTATTCAAATAAATGCCGATATCAAGATACCCCTATTGTGATTACTGGTAAGTTAAATTTCATTCTGATATTAAACGGTTTATATAAACCATTACAAGTCCTAAAAGCAACCTAGTAGGCTATACATCGCGGTCCAATTTATTGTATGCGGAACTAGCAACTTGTAATAAAATGAAATACAAATAATGAAGAAAAAATAGTCTCGTTATTTAAGTTTTCCTGCAGCAGAATATAATACCCAGGGGCGTAACTTGGGGGGGGGGGGGGGGGTGAAGGCCCACGTAGTAGCTTTTTGAAGGCCTCGAATATAATGCTTAGAAGACTCACTAAATTGAAGGAACAAGAGATTAAAGAATATTCATAAACTTGTATAAGAAATTTATTGACGAAGGCCTTTGTAACGAACTTCACCTGCTATCAACAAACACTCTTTTGAAAGATGAGACTGAATACTGTATGAACAGCTATTGGATTTAATAATGACAAAATGCAAACTGACATCAATCTATAGCGACGTGCGTGCAGCTTTGATGATATATTTGACATTGCCAGAAACTGTTTCATCAAATGAAAGACTTTTTCAAAAATAAAGTAAATAAAAATCTACATACGCACTCGTATGCCCAGATTTAGAATAAAGTAATTGTCTACTTATCACTTCTTTCCGTAGAAAAGGCAGTAGCTTTCAAAACGAAAACGTATGAGTTTATAAAGAAATTTTCATAAATGAAATGTCGAAAACAAAAATCATATAAAAATAATTTTATAACGATTTTTAATAAAGGTGGGAACTCCAACGATTTTACTTGCATAGGGACCACAAAACCCTAGTTACGCCCCATAGCTTCATTTTTTATTTTTAAAAAGGGATGAAGAGATTCTTTAGTACCCTAATTTTTCGCGATTTTTCATCCATAAAAATATAAAATACGAGCCATAAACTCTTATATTGCTTTCTATAACTTTTTAATTTTGGAACTTTCGAGTTCAAAGGAAACTATTCAAAAAATGTTCAACTTTAATTATTAATTGAAACTATTTTGTAACATCGCTACTGTAATAACTTCTTAATGTGCTATATGTGGACTTCCATATTTTAATTTTTGTCCCTTTCATTGAAATTATAGAGTGAATTAATTTATTGTGTCGTTGAATAATGAACAAAAGCAAATAAGATTCTTAGAGTAAAAAATACTTCCATTTATATTTTAGGTACTTTATTTTAAAATTTTCAAAACTAACTTTCAGTGTTTTTTCCTCAATGATCAATCAAATGATTCCTAATGTAAGTGATTCAATCGAGGAGCAATACTGAAAATGGTGTTCTGACGATTAGTTTTGTATGTAGTAACTTGTTGTATCTTTCGCAGTATGCATTGTTATCCAATATTGAATCCTTACCGAATTTATATAGCAATTCTGTGTACTATTAGATATGTCGAAGCTTACTCGAACTTTTGTCATGAATTTCGGATCGAGTTATCCGGTTTCGACTGGTACTGAGGTGGATGGTGTTTTTGCCACCGGTTCGTATGGGCTATTGGAGAAACACAGATTTTCAGTTTCGTTTCAGCCCTAAAGTTAGTTCGATAATTCTGTATTGGGTTTAAGTAACAAATAAATACTTATTCGAAAGAAAATATACTTTTAACATCTTTGACGGGTGTCGTTTTGTGATCGACGTTTATGGCAAAGGGCAAATTTGCCACACCCTGGTTACGATGAGATGGTTAACGTTTACAAAATGATTCTACGGTGAGAATACAATTCAAAACGTATAGATTTGCCAAAATGTTTTCCACATTTAGTTCTGAATGGGTTTTAACTATGTACTTACACTCATTTCTACGACTTAACTTTTTTTTTGATAAAAGCTTCCCTTTAACTTCGAGTTATATTTCATTTGGAAACCTATTTCCTGGTAGGTTGACATCAGCGAAAAGCGAACTCCGAAACTTGATGAATACACACATTCCGCGAGTCGTGGTGATTCGAGCGTTGTCATTTCACGTCGAGCTCTCTCTTACTCTGTTTTCGCCAGCTAAACTTTTTTCATTTAACCTCCTTCCAAGAGCGCCACGGTGCGCTGTAAACGTACGTACCAAACTCCTCCTCTCCTTCCTTATGAGCGAAATTCGAGCAGAGTTGTTCCGCTGTTCATTTCGGTTAGGGAAGTCCAATACGAGAAACACAAGGATCCCGTTTTCTCTTAGTTAGCAGAGATGCATGCTTCGGGTCTGTAAAGGAGCATCCGGCCGTAAACAAATATTCCGTCTGAAACGCGAGAACGAGGGACCATCCCACCGAAAACCTGCCACGACTCAGGGTGAAACGTGGTGCTCGAATGCGTTAAGCCTCTTTTGTTCATTCATTGCTGCACCGAATAGGAATATTACAAAGATAATTTGTATCGATTTTTTACTTTCTCCATATACGTAGTATAGTACAGAAAGTATTGTTTTCGTGAAAAAAAAACTCGAATTCGAGATTTCAACGGAAATACATGTTTCGAGGTCCCTAGAACACGTTTAGACTACTTTCTGAATGGTCTGCGTGTGTGTGTGTATGTGATCGTGGGCGCTCTAACTGGAAAAGTACTTGCCATATCTTTACCAAATTTCATATATAACACTTTGGTATGAGCACGAAGAGATGATTAGTTTCTGGACAATATCGGTTAACCGGAAGTCGAGGTTTATTCGAAACCCGATTCGTTTTTTGCGTTATTTCTCCGTTAAAACGTCATTATTGTATATACATTCGATACAAAGGTTATAGAGAATGTAATTTTCTACAACTTTAATTTGAAACAATTTTCCATAGCAGTTACTGTTTGGGAATTATTTATAAATAATCGGTTTTTTCGGTCTCCGTCAAATATCTCCTCAAAAACGTCGTTATTGTAACCTTCTTGAGGACCAAAGTTGTAGAGAATAATATTTCTTCCGAGTTTTGTTTGAAACAAATTTTCGTGGAACCTTCCATTTAGTAGATAATTAATTTATTCGTAAATTTCCAGTATACAGCCCCACCACCATGTAGTGGTGAATTCTGTAAACATATTCAAATATAATTTACGGCAATATGGACTGTATTCTTTTACGATACGAAATAATAATTTGTAGATTAAACGGCATGTTCGTTTAAAAGCCAGGAAATGCTCATATACCAATTCATTAATCACTAAATTACGTGGTTCAGTAGCCAAAAATACACTTAATTTATCAACCGGATTCCAGACCATAAGCAGGCTCGAGTATTCTTTTCTTAGACGCACATCCTGGTTTGGCGGGAATCAGAACATCAAGTGCTTCTTTCCCCTTGTAAATTAAATTTCTTATTTCGTCGAATGTCACTATTTTTAGGGTTAATTTTAAGGAAAATTTCTCCTTGTCGGAGCGCAAAAAAAAATAATTCCTGTCATTCTTCTCACCGTTCTCCCTTACGTCTCCCATCATAAACACGCCACATCCTACTCCGAATACTAAAAGTAGAATGCGCATAACCCCACTCCATCATCCCCGCATAATTAGAACACTTTAACAGCGTCCGTAGTAAAACGAACTTCAAAAACCACTCGGTTTAAATTGGAAGAGTTGAAGTACTAAAGGCAAAGATTAGAGGCCGCTATGTGTCACCAATTCTAAACCGGCATCGCAAAAGGGGAGAGAGAGAGAGAGAAATGGGAAGAAAAGGGGTCAAGAGAAGTGGCGGTAGGCTGGGCACGCTCTTTTCATTCCACGTGAGACCTCCTTTCTCATTTCGTATGCGTACCCTTATCATCCCTCACGGATCTGCAACCTTTCGGCTTTACCTGGCATTGTCTGCCTACAATGGTCTTTCCAGAGACAGAGAAAAAAATTTCGAGGGTCAGAAGGAGTTTCCAATGCATATAATGAGGGTTTTTTTTTGCTACCCTCTGTTATCAGAAAAATCTTCTTTTGACCATTTCTGGCACTTGGTGTACGTGAGGAGCGAAGCTTCGTGTATTTACGTTCGGAGTGCATTTGACGCCTATTAAAAATGAAACATTCTTGGGACCCGGCCATTATTTTCGTATAAACGACTTCGGAGCAGCATTTTTAAGTGATCGTTATCCGAAAAACTTCGCCTTAAAAAAACGAGAGCCCGGCAATACAAAACAATAAAATTTTCGCCTACTTTATCGACGAGAGATCGCTGTTGCGAAGAAGCTGTGATTTTTTTGACTGAGTTTTTCCCTACCTAAGAAGCAAAATATCAGTTATTTTGGTTATACGTTCCCAAACAACGTTATCTTTCCTGTTTATGAATGCGTTCATTTTAATATTGACTGTATTTCACTCTGGATACATTCACTGCTGCGAGACGTGTATGTTATATGCCTGCATCAGGGCAGTTCGAGGAAAGGTTTTATCTTAATTTTAAATGTGCTTAATCAAAATGTCAAGTTTCATATTAAATGTAAAGTTATCAACAAAAACTTTTCGATTTAATAATTACGTTTAAGAGTCCCGCGCGATGAGTGATGAGAAACATTAATTATTTAAACAAACACGACGCACGCGCAAATTACACGGAAAATCTTGCGCTATCACAAAGAGAGGGGGCAAAAACATGACCATGAGAGAATACGTAAACATTTATCGCATAAATTTATAAATATTTCCATATTTGTCATGGCGTAATTTTTAATACCGTGGAAGGAAATGTTTTAAAAATTTTACCTCCCGTCCGAAGGCGATTTCTTAAACGTCACGCTAATGAGCACACGGAAAACTTGAACTATTACCACGATATTTTAGGGCGTAATTTTAATTATGTATAAACTAGAGCTTTATATCCAAAATTATTCATGACAATGGCGTAGCATTAGGAATGCGAGGCGAGATATTTCCCATAATCATCCTGTCATCTGCATAGACATTTTTCAAACACGAGGATCTCTCCAGAAGGATCATAACTAAAAGAAATAGTTGGATCTAGGGCACATCCAAAAGCATATTCTTAAGATTAATTTTTAATGAATGCATTAAATTTATTTTCGGCGAAATATTGCATCGGCCTTTACTGCAACGTTAAGACTCGCAATATAGTATTACAATTAGTTCAGTGAGTGAATCAGTATTTTACGCGAAAATCTACCTACACGAGCTGGTTATCAATTGCTGAACTAATGTGTAAAAGTTTTCATCAATCTTTGAAAGAAATTAACATTAATTTGGAGATTTCAATTAAGTAAAAAATATTTTTCACACGAAACATTACAAGAGAACATTTAAAAGGAAAATTGGTCGGTTGAGCAAAGTTAAATTTTTTCACAATTTCAGCCTATCTTTTTGTTAAAGGGAATTTATTTAGTCTATTAAGTTGTACTGTATTTCCGTGTAAAAACGCTCGCTCTATCATACACACATTTGTGAATAAACAAGTTTGGAATATCTCAAAAGTCTCGGAGTCGATAAAATTTGAAATCGAAAATACGGGAAATGTTTACTACTGTGATATTCGAATCACACAAGATGACATTTTAACGGAGAGATAAACACCACTGAAATATCTCCCTGATTTTATTTTACCGATGTCTTAAAAAAAACAACTGCATTTATGGCTCAATAACACCTTCATGGCGCGAGTCCTGTTTTGATTTTTTGTTACGCAAAACACCATTCTAACATGTGGCTCACTAATCCAATAGTATACCAGAGGTGAGGAAAGAACTGAATTGCAAAGTGGAGCATCAGGCGAAGACCAGAATGCTGCAATAACTAATAGTTAGATCCAATTCATACTCATAAAACATGACTTCTATAGTCAATGTGTATGGGTGGACGAAAACCGAATACATGAACTCATCCGAAGAATGGCTAAAGTGCTCTAAATAAATCTAGCAAAAAATTCCAGGATGGAATTTGTGAATAAATTAACTATATAAATGGTGCCTTTTGTTTTTCCGTAAGATTATAGCCAAAATAACTGTTCTTCAAAGTTAACTCACACGACTGTGAAATGTCCAGAGAAATATTACCCAAGATCCTTTAGTACTATAAAAACAACACTTCAAATATTTCTACTTTATGGCCAAAGGAATCTATACAAAAAGAAGTCCACGATTATTGCAGAAATACCCCACCAGTTTCCCCGTTCTTTTTGGAATAACAGGGCTTTTCCATTTTCAAAATTAGGCAGGATTTCCTATCCATTAACTACAGCCAATTTCCTTTATCTAAAGTTCAATTCTGATGTAATGCTTTCTCTATATTACCTAATTTCCGAGCAATTTCCGGTAAGCCAAAAGGGTTTGATTGGCTTGATTTTGTAACGGATAATCTTCTGATGTTACGTATCTTTTTAATGTGAATAAATCGTTTTGGTAATTGCGTCGACGTACTTAATTTTTAAGGCATATTTGATTTTAGGCCGATAATGAAATTGATCAGATGAATATTTCAAACTTTAACTTATATGCGGTAAACAGTGAGATATGTACTGCCGCTGTTTAGGTATTGTTTCGCAATAGTTTAGCGAATTAAAAAATATTTTAAAAAGCTTGACTGATTTTTGAGTCTAGCATTATTTTTCCAAATTCAAAATTATTTTTCTAAACAAATTTAATATCGGTCACTGTAATAAACTGAAACCATTACGGTGCGCGTACAAAACATAAACGCTACTTGGGCGATCATGAAAATAAAAACGCAACGACTTTAAGTAATTATCTATGGAATGAAGTGCTTATCAAGATAAATGAAGTTTGATTCTAGAAATAGCTACCTTAATTTAAAATGGATCAATTATTTTTATTCATATCCATCGTTTTTGTTTACTCTCGTAGAATAATTTTTAAGCAATTCAAAGGGAAATTAGGTGAAATTTTGAGATAAAAACATATTTTAATAAATTGCTGAACTCGAGCGTATCAGACGATTAATGCGGCTACTGTAGTCAAAGATAACTTTCACGTATACGTTTGCAAATACGGCTATAAGACGGCCCAAATGCTACTATTTTTTATTTACTAGGCTTATTTAAGAATACAGGATGCAATTATGGAAATTGTTTAATCTTATAAACGTAATAAAAAGGTATCGCATGAATGTGTTACGGATAGTGTCGACATTCTTTACATAAAAGTGGAGGTAATTTCGAAATGGTGTAGAGATATTCAAAGAAAAACACCTAAATTGCAACCGAAGAATACCAAAACTACCAAAGAAAATCAGCCACTTTCTTTTATAAAAAATAGAAAATTTCTAACGCGGTAGCGTGTATGCCTCTTAATCATAAGGTCGCGGGTTCAAATCCCGCTTTGGGCAGGGGTGTTTGTCTTTGTTACTGTTAAAAGCTCTTTGTAAAAGGTCGAAGATGTGCTGTTTAGTAGCCATTGAAAATAAATAAACTACCACACCAAGGTATCCCAGTTTCTTTTGGCGGAGTGGCAGTTATAAAGGCGTTTATAACCTATGAGGACTTTATTTGGACTAATGTAATTTTCCGTCGATTAATGATGGTATTTTATAAGTGAGAAATCAAGCAATGATTCATTTTATTTCGCCAAATTACTTAATCACCTAAGAGTGCTTCAAAGGAATCGAGGGCACAATCGTGAACCCAAAATCTCAAAAATCCACGATCCAAATGCATTATCTCAAAAGAAATAATCTCGAGAAACACAATTTCGAAAGGACGCTATTTAGAATTCTAGATTGCCTCTTTCGAAAAGTGGATTTTCAAGATTGCGAGTTGGAGATTGTGGATTTTGAGATTGTCTCTCACCGGTTTCAAAGCGTACAATAATGCTTAACTAAGTGTAAAGTAATCCGTAGGAGTTAATGCGCCAACTGTGAACAAATGATGAATTCCTATACGTCGATAATTATGCTAGAGATGGCAAACTTTAATAGAACAATAATGGGAAAGATGCCCTAAAAAGTTCTCTTAATAAAAAGTACTGCCATTAAAAAGTAAAAAGGATCTTTCGGAATCATATAAATCTTTGGACTCAATAGGATATGGATTTAAGTATTTTAGCAATAATTATAAAATGCGTTATTTAATCGTGTATACTTAAATGCCAAAAACACATATCTTAAATAAATATGTACCTTTGTACATAATTTGGAGTGTTTATCGAATAAATGAAAATAACATATAATGCCATGCAGGAGATTTGGATGTGATACGATAAAAACCAACTTCTAAATCTCTTTTAATGAAATAGAAGCGTTTAATAAAAAATAAAGGTTGCTATTCAAGATAAATGAACAAAATCGTTTATAACAATTCAATGATGAAATCAACTTTAACTTGATAGCTTGCGTATACTAACCGAGTAGAACCGCAACATAAATTAACAAAATACTAAATTTGCCATAAAATGAAATAAAATGTTCTAATGTAACAGTTTGCATTTAAAAAATTCTTATGCCAGTACCCTAAAGCTGTTCTTCGTTACAACTTACAAACTTAACAACTGTACTTTGAGTTAAGATTTCCGCATGGATCGTTAAGGCGATGATTTTCCGGGATACGACTTGTCCTTTAGATACGAGGTTGAAAGAACACAAAGAGGGTCGTAAGGAAGCGGAAGCCGGCGGTAACAGAACACGTTACATCGAAACCAGGCCAAAACATCAAGTTCGAGGACTCAAAACGGCAGCGGCATTATTTTCCGCGCGTTATAAGAGAGGCTATTGAGATAGAATAACGGCCAGCGAGCACAAACAGAGAAGACGTTTACCGCCTAAGTAACCCTTTGAAAAGCCCTCTTTGGCTCAGTTGGCGGGAGAAGTCCTACGGACCAATGGCCGAAAAGTGAAAGGCACCCACGATAAACGTATAGAGAGACGAATTCGACTATATTACAGCAATTCCTCCAAAAGATTCCCGATGTAACTCGGACGAAACATCGAGCCGACAAAATGATCATCATGCGTGGTATACCGGAGAATCGCCGCCATTATAACTATAGTGTCGACGCGAGACTAAACAATAAAATCACTACGACTTAACTATAATCTGAACAACTGGAGAAACAGCATTCTACGCCATTGGTTATTTAGGTTATTTCTATATATACAATTTCATAAACTTAATCTCCTAGCAACAATACGGTTGCCGTTAACGACGATAGCGTGACAGAATGACATATAAAGGCTCTTATCACAACTGGAATATTAGCGCATTAATTTCCCAAACCCTTATGCATTTACCTCTTGATAAACATAATCCACTGAGCACAGGCTTGCACGAATTTGGGACAAGTCTGCGTTATGTATGCCTATTCCACTACAATGTAGTTTATGAGGAAAACTGACGGAAAATTCCTAGGAATTTAATCGCCCAAAGGAATTTTAAAAATACTCTGTTCTACGTTTTTTTTTACTTTAAATTATCGATGGGCAATTTTCCGTAAAAATAGAATGGAAACGTATAGAAAGGTCATTCAAATCGTTAAAGGGACCGGAAAACCCAAAATTGAAAGTTCACCGTTTGGGAATTACACGTTCGATCGGTCGTTTGCGTAGGAGAATAAGTTGACCCCTCTTGTTTTTTTCGCATTCCTTTGTGTGAGAGGGATCGTCCTGAATTGGATAACGCATCGACCCGGAAGGAAACCTTGATGGGATACTGAGACATATAAATAGATACAACGTCCCAACTTCATTTGCGAAAGGTTAATTTTTTAACAGGTGAGGGACCAATACAATCTATCTTCACCGATGTATCCGATAAAACTTTCTTTTTTTAAAACTCGATTACTTCTTTCTTCGTGTCCTATCTCGATCGACCAATCAACTCCTATTGGAGAGATAAAGCAATAACAAGTTGGCAAAGCACATGCGACAAATAAAGGTCTTTTTTTTTTTTGGAGAAAAGTATCGATCGGAGAGAGAAAATTAAACGGGGGAGGCGGAGAGATGGGGTAGGGATTGAAATATGGGCGTAAGGCCTCGAAAAGGGGACGGAAAAAAAATCATCACTCGCGGGGCGAGGTCGACGGCGAAAAAGGGCGGCGATCACAAAAATGATAACAGACGGGAGATTCCGAAAAAAAAGAAGGATTTGCGTAAAATAAGAAAAGATAAAAACGGCTAAAAAATCGCATAAAAATTCGCGGGCGGTAAAACGGCAACCATTCCCGACGTGATGAAAAATTCGCGAGGGAATAATAATAAAAAAACGCAAAAAAAAACGAGAAGAAGTTTCCCGAAGTTAGGAGAGCAAGGGTAACAAAAGGAAGTCGTAGAGAAGATCAGCGTCTGTTCAAAACAAATAGGGCGAGGGCGGTTCTCCTCCGGATTTCACGGTAGTATCTCTTGGTAAGGGGAGAATGAGACGGACGAATTTCTCGTGAATGACGGGAAGTGAACGCGAGAAGAAAGACGGGCGGCAAAGAAGAAGAAAAAAAAGTTTCGAGGAGGGAAAAGAGGGCGCCTTTGGAGACGGAGAGGCGTAGGAGGAAAAAGGGGAAGAGGATGAACACGTTTTATGCCGACCACGCCCTTGTACACGCACCCATCTAACTCCCTCAGAACCTCTTTCGCAACAATCCAACGTCCCAACAATCCCCTTTTAAATGATTGGATTCCGAGGAAATTCTCCCCGTTCTTTACCTCCATCTTGTTTCCCTCGCTCAGTTTTTTTCTTCATCCTTCGGAAAGGACGTGAAGCCGTTTGGTCCTCCTTGGGGCTTTTCGTAAATGCCGGTACGGAGTTTCTTATCTTATCTGCTTTGTGATTTAAACTGACGAGCCTACAAGCGCTAGAGTCGTTTGCAGTCACAAAGTTACACAGATCACAAACTTTGACATGAATCGTTGTAAGAAAGGGGTCGGGGTAAATTATTTATGTTCCTTATTTTTCATGGAATGTTATCCATTTTCGCACTTAAAAGATGACAACAAGTAAGAATTTAAAAAATTCAAAAATGAAATCTTTTCGCTTTATAAAATAGGCGGTCATAAAAGGAAAAAAGAAGAAAATTTTCATATTATTCGTTCGTTATAAAAGATTTTGGTGTCATGTACTTGCCATTACTATAATTTTACATGTCATTTACTTAATAATCTTATTCCATAAGCTGGAATAAACGGATTTTGAATATAAAGTTAATAGCAAAACATTTTTTTAATGAAGCTCAACCTTGAAAACCACCTATCAAAGCGAAATTATTACGTAAATGATATGCAAAGCAACTGTAATAAGAAAAGAATATGACACCAAAATCTTTTATAACTAACAAATAATCTGAATTTTTTCTTATTTTGTCCTTTTAAGGCCGACTATTTTAAAAAGCAATTTTTTTTATTCTTGTTAAAATCCTCTAACGTTATCGTTTTGTCCGTCTGCCCGCCAAACTTCTGTGTCCAGTGAAGTATTTCTACAAATATTGAGGAATTATTCATGGCTACATTTTCTTCCCGGGTTTGATATTTAGAGACTCCAGGGGCAGCCTAAGGGGTGTAGTGGGCGGTTCAATTAACAATAAAACATTAAATTAGTGAACTACTTCTACAACGTTCAAGGTTGGGGACCAAACTTTCGGTATAATTTCGGTTAGTGAGAGTCATGAACTATTAATTTTGTTTACGTTACTACAATAATAAAAGAGAAGCGTTAAAACGTTAAATTTACTTTTAAAAAGATAATATAAAAATGCTTAATTGCTGTGAGGTATGACGGGAAATGTGGAAACGGGTGCCTGTCGCATAAAGATCTTTGGATCATTCATTCCATCAATTTATTGCTGTTTTAACTAACATAAAAACACCTATATTTTTTGGAGAAAGTTTTCTCGGGTTTCCAGCCGGGTGGTGTGGAATAATGCTTCCGACGTTTCGGCAACTCTCTCTGCTGCCATCTTCTCCTTGAAGATGGCAGCAGAGAGTTGCCGAAACGTCGGAAGCATTATTCCACACCACCCGGCTGGAAACTCGAGAAAACTTTCTCCATATCATTCGCCGGGAAAGACTCAAATCTTTTGTCAACTATATTTTTTATTTAAAAAACCGCCCTCAATATATGATTCATCGGTTCTTTCCTTGTTTTAAAATCGTCCATGGAAGACCCCGAATCACCGATACCGGATAGGCACAATTTTCAAATTCGAGGGTGAAGGTAATGGTGACCCGGTTTTACTTGCTCCATATACGTAGAATAGAGAAAGTATTGTTTTTGTGAAAAAAATCGAATTCGAGATTTCAATGGAAATACACGTTTTGACAGTTTTCTCGACGATGTGTGTGTGTGTGTCTGTGTCCGTGTCCGTATGTGTGTGACAGAAATTTTCTTACCCATTCTCATTCTTGACCCTTCTTTAAAGGCGCGCGTTGTTATCACTTTGCGGGATCGTTCCCCGTTTTCTTTTTTCGAAAAACAAGAAGAGCATAAACGATGACGACAAGAGCTTTGTTAACGAGGGAGATAAATTTCAGCTCCGTAGACTCTCCGGTAATTGAACCGAAGACCATTGTATCCATCCTGCGATAAGTACAGATTGTTAAAGAGAGCCGGTTCATCCGACTCCGGCGATAGTTAGGCGATAAAAGCGGAATAATTTCCGAATAATAGGTCACCGTGGAAGTATTTTCGGCGTAATGCTACCCAAGAGATGCGCCATTGAAAAAAAACAAGTCGGGTTTAAACAATACGAGGCGAAGCTATTGATGATTTTTTTACATCCCTCTCTCTCTTTCTCCATACGTTGGACCTTTTCAAAGGGAGCTGATTTTTTCCTCTCTCTCTCTCTACCCCTTTTCTATTCTTCTCTCCTCATTAATGTGTACCTGCTTTTCTTCTCTCGCCATCCATCTCCTCTTCCTCTCCTCACCCCCTCTCTTTCCCCTCTTCTTTTCTTCCTCCCTTTTCTTTCTCACTCCCCCTCCCTTTCCTCCCTCCCCCTACCTTTAACCTATACGCTCTCCCTTTCTCCTCTTCCTTCTTCCTCTCCTCTCATTTTCCTCTCTTCTCCCTTTCCTCATTCCCCTCCCTTTCCTATCTATCGCTCCATTTCCCCTCTAACCCTCTCTTTCTCCTCTCCTTCCTCTCTTTCCCCTCTTCTCAATTTCTTCCTTCCTCCTCCCTCTCTTTACCCTCTACCTCCCTCTCTTTCTCCCCTCCCCCATCCATTTCTTCTCTTTTCCTCCTCTTCTCCCTTTTTCCATCCCCCTCCCTTTCCTCCTACTACCTTCACCCTATTCTCCCTTTCTCCCTTCCCCCTCCCTCCCTCTCTCTCTCTCTCCCTTCCCCCTCCCTCCCGCTCTCCCTTCCCCCTCTCCCTCTCTCTTTCCCTTCCCCTCCATTTCCCCTCTATCCTCATTCCTTCCGCCTCTCCTGCCTTCCCCAATCCCCTCTCACCCCTCCCTTTCCCCTCACTATGTCCCCCCCTCCCTCTCCCTCCCTTCCCCTCCATTTCCCCTCTATCTTCATTCCTTCCTCCTCTCCTGCCTTCCCCAACCCCCTCTCGCCCCTCCCTTTCCCCTCTCTATATCCCCCCTCTCCCTCTCCATTTTCCCCTCGCGATTTCTATAGAACCCTCTCTTCCTTCTCTTAGGAGTCAGTCGATTTTCTCTCACTCTCAATATGCTCACGGCGGCTTCTTATGGTTTCTTTCGTAATGGCGTACGTGGATGAGAGAGAGCGAAAGAAAGAGACGAGAGATTATAGGTGGGGCTCTTATTGGTTTTATTGTTTCTTGAGGTTTTTAGGAGAGCAGAAACCTTTTGAATCCGGATTCGAGTTGGATTACCTCCGAAGGAAAAGATTTACCGGTGTGTGGAGATGTGAAATGAGGTGACTGGACGTTACAGAGAGTAAAGGAGAGAAAGAGAGGTGTTAGTGGAGAAAAGTGCGCGGTAGGTCCGCTTTAATAAGGATGTCTGACGAGGCCACGGAGTTGCTCGATAAAGAGGACTGTTGAGGAACATTAAAAAAAAGTTTAGAATGGGTGAGGGAACTTTTGTTTTAGCTTTCCCTTATTTGGATTTCAAACGGGGGATGTGTTCTTAAGGGAACAATAGCACGGAATTTTTAAAAAAATATTTTTTTACCTATTCCTTAAAAAGACAATATTAAATGCCTCTCTAAGAGTGACATGCGTTGAAATAGTTCTTCGGATAAATCTTTAATTAGCTACAACGCTCAATGAATAGCAAGTCAAGGGTGCTCTTTTCAACGAACACATTTAAAAAAGTGTAATGCTATAAATTCTATCTATATTTTGTGGTTAATCTCCACTGCACAATGAAAAAAATGAGTAATTATCAGGATAAATCCTGTAACGTAAATAACAATTCGAGACTTTTGATTTTAATCGCGCAGCGTAAGAAATTAACAGTCGGTCCAGAATGTTATCTTTAAGCTCTCGAGTACGTGTTGAAGAGAGAAAATTAAAACGGTCTCAGGGTAAGAAAGGAATTACATTATTTTTACGGGGAAATGGTAACAAAAGGGTATTGTGAAACGTATTCGTTTCCTTCATTAAAAATACGGCGCCAGTCAGTCAAGAGAAAAATGAACCGAGCTCGAAACTTGCTGAGACGAGAGCGGGCACCCAGTTAAACATGCATTTTCGTTCCAACGTTTACATAATCCCCGAGTTTGAGAATTACTTTCTTCTGAATAAAAGCGAGCGTAGAATATTTTCCGACACAAATTTTCGTTCCAATGATCTTCTATGAATGACATCAGGTGCCTTGAAAATAGCATTAACTCCTTCTCATTTTTATGTTTTAAAACGGGCGTTCAATTACTGCTTTTATTTCGTTATTTGTTATTCCAACGAGTAAAAATACAGCTCTTGTAGCCATTTAAATTTTTTTAGAGCATTTCTCTAGCAAAAATATACAATCCGCTTTACTGTCGATGAACGTGCAGAATATCACGAGAATTAAATATAAAAAGCAGCATTAACTATGAGAGAAGAATGAATGGATCAAAACAAATAGATTTTGTTTGTTTACTAAAATATGAGTGGGAAAATAACAGGCCACTTCAAATTAGAAATCGGCGAACTTTCTGATCGATGCTGAGCATGCTCCTCGCGCCTTCCAGCGGTTAATGGAAAAATACCGAGGTCTGGGGCCGCCGAAGCATCCATTCATGATGACTTAATCGTTCCCGCAGAATAAGACAGAGAGGCAATGAACCACTTCCGGGAATACCCTCATTCACGAGGGAAAAAGAAAATGCCTATCCCACCAATTTGGGTGTTTGCCATTTTTCCAAAAAAAAAACATTCCCTCACCCCCGAAAGATGAATAAGTTCGAACACAACACATGAGTATATTAGCGTAGAAATAAATTGGGCAATGAGGAAACAAAATTAACCAAGGAGACCCTTTGATGTTCAATTCCTCGGAGTTTCCCTCTAAAAGTACGGAATTACTTTCCTTCGGGTCAACAAACTCTTCGGTGAAAAAGAGCCATCCGACGGAGTTCTTACGGTAAAAAAAATATCAGAAATGTCTCGGCTAAAAATTACTCTCGGTTCATCATATGAAGCCTTAGTTCTCAAGTTACGGCTCCTAACGTGTTCGTTAAGTTATATAGCATTTCTGTAATTTTTCTTATGATGCTTTTCATTTTCAGCTAAAGAGAACATCAGATATTAGGTTTCCCACGTGATTTCAACGACTCTGTCCACTTGCATGACGCAGGACACTAAAGTAAGCTGAGCAAAGAAGACTACAAATGACAGATCATTAAATGTATCGGAATAAGTGAGAAGTTTAATTGTAAAAATAATAAATAGAGATAAAAAATGGCGGTGACGGATTTCGAGAGACAAATCAAAGTTCACATATGAGATGATGTGAGGAAAAAGGAAAAGGAATACCAATAGATTTGAGATTTTGGATCGATTGAAAAAATAAGGAAACAGTTATGAGAGGATGAAGGTAAAAGTTTTGGATAAAGTAGAATGGAGGGGGTGAACAGGAACACATAGAAAGCTCGTAAAATTAAAACCTAATAAGAGGAAGAGAACCGACAATTTTGGCAAAATATAAAATTTTTAAAACGTTAAGAATTGAGGGTCTGATCTTCTGACTGCTTTATAAGATCATTTTCCTCCGTTATTGGGCAGCCAAGCATTTTTAATGGCCGCTATACCCTCAACGGGATCAAATAAATGTTAGCAATAAATGATGTCTATATAGTTTAATTAAACGCCACACGCTACCCGTTTTTGTAAGGCAATTTTACTTGGGTATATAAAAAAATAAGCTTATTTAACCTTATCTCACCCTTTGTTTACCTTAAATATAATAGATTTTCTACAGTTATATCTTCAATTTATTAAAATATTTTTCATCATTACTCCCCAGATTTAATCTAAGAATCAAATTTGAAGAAACTAAAAATAGATATTTTCTTAATTTAATTCATTTTTCTACTGATTGCTTGTCGCATAGGGACCTATGTTCTACACTTTCCATCGAGAATAACATTGATAAATCTCACCTATGCCAATGAAAAATTATAAATATGAAGGACTATAAAATCCATAGGAATGCTTGCTCATGTAGTCCATATATGAATTTCGGTAAAATTGTGAGCTCTATGCATTAAAATTTCATAAATTTACTAACCTTTGATTCTGCTGTTTCATCGTATGTAAAAATACGTCATAAACATCAGCTATCAACATATTATCATTAATTTTAGTTCTGTATCAATTCAAGTGCAACGTTAACATTTAAATATTACTTATCGGGGGAAATTCATATTCTTCGGTAGCAAATTTTAATGTTTCCTCACGACGCTACACCGATAATTGAAAATCGGTGCCAATGAAAATCATTATTCGGGATACAAAATATATCGGAATAGGACCAAAGAGGAATGAAATACCTTAACATGTTATATATGGAAGCCCACCTGTTGTGTATCTTTCCTTGTTTTGCTGTAAAACTTGTTTTTTCTTAGCTAGGAGGCTAGCGTAGCTCTCTATGAGTTCTAAATATGACGTTGGAGTTACATAATTGTGCCTGGATAGCGCCTGAAAACATCAAAAAAATAAAAATGAAGGAAAATTGGAGCGAATAACTGACGGTAAACAAATAAGTTCCATTCTTTTAAATTTACGATAAAATTACTATAGAGATATGGAAATTCTTAGAGAATATCAAAAACAAGTTAACGAAAGAATTTCCAAAGATGTTCATCATTAAATTATTTATAAGAAAAGATATAAATAAAATATCCTGATATAGTTACTCTAGCTTCTGAGAATAATTGAGAAATGCATATTCTAATAAAAAGCACATTTTCTTACCCGAAGGTAATGGTCACTGGCTGCTATAACACTCTGATGTATGTGCTGGCAGGTGTAAACCACTCCATTTAACACCGAATCGTCTACGTTTATGTCTGGAATGTCTTTAAAAAACTGCACAGCCACTGACTGAAAACATGAAGAGGAAATAAATTTTCAATTCAAGTAAAGATTCTTCGAAATTGGATAATTTTAAATCAACTAATATGATTGAACTGAGGTACGTCAAATTTATGGCGGAGATAATTTTTTCGTTTTTCCCACATCAAAATAGCGAAAATGTAGGATAACAATGAACTTCAGTGCATTGGAATGTTTACTCAAGTAATTATATGTACATGGAATCAATAAATTATCTCTTCCGCTAAAAATAAATAACTTAAGTTTGATCACATATAAATTTATTTTATGTTAAATATTTGAATGAATTTTTTCGATCATAATCGCTTTAAAAATTTAGATAATTTTGAATTCATCAAAATTATTCATAAACTCTGAATGGATGAACATGAATGGTCGCCAAATGTAAATCCGCGAGGACCAAGGTTTCTCGCAAATAATTTCTGCCTACTGTTTATCAAGTATTCGAATAAAGGCGATACTTTTATTATTTGAAGACTATAACTGCATTTCATTCATCTAAAAAATGAATATAGTGAGTATTAATATTTTCTCGGTAGTTCAGAGGCAGAATATACGCTCGGCGAGTAGAAGAACAAGGTTCGATTCCAGGTCAAGTAAATATTTTCCCATGCTTTCCAGAATTTATCCAAGAAATATATATTCATAAGAAAATTTAACATAAAAATATTCCTGCTACAATTAGTATAACCTAATAATTACACAAGCATACAGATTTAGATAAAGGCGCAATACAGCTAAAATTTGTAATACGTTGGTGTATTCTTTGAATAAGGTTGCATAGGCTTTAAGAAGACGGAACCGCTATAAAAAGTCGTTCGTTTAACTCATTTATTTATAACGGCCCCACAAATATGACCAAAAGTGACAAAATATTTATTTCCTTTATTTTTTGTTTATTAGATCTACATCAAAATAGTCGATATTTCCATCATTAGGAAGAAATAAATGCACAATATTAATTTTAAAATATATAAGTACTTATTTTATTATTCGCTTAAACTAAAGAAGAAAACTATTTCTCTGATGAAAATTCCATATAAAAACTTAAAATTCTTTCCGGTTTAATTAAGCGTGATTGTATCCTTCAGTGCTATTACAACGAAAGTTTCCACGTCTTATATTAAGTTTCCTTTTTGCCAAATATGAACTCTAATATAAATTCTTAATCGCTCGGAAATTAGTAAACTGACAACGGTAAAGGAGAAATCAATTCTGGCGTAATATGCAAATAAGCTTCTGAGTTAAGCATCTGGACCATCGTCACAAAGTATCTCCCTATTGTTGAATCCGTAAGCATCTCCCGATTTCAATTCTGATTACCCAAAACTTTAAAGCTTGATCTGTTTATCCATTAACTTGTACTTGATTGTTTTCGACGTGACGATTCGATTCTGACAATTATGAATGAAGGCTATAATGCGCTAATCTATACGGCGGAATTGCTGACGAAAGAGAGGTGCGAAAGAACCACAGAGCTTAAATTTCCTTTTTTTTAATGGATTTTGGCCAAAGCTTTTGTTTCAAGTAAAGGGGGGCAGAAATCAAACAAGCTAAAAAAAAAGAAGTGCAAAAGCGCTAAAAACGAATTCATTCAAAGTATCTTGTGAAGAATTTTCGTCATAGTACTACGACTATTACTTTAATACTGTTTAGTGTACAGCAAGGAATCGAGCCCTCCTCCCCAAAAAAAATATTTTTGTGCGACAGACTTCAGTTTGATGGGACCGCCAAGAAAAATAGTCAAAAAAAGTGACTAACTTTATCATCTGAATAAGCCGACAGGATTCCTCCATTCGACATGACAAATTCCTAAAGGCGCGTCGTAAATTTTCGTCTGATGACTTATTGTTTTTTTTTACGCTAATGCCCTCTCCATTACATATTTCCGTTTACGGATTCCGTACGAGCGATAAAAACCGCGAATAACTACAAAAAAATAGTTTACGCATCCTCCCTCGGAACTTCGGACTTTAAAAGGGTAATATTCTAATCCATTATCCATTAAGGTCGAGAGGCCATAAACATCACGCGCAGCATTCCAGACGTCACCCACGCAAAACGACACTATTAATATGAACCAGACTCTTCGCTCTCGTGAGAGCATCAAAAGTAAAAGTCGTACTCTTGAGTAAAATAGACGAGACTCTCCGGAGACCAGAACTAAATCTCCCTTTTCCCGTTCGCGAAAATGAGAGAGATATGAAAAAATAAGCATCCTCTCACTCGGAAAGCAAAGAGAACTCTCTCTCTCTCTCTCATGGACAGACACGCTTCATCTTCTATATCTTTTTCCGACTCCGTAAGCTTCTCTTTAGCTCCCACAAGGTCGATATCCGGAAACCACGACATGAAATGGAACTTCCTTCTCCTTCTCCCTCTCTCTCTCTCTACCCCACCTCTCTGACCTAACGATCCTATTAATTCCCTCCATTCGTTCTAAGCAGATGGGAAATCTCCGAGATGTAAGGATGGAGAACATAAAGAGCCGTTGTCCTATTTTTTTTTCGAAAGGACGGCCTCGATCTCGAGGATTTTTTTTTTACGGTACGATTATTTTCCGGATGGAGTCACCACTCCGATTTTCTTTCTCTTCACGGGGATCAACCGATGACGCCTAGCGAACCTCCTGAGAAGCGGATAGTCACCGATCCGTACTATAACCTTCCTCCACTTCCTACTCTTGCGTGTGTCCTGGATCGAGTCACCCAGATGAGATGCGGATAACTAACGACATCCCCATTAAGCGAGACGCTACAGATTCGCAAAGGATGGAATGAATTTTAGCCGAGGTTCGCACATATCCTCGAATGATCGCGGAGATGGCGGGACGGAGATAAGTTGCCGGATTAGACAAGCGTTCCGCACGAAGCACCATAATGATTTCGTACTGAGTGAAGCGATCTTAATATTCCTCGGGCTTGGCGGAAGTGTAAGGATTTACGAGAGCAATTTAGTTCGCGAGATTTGAAATTTTACGACTGATGTGTGGAGTAAAGAAAACTCTACGCCGGATTTTATTTTGATAGCGAACCGTTCTGTTTATGATTAGTAATGTCGGCAAGACCGTACTCAAATGTAATTAAGCATCTTATCTCAGGATGTAATTAGAATTTTTCGTTTTCAATTTGCGTAAAAACGTTTGATTTTTCCCTCAAGTTTCACGTGTTAAGAAAATTCTACTAATTATAAGAATATTTAATCGATATCATATTTATTCTAATATTAATATTCCTAAGTTTTCGAGGTAGGTAAATTATTTTCTTTAATCTTTAAATTTATACTGTTGATCGTTAATATTTTATGGTGTTAAATATTACGTACATTGGATTAAACTAAATACGAGCATTTCAAAAGCTCAAATTATCTTGGTCCTGCTTTCAGATTTCCGCGATAGATTCTAGATGAGATAGAAATTGTCACACAACACTGATCCTTTTTTCCAGGCTTACACATTATAAAAAAGAAAATTTCCTATTTAAATTTTAGCGATGTTTTTAAACACTGAAAAGCTAATTACCACACAGTATTCTTGGTAATCTATAGAAATTATTTTCAGCCATAATTATAGGAAACTTTGAGAAGTTTAATGTCTGTTTATTTCTACCAGATTGATTATCAGCTTGTCTTTTTATAATTGATTCTAATAAAGAATGCCTCGTAAATCAATTCTTTAATTCTTCGTAACTATCGAGAAAGAAATTTACGGCAGGTAGTGAACGATATTTCAAAAACCAATGTTTGCCTGAAGACAAATGTGGGACAAGAATAAATTGAATTAGATAAAAAACTTTTTATGGTAATTATCCCAAGTTTTATGGCCCTCATGCCTTATCGTTTAAACAAGCGGTTTCCAACTTTTCAGCCCAACGCCCCCTTTTTGCTGAAAAATATTTAATGAATACCGCCCTATACAGCTAAAAAAACTAGTCTGCCCTCGGTTTTACGACAGGTTAGGTTCCAGGCCACCGTCGTAAAGCGGATTCCGACTTAATGCGGAACCTATTATTTTTGGGACATCATAGAAATGACACAAATATGTGCTAACCTATCGTAACATTAACAGAAAACGTAAAAAAATTTAATACGTAAAAATATAAAAACTATTGCATAATGTACACAATATTTCATAATGGCTTATAACTAGATTCGGCGATTTAAAATTGAATTATTGGTTTGATGGGGAAATCGACGTAAAATCGGATCGTCGTAAAGCGGACCAACGCGAAGCGGGGGCTGATTGTATTCTTAAACCATATAGTATCATGCTAAAATATGCCCGAGTATGGTCTGTTCGCCATATGCGGCGATTTGGGATCATTTTAAATGGCGTTTACTCAGTAGAGATGACATTATTTTTAATGTACGTATTAGGTTTGAGTTTTCGCCTTCCTCATCTGAGGAGTTTTATCTGTTATATGATGTGTATGAAACAATTTCTTGAGTTTTTAATTTAAATGCACCGATGTGAGAGTGACGGTATTGGGAAAAACTTCATTTGTTCCCGAGCATGGGATTAGAACACAGATTAAAGAAGTTTCACTGAATTACAGTCTTCAATTAACAGTTTTGATATCCCACAGTCTATCTATACCATAATATTACGACGCATAATGCCAGTTTCTTAAATTCTCACCTTGATGTCCGCCGACCCCCAAAAAAATCCTTAACGCCCCCTGGGGGACGGTACCGCCCACGTTGGGAATCACTGGTTTAAACGAAGAACTTATTAAGATTTAAACGGCGAGGTTCATTAAATAATTAATTGGATCTGGATTGGCGGTGACGTAAATTGGTATCCGGCTAAATGAGATGGTGATTAGGATCAGAATGCCGGAAGAATTTGGGACGGAACATTTCCTTTCACGGCGCCGTTTAAGAATGAGAAGCCGTCCACGTGAATCCGCTAAATAGAAAGAGACAGAACGAAGGGGAGGGATTAAGGACGTCCTGATAGCAAGGAGCCAGAGATTCGGGGACGCGGCGTCATATAATGGGTAAGGAGCGAATTAAACTTTACTCCTCCGCTGGAACCAAATGAGCGAGAGAAGCCATGACCCAAATAGTTGGGAAGCCTTTTTCTACAATACGAAACACAATCTCCTCCCCCCGCCATACCTGCGGGTAGCAAATCTAATGCTACTAATTTCCTTTGTGATTGATTTAACAATTTTGTTAACATTTCGTTCCATTGAAACAAACAAAATACGTCGGTACTCTTTTGTTTACATAACGACCGAGTTTCATTGTTATAACGTGCAGTATTCATCAAAGTTTGATTTAGATATCGTTAAGTTTAATATTTTATTTTGATTTGATTAGAATAAAAGTAGTAATATTTTGTGATAATTGCTTTGTAATCCTCACTTTAATATATCGTCTGTATTATTACGCAAAGCCAACTTTATTGAGAAAAGATTTGAAATCAATTTTTCTTCGATAAATTCTTCACTGAACTTTACATTTTTAAGCAAATTAAAGATAATATTTAGGTAAGTTTCGTATGTTACCAGTTTACAATGTTGAAATAAATTGGTGATTTGTTTTCGTTCAGATAGTTTTCAAAGAAATTATTCCGCTGATTAATTAGTAAGCTCAATTTTTATGCTGTTTTTTTTTGCCTATTTGTTATTCAGTGTTGCTAGTGATTTGTTTATTTATTTATTCTGACACCATGCTTCTGGTTGCTATTTGGCTTCGGACATCAATCGACAAATTATATAATGATGGATGGAAATGATGAGACACAAGCAGATAGAAAACGAAGATTAGCTAGAGAAAGGAGACAGCATTGAACCGTGCAAATGCAAGTCAGCAAGCACCCGATGAACGACGAAGATTAAATAAAATTATTAAAAATAAATTATTGGTCTTTTGATAGAAAGGGAGTGGGAAGAGGAGGGAAGGAGGTAGGGTAGCGGCGAGAGGGGGAGGGAGTGACGGGGAAAGGTAGGAAGGGAGGGAGAGAGACAATTAACCAAAGAGAGATTTCACAACACCTTTGTTTTCAAAGAAATTATCAATTAATTATAAAAGATTTAAAAAATGTGAAAACCGCGTGCCGGCCAGGTTAGACTGGTAGGCAGTGCGCCTGACTTCTTACCCAAAGGTCGCGGGTTCGAATCTCGCTTCGGGCATGGATGTTGTGATGTATACAGAATTTGTCGGTGCAAAATAACCTTAGCTGATGACAAATCTAAAAAAACCTAAACCTAAAACCTGTGAAAACCGCCGTTTGCATAGCACGTCATTCAAATGAAAAGGAGCATCAAAACAATTGCAGTCCAGGATAGATTTTCATAGTGCGGAAGACTATAAAAGGAAGAGGCTAACCAACTCTGTATGTGCATTGTCCGAATTTATGCCCGCTCAATACATTTTTATTTAATGTGTATCGTGCCAATAAACCAAATCACTCCCCGTCATTTTTAACTGGCACTTATACTAGTTAATGAATAAATACCATACTTAGCGCTAACATGGCGTTTTTTTTCAGCATGACGCTATAGGTATTTCATTCTTTGTAGTGCGCTTTAATTAAAAGTAATGCGTTTTTAAGGAATAAATTCTTTTTGGATTTCTGGGATTGCAGTTCATTGAACAAACAACTATATTATTTAAATTCTTTGGTTTCTCTCGCTTGCTTTTTTAACACATTCCATATTTAAAATTGTTTAATGAATAGCATGATTTAAGGATTCATGAAATTAAATCTTAAATTGTTGCACGCACTATATTATGCATTGAATTGGCTAGCTGTAATCTAATAAATTCAGCCGGAAAACTCAATTTCAGTGGCAGAGTGCTACGTTGCATTCATATTACTCCCTAGGACAGGAGTTCCCAATCTTTTCGATGTGGCGAGCAGCAAGTTGTATCCTAGAATATCAATTGAGCACAGTTACACTTCCGCAAGAGTAGTAATGATAATGAATGAAATCATACCAACATCAAAATTATTCTTAATGATCTTGAATACGTTTAGAAAGAAATCAACCGAGAAAATTAAATTACTGGTCCTAAGAAATGGGATAATAAGCACCGTAGAACACAGTCAGGCTGTCAAAGAGCATCATCAGCTTCTAAAGAGCACAGCGGTGCTCGAGAGCACCAGGTTGGGAACCCCTGCTCTAGTAGGCTATGACTGCTCCCTTCGATCGATTGGAATTCAAACGTAGACGAAGAATCAAAACTTGTCAGGGATATCTCATTTTCACCAATTAACAATGAAGCACTACCATAGGATGTGGCTATAAAGCTACAAAGGGGAATTTGCTTGAAGACTTATCAATGGGGCATATGGAAGAACAACAAATTCTTCTTTTTGAAAAAAACTAGTTATATTATATTATTTTAAAAATGGTTAATAACGCTCATATAAATTTTCTAATGCTGGATAAAAGTTTGAAGGCCAGCAACAGCTGATTCATAGCTAATAAATGCTTGAGAAAATTATTTTTGTGTAGCTCCACTAGTAATTTAGTGCTCTGTGCAAAAAAACTTGCGCTTATTACAAAAAAACATTATAGTTTCCTTCATAATTACTATTTGTCCCTTAGTTTAGTTGCTCACGATCAACCTCACATCGATTCCTGTTCTTTTATTTGCATCGAACTTCATACATTTTATTGCATGATTACCTGTGTCATATGAGTATATTACTTTTTTGCCACGAAATATTTTGTATACATTAATATCATGAAATTTCTTCATCCTTTCCATTTCCAAACCACAACTTCGTTTCCGCATCGCTGCCTTTCTTTCGTCCTGTTTAAGATTCCGAGCCTTAATTCTCACATTTCTGATTCGCGTAATTTTATTACTTCCTCGACTCGCCGATAACAGCGTAATTGGAAGTAAAAAATTCAGCGTGAATCTCTGCTTCATTGGCGTGCGTGTGAGAGGGAAATGTAATTCTATTAAATTCTGTAAGAGGAAATTCGGGAGATATACAAACACAGACTCACGATTATTTAATTACGCGAGAATAGTAAGAAGCTAAAAAAAAATACCTGGATATTTTCGAGGAAGTTAAACCAATTTAAAAAATCCTGAATACGTGTCTGCGACCATAGAGAGGTAGAGGGAAAATATAAAAAAGTTATAATTATTAGCTGGGGTTACCGACAAAAAATTACTCAGCGCCGAATGACGACGGTATAAATCCATCCCTGAAAAAACCACACGTAACCCTGCGGAGTCGATGATAAGGTGCGGAGCAAAAAGGGACAAAGATTTATCGACCTCGATCAAAATCCCGCCCGAAGCGCCTTTCGCAAATTCTGCTACATCGTTTCCATGGATATGTTCACGCCTTGCACACCGCGGTGTTTCGAAACGGGATGAGGAAAGATAAGAAGTGTGGCGAACTGGAGAATTGGGTTAGCCCTTGAGCAGATGATAGTGTCGTTGTAGGGGTGCCACGAGAAACTGGGCATACTGACCTGTAGGGCTCTGTCCGGCCAAGCGCTGAACCAATCGATCGTACAACAGTTGACCAACGCCGGAAATTGGCGAAGCCTGGAGCGGAACACCTCACCGATTGGACTTTGCATGGGGACGGTAACATGCGAAGAGGAAAAAGAGAAAGAATATATATTGAAAGGAGAAGATAAAAGAACAAGAAAAGGGGATAATAGAGGGGTTATAGCAGACAAGGAGAAGGGAATAAAATATGAAAAGGGGAAGGATGAAAGAGAAAAAAATAATTTTTTTTGCATAAAGCTTTTTTATATTTTTACCCTGGAAGGTTTCAAAATAAATTTCAGCGGGAACATTTCCTTTGTTCTTATAAAACTGGGATTACAGGATGTATATTTTGTTCACTGGTTTAAAAGATATTTTTAGTATCATACGCCAAACAATCATACTTTATCGAAGAGAAGAAAAATTCTCAAACCTGAATAAAATTATAATGTTTTAGTGATAAATATAAATTTTTACTAAAAATATTTTTTTCATTTTGTCTTTATTTTTAGTCATCGTAAATATTAACAGCCGTGAAAATTAATTTCATCCAATCCTAAATTATCAAATTAAAAGGTTCGCACTGGAAACTAATTTTTCAACGAATGTAAATTAATTCGTAGCCATCCTAAAAATGAAATATTCCATTTAATAGTAACGATTCTATCGAAATAATGCATTGCAAAATCCATTCGACATTTATTTCAACGCAAATCAACCTCTTTGAAAAATAAGAAAAATATTTTAAAAGTCTAAAAAGAAATATTTAAATTATATCCATCTCCATTTCAATTTATAAAGTTTTCTTGAAATAAGAAAGGTGCTAATGTGATCACCCTTTTTGTCAACGTTTATATTTTAAAAGATATATAGTTTAATACTATTCATATAAACATAAAAAGTTGAGTTAACATAAAAGTTGTACGATACAGAAAAATAAATCATTCTACTACTATTTGGAATGTACTTCCTCTTGAAATCTAGGAAATAAATAATCAACAGAAATGTACAACAATTTTTACGTATATTTGAAAATTGTGGGAACCTTCAAATAGAAGACGATTTAGCCATTCCGTTTTCTCTGAGAACTCCATTAGGGATTACTACCTGGAACGCCCGGCTTCGCTCGGGAAAGTTTTCTTTTAAGTAGCAAACGATTTTTATTGCTTTATACTTTTAAAGTATTCATAGACTATATTTAGGTATGAATCCATTTCTACCCTTTATCTTGGCGTTAGCTATTCTTCCTCTATGGCGCGCCACGGCGTGGATTCTCCTTGCATTAATCTTTACGTGGCTATCTCCCTTTGAAGAAGACAACAATTAAGAAATTTAGCTTTGTTGCCGCCTGGAAAATGGTCATCTAAACCGATAAATTTTGCGCTCAAAGGAAAATTTCGAGCGATTTAGCATGTAATACCACGAAACATGAACAGAATTAAAATATTGTCTTTCGTGCGTAAAATAAGCCATTTCCCGTGATCGTAAGTTAATATTTAGGTATATTTATATCCACATCAGTGAAGGGCTGCATGGCATTTTAGGGTTTCTCCACACCATTTCCCATGCATTCTTATGGAAATAGTATTTTGTTTTCACCATGGGGTATAAGAGACCCCACGGTCTGCAAACCTAGACCAAGTTCTTCCTTTGGTCCATAGGATGGCCCATGAAACTTCTGAATTCGATAGCTTCAACGGTGTAAAAACGTATAAAGAACATACATACACACACTAAAATATTTATAAGATTAGGGAGCTCGAGTATCTGCATATAAATATTCACCAAATTCTCTGAAAATGAGTTATTCAGTGGCTGCTAGCGTTTTCGTGTTAGTATGCATGGGAAATCGATGGATAAAACATTGCGGCTATGCAATGAGCAGTAAAGCAGGTGATTTGAAGATTGATGGAAAGGCTCTTAAAATTAATAACTCAAAGAGATTTCAGATATGGATGAAATATATGAACGGTGGGTTCTGGTAAAATCGCCGATAATTATTAAACAGTATAGAAGCGTCGCTGAGGTTGAAGCCAAAATTAGTTCAACATTGGGTTTTTAAAGCTAATATTTAGCAGAATTATGCCATTTTGATAATTGAAAGTCGTAGATTTACGAATAAACTAGCATATAATCTTTGAATTGCAAAAATAGTTTTAGAGAACACATCTGAAAATGCAACGCATGAATAAACTTACCACGAATCAGTTTTTTATTCCAAAATTATATCGATCTAACCCTGTATTTTTTTTACACGTTGGATTATTTTCGGCATGCATGAATATCGACAAATTGTATCCCTTTCATAAGACATGGCAGATTTAAAAACAAATACAACATTCCCGAGGCCCGCCGCGTTCCTAGACAATTGGTGTACAAATAAAATCCGCGCAATGCTGAAAACGCGCTGTCATAATACGCGTTGCGTGGGGTGTTCCTGTATATTTACTCGCATGAAAAGGGGAGGCGTATCTGACCCTGCTCTGAATCCGAGTACCATAGCAACGAAGAGTTCTCTGGGGAAGATCAATGTTTTGTGTGAAAATATAGATGCAAGTGGTGCCCCTTGGTTTGTGTAAAGCGACCACCATCTGTTTCATCTCATCCATCTCAGTTAAAATGACCCTCCTTGAAAGCGTATTCCTGTCCTTTTGTTTTATCTGGCATCGAGCCAACGCCTTAAGAGCCAAGGAGTATATTATAGCGGAATGAACTAGGATCGGAAGATCGATATAATCAATACAAAGGAAACACTGATTTTAAAATAGATAAATTTGCAATAGAAGGCTTTATAAGAGTGTAGACACGATAGTAAAGTAAAAGGAAAACACATTTTCGACATAGATTTAGAATAGTTTTGAATCAGATGAATATTAACCTATCAGTATATTCAGAAAAGAATTTTCACGCTCTCTGCCTGAAATATATGGATAATTTATGAATAGGGTTTCTCCAACACCCATAAAACATTTTGGTAAAATCTGACGCATGCTTCGGTTACAAAAAAGGTCGTCGTCAGTTAAGATTCACCATTATTAATTTCGAAAAATTATGGTTATTGTCGGTACTATGCCTATGTGATGACTTCATTACTATTCAAGAGCTTACAATATGTCTTCACCGAAACATGTCCAATGCAACAAAAAATATAAGACTAAAATCATGGATAAAATTAACCAATTCTAGGGGATAAATTAAGGTAACTTTAGCAGGCTTCCGGTTACGCAACGATATTGAAGTAGCGAGGAAAAAGGAGTAAAAAGGAATTAAAAAACGCAGGAGCCGAAAAAGAAGCGGAAATACTCTGGCAGCGAAAATTAGAGGAGGAAATCGGAATGCCGGCGACCGGTAGAATATTTTAGTGCTACAAGTACCGTATTAACTCCATTGATACGCGCCATATGGTAAAAATCGTCTCGTCCACGTGTCTTTTTGAGCGCGTCCCGCTCCTTCGCTCTGCCCTTCCTTTGCACTCGTTCATTTTCTCCCAGTTTTAATATCGACTTTCTTAGGGTATTCGACGTCGAAACTACGACGAGAAAAGTTTAAAATTTATGGGACATGAATTTTTAAAACGTTATTTTTGGTAAAAAATTAGTAGATAATGATCCCAGAGATATACAAAAGAGCTACTAATTTTAGTTCAATACGTTGGATAAATTATAACTTTCCTAACTACCCATTAGCTCGAGAGTGAACTGGTTGTTTCTAGGAGATCCATGACTAACCCGTATCTAATGCTAAGTTTTTCCCCCCGTGCACTTCCGGGTGTAAATGCGCAATGAATAAACATGAAATTACTCTAATTTGTATTAAATTTCATGTTATTACGCCAACAGAATAAAAGGCGAATTTAACTCTTTAATGGGACGCGCAAAACCTTTCTTTTATTGTTCTGACAGCTACCGTATATGGTTAAAATATCAAAAAATATTTAATAGGAATAATTGCCCTTCCATTCATAAAAAAACTAATTTTGCATGCGTCCATGACAAATGCTGTAATTGCTTATATTTTCATTGGACAGGCGTCCTCCTTTTCGATTTTGCCGAAATAACGCTATTTTTACAATCCCGTTGAATATTTTGAATGTTAAAATTTTAAAATATAATTTAAAAAAAAGAATTATGGGGATTGCCTTATGGCTGTAATTCAATTCGATAAATTGTTAAGTGTAGTTTAGAATGTAAAAGAATGTTTCTGTGAGACTTTATTAGTCGGCATATTCCTCACACGAACTAGTGCAAACATAATTATTTGAAAATTTTGTGCCACGTTTATCACATACGATCGTCAGAGAATTGTCGAGCTCGTCCAAGAACAAGCACTTAAAAAAGTACGTATCTCAGGTATGTCCGAACTTATGAAAAACCAAATGCGCAATTTCTATTTCTTTCTCTTCGGGTGAATTACCACTGAAGACGACTGTTTTGTAACCTAAATGCTGATTTGCTTTTTCATAACTTTATTGTGGCTATTGGAGATACCTTAGATAAGTGCTGTTTTAAGTGACTGCGCTAGGATTTATCTACGTCTTAAATTAATCTGGTGAATATATTATTTTTTCAAATATCAATTTAAATAATGTTGAGGTCTATTCAGCACTGGTTTGATAAAAAGAAAGTTCTGTAAAGGAAAGTGGGAAGCATATTTCCCAACTAGTTGCGTTTTGATAATTATGAAAAACTAGTGTAATGCCCGTTGAAATATCAACGTAAGAATTATAGATAGATAAATTATTATTATTTTCATTTAAAATAATTAATATCACACTTTCACATATGAAATATTTTGTCATAAACAACATATCTAGGGAATATTTTGTTGTTGACAGGCTATCTTTAGTTAAACTTAAAATAGTTGCCTCTCTTTCACTCCCTTTCCGCCTCCTTTCACACCCTCTCTCCCTCTCTCTTTCTCCCCCCTCTCTCCCCCTCCTTTCCATCTCACACCCTTTTTCCCCCCTCCCTCTCTCTCCCACCCCCTCTCTCTCGTATTAAAAGCATTCAAAGCACGCTTACACCCATAAGGATTGATACAACAATAGAATTTTGAGGTCTAACAATATAATTGGTAGCCAAGGCAACATTCCGTTAAAATGGCAATATTTCCTCAAAATATGTGAATTAAACGTATAACATGAGCGATTTCGAATTGTATGCGGAAAAAGATGAACAGAATAAGAAACTCTGTAATTTTTTCTTCAAAATGGTTCAGCTCCGAAGATCGTAGGTTAATTCCTTCTAATTTTAATTTCCAAAAAAATAAAAGCCTGCAAATAAAAAATTGATTTTTACATGTTACCTTACGGAAAATGGAAATGTCTTCCTTGGAGTCTAACCCAGGACATTTTTTGGAGATTTATTTTCGCCGTTACTTTAAAATATGTTAATCAAGCATCCTTGCCAAATTTCAATCTTCTACCTATTCGGGAAGTTTGTTTAAACGCTCTATATCGGCCATCGTGAAAGCGATACCAACCAACCAACAGACCTGGGCTACTATTATAGTAAATTACTTCGTCTTCATCCTTAAAAATCCTGTTCTGGTCGCTACTTAAAAGTTTAAAAATCACGGTCTCCCTGGAAATAACTTTCTCGTGCTAGGGCCGACTTCGGCTGTGGAGAAATTTTCACTCACCTCATAGCGATCACTAAATGTAGATTCAGACGCACTTGACGAATGTACACCGAGAGGAAATTTGACTGCGTGGGTGCGAGTCCCAGTTCCTGCACTTTGGTCTTCATTACTCGAGATATCCTTTCAATATCTTCAAATTGATAAATGTTTGGAACATCGCCGGAATTGAGTACGTTGTTTAAGTCCTCAAGAAAGCTTTCGTATTTTATCTGAAAATCGCGAATAAAAATCATGTAACTTTCATAAACTACAAGAATTTCGTGATATATTAATTAGACAACCTTCATAAATTATTTGATACATAGGCTGTTCATACTTAACGAGACAAATTTAATTACGTAACTTTTAATCGTTAGAAATGGAATCACTACGCATGATATGTAGTAGCAATACTGGGCTGTCACATATCCATTGACTGGTGGTATCGGCAGTTCTGACATTTTTGAATTCCGCCTGCATGTTATAAAAAATGGAATCAATCTAGACAATGTTTTGTTATCAAATTTTTTGTTCGATTGAATTTTGCGTTCGACTGATGGAAACCACGGCCGAAGCGTTTAAAACGATTCCAGAGGCTTATGGTAATGAAAGTGTGTCATGTGCTACTGTTTACGTTGGCATAAACCGCTTTTATAGGGCGGGAAACTGCGGACTATGAACGTAAGAGATAACAAACTTCAAGAAGAGAAGTTTTGATAAAGACAGCATATGTTATGGTTCGGAAAGGTGGTCGTATTACTGTACATACATCCACTTGCAGTCGCTCGCAATGCAGAAAACAGAAATTTTCCTTCTCCGTTAAAGCGCGCGTTCGCCCGTGTCACACGTCGTTTCCGAATTTTTTACATAACCAGTTAGGAAAGTGTACAACGTATCCCAAATGGGCTCGTATTCGAGCAATGGCGTATTATATAGAAAGAAATTATATACCTGTACGTAGCGGAAATAGCGTTTTAAAGATTTTCTTCTTCATAAATAATCCATTTTCTTCCTATTTAAAAATAGTGCATGCACACGTAAGTAAATTAAACGTTTGTTTGTGAGATTGTCTATGTTAGCAACAATGAAGAAGTAACCATGCAAGAAATTTTCAAAGTTCAACTCTATTTAAGACGTTTTTGTTTGATTTTCTCGATAACGGCTACTCCTACGATAAAAATATATAGGAAAGGAAATACTCGTCTTTACCAGTTCTACAACTTTTATTTGAAAAATATTTTGATATGAGCAATACTTTACGAGATATGACGAAAATGTAATTTTTTGTCAACAGTAAAGTGGTACCCGATTGGCGTACGTGATTCATTTTTGCGATTTTGTTATTATATTTTATTGTAAGTCCTTAATATAAAATTTTATGAAGATCTGTTCAGTAGAAGCCGAGAACGAACATGCGGACGGACGGACGGTGACAGACGGACGGACGGACGGACGGACGGACGGACAGACGGACGGACCGACGATAATAGGCGCTCACGCTGTAAGCGAAACGCGCCTAAAAATGTCTTAATTATTGTATCAAATACACCCTCCGGCCAGGTTTTAGCACCATGCCACTTTTTGCTGTTTTTCTTTAAAGTTAAATAAAGAGATGAAAGGGCGGCGTTTGGATTCGAATGTAAATTGTGCAAAAGCCGTAGAGAAGGTGTTGCCAAAAATTGTTTGGAGCTAGTTTTCCGCTCATGGATGAAACGTAAGTATAAGGGTGATTATATGAAAAAGAACAGGTCGATTTAGGAGATTAAATATATTCTTTTGTCGTAAGTAAATTATTCTACTTTTTTAACTGTCCTGGTATAAATACTGTTGATTTTTATTTTAAAAAATTGATTTTATTACTGCAGATCTTAGGACACCCAACTTTAATATATACATCTATAAAAACTTCTCTTGAAAAATATGTGCGTTCAACTCGGAAAATTACGTTAATTAAATCTAATTCAATTACAAAATTCTGTACGATTGACGGAGATAAATTGAGTAAGGTGGGTCTTTTTCTTGAGAATATCGTGCTGAGTAAAACTCTAAGGAAGAAACCTGACTGAATTACTTAAAGATTAGCGGTTTACAAAGACTTTCCCTCTGTCTCCTCGGTCTGCTCCCCGTAACAAAGGTTTTTAGGAAGAAGCTCTGAATGCAAATTTTTAAGAAATACATCTACAAAGTGAGTTATTTAAGTAAGGCGTTTTATACATGTAAAATAAAAAAATAAAAACAAAGGTAAGGCGTAAAATAAGTACATTGCGTGCCCTAGTAAAATATTACGGAAACGACAACTGCAGTTTTTTTAAATGCATAAATGGTATAATTTTTAGAACACAAATGTATGATAAAAAATAATTCTCAATGATTTCATTCCTTTTTATTGAATTGGGACCACCTATTCAAAGAGAAGAACGTGACGGGAATTTCTGTTCCGGAAACTTGAGGATTTCTTTGAAAGCGTAAAGAAAAAATAACTGTGGATCAAACGAAGGAAAACACTGGAAGAAAAATATAAGAATGCGATGTAGAAACGGAACCAGAGAAGACTTCAGTCCACATCCGTCATTTCTGCGATAAGTTACGATACCGAGGTAAAGGCTTTATCTGATTTTATTATTTTTATTCTTTCGGCAGGCATATGCGATTACACGCGTGTATATGCGTTCTTTTTGCATAAATTTAATCAATAGTTTGATATTTCTTAAATGAACAAGTATTTAATAAAAAAAGAACTATCATACAGTGTAAACTTCTTGTCACCAATAAAATATACACTAAATGATAAAATGACCCTGTAACTACATAAGAGATTAAGATATCGCAATAAAAAATATACGTGATCGAGATAATTACAAATTTTCCGGTTAAAACTATTCGATTTCTTCAACTTGGATCATATAAGTGCGTTTTGTACTCTACTTAAATATACGAAAAAATTAAAATCATGTAAGGTATCATAAAGTAAACTTTACTGTTGACGTGTAAATACGAAGTACATATTAGTTTTTCTTTCTACTGAGATGAATGGTTACGACTTCATGAAAACAAATTTAAATTAAAATCACACACGTTACAGTTTATACAGTAGGCATATTTTATTCTATAGTATATACGTGAGATCGAATTCCTAAACACTACATTAAATTATCTCTCTATATAATAAGTGTACTATGCGTGACGCTACGCTATCGCTTTTTCAGAGTGCAAGGTTTTTTCCCTACATTCATCAAAATACCTTAATATGGACCAATTTTCTTCGTTTTCACTTTATATGACGGTAAAAACTGTATCCTATCTTATTCTTGCTTTGTTTACATGTTACACGGTCAAAATTTAAATTATAAGTTATTATAAGGATATTCAACAATCATGGAACAAAATAGTGAAATGCAAGGTAATGATGGCTCACAAGCCTCTATAAATGTAAAAGAAAGACTTTGTCAAAATCGTTTTTCTCGATGTCTTGCAAAGGCACGTCAAGATTCTACACGGACTGAAGAGATGCGTGCTAAAAATCGCGAAAGAAATCAACGATATGGAGACAATAAAAGACAGGAAATATTATAAGGAAGACGTACACAGAGAGCAAATTATGGTTATTTCGGTGAGAATGGGCCTGACGACACAGAAGCTTTAATTATCGGTGGTGTGGTAAACAAGTGCTCACATTGTGAAGCATTGACTTTTGCTATGTACTGAACTGCACATGACTGCTGTCACAACAAACGTGTGCAATTAATACTCTATTTACCATATTCAGGAGAATTTAAAATTTTATTGTTAGACAACAGTAAAAACTGAAAACATTTCAGGCAACAAATTCGAAATTATAATAAAGTGTTTTCCTTCGCGTCCTTCAATGCACGTTATGCCTCTGCTGATAAGGGGATATCAGCCGTCCGTGTGCTCGGTGACGTCACCGCGCGTGCCACGGCAAGTAGAAGCAGATAAGCCACGTTGCTGACAAATCTACATGCATGACTGTGACAGTACGTTAGGATACAGATCGTTCACAAATATCCGTGAACCGATATTAAAATTGATTACGGACATTATGGCCAATAATCCATATGCAACTAAATAAAATCTGATGGGGCCAATACATGACTTTCTCCATATTTGGGGTATAGATATTTAAATTATTATGAATAGCATTATAAGGCAAAATTATTATTTCCTATCGTAAAATAATACAGTCGTCCTTATTGCCGTAAATTAGGTATATTTTGAATATGTTTACAGAATTCACCGCTACATGGTGCTGGCGCTGTATACTAGAAATTACGAAAAAGCTAAATATCTCCGAAATGGATGGTTCTACAACAATTTGTTTCAAACAAAACCTGGAAGAAATATTATTCTCTACAACTTTGGTCCTAACAAAGATTACCAATAACGACGTTTTTAAGGAGATATTTGACGGAAACCGATTATTTATAAATAATTCCTAAACAATAACTGCTATGGAAAATTGCTTCAAATAGAAGTTGTAGGAAATTACATTCTCTATAACCTTTGTATAGAATTGTATATACAATAATGATGTTTTAACGGAGAAATATCGCAAAAACCGAATCGGATTTCGAATAAACCTCGACTTACGGTTAACCGTTATTGTCTAAAAACTAATCAGTTCTTTGTGCTCATACTAAAGTGTTATATATGAAGTTTGGTAACGATATGGCACGTACTTTTTGAGTTAGAGCGCCCACAATAACATGCACACACAGACATCATTCCGAAAATAGTCTAAACGTGTTCTAGGGACCTCAAAACGTGTATTTCCGTTGAAATCTCGAAGTCGATTCTTTTCGTGATCACAATATTTTCCCATTACTACGTATGGAGAAAGTAATAAGACATTGCATGAAGTGTATCAATCAACAGGTTCAGACGAAGTACGTTTGAAATTCGTGACTTTGCTGTCCGATGACAAGAGACGCTATAATCTACCCACGACAGCTGATATATATATATATATATATATATATATATATATATACACATATACATATATATATATATATATACAGGTATATAACGAGAGCTGAAAGTGATGTGCCAAGAAACTGTGATTTCCTTGACTATTAACAAGGCCCAGGGCAACGTAACTGTTTGAACAAAATTTCATTTAAATAAACGACGTAATCAACATACCTGGTTGTCCGTAAAGAGAAATACTGTTTCTGTCCCAAGAAGTCCAGCATCCAACATTGTGTTCCTCAAGTCGTCTCGCCAATCATTTAAGCCGTAGTTCTTGGTTAACTCAATTTGAAAGCATTTGTACTCGCATGTATGAGCTGCAAGCTTAGTTAGACTCTGGCGTCCTGAAGTATTTTAGAACATTACAATTAAATCAATACTATGGATATAATCTTTTAAATTTTATAAGAATAATGACTGATCAGAATATAGTAAACAACGTTTAATGATTGTCAAAGCAGAAGATGTATTAAGTACGTCCTCTTGCCTTAATTAAACACCCTGTTTCTTTAAAATGAAATATAAATAAAGTTTTAACATTCTTAGAACATGAAACACATAGTTCGATAGCAATTTATCATCACTTGCAAAGGTTTCCATATTGAAATATGTAATATTTCAACGTATTAAAATTACTCAGGTTTTATAATAATAGAGAAATATGACTTTTACGAAAACATTCTGCTCATTATATATATGACCTATATAAAATATTACCACATTTTAGGTTAAGAGAACAGCATGATTTCCATGATGGAAAACACAGAGTTCCAAGGTTCGTTGTTTGCATTATGAAAACTATGAATTAATTTGATTAAAAGCTACAGGCATGGAGGTTAAATTTACATTAATTCGGTTGACTTTGCAATAAAAAATTATACGATGTGAAAGGCTTCTGCAACTTGAGCTGTATGGATTTTCACTTAAGCTATTTTCCTCTGAATGGCGTCGAACTCTTGAATCATATATGAACAAAACAGTATATGAGTACGTATATAAACATTGCGATAAAAATTGTATGGCATAAAATATTTCGTAAACATGGCTTCTAGGCATTTATAAAATTAGAACTGTGACTCAATTGTAATAAATTTTTTACAGAATCGACTCAAATTCTTGGACGAAAAGTAAACAAATAAAGTATGAGTCAATAAAAGACTTTTAAATATAAACAAAATACAAGGCTCCAAAACGGAAAGTTGTCGCGGATTTTCTCCCGTTGATTCGAACACGCATCATTTTAACGAGATACTAGCAAAAAGATCATTCCGGTCCTTATGCAAGGATTTTCTAATCGGTTGATATGGAACACAATGGATTCCGCTCGACAAATTTTAGTTTATATATGCATGTATCATTAAAATCAGCAGAGTGGTTCATTAGTCCGATCTGTGCAAATAACACATAAAAATAAACAAAATATTTCGAAAATAGCTTTAGAGAAACTATATTTCCCATTGAAAAGCATTAGATACGTTCATTAATTTCGTAGATTTTAACTTTTCCTTAAGTATTTACGGCAAAAAATTTGATATCATTTTATAAATCAAAGTTCACAGTTCGCGCGAAGTGAAAGGTTTGGCAATTTCTGCAGACATATTGTGGTAATCTTCTAACCCCCTCTGACACCGATTCTTGTAAACTGTAAATATTATTTTGCATATTTAGTACTCTATTATTTCTATAGCCTTAACCTGTAACATATTTCTTATAATAATAATTATAATAACATTGTCCTTTCAGCCCGAGTAATTTTGCAGCTATAATTTGAGCCAATATTTTATTACCTACATTTTTCGAAATTGGTTGTATCTGTGCTTCCCTGCACGCATTCCACGAGCTGAGACCCCAAATTCTGATGGGAACTGAGGCTTGGACGGATAAATTTAATACATCGCATAGACGCAATGAAAACCATCTACTTGCGCCATTCCAACACTCTCAAATCCTTACCAAAATCGGACGCATTTAAATGAGACACGAAAAAATATTACCGATACGAGCTCTCCACAGATATTGCCCGAAACGTTTCCTCGTCAAGCGATATAACCGCAGCAGGCCATAAATATCGCACGACTCCCTTTAAGTAAGATTTCGGATTCGAATCCTTCCTTGGTTATGGACAGTTGTTTTCGACGTTACTTTTAATTCGCCCCGCGAAATTGGTCCCGTTTCAGTAGTCGAGATATTGGAAAATAAATAGCCGATAAAGTTTACGCCGAGGACGTCTACCCACTCGAAGCATACGATGCCATCATCGCCCATTTTATCTTCGCCCAGCCTTGGCCGAGGAGAAGTGGATTCGTTGGAGATGTTGCAGGAGGGAACCGTCCAATGCTGTCATATTGGTGTGCTATTTATACTCCGCCATTATACCACCAAGAACAACCCACTCCGCAAAGTAATCATCCCAAAGCTCCAGAAGGAGAGGAAGAGGGGGTAGAGGAGAGGAAACTGAGGGACAGGGAGAGAGAAAGAAGGGAGGAGAAAAAAGAGTGGATCCCTCGCCTGCTATTTTAAACGTCGGATTCCATCGTGAGAATAAGGTAAAAGCCTTTACAAGAGTCATGAGGGCGAAAGGGCTTCTCGGACTAATCCTTTTGGTACTAAGCCGTTTGACGTTCCTTCTCCCTTCCCCCCAAAAAAATGTTACGGCGAGATTGGCCCAAGAAGCGGACGTAGCGACCCTTATTTTCTTTCGAAATGGGAGGGAAATAGAATTAGGACACTTCCAATTGCGGAGCGAGCGAGCTTAAGTCTTTAATAACTAAGATACGATCAATTAATGCTGAAAAGGGGGTTAATTGAGCACTCGGAGGGAGAAAGATTTTTACATTATAAAATGAAATTAAATGAATTTTCTTCGTAGAAGAATATGTAATCGATTTTTTTTGTTGCCACTGCTGCAGATTCTTATTTTCTAACACTTTGCTCATGCAGTTCTTTTTTGTCAAAAGAAGGAAACTCATGCGAATTACAATTTAAAGAAATGGACGCTAAAAATAAAATTTGTTGAAGTAAACGTCCATAATTATTGAGGGCCCTGAATGGTTAATTAAATGAACAGAACTTCCGGGAAATTTTCCAGAAATTAGTTGACTATAATTTTAGCAATGTTACTCCTTCTAAAGCGTGCAAATATTTCCGGGACTAGTTGAATTAATGAAAGGCTATTGATGCATAACAATCGTAAGTTTACCATGGCAAGATATAATACTAGGAAAGCCTAATTTCAAAAGCAATAAGCTGGTTGAATTCTGTCTAATTTAGAAAAATAAAAATGTTTCTGTATTACAGTTATGAAATAAATTACTACTTCATTCGAATAAAATTGAATGATGTTTATAAAACAAAGATTGTAGCTGATTGTATTTATGTTTTTACTGCTCGAGCCTATTTAATTGCTACTCCATTTTTTTTAACGACATACGACTGGGAAAGGCATCAAAATCCAATTTTCTTGTTACTTGCGCCCATGTTTTCCATTCTCACTTATTCGTATAAATCGTGTTAGGTATATCTCCGACTCCAAAAATACCCCTCGATCCTGGCCTTAGTTCAGTTGTTCTCAAATGGCATTCGATTCGCTCATTCCAGTTTAAAAATTACCAACCATCAAGATTACTGCAAAGCTTTTTCATACTTCATCTCCCTTTTCACTAACCTCCATCACAATGACGCATTAAAACTTAATCGAATCAGTAAAGCAGGTCAAACTATATTTTTAAAAAAACAATGCAACTTTCTGCAAACTTAATGAATAGTTCCAATTACATTTTTCTAAAGTCATTCAATGGAAGCAGTCCCCTATCTACAATAATAAAAGACAGTGTCACAATGTCATGCAATGCTTTTCGAAGCTTAATATCTCGGAAACGACTGAACCGAATTTGATGAAATTTTCAGGATAGCATTATGATATAACAAAAAAAGTATCGTACTCGAGATCAAAGACCCGGGTTCGATTCCAGGATATAATTTCCATTTCCCATTAGGTAACACGTAAAAATGGACATTTCGACGTGCAGGCGTTCATTCTTTTTTAGATTAAAATTAGAAAGAATTGACCTACAATCTAAGGATATAAACCGTTTTGAAGAAAACATTATAAAGTTTCTTATTATGTTCATCTTTATCTGCTTACAATTCGAAATTTCCCATAGTAAATATTTAATTCACACAGTTTGAGGAAATCTTGCCAGTTTAACGGGATGTTGCCTTGCCTACAAATTCCATTGTTAGACCTCTATATCATATTGTTAATTTAATCCTTATGGGTATAAACGTGCTTTGAACGCTTTTAATACGAGAGAGAGGACGGAAAGGAGAGGTAGAGGGGGGACCGAGAGGTAGGGGGAGAGAGGGTGTGAGATGGGCGGTAGGGGTAGAGGGGGGGAGGGGGGGGAAGAGGGGGGAAGAGGGAAAGAGGGAGGGAAAGAGGGGGGAAGAGGGAAAGAGGGGGGGAAAGGGAGGGAAAGAGGGGGGAGAGGGAGGGAAAGAGGGGGGTAAGGGAGGGAAAGAGGGGGGAGAGGGAGGGAAAGAGGGGGGAGAGGGAGGGAAAGAGGGGGGAGAGGGAGGGAAAGAGGGGGGAGAGGGAGGGAAAGAGAGGCAACTATTTTAAGTTTAACTAAAGATAGGCCGTCAACAACAGAACATTCACTAAAAATTTGTATATGAGAAAATATTTCATATGTAAAAGTGTGATATTAATTATTTTAAATGAAAATAATAATAATCTTTCTATCTATCTATAATTCTTCCGTTGATATTTCAACGGGCATTACATTAGTCGTATAAATAAAAGCCTTAGCAAACGTTGTGTGTAATGCTTTTTGAAGCTTAATATCTCGCAAACGACTGAACCGAATTCGATGGAATTTTCAGGATAGCATTATGATATAATAATAAAACGTTTTAAAGTATCGGTAATATATAAAAGCATTATTTTGTCCCTTTGTCCTTTTGTCACTCCCTTTGTCACGCTCTGAAAAAAAACAGAAATATACCTGGAAGCACAATAGATACCCGCGACGAGGGTTTCGAACCTCTCAGCAGGAGGTATGATTTCAGGTCAAAGAACTGCCTCAATTTTATTTCAGAATAATCGATCATCCCCGTCATTTTTGACGGGCACTTATACTAGTTAATCTTTATTACCACTGAAGGAGAAATTAAGGAAATGGAAGTAACATGGCCCACGCAACTGCAATATAAGTACGAAGTTGATTATTTATCTATAAAAATTGCAATGTTCTCATGTATGTCCTATGCTGACGATATAATGATGGTTTTCTCCCGTCACCATTTCATTTGTAGAAGTAGAAACTGCATCAAAATATTTACTATTTGATCAAGTCAATCTCTCTAACAATAAGATTTTTTTACCCTCCTAGAAGGTTAAAATATGTATTTAATTTGAATATAAAAAATCCATATGCATTATATTCAATATTCATACGAAGTAAATCTATTAGTCAATCGAAAATAAAACGAATTTAAAAGTGAAGCAATTTGGATTTAAACTTGAAAATAATATTTTATTGGCCGAAAAATGAATACTACACATTCCACGACTCAGAATAAAATCATATACAAAACATTTGATGTGGCCAACACATGACTTTCTCCATATTTGGGGTATAGATATTTAAATTATTATGAATAGCACCATAAGGCAAAATTATTATTTCGTATTGTAAAAGAATACAGTCCTTATTGCCGTAAATTAGGTATATTTTGAATAGCTACGTTTACAGAATTCACCGTTACGTGGTGGTGGCGCTGTATACTGGAAATTACGAAAAAGCTAAATATCTCCGAAATGGATGGTTCTACGAAAATTTGTTTCAAACAAAACTTGGAAGAAATATTATTCTCTACAACTTTGGTCCTCACGAAGGTTACCAATAACGATGTTTTTAAGGAGAAAACCGAAAAACCGGTTATTTATAAATAACTCCTAAACAATAACTACAATAGAAAATTGTTTCAAATGAACGTTGTAGGAAATTACATTCTCTATAACTTTTGTATAGAATTGTAAATACAATAATGATATTTTAACGAAGAAATATCGCAAAAACCGAATCGGGTTTCGAATAAACCTCGACTTCCGGTTACTCGTTATTGTCGAAAAACTAATCAGTTCTTTATGCTCATGTTAAAGTGATTAGTGCTCACGTTAAAGTGTTATATATGAAGTTTGGTAACGATATGACACGTACTTTTTGAGTTAGAGCGCCCACATACAAACACACACACACATCATTCCGAAAATAGTCTAAACCTCAAAACATGTATTTCCGTTGAAATCTCGAAGTCGATTTTTTTCATGAATACAACTTTCCCATTACTACTGTAATTAAGAAAGTAAAAAGCTGGTCATAGTCGTCTCATAGGCAACTTGCAAATCCGATCAGCTGTGGCGAGACTCAATCATTCTGACCGCGGAGGCGGGATCTAGGGCCCTGAGCGCACGTGTTCATTCACATGCGCATTCCGGCACTGCCGCTAGCCTGATACCGAGAGAGTCTTGCTCTTGCGCAAACATCGTTTCTGCGGAATGCCGATATGGGACTTCGGACCAACTGATTATAATTGAGGCGGCGGAGAAGTATATATACCTCTCGGCGTCATGGATTTTCACCAGCGTTAACTAAAAGTTTGGGCAGATTTTTCTGATTACTTATTCCGTTAACCGAATGTCCTCCCGGTAAATAAATATCGCCTCGATTTTCTACTGTAAATGGATATTATAAATGTTGTCTTTTATCGAAAAGAATACTAACATCAGAGGTGTTTGGATTGTCCTTGATATAGTTAATTAACAACGACTCATATATTTATCTGAGTTAACAATGCCTGGATAAATTTTCTTGTTAACTTGGGAAGAAAAATGTGAAAAGGTGTGCGGATCAAGTGTGCTTACATTTTACTCAGAGGCGTTCTTTACGACATATGTAATCATGACAAAAATAAATATTACCGGCTAATGCCTATTTGGAGTAAACATCTAATATTTGATTCGGCGATTCATTTTCGAATCAGCTGTAATTATAATTATTATAAAAACCTTGATCTGTAAGAAACGAAAGACGGCCGACAGCGAAATTTAATTAGACCATTTAAAAATGTTTTGTCAGCTAATACTGAACGCATTCTATCACAATATATTTTTGGTAGTTGTTAATATTCGAGTGACACATTTATTTGTTAATGTAAATATCATATCTAAATCCTCTTTAATATATCGTCTAGAAATTATTCCGCTGATTGATTAATTAGTAGTGGCCTAAATCGGCACTTTATTGTTTACATTACGACCGAGTTTCATCGGAGCATCGGAGTTTGATTTACGTATCGGTAAGTCTAATATTTTATTTAGATTTGTTTAGAATAAAAGTAGTAATATTTTGTTATAATTGTTTTGTAATCCTCACTTTACTTAATATATCGTCTGTATTAGTACGCAACGCCAACTTTATTCAGAATAGATTTCAAATCAATTTTTCTTCGTTAAATTCTTCACTGAAAATTACATTTTTAAGCAAATTAAAGTATTTGAAAGATAATATTTAGGTAAGTTTGGTGTGTTAACAGTTTACAATGTTGATATAAATTGATTTGCTTTTGTTCAGATAGTTTTCAAAGAAATTATTCCGCTGATTGATTAATTAGTTAGTTTTTAATTTAAATCTTTTAAAGAGTTTTATTTACATAACGACGGAGAACAATGTTGAGGATTCGAGTAAGCTTTTTTCTTCGTAAGTAAAGGGTAAAATTTTGAAACAATCATAACGTTAAGTGCACGAAATTTAATTATTTTCCCTACGTTATATATGTACACATATAATTATTTCCCTGTCTTTGCACACCGACAATTACATGTAGCATTGACGAGAACAATATCAGAAATTTATAGCCGACAATAAAAACCAAAGGCATTTACTAAACGACAACAGAATATTCACTAGAAATGTAGTATATGAAGAAATATTTCATATGTAATAGTGTGCTATTAATTATTTTAAATGCAAATATTAATAATCAATCTATTTATAATTCTTCCGTTGATATTTCACCGGGCATTACACTAGTCATATAAATAAAAGCCTTTGTAGCAAAAGTTGAGTGTAATGCCTCTTCTTTTGCACGGATGGTATTAGAGCCATCTTCTTTTGATTCTGGTCTTCCACCCAGATAGCCATCTTTTCCAACAACGGGTTTCTCACTTTTGCCGTTTTCTTTTCAGCTATTACGCACGACTGAGCCACATAACTTATAATTTTTTCTGCGTTTTTAGATGCGTTTCGCTACCAGCGTGAGCGCCTATATGCATCGGTCTGTCCGTCTGTCCGCCCGCACGTTCGTTCTCGGCTTCTACGGAACGGATTTTCATGAAATTTAATATTAAGGACTCACAATCAAAGATAATAAGACTTAAGCTGAACGCACATTTATCAGACAAAAACGTCTTTTGACAAAACGTTTTTGTATAAACTCGTCGAAAACTATTTTCGCAATGCTATCAATAGGACCCAACACACACTAATCGAACAGGACACAAAAACACGAAAAAACAACTTAAAACACCTCTAAACATCTCGAGACAAAATGTTTTCTCGAAAGACATTTGTCTTATAAGTGTGAGTTGGAGACCGACAAAAGTGTTTTCGCTTGAGACATCTGTAAACAAAACGTTTTGTCGAAAGACGTTTTTATCTGATAAGTATGCGTTGATCTTTGACACAACAATACATCTTTGTTGACGACTTATCGTGTCGAAAGCAGAAACACTGCACTTTGTTTTGAGGCAAAACATTCTGCATGAGTTCAGTCTTTATTGAGAAGTAATAGGAGTAGGGTGGAGGGAAAGTTGTGTGTGCTTCTGTTAACATGGACGTGGATGCTGAAAAATTACTTGTTTTAATAGAAAGGCCTCCTATTTTTAATTATACTGTGAAAGAACATCACCAAAAAGATTTGCTGGAAAATCCCTTTTCCTGATTCCATCTTCAATTATATTTAAAACATAATAAAAGGAACTCAAACTTAATCTCGTAAAATTTCGGAATTTATTTTCATCTCCTTTTAGTTCATTTATAAATTCCTTAACGGTATTCTTCCCGGTTCTCTTTTGATTAATCGGGTGGATCCATAAGCGTCTTTCACTCTCTTCCATGGAAGCGAGTTGAATCCACTGCCACAAAATGAGAGCATAAACTTCGTCATCGGACGACATTCTCGCAACTAGTCCAGGCCGAGACTGCGCCGAACAAGAATGATTTCAATGTATACAAAATGTCTTGTCTCAAAACATGTTTTGCAAAGACGTTTTGTCTTATCAGTATGCGTTGGAGCCCAACAAAAATGTTTTGCCTTTCGACAGAAAGTTTTGTTCAACGACAGAACATTTTGTGTAAAGACATTTTTGTATGACCAGTGTGCGTTGAAGCCCAACAAAATCTTTCACCTTTCGACAAAACGTTTTGCCTCGAGACGTTTTGTCTGATAAGTGTGCGTTCAGCCATATACAGTCGAAAAAAATAAGAAAGCCATGTAAATGAATCACGTAAGCCAATCAGTGGTACCACTTTACTGGTGATAAAAAATGAACTTTCCGTCATATCTCGTAAAGTACTGGTCACATCAAAATAGTTTTCAAATAAAACTTGTAGAACAAGTAAAGTAGAGTATTTCTTTTTTTTATACATTTTATCGTAGGAGTAGTCGTTATCGATAAAATCAAACAAAAATGTCTAAATTCGAGTGGAATTTAGAAAATTTCTTGTCATCATTGATGCTAACATAAACAATCTCACTGAAATGTTTCATTCCTTAATGTGTGCATGCAATATTTTTAAATTAGAAGAAAATGGAGTATTTATGTCTAAGAAAAGAACTTTAAAGCGCTATTTCTCTTACGTACACGTATATCATTTCTTTCAAATACTCCATTGCACGAAACGCGCCCATTTGTGATACGCTGTACACTTACCTAACTTGTTCTTTATTGTGCGTATGCTTGACTCGTTCACGTTATACAAACGCCCAAGCTACGCCGCAGTCTCTTCACTGTCAAGTCATTGAATAATATCAAACTTTGATACTACAGTTAGTGTAGTCCTGGATTTCTTCATGGAGGTAGCCATAATATGTATTAAATATTAAAAAGAAACGAAGATACGAATGCACGAATAATAATAAAAGGAAGAAACTTAAAAGGTATGAAGAGCAAGAGTCCTCCACCTCGTCTCGCCTTCGCTCAGCAATCGGGAATTCTACATCCCACGTCCGACCAAACCGCGTTGATGCGAACCGTAACCCGCGTTGTATGAATTTTTGGTAGTAAAAAACAAACCGTGCTGTAGCAAATCCACGCTATAAGAACCCGCGTTATAGGAGGGCCAGGTGTACATCGCGATCTTTTTCCCGCGATGTTTTTGGCACATGCGGGGAAGTTTCCCCGTGCCAAATCAAGGAACTCTTTTGAAATTAAACTATTCCCACGGTGATATTCTGAGGGATAGTGCGTCTTTTTATATTTGATGACATCTTTTCAAACTTTTTTAATGAAAGCGAAGGATTTAGTGTTAAGTAACAGAAGAGGAGCCATGGTGTGCTCATCTTGCCTCTATACATACTACGGTAGCAGAGGAGGGATGGGTAGTTTATAGGAAGGGGAGGGAGGAGAGGGTTTTGTTGTGGCATTTATCTTATCATATTGTTTACTATAACTGGGGTCCAAGTGTTGCTCAACTTATAGCCACTGTCGCTGCTGAAATTATTTCCGTGCTTTTTCATTTCTAATGCCTCCCGTATTATTCGTTTTCCGTAAAGTCTCTCTTTCGCGAGAATCCTTGTGCTTTCGAAATCTATTTCGTGTCCCCCGGCGCGCCGGGGGACACGAAATAAGATTTGTCGGCATGTTTGAGTCGAATGGCTCTTTTGCGTTCTTCTACTCGTGTCTTTATCGTTCTCCCTGTTTCCACTGTATAAACTTTGCAGGGTGTATGCGATCTATTTATTATTTATCACGCTACCAAAGAAATCTTTGGAGAAATCGAGGGCGTCAGGGTAAGAGGCTCTTCGAAACGTTCAAATTAAGATTCTGACAACATGGTTACAGATAGAAAGTTAAATATTTTCACTATTCGCGTGACCTTTAATGCTCTCTATAATATTTCGGAAGAAATATTTTTATATTATAAAGTTTATAAATAATTTTTAGTTTACGATTCTAAATATACTTCAATCAATAAAACGCGCTTTTTAACATTTCGTCAGCAAATGAAACTCCCAGGCTTTTAAATCTTAAAGTACGTTACTTTTTGACAACAAGAAGGCAAGCATATTTGAACTGTATGACCAAAGTACATCATAGAAGATTTGAATATAAAAAAATTCAACAAAATAATTTCAAATGTGAAATGTCATATATGTAACTAAAGAAAGACATGGTAACAGACGGCTTTCGTTTCACAAAATCTCTTTTCGGTTTAATACTGCTATGTAGATATTATATTACATTACTGATAAATAATCAATACGAAGTCTGTCAATGCAAATTAGCTATGTAACTAAAAACAGCCTCTCAGAGCGAACGTAATCTGCTTCATCCTGATCATGTTATTGTATCAATTATTTTATCGAATCCCATCTAAATAAAAAGAAAATCTCAATTTGTTTACCGGAGGAATATTTTCTTTAAAAAAGGATATCCTGCATAAATTTAATCAAATAACCGCCAAAATATGAGGTGGTAAAAGCGTTTTGCTCTTGGAATCAATCAGCAAATTACTCGTTTATTCATGAAGCCATTTTGGGTAATGATGTAGGCTCGTAAACTGCATATTTTCTGGTATGAGCAACTGAATGGATTATTAATATAGTATACGTAATGTTCATTCGATCGAAATGGAAGGAGTGAATAAATAATAAGCCGAGTAGTTTCCTAGCACTGTTTCATTCATAACAATATTTTTCGAAAACATGCTTAGTATTTTTACGCATTTGCCCTTTCTATCTTACTTTTAGAATTCTGATTACCGTAACGAATTTATTAGATTTTTTATTTAACATTTGATTGTAGAAACTTGGAGATAACTTATAAAAAAGTCACAAGTTTACTATGTTTTGGTTAATTAAGTATTATATTTTAAATATAAACTGAATCATGTGAACTTAAGACGACAACCAAAGTAACAAAACTATTTTAATTAAAACATTTTTTAGATGAACCAAAGAAAATATATAATGACAATGATCAAGTAAAGACGCATACGCTTTTGGCAAGAAAGTAACTGAAAATTGTATAATGCAATGTATATTTATCTTTAATAACTGTACATTTTCCTTTAAATCTAATGTATAAAATTGACTTCGTCGTCGTCGTCGGTGGGAAACTCTGTAATACTATTTTTAACAAACTTTCCGAGACAGAGTGGGAGTAAGAGAAGGAGAGAGGATAGTTAGCGTGTGAGCGGGGACAGACAAACGACTTTATTAAGAGAGAGAATCAGAGAGAGGATAATTGGAGGGATAGATAGAGAAAGAGTGAGGAATATGGGGAGAGGGGGGGGGGGGAGATCTGCACTAACAGCATTAGTCAAACATATTTATTTAACACATTTTTTATTTTTATCAAAGTTTTTATTTTACAAATAATTTTTGCTTTTCTATTTCAAAATCGATCAAAAACTAGAAGATATGTTAAATTTGATGGCCCGCCATTTAAGCTGTAAATTGGTTGAATAGGTATTTTAGTAATTTCTTTTATACATGTCCGTAATTTGCGTTTAAATGAGGCGAAAATGAGAAGCACGATAGGTTGAAAGTCCAAGAAAAACACGAAACATTGAAATGTGTTAAAAGCTTGGCAAATAATTCTGGCAAATTATCCCTATCTTCATAATAGAAAAGCGAGGATATTCCGCAAGAAACATGTCGGCAGGATAAACGATTGCGTATACTCAGAAGTTGTAGTTCAATTATCACCAAATAAAACCGTCATTAAAAACAATAAAGAGAAAAATTCCAAAATATTTTCATACGTGCAGAAACGCTGCAAGGATAAACAGTTTCTCAGCAACCCACCACCAAATTTGATTGTGCGTTAAGTATAGTGTGAGTATTCAGGTAGTACGGTGGTTCCCAACCTTTTTCGGTCAACGTACCCTCCTGGATTTGAGTAAAGGTTCACGTACCCCCTTCTCAATCTATATACGAGGTAAATTTTACTGTTTATCATGCACGAGAGTACTGTCTGACAGATCCCTGTCGCTGTCGAAAGACACATAAACCTGCAGACATCGCGTGTGATATCAGATCCCTGCCGCGGAGTAGCTTCCCGTAAACCTGATATTATTTCCTTTCTTACCCCCTTTTCCCCTTATCCTTTTCCCTATTTGTGTGAGCGTGCGTGGTTGCCGAGTAGGTCCCTGTCGCGATCGAACAGATTCACAAACCTGCCAACAACGGTGTGAGTAAGGGTCACTGACGCAGGTTAACGCCTCGTAGACCATTTCCTCCTATCCTTTCCACCTTAGGTTTAGTTCTTGAGTGAGTGAGTGTATGAGCGATTGAAAACAGGTCACTGGCGTGGAGTTATGCCCCGTAAACCTGTCAAGTGTACCTTCTTTTTTTTCTTCCTTTGCCCACTTTTTAACTTTTACTGTGTGTGTTGTCTCTAAATATTCGCTTTGTACGATTAAGGAGTTTTTTCTTGATTTTGAAACACCCATATCGCCGTAGTCTCCAACCCTTTTCTAATCTAAACTATATAAAAGACAGTGTCATTTTGTCAGTAATGCTTTTTGATGCTTAATATCTCGCAAACGACTGAACCGAACTTGATGAAATTTTCAGGATAGCATTATGATACAATAACAAAACGTTTTAGTGTATCGAACTCGATATCAAAGACCCTGGTTCGACTCCAGGAGATAATTTCCATTTTCAATAAGATAACACGTAATTTCACGTAAAAGTGAACTTTTCGACGCGCAGGCTTTCATTCTTTTCTAGATTAAAATTAGAAAGGGTTGACCTACGAACTTCGGATGTGAACCATTTTGAATAAAACATTATAAAGGTTCTTATTCTGTTCGTCTTTTTCCGCCTACGGTTCGAAATCGCTCAATTTAAACGTTTAATTCACACAGTTTGAGGAAATATAGCCATTTTAAGGGGATGTTGCCTTGCCTACCAATTCCATTGTTAAACCTCGATATCATATTGTTATTTCAATCCTTATGAGTGTAAACGTGCTTTGATTGCTTTTAATACGAGAGAGAGAGGGAGGGAGGGGACAAAGGGAGGGTGAGAGAGGGAAGGAGAGGGAGGTAGAGGAAGGGAGAGGGAAATGAGAGAGAGGAAGAGAGTGGGAGAGGAAAATGGCTTTCAATACAATTTATGTTTCTGATGCCAATTTGATTTCCATAAATAGCTTGAACGACCGAATCTTTACTCCCGTCATTTTTGACGGGCTATAATTTCGCGATATATCTCCGTCGATTTCTTTTACTAAACGATATTAAATAAAGCACGCTAAATTTCAACAAGAGAGCATACCAATACGATCCATTTGAAATTACACCTTTAATACGAAGCAACTGACGAGTTGATTATCCCGACCCTGGGAACAAAATTCTTTAAAATAATTCTTCAAAACCAATTATCGAACTCGCCTCGTGGACTGAATCTAAAAGTTAAAATTTGGTAGCTACAATTCCCATAAAAACCTGGGAAAATAACGACGCCTGATTTGTAGACGGAATGCGTGTCTTAACGTTCGTAGACCTTTTCATAGGTCTTATAGATGCATCCTGTTACCGAAATTCATTATCATAGGTCTTATAGATGCCTCCCGTTATCGAAAGTCATTATCATTTCAACGTAATGCTCACATACTTTTATCTATTCGTGTACACATAAAACACTCTCTTTCACCTCACTACTCTTGTCTCCTCTGAGGCTATTTCAAAGTTGGCCTCGCGGTAATGACAACAGAACTTCAGCACCAGTGGTTAGGTCGGAGTTCAAACCGCAACGTTAAAGAGGCAAACGGCGGGATTGGACATACTTTACAGACCTTACGCTTAATTACGACTGAATGTGATACCGCTGACGTGGCATGGACTCTAATTAGATTGAACGACTAGTCACTCATTTTAATGAATCGGGTATACATTTGTCTAATTTTTATGTATTTTCATATCCATAATTATATATTTAATCAATAAGCAAATAATCATCTTAACCTTTACGATGTGGCGAGCACCAAGTTGTATGCTAGAATATCGAAAGAGCACACTTCCACAAGAGTAGTAATGATAATAAATAAAATCAAACCAACCAATCAAAGTTATACTTAATTATCTTGAATACGTTTAGAAAGAAATCAACCGAGCAAATTAAATTATTGGTCCTAAGAAATGGAATAATAAGCACCGTAGAAGAGCATGGTCAAAGAGCACTGCTTCCAAAGAGCACTGCGGTGCTCGCGAGCACCAGGTTGGGAACCTCTGCTCTAAAGGGTAATATAAAATTATTATGGATACAAAGGAATTTCTTTGTGAAATATCAAGGCATAATTCAACATTTTTATTAAACTGCGATTTTAAATGCGTTCATTTATGTATTTTAAAGAATGATGAGCATAATTCCTATTTGTCCTTCAAAATAAAAACGGTAAATTACGCATTTATTTATTTAGAGCTGATGGCCTAACGTGAGGAGCTATCCCCTTGGTGCGAATTAAAACGCATTCTGTTTGTAATCTCTCGATTTGGTAAGTTGATTAAGACCTTCAACCAACGACCAAGAAAGAAAGCGGTATTGAAGTATCTTTTGTAAGGGCGGATCCAAAGGAGGAAGCGATGAGGTTGACCACTTCCTCCCCAGCCCCGTTGTCATTTTTTGTATCCGGCCCTGGTTTATATTAATATATTAATATTAATAATTTCCACCGTGTGAAGAGATCGAAATGTTCATCAAATTTCTCTTTATGCGGCATTAACGCTTATATCAAATATCAATATTTAAAAATAGTCATTAATGAAATGGCGTGCATATAACATCGTATCGCGAAATGTATGCCATTCAGAAGAATTTTAATTTATAAGTTATTTTGGGAAAATATCCATCATCATAAAACAAGCATTACATTTTTCTAAATTAAACATTTTAAACGTCATGCCCTTCTTTCTCGACTGTCCATAATCCTACAATAATGAATATAAATGAATAAAAGTACTTTTATTAATGAAATCGATGACATCCAATTTTTCAGGATTTATTTTTGTGCGCAGGTATATTAATATATCTTAATTTTTTACGTTATGAATGAGTTAAAATTTCCCGCTCACCTGACCCTCCCATGCCCAAAAGGAGCGCGTTCCCTTGTGGCTGCATCAATACCCGGGCTATCCTGGCCACGTGGCACAAGGCGTCCTCGAATAAAACAAGCTTCATTGGTGCACGTGTCGTAGAATTGTATTCTTCGAGGAAAAGCTCTAGAATTCGCTTTGCCTGCAATAACAAGATGAAGGAACGTTCCACTTGAAAGATCAAATCAAAGGAGGTAGTCAAATATAGTAGCTCCAATTTATAGATCTAAAAATGTAAACTTATAGAAGCAAACAATGTCACAAAGAAGATGGTAGAATATGGTAATATCGATAATGTGGCATATATTTGTTTTGCAGAAAGGGACAATTGCCTAATAAATAATTACACTTACGGAACTGAGTAACTTCAATACACCGTCAAGACAAATGTCAATTAAGTTTTATGAACAGTTATTCCCTGAAGATAGCAACAAAACTAGATATTAACCAAATAGACAATACTTGAGCCACAAATGATCTAAGAAATCACTCTGAAGTATTAAGATCATGATCGTCCCCAGAATTTACTGTGTTCGCAATCTACTTTTAGTGAATGTAATGATTAGACTGAAAATAACGAAAAATTAATCAGATCAAAGAAAGACATTCAATTTATATTTTTAGAAGCGGAAGAATGAACAAGTTCTCCAAACAATTATTTGATAACATAAACGGGAAAGTGGAACTATGGAGGATAAATGAAAAAAGAAAAAACACTTTTAGACCGAACAGAAAAAGTTGTAGTGCTTGAAAACGCAACTAAGGGAGACCCTATATGAATGATGATATTATGGAGCTGGCGAAAAAAACTGGGAAAATTGGAGAACAAACTTGCGGTTTTTAATAAAAACTGATAAAGTGGTGGCTTAAAAAACTAAGAGTCCCGAAAGTAAAGCGAGTAGGAATAAAGGAGGATTAACCGAGGTTCACAATCTAATGGACATTTTTGAAGGAGGCAGAAGCAACAAGTAAAAGTAATCTCCCCGACGAAGGAGTTGACTGAGAGTTTTTTATGGACAACCAGAAACATTCTACTAAGTGAAAACTAATAATTTTCCTAGATCTGCGCATCAAAAAACAAATTTTCGGAAATATCTAGAGAAAAACAAATATAAATATATATATTCTTCTCAGAGTAAACGATTTTAACAAATAATACTAGTATCTGGTAAAAAAAAAGTTACCCCACCAATTGGAAGAAGGAAGTTCGAGCCGAAATTTCATAAACAAAAATAAATACCATTCTCAAAATTCAGAGACATCTATCGTTGAAAGGTTCACATAAAATCATTTCGGAGATAGCATTTCATAAAAAAAAGACTATGGTAATGAAACACGTCGTTACAACTCAAAAAACGAGAAATTCGAAAGATTGAGTTTCTAAATATCTCTTATAATTATGTAAACAGTAGTACAATGAAGATCGAGTTTGAAGCGGAAAATTTACCAAGGAATACGAACGTTCGTCTTGAAAAATGGTTGTACATAAGCCATCATTACCTACTCTGCTGATGATGCCAATATACTAGAAGAAATTAATGTCCTGTAAGCTTGACCAGGAAGAGACAACGCATTCAAATCCATGGCGGTCAATCGATTTTAGCTCAACGGCGTAACATTTGTCTTTGTCACCCACGCATTTCACTGAAGCATCACATAAATAATCATCGTGATGCGAAAATGCTGACTCAGAAGCTGACTTGTAACTACTCGCCTCTGTGAATGGCTTAGATCGAAAGCTTTAAAATGTCTCCTCTTTATTTAGAAAATGATTGATTCGATCAGCGATTAACTTCATAATTACATCTGTTAAATAGTCTTCATTTTTGTATACTGTTACGGTTTAAGTTGACGTAATTGTGAGCGAGAGAAAACTATACTCTCCACAAATATCAATATCTATTCAACTCTGCCTGAAAAGTATCCCAGAAATTGATATCCCTTGCCACCAACGGTCGTATGATTTTAATCGCATTGATATTAATAGCGGAGAAAGGTTATCCTATGTAATTAACCGAGTCGTAACTTTTTGTGAACTTATGTTTACGATAACATACCTTTTTTTTCTGATTCTCCTCTTTTCTCTTCGAAAACTTCGTTATTACTTTGTTGATACGGAGGGCTTGCCTCTTTCTATCTGATACTTTCCCAACTACCGATAAACCACAAGCGTCATTCCCCCCTTTTTCCCCTCGTATTCCTCCTTACACCGACTGACTATAGCACAATGTGCTCAGTTTTCGTTCTAGTTCCAAAATTTTTGCACTTAAATAATTTATATCATAAAAATTTTATTCATCGACATAATTCGTGGGAATATAATCTTACTAGCTGAAAAAGTGGATACACAGGGGTAGGTATATACGAGAAAATAATTTTCCCCAAAAATCCCTCCTACGAATATTTGCACGAAAATTTCAGCCAATTTGGAATAAAGGATTTTCACGGTGCGATGCAATGACTGTGAATATATTTCCGGGTCTCGGCACATTGAGAACGTTTCTGATGCTCGAAAATTTTGTTAGCGTTGCATCATTAGCTTTCTCTACGTGAACAAACTAGGCAAACTTTTCCGGCAAATTTAACGGATTTCGAATAAAAATGATAGGCTTATATTTTAGTTAAGTATTATTATTCATCTACAGCTCAAGCGTTCTGAAAACTTTCATCATGTCACTAGTAGTAAAAATTGCCATTTCGATATAACTACGCAAAATATATTTTTCAGCATAACCTTTTAGAAGAAATTACACAGCTCACGTTTTGTTTAATTATAAATCCTCGTGAGATATTTTCGACTATATTACATAAGCCGAATATAATTGTGCACTAAAATATGGCAAGATTCTTCCGATGATTCAAATATTTAAAATTCGGTATAAATGACTGCAATGACTTATTCAGTACCGTACTGATTTTGACGATGTTGTTATGGTTAAATTTCATCACCGATTTTTGTACTGATTTAGGAAAATTATAACATCATATTTCGTAATTTACCTTAATTCGCTCACTCCTCCCTTCTCTGTATTTTGACATCTAGCTTGGCCTTATTTTAAACACTACTGCCGTACTACTTAAAGCAGCTCAAAGCGTTCGCTGTTAAATCATAGTATGTACATTTAAAAAACTAATGAGAGTTGACACGCAAAAAATTCGCACTGATTTTTCTAATTTATTCCGAATTATATGCTTTCTGCGAGGAAAAAATGCCACCTTTACTGATTTTTGCTCGGAATAAATTGACCACTCTTCATATGTCGCATAAAAAAGCATAAAAAAGGAATAATTTCAACATAAATTCGCGTTAAAAATGACTCCACACGTTTAAATATGCCCATAACATTACTCCACCTCTATTCTGGACGGAGGATCAAATCCGAAAGGCCTGGTCGCTTCAGATTTATAAGCCCGTCGAGTATCATCTACGCGGACTTACGAAAAACACGGAAAAACATGAGTCCGTTCCAAAAAAAAATCCCCGAAAAACCCCATCGTGCATAGCTTTAAATACGCTGAATTCGCGAAACGGAAAGAATCGCCTTCTCGCCGGAGACTCCGGAAACATTAACTTCGGCCTAAATTGTCTTATCATCGCATCCCCCGACGACGTAACGCACGCCGTCGAAAAAAAATCGCAATTACGTCCTTTAAAAAAAAAAAAAACGCGTTTTCCTTTTCATCGAAATATTAGGACGTTTTTAAAGTTTTTTTTTTCCTCCTCCGACGGATATAATTTTTCGCGGTTAGGCGAGCGTTCTGCGGCGTAGAACGTGCGAATAAACGCTTCCCCTCCTTCTCTTCGGCTTCGTTTCTCTCAGGCCCGCGTCACGGGAACCCAAAAAAAGCTCACGTAATGCGTTCCATCATCTCCTCTCTTTCGCCCTCTCCGTTCGCTTCTCCTCCCCTTTGGCGATTCCCGGCAAGGCGAACGTGTGTCGCCGGAGAGACCCTCCGCGAACAAAAAAAAAATATATACAGCGAGATGTTCTAAAGTGAGAGGGATAGCTCGGACTGCGTTAATTACCGCGATTAAAAAAAATCTGAACGCAACGGGTACGAAATGTAGATAAAGGCTTTTCTGGTCATTAATCATAAATTATCCGGAAAAAAATTCTCGATAAGCTAGGCAAGGATTTATATAACGATGCAAAAAATTTCAATAGGACTAGACTAACAAGAAGTTAAATAAATACATCCTCGCCGAGGTGGTGGCCGGGAACCGAACCCAGACTAATATTTTTTTCAGGGTTCGTGCTATATTTATTCGAAATGTGAAAATCATTTGCAAGGGAGCGTTTCCGTATAAAAAAAACTAAAGGTAATGTGTAATGTGTAATTCTTTGTAGCCACGGCGATGTGAATATTATGAATTACACGAAGCTTTGCTTTTCTTACTGGTGAAATATAAATTATTCACACTTGCTCATTCCGCGTATTCTAAAAATGATCGCAAAAACGCTAGAAAGCATCTAGTTTCCGGCGCGTAATGAACGCATTTAAAGTTGAAACGTACCAAACACATTCACTTAACAGTAACTGAAAGTGATCGATGAACATAAAATTAAACGCGTCCTTCGAAAGAAAATGTATTTCACGATTATTTTATAGAAAACCTGAATTACAAATTGACAGAGAAGGCCGTAGGACTGTATTTTTAAAAAGTTAATAAACAACTTAAAAATATCATAACTTCGAAAAAATTCAACTGTATAACAAAACTACCACAACAATGCTTTTGACTCCAAGTTGCATACAATATGTATTTTAAATGCTGAAATTAAGTTTTCTATCTTGCGTACTAGGTATCAAGTATGGACACTGAGTTAGATTTAAAAAACATTTCGTCACGAAAAAACGTGGATATTTTTTTTGTCTATTTCCTCAACGAAAGAGTTTTGGAAATTGCCGAGTGTGAGCTCAAACACAAAAAACTTTTGAAAGGATCGTATTCGTGCCCAGCTGGTATCCCACGCTTCGCGGTATTATTAATACGCCACCTGAAGCTCCGCTCTTAGATGTAGTATTAAAAAGAAGACTTTGCTTCGCCGAATTAATAAACCCGACGAATATTTTTTGTCAAGATCGGTAAGTAGTCCCTCCGACTCTCGTTTACGTTTCTAAGCGATCAGTACATCCGATTTTTTTTCATATATAAAAATCTTGAGATACCGTTGCACTATTCATAACCGCTCACCTAAAACTTGTTTATTTTCCTAAATGTTCAATTCAGTTTCCTGATAATTGAATTAACAAATATGCTGTTTTACATTAGAGGCAAAAAAACGTTGAATTCACTCTAGGATAGCAGCGGCTGCCTCTTATTCGCCTGTCATCGCTCAAAGGCAAACGCACTATGATTAATTGAACTTCTTCTTTTTGAAAACGTAAGCAGTAAGTTATTCGTTGATAAAACACGTTTTAAACATGTAATTACCACGAGTGAGTACCAACTATTCGACTTGAGAGAGTGAAGTTGTCCATAGTAATGCACGCTTCATTTTCAATAAAAGTTCAATGTTTCGCAAGTACTTTTATTAACCTCATTTACCTCATTTCATATGTTTCTTCGTTCCTACCAAGTACCTATTGGATTTAGATATGTTTTGAATATGAGTTTAATGAATATATTTCATAAGGGATGTATGTTTGGTTTGTAATAACAAATTAAGAAGATTAGTTCAATAACTCGATAAAAAAATACTTAAGAGGGCTGAAATCCCCGGAGATTAAAAATGGCTGAGGTATACAGCGTTAAAGAGAGAGAGAGAGAGAGAGAGAGACAACCAGAAATAGGATTTTAGTAATATAGATAAAATAAATAAATAACATGAATACTGCGTTCGATTTAGTATTTGCAATAAATTCATATCTTCGGTCATTTAGAGTAAGTTTTAATCTTTTTTCGATCTTTAAGCCATTATTTAAGTGCATATGAACGGAAATTTCCGAGGACTACAATACCCATAACCATGGAATCCCATTATTATTGAAATTTTAAAAAATTACCAAAACTCGAGTATAAATTCAAAATATGAGCGAATTCGAATGAGATTGAGTATTCGACGGTAAGAATAAGAATCTTCATTCATTTTGGCGCGTTTTAGCCCAAATTTCGTGTCGATAACTTAATTTTAAGATATTTTACACAGTAAAAGAATGAAAGCCTTCATACCAAAAAGGTGATTTTTACGTGTTATCTTATGGGAAAATGTATACCACCTCTGGAGTCGAACCCGTGAACATTTTCGCAATTATTTTAGTCATAACGTAAAGATTCATCAACACTGAAACCCTGAGAAATTTCAGGCATCTAAGTTTATTTCTAATCGAGTTATTCATAAAATTAGAGCGTACGCATCATGATGACCATTACGATTTTATAATATAGAGAAATATATGAGATATGGGCTTATTGCAGCGGTTGGTACTAAACTTGTTGGAGTCCACTCCATGGTAAGTTTAGATTACTTCTCGAACCAATAATCTCTACGGTTACTGTTTGCTGTGGAAACAACCTAAAAGGTACTGTTTGTTAATACACTGGAAGATAAGATAGGTCGTCACCAAGTTACCCCAAAGTCCCGAAGGGGATGCCGAGCCATCACCTGCGGAAGCACTATACACGGAAAGCTAATTGAAACGACGGTGCAACAAAATATTTGCGGATGAGAAGGTTCCCCGGGGTCAAATCTCTAAGCTGAGAGGAAACCAACAGTTTGCTTTAATTATGACGATTCTATACAAATCGGCAATAAAGTCGTGTTGAATAGCGCAATCCAAACTTTAATGCCATTTTGTTCCGATTTGTTAAACCCTTTGACTTTGACTTAGAGCGAATGTTTTTTTTAATCCTCGAAACTTGTTTAACGAACATAAAAGTCATTCTTCTACACTTCTGATGTTGTTTTGTAAAGCAATGCGTGTTTTAAAAAAGAATTCGGGGAAACATAAAGGAAGGATCACTGAACACAAAGGACATTTTGCAATATTCACAGCAACGCGTAATGCCCACTGTAACAACACAAAAACAGCGAAAGCCACATGAATTCAGACCTAAATTTTATCTGTTAATTTGAAACCCGCAATCGAATCCAAATAAATCAGTTTACCAGAAACAAAAACGTCCGATGGACGCATTTATGATACTTGTGCAATAAGAGAAATCGGTACAACATACATTGTACAAACTTTCTCATATACTAATGCGCCGTTTAGTTATCTTTTGAAAAAATAATTAACTATGTAGAATCGTTACAAACATCAACATAAATAACTATACGAAATTTGATGAAAATCGTAAGAGCCGTTTTTTAGAAAATCACATTGTTATTAATGTTGCCCAAGAATAAACTAGCCTTATATTCAGTCATTGAGAAAAATGAAATATGTAGTATTATTGCAGACGTATACTCAAGTAACTGTACGAAATTTTATCAAAATCGTTAGAGCCGTTTTTGAGAAAATCAAATTGTTTTTTAAAATGCGTAGAATAAATTTCCCTTAATTATTGAGCAATGTCAGCCATTTCTCCATAGCCTCTTCTCTGTATGATAAAATATCTAAGTACGAGATTTCATACATTTTCGCTCTACCGTTTAGGCTCTAGGTCCAGTAACAGGCAGACAGACAGACGGCATTGCGAAAACCACTTTTTCGGATTCGGCTACACCTAAAACGTATATTTCCGTCAAAATCTCGAGGTCGAATTTTTTCGCGATTACAATACTTTCTCAATATACTTCGTATATGAGAAAGTAATAAATTCTCCGTTCAAAATAAAATAATGATTTTCAATAATAATAAACAGCAAATATTTACTAGTCACATAGGCCTGGTAAAGAATATAGCTTATGAACAGCAGAGAAAAATTATTTATCGTTGAACGGCAAATTAAGTTTTCGCGATGCTAGTTTAAACAAATTTAAATGTCAATAATTTCTTATAAAATGCACAAGAATGTATTTATGAAAATTTTGCCACAGTCATTTATCTAGTTTGTTTATCCAAAGCATACAATGAATTTTTATCAAATATTTAAGCATATAATTGCCACTTAATTGTAATTTAGCGATAAGTAAATAAATTCGCATGTTATTATACAGTTAGTGTGGATATTATTTATTGGTAACATATGAAGGAACGGCATGCAGGATATTACAGAAACACGTAAATACACGTCAATCTTTAACAATTTCGAGCGTTCTTCTTGTTGGAGTAGCGACGCACATACGATAGAGCCGTACCCGTTTCGTACGACACCAAAACGTTAGGACAAGAGAAGTAGTAAGCTAGAGATACCACAACGACGCACAACGCGGCAGATTTTTTTCGAGAAATGTTTCAAAACGTTCTCCGGCTCGAAAAGACTTAAAACACCTCAGAAGCAATACGCTTCAGGCGCCTAAATTTTATGGCAATGGCAAGTTCTCTATGCTTCACCTTGATCGGCGGGCAGACAGGTTTAATCCCTTAGCCACAGAAGACAGCGTGAAGTGCAGATAAATGGGAGAAGGGATTAAGATCCCCCCTGGAAGATGAATTACGGTTTGGTAGGTCTCTCGCCATTTTGGGGAGGGAGAACGGGATGTAATATAAAGCCGAGTCGACGAGCGCCTGAAGGAAAGGGTCAACTGGAGAAATAGTCCTTTGAGGGCAGATGACGGAAGAAGGGGGGGAAGGGAAGGGAAGGGAATGAAAGGACGGGGGGGGAGGGCGAGGGGAGTAGAGGGGAGGAATACGTTGAGGAGATACACACGTGCGGAGAGGAAGGGAAGGGTATGAAAAGGGATGCATTTGGGAGGGGTAGGGTTAGATAGAAGGGGAACCGGAGTAAAGAAAGAATTGGGGGAAAATTGATTATTTGGTAGCAAGGGGTTGGTTAAAGCCATATTTAACGGGAGGTACGAGTACCTCTCTGGAACGCTCGATACGTTTGAAAGGGCTACGCGGGTACGGCATTAAAGATGTGTTGTTCACTTCGCAATAACTTCCACGTGCGGCTTCGAATTCATGATATTCCATGTTACAAATAAGACTGTGCAGAAACGTCTTTTCCCTAAAAGAAATGTCAAATTAACCTCCCACTGCCGAATTTTAACTTAAAATGAGACGTTTTTATAATACATGATTTATCTGCTTCGCCATATTCATACTTACTGAATATTTACGCTCCGGCTAAGCATACCTTCGATGACGATTCATCGAAGGAGGTAAAAGCTAATTTTTAAAACACAGAGATGATAAAATAATTTTTTAAATAAAAATTTATTTCGAAAAACCAATAATTTTGGCGGCAGGAGGTTAAAAAAAATCGTTAATATCATCACACGCCTTCAAAACAACTTTCAATGATCTTTATATTATTTTAACTCTTGAGAAATCTCGCACGGTTATGATGATCGTGTCGAAAAATTAAAATCGAAACATATATAGTTCTCTTGGTGTGTGTGCGTGTGCGTGTGTGTGTGCGTGCGCGGACGGACGGTGTAACGCTTGGTCCGTCCTCCCCCCTGTATCTCAAAAACCGTTTGTCGTAGAGATATGTGGTAAACGGCGTTTTGTTTCTACTGGCTAGGTGGTCCCTAGAAAACGTAAATATAGACTGATTTTCTTCGTTTTTGGTTTATTCGACGTCTAAAACTCTATATTACATTATTCTTGCGATTTTTACATGTTACACAGTCAAAGTTTTCAGAAATACGCATTCTTTTTCGAAATTTTGCGTATTTTTCGTACTCGGTCCGGGCGTTGCCAAGGAGACTCTCATTGTTACCTCCGAGTCAATATAATCGATTAAGCCTTCAAATAGGTGAAAGAATAGCGGTATTCACTTCGCAATTTGGTTTAAGCATCGAAATTATTTCTGTAGAAACGTCAAACTTTTTATACATAGCAACGTAAATATTTACGGATAATTATTCAGTTAACTGCGTATGGGAAGCGTTTCTAACTATTTAATCAAAGCAGTTGAATCTTCCGTTCATCGTTTGAATGCTGGAATCTTATCTCTTTGTAAGTAGAACCATTATATTATACATATGTACTGCTTATTAACGTAAATAGGCTTACGCATAAATTTAAAATTAAATGAGAATAGAGACATACGTTATTTTTTTTAAGCACATTACATGGTTATCTTCTCTTCACTGATAATCTATATAAACGGTTGCATTGATTGTTACATAAAAAAGGACATATTTGAATAATAAGAAACAAAGAAAATTAAGAACATAACAGTTCGCGATCAATAACTGCGTAGCATTTATTTCCTCTTTAATATGTCTTTTAAAATGCATATTTCTGACTGATTTCGCATAATAAATTGTCAATACGCACACGCAGCCATGCCCTCAGCGAGATTCGAACCCGCGAATCTTAAACTGGGCGCCAAATACATTGAAATTCTATACCGGGGAAATGCATTTAACAGTCATGTTAGAGAGGACATTAATGATACGCAGTAACTGATGGCGAACTTTTATGCTAGATTCACTAAATCCGTTGAAATTCAACGGGCACTTCCGCTTGTAAAAACATAAATGTAGAATTAACAATATTTTCCTATTATTTATTCATTTTCATTGACCCATAAACGGCTTCTTCTCATTATTTTACAATAAGTAGATCAACAAAAACGCAAGCGACCACACACGATAACTAGATTCACAAGATTAATAAATACGAATTTACTATTTTACTGCAGGTAATATCAATTTCATAATCCTTTATAGACGCAAACGCAAATGCCAGGAACCCATGTTGAGAGGCATACACATACACCACTACATTATTAAATATAATAATAATAGTTTTCATTTTACTACGAGTGGTTTCAACTGTAAAGCATTGTTTCGGCAAAAATTTTTTAATATGCCAAGAACTACGCAGCAGCCGAAAAAAATTCCACGGCGGGGAATGTCTACAATAACGGCGGGAACCACTGGTTTTGAAAGAACGAAAGGGTTGCCGGGAAAGGGAAGGATCGAAGGAAAATAGGAGGTCGGGAGTCTTAAGGGATGGTCTGAGAGCAGTAGAGTGTAGAAGACAAAATGAGGGAAAGGAGAAAGAGGAGGGGGAGGAGGAAGGGTTGAGGTAGAGAGGGACAAAGAAAGGAATTTCTGGAGGAAAGACAAAATGAAAAGACTAAATCAGAATGAGAAATACTGAGAGAAAACTAACGCAGAAGGAAAGAAAGAGTGAAAGAGAGGAAATGAATGAGAAAGGGTTGCGGGAGGGAAGGAATGAATTGGAGGAAACTGCTTACGATAAAAGAACGAGGGAACGATAAAAGAATTCGTAATACTGAATGATAAATGAAATTTAAGGGAAGCGATGACAGAAGAGGGAACTCGTATTACTCGCAAAGAAAGACGAAAAAGAGAGAATATAAATTACGTGGAAATGTCTGGAATGAGGAGAAAACAAGATGGAAGGGCAGAGATGGTTATTGTAGGAATTCTAAAATGGCCGAAAGATTACGGAAATATAAAATAGATCGAAAATATGTCCGTCTGGGGCCGTTTTGATGTGAATTAGAATGGCAAATACGTGACTAAAATGTAAAGTGAAGAGGAAAAAGCTTCAAGATAGAATTATAGAATTCACATTATGGTTGAAATCAAATTGAAAAACCATTTCTCTCCAATAACCAAAATAAGATTAGGAAAACCAGTCGCGCATTTCGGCTACGGGATAGACGATGGCGATGAAATGATAGTAGATTCTTAAAAAATAACCTACTATCGATGATTCATCGATAGTAGATTATTTTGGTAGCCGAAAAGCGTATATGGTTTTCAAATTTTTTCCGTAAATACTGGGGAAAACTATTTAGTTTATCAACAAGAAAAACCTTAGATTTTCGTTTCTATAAAAAAATACGGATTAAACTACGAGATGCTATATACGATCCAATAGTAAAGAGGTGAAAACATAAAATTAGATGGGCTTCGGGACGATATACCTGGTCATGCATTTGAACGTTTTAGTAGTAAAGTAATCTGCGTTGAACTTCTCTGTTAAAAAAACAACAGTTAATCAATCGACCGCATTGATTAACTGATAAATTAGGTATCTACAAGGCCCCCAAATATTTTAAAACTGGAGTTGTAGTGATTGTGTCTATGAATTAACAAGTATCTGATTGTTACTGTAGTAGAATATGGTAACTGGAAGGCAATAATTAGATGAGAAACTTCTAATCATCCTTTTCAACTGAAGAGGAAAGCTCAACTCAAACAATGAAAGCTAAAATTTTAATTGCCTTTCTAAAAAATTATTTCGCCTGCTTCAATGTACTGAAAAACCTTCATATCGCTGAGTTTTTATCTGTGTGATAATTTTTGGGTTTTACATGAAATGACTAAAATAAGCATTTAATGCTGAATTTTGTAGGTCGATCAAAAGTTATAAGATATATATTCGAAGCAATAGCATTAAATAACCAAAAGAAAAAATAAAATAAAAATACTCATGTGGTTGTTTTTACTCCTACACATACATGCTTGTTAGTTTTTTAAAAAACTTCGTAAATATTTTAAGCGTGTTCTATTCTATAAGCGCGCTTATGTTTTCGCTCTGTCTGTCCGTGTCTAAGGTTATAACGAAATCCAAGTTTAAAATTTTAAATAAGCCTCTATAAATAAAAAGTGCGTTTTCATATTGCGTCAGCAAATGAAGCTTCAATTTTTAAATAAAATAAATATCAGCTCTAATGTCACTGAAAATTCATAGAACAGATAAGACGAAGACGGAATGTCGTCATTATCTATATATATAAAATTGAATGTCTGTCCATCTGTCTGTTCCTTATACATTCCCATGCCCTTTGAGTTATCGGGACCAAACTTTGCAAATTGACTTCATATGACTCTACGAGTAACATAGGGTGTCCGGAAACCCCGACAACCACCCCACACAGACAGACAGAAATATTTTCTTTTTTTATTTTCTCCATTTGAGTAACATAGGGACGAGTGCAGCTTATTTTTCATTTGAATTTTAAAATTACTTAGAAACATAGTATGAACTTGAGACTTGAATGGTTCTACGAAGAAAAGAACAAAGTTTATTTTTATTGAAGATAGAATCCTGATCGAATAAGCATAAAAATGCATTTAGAATCAATAAAATACGTGATTTTATTAGTTTTATTACAATACCCATTATAAGCTACCATGACAACTCCCATTGTCGCCGAAATTGAGAGTTCAATGCATTTATATGGGAAAATTTTTAACGTAATATCGTTTGTCAATTTCTGTGTACGATTTTAATTTGTTTATATGGAAACCAAATATTTGTTGTTTTTAATTGAATTACCTTCTAATCTAACATATAAAGGAGAATGTTCGTAAGTTTGTTCGCTTTGAATGCTTTTAATACGAGATAGGGAGGGAGAGAGATGGATGGTAACGGATGGGGGAGATGGAGAAAGGGAATTAGAGGGAAGGGGTGGAGAGAGGGAGGGGGAGGGTGGAAGATGGAGGGGGAGGGAGGGAGAGGAAGAGAGAGGGAGTGATGGGAGGGAGGGGGAGAAGGGAAGGAGAGGGTGGAAGGGAGGGGAGGGAGTTTATACGTTATTTTCGTAAGATTTTCTTCCTTCATTCATCTAAATAGGAAAATGCGGAGCGGTTTTCTTCATTTTTGCTTTATTCGACGGGTATAACTGTCTTATTCTTGCGATGCTTACATTTTATACGGTCGAAGTTTTAGATAAACTAAATCCGTTGAAATTCAACGGGCACCCCAGCTAGTTTTTCATAAATTTGATTATAATGGATTTACTCGTGAAACTCAAGCGAGTTTTATCATCAGAGATGAGAATTTTTAAGTTGAACTTAACAAAAATTTCGAAATATCCAACTCACATACTTTAATAAAACGAATAAATAATTTAAACTTTAAGGTTTTAAATTGATTACCTAGAAAGCTGTCGAAAATCTCATTTAGATTATGAGAAGCCAAAGAAGATTTTTATTCTGATTATAGATACGTTAATAGTGCCACTTACTATTAATAACTAACAACTTGAGTTTGAAGGAAATCCATTATTTGAAGAAAAAATTTAAATTTTGTTTAATTATTTCTTTTCTTTCTTTAATTCTACTTGAAAAAAGGAGGAAGGAAACAACCGAAGGAAATAAAAGTCTCATTAGCTTTCAGGCATGAAAATGTGTTGAAAGCATAGTAAAACAACGGGAAAAGTCTATAAGTCAGCTTTAAGGAGCACAGCTAAGTTGTAAAGAATGACATCACAGAAAGCCTTTAAAATATAAAGGCAGGGAAATGTTATAATGAACAGAAAAGAGAGTGTCTTATTCTAGACAAAAGATCTTAAGCTAGCAGGAAGCGAGGAATCTTTTCAGAGAAGAAAAACAAGTTTTATTTTCCTACACGGTATTTGTATGCGGAGAAGGTAAAGAATGCCAATTATTCTTCTACTGTTACTTTAAAATATCCGAGCGACTAAAAAACTTTTTATTAAAGAGATCAAATCACTCGAGTGGTTTTATTAAATATTGTTGATTCCATCAATAACTTATGGCAACTTCCTGCTCGCGGTACGGACACGGTCCCCGAGAGCGTTTTATCCGGTTCGCGAAGTTGTGATGAAAAAGAGATTTAATACACAAATTAATATTTGACCAATTCAATTTACCGTAACAAAACCTCTACAAACCAAATTAAAACTTGATTTTACTTTACATCGGCCAGCGAACTGTGATACTTAAAATTATAATACGGCCTGAACTAAAATGTATTTCTTAGAAATCTGTCAAGTGAATATTTGTAAATACTGCAAGAATACTGAAATGTATTAAATCAGCACTTTTAAAAAATCTGCATTTAATAAGTAATTCCCATTTATAACACAATGCACCTCTGGAGTACAGGAAACTGTTATTCCCATTGCGTCTCAAATTAAAAAGAACTTAACCCGCTACGCCACATTTTTGTAACGAATAGAAGAGTACATGGAAGGGTGGGGGCGATCTTCGCTCTTAGTGGAAAGGGAGAATGTGAATACAGAATATGTGAGAACTAAGAAAGCCATGTTACATTGAATGTGGCGGTACGTGGCCTTTAATGCGGCCCGGGGATTTAGTACAGTGCCTTCATCTGGCTCGTGCACCGATTTGAGTATTATACCCTAGCTTTATACGACACCTCAGGATATCTATCCCTAGGATACATCCAATTCAAATTCTAATACAGACCCCAGAAGAATTTGCTACTCCAATGAGAGCCGCCCAAGGAACCAATATCACCAATGTAGAAAACTCTGCCCAACCCTGACTTAAACGTTCATAAATTACCCACAAATTTATCTTAAATTTTCATAAGGAACGATAGGTTAAATGACACTAGGATAGACAAATATTTCATTCTTATTTGAATTGAATAGATGGTATTAATTCTCACATAACGCGGCAAGGAGCTAAAATCAGATTATCTGCCCTAAAGAATAGCACGAAAAAGAATATTATTCGTGCCAATTACCTGAGATATACTAATTAATAAAATGATTTCCATATCTACGCTTCAAATATGAATAAAATAAACGCACACTTTTGAAAACATATAACAGATTGAATTGTGCCGACATTTAAGACGGGGGTAAAAAATTTAATGAAACGCATTAATCAGAGAATAGAAAGGAGAAATTTGAAACAATTTCTGCGCCCTAACGAATGACCGGGAGGGAAAAGACATGTAACTCGAACGGCGGAGCGAAAACATGCGAGGATGAATGAAGAGCGTCAGAATGGGCGTGAGAGAGAAAGGAATGTGATAGAGGAGGAATAAAAGGGAAACGGAAGTGAGTAATGAAGATGGAGCGAAAGAGGAAGGTAGGAAAAGTCGCAGCCAGGACGGATCTGATTTGATTTGATCCTTTCTTTTTTTTAGATATAGGCCAACTTGGGCCTCTCTTCCCCTTAATATCTCGGGTCGTGTATAAAGGTGTATCATTTATCATACAATAAAACGTACATATGAGAGTGATTTATAGAAAAATAAAAGGAACGATTCGATTTTTTTAAGTTTCCGACGCGAAGTGAAATAAACCGAGGCGCTGAAAAAGAAAATAGCAACCACACAGAGGAGGAAGAAGAAAAAACTCTCGGTCAAAGATGGAAATTAAATTACAAATTTAGTTTTAACAGAATTACTCGAAAAGGAATTAAACAGAGAGGAAAAAATAAAACTAAAATAAAAAGTTTTGAGGGAGCCGGAAACGGATGAAAGAAATGAAAAGTGGCGGAAAGAGAAACATTTAGATTGAATTAAAAAAGCGTATTTCAAGCGAGGAAGGGAACGAGAGATTTTTTAAAAAACCGCTATTGACAAAACGAAAACGCGAGGGTAAAAAAAGTTGTCTGGTCCGCCTACACAGTTCTTAGTTATACATGACGTGCGTTACGTCAAATACAGCGGGAAAGGGAGGAAGTCGGGAGAAAACAAATGAAAAGGAATCGCGCAACAGTTATGCGATGTTAAAGAAGGAATTTGCAACTTCATAGAGGGAAGACGGAAGCGAGAGAAATAATCGGAGCAACATATTGCACAAACATATTAATATCACCGGTAATGTTAATATATGTATTATATTTACACGGGTAACATTTTATCTCATAGTTTGACTAGTAGCAAAAGTGTTAATATTTTTAGAATGAGGAAATATTTTTCAGTAGTTGAGCGTAAAACTCGATACATACCATAATGTCGGTGGAAGCTATATATAGTTTTTTTTATTAGACTTGGGGTATAATTTATGACATCAAGCTCTCTCAATAACGGGAAGAATTTTGAGTACATCGTCATTTTTTTAAAATCGATATTAAAGAACCACCGTCCATCGTTGCGTGAAATGGTTCCTTTCAACAAGACTTCCATTTCGGGCGATATAATACGTAAACACGAGATTCATTCAAATGCTGTAAAAGCGTTTATCCCATAGAGCCGCGCACAGACGAAATACTTCATAAATATCACTTTTTTGGACTCAGGGTTATCTAAAACGTGAATATTCATCAAAATCTCGAAGCCGAATCTTTCCGGTTACAATATTTTCTCTATATACATACTTCTTAAATGAGGAAGTAAAAGTAAAGAAATCGTCCAGAAAGATATTTTAAAATTTCAGGAAAACACCATGTAAAATAGAATATTCTTCTTAGAGACTTTAGGCCGCGATTGTAATAATAGGAGAAACAGGATGAGGTGGAACTGAGCGAGGAATACGGGTCAAAAATGGATTGGCAAATAAAATATTAAATGTCCCAGGCTGTGGCATTACTTGGCGAGAGAAAAGATTTAGATTTCATGTTAAAAAACCTTCGGAACATTTCCCACGAGACCTTTGTCTATGGCAAAAGTCTCGTTTAAAAAAAATTACTTCAATGGAAATAAATTTCGCATTCAAAAATCTTTCTCCTCATTATTACATAGGTTTTTAGGTGGAGAAAAAAATGTCGAGATGAGGGAACTGAAAGTCGCATTGTCATACAGTGACTTGGATGTGCACATCGTACTCCGCTCTTACCGTAAGTGATATTGCGATCACTTTGATTGTGCATCATCTAAAACTCATAAGCCTCTTTACCTAAATTCTTTCTTTCGTGCAATGAACACTAGAGGTTGTCGGAAGATATAAAATGTGAAATTTAAATCAGTCGTGAACAATTTGGATAATATTCCAGGTTTTTTTTAAATATTCCACGTGCAACTGATAAGCAGGTTATTTAGTTGGCAATTAAAAACTTAAACGGATAATGTGATAAAAACAACTTTTCGAAACGCTTACAGGATTTATCTGAAAATTATTGCTCTGTACATATTGCTGGTAGCTATAAATTTTGTCAAACCGTTCATTAATCTTCTTGTTGCACATACAGGTTATAAAAAAACTGTAACCGAAATGCGCATCTGCTTTTTCATAATCTTGTAGTGGCTATTAGAGATACCTGAGAAATTACTTTTTAGGTGCTCATTCATAAAGAATAAATTAGTCAATCGTGGAAAAAAATAATCGAATGAGTAAAATATTTCAGACCAATTTCTTTTATCTCACAAAATATAATTTTCTAATCTTCGAGTTTTTTAAACAATTCCTACCACGGTATGTATTTTAAACGCTCATGTTAAGTTGTCCGTTCCGTTTATCTTAATACTAATGATAAACTTACAGGGTGAAATGTCAATCACAGCTCAGAAGATGTGTTCACCCAGCACGAAGCATAAGGCACATAAATTTGCATTCCAGCCTCAACGATTGCCTAGAACTCAACCGTTAGACTGGGAAGGTGGGCCACGAGAAGGTTTAAGTATAGGTATTGATCCAAATGTTTTAAAGACTCACTATATAACAAGAAAGAGAAAGTTTGGGGCGCCCAATTTCCTTATTGCGGCACTGATTGGGCTGCAGGAAATTTCTTGAAGTTCAGGTAGGCCGTGCTATTAAAAATGTTAAGAAACACAGTCCTGGAATACGTTAACAGTCAGCTAGCTACGACTACGCAGACGCAGGGACCCACCAGATAAGAGGACCAATTGGAAACCCAAAAGTTACTAATTATTATCTCCGCCTGTGTATAAGTACACAAAATAATATTTTATACTTAAGGCATAATAAAATATACTACTTGTTTCCTTTTGAAAATGAAATGTTATTTATTAATTACTCTTCGTTTATTGCGCAAAAGAGTCGCCCATCATTTTAATCTTGCACTGGTGTCCACGTTGCTGTACGTCAGGGTAAATCGGTATATTAAATACAATTATAGTCTGTTCACTATCTAAAGTCTCTTGGCCTTGAAAACGCCACTTATCAGCGGCCAATAGGAGACGGTTCGTTTGGGAAGGTAGTGGAGGGAACTCAATGTTACTCTTGATTTCGAAGCGTTCACATTGGTCTGGGTTGCCATTTCTACCGCCGTTTCCTTGCTGTTGCTGTTCGTGATTGGAAATCTGTCCTCCCGCGCGAAAGTTGTGAGAGGCGATGGAAGGGGAAACGTTCGTGATTGGCTACTTGCTCCATGAAGGCCAAGAGACTTTAGATAGTGATCAGACTATAAATGAAAGAGCATTCGTCAAAAGGTCTCAAACTTTGATGTGTAAAAACGTTTTATTATCTCACTTTAAGATTTCCCTTAAATTAACTATTCTGAATTAAGTCACCCGACGCGTTTTTTCAAGCTTCTCGGTCGTAATTATTGAAACGGGCAAAAATAAAAACAAACAGCGACACATAGGACTTGATTTCAAACGTCGTAAGAGACATAAACTTCTGTATAAAATACAATAACCAAATGGAAATATGTTCGTGTATATATCGTAAAACGATATTCCTCCAGAGATTATTTAAATGAGTCGTTAAAAAACAAATCTCGTCGTTTTTAGGGCCTGAACGCGACACTATTAATAAATAAGACGTGGACGATATTTTTTTTGCTAAACCCACCGGTCACTTCAATTTTCCCATCTCTTTAGCAGCCAACATTCGGAGGAAAAGAACCACCATATCGAGTGTTTCAATTGGTTTTATTTATTTTTAGAGCTTGGTAAATCTCTTAATTGCAAAGATTTGCTATTCATATTCCATTCAAACTATTCTTTCGGCTTATTAGCATTATTTTCACCTTCGGATAGACAAGAGTAGCAAAAAACAGCTGTACCAAAGTTGTCGACCGCGTGGACATATCTACGAAACATAACAGGTATTCGTAGACATATGTCAAGCGTTTATTATTTCCACTTCTACGCCAACAATAACTCAAAATGATCGTTTCAATTTGCATGATGATTTATAGCGACTACTCAACGCAAATTTTTAAAGTTGGTTTTGAGCCTATTTAAACATGTCTGATTTTATTTAACGTAGTCTACTCACGCAAACCCAATTTATTACAGTCGGTTACTTTAAAAATTATTGGCCATTGAGAAAAATATTTTTGTGGTGATTAGTTTGCGTGAGCACATTTATGGACATAGTTTGCATGCTATTCTGTAAGCCGACAAGAGAAGCTTAACGTGGAAAAATTGATAAATCACAAATTCACGAGAATAATTTATATGGATTAATCATTTAAAAGGAAAAAAAATTATTGGGACAGATTTCTTACATATATAACATTAGGTATTTATGCGTATAATACCTCCATTATAAATAAAATTCAAATATTCCGAAACTCAAGTTAGGTCGTAGACCATTAAAAACGCAATGAAGAAATTTCCCAATATTAAGGCGAAGGGAATCAATTCAAGTACTCATTAAGACTCGTGGAGGTGTCGAATACCCGAAAATGTTTCTCGTGCGATAGTAATCGCAATAAGCCCCTTATAAAGGGTTATAAGGATGGTTCAAAAATTACGTTAGATTACGCAAGCAGACTTCAGCGAATTTCAAAGAACGTCAAAATTAACGACAAGGAAATATTCATGTTTTAGTTTCCCTTGCTACTTCGATGAATAAGAAAAGGAACTACGAAACAAACAGGATAATTATAATACTGATTTTTATACACTAACCGACTACGGCAAACTCTCGCCATTTACGTTCCTGTGGCATCCGCTAATACCGATACCAAAGGCTTCTGGGATAAGGTGGATTATATCCCGTCACATATACAACACTGTATTTATTTCAGAATAAATTATATTAAATGCATGATCGTTCTCAAAGAATTTTACAAAATATATCACGTTCTGAAACATAGGCATCCATCTTCATGAGGTTTAACGAACTGAACGTACTAGCGCCAATGAAGGATATTTCTTCTTCTGCTAGTAAATTCAAGAATATGCTCTTAAGTATGTACCAAACGATGTATGTTTGGTTTGTAATAACAAATTAAGAAAATTAGTTGAATAACTCGATAAAAAAATACTTAAGAGGACTGAAATCCCCGGAGATTAAAAATGGCTGAGGTATACAGCGTTAAAGAGAGAGAGAGAGACAACCAGAAATAGGATTTTAGTAATATAGATAAAAATATAAATAATATAAATATTGCGTTCGATTTAGTATTTGCAATAAATTCATATCTTCGGTCATTTAGAGTAAGTTTTAATCTTATTTTCGATCTTTAAGCCACTATTTAAGTGCATATGCTTGGAAATTTCCGAGGACTACAATATCCATAACCATGGAATCCCATTATTATTGAAAGTTAAAAGTAAATTTCAAAGCAGGCGCAACGGATTAAATTGATTTTTGTAGTCTACCTTTTATATCTATACGATTTACCGAGACATTAACTTAATTACAAAAAACTACCAAAAAAAAGGATTAAAGTGATTTTAAAAATTTATTTCATATCACAATGCAATTCTAGTAACAATTAGCATTCGCTAAACCTGCCTAAACTTATTGTTAGATGAAGATTATACGTCAACTTTAGAATGAACAAAAAAAACAAAACCTAAAAGTTTCATTTGGATATTACCGAAATATATCACATTCATAGTGTCGAAAAATCCTCGCGTTAAGCTTTTAATTGTGCAATTAAAAAGCAGATTTTCGAAAAAGGTGCTCTCTAGAGAATAATTTAAGCGAAGACATTGGTTAATTTTACTATATGTAATTTACTTCAAATATGGAAAGTTCCGTGTTATAAATACGTAAATGCTTTTAAATGGGGACATTAAGCCAACGAATGAATAACCGGGTGCTATTAACTTTTCAATTCGAAAATAAAGTTGAAAAACTAATTCGTTTAATAAAAAAGTTTTTGAATATCTCATAAAAACTGCTAATCAGGCAGGAGTATCTATAAATATCCATTAAAATTTGTTAATCCTACTTTACCTCCTCTATGCTCTTGATTTCTCTGTAGTCAACTTCTTCTCCCTTTCCTCCTGGCATAAAGGTTCCGAAGAGGACGACATTCTCCCGATGTCCGAACACAGACTTCCGGTCGCAGGCTTCGAAATCTTGGCAAAGACGGTCACGTAAAAGGGAATCGAACCACTCTCGGTCTCGATCCGAGACGAGTCTGTCTCCAAACACGCGGTGACACTCGTGATACCACAGCCTATACACCACGCTATTCTCCTGAAAGAAAATCCATGGGTTTATAAATAGCCTTCACAGCAATTAAAGCCGTTGGATAAACTAATGCTATGCCTGGGATGAAATCTAATGTGTGTTCTTGTTCATAAAAGATGCCTCTCCAATGAATACTTCTTTTAGAATCTATTATACAATCGATGAATCTCCTCTGATGACGGCAGCTTCGTATCCTCATTTCGCACCTGGGTTTTCCTGACCTTTTTTTTGCTACTGGAAAGAAATTTTTTTAAATTTGGATTTCAGTAATGTAAAGGGCTCAACAATTCTCTCATGAACTCGGTCTTTTTGCCAAACTGAAAAATAACCTTCGTTATTTTGATCCCTGAACGCAATTCGATACAGTATGCATTAAAACAATAGATAGCGAAAGTTTGGCTTTAAAATATGTGAAAATGTTTCGGAAAAACGAAATAATAAGTTCACCTTATGACCTTATGCTAGTAATGCAATCGATATTCAGGATTGTTTTAATAGCCAAAAAATTATTATTATACAATAAAAGGGGACTTCTGCTAAAAAGCAGCCAACCTCAGATGTGATTTATCTATCGTTGATTTTGAAACAGAATCAACTTAATATCGGACGTTGATGGATCGCTATTGATGACGCCTGCTTTGTATTCCAAATGTACACAAAGTTTTCCTAATAATATTTCAGCCATCTTGATTATCACATGAATGCGCGTGATTATATAAAATAAAAATATCCCACGATGAGAGGTGGAAGAAATTTGACGAACCTCAACAAGTTAAGCGTGCAAAAACAAACATGAAAGCTCGTTGTTTTTAATGGGCTGAAGTTTTTGTTAAAATAGCTGGAATGATAAATAATCGCACACATTATGGTAAGGGTAGTTGAGATTTAAAACAAAAAATACAGCGATGCGTTATTTCATGGCCAATTTTTAGGTTGTAAATTATACCATTTATGGCGGCGCTTTTCTTGTTGTGGACAATTGTAATTAATTTTATGGTAAATTTTCATCGCGTCAACAACAACTTTGTGAAATACGCCGCTCCATAATTCTCATGTTTACTGAATCGTTGATGAATTGAAGGTAAAAAAATTACGTATAAAACATTCGACGCTGTCAAATTAAACGTTTTTCTGGATTTATATGAGAATAATGAAAACGATAATCCTTTCCTAAAAGTATATGTAAAACTCATCTTTAAAGAGACTAAAATGAAAGATAAACAACGTTTCCGAAAACGATTGTTTCCATTTTTATATTTCTCACGTCCAACATATAATAAAATCAAAAGAAAAGATAATTCTAAAATCTATCTTCTTCCTTTTGGTGAGAGAAATAAAGAGTAAAACTTAATTTTTGTAATATATTTTTAAAAATTTGCCTTGCAACGTTTAAACTTCTAAAGAGAAGTGCATATAAACCTTTATATTTTTAAGCGAGCTCAGGTTATGCAGGAGCTGACGAGGTAGTATTATTGCGAGTGTGATAAAGAGCATAAGCGAAAAGGTTGCCCGCACAGAGCACACAGAATTTGCAAAAGTGTTACTCGCGATGTATTACAAGAAATAAATTCAGTTTCATAATGTAAACAAAGTATCCGATAATTATTAAAATTCACGCAGCGAACTCCGAATTGCTAAATTTCAAGTAAATTTTGAATGGGAAACATGGAAATAGGTGGGAAAATTCTCATACAGCCGGGAATCGAGCACGGGTTTTCCACTTTCCGGTCGGATATTCTACCACTGAACTGATACCAGCATAGTCAGCCCGGTCCCAACCCAAGAAAATATTCCCGTTCTGAAACATGAGAAACTGTTTGCTACGGTATTTCAGTGGCAGAATATCCACCCGGAAAGTGGTAAGACCCGGGTTCGATTCCCGGTCATAGCATATTTTTTCACCTGTTTCCACATTCCCCATCATTACAGCTTAAGCCATTCGCATAAGGATCTTCGGATCATCCATTCCATCAATTTACATTTTAAATGTTACGTTAGTAGCCACTTAAAATTACAGACAGCGGTATGTGACCATTGCTAGCCAAAATGAAATTCACTTGGAAAACGTTAAGTTAGACACTTAAGACCATTTAGCCTTACTGTTACAAAATCTTTTTTTCCGGGCATAGAGCGAGACACATCATCCCTTTCATAAAATGCCTTCACGAGATTAAATGTGTTCTTCGAAAGAGATTGATACTTATTCCTGTCCGGTCTTGATAATATATAACCTTCTCTTGCGAATTATTTAGCTGTAGTTAACATATGTTTCGAGGCATTAAAAGGTTCTTTGATTTTCATATAGGACCACTTAATGGGAAGCAGTCAAAATTTCACTTTTCTTATCCCTATCATCAGTTTCACTAAACGACCGTTTTAAATTGTCTAATATTGTACTTTCATAATCTTCATTAGTTTCGCTTGACTCTGACAACGCATGGGCATTAAAGAATATACGTTTTACACTTTTCTCTATTTTCCTCATTTTCTCTTTAGCAAACTTCCGTTGATTTAGCTTCATTTTTACTATGGGAGTTTCACCAATATGTGGCAAGGTTTCGTTTAAGTGTGAATAGGATATCTCTTGAATTATCACAATATCGGCCTCACTATTACTTCCATGTTGAGCAACAGTAGAGCTTCCTTGCTGTACATTTTCTTCGTTTGTGCTACTACTTGAAGACACGCTCGGTGACGACGGTGTTACTCGTTCCACTACTTCCATCTTCTTCGGCAACAATCGCAAATTCGCATATCCTTCTGGTATTCAGTCTGCAGTCAACACTTTTGCAGCATTGTAGGTGATACTTTCCTTAACTGCACTACTGAGATGTCCCTATGAGAGCGTCGTAGCAGTATCGCGTTGCGAGTGGCGCAGCGCGCTGAATTTTCTATTATTTTATTGTTTCCATTATCATCCCAATTATCTGAAAACGGTTTCCTGCAGCAGAAAGTGTATAGAAACTCGTAGTGTGTATCAAATATCGGTCAATTTCTGGGAAGAGGGCCAAAGTTCAGGTTAAACATTTAAATGAAAATTTCTTAACTTTTTTCAACCAAAGGTAGTCTTTTTTAGGCGCGTTTCGCTGCCAACGTGAGCGCCTATTATCGTCGGTCTGTCCGTCCGTCCGCATCTTCGTTCTCGGCTTCTTGAACGGATTTTCATGAAATTTGATATTAAGGACTTTCAATCAAATATAATAAGAAAATCGCAAAAATGAATCACGTACGCCAATCAGGGGTACCACTTTACTGGTGACAAAAAATTAAATTTTCGTCATATCTCGTAAAGTATTGCTCATATCAAAATATTTTTCAAATAAAAGTTGTAGAACTGGTAAATTAGAGTATTTCCTTTCCTATATATTTTTATCGTAGGAGTAGCCGTTATCGAGAAAATCAAACAAGAAAGTCTTATATCGATTTGAACTTAGAACATTTCTTGCATGGTTACTTCATTGTTGCTAACATAAACAATCTCCAAAACAAACGTTTAATTTCCTTACGTGTGCATGTAATATTATTAAATAGGAAGAAAATGGATTATTTATGATGAAGAAAAGAACTAAAACGCTAATCCCCTTACGTACAGGTATATAATTGCTTTCTAATACTCCACTGCACGAAACGCGCCCATTTGTGATACGTTTTACACTTTCCTAATCTGTTTGTATATCAGTGTAAATTATACTTCATTCGCTTTAAAACGCGTGGTCACTGAGCTTTCCGTCCTGTTTCGTTCAAAAGTTATGATCTTTCAAAGAGTCGCGTGTACGCCGATTTTCACGAAACTGTTCAAACTTTAAAAATAATTAATTCGAAAACCAAAAATAGTGGGATGATGTAATTTCACAGATTTTTGTTTCTCGACGGTATTAACAAGTAGGTATGCAAAATTTTAGAATTTTAAAAAATGACGAGGTCAATTCTCACCTCTTCGCGTCCGAAATGCCGTGGAATGGCCCCTACATAGGTTCGCATCCTTCTCTACGAGGAAAGAACGCGTAAAATTCTTAACCACAAAAAAAAAAAAAAAAACCCAACCCACCTCTTAATGCGCCGAATCGATATTTTCCCTCGCGCAAGCCAAAAGTAAACCTCGAACGAATATAAACACTCACCCAAAAACTTCCATCGACTTCTCACAATGAACCATCAACTTGAAGCGGTTAAAAGAGCTACGTCGCCTCATTTCTCGTTGTCGTCCCCAGCTCCCTGTTCCCTTTTTCCCTGCGGTCTCCTCCTTTGTATTCTCCCCCATGGGGCCAATTTATATCGCTCCCCAATTCCACCTTTTGAGCCACCTCCTGATAATAATGGACATACTTTCGGTATAACGGCCCCCAAATAACAGAAACGGGGGAACAGAAATGGATATCTGCCCGGATACAATAAGGCAGGGGGCGTCTCGTTTTATACCAGTAAAGGGAGATAGAATCGTTGAACGGGGCCAGAAGTTTGCATCCAGATAAAAGGAAATGGAAGTGAACGAAGACTGTTATGTGTCACCCCTCATGAGAAATAGATCAAAGGTGCTAATGTATCGCAACAAGCTTTCCTAAATATATAATATTATCTAACAATAAGACGACCAATTTTTCGAAGATTTTTTCGAACTAAAATAAAATAATTGAAAAAAGGTTTTTTAAAAAATGACTTTAATATTACGCACCAAAAAGGAAAAAATAGATTTTTATTTATTTATCGATCGCGAGTTCGGCTGGTAAGGAGAAACAGAATTTACAACAATTTCGGTGGAATAAATTTTTTCTTGCTCAACAACGTTGATTTACTAAACTTTATTTAGAAATTTTGTAAAAGTTATATGGCGCTTTACGAGTTTTATTATCTTGCGCCATATAACTTTTACAAAATTTCTAAATAAAGTTTAGTAAATCAACGTTGTTGAGCAAGAAAAAATTTATTCCACCGAAATTGTTGTAAATTTTGTACCTCCTTACCAGCCGAACTCACGATCGATAAATAAATAAAAATTTCTTTTTTCCTTTTCAGTGCATAATATAAAAGTTATATTTTAAAAAACCTTTTTTAATTAATTAATTTTTCTTTTTAGTCTCAAGCAATGAAATGTCACATTCTTCCATGGTTTCTATAGGTAAGGGTGAAGTAAAAATAAAAGTTATTGATAGCAACATAATGGAAATAACAAGAAGCCGAAACACGACAAATTGATCATAAATCCATAAAGTGTAATACTCAAACAATCTGTGAAAGAATATTTTGTAAATAATATTTCAAGTTATATTTTCTGAAAAATCTACCTAATTACAATTTGACGTGAAATTTGGCAATTTTCCAAGTCGTTGCAAGTTCTTTTAAGACTTTTAAATTACAAATTTTATCTCTAACTAATTGTTGATGTAACTAAAAATGTTAACATTCACCATTCAAGCCCTCTAAACCAGTATGACGTAGCATAATTAAAAGTATAAGTTAAAAGCTCTATAACAACCCGAAACAAACGAAGGCTTGTATCACCCTAGCAAGATTGGTAACGGGAACGGTCCAAATATAAATATAAATTTCCCTGAAATATCTTCTCTAAAATTAATGAACGCTAAATAAAAAAATATCGAGTAACCGATATAACACGGTACGTAATACTTAACCAAAATGTTCAATATATAATTTTAGACGCAAATGTGAACCATTTTAACTCCTATGATGATGCCAGTGTCTAATTGTAAGACCAGCAAACAAATGGGGAATCTCACAAAGGATTCCTTTCTTTGGAGGCTTATTGATGTTAATCCTCTACTCAAAGAGCAGATGTTTTTCTCTTATAGCCATACGGCACAACGGATGCGGGCGTCAAAGCATGCTTAGGAACATAAAATACAACTGATTTTAACTGCAGATAAAACAAAAGCTAACGTTTCACCATTCCATGAAAACTTTTTACAGAGATTACACAAAAGAGAATGCATTAATATTAGAAAAGAATAATTTTAATTGGATGAAATTTTATACTCGCTTTTTATGCCACAGGTTTGAAATGAAATTCAACCCATAACGATCCATTACAACTCAATTCAACGTGGTAATTCTTAGCAAGATGGACTGAATGCTTCATTTTTAATTTATTTTTCATTGGGTAAATTTCATCAAAAGCTTGCGAATAAATGTCCACATAAAATTAGACCAAATATGTGATGCATCAAATATGTAATATTGAAACAAAATGCCGAATATATTATTACACAACACCATTAACATACCCTGTTTAGACTCGTTCCATGCTCCTCTGTTAGCATATATTAATAGTTTTCTGGAGCTCCATCTCTTTCTTTGCCAGAGATGGGATGGCCATCTGTGTGTTATAATAGCCAAATGCTGCGTACACTCCTGTTCGTGTCATTCAATGGTCTTCCTCCGATTATAGTAATCAAAACTGAGGAGAGAACCCAACCTTGTATTAATCCTATTCCTAGACAAATTTCATATTGGTTCTCTATCATTGCAGCCCAGTTTAGTATCCTTCAATATATTAACCATTTTAATCCAATACATCGAAGCGCCACCTCTAGTTGGCGAAATACGCAAAAAGAAGTTCCTGGTTTTATTCCATTTTTCTTCCTGACATAATTCTTACAATTCTGGTTTCGCCTCTGACCCATCTGCACTTTCAAACATCAAATATCTTCTGGCATTTCTTCAGAGCCTTTTACCTTGTCTCTTAATAAGGATTATTGTTGTCTTTTTAGTATATGTGTGACGGTAGTCTCTTAGTAGTTTTTGAACGTATTACACAGGATACCATGGCTTTAAGGATTTCTGGTGGCATTTCATCATATCCTATGGACTCCCCTTTCCTATTTATTATTTTATTACTTCGAATTCCATCTAGCGCGATCTTAGACTGTCTCCTTCCACATTCTCGCCTCTTTTTCTATTTATATTTAATAGCCCAGCATTATGGTTATATAACTTAAGTAAATCGTTATGCTATTTCGCAAATTTTAATCCTACTGTTGTGGATTTAAACTTAAATATTTTAAACTTTATTTACAGAAGAAGAATATCATATTTGTTTTTAATCCCTTAAACAAACAACATTCCATGAAAACGTCTCTATTTTATAGGAAACATAGGCTAATTCTAAACAATTGCTACGTATTCCTTTAAATGGTATAAAATTTAAAAATTGCTTAATATACGACTAGGGTACCAGATTTGTAGCATCGAAGAGCTTAGAATTTGTATAAAACTTTGCTGAGTGAGATAAAAAGTAAAAATATTCGCATACCGGAAAAAATACGCACTATTTTTCTGTTTCTCTCCACTTTCATGCTTCAATTACAAATATACATACATATTTATATATACACAAACCTATAGGGAAAAGAAATTTTCCTCCAAATTAACAAGCGCTGCAGCCAATGGAGTTGACGGATCTCTTATTACCAGCGTCTTCGTCCTTATTTTACCTGTCACTTTTCAACAAAAACTCTAGAAATACCCTCTTTCGCACCTTATATCTTCCCCCTTCCTCCCTTCCCCCACGGGATATCCGTCCGAATAAATTTGGCCACAGGTAAACTTGGAAGGTTTTCGCTCACTTTTTTATTATTTCGAGATATAGAATGGTGTCCTGAGCTATGAAATCTGAATGGAACAGTGGCTTTTACTTTCCCAATATGATAGCTATCTGAGTGGGACGTTATCGCATAGATAAAGATGTATACATATAGCGGTATAGCTCTATGCTGTTATGACGGGATTCCCATTACATTTCCGTATGCATGAAAAATATTTCCAATCAAGATTAGATAGCTTAGTGAACATAACTCAATAAAACTGTCAACGATAAATTTAACTTATTTTAATTTAAAATGACTACTAAAATTTCTTTTAAAACTACCAAGGTGAAATAATATGACTACAGATATATACACAAAGGCAAGCGTGCAACCAGGGAAGGGGGCTGATGAGCTTAGCCCCCCCCCCCCCCCCCCCCCCCTTCCAAACGCTAAATTTTCTGACTGAAGAGCCTTAAAGTCTCAGAGTTTGTGCTAATCATATATTTGTATGTAGATATCCAGGAAGAGACTGTGCTGTAGATGAGAGGGCTCCAAATTGTCCAAATGTGTGGTGGAATATTTTTTGTTAGTATTGAGCCCACCCCCTTCAAGAGAAAATCATGGGTACGCGCCTACATACAGACATCGCAAAACCTATTCCTTCAAAGCTAAATCAACAACAGAGGCGTACCAAAAAATATAGGCCTCCCGGCATAAAACAACGGGCTCTCACAATCAAATAACGGTAAACACGGTTCAGGGGGGCATGAGGGTCCCTTTCTTTCGGCCTCCTCCCGCATTGCGCGGGATGCTTCGTTACGCACCTGACAAACACAATAATAGGCTTAATAGCTACAATTAAAGTTTGCGATCATGGTCGTCCGCTAGGGGGGGGAAGGGGGGGAAGGGGGGGAAGGGGTAGTTTTGTACAAGACGCCATCGTGACAAGATGATTTCTGTCTAGTATTCAGCCATTTACCCCATTGGAAGACATGAGGATATAAAATAAGAAATATTAAGGTATTTGTTTAACCATTTAAACGACCGTTACGTGTTTACACAAAATCTGGCATTATAATCTGTGCGCCCGTATAGGAGCTTGCCTATCCCCTTGCCACTCCCTGGAAAAGTTCCAAAGGACGCCCTTGTTTGCGATCTATAAAATACTGGCCATGTAAAAAAAATCGGTACAACATACATTGTACAAACTTTCTCGTATACTAATGCGTCGTTTAGTTATCGTTAGAAAATGAAAATAGTATGAGCCGGTTTTTTAGAAAAACCAATTTTTGTTCAAGTTGCCTAAGAATAAACTAGCCTTATATTCATTATTTCAGAGATATGAAATATGTAGTATTATTGCAGACGTATACTCAAGTAACTGTACGAAATTTTATCAAAATCGTATCAGTCGGTTTTTAGAAAATCCAATTTTTGTTAAAGTTGCCCAAGAATAAACTAGCCTTATATTCATTCACTAAGAAAAATGAAATATGTAGTATTATTGCAGACGTATACTCAAGTAACTGTACGAAATTTGATCAAAATCGTTAGAGCCGTTTTTGAGAAAATCAAATTGTTGTTAAAAATGCGTAGAATAAACTTCCCTTAATTACTGAGCAATGTCAACCATTTATTCATAGGCTCTGCTCTGTACAATAAAATCCCTAAGTACGAGATTTCATTCATTTTCGCTATACCATTTAGGCCCTAGAGCCAACAACAGACAGGCAGACGGTATTGTGAAAAACACTTTTTCGGACTCAGCAACACCTAAAACGTATATTTTCGTCAAAATCTCGAGGTCGAATTTTTTCGCGATTACAATACTTTCTCAATATACTTCGTATATGAGAAAGTAAATATACAAGCAATTTAAATTAAATTATTAACGATAATTAAATCAGTAAAGGGGAGGTGAATTAACAGAGCTTTAAAATTACCGAAAAAAATTGAAATTCATAAGAATTTCAAACACGCTTGGCAACAACAGAAATTCCAATTTTAAAATTCGTGAAATGAATTATATATGGAAATTAAGCAACTAAAAACTCGTGTGTTGACGAAGAAGAATATTCCGAGCAGAAATTAAAACAGCACCATTCGAAAGCCAATTTAAATCATGCTACGCTCGAATTTGACGACACAAAATTTACGAACCATCGCAGGTTCACGCTGCCTTTCATACCAAAATTTAAACAAAAAATACAGGAATTTAAAATGTACGCAAGTAATGTGAGGCAAGGAAGTGAGAGTAAAAGCAGTAGGCGTGTTAAAATAAACGACCGTCCTTGCGATGTCAACAGCAGTGTTGTGAAAATAATAGCGCTCTGCTCAACTTGTTTTTTATTCCTGACGAGGAAAGATGAAAGTAAAACACTTAGTAATAATTTCACTTTTTCAAAAATCATTGCACCACGTTCTAGGCTTTAGAGCAATGAAACTTAGGTCCTAATTAAGTGTTTATAAAAAGTCGTTTTATTTTCCTTTGTTCTTCCTTGTTTAAAGAAATAAGCGGCTCACAAATGGATAATAGGTGATAAAGGGGAACAAAATTTCATGCAAATTAAAACCATTCTGCGCTTTAATTGGGTTTGTGGCTATGTGCCTGCTACAAAATTTATTAACGGTAACGATTATTTTATCTCCGGCGATCATTTTTCAGTTACTATTCATATTAATCAAAAGCGGCGCAGTCAATATTGACAAAGTGTCTCTCCAATGGCGTTTTTATGGCAACTGGAGACTTCTTATGGCTAGCGGAGAAATACAATCTGTTGATTTAATTTCGGTTAAACGGTGAGCTCCAAAAACATCAATCGGACGCAATCGATTGAATGTATTTGTAATGTTATAACAGCATAATATAATGGATCCAAACCATTGTGTATTTTTATTTTCATTTCTTTAAAACGACATAATTATTAGGATTAACAAGAACCAACAAATTATTATTATTCTTTTTTCATACATCAATTCATGTCTATGCTATATTAACTCCATTTGCCTTTCTAGTGACACTTGCGTGCTAATTCCTCATAACAAAATAGGGATTACGGTACGAACATTATCTAAAAAAATAAAACGATCAAACAATAACATAAAAAAAATTCTTTCGGCCATAAAATGTGTTCAACAGCTGATAATGCTGCGAGATAATGGCAAAGTTATGGAAATTATCCCTCCATCCCCTAGGACATTTTTACTAAAGAAACTTAAGAGACCAGGAGCAAATATTTTTCATATCCTACCTCTCAAACTTGATTATTTTATATATCAGAAGAATTGAAAATGCATTAGGGATGGGGATAAAAATATCCTTTCGTGACAAAGCGTGCCTTTTGGGAACGTGAAATGGGAGCGGTGAGTTGAACAAACTGAAACTGAAGGTTTTGGAAAATATCCAGGAGCATTAATCATCCTTTCAAGAACTAAATATGGAAAAAAACGCGATGGAAAGGCGCTGAATAATTTAGTTTATATAAATCGATCCTCAAAAAGAAAGACGGAGCACTATATTAATATACAGACCAGTGCCGGCGTGATATCTTTTGGGGACCCTCTCCTAATTTTTTGCAAGAAAATATTAAACCACGCCGTCAGGTAGCACTTTACCTAGAATGATGTATAATAGAAGCGGCTGCTATCTGTTCTGTACATACTTTTTATATGAAAACCTTTTTAATTCTGCAAGACAAAATTTTTGCCTCAGGCGGCGAGTTTTTCAAAATTACAGTAAGGTTATTGCTTTCTATGAATATTACAAGACATAACGATAAAAATTTTTTTAAATTTCCTAGACTGGACTCCGACGAAAAGATTATAAAAATAAAAAAATCTTATGTGTCCAGCATGACTTTCTCCATACAGAGTAGGTAATGAGTGTGATTGCTCTCGATATCAGCGTCCCCACGAATAATTATCGTAAATTACACTTCTAAATAATTTTTAAACACCGAATAATTTTTAACCTGAAAAATACTTTAAATCACTTGTCACGTTGAAAAAACAATGAATAAAGAAAATTGTTTGCTGTTGCTATGAATAAAAAACTCGATGCGCAATTAAAATTACCCTTGGTAGCGTACGCATCGCTATCAACAATTACAAAATTTAACCACAGCGTAAGATATAATGAGAATGTAACGAAAGCTGAGTAACGCGCAATTTATTAGCTGCAGTGATAAATAACCTCTTTCACTGAAAATTGTCGAAGAATTCCTCCGAAACATAATTAAGTAATTGAAGTTGCTGAAATTTCTCTTACCTCTCGAATAGAGCTGCTAGGTTGTGTTGCGATCTCGACACTACTTTTAAAACTGATGAAATACGAAATGGGACAAATTTTTGAGTGAGACAAAGTGTTCGGAAACATAATCATTGCCGAATCATCCAAAACATTCCTTTGATTCGAACAGATATAATGTCAACAGACGAATGATTATAATTCACGAAATATACTTAACAGGAAGTTACCGTATTACTTACACAAAGTAGCAACCAAAGATGAATAACATGCCATTTTTACTCATACGGAAGAAAGGCTTCATATAGAAGTGAACGAGTGAACAAAGTAGAAAAGTTTTGCTATTTACTAAAAGTATCACTTGTTTAAAGCTGCTAAATAACACAGTCCAACAAATGAAAAGTTTTTTCTTGTTTCCTTTGCTAAAATAGGTGTTTCTTATAGACATTTTTGTGCTGAATACTAATCTGTTTTTAAAAGTTTTGTATCACGTATACTTTTTGAGAAATGAACATAGTTGTGTTTACGATAAGAAAAGTGAAATATGCCTTCTCTTACCTAAAATATTTTGGCTGATGACTTCGTCTCGTAGGATGACTGTGGAATTTCTCGGATGAGACACCAACAATAATCAGCTAACATGGAAGAACTCCACTTTCCTTTACATCGTCGTTCCATGGCGGAAATATCTCGGTGGAACCTTTCTCCATGTTCGTCACTGACCTCGCCCAAATTGGCAGGAAAAAAATGCAGATGGGAATCCAGAAAATGTAATTTAAAGGGACATATTACAACCTAAATTATGATATGCCTGTAGCATTGCTGCCACAATATTTTCGTAATTTGAAGACTTCACTTTTCCTAAAAAATTTTCTGTAACCTGCTTAAATCCAGTCCAGGCAGCACGTTCCTTCTGGTTTAAAGATTCTTCAAATTTTGTGTCTGAAAGTAGTTGCCTAATTTGAGGGCCAACAAAAATGCCTTCTTTCAGTTTGGACTCGCTCATCTTCGGAAATTTACTATGGAAGTACTGAAAACCTGGACCGTCACGATTCATTGCCTTCACGAAGTTTTTCATAAGCCCAAGCTTTATGTGTAATGGTGGCAAGTATATTTTTTCTTGGTTCACCAATGGTTTATTTTTAATATTTTTTTCTCGTGGCGTTAAACATCCACGATCAGGTCACTGCTTAACCACGTAATGATCCTTTTTCGCTCTACTATCCCATTCACAGAGAAAACAACAGTATTTTGTATATCCACTTTGTAATCCAAGAAAAATTCCTATTACCTTAAGGTCACCACATATATTCCATTTATAGTTATCATAATTAATTTTTTCTAAGAGGAACTTCATATCTTTATAAGTTTCTTTCATATTGACTGAATGTGCTAGTGGGATGGATGGCTTAGTGTTACCATTGTGAAGAAGTCCAGCTTTCAAACTTATTTTTGATGAGTCAATGAAAAGTCGCCATTCTTCTGGTTTATGATCTTGTCCCAGGCATTTCATTAATCCATTTACATCGTTCCAGAAAGTTAGTTCGCCGCATTCTGAGAAAAGGTTAATTTGGTCTTTTCGGCGGTTCCGAAAAGCAGTTACTTTGGTTTCCTTTTCAAGAAGATTCCATCCTTGAAGACGGGAGGCTAAAAGCTCAGCCTGAATTTTTGATAGATTGAGATCTCTGACAAGGTCGTTTAACTCTGATTGAGTAACTAAATGGGGGCTTTTTGAATCATCAACTTCAAAATCTGTATCATAACTATTTTTTGCTACAAACATCGGCTCTTCATCTCTGCTCTCCAAATCTGAATTTGTTGGTAAGCCAACAGAATGTGGAACTGGTCGAATAGCTGATGCGAGATTAGGCACAATTTCACCACCATCACGGAGTAATTACAACTACTCTCATTTCTGGAAATCTATACGTGATACAAAAATTTTTAAAGTAGATTCGGATTCAGCCTAAAAAAGCTCAGAATCACCTAAGATTTTTAAGGGAACAAAAATTGTGTTTAACAGTGTTATTTTTACGCGTCTGACATGGAAATATTTTCCGATTAAAAAAGCAAAGAAACAGTCGCGAACGCGACATCGCTCTTTTAATCAAAGTAAGATATATCGGTGTAAGATTATGATTCTACTAGAGAGATTTACCTTATTTTATTCTACGTAATAATAATGAAATATTTTCGATGTCAGAATATTAACCTTTATTATATTTCATAGAATTGTCGTTATCGAACTCAATGATGCAGTTTATATAATTATCCTGGCAATAAATATCGTCTATACCTATTACAACATTTCTTTGAGGAATAAAAATCTACTTTTGTTTTCAATGTGCAAAAATAATTTTAATACTTAAAAGAATATTTGATGAAGAATAATTCACTGGACAACAGAAAAACACTTATTGTTGATTATTTGTTGAAAAGTTATTGCATTTGATGCATCACAATGCGTGAGCTGAGAAAACTCTATGGATAGATTGCATCGCAGCCTAGCGGTGGTTATAGCGGCGACGAATCTAACCGTGGACTCTTCGAGCCATGCGCATCTTGGTGCTTCAAATGCTAATAACTTTTTAACAAATAATCGTAATTCAATTCTTGAAAAAGTGACTCAAAGTAGGGAAAATAAACTTCAAATTTACGCTTACCAAAATTTTTTATGATTTATTTTCAGAGAGTTATGTCATTTTCAATTTCAAAAATTTTTGTTTTTTCCCGTTTTTTCACAAAAATGTCAGTTTTATGCTTGTGGCTTCTACAGTAATTTATTTTTGAACTGATACATTTTTTTATTCATAGTAGCAACCTTTTGGAGTAATAAGCTGTAAATCAGATTGCATTATCATTTTTTGTTGCCATCTGAGAATTTTCGAGAAAAAATAGATTTTTGCAATTTAAAAAAAATGGAGGGTGATAGAAAAAAACGGATTGCAGATTTGTTTTCAGCATGCTGAAATCATAAAGAATCACCCTTCAAAGTTCAGGAAACAAAAATGCTGTCGAACAGTGTAATCAGTTTTTTTTAAAGAATTAAAATACGAGACATTTGGTTGTCCCGATAATTTGATTTAAAGAGGTAGAATTCACAGTTGCCAAAAATGATAACACTTGTTTCAATTCAGAGTTGTAGTAAATTATAAAAATATCTATTTAAAAATGAATTTTGGCAAACGCCAATTAACTGACTTGGTAGAGGGGTGGATAGAGTGTTTAGCTTCAGGTTCGAATCCTACCGAGGGCATGGTCGTGTGTGTTCGTCCTTGTTATTGTTGTCACGATATTCAGTGTAACTGGCCCTGTGTCGTCTCCGAATTCTTACAAACAAATAAGTATATATGTAGGTTACCCTTTCAAGCAAGCCGAAATGTATACAAGAGTATATTTTACGCAACGCGTATAATTAAGACATTATTTCCCTTTGTTTTCGTAAACTTCGTTGAATGGAAGGTTTTTACATTTTTATCACGCACTACTGTTTAGATAGCAAGTAATGATCGACGAAGACTCCATTACTCATTATTGTATAAGAACATAATTCCAGATAAATGGAAATTTTAAAAAATGTCTACACCATAGTCACTGAGAAGATGCTACAAATATATTCGAATTGTTTCAAAATGCGTTAAAACTATTTGAATCTGAATAAACATTATAATAAATACATCCCTCGATGTAAAAAATAAGATAGGACTAATAAAATTTAGTTCCGTTGAAAGAATTGAGCAAAGAGCTCTTCAAAAACTCCTAAAGCGAATATCCGTCCGCAGCGAATTGTATATAGGAGCGAAGATAAACTAAGCCGCTTTTTATCAAAATTCGTTTTAAAAGTTTCACGTGGCATATTTCAGGTCGAGTTAAAAGTGAAGAGTGCTTATGTACAAGTTTATAAAAGCGAGAGTCAGGCTGCAAGGAAAGCAATAGATCTTTTCCTTAAAAACACACTAGCGCAAAAGGGAGTTTTTCTTAAACCGAAAAAGTTCCTCCATGAATATTTTATATGAGGAAAGACTTTTGACGTCTCTTCCGCATTCAAGTAAATAGATCACTAGATCACTCCCCTTTATATCCAGAACATAAAAAAAGTGTATTCCCTATATTCGATATTTCCCACCCGGCTATCCAAAGATGACGTACGGAATCTTTAGATTCTTCCTGAAATATTGGGTGAACAAATATTCCAGACAGCAAAATCTTACGAGATTTTTGTTTGTGTTTTCAAGAGGTTTATTCAACGTTATTTCAAAGAACCAATAAATAACATAAAACGCTTGTTTTTGAGAAAACTAAAGGTAGAACAAACATATTTTTAATTGCTAGGAAGCATATTATGTTAATGAGTACACTTCGAACATATTTAAGATTAGTATTAATATAAGTCATCAAACATGTACCGACAAAAATCCTGTAATGGAAGAAAACATGATACTCGGCAATATTACTAAAGTAATAGATATCTTTGAAAGCTTATTAGGATTTATACGAAAATTTAATGGACCCGGAAGTTTAGAGAATGAACCGTATTTTTAGAAAAAAAATAAGTTACGAGGAAAATTCATTAACAGAAATAACCACACACGTTTGTAGGAATACTTGGAATATATTTGAGAATGAACTAACGACAGATAATAAAGAAAATGTTGTGAGAAATACTACTAATAGTATAAAGTTAAAAGCTTGAGAAAATTACGTTAATACAAGATTATAAAACGAATTTTTTCTTTTTTTCAATCAAGAAGTTTTGGTCGTCTTATAAATGCGAACAAAGAAACAAATAGATATAAAATAGTGACTATGATTATGGCTAGTCTAGCATGGTTTAAATCAGATTTATCTTTGCCGGACAGATATCCTACCATCGAGCTATCGTAGCAGACTAATTCTCCCGTTTCAGAACATATAAATTGAATTACCTTAAATCGTTCAGGCATAGGGAACCTTTACATTTTGGGACGATTCAAATCTCCAATCAAGGGTGAATATTACTTAGAACAGACGACCGAGAATTCCAGTTATTTTCATTGAAAATATGGATAAAAAGGTATTTCCCAATAAGTATCTATAAAAGGTCCAATAAATATCCTAGAGACGGTGGTAACCGTTTAATGTCGTAAATCTAATCAGCATATGTCAGGGGAGCGCTTTCATGTCATCGATCAAAAATCACTTCCCCTCCAAATCTTACCTCGAAAACGATAACACTCACTCAGAATTCAAATAAGAACCTAGTCCCCGGTATATAAAGTAGGTATTTTATATTTGAACTCCTTGGAATTCCGAATTTCTGGAATTCGCGGTATTGGTATCCGAGGAAATATCAAAAAGTAATATTTGCAAGTACTGGGAAAAACGAGATTTAGATATAACTATAACCAACGAAAGCATGAAGAATATGTAATCCATTCAAAGTCGCAACTGATAACGTAATAAATTTTCTTTTGCGAAATACTATTTTACTTGATTCCTAAAAATAACTGCAGTAGTGTACAGGGAAAATACATACAAGTATAACAATTTCCGTTACATACAGTATGAATTTAAAAAATCGGTAAAACATACATTGTACAAACTTTCTCATATATTAATGCGTCGTTTAGTTATCTTTAGAAAATGAAAATCGTATCAGCCGGTTTTTAGAAAATCCAACTATTGTTACAGTTGCCCAAGAATAAACTAGCCTTATATTCATTCTTTCAGAAATATGAAACATCTAGTATTATTGCAGACGTATACTCAAGTAACTGTACGAAATTTGATCAAAATCGTTAGAGCCGTTTTTGAGAAAATCAAATTGGTTTTTCAAATGCGTAGAATAAACTTCCCTTAATTACTGAGCAATGTCAGCCATTTCTTCATAGCCTCTTCTCTGTATAGTAAAATACCTAAGTACGAGATTTCATACATTTTCGCTCTACCGTTTAGGCCAGGGGTCGGCAACCTTTTTCCTAAGAAGAGCCACTTTTTCAAATTATGTATAACACGCAACATAAGAAGAGCCGCAGTCATTGACGGATCTACGGGAGGCCGTCTCCCCTTAACCTTGCCGTTTTAATTTTTCCTATTATCATTGTAAAATAAACGTTTATTCTGCGTAATGCGTACATACCTTTTAAGTTTTCTGCAATTTCCATTAAATAATTTACGAAGCCTATTTCTTTTTTTGAGATTTTATGAGGGATGTTTGCTTTCGGGAGCCGCACTAAAGTCCTTAAAGATTGCGAAAACCACTTTTTCGGATTCGGATACACCTAAAACGTATATTTCCGTCAAAATCTCGAGGTCGAATTTTTTTCGCGATTACAATACTTTCTCAATATACTTCGTATATGAGAAAGTAAAAAGGAAGAAGAACCAGGAAATCTTATATAATAAAATTGAATGTCTGTCCATCCGTGTGTTCCTTATACATTCCCACGCCCTTTGAGCTATAGGGACCAAACTTTGCAAATTGACTTCATATGACTCTACGAGTAACATAGGGTACCTGGGATTTCCAAAATCGACCCGGGTTCGATTCCAGGAGACAATTTTATTTTCCCATAAGTTTACACGGGATTTTCGATTTTTCAAAGTGCAAGGTTTTTTTCCTTCATTCGTTAAAATACGTAAATATGGACCAATTTTCTTCATTTTTGCTGTATTCGACGGCTAAAACTCTATACTATCTTATTCTTGCGATCTTACAATTTAATAATTAAAACCTTTATATTATACATCTGTAATGCTTACTAACGAACATTTATAATACTCTCCATAGAAGTCACTCGACATCAGTCTGTGGTTGTGAATAAAACGTCTAATCTATACAAGTTTTTCTAGGACGCCAACATTTCCCCAGAAAGTGACAAATGCTTCTTTGGTTCGTAAATGACACACATACCGCACAGCTATATATGGGGCATTTGTTGTAATTAGAAGGTAAGTATGCTTTATTAAAGTTTCGATCCATTTTGAATGTTCTTACAAGTTAAAATTCTTAAGATTTATGGATTACAGTGTAAAGGCGACTTTCTCTTGGTCACTAGGTTACGTGTTTGGCATAACCCGGGCATCGCCGGGTACTTTCAGCTAGTGTATAAATAAAACCGGAAGATATCACTGAATTGAACATATAGGATAGGAAGAAACATCAAGGGGATTTGTAAATAATATCGAAATTCTTTCCACCCCACAGTGTTTGGAAATACGTTCAGTTCCTGTTTACATTTTGCAGGCTTAAAAATGGTGTGTCATTATATCAAACTATCAATTTTTGAAAAACACAGGACGGCGGAAGTGTTGGGGATTAGCCATTAGCCATACATTGCCATTTAGTTCTCTCTTTAAAAATTAATGTATCAGAAACTTGTAGTTCACTCTGCTTACTTGTATACCCAGTTTATACCGAACTTATATGCTTGAGTATGTTTCAAAATGGATAGTCAGCTTGAATTTGAATAAGTGCTTCAGAAATTCAATTACCATCAAAAGTTGCAGTTGAAAAAATCCACTTCTCAGTGCATGAGACGTGTATTAAAGAAATGAATAGTTTTTATAAGTTCATTCTATTCGACACTTAGAACAATGAAAGGCACCCTCTTGCTAACTAGCATCGATCATTTATAAAGGTGGTTCAATAAATTTTATTATAGAACTTGGAGGTGGGTAAGACAGAAACATGCATTTAGCAAACAATAATAAATTGATGTGTCCAACACATGACTTTTTCCATATATAAGTTGTCAACTAAATCAAATAAATACGGCGATGGGAACAGTTCAACTTACATGATTCAGCGCTTGCGATTCAATTGTTTTCACTACCACGCGCGCGAGCTGCCCATTAACTGTCAATTTCGAAGAAAATTTAATATTTCTTGAAATATTCCCCATGAAAATTTAGTTCAAACAAGAGTTGTAGAAAAAAATAATATCTACAACTTTTATATGTATGCTAACAAAAATTCAGTTTTAAGCGAAATATTTAAGAAAAACTAAAATTTTACAGGAGTAAACTGCTACTTCCGGCCGACCGATTATTCTCAGAAGCTTTTCAAATCTTAAGAATATAGATCATGCTGATCTGATGAATAGTTTTTGAGTTGGCGCGCCCATAAAATTTCTGTCACAAACATACGGACATACAGACAGACATCATCGAGAAAACGGTCAAAACGTGTTCAGCAGGCCTCAAAACGTGTATTTCCGTTGAAATCTGGATTTCGAATTTTTCATGAAAACAATACTTTCCCTATACAACGTATGGAGAAAGTAAAAAAGTCACCTGGCCACGAGATGGCGGTAATTATTCCAACTAGCGGATGATGGGTTCTAAATCTAACAAGAATAACCTAGACACAACCGTAGTAATATAAACGTTTTACGTGTGACAGAACCTGAGATGAAAACCAGAGTTACAACTTGCTTATAAACGAAATTAAAATACCCTAGCAGCCCGTTGCAGCTACGCTTGCAAATAATCAAAATATATCTTCTTTGTTCCCTATTCATTTGACGTGTTTCCCTATTTCTTTGTCTTTCTTGTACTATCCGCGCTTCATCTTCATGGGCAATCCTGTGTGCCTCCGCATCCTCTCTCTTTACTGCGTTCTACGCTCCTCATATTCAAGGGCAATCCTATGAGCTTCTATCTCTTAATCTACAACACTCTTCGTTTGATGTCTCCTCTTCTTTTCTCTGGCAGTTGTAGCTGGGCTAATAGTTCTCCTTTTCAGTGGTCTACCCCTTGGCATTTTTTAATTTTCTGCGATTTTACAGCAATATATTAGAGCAATTACGTGATCACGGTGTCACAGAGTTACTCAATGCTAGTTTAATAACGCGATATATTCAAAGGGGAAAAACTTTAAAATCTACCTTACATTAGTTCAAATGATTTTATCGTTGCACCCTTATAGACGAACTCACAAACAGTCGCTTTCCTTCAAGTGTCTATCAACGACTGCTTTTAACGTCTTACAGGACCTACTGTAAAGGCGACGTCAATGCAACCGTTTATTTGTATTATCAATGAAGAGAAGATAACCGTGTAACTTTCACTGTTTTTAAAAAATAACGTTCGTCCCTATTCTCATTTAATTTTAAATTAATGAGTGAGCCTATTTGCCTTAATAAGCATTACAGATGTGTAATGTGATGGTTCTACTTACTAAAAGGTAATATTCCAGCATTCAAACGATGAAATGAAGATTCAACTGCTTTGATTAAACCGTTAGAAACGCTTCCCATACGCAGTCAACAGAATAATTATCCATAAGTATTTACGTTGCTTTGCTTCATTAATTTCGATGGTCAAACAACAGTTCGAAGCGAATAACGCTTTTATTTCGTCTATTTGAAGGTTTAATTGGCATTAAATGAATCGGAGGCAACAATGAGTCTCATTGGCAACGCCCGGAATGTGTACGAAAAATCCGAAAATTTTTGAAAAAGAATGCGTATTTCTGAAAACTTCGACCGTGTAACATGTAAACATTGCAAGAATAAGACATTATAGAGTTTTACCCGTCAAATAAAACAAAAATAAAGAAAATCGCTCCATATTTACGTATTTTGACGAAGAAAGAATAAACCTTGCACTCTGAAAAATCGAAAATCCAGTGTAAACTTACGGGAAAATATAATTGTCTCCTGAATTCGAACCCGGGAAAATGAAAACATTTTTCTAGGGAACTCCTAGTTTGTAGAAACAAAACGTCGTTTACCGCATATCCCTATGACGAACGACTTTTGAGATACAGGAGGGGGTAGACGGACAGACGAACACTTGAGAATTATTATATATAGATTGTTATAACTCACCTTCATTTCTAATGGATCCGCCATGAGGATTCCTTGAAAAACCTTTGAAAGATCTCGAAGGTTGAACGTGTAATGCGTTTTCGCTGGAGTGGGCAAAAGTTCTTGGAGTACGGTTGAGTAGACCGCGATTGTGGCTGCGACGGTAGGTTTCAGAAGCCGGTAGTCATCGGAAAGTTTCTCATCCTCTGTTGTTAGCGGTATGCGGGAAAGCCATGACCTCAGTACGGTTCCAAATATGACAGACTGCCGAATAAAATTATCGGACACAAGTTACAGGATTATAGCTATTCATCCAACAAATCAATAAATTGGACGGAAAAAAAATTTACGAGAATGCCTCAATTTTGAAGGAAAATTCCTCTAACGTTTCATAAAATCACAAACCATTAAAATGGAACGAGATGTTTCTTTTGTGTGTTTATACATATAAAATATGTTTCTCGATTACTGTGTTTCACTTGATAATTCACTACAAACGTTCAAAAATACTAAAAGTAACTTGAAATTTTTCCAATTTAAAAAGATAATATTGACGAGGTGACAAATCGTTTTGCAATGGAACAAAAAACACGTAAGATTATATGTAATTAATATCTTTTTGTTGCTTCTACATAAATATGCACAATGAGAGGCATGCACTGGCAAATAAGTACATTTACATGTATTGATTCGTTTTCAAGCGTGAATAATAAGAAAAAATCCGAGCCTTAATGTCCCTGTTGGACGCATGCCAAATCGTAGAGAAAGCAGACTGGAGAGTTTAAGAGCGAAGAGTATAAAGCGACGTGGAAAGCGAAAGGACCAAAAAGATAAAGGAAACGAAAGGGCGACAATATAAGAAATGAATGCACTAGGTCACAGCGATGGCGAACCTATGGCACGCAAGACGATTTTGGTTGGCACGCCAACGAAAGACGAAAACCGTACAAAGCATTTATCGTACTGATTTAACGCCGCAAAAACATTGGTTTTATTTAGTCAACTGTTGTGAACGTTAGTTTTACGGTTACAATATTATTTATTGATCTCGAATTTAATTTAATTGGCACTCCAAAAACAATCAAGGACTTTTTGTGGCACGCGAGGGGGAAAAGATTCGACAATTTCGGTAATGTTGGCACTCGGACTATAGAAGGTTCGCCATCACAGCACTAGGAGAATGTGTTAGGGAAACACATGGGTAAAAAATAAATGGACAAAGGAAGTGAAGTGAAGTGAAAAAATAACTGATGAAGCAGACAGTTAATGGGGTATATTTATTTTAGAGGGATGAGCCAACCGAACTCATAAGCGGATGTTTTGAATAAACAGCTACAAAGCATAAAAGTATAGATGTGATTAATACATGGATGTGTATAAAGAACGGACATAAACAACAAAGGAGATCAAATGCATTAAATAAATCTCGATTTATTAACATGCTATTACGTGTAGTATTTCATCATTATCTTATAAATATACTAGCGATAGTTTACCCGGCGTTGCCCGGGATCCAGAACAGTGTAAAAATGAGCTCATTAAAAACACGAAAATCTATATTAATTTATTTTTATTATTTTACAGTAATTAATTTTTGAAACATCTATAATTTTTATTCGTATAGAGCTTCAGAATATTGCTCGTTTTTTTTTATTTGGGGCCAAAATTAATTTATGGAGAGAGTTTAAAAAACGACAGCCAGAAATTTTTATTCTTTTAAGCGTTCTTTCGTCCAAGTCCCAATATCGTACGATGATTCTAAGTAATTTTAAAATGCAAATGAAAAATATGATGCACTCGTTCCCAATGCGAAGTTTCAGTTCTTTATTTTTATGACCGTTTATTTAATTTTTTTGACCCCCCCCCCCCCCCCCCTTCCAAGTCAAAAATGAAAAAAATTAAGCCCGTGGTGCACACCCTTAGGTTTCCCTAAGTACACATGCCAAGTTTCAGCTTGATAGGTTTTTTGGTTTTGGACTTAACAGCGTTAACACACAAACACACAAACAAACTAACACATATTTTCTTTTATTTATATGATAAATCAAAATGTACAACTTTATCACCGTAAATGCAGCTACGAAGAGAAAAGAACTACATATGTAACTTTCAATATTAAAAGATTACGTACTTCCCTATTCTCATCTAATTTTTAATTTTTACGTTAGCCTATTTGCGTTAGTACCTAAGCATTACAGATGTATAATATAATAGTTTTACTTACAAAATGGTAAGAGTCCAGCATGAAATTAATGATGATATGCCTTGATTAAACCGATTAAACGCTTCCCGAACGCAGTCAACAGTATAATTATCCTTAAATATTTATGTTGCTATGCGTCATTAATTTCGATGCTTAGACAAAAGTTCGAAGTAAACAACGCTTTTCTTTCGTCAGTTTGAATGTATAATTGGCACTCATTGAATCGGAGACAATGAGAGTCTCATTGGCAACGCCCGGAATGAGTACGAAGAATCCGGAAATTTCGAAAAAGGATGCGTATTTCTGAAAACTTCGACCGTGTAACATGTAAACATTGCAAGAATAAGATATTATATAGTTTTAGGCGTCGAATAAAGCAAAAATAAAGAAAATCGGTCCATATTTACGTATTTTGATTAACGAAGGAAAAAAACCTTGCACTCCGAAAAATCGAAAATCCCGTGTAAACTTATGGGAAAATATAATTGTCTCCTGGCGCTGTTCCATGCAAAAATTTTTTAAAAAATAAGCCCGGGATGCACACCCTCAGGGTGCTCTTGGTATGTATGCCAAGTTTCAGCTTTATAGGTTTATTGGTTTTGGAGTTACGGCGTTAACACACACACGCATTCTGTTTCATTTAAATGATGATGATACAACCATTCATACATATGTGTGTGTGAGAGATCGTACGGGTGAGTGTGTGAGGAGGGCGTATACTATTATACTGGTATATGCATGCATATATGTGTGCAGGAACGTATATCCAAGCTCCATAATAAATATCCCATTGTTATGTTTTCAGCACATAAGTAAATGTTTACATATCGCGTGATACATGTCAGAATTTCCAATATTACACAGCCTTCATATCTCACTTAAAAAATGACTTCCGTTTCTGAGAGGCAAATAAAATTCATCCCCGTTATCATGCGTATCATCGATGCTATCCAAGCGTCTACTTTTAATAAACAAAAAAAAAATATTTGAACCGAAAGCAGCGCAATCTGAAAAAAAACCGTCCTCCTTTACAGCCTGTTTGCCGCGTAAGCATCGAGTTCTCCTGGGAGTTTATTGAGTAAATAAACGTAAATGACTGGTAGCTATCTCCCTTGCTTTCTCTCTTCGTATGTGTGAAAGAGAGACAGAGAAAAAAAAACAAACGCCTAACTTTCGACGGCGAGAAACGGATCGAGAACAGTGAAACGATACCAAGTTCGCTATAATTTCAGCAGCTTAGAAACTACGCTTGCGAAAATGGCGAGAGAGAGGGGAAAAGCGAGACCCGAGTAAAAAGAAGGTTAACGAGGAAGTTCGCACGGCTGCGAGCAAAAAAAATGTTTTTAAAGGGGAAGAAAGGAGAGAGAGAGAGAGGAGGAAGCAGCGGGGATACGGTTCACGAGTTTGGGTGCAAAGGCAGGCTAGCGGGCAAACCTCCCTCCTCCTACCTCCTCCTCCGCAACTCTTCTTGGGACAGGTGGTCGGGTCGTATTATAACTCAACAATTTCATTCCGAGCGAATCGCTTCGTTCTATTGGACGTATTCTACTTTTTCTTTCTCCCGCCCTCTTCCAAAAATGTGAGATGATTTTCTTTTCCTTTAGCATCCCCCTATACGCCCTCCAAAAAAAAAAGCGCGGAAGAGAAATTAGTTTTTCCCCTCTCATCCTCAAACATGGAAAAATATCCGGTGTGCGTTCTGGCGCAATTTAGGCGCGGATCCCGAGTTTATTTGCGCGCGACTTCCGTATTATCGCTCGAGCGTCCAAATGTTTTCTGATTTCGGAAATAATTAGGCGTTTTTTCCCCCGTCCGTTAATGAGGAATGCTGCTCAATTTAAGGTGGGCGTAGTTTATGCGTTTGATTAAGAGTTTTTTTCCTTGTTTTGTTAGCGGGAGGTAAAGAAAACTTTTAAGTATATATTTGCTACGTACAGAATAATTTTATGTGAATACCAGCTGAACCCACGCAATGTTTGCTCGTTTTCCTTCAATTAATTTATCAAAAATTAAGGAGTGTGTAAAAAAAAGTTTATCTCAATAATTCACATTTAACTATACTAATGTATTTTCCAGGTATTGGTAAGGTTCGCGGGTTCGAATCTCGCTGAGGGCACGGCGTATTGACAATTTATTATGCGAAGTCAGTCAGAAATCAGCATTTAAATTTCATATTAGAGAGGACATTAATGGTACGCCGTAATTGATTGCGAACTTTTCCATTTCCCATAAAATAACACTTAAAGATGGAATTCTCGATCTTCAGGCTTTCACTCTTTTTTAGATTAAAATAATAAAGTATTGACCTACAATCTTTTGTTAGGAAACATTTTGTATAAAACATTATAAAGTTTCTTATTCCGTTCATCATATTCCGCTTACAGTTCAAAATAGCTCAATTTAAACGTTTAATGCACGTAATACTGGAATTCAAGAGGAAAATAAAAGGGTACTTGAAATGGTAAGATCAGTTTATATACATGGGTCAAAAAAATTACGTATGTCCCTATTCTCATCTAATTTGAAATGTATGCGTGAGACTATTTGCTTTAATAAGCATTATAGATGTATAATATAATGGTTCTAATTATTAAAATATAAGATTCCAACATTCAAACGATGAAATGAAGATTCACATGCTTTGAATAACTCGTTAGAAACGCTTCCCATACTCAGTTAAGTGAATAATTATCCGTAAATATTTACGTTTCTATGTATACTAAACTTTGACGTATTCTTTTTAGTAAATAATATTATCGGACTATGCAGCCAAGTCGTACGATCATACAGTTCAATTCAATTTTTTCCTCTAGAGGTTTCTTTAAGTAAAGGGGCTCTGTACCTGACCGCTGTCCTGTTTAAACCCGTGAGATTGGTGGCAAAAACATAGCTCTGTTTAAGAGCTTGTGTGTTAAGTCTTCCGTCTCTTTTCCACCGCCATTCAAGAGAATAACCCATAAGGCAGCCAGAAATCTGCATTTTAAGTCATATTAGAGAGAATATTAATGCCATACAGTAATTGATCACGAACATTTATGTTGATAATTTTCTTTGTTTCTTATTATTGAATAATATGCCTTTTCTTTTTTTATATAACAATCAATGCAACCGCTTATTTACATTAGCTACGAAGAGAAGATAACCGTGTAACTTACAATATGTTTAAAAAATAACGTACGCCCCTACTCTCATCTAATTTTAAATTTATGCGTGAGCCTATTTGCGTTAATAAATATTACAGCTGTTTAATATAATAATTTTACTCACAAAAAGGAAAGATTCCAGCAATCAAATGATGAAATGAAGATTCAATTGCTTCGATTAAATCGTTAGAAACGTTTCCCATATGCAGTCAACAGAACACAACAGAATAATTATCCGTAAATAAATATCCGTAAAAATTCGAAAACAATTGTGTATTTCTGAAAATCTCGACCGTGTAACATGTAAACATCACAAGAATAAGATAGTATAGAATTTTAGCCGTCGAATAAAGCAAAAACGAAGAAAATCGGTCCATATTTACGTGTTTTAATGAATGAAGGAAAAAAACCTTGTACTCTGAAAAATCGAAAATCCCGTGTAAGCTTATGGGAACATATAATTGTCTCCTGGATTCGAACCCGGGACTTTATGAAAATGAGAATAGTTTTCTAGAGACCTCCTAGCTCGTAGAAACAAAACGCAGTTTACCGCATATCTCTACGACAAACGGCTTTCGAGATAGAGGGGGGGACGGACGGACGGACGGACACTTCCAAAATTATATATAGGATATGAAGACCTCAGAAAGAGTCGTGAAAAACAAATATGTAATTGTTTTATTCCTTTGACTATAAGGAAACTTCCATATTTCAGCGTCATTACCCATGACAATCCCCACTAAATGAGTCGGGTAAATAAATGAAATCTAAAAACGGTAATATTAATAAGTACGCCAAAAATCATTGATCAATTCTGTCTCCCTTTTAAAAAACCAATTACTCTAACAAAAGTTAAACTGAACCATGAAATAACATTTTACATAATATGCATAATTATACTTGAGGATACCAAAAGGAGTCTATAAAATAAGTTTAATTTTACTAAATAAAAATCTTTAATCCAAAAAGATAATTTTTACGAGTCATGTGAGATCCCTTACGTTACTGAAATACTGTCTTGTTTTATCTGGGTCATGTAATTCGAAAGGAATTTCTCAGAGGTCTCAGCTGCAATCGTATCCCCATAGTGACATTGGAATATATCCCCTCAGCCGAACCATATAATTCTCAGTAGTGTTATATTTGTGTTTCTGACAGAAAGTAGCTTACGTAATATTTCATTGACTGGAGCTGGTAACACGGAAGGCCAAACTTAAAGTGCTTCACAAATTTAAAATTGCCCTAGTTAAGCTGCAGAGGGTGTGATACTTTATAAATAACGTTTCTATTTATAATAATTTAAGGTCATATTCTTTCATTATAAAGTTCAATTTGTCTAATATATTTGATTCCTCAACTGCACAGATTTTATATCATAGTTAAAATTTCAAAATAAGAGAAATGTCAAAGATTAAGCTAATATTATAAGTTTAATATTTTAATATTAATCTTAATTCGATAGAGAATTATCGAGATCCTCTTATGGATCAAAATAAATTACGGAATACGTACTTAAATTTTAAAATTGAAAAATGAAGCAATTTTTACCATTTTCATAACCTTATTTATTTGATTATACTAAATTTTTCAATTTTTATACTTAAGTGCTTATTCTGAAATTAAACTCAATATCTAATATATATTAAGTTAAACAATTCTTGCCCTTAGCTCAAAATCAATAAAATATAACTCATTTTATAACCGAAAGAATACCATAACCTTCCAATTTTAATTCTTTTTTCGTCGGGGAGAGTGGTATGGGGACGTTTTTACCCGTTAACCTTTTTCTTGAATGACTCGGAAACTAAATTATAAATTTTTCGCGATGAAACCATTTTATAGAAAACTCGTTATCCTAAAAAATAAATTTGACAGGTAAATAGATTTCTTAAGGAGAAATTTAGAAAATAAATTATGTAAGTTTTTATAAAAAATGGAATGAATGAAAAATAATTTAAACGTATCAAATTAATTTCCAAAGCTTTTATTGGGAAATTTCGCATTTCTAATTCACCACAGTATGGCAATATAACCTAAATAAAACATCACGTCACTTCCATACATTTAAAATAAGGCTAAAATACCACACTCCTCGATGCCAACAAAAGAAAATTTTAAATTTGATATCCAATTAAGCTTAATCATTGCAGTCCGGACTAGATTAAAATAAGAAATGACTATTAAATCCATAAATAAATCCGATCAAAAAGATTAATTATCAATGTTACATGCCGTTTTTATCCCGAGAAATGTATTGATATATAATTTTTAAGAGGGACGCTTGTATTTAATTTAAACATTTACAAAATAATCTTATACAATAATATTCTATTCTTTGCAAATAATGCCTGGTCATCGTTTTATTAAGCTTGATAGTCTTTTTAAATTCCTTTTCATTTTTGCTACCGCGACGTACTTCCACTACATGCATTGGTCCCACTTTAATGAAAAAAACTCCAATAAAATATAAAAATTAAAGTGGAAGCCTCCAGCAGTGTATCGAATCTTTTAATTAAAAATTTCCAGGTAGTTAGTTGTCTGCTAACCAAATTCCACTCGAAGATGACGTAAATTATAGGTCAACTTCAATCTGATGCAGCACGCGTTTGGCATACTTACGGGAATGAATAGAATAAAGGAAATGAGTGCCCTAGGAAAAATGATTGACGTGACACTATACAAAGAACTACAAGTTAAAACCGTGTTCTGTCAAAACCCATACACATTAAAGTTGCCACTCACATTCTACGAATAGAAATATTTTAAACGATTAAGATCTCCGCGACTTAAAATTTACCCTAAAACGCGCTACCATAGCTAAAATACAAAAATCTGGAGTATTTTATCCTCCAAAAAAGTTTCTTTTTAAGTCTACACCTCTTTCATTCCAAGAGCAGTTTAGGAAGAAACCTAAAAGTAAGTTACCACATTTCATCAAATTTTGATATAATCTCCTTGGAACTTCCACAGTTTTTCCGTTCAGAATAAAAGAGCAATAAAATTATATAAAATTTTTCCTCCCTCACGCTCAAAAAACTTTCACAGCTTACTCTTTCTTTCATTCATCCACCACTTTCAATTATATCTTCTTTCGAAGACTAACTTCTTCGTAAACATTACATTAAATGTGAAGGCTCAAGACACGGTGTAAAGTTCCTGCATTGTTCTAACTGAAGTACACACCGTGTTCAACCGCCAAAATGGTATGGTGAATTCTATCATTACATATTTTTGAGGAAGAAGACTATGTTTGTTCCCCGCATAACTTTCCCGCCTTTAATATTGTGTGTTAGTACCATTGATCTGATATGCGAAAATATTAATGAGAAATAAATCTTACGTATCAGTTGTGTTAAGTATGATTACAACTTTTTGTATTCTTGTCCGTAAATCTATATTATCCTTAATACTAATACTAGAATTAGTCTAATTGTAAGCAAAGGAAATAAACCGTTTATGCAGAAACGACTTGAATCACAAATAAATTAAAGTAATACTGGGCATGAGAAGTGTACTTACGTTAATACTCTAGCAAAAAACAAAATTTACAGTAGCTTAACAATGAGTGAATATTATTTTATTTGCTTAGAAATATCAATGATATTAATGAAATTGCATAACTAATTCAAGTATAAAACATTCACAGATTTTTGATTTTTCCTTCCTCGCTCCTAATGACAACTTATTTAAGAGTTGTTATAAAAAAGGGAAGGTAAAAACAGAACTGGGGTCCTGACAGGTACCTACTTAAAGTCATGAGATTGAAAGGTTTAAAAGTTATGACGAAATTAATTACCAAGACTTACGACACAAGAAGAAACAATGATCCCTCTAAAGAAGGAGCCGAATGCAATGTATTGTAAATATTACATAACGATAAGCCTACTGTAACACATGCGGAAGATTATCAAAAGAATTCTTACTAAAAGACTACATAAAGACCGAAGAAATGCTATGGGAAGTTCAGTCTAGTTTCAGAATAGGACGAGGAACCAGAGATGAATTCAGAGAAAATGAAAATGAATGAAGGGAAGATTGCTGCGCATGTTTCGTCGACTAGCAGAAGGCACTTGATAGAGTAAATTTGGTAATGTCGATAAAGATATTAAAGGATATAGGTGTAGAGTGAAAAGACAGATTCCTGAACAGGAACTTATATAGGAATCAGGAGGTGGTCATTTTGGAGGAAGCTGATAGTAACGGAGTAAACATTGGTGGAGGAGTTGCATATAATTGGTGCTATTCACAGAACAGCACCAATCCGGAGTGCAAGGAGTGTATGGCACCCGATTGCCAACTAGTCCGGGGCGCCTTCCTATCAAGATATTTGTATCTTTGTTTTTGTCATTCATTCTTCGAAATGCTTTTAAGAGGATATAAAGCTGAGCAATTCGCTCGATTGGCTATTGAAAGCTAATATTAAACAAAGGTAGCTAAGTTTAACTGCTAACATCATCGATAAATTATTATTAAATTAGAGTCTGTCTATAATACGAGTATCTTTGCTAACATTTATGTAGGGGACAGCGGTGGTCATTTTTTTTAGGATTGACTAGTAGCCACTTTGGGGGAGGGAAGAGGGGCGCCGCAGAATTAATTTGCACCCGAGCGCCAAACACCCTTGGCGCGGCCCTGGCTATTCAATTTATATAAAGAAAGGTTAATGCAGGAAAAGGAATTTCAATATTGGTGGAAAGATTATAAGAGCAGCAAAATATACTGATGATAAAAACCTTCTTGCAAGAAAGGAAAAGGACCACACAAAATGATAAATATACCGGTAATAACAACAACTGATAATAATAAGTAGACAATACAGAGTGGGACTAAATACGTACATAAAAATTTAAGGTCAGGCATATACCGGGAAAAGAATCAAAAAATTGTATAGATGGAAAGCCATTAAAACAAGTTTCAGACTAGGATTACCATGGCAGCACCATAACAGGAGATGCAAAATGGTCCGAGAAGATAAGGCTAGACTAGCGAAAGCAAAAGCCGCTTTCTTGAGAAAAAATATTCCACTAGCGGAAAAAAATTAAGGAAGCAAACGTAACATGTATGGAGTATCGCCCTTGTATGGAACAGAAACGTGGACTATCAGGAAAAACGATATAAAATACGTAGTAAACTCCGAAATGTGGCCATGCAGAGGAATGATGAAGTTAAAATGGGCAGATAGGATGAAAAACAAGATAGTGCGAGGAAGCGAATGACTGTAAGAAATAGGAAGGTGAACAGGAACGGGCATTACCTAAGGAGAGAGAACATGATAAAATGTGTGTTGGAAGGAAAAATCTGATGTGGCCAACACATGACTTTCTCCATATTTGGAGTATAGGTATTTAAATTATTATGAATAGCATTATAAGGAAAAATTATTATTTCGTATCGTAAAAGAATACAGTCGTCCTTACTGCCGAAAATTAGGTATATTTTGAATGTTGATAGAATTCACCGCTACATGGTGGTGGCGCTGTATACTGGAAATTTAAGAATACATTAAATACCTCCGAAATGGATGGTTCTAAGAAAATTTGTTTCAAACAAAATTTGGAAGAAATATTATTCTCTACAACTTTAGTCCTCACGAAGATTACCAATAACGACGTTTTTAAGAAGATATTTGACGGAAACTGAAAAAACCGATTATTTATAAATAATTCCTAAAGAATAACTGCTATGGAAAATTGTTTCAAATGAAAGTTGTAGGAAATTACATTCTCTATACCTTTTGTATAGAATTGTATATAAAATGATGTTTTAACGGAGAAATATCGCAAAAACCGAATCGGGTTTCGAATAAACCTCGACTTCCGGTTAACCGGTATTGTCCAAAAACTAATCAGTTCTTTGTGCTCATGTTGAAGTGTTATATATGAAATTTGGTATTAATATGACAAGTACTTTTTGAGTTAGAGCGCCCACAATCACATACATCCACACGCACACACATCATTCCGAAAATGGTCTAATCATGTTCTAGGGACATTAAAACGTGTATTTCCGTTGAAATCTCGGTCGATTTTTTTCGTGATCACAATACTTTCCCATTACTTCGTATGGAGAAAGTAAAAAATCATTACAAAGGAAAATGTTCAATGAAACCGAGAGTATAACCTCAACCTCTGAACTTTCCCTGCGCTGATTTTGGTACAAATATAAAACTGAAATTTCTCTAGTCTTTCTTTACACATACACATCTTTAGTAAAAAAATTAGTAATAAAATTTAAAATACATTTCGTTAATCAACCCACATCGATTGGAATTAAACTTACTACCGCCACAGAAATAACGATACCAATACAAAACAGCTAAATGAAGGTCAAAGCCTGGTGGTAATTTTCTTTAATCTCTCAAAGCTTCCCCCGAGAAACGGGAACCTTAACTGATAACGGCGAACATCCGTATAATCAGGAACCTAACGTTATTCATCTTAAGCTTCTGCGACTGACAAGAGAGAAAGGCGACGATTCTAGATAGAATGTTCTTTTTTCTCCTGTGTCAACAGCCTTATTTTGTCGTCAAAACTACGTCTCGGATTTTGTTACCACGACGCAAAAGGTGTAACAGTGACTTCTTAAACATGCTTCATGGACCGGAAAAATGATTTTGCATTTTATTCCAGTTCCAGAGAGTTGCGCGAAAGAATGGCTCGAAACCTTTCCCCAGGCATTTGTCTTCCAATTAAAGCACGCCTAAGGATTTTTTTATTATGTGCAAGAGGACGATACCGCAGAAACGAAGCGTGAATGAAAAGTGGATGAAAAAGCTTTACCTCGCAGGGGTATATGTTTCCTGAAACCTTTAGGTAGAATCTCGAGAATTACATTTTCTTACCTCATTCAAATTGAATGGGTCGCGAAATTTTATCGAGTGTGTGTGCACGCATTTTTGGGAAGACGGTTTTTCCTTGTCTGTAGTATTTATTTGATCAGGATTATTAATATTTAATACAAAGATAAAGAGCTTAATAAAATAAACAATTAACGACAAATTTAAATGCATGAGAATAGCGAATGACGATTGTTTACTCCTCATTCGACTTTAAGTAAGGTTTCCGAAAAAAGATAAGAGTTAAGTAGTCTCTGATATTTTATATAAAATCGTTGGTGGTATAAAAAATACCTTTTAAATAATCTTTGGCGTAGTGTATTTCGAAAGAGAATTTCGTAACTTTTTAAATAAATAAGTAAATTCTATGTAAATAGTCGATAAAATGTCGGAATACGAATCATTATTGTTTTAACCTGAACGACGTGCAATATAAAATCTCTTTGCGTTCCACCTTTCGGAACACATGTCATAGGTTACTAATCCCTTATCTAGACATTGAGTTTTATGTACACACAGATACATATTTGTGTGCCTGTGTGTTTCCCTGACTATAATAATTATCAATTATGAAGGGTATCAAATTGTATTTTTATAACTATTTTCAGTTTTTCAAAATAAAATTATAACCACTATCTTATCGGTCCTGGTTGGTCGATATAACTTCCGAGTAAAAGAAAATTTTTAGTTGAGTTGGTGGCTCATACAAAGGAGGGTTTTTCTCGAATCGAAAATAGAAGCTTATTTACATAATCAAAGGCGAAAAGCTTGAGTTGTTAATAAACCGGGAAATGTCAGATTCCGATAACCTTTGTAGTTCAAATCAAATATGATTCAGGGTCAATGTTCCTTTGTTTAAGCCATCATTGCTTTCGGATCGGATACAACCTTAGTTCGATGGCAAAGGTCAAGGTGTACTTGGCAAGAGGGCAGTAATTCGATAGGAGAAACAGATCCTTTCAATTACCGTCTGACATATACGAATTAAAAAATTCAAGATACATAATTTAAAGTCGATAAAACGGAAAGACCAATTAAATCCAAATCCTATTCCCAACTTCAAGACGAATTAATTAAGGTACATTTTGCTTCGTACGATTATTTGAAAGTGGGAAACATATAATGAGGATCGATAAAAATGAAATTATATCGGATTAATAACTAAAAAGACTTTAATCTAAAAGGGATGGCAGAGTTTTTGGAAAATGATAACAGTTTAGTTAAAAATTACAAATTTATATAATCAAGGTGTCAACTAAAATGAATTTTACAATGATAGCCTGACTCAGTGTAATAAGTGAAAGCATGAAGAGATCGAATCGGACCGCCAGCCTCCGTTAATCTGATAATAATCTTTTGAGTATTTTTATGAGATTCCTTATAGGAGTTCCACCATTGAAGTCATCGTGCGAAATTCAATTCGGTCCATATTGGCCTATTAAAAAATCACCTTTAAGAAAAGTACTATATAAATTTTGACGTATATCTCGTTTATGACACGTGTAGTCGAAGAACGTTTCCCACTAAAATTGCGGAACCGAATATGGGAGACCTTTTATGTCGCATAATACACAGCGACAAAAGAAATGCAAATTTAAAGTTTCAATGAAAACTGCGCCAAAACGGAGAAATTACCTATATGTCGACATGAAAATGTGAATTTACAGCATGTGACATTCAATGTGGCAAAATCCAAAGTTAGTATTATGAACATGCTGAAAAACTAAAGAAGTAATGTTACAAGGTTTCTTGTGCTTCCAAATAAGCAAAGTCATAATTGCGTATTTTCATAAAATCGTGATCATGGATTACTGAAAAGTAATTCAGTTAACTATATATCAGAATAATCTTTGAATTCCGACATGGAGTAAAAGCAAAACATTAATTTCAGTGCGGTTCTAACACAAGAATACAACGAGAGAAAACGTTATATTGAAGCGAAAGAAATTTTTTTTACTTTTAATCTTCTATCATAAACGGTATTATAATAAATGCAAATTTTGCGGAAAAATTTCCGCTTATGAATTCCTTTTTTAAAAAGGTTTTATGATGCCTTAGATGTTATGGGAACTCCAGTCAATTTCCAAAAATCTGGGCCCAATTATTACAAACTGAAAATAACATTCTTAAATCGATTAGAAAACAAAATTCGTGAAGTGTCTGTCGTTGAATCGAACAACTAATCGGAAATCGATTATCAAAATTTTAAACCGATCTGAGGGCCCTAAAAGCGATAAATAATACTTTTTCCTTCTATAGAATCTCACCCATGATACATTTACGCCGTTAAAATAAATCGGTTTAACATTCAGATTTCCGCAATATCCGTTTTTACGGAATAAACTTTGTCAACACCCATTCCGTAAAACTGGGATTTCACCGCGTATATCAATATGAATTAGTATCAAGCATTGTATTATATTTAAATGTGTATAACGCCAATAGCATCAAACAAAAATAACTCTTTTGCGGGTTGGAAAACGTAACAACCGAGCATCAATTTTGCTTACAAATTCGACATCTGGGATGAAGAATGCTACCTATTTCACAGAATACAGAAAGCATTCCAGAATTGAAATAAAATTTATTCCGGCCAAAACCATACGTTAGTCAGTAATAAATTGTCTTTAAGGGATTTTCGCGGTCGCTTCTGTTAAAAAATTTCTTGTTTTCGGCGAAACAGAGCGCTTGTCTCGTCCGAATGCAGTTTTTCATCTGGCCTATGGGATAACTACCAATTTTTTTAGGGAGGCAAGGGGGCTTAAGAGACATATGAGTTGAAATATTTCAAAAAGATACCTCACAGAGGGTGAAATATGCGACTCTGTTTACCTCCGACGAATGTTTCATTCTTTATGCGTCGAACGCGTTTCTTTCCTGCAAGGCAACAAACGTTTTTATCCTTGAATTTGTTAAATAATTTTAAAATCTACGTCAGAATATTAATGCGAGCGTTGCGGCGTATAATCTGCACACTCTTCATCTTCCATGCGTCATTCATTTTCGAGTTTTCTCTTATTACCATTTTAGAATTTTTGCTTGAGACTATCTTCACGCGATCAAGACACTTGTATTCTAAAGGGCGTTTCACAGAAGCATGGCTTTTAATTCCATGAATGATTCAAAAATGTTATCTGGTTATATGTCTCAAAAGTCCTTATCATGCACTCTCTTACACTATACGGTGAAATGAATGATTCACAATCCCTAGAAAACTAGTGGTGATAATGATTGCCATAACAGAAAGATTTTTAGAAACTTACTTTTATAAAGATAAAAAAATTGTTACATGCTTTGGTTTCCATTTTTAGGCCGCGAAAATAGTGTCCACTACCGTGAGAGCTTTATGAGGGAAGAACATACTTCCGGCGACGACAGTAATCCATCACATTTATTACATCACGAATATTAATTACGTCAGGTAGGGAGCGCAGATGTTTCTTGGATAAAAAGACAAACTATTCTAAATAATAAAGACCGGCTAGAAATTTCGTGTTGACTCGAAAACATATTTAGCGAAAAAGTAATTTCATTCTCTAATCAAATCATAGTCTACTATAATAATATATTTTGAAGGATGTGTTTGTTCATAGAACTCCTCCTAAACGATAAAAGCTAGAATAACCACATTTGGTTCGATTCTTCCTAACTTAGTGAATGGTCAAGGTTCGGTCAACCGTGATTTATCAGTGCTGCCAATATAGGGGATAAACTTTTTTCCATAAGATAACACGTATGAATCCATTTCTTGACTTACAAGGTATTCTTCCTTCAAGGATTAAAATATGTAAATATGGACCGATTTTTTTCATTTTTGCTTTATTCGACGAATAAAACTCTATACTATCTTATTCCTGCGAAGTTTACATGTTACACGGTCGAAGTTTTCAGAAATACGATATTCCTTTCTAAATTTTGTAGATTTTTCGTACCCCTCCCGGGCGTTGCCAAGGCGGCCGTCATTTTTACCTCCGATTTAATTAGCTTCAATGAAGCTTACAAATAGACGAAAGTTTACCGTTATTCAATTAGCACTTTAGTTTAAGCAACAAAACGATCGATGTTTACATATAGCAACGTAAATAGATATTGATTATTATTCAGGAAGCTTTTATTGATGAAAGTAATTGAACTGGAATCTTACATTTTTGTAAGTAAAATCATTATATTCTACATTATAATGTTTATTAACGTAAATAGGCTCACGTATGCGGTGCACATTTACCAGTCAGTGTTCAATCATGGACAACTGTACGTTGCTTTATGTCGGGTTTCTTGCTTACAAGACATCAAATTAAACATTTCATAGGCATAATTACACATGAAATGAAGCTGGATTTGGCGAAAGTGATATGATAGGAAATACAATTATCGTTATATTTGAATGCAATACGTTCGGAAACGGATTGTTACAAGCAAATATGATTAATTGTTAAGAAAAGCTAATTGTAAGTTAACAAGTATCTACTACATATTTTAAAGAGTTTGTATGTTGTGCTGTAATAGCTTCACTAAATCCGGTGAAATTCAACGGGAAATTCTGCTCTAGTACTCTAATATTTGCTCCATCTAAACAAGAAACCAAGACACGGGTTTTCCATATTTCTCTTTGTTTTCATAATTTATCTATTTTACATATGTATTCATTGGGATGACTAAGTAATATAGATCAGTGGTCCTCAAACTATTTTAGTCTGAGGCGCCATTGATCTGAATAAAAAATTATAACACTGATTTAAAATGTTATTTAGCATTTTCAAAGAATAATTATACTAATGAGCCTCAATGATATACATGAAGTACTTTTTATATTAAATATTGTGTTTATAATAACATGTGGCTTTTTGTTATCATTAAAAAAAGATGACCGACTGACGTGTGTGGTCCCTCCACTACTTTCGCATGGTGATTGAAGAACAGTGCGATATTAAAAACAATAAGATCTCCATTAGACATACTGTATCATTTCATTAATTCAACATTTTTATCAGCTTATTGTTTATTTAGGATTAAAATTCATTCGGCATCTTTGTTATCGTCCCATTTTTCGGCGGCCCGCGGAAAAAGCTCCACGCCCCCCTGGTATAGATGTTCAAATAACTAGACCACTACGGCAGTTAAAGTTATTACACAATTCCGTACAAAACTAATTAATTAGTTATGTACCTGTAATAACTGCTATAGATGACTGATAAAATGAAATGCTTGTATACGTGTTGATTTTAGTTCTCATTCAGGAGAAATGGGATTCATTGCGCTTATAAGAAAGGAAGCATCAAATAATATTCTCGATCTGTATTCTTACGTAAAAATAATTCGTTTCAAATCGTGAAAGAACCTCTCTTTGACCTTGATGGGTATTAATGGAGAATTACATTTGCATCAACAATTAAAGCGAAACAGGTTATTAAATCCCCATATAACGAAAAGCAGACCCTTTCGAATAAATATTTGGGAAAGATAAAAGGAAATTATCATTCATCGACGAATGAACATGAACATCAAAACGGATACCCGCAGGAGTTAAGATGGCTTCATACCACGCCATAATACCAACTTCTCGGAAAGTCTTATTTGTTTCCTTTATTTAAGGGAGCCTTCGGTCACGGATCGGCTAAACGAATCGCTGGATCTTGTATCAAAAACCCTTGACAAAGCTTTCAGACACAATAAATGATTTCCGGAGAAAGGGAAAGCTGTAAAATTCTTCCCCTTCGCTTCATCCCTCCGAACCCTACTCTCTGCGCTCTATTCTCGACCTCCCTATTTCTCTCTCCGCTCCCGCTCATTCCCCCTTTCACACACAAATATTCTCTCTCTCTCTCTCTGAGACAAAGACCACTCTCGTCCTTTCTTTTTCAAGAGCTCCGTCACCCATCTTCCGGAAGGTAGCAGACTTACCATCCCATCACGTCTAAATATATGTACATAACGTCGAGTTATATAGGAAAAATATAGGAAAATAAAATTTAGATAAACCTTGAATAATGCTTAGTACCTGTGCCACACAATTTTTCACATTAAAAGACCAGTACTGGTCGGTTATACGCCCACACGGTATATACATAGAAAAACAAAGGTAAAATAGAAAGGGAGATGGAAAACCATCCAACCCAACTCGGGTAAATAGTAACGTAGTAAATAGCAACGGAATTAACCCAAAAAAAATGGATGAGTTAAAAAACTTTAATTCCCGTATGTCCATGTTGCGTTTTTTAAGTTTCATCGTTCTCCCACATTGAAAGGATACATTGACGAGCCTTCGGCTCGCTTTGTTATAATGGGTAGTCGTCTCCGGGAGTTACCGCGTCCTTCGCCTCGCCCGGAACCAAAGAAACCCTCCACGTTGTCCGGAGATTGGGTTTTTAAATGTCGAGACCGGCCAATCAGAGAATTATTATTTTTTATGGGGGCTCCGCCCCCAAACCCCCGAGCAACCCAACTACAGTAGTGCCGTTCAATTAACTTAATTAAATTCATTTTCATTAGAATTGGATTCAAAAGGTTAATCCTTTATTATTAGAAATGGTAACTATTAACAAACCTAATAAATAATTGCGTTTCGTTAGCAACTATAAATAAAATTGTAATTAATTGCGTGTGGGCGTATAACCGAGCAGTACCAAAAAAACCTTATCAATCACGCTATAAATTGGAATGGATTCCATGTTTGCTTAAATTTATGGGTATACTTAGAACCGTTTCCCCAGTCATATGTTGAATCGAATTTTTAGTGATGTTGACAATGCTTCTAATTATTTGACATTAATAAAAACAACGAATAACGCAAATAGACGTTTTCTTAATACTTAATGTGATCATTTGATCAAAGGTTAAAAAAACGTGCTTGTGGTACTTAAAAAGGAAATACTTATTAATTCCCTTAGAGCAGGGGTCCGCAACCTTTTCAATGTGGCGAGCACCAAGTTTCAGTTTAGAGCACCCAGCGAACACCGCTACACCTTTGTTAAAGTTAGAATAATCATTAATAAAATCAAATTAAAGTCAAAGTGAATAAAAATGTCCTTTCGTACGTTTAGAAATATAACAGGCGAGCAAATTGTACTAAGACAGGCGTTTTTTAGCATCGCAGAAGTATACGGAAAGACTTAAAGAGCACCGCGGTGCTCGCAGGCACCAGGTTGCGGACCCCTGCCTTAGAGAATAAATGAACCCGTTCTGTACGGTAAATTAACTCTAAATAATAAGGAGAAGACAAGTAAATTTAAGGGCTGAACATGGCCGTACGAATAAAGAAATGTTGGAGTGGGTCGATACCACTTTCATGGTTTTTTGTACGCGCAGTAAGTCGTAAAACAAACGCATGTACGTCGACCATAAAAATAAATGATGTGTCCAACACACGACTTTCTCCATACGTAAGTTATCAACTAAAATAAAATAAATACGGCAATAGGAACAGCTCAACTTACATGCTTCAGCGCTAGCGATTCAATTGTTTTCACTACCACGCGCGCGAGCTGCCCACTAACCGTCAATTTCGAAGAAAATTGAATATCTCTTGAAATATTCCTCATATGAAAATGTAGTTCAAATAAGAGTTGTAGAAAAAATTATATCTATAACTTATATATATATATATGTATGTATGTATGTTAATAAAAATTCAGTTTTAAGCAAAATATTTAATAAAAACTAAAATTTTACAGGAGTAAACCGGTACTTCCGGCTGACCGATTGTTATAAAAATATTTTCAAATCTTAAGAATCATTAAATAATTTGTCGATTGATGTCCGAAGCCAAATAGCAATCAGAAGCACGGTGACAGAATAAATAAATAAACAAGTCACTAGCAACACTGAATAACAAATAGGTAAAACAAAACAGCATATCAAAGTGAACACATGTAACAGATTACATGATTGATTGTTATTGGTTCAGTCAAAGTATTTAAGAGTGCGATTTGGAAAAGAGTATTCAAGATACACACAGGTATAATAAAACATATTTTATTTCTAATAATTATAATAGTAATGCCGGTAAGCACGGTATCAGAATTCTTTTGTTTTGATTTAAAATTTAAATTTTAGATACTTTCGATATTTAAAACTTTTGAGGAGAGATGGATAATACTGGATCTTCTAAGTCAACGGGAAAAAGACGTCGTAACTAAACTCCAGAAAACAGGAAAATGGTTCGAACGGAAGCACAGAGAAAGGGACGTGAAAATTTAACACTACAGCAGAGACAAAATGAAAGAGGTAAAAATTCAAGAGCGCGTAGAGTAATTAGACATAACATGACCTTTGAAGAAAGGCAAGAAAGTAACAATGTTAACACAAAACGCAGATTAACAACAAAATATTCCGACGTACTAGACAATGTAGTTTATAAAGAAATATTTGAAAATTAATAAAGAAAATTCATGACTTTTTAAATGGCTTTTGATTTAAAGTTACGTAATAACGGGTATCTGGCTAGTATATATAAAATCACAAATATAGAATTTCGTGCTGATCTGATGAATAACTTTTGAGTTAGAGTGCACGCAGAATTTCCGTCACGCATACGGACACACATACACAGACATCATCGAGAAAACGGCCAAAACGTGTTCAGGAGACCTTAAAACGTGTATTTCCGTTGAAATCTCGAATTCGAATTTTTTCATGAAAACGATACTTTCTCTATACTACGAACATGGAGAAAGTAAAAATGGAAGTACCAACCTTGCTTTCGTCCGACATCTCCGTGAAGGCTAGTAAGTGGAAGTGCCTCAGTAGTCTAGACGTTATGGGATTCCTGCCGCCACCTGGAGGCCCCATTGCGCACACGAAGTTCACGTCAACGATGTTTCGGAAATCGCCTATGAGCTTACGATCGTACCACCCTACGTACGGTGTTTGGAGGAGAAAAAAATAAAGAGCGTGAGATTGAATTACCAAAGGAAATACAGCTTGGACACGAACGGAAGGAAGGTTGCGGAGGGATGGAGGAAGGTATATGTGGAGAATTGGGATATAACCGGTGTCCGCCGGAGAAACAAAATCGGACGGAAAGAGGACGTGTTATAAACACATTAATCAACCTCTCAAAACCAAAAACCTTCCCACGCTTTCATTCAACAAGGCCGTGAGAGAATTGAGGAAAAGACTGATGGATGGAGGAGGGCCAAATTACCTATATATATATATATATACATATACTAGTGTATAGTCCGTCGAAAATGACGGGAGGAAAGATATGATCGTTCAAACTATTTAGAGAGAACATATTAACATCAGAAACAACTGCTTTGAAAATCGTTTCCCCCTCCCTCCCTCTCTCTCCCCCTTCCCTCTCTCCCACACTCTCCCTCTATCTCGTATTAAAATCATTCAAAGCACGTTTATACCCATAAGGATTGAAATTACAATATGACATCCCGTTAAAAGGGCAAGATTTCCTCAAACTGTGTTAATTAAACGTTTGAATTGAGCGATTTCGAACTGTATGCGGAAAAAAGATGAAAAGAATAAGAAACTTTATAATGTTTTCTTCAAAATGGTTTATATCCGAAGATTGTAGTGAATTCTTTCTAATTTTAATCTAAAAAAAGAATGAAAGCCTGCACGTCGAAATGTCCATTTTTACGTGTTACCTTATTGGAAATGGAAAGTATCCTCTGGAATCGAACTCGGGCTTTTGATCTCGAGTTCAATAAATTAAAACGTTTTGTTATTATATCATAATGCTATCCTGAAATTTTCATCAAATTCGGTTTAGTCGTTTGCGAGATATTAAGCTTCAAAAAGCATTACACACAACGTTTGCTACAGACTAAGGCTTTTATTTATATGATATATATATATATATTTATTTATATATTTTTCCGTGTGATGCAAATTTGGTGACATTGTAAATGTAGTTGTTATTTTTTTGTTAGCTATGCCTGTTTCGGAGTGTAATTTGTCAAGGGTAAGTTATTACTTAATACAATTATAGAAGCCTTCCGTATTTTCAGGCTTCTCACATTATCATGTATCTGGGAACTATGAGGTGTTTTTGTAAGTACCATTCTTAAAATTTTGAAATTTAGCAATACATAGGAACTATAATTATCAGAATTTTAAAAAAATAATTTTAATGTTGAGTTAAAGATAGTCTTTTTTAAATGTCAACGTGAAGAACGTGTTTTAACTTTTCATAAAATTTCAACCATGGTTATTTCAGCCAAAGAAAAGATACTAATGCAAACGAATGCCATAAAAATATTGTGACAGTTCTCCATATGATGGTTTATATTTTTCTAAATGCAACTAAATAAATTGAACAATATAATTCTAACCGCGTGTAGAATAATAATTCAAATTTTCTATAGAAATGCATGCCTCTTTTTTAAAACAAAGCTATACATAATACTATAATCGATTATTTAACAAATTCGCGAAATTAAGCAAATCACAGCTATGATTATATTCACTCCGGCGAAATATTTGTTATTACCAATATCATAGGTACAGAGAAAAAATAAACCAAGAAAGAGTGTCTTTCTCCTTAGACTAAATAAAACAGCATAGCAACCGACATGTTCCCTCATTTATGGAATGGAATTTTTGCTTAATGGTAAAGCTCTTTCATACTGTATTTGGCTTACGTATGACATTGCCAAGACAGTATTCATAGTAAATACAATTTCAATGCTCTGTATTAACACATTGACAGTTTTTCAAGCAATAGAGCTGACAGAATTAATAACTAACAATAAGACGGTAGTCATGGAGAAACACCTGTTTTCCACGACGAATGTTTTAAATATTAGTTTCACCAAAAAAGATTTCTATATATGTAATTGTTATGAACTGATATTTTTTGTTAACATATTTAATACACAAATATGTAAATATGTTTACACAATTATGAGTAATATGGCGTTCTTCGCTACCCTTTCTCTAAGGTTTAAAATAATATATTGATTTGTAAGAATTTTAATTAGATGAATGATTACCAAAATGTTAAAAAACAAAATTAATGCTACGAATGTTTTGCAAGATGGAGGGAGCATTTCATTTCAGGAGTACCACGCATTCCATGTTATTCTTTAGTAAGCAAATAGGAAAATATAGAAGCATAATCAGAAAGAAGAACCTTCTTTACGAATATTATCTCTGGATGTATTTGAAACTTCAGTGGTACTATAAATAAACTTTCATATCATAAAACAAACTTTGCCTACGCTCTGTTATGGAATGTATACCTTTAAAAGATCAATACATTTTTGAGTGATTATTATATCATTGATTAACTCAAAAAGTTATAACGTTTATAATTCAATCTAATGATATTCAAAAAGTCTATATTATTATTTCGAAAAGCCTCGATTAATCTAATTAAATTTTGTAAATAAAATTTTCAGTGAGATGTTTCAGATCAAAAAGTTAAAATAAAACTCACAAGCTTGCAACAAAATAGTTTTCTACAGTTAGTATCATAGAAATTATACCGCTGATTGTACTGTTAAAAATCTTTTTCTTTATGAATAAGGATAATATAATAGCAATAAAATATATTTTATACTTTTATGATACCTATTATTGAAAATATATCTATTCAAATAAGAATAATCGCTGAATTACGATATATGATATATTATGAATCTCAGCTACTACAATAGTCAAATTATTGTTTGAAAATGGATTTTTTTAACATGCACATTGTAGAATGAGTTTGAAAAAAATCAGAAAGCAATTCGCTCGCCTCCATATTTACCCGACGTTTTTTTCGCGAATCATTTCCGCCAGCCCATGTCGTTCCTTTTTCGTTGATCAAACAATTACGGCATCGACTCGAACTGAGAGAAAGTTTAAGGTTAGAAATAAAAATGAAACAAGGTTACCTTTGCCGCCCGATTTCACCCATGACCCTTGAAAAAATCAATACCGCACCTTTTTCCTTTCAGCTTCCAGCGATCCTCTTCCGCCCTATCCTATTCGAGTAATCCCCATTGCTTTCATCCGAAAATCCTTCCATTCAGGAATTAAATACGTCCTATAAATGAGCGCAAACCAACAGACATTCAATGGAGAAAAAATGTATGGGATTATTTCAAATCTCTGATATAGCAGGAAATGCGAGGTAATAACCTTCACGAAATGTAGGAAGAACAAGGGGGAAAGTTTTTCAAGAAGTTAAAGATATTTTTAGCTAGTAGCTGCGATTAGTAAGATTTTCTGCACTGTGTTTTCGTTCGTGAAAAATAAAATTCGAAATTTTTATCAGGGCCGTGTGTCATATGTTTGAAGCCTGCTGTAATGATATAGTTCAAGAAATTTATCATGTGATAAGTTTTACATGGAGAAGCAATAATTAGGGATGTTTCTACCTGTTATTACTCCCTCTACCAATCTCAAAATAGGTTCTGCATCGATCCTTAATACTTGAAAAATCAATATCGATAAAAAATTAAAGCAATTTGAGTCCAATAACTAATATATAAATCTGTCATAGCTGCTAGAGCGAGAGGAAATATCAAGCGTCATCTTTCATTTGAAATATTAGATATAACTGCATGCGCTTTGTGATTTTCTCATAACGCTGAAGAGATAGGTTTTAAATAATAAAAATACAGCTGCCCCATTGAGCTTGATACTTGCGCATCTTCTCCGCATTTAGTCAAAAAAGAAAAGAGCTAAATAGGTTGAACAACCTAATCGAGCTTGATGCATCCTTTTCGGAGAATTTGCAATTGTGTAAATGGAAGGTTCGGGTAACAAGCGTCGCGTTCCTGATTCGTGTAGGGAAATAATTCTTCCGAGAGAGGACAAGCATTCCGTGACTGCGTTGTAACGAAAACATTAAACTAACGTACTCAACATAGCACCTAATGCGTCTATTTTAGACGAGTTTCATGGGCAAACAAAGGTTTAATTCTGCGAAATTAACTAAACAGGTATTCGAGGAGTTTTTACAGATTTCTTTCGCTATAAATTATGCGAAGCGATAGACCATTTTCTTCGATTTTTTATGGGCGTGTAACCTATATTATACTCCACTGATATAAATTCGGTATTGACCTACGTATTCCAATTCCAATCAAGGGGGGATTTTAAAATCAAATGTAAATGTGGAGACCACGGCAAAACGTAAACATTGAAATAATCCCTCCACAGCCGTAAACTTCTGATAAATAGAGAGCCACCATAATTTAGGTAGGTTATCCAGATGTCACCTTTATTTCTAATTAAAATGTTACACAATCCAACTAAAATTTAGCTATAAAATGATTAAATTATCTGTTGTTTTATTGATTAAATTTTAACATGGGTGGAAGCTATCCATAAAATTGCATTCACACATTTTAAAACTTGCTCATATTTTAATTCAGTACATACAGTGACGAATAAAGTTCTTTTCTGTTGAAGAAGTCTTTAAATCATCCTTTCAGCATCTTCCGCCAAAAGTCCACAGCAAATGTGCACAGGATTATCTTTGTGAGTGCGGATGCGTATGTGTATAAAATTTCATTGTCCTTTTTGGATTTCGATTTAAAGGAGTATAATTACTACTCTCTTACTGAAGCACGGAGATTAAGCAACTTTTCAATGAAATAAATGGAAAAGGCTAACTTGTAGACACTAATAATATTTAAACGACAACACTAGAAGAAATTTCGATAAATGTTTTAAAATGACGTTCGGTTCTGCCCCTTGGGTAAAATCAATCCTTTCATCAATTCACAGAGATCTAATAGACCACGTTAGTTTTGCAAATTAATGTCCTCCAGCAGCGTAATTCAGTAAAATTAGATTTTAAAAGTTTGAACAATAACAATCGTAACTTTTCCCACAAAAAGACGAATGTTATTTAATATTCCAATTAATGTACACAAATTATTTTTCAAAACTTTCAAAAAATGTGTTTCGAAAGCTTAAAAAATGTGGATGGATAAAAGAAGAGATAACATATGCACGCCTTTTTTCGCTAAACAGGAAATAATATCGTCGTTTTTAACGAGATTTCAACCAGCGAGTATAGGAACGAAAAACTAACTATCATTTTCCGGGACGTTATTTTTCGTGATACATTTACTGGCATAAACAAACTGACATTATCACAAAACTTCGCTTGCGTGTTACATTTCGATTAATTAATCGATTAATTTCACACTCGTGATAAATTCTGCATAACAATAATTGATCCCCTTCACCTCAATTTACCTAGCTTAATTACGTTACTAGCTTAATTACGTTACCCTCCGTAGCTGCTATGCATTTAAAGGCGACTTTGATACCATTTTAATAGACAATTCAACCTGTTTCCGTCTTCTTTTTATCAATCGCTGCAGCTATACGTACAGTAAATCCTCTAGTGGCAACCTGTTTCTATCCCTGTATTTTCTTAATAAATCTCAGCAAATATCCATGCCCTACTTATATCTCACAAGTTTTTACTTCCCTTGAGCCTTTTTAGTCACGTTAAGCTGCGATGCAGTGTATCGCCATATTTCAATAAACTAGGATAAAAGTCAGTTATATCAAGGAACCTACTAGTGCAGGTTGAAGTATCCGTACCTTCCACGTCACAGTATGAACGGGCAAATTCCGCTCCATTTCACCTTTCTGCGCAATAGATTATCAAACAACTAGATGTAACCGCACGGTCTTTCCAACGGAAGTCAAAGTAAAAATATCTTTTCAAGTCAAAATGAACGATAAAATAAACAAGTTATCGAATGAGAAACTTTTTCTCAGGCGTTACAATGTGTGATATATTAACGCTTCACGCTCTATTTTCTCCATAAGTGTGTAAGGTTATTTATAAAGGGGCGTTTCCACGGAATTAAAAAATATGCGAATTGAGTTCACATTTTTCATTTTTCGATATAATAGACTTTTTATAAAGAAAATGAGCTTCACACTGTTGGTATTTTTCTATTTGTCTAGGTAACATCGGAAAAAATGCGAGAAAAACACCGGATAATCTCAGTCTACTTACGATATAAAATCACAGCATACAGACAACCTTTCATGAGGATGTATCTAAAAATGTTTGAAAAATCGATTCTCAAATATTTTCTTCTTGTTGGAAAGTACTGCGAAAGCAGATATTATTAGACGATTTTTTTTACAAAAAAATCTAATTTTAAGATTTAAATTATAAGGGTTCATTTTGAAAAAGTTGTTAGCGGCATCGTCAAAATAAAAATCACACATTTCGAGACCAATTGTACCAAGATCTCGAGATATCCCCTGAAAACACTAGTATGGAGTTATTCCCATTCTGCAAGCATTTTCCGCCTATTTTGAAGGTACACTGTACAAATAAAAGTATTGAACTCATTGCGATGGTAGTTAAGTATTTTTTCGTCGTCGTCCTTTTTTTAGTTGTTCGTCGGATTTGTTGGAATCTCAGAGAGGAGGTATTTCATCGAGTCAAATGCGCTTAAAAGTTTCGAATGTGAATGAGATCAACTGTTTAATATGGTAAGCTAAGCGAAATTCCCTCAAACTGCTCACCTGGATTTACCTCGACGATGTATCGACAAAGTTAGCGAAGTTTGGAATACGATATACAAGTTTACAACTTTTAAAAGATCCCGAAGAGTTCTTTAGAGTCATCTTTCAGCCATTAGCTTTATCGCCATTAACTAAACCATTTTAAAAATATAAGCAATTTTTATTAATGATTAAATACGATTAAAAAACCAGTTTACCCATTTTCTAAGGCAAATGGCAATAGCTTTGAATAGTAAAACTATTATACTATAATATAAGTGAGTTAATTTCACCATCAAATACACGAATATTTTCAATTCCAAAGGCATAAACAGTACAAAATAGTTAAAATAAAATGAATATTATTTAGCCATAAAATGAATGTAATTTATACTTACTGGAATTTTAGCTTTAAACGTAATAATTAAGCAAAAAGTCTAATCACCTACGGCGTAAAATGTTTACGCGCTTTCAGGAGTAAGCCAACGGTAATACAATTACAGACATCCGGATTGATAAGTACCAATTACTTTTGATAACCTAATGCAGGGGTCGGCAACCTACGGCACGCGGGCCTCATGCGGCCCCCGAGAACGTTTTTTGCAGCCTGCGAAGCCATGATGAAAAAGTTTTCGGCATAATTTAACACAGTCAATTCCATATTTTTTCAGTGAAATTATGGCCCCAAAGCCTTTTATGGTGGAGTTTTAATGGTAATAAACAAATTAGAATTGATTTTCACTAATATGAGAACACAAAATCTCCAGGTAACTTCTGATTTAAAAGCCCATACGGCCTCCGAAGCTCTCGTGATTTCCAATGCGGCCCTGCGAAGCATTCACAACAACGAATGTGGTCCGCCTTATAGAAAAGGTTGCCGATCTCTGACCTTATGTATCAAGCACATCCTAGTGGAAAATTTGAAAAACCTTCAGCCTATATTCTGACGCACTATACTGCTAATAATATCCCTACTTTATGACTTAATGGAAAAGCTGGCCGAACAATTTAACTTTTACGTTCAGGTTTGTACGTATAAAATGGATTTAATGGATTTAAAATCATACTCCATTTTACTTATTTTTCGAGCGAAAACTGAACCGATTTCTAAAATTAACTTCATAAAAAATCTATGCGGCAATTTTTGTAGAAGTATAATTTCGCTTACTAAATTTGAGGTCACAGGTTTAAACCTTTGATATTTTTTACTCTCTCGTGTAAGTCTGACCGTATGTAGATTATAATCAATTATGCATGAGAAAATTTACTTAACCTGAAAACATTAGCAAGAAATTTAGTTTAGTTAAGCAGTAACAGTGAGAAGATAACGATAAATATCACGTTCCAAAGAAGGAGTATTTGTAATTATAAGTTCATCCGAGGAAAAAATTTTAAATCTTATAAAACAGTCAAAAACCTTAAAACTTATGTTTATGGGTCAGTACCCTTTTTTAAAAAGAAATTCGCAAAAAAGGGAGGAGGGTACACTTTTGAGATATATCGACTCACGCAAAACCAAAAAAGAAATTGGAGGATGGGATCCGTAATGCAAGTGGCGGAAATATATGTGACGGATTTTTCTCAGAAGGGAATTGAAAAAAAAAAAAACGACCCGCTTCATCGGAGCTTAAGCACCCCTCTCTCTCTCTCTCCGTCGGGCCTACCACCAACCGACTTAAAAAGAGGGGGAGGTGGTGGAAAGCGACGATAAATCCCCCCGAGTTTCCCGTCCGGATACGGTAACTTAAAAAGAGAGTAGGCGGCGGAGGAAAAAGGAATGAGTGAGAGATAGGAGAAAAAGGAGAAAAGATTGGTGACCTCTATTTTCCGTGCGGAAAATAGAGGGTTGCGAAATCGGGAGTGACGGAACGCGTAAAAAAAAAATGGATGAAAAATCGAAATGCAAGCAACTTTTAACCGATTGAAGGAAACAGTGCTGAGCGTCACGGAAGGAAAAGGACCGAAAAGATTTAACGCAGCGAGGCGATTTATGATCTCCTTCCATCCACGGATTACTTCGGTTAGAATTTTTTCTCGGACTTTGGCGAATAACGCAAGTGATTTTCGTGTACGTAGGCTGATGAAATGACGTGCTTTAATTCCGATCGCCGCGCGATAATTGGTATTGAAATTTGAATTTGTGACGCTATTTCACGTGTTTACATCTTTAAGAAAGCTAACTATAAGTTAAACCAGTTTCATCCTAGAATAAATGTGTAAGAAATATAAAAGTGCTGTACATATATTAATCTTTTAAAGTTTTCAGATATAGCGGTAATTTTATTAGCATAAATTGATAAATAAAAAGTTACGACTTTTATCATTCCTAGTTCTTTTACGTTCATATCATAACGAGAAAAAAAAGAGAAAAGTAATAAGTTTAGGACTCGCTAGCTTATTGTGGAGCATAGAATGTATTATTTTCCATAGCTCACCTGTGCGTGTCCTCCGTTTATAACATATTTTTAAGTTCGTTATATCATCTCGTGATTTTAGTACATACACATGACGAGTACTATAGTATTTTCAAAGGATTTGTTTGAAGAATTCGTTAACTCTTTCATTTCGCAAAAACATTTGCTTTCCAGTCCTGATTATAATTCTGCTGTATAAACCAGATTCAATTTAATACCATCAATGAAGGAGCTTCAATAACACGAGAGCAGTTTTCCTACAAAACTTGAAAACTCCAAAATAATGCGTCCCGAAAGAAACTTGCTTTCACGACCTTAAAATCACTCACGTGATAAATCTGCCTTCGATTTTGCAATACGAAAAAGCAATCTTAAATGTAATGAAAACAATTAGTGAAAAACACTCTTCGTGATACATACTTCATAGATTCTAAACCGATACCTCCCAAAACATTGGGTTGCAGAAATAAAGAACATGGGTGGCAAGGATAAAGAATACCATTCTGTCCAAAGAGATGAAAGGTATTAAAAAAAAAGACCGAGAACGAACTCAAGACTTCGAGATAAATGGTTCACTTCTGGTACCTATAGCTCCTTATTGCGAGTTAATCGAAACTCTGATCGGAAGATTTTTTTTTTCAGGGCCGCAGGGATCAGTGCTTTCTTCTAGGTCGCGAGGCAAAATTTTGAAAAGCAATGCCATAAATCGTCTTTCTCCCCCACTTAGGGGGAAAAAAACACGAAAACTCCGGGACAAGGTCATGCGGGAGCTTTTAATCACCGGTTCAAGTCATCACTTTTATACGATTTTTCACGTTATCTGCGGCAGAGCGAACTTATAAACGGAGACCGACCCGGTTTTTTCCCCGTCGGCTATCATAATCGAGTGAGGCACTCTCGGAACTGACTCCGACGGAAATCGATAATAGGTCAGGGGGCCGACAATTTGTGCAGCGTCCAAAATGCTGCGACAAAGGGAAAAGAAATGGAAAACGGAGATGAGTTGGGCTATGAGAAGGAACTGAAAAATGGCGTGGGATTAAAGGCTAACGGAGTATTTGACGGAAATAGGAATTCGCGGTAGTTCTGACAGATGGTTTCGAAGAAAACGGTAACTTAGTTCCATTTTTTTGTTCATAACCTCCGGAAAGTTCCGAAAGAGCCAAGTTTGGAATAAAATTTCCTAAGTCCCGGAGTGTTACTAGAGAAGAATTACTTCAGTGCCAAGCTTATCGGATACCACTTTCTCCTCTACATCTTTTGCAGGCAGAGACGCCATGATTTCTAAAGGGATAAACCAGTTACTACCTATTCGCAGATTTTGATATTTATTTCTATCCACACGTACCTTGTACCGAGAAAGGAAACCTGCCAATTACATATTTAATTGAAAAAGTCTTATGTTTGTGGCATGACACAAAATATTACATCCTAATTCATAAGGCTTCATTTAACTAAATCTATTTACATGACTTCGTAATAAAAGAAAAATATGGCGATCAAGTTTATAATATTCAGAGTTTTAACACTATTCAGGTTACGTTTCGATCATCATTTCAGTGGATATTATTCATCTACTAGTGTATAGACCGTCAAAAATAACGGGAGTAAAGATTCGATCGTTCAAGCTATTTATGGAGATCAAATTGGCATTAGAAGCATAAATTGTATTGAAAGTCATTTCCCTCTCCCACTCTCTTCCCCTCTCTCATTTCCCTCTCCCGTCCTCTACCTCCCTCTCCTTCCCTCTCTCACCCTCCCTTTGTCCCCTCCCTCTCTCTCGTATTAAAAACAATCAAAGCACGTTTACACCCTTAAGGATTGAAATAACAACATGATATCGAGGTCTAACAATGGAACTGGTAGGCAAGGCAACATCCCCTTAAAATGGCTCGATTTCCTCAAACTGTGTTAATTAAACGTTTAAAATGAGCGATTTCGAACTGTAGGCGGAAAAAGACGAACAGAATACGAACCTTTATAATGTTTTCTTCAAAATGGTTTACATCCGAAGCTCGTAGGTCAATCCTTTCTAATTTTAATCTAGAAAACAATGAAAGCCTGCGCGTCGAAAGTTCATTTTTACGAGAAATTACGTGTTATCTTATCGGAAATGGAAATTATCCCCTGGAATCGAACCCGGGTCTTTGATCCCGAGTTCGATACATTGTTATTACACCATAATTCTATCCTGAAAATTTCATCAAATTCGGTTCAGTCGTTTGCGAGACATTAAGCTTCAAAAAGCATTGCTGACAAAGTGACAAAGTGAAACTGTCTTTTATATAGCTTGGATATAAATATCTCGAATCTGTAAAATTCAATTCCTTCCTCACAGTTTTCGAAGCCCTTGAATTAAAACCACCTAAATGACCTTCAAAGAGCGTAATTAATAATCGATCACATAAAATTTTGATCCATTTCATATGCATAAAGTTAATCCCATGTAAAAATCCTACATAAAAATCGAAGCGGAAACATTATGTGTTTATCTTGATTGCATTGATGATAAAACTGTATATGAGAAAGGCATGTGTGATTTCAAAGAATTATAAAACGCTACATACATAGCAGGGTCTCGTAAACGATACCTTTAGTGGATTTTATTTATCTTGTATCCAAATTTCAGAAAAAATATAGAGAAAAACAATAAATAAAATATAAAAGAAGACAAATCCATTATAGAAACCTGATATGTTGTTCCTTTCTGGAGGATATAAAATTCACGAAAATGCAATAATAACAACCTTAGACGAAATCAACAAGAATGGAAGCCAAAACAAAAATGAATAATATAGATTTAAAATTTAAAAATAAACCTCCGTGCTGGAAAGAATATTTCATGACGCAGTGCTATATTTGTAAGACTGTATTTGTACTATAGTACAAATACAGTCTTACAAATATAGCACTGCGTACCATGTCATCGTTCTGTGAAATAGGAAAGATAAAAGAACTACTTCGCTTAATGAAATGTAGACATAATGAATACCAATCATCCATGCTATCCTCAATTTAACCTTGTCATTCCAACACCTGCCTCTTAATGAAGCACTCGAAAAATTTTCCAATTTACAAAAAAATCTTCATCCTTCTTATAATCATCTTTTTCCACAAGTAAACGAATTACAGAATTTTGCGTCTCCAAAATTGTGAGTAGCCGGTTTTTATGCTAACAATTTTTCCGTCACCAATTTAATAATTGACATAAAACTATAAACTTACTTTTTTATTAGATAAACGTGCATTTTATACGTAAAATTTTCACCAAAACTTGTATTTCTGTGCATTAATTTTTCTTTCAAGTTTACTTCCTTTATAGACAATGTATTGCTCCGCACGTATGTAGAATGCATGAATGGACGGTGGAAGATCAAGTGTTGGCTTCATCACTCTTGAAATTTGGTCTAAAATATATAAACAAACATACGTGACTAATCTATCATGGTTACGGAAGAATCCATAAGGATTTTTCCAAATCTTTAGCCCATGAATCATGGATGGTAGAATTTGTTGCCACTGAGCCATGAGGTTCTATAATACGCAGACTTCCAGACAACGAGAGATGTTATTAATGTATATTCCTATATTTTCCCACTTAAGCCGCAACAAAAAATATAAAAAATCACGTCAGTCTTCCACGCTCAGATTCCTCCAAAAAGGAAAACAACCCTGTGATAAATATTGGTAAAGGCTAAGTCATATGTTTCTGGATCATATGACTATGGAATATTCTGTTTCAACGATTTGAATGAGCACACATACTATTAATACGTCAAAATGTAAGAAAGTCACACTACTCTGCCAGATTAACGTTTTACGTCGCTGATAAGAATCGGAAAGAATTATTTCCAAGTGAGAAAAAATAAACTGTTCGTGAAAACCGGTCTCGAAAAAAAATCAGAAATAAGGGAAGCGCTGAGATATAATATACAAACAAGTTGATTTTTAAAAAATAAGTAGGGATATAAGAAGATGGATAAAATCTGTCTCTCGCGTGGCAACGGTAATTTCATACTAAATTCAGGGTAACTCGCGAGAGAAGGGAAAGCAAAAGGGTCGCTCACCTTTAACAGGAATCTCCGGCGAAAGACTCGTCAACAATACTGTATCTAAATAAGTTCATCTCATATAGAAACGGCATAACAAACAAAACTCTACCTACTGATAAATTTATGCGACGAATATGAAGTGAAATTGAAAATCCGAAAAACGCGAAAGGAGAAAAATTCGTGGAGGTAAAGTAAAATTTGCATCCAAATTGAAATTAGCGGGGAAATTTTACGAAGTTGTAGAATATGCACGAGTGGTATGGGGCAAAAAATTAAAATTATAAGACGATTATAAATCAATTTGGATCGTTTATTTTCAGAAGAAACAGTTACACGATGGTACTGATAATATTTAAATATAAAATCTTCGATAAGAGATTTTTCATTATGTCAATGCTAAATATAGGAAAGGCAAATAAACACGCATTCGCGAAACATTTACGATCATCTAGCAGAACATTTTAAGCCTTCAAAATTTCTTTTACTTTATAAAATGCTCAATAATGTCCACAGTTTAAATAAATACGATATTCTACAACATAAATTTCATTAGAACAATGATATGGGTATTAAAAGTTGACAAATATGGGGTCTGCTCAAAATTTACTGCCAACCAACAGAACGCTTAAATCTTTGAAAGTTCTTTCACTCTGCAAATTAATCTACACTTTCTGCAATTCCACCAAAAATTTTTCTTTTAAAATCTAAAACCGGTGAACCACCACTAATGACGGAGGTTCTCCAGCCGAATGACACATCTGGTCTTTCTATCCTTTTTATGGCTAACGGAGAGACAATAATTTGTCGATTTGAATACAGCCATAAGACAAGCTCTAAAACTCTCCCTCGAATCTCTTGCCCACCCACTATCCCCCTCCTACATAATCTCCTATTCAAAGACCTGCGAACGAACACCTCTTCTTTTTCTAAAATCAATCCTACGAAACAGAAATAGATAACGGAGAGAACGCCTAAAACCTATCTCCGACTGAAAAGGAACCGAAAATTATGAATTTGAATCTATCATCAAGAGTGACCAAGGCACCGAAAAAAGTTATTTTAATGGGCTGTCTAAGTGGATTAAACTCGACTACCATCCTGAAAAGAGATGCTTAGTGTCGGTTGGATGGTCGCCAAATCTCTTTTCCGAGAAAATTCAACACTGTAGCTCCCCTACCCCCTATCGCTGGAGGTCGGACGTGGGAGGGTTATAACACTGTAACGGGAGAATGTTGTAAAATTGAGAATGCCATCAGAGGAGAAAGGTCAGGAGAAATTACTGAGTTGAAAGGACCGGTGGATGGAGAAAATGAAGATTTGGACTTGCACCAGACACCGGGAGGTGTAAAATGGAATTCGCTTCTTGATTATTAATCTAAGGTGAATATCATTTCCTGATCGGATTGTTTCGGTAATTCCAATTTTCCGTTTTAATTACTTAAGAGGATCGAATTTTTTTTGCAAAAAAAATGGCGCAGATCCTATGAATGTTACAAATTGTCCTTGAAAATACGGATTTTAAAGAAACAAAATTATTTGGTAACGTTTTTGTTAATATTATTACTCCCATTTGTTCGGTCAATGTAAGATAGTCGAAGAATGCTTATTTTTCATTTAAATTTGAAAATTACTTAGAAACATGGTATGAACTTGAGACTTGAATGGTTCTACGAAGAAAAGAACAAAGTTTATTTTTATTGAAGATAGAATTCTGATCGAATTAGCATAGAAATGCATTTAGAATCAATAAAATACGTGATTATAGCAGTTTTATTACAATACCCATTATAAGCTACCATGACAACTCCCATTGTCGCCGAAATTGAGAGTTCAATGCATTTCTATGGGAAAATTTTAACGTAATATCGTTTGTCAATTTCTGTGTACGATTTTAATTTGTTTATATGGAAACCAAATATTTGTTATTTTTAATTGAATTACCTTCTAATCTAACATATAAAGGAGAATGTTTGTAAGGTTGTTCGCTTTGAATGCTTTTAATACGAGATAGGGAGGGAGATGGATGGTAACGGAGGGGGGTGATGGAGAGAGGGAATTAGAGGGAAGGGGAGGAGAGAGGGAGGGGGAGGGAGGGAGAGAGGGGAGGGGAGGAAGGAGAAGAAGGGAAGGAGAGGGTGGAAGGGAGGGGGAGGGAGTTCATACGTTATTTTCGTAAGATTTGCTTCCTTCATTCATCTAAATAGGAAAATGAGGAGCGGTTTTCTTCATGTTTGCTTTATTCGGCGGGTATAACTGTGTACTATCTTATTCTTGCGATGCTTACATGTTATACGGTCGAAGTTTTAGATTCACTAAATCCGTTGAAATTCAACGGGCCCTTCAGCTAGTAATATACTAATATTTGCTATAGATAAACAAATGAATAGGCAGGATACATAATAAATAATCTGTATTAGGAAATACACGTAAAGATTATTTTTTTAATTAAGAAATTTACCGTTTTTAATTTGAGCGCAAATACTGTCTATTACGATAGACACGCTAAATTGCCATGCATCGGAATTTGTTTCCATGTACAGTAAACCCTTATAATGTAATACTACGCGATCTTGAATAAGTCGTGCGCATGTACATACGTGAGGTGATTTTTTTCTATAAGGAGATATATTTGCGCAACGTGGTTTTGCCTTTTCTTTCTGCACAGATGATGGATTATTCGTACCTTTCTCTGCTGCTCTCTCCATTATGAAAAATAAATCGTGTGTTTCAAGCAAAGATTAAACCAATACTTTAAAAAAACAAATGTTTATCGAGGGCACATATACCTTTTTTTGGAGTGTTAGATAACAGTTTATATTCCTTTGATAACTGACGAGGACAAAACATTAAGAACACTTGGATTAAAAAAATTTTCATACCTTTAAAGTCCATCCACTGCCGTATTAGCTCGATAGGAGGCTGAGCTCCGTAAACTTCGAGGGCAGGCATGTTGAAGTCGTCGATGAAGAAAACTTGCTTTTTTCCGAGCATTGGGCCGAAAACTCCTTTCCTCCTCCGATCGAGTTTCGAGTCAATCAAATCCTAAAAATCCGCGAAATTAAAAAAAAAAGATTTTACATTTGACCGTTTGCTGTTTAACAAAGTGATATTAAAAAAACAGCCGAATCTCAAAAAAAATTTAATACTTAAATAAGGCCAAGTTATTTATGCACGGATTGCACTTATGAATGAATTTCATGAAATAAAAATCATTTTATTATAATCAAACTTTTAAACTTTGATAAATAATCTGACAAAAATCAATGGATCTGATATAACATGCCCTTACCAAAAAGTTTTCTGTTACAATACAATTTAGCGAAAAAGATACTTAGGTGAACTAGAAAGAGATGCGGATTTTATTTATTTATAACTAAATAGTATAAGGGTTTTAGAAATGAACCAACTACCGTAACAAAGGTTAGCTCAGACAAATATGTCGGATGCAAAACACTGTGTGAACATATGTGAAACCAACCCTTTATCAAACCTTACTTTACAATTAGTAATATGTATTTTATTTTGAAATAAAAATATGGGAAACAAGGATTTAAATAAAATAGAACGGATTTTAGTTATGTAAAATTCGTTTCCGCTTAAATATCAGGGAAATAAAAAATTTAACTATTATATAAATTAACGAAGCAGATATTAACCCCATCAAGCCTAGGTGGAGGCATTTTCGGTCGAAGGGTCGTTTTCAGCAACGATACGAATGTCTTTCTATCCATTTAATCATTAATGTTTAAAGAAAATCTAGTATATATATATTAAATACTATTAAGATAATCCCCTTAGATAGGGAGCTTTTATCCAAGTATATTTTTCTTTCCAACATTCAAACCGTACCTCGTCTTAATGTGGTAGCATCTTTTTTTTTTTAAATATGTATATACTTGTATTGAATCAGAAACAATGTAAAACTTGAGTTTGCATCAGATGAAAAACATTTATAGGAGTAAAATATTTTGCTAAGAATACAGAATTTATTGTCCTCAGCAACCATAGGATATTGTTGCACGCGCTTTAAATTAATACTGGCGATGATGTAGAGCGGAAAATTCAGAGCAGAACTCGATCAGAAATAATTCGTACCCTGCGAACGAATATATCAAAGCCACAAAAAAATCATTTCAAAGTACTCAGATCTGTTTCCTTTACGTGGGCGATCGAGCCATATTTAAAAGAATAACCTATTCGTGTTTAAGTATGCATACGATGAGAAAATAGGCCAATTATTCGTATCTTTGGCAATGAGAGTTTTACACAATCATTTCTTGGAGAATTTTTGCCTCAGACAAACTTGTTTCATTTAACATATTCGCTGTTTAACGGATATATTTTAGGTAATTGTCCATAACGCCGACAACAAAATCCATGGAAACCTCTGTTACTAAAGCATGGATTTATATCATGCGTGCACCATATCAAATGAAATGCCACATCTAAACGTAAATAACATTCGCGAAAAATACTGTGAAATACCTCTATCAATATTTACGTCATAAATTTGTTCAGTTTGGTTATTGCTGTTACATATTTATAAGCACGTGCAATTAAATCAGGCAGGTTGTTTTCAACGCCACAAACTCGATTGTAAAGAAAGAAAACTAATAAATGAGGAGTTATTTAGAGGAATTAAATAAAGTGTAAAATTGTAAAATACCGAGATACATTTAGAAATTGAAATTAAATGGACAATAAATATCAGCTAACACCAATAATGAAAAAAGACGACAAAACATGAAATTTCAATCCATTCAACCATATTCCTTCATGATTTTGAAGTTGTCAAAGTAACTGTGTTGTAATTTAAAAATTTCTCTCTTTTTAGAGGCAATTCCAGGTATAATTAATTGTTGAATTTTTTTATTAAGTTAACAATAAAAAATCGGAACTACGGAAAAAATAAATCGGGTTCGTTTCCGTGAGTTTGTTTATCCATTTCATTGGCACAGGAACGTTCTGAACATTTTTAATTTCCCTCTTAAAGGTCAAAATAGACAGCCGAACTTGCCACTTGAATGTTCGTGCAACAAAACGAACAAAATTCGCTAAACTAGCACGATTTAATTCCATTTCAATTTACCAGACGAAAATATTTTTAAAATTTGAGAAATTCAATTTTCATGAAGTCTTCTCGCAATGTTTGACTTGGATTAAAATATTCATTATTTAGGAGGAAATAGTTATAGAACTCTTGTTCTGTTTCGATCAGGCCATTTGCTTGTAAAGAGCAAATACGTAGAAATGAACAATATTTACATTTGTGCGGAGGCAGGACTTCGTCAAAGAAAAAAAAAGCCATTTACCGATGGTTAAGTGATTTGATTTCATTATTGGTAATTTTTTTGAATTGCTGTTCCCCTACTTTTAAAGATATAAGAAAACGAAATCGTACCAAACTTAATGAGATTCATATTTAAAATCTTATCGATTAACGTAATACATCTATGTACTATAAGATATTTAGTGGGTAACATTCTGTCTCAAAAAATTCAAAGAATTTTTTTTTTGTTTCCCTAACAAAGATTATACGAGATTCAAAATAATCTATAGATACCTACAAAGAAAAGTGTATGTATGAATTTACGCATGCATGTTTTTTATAGCTCAACAACTACAGCACGTAGGAACAAGAGGAAGGCATCATTTTAACCGGCATAAAGAGTTAAGTGGGGTAGTCAGGTTTTTATACCGATTTGATTGACCCTTCTAATTTTTAAAAATATTTTTTTTTCATTTTCTCCATTTGAATAACATAGGGAAGAATGCAGCTTATTTTTCATTTGAATTTTAAAATTACTTAGAAACGGAACGAACTTGAGACTTGGATGGTTCTATGCAGGAAACAAAAAAGTTTATTTTTATTGAAGAGAGAAACCGAATCCTGATCGAATTAGGCGAAAAATGCGTTTAGAATAAGAAAAATACACGATTTTATCAATTTTATGACAATAACAATTATAAGCTACCATGACAGCTCCTACTTTCGCCGAAGTTGAGAATCCAATGCTTTTATATGAGAAAATTTTTAACGCAGAATCGTTTTGCAATTTCTGTGTGCGATTTTAATTTGTTAACATGGCTACCAAATATTTGTTGATTTTAATTGAAATATTACTAATAAACTGTTTTCATGATATTTTAGTGTGGAGTAAAGTTCTCGAAAGCAAGCTGTTTTTAAAACTACATAAGTAACTTAAATAATTAGACGTAGATTTTCCACAAATTGTGATTGTATAAATCGTTTCGTTGTTTCCAAAATATTGTTGATATAAACAAATTTCTCGCAACAGAACTCATGGACGAGAGAATCGAGCTAATGGCCGGATAATAATATTCACTCTGTGACTCCTAAACGTTCTCCATTTATTTTTTTGTCTTTCGTTAAATGAATTAATTCCGTTTATTCCTTTGTTCGTCCATTTTCTGTAGATTATTGTGTTCTTGCTGGTTTTGTTTGCAGTTTTCCTTTTGAAGATATCGTGACGAAACTTCGGATAGGTACATAATTTTAACCTGCGAGTGACATAGGTTATCAATAATATATTTTGAAGCGTGTTTGTGTGTTTGTTCATGGAACTCCTCCTAAACGATAAAAGCTAGAATAACCAAATTTGGTTCGATTCTTCCTTACATCCTAACTTTACTGGTGTCAAAAAATGAACTTTCCGGCATATCTCGTAAAGTACCTATTGCTCATATCAAAATATTTTTCAAATAAAAATTGTAGAATTATTAATTAGAGTATTTATTTTCCTACACATTTTTATCGAAGGAGTAGCCGTTATCAAGAAAATCAAACAAGGATGTCTGAATTCGAGTTGAAATTTGAAAATTTCTTGCATGGTTATGTTGCTAACATAATCTCACAAAAATACGTTTCATTTCATTACGTGTGCATGCAATATTTTTAAATAGGAAGAAATTTAAAACGCTATTTCCCTTACGTCAGGTATATCATTTCTTTCGAATACTCCACTGCACGAAACGCGCCCGTTTGTGATACGCTGTACACTTTCTGAACTTGTTTATATTACATGTTTGTTGATATTTACTGGTTAAAAATCATTCATATAAATTTTGACCTAATAGCTTTCCTTGACTGTGTAAACGTCATTCTCTCGTTCCCTTACCTTCAACATTAAAAACAGTTCATATAAATATTGAAACATAACAAAGTAATACTAAGGGGCACTATATTTCTCTATCTTTTCCACTTAACCATTTAAATCAGTATGCTTTAATCAGAATAAGGGTCGAGCCACACTTTAAGTGGCCCTAACTCAAAAGTTGGGACCCATACTTGGAGAACGGAGTCACCCGTGCCACCGCCTATTCGCGCAGGAAGATCATAATATTCTTCAAAAATATTATACCATTCGGCTTAAAGGATGGGACAGGTTGGGTTGGGCTATCCATATCACTGAGATAGTAATGGTTATATTTTTCAAATTTTTAGCTATTATTCAATCGAATTACCTCTTACTAACATACAATTTCAGGGAGAAATATTTTATGTCCGCAGAATAATGTAACTTTTAGTACATAAAATTCCAGCAGGAAAATTATTACTTATTAAGTAAACGAGTTCTTCCTAAAAGTAGCTCCAATATGCTTATTCAAGCATATTATTGTAGAAAAGGTAGTTGAATGAAATGTAATATAATCTCAAGTTTTCACATATCAAAATTTCGAATAACTTCGAATTAATTCACGGAAACCTCCAATTTGAAAATAATACAGGAGAAATCACATCCTACGCACATACCTCAAGAAATTTCTTCCCAAATAAACCTACCTTTTTCCAGCTAATCCGGATATTCCTCACAATTACGGAAAGATGTTACATCTGTTCGTCTTTCAGCAACATGTCCTCTTTTATTAATGAGAGGCGTTAACATCTACGAAAACTTTAATTAACGAATCAAACGAAAAATTTTAAAATTTTTCCTTAAAAGACTTCCACGAAATATTGTAGGAAGAAAGATGGCTCTCCAACCAAAGATTTGGACTTTCGAGAGAATCATTATCTTTTCTTAAACTTCAATGCCAGTTTTAAAGAAACAAGGAAGGCACGCTTCGGATCGGTGGAATTCTTTTTTTATTCTGCGCAAAAAAAGTTTTGCTTGTAAAGTTTTAAATAGTTAGTTAAAGGGACTTTATTCTCTCACCGATATCGGTGACGGAATAAAGGTGTTTCACAACAGAATTCAACAGCAAGATTTATATTTTACGGACATAGTTTGTCATGAAAAATAAATGAGCACGAACTGTGAAAGCAGTGTACCTCAATTTCCCTCCGGAATCATACAGAAATTCATTTATGAAAATTTGTTTTTCAAATTGAATTCTTTTTGAAAAAATATCCGTATAAAACTGAAAATGTTAAAATATTACCTGCGTCTGGTTGGCAGAGGTACGAGCTGAAAAAATCACGACATCCGACAAAAATTTTTTCGCCAACCCAGTGGTGATTTTTGCTCTGACAACGACCGTTTTGCCAGTACCCGTGGGACCAACGCAGAGAGTAGGGTATTCTCCGTCTATGAGCATTCCCAAAAGATGTGAGCTTCTTATCGTGTCCATTGTTGGGACTTCAATGTCTGAAAATAAAATGAATCACAATTTCATGAATAGATGGTTAGCTTGTAAATTCTATATTTGATTAATTTTAGAGCCACATATTTTTATAATTCCGACTCTAACGGTACAAAGTCTAAAAATCGGTCTTGGAACGTATATGTATGAATTTTTCTGGTAATACGTATACTGCCTCTTAACGACTTATCAAATAAATTCCATATAGAGTAAGAAAAAAACTATAAAAATATAAAATAATTGTGATTTATTTCGTTACCAAAATTTATTATTCTTCTCCGCTTACAAAGGAATATATCCAGAGAAGGACCCTGAGATGATAATTTACTTTTCGTCATCATCGAAGATGACAGAGATTAGATTTTCGATAAATGAAATTTTATTTGCGTTGCTTTCGTTATTATTTGATATTTTAACAAAATGTCAATTGTTTCATGTACTGGGGATTTTCTGAAATGACTTTTTCTTGAATTTTACAAACCTGAAAAGGTTTATTAAGCAATTAAAATGTGTTGCTTTAGGACATTTCAGGTTTTTAACTGTAACTTAAAATTATAATTATGTCGATTAAAAATAAATGTAATCCACTATAAAAATCGGTGTAACAATGTACAACTTTCTAATATCCGTACAATTCCTCCTGAACCGTTTGGCATCTAAAAGTACGAACAGACGACAAATGACAATTTACAGGAAACAGACTACATACTACAACAAAATGTAATTATTAATATTAAAACAGCTTTTTTGAGATCACAAACCTCTAAAATCTCGAATAAGAATTTTTTCGTGATTACAAAACTATCTCTATATACTTCGCATATGGGAGTTTAAAACTAAACAAATCAAATTAAAAGCTGCATTTATCCAAATTAAAAAACAATATGGATTTTAATAAAAATAGGATTCGATTAAAAATTAATATAAACAAACTATATCGGCATGCCAAATACCATGATAGGATGCTACGAAATAAAACCTATAGAACTAAAGAAATTTTTGAACTTAACAACGAATCTAACTTTATGCATAAAGGCTCTACGGAAAAAAAATCTGTGGCCAACACGACTTTCTCCATATTTGAGGTATAGAAATTGAAATTATTATTAATAGCATTATAAGGCAAAATTATTATTTCGTATCGTAAAAGTATACAGTTGTCCTTATTACCGTAAATTAGGTATATTTTGAATATGTTTATAGAATTCACCGCTACGTGGTTGCGGCGCTGTATACTGGAAATTACGAAAAAGTTAAATACCTCCGAATTGAATGGTGTTACTAAAATTAGTTTCAAACAAAACTTGGAAGAAATATTATTCTCTACAACTTTAGTCCTCAACAAAATTACCAATAACGACGTTTTTAAGAAATTTGACGGAAGCCGAAAAAACCGATTATTTATAAATAATTCCTAAACAATAACTGCTATGGAAAATTGTTTCAAATAGAAGCTGTAGGAAATTACATTCTCTAGAACCTTTGTATATAATTGTATATACAATAATGATGTTTTAACGGATAAATATCGCAAAAACCGAATCTAGTTTCGAATAAACCGCGACTTCCGGTTAACCGGTATTGTCCAAAACCTAATCATCCCTTCGTGCTCATACCAAAGTGTTATATATGAAATTTGGTAATGATATGGCAATTACTTTTCGAGTAGGAGCGCCCACAATCACATACATACACACACAGACATCATTCCGAAAATAGTCTACACGTGTTCTAGGGATCTCACAACATGCATTTCCGTTGAAATCTCGAAGTCGATTTTTTTCAGGAAAACAAGACTCTCTATACAACGTATATGGAGAAAGTAAAAATCTTAAAGCCTTTTTACTTTCTCATACGTAGTAATGGGAAAGTATTGTATTCATGAAAAAAATCGACTTCGAGATTTCAACGGATATACATGTTTTGAGGTCCCTAGAACACGTTTAGACTATTTTCGGAATGATGTCTGTGTGTGTGTGTATGTTAGTGTGGGCGCTCTAACTCAAAAAGTACGTGCCATATCGTTACCAAACTTCATATCTCACATAAGAAAAAAGAACTGATTAGTTTTTGGACAATAACGGTTAAACGGAAGTCGAGGTTTATTCGAAACCCGATTCGGTTTTTGCGATATTTCTCCCTTAAAACATCATTTTATATACAATTCTATACAAACATTATAGAGAATGTAATTTCCTACAACTTTCATTTGAAACAATTTTCTATAGGAGTTATTGTTTAGGAGTTATTTATAAATAACCGGTTTTTCGGTTTCCGTTAAATATCTCCTTAACAACATCGTTATTGGTAATCTTCGTAAGGACTAAAGTTGTAGAGAATAATATTTCTTCCAAGTTTTGTTTGAAACTAATTTTCGTAGAACCATCCATTTCGGGTATATTTCGCTTTTTCTTAATACCAGCCTACAGCGCCAACACCATATAGCGGTGAATTCTGTAAACATTCAAAGTATACGTAATTTACGGGGACGACCTGTCTTCTTTTACGATACGAAATAATAATTTTGCCTTATAATGCTACTCATAATAATTTAAATATCTATACCCCAAATACGGAGAAAGTCATGTGTTGGCCACATCAGATTTTTAAGTTTCAGTAGCGATAGAGATGTTAATGGTCTAACTTTGCGCTCAACAAACGACATTTTTCAGGTTTTGACAATTTAGTGAAGATCCTTGTAAACTTGTTCCTCTCATTCGCGTCTAACGAAGAGTTCCGTTGTGTTTTAATCGATTTCTGCCATCGGAGGTTGGGTTGGGTTGGGATGAGGGGGGTGGGGGTGGGGGGTGGGGGGATCGTGGCCTGATTGGATGACGCTTTCCCTCCGATGAGCTCTTAAACCCTTTCCGTGAAAAATTTGATTTGGCGCCACAGATAGGCCCTTCGTAACGGTGGATGTATTAAGGAAAAATCAAAACTAACCGCAAAAGGCCTCGAGGACCCGAAATCCCCGCCGGGATTTTAATATAATCACGATCGTTATTACATTAAATTTGACATGTACGAAATATAATAAAAAATACACTTAAAAACCACTTTAAAACTGCAACAGATTCATTATAGTTTAGAATTTGATGGAGTCTAATAAAATAAATGTATGAACTACAAAAAACACTTGTTACTAACTGCCAAAATTGAATCTGTGAATGCTCCAAATCAATTCTTAACTACCTAAAAGGGCGTTCTAAAAATACTCCGTCAGCGGGATAGTATCGGCAGTGGTGAATCCAAGGGTCTTTCCCTACTCCCCCATTTCCTCCCCCTATCAATTGACGCTCCCCTTTCTGAGTATCGATCACTGCTGCCATTAGTTTTTCCGTTATTTTTTTAGCACCAAACTATTAATGTCGAGAACACTTTGAAGATCGATTAGGAATATGGCATACAATGCACGGAATCATTTTGCGGAAACCTCTTGCCTTCGCCGTTTTCGTATCTCAAATCTCTTCGGCACAGAAGTTTAATCACTCTTTTACGTTCTGAAACGGGAGAAACGGCTGACGGAATTTTCGGAAGCCATGAGAGACAAGATAAAAAGCGTGCTGAGGTCGTGACGTCCTGCGATGTTAGTACGTAGAACGAGGTTACTGGCTGAATGAACTCGTACTTGCTGGAAGAGATGGCAAAACAATGCGGTTCTCTGATGAGTTCGCACGGAGATGCCAAGGTAAAAGAGTAAAAATGCTCAATGAAATTGCTTGAACGATGGAGGAACATAATTTGACAAAGATTTATTTTAAAAAATCGCATTTCTATAAAACAAAAAATGAAATACTTAAGTATCATTGAAATGATTTTTCAATTTTATCTTACGATTTACGTCTTATCTGCAATATTTTAAATGTTTGGCACTAACAACAATAGACATTGATATAGTACAACTACCGCCACCCTATATGTTTCGGAAAGCTACTTCAAAATAGGTAGTGTAATGTCGAATCTTGCAAACGTTGTCGAGAATATTAACTAGTAATGAGCCTAATGGACGAGCACTCAGTATCGGAAGTAAAGAAAGAGGTCTAGAGTTAGAACAGCGCCACATCGTAACCATAATTACCGTTTATTAAAAATTGTTCATCTTCCATAAATTGAATAGATCCACATTCTTCGGTTAACTACTTATTGGATTCTAAATCATTTTAAAAATTTAAATGCACCTGTTAGCGTTTGTCAATAATTTCTCAATGACAAACCTGCCAAACCATGCATTTTTTACTAAAATGTTCAACTATCAGCTATTTTCATATGCACGACCTAAAATTGTGCCGGCTGCGTAAGATATGAAAATTAACTTATTTTAAAATTATAAAATTTTAGAGCAAATAATATTCACTCAGAACAAAATGTCGATAGACCGTAAAAAGGTTGGGAAAACCTCCATAATTTCGACTAAAAAGCAAGAACGATTCTTTTGAACGAAATCAACGATGACAGATTTTAAAATTAATTAAATGTAGTTAATTTAGATTGACAGCTCATCACAATTTTTAAATGGAGTTATCGAGCTCGGCTAAAGGCTGGAATCCAATAGGTCATGGGTTTCAAAACGAGGGAAAGCGTATCCGAGGTTACGCGAAGAGTTTTAAAGTGGTACGTACAAATGTTCGCGTCAGCTTTTCAAGGTTGCATCTGCCAATAACATTATCAAACGTTTTATAGGCGATATTATTTAAAAGGGATGTTGGAATATGAAATCATATGAATAAATAACATGTAGTTGCGTTTTGCTACACACATTACTAAATGTTTACTTTAGCATTCAACAGTAGTTTGGCATAAAAATAAAACAGCTCGCTTAGCACAGCCGCTGGTTACCACTTTTTAATGAAATAAGCTTACGTATCTCCTGAATTTATTTTTATTTTCTGTAAAATCTTGCTCGCTGTTTTTAACAGATTATTACTCAATAATATTAGAGTACAAATTTAAAAAACTTCTTTCAGACTAAAAAATTAAGTCCACATTGTGAAACCGTTTCTTACCTAAAGCACACCCGAGAAACAAAACTTTTTCAAGCTTTACAGACGTTTGAAAAATGTTTTAACTTATCTGAAATTTCAAGAATTATACATTATTATCATGATAATGTCGTGTACAGCAGCCGAAACATGATTCATTACTTTCACTTTCTCCGTATACGTAGTATAGAGAAAGTATTGTTTTTAAATGCCCTCATTTTTTGCCATAGTAACTATAAAGTTCAAACGATACAATATCAGATGCTCAGTATGATTCTTATATCTTGATGATGAAAAAATAACTGTTTCTCCAATAGGTTTTCCCCAACTTTTTTATGATTATTGGAAAAAGTTTTTTTCATTAGATTTCAGCGATAAAATTCTTTCTCGAACCTTCTGAAGAGGCGAAATTGAAGGTTGATGGGTTATATAAAGTAACAACGTCATCCTAATTCTAAGAACGTTCACACTTATTCTAAAACAACGTCCTAGAACGCCTCAACGACACCTAATACTGAAACTTAATGACTTCGGAACTTTGAAAAAAAATAGACCATATTATTTTCCTTTGTACCTTAGCTCCTCCCTATTTACTCTTATAACAAAAAACGACCAAAAAAAACAAACGAAAGAGGTGTGTTCAGAATATTAAAACGGCGGAAAAATGAGCAAGAAAATTTCACCGTTACAAAAAGCTTCGACGATACACTTCCCTTAATCAACCCGAAACATCTATTTTTCCGCATTTCTAAGGAAACGCGAGCGTTTCTGGGGAGTTACTTCCCTTTCCATTAACTAGACCTCGCTACAAAGCTATACGCATTTACACTACGACAGGAGATACACATTTCACCTTAACAAGGGATACGTATTCACAACTCCATAATAGATTCAGTGCTTGCGACACAGCACGTCGCGAAGTGCATCGGTCAGGAACCGCAACAGAAGGGAAGCAACCGGAACTTGTTCGTGTGCGTGTGCTTTTGGTAACGAGAATGATCTGATATACTACTGCGGTCTTTAACGTACGGCAAAGAGTACTTCCTCTACCGCAGTTTGGAATTGAAATTGGGACGTGAAGTAGGGGAGAATAGGGAACGGAACGCGGGACGCGATTGGAGTTTGAGGAGGGACGCAAACGGAATTGGAGATAGGGTTGGGAGGTGAAAGGGCTGGGATTGATGGGAGGGTGTATTTGGCATGGAAAAGAAGGGTTTTTTTGGGAAGATGCGGTGGGGAGCAAATTGGACAAATCTGAAGGATAGAGAGGGTAAAAGGAGCAGTGAGTGGGAGAGGCGAAGAGGGGGGAGAGGGAGAGAGAAAGGGCGACGGAGATAGAGAGAATTCGTGGTGTGAGGTGTGTAAGAGGGATAGAGAAGGGAAATAATAAAAGAAGGAAAGTGGGGTGACAGCTTAGGTGATGTAAGGGAGATAGAGTGCAGATTAAAGGGAAAATTGGACCGGTGGAGTGCGAATAAAAGAGGCGAAGAAACATTTTCATCGGAAAAGGCTCCGTGTGGGTGAGGAAGAGAGGGAGAGAGTGTGGGAGGAAGAGAGAGAGGGAGGGAGAGAGAGAGAGAGGGAGGGAGAGATTGACGGAGGAAAGATTGAACACGATGAAAAAAAATGAAAGATCGCACTCGAAGTCAGTATTTTTTTCTATTTTTTTCCCGATTGTATTACCGAAAAGCACAAGGGTGACACGGCAGTATTTATGCACTCGTAAATTTTTAAATTTAAATTTGATTCAATTTGATTTACATTTCCACGAGTAATGTATTTTACTTTTACATGAGAAAATGGAGTGCAGATCGAAGTGAGATTGGCGATTGAGATTGATTTTTCCGAAAGAATGAATGAAATGAAAATAAAAATTCTAAGAAAAAAGCAACAATGCCTGTAAGCGTAAACTATCCTTAGCATGAAATAATAAGTGTTGATGAAACTAAATATCCTTTTTTTAAATATATGAAGTGTGGAAAATGTAAATGTGTAAACATTTATTCTACAATTTTGTTAGAATTCCTCATTCCACAAATTAATAAAAATGTCCATTTTAGCTATTCCTGTTTCATAATAACGCTATAGGTTCGATGTACCCTAAAGATTGTTATAGGCATGCAAATTTTTAAATCAAGAGAGTTATTTTATTGTTATACACAGGGCAGCACCCAGCAGTTATCCACTTTGTTAAAAAAAACACAGCCGGCCAAAAAACAAAGGCGGCTGAAAAGTATCAAATTAAAAATTATTTTAAATCTCTCCTGTACACAATCTGTAACAAATTACATCACTCGAATGAGCCTGTATTTACTTAAGGAGGCGGCCAAAATTCGTGCTAATATTTTCAGTTTTACTTATAATCTAGGGCAGATTTATCTATAGATCCCGGTCTAGAGCGACAATTTTTAAGGGGAGGCAGTTTTTCAGAAAAAATAAATAATAATAAATATAATACATTAAAATCATTTGTTTGTAATTTTCAAAGAGTTCATAATACAATAAAAAACATGATATATAAATATGTTTAAATGTTTTTATGTACAGTCTATAGATATCTATAAAGTGTTTGTATGTTTTTTTATAACTCAGCAACTACAGCACGTAGAAACAAGAGGAAGATATCATTTTAACCGGAAAAAGAGTTAAGTGGTGCAGTCAGGTTTTTATATCAATTTGATGGACCTTTCTAATTTAAAAAAATATTTTTTTTCATTTTCTTCATTTGAATAACATAGGGATGAATGCAGCTTATTTTTCATTTGAATTTTAAAATTACTTAGGAACATGGAACGAACTTGAGACTTGGATGGTTCTATGCAGGAAACAACAAAGTTTATTTTTATTGAAGAGAGAATCCGAATCCTGATAGAATTACCGTAAAAATGCGTTTAGAATCAGAAAAATACGAGATTTTATCAATTTTATGACAATACCAACTATAAACTACCATGACAGCTCCTATTGTCGCCGAAGTTGAGAATCCAATGCATTTATATGACAATATTTTTATGTGCGATTTTATCTGTTTACATGGCAACCAAATATTTGTTGATTTTAATTGAAATATTACTAATAAACTGTTTTAATGATATTTTCCTGTGGTGGAGAGTACTCCAAAGCAAACTGTTTATAAAACTACGTAACTTAAATAATTAGACGTAGATTTTCCACAAATTCTGATTGGATAAATCGTTTCATTGTTTCTAAAGTATTGTTGATAAAAGCAATTTTCTCGTAAAAGAGTTCATGGGTGAGAGCGTCAAGCTAATTGTCGGAGGATAGTATTCACTCTGTGACTCCTAAACGTTCTCTATTTATTTTTTGTCTTTCGTTAAAATAATTAATTTCGTTTGTTCCTTTGTTCATCAATTTTCTGTAGATTATTGTGTTCTTGCTGGTTTAACTAACAGTTTTCGTTTGGAAGATAATGTCACGAAACTTCGTATAGGTATATAATTTTACCCTGTGGGTAACATAGGCTATATGACGATAAAACATTTGGGGGGAGGGAGAGCGTATTTACGTATTACGTATTACGTATTACGTATTTTATCATAATTTACATGTAATTTTCGATTTTTCCAATGCAAGATTTTCTTCCTTCATTCATCTAAATAGGTAAATGCGGAGCAGTTTTCTTCAGCTTTGCTTTATTCGACGGTTAAATGCTGTGTACTATCTTATTACTGTGATATTTACATGATACACGGTCGAAGTTTTAGATTCACTAAATCCGTTGAAATTCATCGGGCACTTCTGCTAGTAGTAAATAATTAATAATCTAAAAAGCGGCAATAAGCTTAGTTCCTATGAGAGGCAAAATGATAAATCCGCCTCTGATTACAAGTTATAAGATAATTAACATGAAAAAAGCTAATGTGCTGTACTAACGCATTGTATTAATTGGTAGTTGTCCATGCTTTGAGATTTAAAGTGGTAAGTAAATGTATTTGCATATAAAATCTTACTTTAATGGAGGGACGGTTATTTTCTACTTGAACCACAGCAGATAACTGCCTAGGCGCAGGCCTGGTTATGCTTAACACTACGCTTAGGGGTGAAGTACCGGATACCGATAGCTTATAACAATACTTTAAGTGTACTAGCAGAGCTACCATATAATGTTATATGATTATAATGAGTATAAAAGCTATAAGAAATGGATAATGTCTATATCTGCTCAAATTTTCAATAATAAATATAATTTATGGCCATACTACGCTTCAAAAATTAAATCAAATTATTGGCAAGTTTTAGAACCGTATATCGACTGCTAAATTCGCAACCAATGGTTATTTGAGTGGCCTTCTTTCCTACAAATAGAGATTTTCAAAATAATTACCAACAGGTTTTATTTATACCCTTGTTTGGAGGTCAAAATGAATTTTCAAATATGTGACATGTCGGCTCTGGTTGGTGCTATCATGTCCACCATTATATTTTAGTAAGTCTGTATGTTCCTTTATGCACGCCCACAACCAAGCAATTCCAACCAAATTTGGCACGATTGTAGGGAGCACCAAGGGGACGGTCAACGCAGGGTTTTAGTGTCCGTCTGAACAGGATACAAAATGGCGGCAAATTGTTTGACTGTTCCTTTATGCACCTTCACATTTCTCAACCGATTCTGACCAAATTTGGCACGATTATATGGGCAGCAAGAGGAAGGTCAGCACGGAATTTCGTTTCCGTCTGCCTGTTTGATTAAAAATTGTGTCCGGTTTAAACATTAAACTACACGTATTTTCCCGTGTGTTGCTATTATTTGAATCAAATTCGGTATGATTTCGGAGATATCTCAGGAATAATTCATAAGCGGTTATTGTTTTTCTTTATTGAAAACGGCGGCCGATTGAATTCTTAAATACCGTGTACCATCTAGAATACCTATCGGATTTTGACAAATATTTCCCCGGGCAACGCCGGGTATTTCTGTCAGTTGATTAAAATTTTTCGAAATATTTTGCATCCTATAACGCAAATAAAAATACAAGCCACAAAGCCTCCCTCGAACTGTTCATGTTCGAACGATCGCTTTTCGAACATGAACTACGCCTGTCTTCTACGAAAATAACAGATACTAGGAATAAAAACTCACATACCTTGCTTCGGGGTAACACAAAAACTAGTTTGCGACCGCCGTGAAATAACTGCCTACGTCCAGTGACCTTTAATTGGCATTACCTGAATATCTCATGTCCGGCGTTATCTTGTACGTAGGCACACCGTCCATCCAATTTACCCATTTCGGTTTACATGGATCGCCGTCCTCCGTACGATCCGTAAATCCGCCGTCGTGTAAACTGAAAATGAATTACGGGCATCGCGTTTAGGATCACTCTACCTTACTAAATTGTGCAACACCTATCGACCCCTAATCTGTGATTTAATTACTCCCAGGCAACTGCTGTTGTCACCATCCGATGTATAAACAAGCAGTTCTGAGAACTATTTAAGTACTAAAAATAGATAGATAAACGAGAATTTCTAATTGATTACATCGGAAAATTTTACTTTCTGGTGCGCGAAGTACAAACAGAGAGTAATTCAATCGTGATGAAATTCGATTTGAATAATTTGATGAACATTCACGTTGTACGTGTGTGTCCCTGAGTCTGGATAAGTGTTTTCGTTCTTTTACTCCATCCTTCTGTTGTCCACGCACGTCTCTCAGAGATATAATGGTTAGACACGACTTGATGAAATCCAGTATTTCTATAGGAAATCGTCCGGAATAGAACCCTTGATGAAATTAATCACAAAGCGTAGAAATGGAGTCTAGTCCCGGAATTTACAAACTGTAGATTTATTATAAATGGCCGCAGGAATTTAGATTAAAAATCATAAACACGAAAATAATGACGCTACATATAATAGATATATAAATTATAAATGAAAATGAAACTCTAGTCTTGGTAATATTTACATTGGAATATAGGTTCCAGACAATAATTAACTAAGAAAGATAGAAATATATCGTACCAAATATATAACCTCATAAAAGAATAGTTTTTATCTTTGATTGTGTAAACTGAAATAACTACAGTAAAGTATACACGAAGTGCATATACATATATATAAATACTAAGGAAGAGGAAAGGTATGTAAGGATATTTTGGGCAACTAGGTGTTGAAGGAAACCCAGTGAACACTTACCGGAAGTAGAGCCGCTGGGGTGTTGGAGAGACACATTTGTAGAGGTTAGAGCTTTCGGGATGATCCCTTCGTCAGCACAAGAGAGACACAACTCTCTCCAACACCCCAGCGGCTCTACTTCCGGTAAGTGTTCACTGGGTTTCCTTCAACACCTAGTTGCCCAAAATATATATATATATATATATATATATATATATATATATATATATATATATATAAATCGGTACAATATACATTGTACAAACTTTCTCATATACTAATGCATCGTTTAGTTATCTTTTGAAAACTATTTAGAATCATTATAAAAATCAGTTTACATAACTATACAAAATTTGATGAAAATCGTATGAGCCATTTTTTAGGCAATCCAATTGTTATTAAAGTTTCCCAAGAATAAACTAGCCTTATATACATTTTTTGAGAAATATGAACTAAGTAGTATTATTGAAGATGTAAACTCAAGTAACTGAACGAAATTTGATCACAATCATTAGAGCCATTTCTGAGAAAATCAAATTGTTAAAAATGCGGAGAATAAATTCCCCTTAATTATTGAGAAATGTCAACCATTTCTTCGTAGCTTCTATTCTGTATGATAAAATGCCTAAGTATGAGATTTCATTCATTTTTGCTCTACCGTTTAGGCTCTAGAGTCGCGAACAGACAGACGGCATTGCGAAAACCACTTTTTCGGACTCAGGTACACCTAAAACGTATATTTCCATCTAAATCTCGAGGACGAATTTTTTCGCGATTACAATACTTGCTCAATATACTTCGTATATGAGAAAGTAAAAATAGCTATATGTATAGTTACGAGAAATTACATTTTAACGAGTTTTACAAACAGCTACTGCCAAAAGCTGTCTATACAACAATGTATCCAGTGACATTTTTCTATGCAATGGAAGTATACGGATATGAGAAAGTTTATTCAAGGAATGATTCACCGATTTTTACAACCGTGAATGTTCATTTTCTCATCTACCGAAGCATATGACTGACAAAAAAAATTAATACTTGCTTAGAAATATTTCTGTCAATGATTTTCACGAGGCGGATATACATGTCCATTTTTGTTTTGTAAATTAAAAATACTTTATGGTTAGCGGTATAAATTGAATTACTACAGTCCATATTTGGACATAATAAAAGTATATCATTTTCGAGTTACGTTCCCTCGAAATGCTTTAAAATAATGCGCTCAGAGGCGAGTCGCTTTTAAGATATAAAACGGAATATACACACATTTCGCATTCCGACAAAGATAACTACGCCCTATGGACTTGTAAAATCCTTACTTGTAGTCGTAAACAAATCCCTCTGCCGGGAACCGTGGCTCATCTTTTGCATCGGCCATGCGTTGCCTCAACCAGTCCGAGAAGATCATACGTCCATCACGGTCACACGTGGCGCCAACACTCCAGATAAGGGAGAACATGAACCAGGGAACAATCAGCTGAGCTAGATCCATAGATAATAAAAGGAGAGGGATATTAATCACACCTGTTGAAGTTTGGATCGGAGATATTCGTTGGTCGCTGGGCCACTTTAAACAAAGTAAATACACCGAAAATTAAACAAATAAATTCTAATGAAGCGCTTTACAAACAATTATATCGTAGTATTTATGAAAGATAGTCTTCGTGAAAAAATTGCCACCGAATATGGCGATTCCTTCATGATCAAATGAGAACATTAATACTGATGGTCAATTCTAATATGCTTGAGACAGTTTAGGCTGAGAAAAAAACTTTAATAATGTATATGCCAATTAAAAAATTTCAGTTATGTGTACATACTCAATAGAGTATATAATATTTATTAATATAATAATTTTCTAAAAGTTTTAATTTAAATGGAAAGAAGCATCAATGTGTACAAGTTTACACGAAAAACTTATTACATAAGTCTTAAAGTTAATATTTATCTAATAAATATTTATTTGTACTAAAATCAACTTCGCCTGAATCTCTGTGTGTGCTTGTTCAACAACAGCAAAAAAAAGATAATTTTTGGCAACGTCTCTGAAAGCCTATTTCTACACATTTTTCTCCGACAAAAATAAAACGGCATATTAACAGCCTCTATTTTTTCACATATCCGCGCTGAAAACGAATATCGAGCCCATCTCTTTTCCCCGTCTGTTACTAATTATATTCTCTCCAAAAAATCTTCCAAATCTTCAATTCTGCTTAAAGAACAAAAAATCATATTAATGTCAATGTTCGCCAATTAACGAAATAAAGAAAAGGAGAACCTCCGAAGCGTTTTTTTTTTATTTGTCTCTAAAAATCCTATTTCTTTCGTCCATCGGAAAATTCGTAACAGAAATGGAATAAACTTCATCCGAACGAGAAATCCCGACGACATCATTTTACCATAAGGCTGTATAATCACTCATTCGGAGATGACCGAGACTAGTTTTAATGATTTTTCTAACTCGCCGCGTTCCTGCCAGTCAGTGGAGGAGGAAGAGGGGATTCGTTATATGCCGTTAATTCGTTTATGAAGAGAATTTAATCGAATCAGGATACGAACGAAGTCGCTACTCCTACACGTTCTCTGCATCGAAAAAATTGATTCACGAAATAAAGTGAAGAAATTATCCGCCGGAAACACACTTTCAAAATTCTTTATGAGAGATTACTGTATGGAAAATTCTTTCGTAAGCAATCAAGCAAAAGGGATTCTCTTTAATCTTCCGTAAGAAACTTTTCAGATTTAATTTTGTAAAATTATTACTGTGTGAGTACCCAATATATATATATATATATATATATATACCACAAGACTTAACAAAATCACTTACAATAAATGTATTTTTTTTAAATATATAGGTAAATTGCATTGCAATGATAAAAATAATTGGCTAATATTTTATAACTCTATATAGCATATATTGGAGGAATGAAATGGGCGATATTTAGAGCTTAGTATTAATTTTTTCCCCTATATTTTCATAGGAGAATATCTATTGACGAATAGCTAAAATTGTGTATTGGTACCAATAGTTAACTCATCGGAATCCTGCAAATAAATGAAAATAAACTCTTCAGCTTTTATTGCGTGTTTTCCCCTTCAATTGACTCCTTTGCGAAGAAATTAAATATATACTATTTTTGTATAGAGACGCTTATTTATAATAATATTTATTACATAAAATTCTAAGCGAAACTCTTACAAACAAAACCGTAAGCGTTGCTTACTAGTTTCGTAGAACTAGAATATTCAGCTTTCGTAAGTTAGAAAAACGAGTTAATAGAGCTTTGCAGGTACTAAAAGCACGAAATAAAAGCATCGAAATTTTAAAAATTTTGCTGTACCGATTTGTGTAGCGAAGTTTGAAGTAAACAAGTGATTTCAGAAGCATGGCCGCGCCGTGATAAATTAAAACCGGCTTTGATAAAGGAACTGGAATATCTCGCAATATTAAGGTTACCGGTTCATCTTCTGTTGCGGACATGAACGTCTGAGCAAGTTTAAGTAACCCTTTGTAAGTCCTATGTAAAAAGCTGCAAATTGCTCTTTAAGATCTAACTAAAATTATTCGACTTCGTGTGAATCCTAAGAAATAAAATTATATTTAGTATATTACCAACATTCCTAAATACGTGTGAATTATTTTTCTCTTGAGGCGGAAGACTATCTACTCATAAATAAAAATCAAAAAATAAAGTTTCAATTATTATATAAAAATATGTCAAAATTGTTTTACGTGTGAATATTAATTACAAATGGTCACCTACAATCTCGATAAACGATTACTTATACCGGAATAAAATTAATTATCAATCTGGTCCTCCTTAACAACATTTTTCATAAAACTTTATAAGGATAGGTAATCTCATATGCTACCAAGAACCTAAATACGTCATTAATAGCGCCTCACGTGGCTATATCGTGTTAATTCAGCGAAAATCCCGTGTCAGAGGAAATTCAATCGAGGATCAATAGTGAAGGCTCAGCAGGATCGGGTGGAAAATTTAATAAAATATCCAGCGCGAACTTAATGAAAACCGAGATGCACATTTGGACGAAAAGAACAACCTCAGACGAATCAAGCAATGCACTGATGAAAATTCCCTGAATATCTCTCCCAGCTCCTGCATCGTGTCATAATAGAAACTCTCCACTCTATAGCTGCGAAAACAAAAAATAAATAAATAAACCCGCCACATCCCCCGAGATAAGAGTCGTCCTCTCTCCACACACACACACACACGACCAATTTAATCTCGCCCGGTACACGTTAACACCGAGAGGATTCGCCGAAAAAATCAATGCGGAAGATAACAACGCGAGCCGTAGTTTATCGCGACTTTAGGATTTTTTTCCTCTAGCTTTTCTTTCTGGCGAAAAACTTAAGGAGAAAATGTGTGTCGTGAGACGCCCACTAGATGAAAACTTCATCCCTTGCGCTCCGGTAACAACGGGGGATGAGAACTTGCGTGGGTCGGATACAGTCTCAAGGCTAGACGAATCGAAGTATTGTGGGGATATAGGATATGAAATAGCGAGAGAGGAAGTGATGATAAAATAAATTGATGTGGCTAACACATGGCTTTCTCCATACGTAAGTTGTCAACTAAAATCAAATAAACACGGCGATAGCAGCAGTTCAACTTACACGCTTCGGCGCTAGCGATTCTATTGTTCTGTAAATTCACCTTTGCCGTCACGCGCGCGAGTTGCCCACTAACCGTCACTTTCGAAGAAAATTGAATATCTACAACTTATATATATATATATATATATATATATATATATATATATATACACACACACACACATACACACATACACACACACACACACACACACACACCACCTCCGCCTTGAACTCCCTTCGCTCGAATTACTCCGTGAAACTCGAGGGATTTCCGTTCCGTTTTCCTGGAATGTCTCACACTTTTGGTATTTTTGCGACATGGTTCATTAGCACGATATGTAATCCGACGCTCCTCTGGGTGAAGCGTGGGGTTGATGACCGCGTTAAGTCATCCGGGGTGTCTGGACTCTTTAAGACGGGTTCAAACGGAACTTGATTTAAGAATTTTAACAAAAAAAAGGGGGATAAATCTATTCTAAGAAATTTCCCTTGTTAATGAATTCGAAAACTAAAACTTGGCCCTGGCTCCCTCTTAAATGTCCTCGCCCCTCCTTACCATTCTCTGAATGACATCGACCGATTGTGCGGCATGTACAAATAGCACAAATAAAGCGAAAACTTCAGCAGTGGCTGACGACAGTTGTTTGGTCAATCGTTATAAACGCTTCCCACACGCAGTTTCCTGAATAATTGTCAGTATCTATTTACGTTCCTATGTATGAAGCACCGGTAGTTGAACCATATGAATAAAAATTTTAATGCTGAAAATTATCATTACATTACCATTACATATATATATATATATATATGTATATATATATATATAAATACTTAAGGAAAAGGAAAGGTAATAATAAAGGTAGCAACAAGGTGTTGGAGGAAGCCCAGTGGACACTTACCTAGAATGAAGAGCCGCTGGGGGTGCTGAGGACACACGAAAAACACAAAAGAACAAAAACTACACAAAAATGGAGCTTTCGGGCTGATGCCCTTCTTCAGCGACGGAGAAACATATACTCCAACACCTTGTTGCTACCTTTATTATATATATATATATATATATGCTAGGCATCAGTTATTCAAACGCAAAATATGACGAAATACTCCTAACTAATACTCTTAACAGCCTAAATATAAAATATGCTGAGGCAAAATAATACAAAACACTGTAAATGGATTAAAATATTCTTAAGAAACGCACGTCATTACTTTTCGCTCTCCGAGTGCAAAGTTTCACGACAAATCCATGATTCACCCCGCGGCAAAAGAATTGATTTCCTTCGATTTAATATTTCTACTTGAAATCTGAACCCGGAATCTCATCATTCTTCAATTTCCGCTCCTTGTAATATACCTTCCGCTTTAAAAAATTTCCCTCCGAAAATCATCCAAATAGAATTTAAACCAGAAAAATCGATTTAAGGGCAAGTTTAAGCTCTATAAAGTATTGGACAGTTGAACGTTTGATCTCGGAAATCTCATTTTGGGATAACAAAACACATTCCTGTAAATTTAATTAGCGTTGTCAACATTACAGGTCTACTGAAAATTTTCCACCTATAACAATGCAAAAAAATGAAGAGAGAGATTTATGTTCACATTTCCTCTTTCCTGGTTTTAATCGCTACCACGAATGGAATGAAAATTATGGGAGCGAAGGGACAATTAAGAAACGCTTCACGCTATTGTATTCTGGTGGTACCAAAAGATATTCATGACAAATAATTTATACTGCCCGACACCGTACTGCTTCCCTTTGAGCTCTGCAAAGAATACAATAAATTTTATTTAAAATAAATTATGCGTTCGTGATTTTATCAATCTTGAAATCACAGTAGTTTCAAACAATTATTTATCGTTCAAAATAAAGTTAATTTGACTATACTGAAAATATTTCTCGAAAGACGACAAGATAACACGCAATAATCGGGCATTCTATATATTAAAAGGCTTGGTATGTTTCTGAGAAAGATATATTAGGTACGTGAGTCGGTTTAAGACACGAAAGTTTAGGTATTTCTGGATATGCTAGAAACTTGAAATTTGAGGAGATGATCAGTCATGGGTCACGACCAACAGGAAAAATCGAAAATCCGAACATTTTCCATTTTGAGGGGATCTTTTTGACTCCAAACTTCCACTTCATGACCCCATAAGAAAAGCGTTGATATCGGTGCAAGCCATTTTTTAATTGCATTTTAAAATTACTTAATATTATGATACAAACTCCGGACTTGAAGTATTAAACGGATAAAAGAGTGAAAATAATTATTTTTGAAAACAGAACACGAATTCATGCCGAATTAGCTTAAATATTTGATTTTAACTGCATAAAAACGAGAAATTTTAAAATTTATAACAATGGGAAATTTTATCTACCATGGAAACGCTACAATGCTTTTATATGGGATTTTTGCCTTTTAATAGTATGACCATCTATATAGCTTACGAGCGTAAAAATAATGTGTTTTATAAGCAGTTTAAATGAAGAGAGGGTAAAGGGAAAAGGAGAGGGGGAAGCGTGGGAGAGAAAATGAGAGAGGGAAGAGAGTGAAAGGAAAAGAGGTGAAAGGGAGATAAGGGAAAGGGAGGAGGGTGAAGCAGGAGAGAGGGGGATAGGGAGAGAGGGAGAGAGGGAGGGGAGAGAGAGGGAGGGGAGAGAGAGGGAGGAGGAAAATAGGGGAGAAGAAGGGTTATGCAGGAATGTAGTAATAGAGAGAATAATGGGAAAAGGAGACAGGGTGAGGGAGGGGGAAAAGGAGAGAGGGGGAAAGAGGTGGAAAGGAGAGAGGGGAAAGAGGAGAGACGAGGGGAGATGGAGGGGGGATGGGGAGAGAGAGAGAGGGAGATGTATCAATACTGCAAGAAAACAGTAAAATATGTCTTTAATAGAATAGTTCTCTATGGGGATGTCATTTGCACCATTAATTGATTACCGTTATCATCTTTTATATTACCTATATTATATTTTGAAGCGTGCGTTTGTGTATTTGTTCATGGAACTCCTCCTAAACGATAAAAGCTAGAATAACCAAATTTGGTACGATTCTTCCTTAAATCCTAACTTAGTGAATTGTGAAAGTTTGGTCAACCGGGATTAATCAGTGCTGCCAATATAGGGGATTAACTTTTTTCCATAAGATAACACGTACGAATCCATTTCTTGACTTGCAAGGTATTCTTCCTTCATGCATCAAAATATGTAAATATGGACCGATTTTTTCGTTTTTACTTTATTCGACGAATAAAACTCTCTACTATCTTATTCCTGCAAAGTTTACATGTGACACGGTCGAAGTTTTCAGAAATACGATATTTGTTTCGAAATTTTGTGGATTTTTCGTACCCCTCCCGGGCGTTGCCAAGGCGGCCGTCATTGTTACCTCCGATTCAATTAGCTTCGATGAAGCTTACAAATAGACGGAAGTTTAGAGTTATTCGCTTCGCACTTTTCTTTAAGCAACAAAACGAACGATGTTTATGGATAGCAACGTAAATAGATACTGATTATTATTCAGGAGGTGTTTATTGATGAAAGTAATTGAACCTTCTTTCGTCTATTGAATACTGGAATCTTACTTTTTTGTAAGTAAAATAATTATATTCTACATTAAAATATTTATTAACGTAAATAGGCTCACGTATCTGGTGTACATTTACCAGTCAGTGTTCAATCATGGACAACTGTACGTTGCTTTATATCGGGTTTCTTCTCCTATAATATATTTTGAAGGGTGTGTTTTTGTGTTTGTTGGTTTATTCATGGAACTCCTCCTAAACGATAAAAGCTAGAATAACCAAATTTGGTATGATTCTTCCTTACATCCTAACTTACTGAATGGTCGAGGTTTTGTTTCTGTCCGTCACTTTGGTTCGAAATGGCGAACGATTTAATTATCGTATGTCACGTATTTTGTCGCGTCCTGCAATTGAAATACAGGGATGAGTGTAGGCTACTTTGAATTTTCACTTTAAAATTACTTAAAATTACGGTATGAACTTGAGACTTGGATATTTTTTTGCGGGAAAGAACAATGTTCATTTTTATTGAAGACAGATTCCGAATTCTGGTCGAATTCGCGTAAAAATGCGGTTAGAATCAATAAAATACGTGATTTTATCAGTTTTATTACAATGCCCATTATAAGCTACCAACTCCCATTGTCGCCGAAATTGAGAGTTCAATGCATTTATATGGGAGAGAGAGGGAGAGAGGGGACGGAAGGGGAAAGTACCTAATTTTATTTGTTTTCATTATAATTAATTAAATAAAAAAATTTGAAGGACAATAGCAGTACATAACAACGTATTATTTATCGTTCTGGAATATTGTTTATTACAAAAGTGTTGAAGGTATGTAATCGCTTCTTACTTATTAATATAAAAGCTTTAAATTAACAAATTGTTATATAAAAATTTAAATTCTTTACGTTTTTGTAATAATTAGTTAAATAAAATTTGAACAACAAAAGCAGTAAATAAGAACGTAGTATATATCGTTCTGGAATATTGATTATTAAAAAGTGTTGAAGGTATGTAATCTCTTCTTACTTATTAATATAAAAACTTTAAATTAACAAATTGTTATACGAAAATTTACAACACTTTACGTTTTTGTTATAATTAGTTAAATAAAATTTGAAGAACAAAAGCTGTAAATAAGAAAGTAGTATTTATCGTTCTGGAATATTGATTTTTACATAAGTGTAGAAGGTATGTAATCTCTTCTTACTTATTAATATAAAAACTTTAAATTAACAAATTGCTATATGAAAATATACAATTCCTTACGTTTTTGTTATAATTAATTAAATAAAATTTGAACAACAAAACGGATTGTTACAAGCAAATATGATTAACTGTTAAAAAAGCTAATTGTAATATAGAAAGTATCTATATTTTAAAGAGTTTGTATGTTGTGCTGTAGTAGCTTCACTAAATCCGTTGAAATTCAACGGGAAATTCTGCTAGTAAAGGAATAAACACCGATATATATACTAGACGAATGAGCCCGTTTAAAACGGCCTCTGAAAACAAACAATATAAAAATAAAACCAACAAACAAATGATAAAATTATAATATTTCAATAAGATTGGAAACGGCTACAAATGAAAACAAAGGGATAGTTTTAAAAAATGAAGAGGCAAACAGTATTATACCTCAATAATATTATTTTAGCTATTCAGTAGCTCTCTTATAACGACTTTCCATGTAAATACTCATTCGTTTAACAGCAATTGCCCTTGATTGTCTTTATCCTTAACCCAAAATTTCAAATTATGTTTGTCACGTGTTCTAGTTATGGCTACATACAGCTGTCCATGTGAAACGCAATATTTAGTAAGTAATCACAATCAATCGTTCAATTCCACTAAACAGCAGTTAAGAACAATCTCAATAATTATCTCAATACACACGCAATCAGCGCATATACCTTATTTATTTAGATAACAATGTAATCGTTGTATGCTTGTTTACCCTACAATTGGATTGACGCGAATTAAAAATAAACAGCACGAAAAAAATTATTTTCATAATATCTGTTATATTCAGATAACGCGAAGACACAGCGCTAGCAACTGCCTTTAATATGCAGAAAGACTTCAATAAGACAACGAAGGCACGTTAAAACATCGTCGAATTATTTCAAACACTAGCATGTTTTAAAATACGTAATTTACCGCATTTACCCATCCGGTACTTACGTATTAACGGGGAGCCGAACTTAATACGTAAGTACCGAATGATTTCTACCAAGATATCTGTAGTCTACAAAGGAATTATATCTCGCTTGACTGCTGCGCCGCAAATGGAGAGGATATTGGCGAGCCTTGGGCTCGCTTTCTTTTTACTTTCTCATACGAAGTATCGAGAAAGTATTGTTTTCGCGAAAAAATTCGACCTCAAAATTTTTACGGAAATACACGTTTTAGGTGTCGCTGAATCCGAAAAAGGGGTTTTCGCAATGCCGTCTGTCTGTCTGTTACTGGCTCTGGAGCCTAGACGGTAGAACTAAAATGAATGAAATCTCGTACTTACGCATTTTATCATACTGAGCAGAGTATACATAGAAATGGTTGACATTGCGCAATAATTAAGAGTAGTTTATTCTACGCATTTTTAACAACAATCCGATTTTCTCAAAAACGGCTATAACGATTTTGATCAAATTTCGTACAGTTACTTAAGTTTACGTCTTCAATAATACTGTATAGTTCATATTTCTCAAAAAATGAATATAAGGCTAGTTTATTCTAGGCAACTTTAACAATAATTCGATTTTCTCAAAAACGGCTATAACGATTTTGATCATATTTCGTACAGTTACTTGAGTATACATCTACAATAATACTACGTATTTTATTTTTTTCAATGAATGAATATAAGGCTAGTTTATTCCTGGGCAACTTTAACAAAAATAGTATTTTCTAAAAACAGTCTCATACGATTTCCATTTTCTAAAGATAACTAAACGACGCATTAGTACGTATATGAGAAAGTTTGTACAATTTATGTTGTACCGATTTTTATTTTAGTTGTCGTCACCGGGCGCTAACGCGCCCTTCGCCTCGCTGGAACCAAACTTTCCCTCCCCGTTGTCCGGTGATCGGGTTTGTAAATGTCACGACAGGCCGATCAGTCGAGACGCTTTTGATAGCATTTTAGAAGAAACTGCTAAATATTGGCCACCAGAAATTAAAATGATTGTTTTTTCTATTGTTATCTAAAACAAAGCGATCAGTCGAGACGCTTTTGATACCATTTTAGAAGAAATTACTAAATATTGGCCACCAGAAATTAAAATGTGATTGTTTTTTATTATCTATAACAAATCATTTAAATGTTAACTGGTTTCTTTTAATGTTCTTAAAAATTAAAACATGATTTAAATGGTATTTGTTCCTTATTTATATTTATAAGTTGGGCTCCCCGTTAATGCGTAAGTACCATCCATCCAATTTACGTAAATGAATATAGGTGCGGCCGCAATTAGTTATAGAAAGTGGCAGGAGGTGCAGCTCTAATTGTACTGGCAAGTGCTGCTTTCTCCTGCCAGTTCGTATAACTAACTGATGAGACCGTCCGGACACACACCGAAAAGGACATCAAGCGTTTTATTATAGGAGATGTCACACAATACAATATATACCGTCCGTCCCACCCTGTATCTCAAAAGCCGTTCGTCGTAGAGATATGCGGTAAACTGCGTGTTGTTTCTACGAGCTAGGAGGTCTCTAGAAAACTATTCTCATTTTCATTAAGTCCCGGGTTCGAATCTTGGATACAATTATATTTTCCCATAAGTTTACACGGGATTTTCGATTTTTCAGAGTGCAAGGTTTTTTTCCTTCATTCATTAAAACACGTACATATACACCGATTATCTTCGTTTTTGCTTTATTCGACGGCTAAACCTCTATACTATCTTATTTTTGCGATGTCCTCATGTTACACGGTCGAATCATTCAGAAATACCCAATTGTTTTCTAAATTTTACGGATATTTCGTACTCTTTCCGGACGTTGTCAAGGCGACCGTCATTGCTGCCTCCGATTCAATTAATGCCAATTAAACCTTCATATAGGTGAAAGAATAGCGTTATTCGCGTCGCACTTTGTTTAAGCATCGAAATTATTCTGTAGAAACGTCAACAATTATACATAGCAACATAAATATTTACGGATAATTATTCAGTTAACTGCGTATGGGAAGCGTTTCTAACGATTCAGTCAAAGCAGGTGAATCTTCCTGTCATCGTCTGAATGCTGGAATGTTATCTCTTTGTAAGTAGAACCATTATATTATACATCTGTAATGCTTATTAACGCAAATAGGCTCATGCATAAATTTAAAATTAAGTGAGAATAGGGACATACGTTATTTTTTAAACACATTACATGGTTATCTTCTCTCCATTGATATTCTACATAAACGGTTGCATTAATTGTTATATAAAAAAGGATATATATTTGAATAAAAAGAAAAGCATAAAATCTCGCGATCAATTACATTGTAGGGAAATGGAGAAACAGGAGAAAAAATCCGCTATGACTGGGAATACGAACCCGGGTCATCAACTTGCCGGGCGTATACTCTACCACTGAACTACCTTAGCAGAGTAATCCTCCTGTTTCTGAGCGGCAATAGTTTCTTAGGTTGGGACTTTTAAAATGCAGATTTCTGACTGACTTCGCATAATATATTGTCAATACGCACACACAGCCGTGCCCTCAGCGAGATTCGAACCAGCGAACTTTACACTGGGAATCAAATACATTAAAATCCTATACCGGAGAAATGCATTATTAGAGTTAAATGTTAGTTATTGAGATCAACTTATTTTACATACTTATTAATTTTTTTATAAAACAATTGAAAATATTGCGCATATTCAGCTAGTTATTAATAAATTAATAGAAATAAATCCACGTAAACATTACGTGGGTACAGCCGGAATGCCTCCTCATGAACTGAAGCCGTTATCATGCTCCTTAGAAAGGTAATGCCATTGAGAGGACTATGTAATGGTACAAGACACTGTTACTCGAATACAAACACACATAATCAAAGCAAAAGTGATCGGTGCAGCAAACTCAGACATGGTATTTATTCCAATAATCTCACTCATTCCATCAGATACAAATTTACCATTCAGTTTCAAACGAAAACAATTCCCTATACGATTGGCTTTTTCAATGACAATCAATAAGTCCCAAGGCCAAACATTTGATATAATGCCTTTACCTACCTAAGCCTGTTTTTAGTCATGGACAATTATATGTTGCTCTATCAAGAGTCAGATAGTTTGATACACTTACTGTAATGTCAGGAAAGGACCCATAAATTGAAAATTTTGTCTTTAGAGAAATCTTTGTTTAAAAAATATGTTAAAAAATAAATGCCTGAATGTTTAATTAAGAATCTTTAAGATACGCTAGATCAGCGTATGCTACGTCGGGTATAGCTACTTGTATAATGTATTAGCGTTGAGAATGGCTGATAGTTATTGTGGAAGGAATGTTGTTTGTAACAGGTCTTGATGGGTACAGCATCTATTTTTAATTACAAAATCTAATGTATTGCAAGGACCTGACTCTTATTCACATGCGGACTAACACTTAAGAGCTACAAAGAGACTAAATAGAAATTTAAACCGAAGATATTACTGTTCATCCGAGCTGAATTTAAAATAAAATGTAATCTACAGGATATGAAATTTTTTCTGAAAATCTGTATCGATTGAGGCCGTTAAATTGAGATATATCTAAATTCTATTTTCATAAAATTTCGCAATATCAATAAAAACTCTCTTTTTGCAATTGAAATATATTTTCGTAGGTAATAAGGCCATTATCGGAGTTTTTCAAATAATTCAGAAAATGTACTTCCGCAGTTATCTAAATCATTCTGTCATCCTTCCCGCACTCTACGTGTAAGGTCACTTACTAATTTATTAAAATTAATCCTTGAAATTTCTGCTTTAAAGTAGTCGTCGGCGATAAAACATTTGCAGAAATATAATATATTAAATCGCTATGCATATTCTGAGGAACTTCCATCGAATACTTACTCGAGGTTTTCCGTTTATGCAGTCTTTGTATTCACCAGACGTAATTTACTCACAGAAGAGGATCATACGTTTGTCTCAGAGTTTATTTATAGAGCGGGAAATGAACTTGCACTGCGCTTCTCAGAAAAGGCTGCCTGAAACAAAAACATACAGACAGACAAGTCTGTCTCGTTTCTATGGAAATTCGTTTATAAAATTCAAATTTTCTTTTCCATTGAGTGAGAATCCTGAAATTAAATTTCGAAAGATATCCTGACGGGTACAGAATACAATATATATCATCACAAAAAGTCAAATCTGCACCAAGATCAAAAGCACAACTATATAAAAGTCTTTCTTTAGTGATCAATATTCGCTGCCTCTTGAAAAGAAATTACGTTAACTTCAAAACTTTTTGATCCTCGATGAAAGGATGCTTTTCGATTGAAATGGATCTCTTACATAAGCATTTGTTTCTTTTGAATAAATCTTTAGAAGAGCAAAGAAAAGCGTTATTGTTAGATTTTCTAATACCACCTGAATTTATTTTGCTATTTTTTTCCAGTTTCACGAGAATAATAATATTTCACTAAAATTTTTCTGTAAAATTTTACGCGTTAAAATATTTCATGAAAAAATGAAGCGTTATTTATTTTAACTAATAATCTATAATGTGCAATACTTCGACATAAATCTGTTATTTTGATTAAAAAATTATTACTTGCTTATTATAAATTACAGTATTTTGGTATCTATGAGTACTTTATGCCAGCTACAACTAAACTGCATATTTCCATCCAATTATTGAGCTTAATTAAGAAGAGTTTAACCAATTGGACGTATTCGAATGATAAATTGAAATGATATGTTTCTCATTCATTAACCCATTCAACGCGGCATGACTGGAATTCCAGTCATCGTGGTTCAATCGGCTGGCGGCATGACTGGAATTCCAGTCATAGCGCTACATCTGTTTCTAGCGGTCTGGGTAAAGGACCGCCGGCGGAATGAGTTTCCTATGCGTCTCCAGCCATCAGTTTGACCCTAACCAGCGCTTGAGAAAAGTCCGTTTTGCAATTGGTAGATTTTCTTCGGATTTTCGACTTTTTCTTTTTTGGGTACGTATTCACTCTGATTTTCCTATAGTGATTGAGAATTAGTTTTATTATGAATTAAAGGTTATTTTATTTTCTTTCCAATTCCTTTTTATATTATAAGAAAATTCATTTGTACATCGTTAATTTTTTCGACGATTTGCGTGTTTTTCCTCTAATAATTTTTCGGTAAGTACTCGATTCAAATTACCGTCAGTGAATGAAAATTAGTCGTTTTATTATCGATTAAAGGTTGTTTTCTTTACTTTCCAGGTCCTTTTTATATTATAGGAAAATTCATTTTTATATTATTACTTTTTTTCGACGATTTGCGTATTTTTTCTGTAATAACTCGTTGTATCGGTAAGTATTTCAAAAAATCGTTAAAAATCTATTTTTCCGTATTTTCGTTAAATTTTTTCATATCTGCATTTCTTGCACTAAATTCTACTGGAAATGAAAGGAAACTGGATTCAGCCACCGGCAAGAACTCGGATTTTCCGTGCCGCGTTGAATGGGTTAACCTGTAATCAATTTTTAAAAATTCTAGCGATCTCTTAAGTTTAAAAAAAAGTATTCATCGTCGAAATATTCGTCATTTTACGCATATGCTACACTCCCCTTGTGAAATGTACATTTCATTAAAAGTGCATTTACTTTGCACATTCCGTGACTTCAACATCTCCTCCGTCCACTTGGTGACTTGGGCCAAAAAATTTTTGCTCATTTCAAAAAAGAAACCTAACCCACTTCAAACCAGTTCATGAAAAAGCTATTTCAGGTTATGTTTCGATGGGGCACCGAATGAAGAATTACCGGGAATTGCCCAGTAAGTGAAGTTGACCGTAAAAAAAAACCTCATGAAATTTGCAAAATGAATATTCGCCACTTAAAAGAGAACATTTCAGAAATGTGTAAAACACACAAAAAAGCCAAATCCCTCGTTTTAAGCGGAAAGTTAATGGAAACCGTCGAAAGATTTCATTCATTACATGAAATAAAATGGGAGGAGTACGTAATGCCCCAAAAATGTTGCACGAGTGGAAAATTGTTTCGACAAAGATTAAAAGGGTCCCTTTAGAAACGTTGAAGGCTATGGAATCCCTTGGGCTCTTGCGGTGAACTGCTGGTTGTACATGGAGGGGGGAAGGGTGCCACATGCCTGAGAAGTACGCCTCGGCTCTATTGGCATACAGCCATCGCGTTATTCACGCTGGTCTACCGCCAACCTTGAATAGACTCTTGCAAACATTTTCGCGCTTGTGTGTAAACAGCGCTCTAACTTTTAACAGAGGTGACGTTCATCCGTTAAAAGAACATAACCAATGAAGAGGGTTTTATTACATAATTTACGTTTGTGTGTATGTAAATATTTACACACACAAAACATACGATACATGCTTGCTTGTCATCCGTAAGCACCGTTTCATCACATTAATTTTCAATAACGGAGCAATATAACAACACATTTTACTTAAACAGTGCTATCATTAAGTGGTTCGCTTTCAGAATCATTCCAGTTTTAGTTATTTTACGTTACAAGATTAACTTATAATATTACATGGCGAAGGAATATGATAAATTATAGAACTTTTCAATCAAATAAAGACTGGTAAATGAAATGTCTCGAGTGCGCCTCTTACGGAAATCTATTTGAAAAAATACATATTTAATCTGATCATAAAGATATACTCTTTTAATGGCACGGAAATTTACATATGTAACTACTTATCAGATCCTTGGCACAAACTCCTAAAGGTAAAACAGTCGTTAGACTGTTTACGCTCGAATGGTCGCAGCGCAAAGCTCAACCGCTTTTATGCCGTCAAAATAAAATAAATTGAAGGTGGGATAAGGTCGATATCATTTGGAATATCTCCGAATAAATTCCCACCAAAGCGAACCAATGGAACAGTTTCAATTTCATATTCCACTAAATCAATAACTAACAGATGCGAGTAATGTTTTTCGGGTAATTTAGTAGACCTGCTTATTTGACCGTGTTTCTCAATCGTATATTTATTTTAATTAGTGACAAAAATCGTTATCAATTAAAAAAACAATTTCACTCGCTCAAATAGGGTCGTAGTTTTTATTAAATACTTCGCAATTAACGCAAAATTGATCTTTTGATCTCCGAAGCTTCAGATGTTCCCCAATTAGATCAAATGCCTCACGATTTATGTGATTTACAATTGCATATGTTTCCAATCCTAGACTTTATCGCAAACATTGATAAAAAACGTGCTTCGATTAAGCTCAATCTCAGTATAATTCCAAGTTAATTACGGCACCATCTGGCGACTAATAAAATCCACGGTTTTATTAATCTAAAGAAAAAAAATATCAAAATATGGAATCATCGAAAAAATCACCGACTGAAAACGCTCCGGCTAAAACGCTGTCTTTTACTTTTGTCGCGCTTTCGGAAGTAGTCTTTGTAGCGGAATTTTACGAACCAAAAACTTAAGTCGCAAGCTGCCGTCGAAAATCCAGGGTTCAGCGGTTGTTAACTCTTACCCGTTTACACCGGCCTTCTATAACGATGGAACGAGCGAAGTATTCCCTTGTATCTCGCATAGGAGAGGGAAGTTTGCTAAGCTCAAATATATCCCCCGAAATATCCCTTTCCTGGGAGAGACGAAAACGTGATCGTCCGACCAGCAACTCGACGCACATCATTTGGTGATGCTGTACACGCTCGAATCGTAACTCGGAACATATTTCGAAATACCTCGGCTTATACAGACCGCTGGCTCCATTTAAATAGCTTTAAAGAGTTCAATTCCAAGAGTTATTTCAAATAAGCCTACTTTTTTCGCGTAGATTTGTGATATTCGCGTTGCTTTTTTATCACAATAATGGAAATGCTCGGTCCGTCGCATCGAAATTATTATATAATCATAGTATGCTCATAACTTTTCTGTCAAGTCTTTGCATTTCCCTTGAATTAGATCCGAAGTCCCGTGCTGTAATTTAACACTTTAAAATATAGGAATAAATCATACGAGTTAATTTTGCAATAAAAAATCTTTAATTTGCATTTTCTCACAAATTACGTATTTAACTTTTAAGACTACTACGACTTCATGAAACGGATAGATATTTTTAAACGGCATCCCAGGAAAACATTTGCATCTTATGTATTTTTTATTCTTCCACAAGCGCGAAGAATACTACGCATCAGTAATCTTATGTTGGATAAACCCGGCAGGGCGTAAGAAAAGTTCCGAATCAAGTTGCGCGCGGAGAAGAAGTCAAAGGTTATTATAACCTCATATTAAAACCAATTATTCTGACCTACAAACTTTTACGGTGAAGAATAAATTGAGTCGAAGAATATATTTTCATACGTTATTTTCTCATCGACGTCCCGACCTCTCCGGACTTTGTCATGGATGCGCAAAACTCGTGATTTATGTTTTTAACGCACGACGCTCCGGTAAGATTTATGTGTCAACTGACACCCGTCAGTGGTTTCCCAAAAACCTGGGACACCCACGGGAGAGTGACAAAAAATTTTCAAGTCTCCGAAGTTTCGGGAGGGCGGGGAGACCAAACATTTTGTCCCAAATTACGGCAGCGGTTTCCGAAGCGTTGGTACGAATCCGAATCAAAATAGAATAATTTTCGGCAGGATAGAAACTTCGTCGCCCAAGCTGGCACTCAAAAAAATCGCGAAACCGGCGGGACGACATAAGGGTGTCGAGGCAACAGAGACAGCTCGCAAGGGATTTCGTTGCGCGACGATGAAGTTCGCCTGCGTATACCTCACTGGGACTTGAACAACGGGAACGCCATACCTCCAGATCTACAGATATGAAGCATTGACGCGACTATTGATCGGAGACGATCGATGTCAACGGCCACATTCCGTACACGTGTCGAAGGGATGTACGATATATTACCATCGCAAAATCCTCTCGCGGAAAACGGATTATTTGGTTTATCGTTTTAAAACCATCGCGTCGGCACGGACGTGAGGACTCCGTTGAAGCGCGATCTAAATTAAATGGGGGATGTAAATTCCTATTGTGTCGAAGTAGTACCCGATGCTTTCCCCGTTGACTCTTTACGCGCGCGAAAATGCGTTACGAAGCCCTCTGAATAGGACGGAAAGGGACGCTTCGTTTCCATAGTCTCGCGAACAACTGGGAACACACGCGAGGGAAGGCATTTGCATAACAGAAATTTCGCGACTGACGAGATAAATCTCGAGGAAAGTGGTCCCTAAACTAGGCAGCTGCTTTAGTTAACGTTTTCAATGGCGGTGTACTTACAATGACACGCATTATTTCCTTTCATTATTGTGCCATAAATCCTAACGCCCGAAAAGACAGGATAACTAAGGTATCCCGAATTTCACACTTAACGGAACGATAGCATTGAATTATATACACGAAAAACAATTTATTATTCTATACACTTCAAAATTTATTGAAATCTAACCTAAATTCAAAGCATTTTAATGTTCGACGAATATTCGGCAATTTTTAATGCTCTGCGAGGGAAACTTTATTTTTCGTGCATTGCCACGTCGTTTACAAATTGCTTCACAAAAAATAACCTTTTTAAAAGCTTTAAAAGAAATTAAATTGTCTGGAAGCATAAAATAAAATAAAAAAGTTTAACAGACAGATGCTCGACTCGTTAAACAAGTCAAATTCGTACGCGCGATAACGAGTCGTCATTAAATATCAATCGTTCGTGACGATTTTAAAAGTGGAATTGATTCCATTATTTTCGGACATTTACTTTCACGTTCGTAAATTCGCACGGTGACTAACGAGTTAACGGAAGCGAATATAACAGGCGCGAAAGGTAGGATACGTTTACGTCGCACATCATAATGGAAACAACGCAAAATGGGTGAATTTCGTGTAAAAAAATCTATTCAATGTGTCAATTTAATTCTCTCTCTAGAAAATATTAATTCTTCCTCACCGAATACTTAATAATGTCAGATTATAATAGACCTTTTCCCATAATTTGCGACTGATTCAAGAGCACCGAAACGATGCAAAAACATAACTTGTGAGCATTTTTTGTTTATTTAAAAACTTTTAACTCCTTAACCGTACAAGGTACCTTGTGCGGTTAAGGAGTTCTTAACTTTTTAAAAGTTTTTAAATATCCATCTCGCCGTAGTCCCCAACAGTTTTTTAATTAATCATTTTTTGCTTAACAAACATTCGAAGGCTTAAGGACAGCGATATACGTAGCATTCAGCTCGCAAGTGAATATATTTTTGGTTCATTTATATCAGTGGTGCATAACCCACGGCCCGCCACAGCGTTTTGTGCGGTCCGCGGCCGCTTACGTAAACTTCTAAATTTTGGAAATTTTAGAATAGCTCCAGATGGAAATCAGCGAGAAGTTGAAAACTATTAGCGTCCCACGAACCGAATTTCCGCAAACCATTTGTTTTGAGATTAAATCGAAACGAATATCCTATTCGAGGCTGTCTCTAGTTTTCCTTTCTAGATTCCCAATTACACTTCAGATGAAATGAGATCCCATGCGGAGGATCTTTTTACCAAACGATTCTGAAGAAATTCACTTGATATCGTAAGGTAATATGACATCATTCGTACTAGTGTTTCCAAATTACTCGAGTTTTTGGTACCCGGGTATTCGACTAATATTTCACCTAGCTTCCCGGATACCAGGGTAGGTCGAGTATTTAATGTAAAAATAAAATTTTAATAACTACTCATTTAATGAATATTTTTTTATTTTTACTGATATACGAGTTCTTCAGAGATTCAAAAAATAGTATTTCAAAATAATTAGAGCGTTTAAGGTATAAGTTTTCATTCGGTTTCGCAATTTCGTGGTGAAACTACCAGCTACAGAAAAAACACGCTCAGAAGCAGTGGAAGTCGGCTTAACAGTCAGCAATGCTTGATAGAGTTTCTCCATTCTTTCGGTACGTTTTCCATTATCTGCCTCAATTGGTTTGAACTCTTTATCTACGCTTAACTCCTGAGATTCTTTTGCTTTTGGCGCGGTGAATAATGAAATGCATTTCTGCAATTTCAAGTACTCATTCTGTACATTCTATTTCATGAACACCGACGTGGTCTGAGCTTTCTGGATCCTGAATACTGCTTGGATAAAGGCGATTAATTAGATCTGTGGCAGTGGTCTTGATTCCAGGCTTTGTGGAATAATTGAAAAACTCGTTGGATTTCGGATACATTCCATGATGCAAAAACAAAAGCAGTGATACCAAATCCACGTTCCTTCGTTGGGCAATTCTATTTTTCAATCATTTTAAGAATTCCTGGGCCAGAGAAGTTTTGATTGATTTTAGCTCTTGGAATACGTAGATCAAAGTTGCCTCAGCTCTCATTAAATTCGAGCTTTGCTTACTCGATTCCAAAACCGCCAGGTTCTAACACAATTACATTTGTAATTTTAATTTTTCAAATAACAATCGAGTACTCGAACAAAATTAACCGGGTACTCGAATGCTCGAACAATCGAAGAAAACGCAGAGTACCCGGGTATTCAGTACTCGATATTGGAATCACTAATTCATACGTCATGAAGTATACAATCGCGTAAAAAATATAACGAACCTTTGGCCTACATTACTTTGCCTGCCCAATATGAATCTAAACTCCGTACTAACTTAAATGGTTCAAAGGATCAAAATGAAAATGTTACCAAACAATAATAATAAAAGTTATAATGGCTCATGTTTAGGTTATTTGAACTTCTAAAAGGAAATTCGTTAGATGTTCATCGTATGCCGTTTTCTAAATAGAAGAGGAACAAGTGTACGACGTATCACAAATGGGCGCGTTTCGTGCAATGGAGTATTAGAAAGAAATTATATACCTGTACGTAAGGGAAATAGCGTTTTATAGTTCTTTTCTTCATCATAAATAATCCATTTTCTTCCTATTTAATAATATTGCATGCACACATAAGAAAATTAAATGTTTGCTTGTGAGATCGTTTATGTTAGCAACAATGAAGAAGTAACCATGCAAGAAATTTTCAACTCGAATTAGGACATTCTCATTTGATTTTCTCGATAACGGCTACTCCTACGATAAAAATGTATAGGAAAGGAAATACTTTTCTTCACTAGTTCTACAACTTTTATTTGAAAATATTTTGATATGAGCAATACTTTACGAGATATGACGAAAATTTAATTTTTTGTCACCAGTAAAGTGGTACCCCTGATTGGCGTACGTGATTCATTTTTGCGATTTTCATATTATATTTGATTGAAAGTCCTTAATATCAAATTTCATAAGAATCCGTTCGGTAGAAGCCGAGAACGAACATGCGGGCGGACGGACGGACGGACAGACCGACCGACCGACGATAATAGGCGCTCACGCTGTAAGCGAAACGCGCTTAAAAATTAAACAGTGTTGTAATAGTTTGTCGATGTACGGTTAAAATAATATAAACGTAATTATATTGTACTATCAATTTCGGTGGCACATTTCCGTTTAAATGAAACTTCCACGCGTTTTGAGGATTCAGAGTTATGAGCCAATATTTTGCGGTTTACGAGCGTGAAGAATAGCTATCAGATGTCTAACTCCCAAGCTGTGGGATATTGGAAAAAGCATTCAATACAACAGTTGTCTGACAAAAAAACGGGAGTAAAAATTTTAAAATATAATTTTCCGCTAGAAAATTGCGTTTCGCCAACCTCGTTTACTAAAAGATCGATTGCTTGACAATAAAACACAAAGAATTCATTCGAAACGGTACTTAATATTTCTGCGGAAACATGTTGCAAAAGGTGTATATTGATACATGAAGCGATCGCGGGACAACAAATGTGAACAGCGAAATGGAGGACATTTTTTTGTATATCTGTCATTTTCTGGGATGAGGGAAAAAAATGGGGACTTGTAAACCGAAGAAATATGAAGCATTTGCCAAGGCTTATTTAGTACATTAATATTGGTACATGTGGTTCAAAAATAGGAATACACAGAACACAATGAAAATTATCACTATCAATAATATAAATACATACAGTAATGAAGCAGTTCTCAAACCCGAAGAGGGGTCGCGAAAGTTTTTCAGGAGGTCGGAAAGACGGCACAGTGTATATATAAAACTTTCAATACTTTATTGTATCGATAGTTTACATTGAAAATTTTTACCTCCTCATTAATAAAGATAAAAATCCTGAATTTTTCTGAATATTCCTATTGAATTCTATATTTATTTTTTGATGGATGGGATTTAGGGAGTCGGCAGTAAAAATAGGGGACAAAATCGGATGCGGTAAGAGGGGATCGCAGGTGCTTAAAGTTTGAGAACCACCGCCGTAATGGAAGTAACTATATATCTATCTATATCTATAGTTCACCCTGCGAGCCACCGCAATGGTGTGTGGCAGGGGGTGCAATAGCACCAAGTTAAAGCGCATAATAATGTATAGTATCATTCTACGTCGGCTGATTTCCTTTCGTAACTTCTGTTCTGCTCAGCTATCGTTCTAGGGAAAAACGAGCCTTTATACCTCTCAGTCCTACAGGCTATCTCTCTTATTTTACGAGGATGGTCCGTTCTACCAATATAAGTTGGCGCTCTTATTATTTCTTCGACATCGCTGGAGAATATATGCGTTCTAAATCTTTCGAGAAGTTTTAACCTAGAGCGTGATCGGCGCTCAGCTAGTGATTCCCATCCTAAGTCCTGTATCAAGGCTGTAACACTATTGTTTCTATCGTAACAATTTTTGACGAATCTAATAAAGATGGCTCCGTTGCATCACTAAACCAGGAACTAGAGTCGAAAACAAAATTATTTCCGAGGATACGGCAACGACTTTATTTGCGTAAAAATCTTGAAAAATACCTTCTTTGTTCGATAAAAGAATTTTTTTTGCGTATATTCCTCGAACATGTTGAAGATCATCCCTTTGAAAATTTGTTGGATGTCTACTGAAAAGTACTGCACTTTAGAATCGTAATCAAAGAAGTTTATCGAATATATGACCAAGAAGCGCCACTAGTAGAGCGAAGTAGAAAAAGGGCCTGAGAAGAACGCACTTTTGGAAGACTAGGGACGAGATCATTCCGATCGCGGCTGAAGGAGAGAAATAAAACGTACCGCCATCTTCGGGAGATAAAAGCTTTCCAGAAAATTTGTAAACTATGGAAATGGGGGTATGAAACGAATCCCGAAGGATTTTAGGAGAAGAAGAAAATCCGTTGAAAGGAAGTCCAAAAAAAAAACGACGCATCGGGGGAAGCTTAGCTGATACGAATTTCAAACCGAGAAGTATAGAAAGAGGCCTGAAAAACCATTTCAAGTCTCGAATAGAGCGTTGAACAAATTTACGGATGGTGACGATAAAACCATAACCGAGGGTGCGCTAGGAACGGACCAAGTTTCCACCTCGAATTTTAACACCGAATTGTTTCGAGTTACAACAAGTTAGGAAAGCGTACAACGTATCACAAATGGGGCGCGTTTCGTGCAATGGAGTATTAGAAAGCAATTATATACCTGTACGTAAGGGAAATAGCGTTTTATAGTCCTTTTCTTCATCATAAATAATCCATTTTCTTCCTATTTAATAGTATTAAATGCACACGTAAGGAAATTAAACGTTTTTTGGGAGATTGTTTATGTTAGCAACAATGAAGTAACCATGCAAGAAATTTTCTAAGTTCAACTCCATATAAGATTTCCTGTTTGATTTTCTCGATAACGGCTACTCCTACGATGAAAATATATAGAAAGGGAAATACTCTACTTTACCAGTTCTACAACTTTTATTTGAAAAATATTTTGATATGAACAATAGTTTACGAGATATGATGAAAATTGAATTTTTTGTCTCTAGTAAAGTGGTACCCCTGATTGGCGTATGTGATTCATTTTTGCGATTTTCTTATTATATTTGATTGAAAGTCCTTAATATCAAATTTCATAAAAATCCGTTTGGTAGAAGCCGAGAACGAACATGCGGACGGACGGACGGACGGACCGACCGACGATAATAGGCGCTCACGCTGTAAGCGAAACGCGCCTAAAAACGCGAATAAAACGAGTTAGTATTTTCGAAACAATGTTTCTTTTTGAATGAGTCCGGATAATGTTAGGTTTTTCCTCCCCTACTGAGTATTTCCCTGAAAAATAAGACTTTAATGTAGATAAATGTCAATCCGAGGGTAAATAAAATTTTCCAGACATATAAATAGCAAGAATTCTTCATATTGAAATCCCAGCATGAGATCAGGATATAATTATTTACAATAGTCCTTACGTAACGGTTTTTAGTACATTAATTTGATCCTGAATGATATAAAAATGGCTCAGCGTAAGCAAGGAAACCGAAGCTGAATTCGTAAACGAATGCTTCAATGATTGTTTTACTTGAAGGAAAGGAAGGAAGGAAAAATTATTCAACGTACAATATAAATCTAAATGATGTAATATTATAATCATGGAGTCAGAGTTAAACATTTTTGCATCTAGCGATTCCTCGGCACTGTCCGCAGAAAAATGAATCAAAAGAAAAGAATATCTAACTTATTCGATAATTCTACCTTACAAATGTTTTCGATTCTTCCAGGAAATTTTTGGATGATAAAAATACCGAGTTTCGAGTTACTGCTTCTCATTTTCGAGAAGTTTATTTTGTCGAAAGAGTAAACTATTAAGAACGGACTCCTTGAATTCAAATCGAAATGAAAAAGAAGCATCTCCTACTTAAAAATGAGCCAATGAAAAAACGTGGGTGCAAAAGTCGTCTCTTTTGTCAGAAACATTCTTAGCGTCCCGAATTCCTGCTTCCGAGAACAATTTCTGCAGAATTAAGCTCATCATCAAAAGGCAGCATTAAAAGAAAAAAATGAAGACAAAAAGAATATCTTTTTATTCGAGGTTTTTGACAATTCAATTAAAAATGAAAGACCGCGTTTTTTGGATTTCAACGCAGAGCGGAAATTTGACAAAGACAATTTTTAAACTTTAAGTCGAAATTTTATAAATATAATTCCAAGTTTAATCACTGATTTGAGTACTAATTGGTACTGAAAGGGCAATAGAGTACAGGCAAGAATGCTTCGTACGTTTCGACGACTGGCAGAAGGCCTTCGATAGAGTAAATTGGGTACAGCTGATGAGGATATTAAAGGATATAGGTGTAGACTGGAAAGACATGAGACTGATCAGGAATGTATATGTGAATCAAGTTGTAAAGGTTAGGTTGGAGAATGCGGACACCAGCGGAGTAAATATCGGTAGAGGAGTAAGGGCTGTTGTCTATCACCGATCCTAAACAATATATATGGAGAGAGGCTAACGCAGGAAGCGTTAGAAGGCAAGGGAAATTTCAAAATCGGAGAAAGGATTATAAGAACAGTGAAATATGCGGATGAACAAGTTCTTCTAGCAAGAAAGGAAAAGGAACTCCAGAAAATGATAAATAGACTAGTGATAACAGGTAGAAAATACGGTATGGAAATTAATACAGAAAAATCCAAGGTCATGCGAATATCAAGTAAAGAAGAAGAAAATTTGAATATAAGTATTGGAGGAAAGCAATTAGAACAAGTTTCACATTATAAAAACCTTGGAAGCATCATAACGACAGAAGCAAAATGTACCGATGACATCAGGACTAGAATAACGAAAGCAAAAGCCGCTTTCAGAAGAAAGGAACTTCTACTAACGGGGAATATAAAGGAGGATATCCGCAAGAAGTTCATAAAATTCTATGTATGGAGTATGAAGATAAAATGGACAGATAGGGTGAAAAACGGGGAAGTACTACGAAGAATAGGAGAGAAGCGAACCATTATATAGACTATCAGAAAGAGGAAGGCGAACTGGATTGGACATTAGCTGAGGAGAGAGTGCATGATTAAAGAAGTGCTAGAAGGAAAACTGGATGGAAAAGGAGAAAGAGGTAGGAAAAGGTTTCAGCTGGTAGACTTGAAAGGGAAAGAGAGCTATCAAGACATGAAGAAAACTGCGGAAAATAGGAGTATATGGAGAACCAAGTTTAACCATGAATAATCACGGACCTGTCTACGGACAGACTACCTATGATTATGATGGTACTGATACGGTTATTCCACATTTTATAAGTACATATTTCATGATACGCATCATAGGAAAACTTATTACGATAGAATAGGGAAGAAAAGTGCCTTTTAATTCATAAAGCGCGGCGGTAGAAATTAAAGAAAACAAGATTGCAACAGCCACCTATCGTAACTTCAAGAGAGAGATTGCGGAGATCCAAACTTTAAAATTGCAGAATGGACACGTTTCTTTTCTCCTTAACATCAAAAGAAATTCTCAGCTCCAAAGCAGAATTCCTATATGGTCGATTCGTATCCGAAATTTTTAAAAGAATTCTGAATTTTTCGATTACAAAAAAATACCTTGAAATTATTAGTCACAGTGAAAAAAGAGACGGATCTTCAAGAATAAAATTACAACTGACAAAAATGTCAAATTGAGTGAAGATTGGATAATTTATTCTCGGCGACATTAAAATAAAATTTTAAGACACAAGATAGGAATTTCAAATTTTATGTGAAAAATTATTCCTAGGCTGAATCAGTAAATTTACTTCACTATAACTGTTGCTCTCGTGACTAAGGAATCCGAGAGAATCATCAAGGTCGTCTTATGGTTGGAGATATGTGTGTATGTCTATACAGGGCAATCTTTATTTGAGAATCATGAAAAATAACTATATACATGCATAACCTTGTCAAGACTATTGAAAATACCCACGGCAAGAACTTAATTTATCAATTTTTGTTGATTAATCTAAAACCCGTAAGGATGGCATGAACTCACGTATTTCCGCCAGACCTGATCCAAATTAAACAGGGATGTTGATTTTTCTCCATTTTAAACATTTTATATCATAATAATTACCGAACCTAAACAAATTGAGATTTCCATCGTTGCATGTTTCTTTCCCACTATCCAGAGATATAAACTATGGTGTTGAGATTTTAAAAGATGAAGGGCGAGAGCGTCCCTTCAACGATTCCAAAATTTAAAAACTATCTTCCATTTATTTAAAAAAAACGAATAATTACGAAAAAATAAAATACTCCATTTCTGTCACAATTTCAGTCTTCCACTTCTAGCGACAAAATTTTAACTGGATTTCAACAGAAATGTCTTCAAATTGGCAGAAATTTTTCGGGATGAAATAAAAATAAACTTGTAATAAAATATTGAGAAAACTTATGTTTACACATACGTAATTCCATTAAACGGAATATCTATATATATCCATAAAGAAAAGTGTTTGCATGTACGTATGTATGTATATATTTATGTATGTGTTTTTTTATAGCCCAGCAACTACAGCACGTAGGAACAAGAGGAAGATATCATTTTAACCGGAAAAAGAGTTAAGTGGTGCAGTCAGGTTTTTATATCAATTTGATGGACCTTTCTAATTTTAAAAAATATTTTTTTTCATTTTCTCCATTTGAATAACATAGGGATGAATGCAGCTTTTTTTTCATTTGAATTTTAAAATTACTTAGGAACATGGAACGAACTTGAGACTTGGATGGTTCTATGCAGGAAACAACAAAGTTTATTTTTAATGAAGAGAGAATCCGAATCCTGATAGAATTACCGTAAAAATGCGTTTAGAATCAGAAAAATACGAGATTTTATCAATTTTATGACAATACCAACTATAAACTACCATGACAGCTCCTATTGTCGCCGAAGTTGAGAATCCAATGCATTTATATGAGAAAATTTTTAACGTAGAATCCTTTTCCAATTTCTGTGTGCGATTTTGATTTGTTTACATGGCTACCAAATATTTGTTGTTTTAATTGAAATATTACTAATAAACTGTTTTAATGATATTTTCGTGTCGCGTAGAGTACTCCAAAGCAAACTTTTTATAAAACTACATAACTTAAATAATTAGACGTAGATTTTCCACAAATTCTGATTGGATAAATCGTTTCATTGTTTCTAAAGTATTGTTGATAAAAACAATTTTCTCGTAAAAGAGTTCATGGGTGAGAGCGTCAAGCTAATTGTCGGAGGATAGTATTCACTCTGTGACTCCTAAACGTTCTTTATTTATTTTTTTGTCTTTCGTTAAATGAATTAATTCCGTTTGTTCCTTTGTTCATCCATTTTCTGTAGATTATTGTGTTCTTGCCGGTTTTGTTTGCAGTTTTCCTTTTGAAGATATCGTCACGAAACTTCGCATAATTTTAACCTGTGGGTAACATAGGTTATATGGCTATAAATAAATTGGGGGAGGGAGAGCTTAATTCAATAATTATTTTCCCATAAGTTTACAAGTAATTTTCGTTTTTTCACAGTGCAAGATTTTCTTCCTTCCATCATCTAAATAGGTAAATGCGGAGCGGTTTTCTTCATTTTTCCTTTATTGGGCGGTTAAAACTGTGTACTATGTTATTCTTGCGATGTTTACATGTTACACGGTCGAAGTTTTGGATTTACTAAATCCGTTGAAATTCAGCGGGAACTTCTGCTAGTATAGTATAAAGCTATCTGGAAACAAAAATAATTCCCAAGCGAGGAAGTCACCAACCTCTACATATATCCAGGTAAGTTCTCCTTTGGAAAGTTCACAGGTAACACGGAAAATCCGGAGAAAGACCCGTCATGCTCCTCAAGTCCTGTCTCGCGCTTTCTCCCTTCCGCCACAATAGTATACCACTCTGCATTGGTCTGATAATTATACGGGCTGCAAACAGAGGTCCACTCACATTCTCATATAATTTTCAGAGCCACTTGCCCGTCTCGAATAAACTCATCGCCCCACTCGTACATCATCTGCGCTTATCAGAAGTTTCTCCTGAGATTGTTTGAACAAGACGAGGAAGAGATGTGAAGGAAGGATGGTAGCTTGGGAAAAAACTTCTAAAAGAGGGGAGGGGTAAACTAATTGCTTTGAAGCGATGTTTGGAGGTTAAACGAAATTTAAGTAGTGCGGAAATTAACTACAAAAGTGCGACCTTCCTATTTGTAAATAGAGGACAAAATTGCAGCGGAATAATTTTAACCGAAAGTTGAAATAAAGCGAAGTTTTTAAGTGGTATGCTCGCGGTTACAGCGTAAATTAGAAATTCGCTACTCGGTTTGTAAAGGAATTTAAAGGTGATGGGAAAGTTTCCGACTCAACTAATTGTAAGACATGGTGGTGAGCAGCAATGTCCAAGACGCCACAGTGATAATGCAAATTCTAACAGACGTATTAAAGAGAAAAAATTACAAAAACTTCAATTTGAACCCATTTTCGTTAGTATAAAATTATCCTAATCGGAGATTAAAATATTTTGAATTGTATTGTTGTATGAGTCACATAAAAAAATAATGTGCTGCGTTTTATTGTATTTCGCCCAACCCTAATACAGAACAGGAATAAATTTAATTTTTAATTAACAATGAGTATTTAATATTTCGTCGCTTTTGAACGAAAAAGTTACATTAAGAGCGTAAAAATTATCGCCCGTAACAGGTGTGGCCTAACCGAAAACCACATGCGGTTCTTTTAATTTTTAGTACGGCTGTTATAAAATTCCACATAAAGAAACTTTCACTACTAAACACAATAACGTAGCGTAACTTAAGGGATGTGGTTGCTGACTAACGGCCACTAATTCTCTCTGTATTGCTTCGAATACAGGTAATATTTACAGATTATAAATTTATGAGCACAGATTGTCTAGCGGCTCTCAAACTTCTGAAGTATATGTAGTATGGGAGGGCCAGTAGAATCGACGACCCCTGATGAGTAGTTCCTATTTAACTATTCCTTTCAGATACATACATAAAAAGTGACTTGCTACATCGATAAACACCACACCTTCACCTACAAAGGTTAAACTAGAAAGAAACACTTTAAAAAGAACTATAAAAGCAGATTTATAAAGCTTTATTAGAATGTTCACGTACATTCTCGGAATCATCGACGCCCTCTCCCTCTAAAACGTAAGGGCGTAAAACTCTAAATCAATCAATAGTTATTTAAAATGTACCTAAAGCTAAGCCATGCTAATATGACCTCCACCCCTTTTCGTAAGCAAGATGAATGTATTTACGTTTCGCTGTTACTGTTATATCAACGTAAACAAAACGAAACTTTACCGTAGTAACGGACCCGTATAGATAGTTCATAAGTATTCTTTTAAATCCTGCTAAAAATCAACCAAACGGATGGACCCAAAAATCAATCAGGTTCATGCCTGTCACCAGCCTAAACTATCCTGAAAAATATTAGCTTCCCAGCTCTTCCCGTTGCTTCGAAATTTTCCTCACGGACGGACGGACAAAGTGAAAACATATAAGATTTAAAAAAGAACCAAATAATAACACCAATAAAAGCTTGGGAGAAAATAAACAACTACTTGAGTGACGCTAAAAATTAGCGCAGTTTAGACCCCAAATTAAGCACATACAGGCTCTAACAACTGAAGATTGAAAGCGTGCGTCCAAGTGGAAGGCAATTTTGGAACCCATCCAGAGAGGTTCGACGAAAACGCAAAGGAGACAGGTCACATGTCATCTATTAGACAGACCATTCGTCACGACGGCTACGGTGTTCGAGGCCCTCAGCAAGTTGAAGCGCATAAATATTTTGGAAGTGGTCCAACTTTAACAGCAACGCGCTTTGAATCTTGCACGAATACTATACGTTTCGAGGTGACAAATATCAGTGTCAGAATGTTCGGAAGTATACCGAAAAATATATTCATACGGGTCGGTTTGTTGACGGTCACTGAAACAAACATACATAAAATATTACAGCTTATACAAACTGTTTGCTTTAGGCTGAAAACTTAACTGTAAAAATTAGGCATAAGTGATTTTAGGCCTAGGAAAAACATTTAAAACAACTAAAGCTCACGATCCCCCTAGGTTCATGAAATTGTTTGGTAGATAAATGATGTGAAATATATTTTTACTCTTGAAAATAATAAAAATTACTAACAGTAAGATTCAATACCTGTGCATGTCCAAGAATCTTTGCTTTCTACAACGAAAATAACAGAAAAATAAAATTAGATACATGAATGTACATATCTTCACAACTGTAAATTTGTTCCTATGAAACAGCCTGTAGTCTAAAAGTCTACGAGCGCTAATTCATAAGCCGGAAAAAGGTTGTGACGGAGTTTTAATATAAACAATAAAATTTATCAGTATCCAGCTACATTACAATTTATAAAGGTTTTCTGTTAACTTGTTCCATCCATAAGAACGCATATACGTTTCATGATGGGCATAGCTACCCGATTTTAGTTACGATTTGAGCATCAGCGCGACAAAATAAAGAAAAAATTATGTATTAATTGTGGAGTTCACTCAGCTCCGTTTCGAATAAGGTCCCAAATTGGTTCAAAATTCGAATAAATGGGTCATTTTATTCATCATAAACGGAGAAAGTTTTTATTTCTTCGCCTTCTGCGTACAATATTTCCGAAATGGAGCCCGTTCGCTAAATTACTAAAAGTAATAGTAGTGCCCTTTAGCTCGCAATTGTGAATTTCATGGACACGTAGAATTATTCAAACTCAATATATACATTGCAGAATGTTATAAACTAAAATTCTAGTGAATAAGACTAACCATTTATTGCATATAAATTCGCCCGTTTGTAATATTTGAATAAAACTTACAACAACCAACAATTTCCAACGTCATTATGTGCGACATTTTCATGAGTATAAAGGGAAAAAATAATTTCCTTAAAATATCTACCCAAAAAATATAATTTGTCTTTATATCGTCCTGACTGGGTGTTAGCGTCTTCTGTGCATAAAAATCTCTCAGGGGTGTCTTTTTTTCTGAGCTCCCATTAGGAAAGAGGTAAAACGATTCCACAAAGATGACAGAATACTAAAGGTGGAATGAAACGCGTTAACAAAGGTAATAACAGTGCAATATGTAAGAGAAAGCGCCCTTAATGAGGCGGTTAAAACGTTCAAACAAATTAACGTTTTTTAACAGAGCCGCCTTTGAGCCTGGTTCACAAGCTTACGATATGGTGAGAAAGTGAAAAATCGAGAGAGCAAAGAAAGCGCTGGTCTTGGAAAGATACGTTTTCACAAAGGATGTAATGTCCAATTAAGCGAATGCAGAAGAACTGGATGGATGCTAATTTCCTCCTTCACTTTCCACATAATTTATGTGGAAGCTTGAATTCCATTTAATTCTTCACATTTCGTTATCACGGTAAATACATTTCTTTCGCCATTAAAGCCTAATCACAATCGGAACTTTTCATAAAATACGTAAAAAAACGACAATTTTAATTACCGGTTCGCATGCACCAGTTATTTGGCCAATTCTCACGTCACCTTCGATTTGAAGAACGTACGGCATACAAATTTATTTATTAATTATTTAGCAGCTCATTAATAACACTCGCAATTAGCATGTACGCGATGGTAAACGAGAGGAAATAAAGTCATGTCCGAAGCAGGGTTCGAACGTCCATCTCTCCTGCCAAATATTCCGAAAAGATAATTCGTACATAAAAGAAAAGTACTTATTTATTTAGATTAAATTCTGTCCGCCAACAACTTCATCTTCTCTTACGAGGATCGAATTTTGGTACTGCTTTCCATTTTGTAACGCATTCAACCGAGAGATCGTTTGTGTCAAGGGTTTCTCCTCTTTTCTCGAATATATTATAGAACCTTTTGACTTCTTATCAGCGTCGCTACAAGCGCTAAGCCCATCAAATCGAGACACCCTCTCAATAGTTAGCTATCACCTTCAATGGAGTGAAATTTTAGTGAGACGCCCTGAGGCGATAAAGGTTTTCCATCGTATTCGGTTTCTGATGAGTTAGAAATTAACTGGGACGAGATCAGGCAATTACCTTCGAAGAGAAATGAGACAAGAGTATCTCAAATATCAAACGGCTCCGATGCCGTGAAACTCTTTTAACTCTTAGGACAAATGAGCATCCGTAAGGAAGCGAATCCGAGTTCTTCTGTCGCCGTTGCTGTAATTGAGCGCGTTCAGTAGATTGAAGCGATTGAGGGAAAGCATTCTAAGTTAATTATTCGTGAAAATCGAGCGAAACTTTCATTCGTCAATAAAAGTTTCCGAATAAACTCCTCTTCTGATATTTTAAAAAGGCTTCATATATAGAATTAATATTTAGACAATTTGTCAGGGATCCAAATACAAATTTGGGATTCATTTCTGCTACTATCTTACATTGACGAGGAAGATTTGTTTTTTTAACGAAACCTTTTTAAAATGCCACAGTTATACCTGATATTACCGTTTATTTTCCTCCCTCTCGTTATTACTACTTAGAAGGTGATTTTCATCTAAACCAGATGGCATCGCATAACATAAGAAATTTAATAATAACCAAAAAAGTCTTGTCTTTTGGAATGAGCTACAATCGCTATAGAGACGATGCTCGCAAAGTCCACACCCTTTCAAGCAGTCTACTAAATCCAACCCATCCGTATATTTTATCAATATTCGTCTACGAAAGATAAACAGAAATATGAATTAAAGACGCGTCGAAATATGAAGTATAGTCCGTATGCGTAAATGAAAATGTTTTTATCCTTCAATCCCATATTTTAGATCTCCAAACGATCGATCACGGATGCCATTTCACATTTTCTGCTGGCAGCGACATGCCAAAAAAAATGCCCATGTTCTCTGCAGCAGCGGCTTTAATATCCCACGTCGATTCTCACGGTGCCTACAAATTCTCTCAAAAGCGAACGGATTCCATTCCAAGAATGTGATTTTTTTTTCCATTATAAATACTTGGGAAACGGTTACAGAACACGTCAAAGTTGCGTTTTGAAAAGGCTAGGATTTGAGATATGAACTCGGAATTTGGTGAAAGATGCAACAAAAATAACAATTCGGTGCAAAATAGACTCCAAAAACATTGTCATATCCATATGCTTCTACTCCAATCAATAATGTGATTGTTACCTTGGCGGCAGCAGGACGTAAAGCTTGATATATTATGTCACGGGGTCCTATACGGTTAAATTAAAATGAAGAATGTGTCTGTCGTGATATGCTAATTATTTTTGTCACACATTACTGCCGATGCACTTTTTCCTCAAGGATAAAAGAAAATTACACGCAATAAATAATGATTATTAATTTTGGAGCAAATGAGAGATAACAATGAAAACAGATCATAATGAATATCATCTCAAACGCCCTTCGAAATTATTCCGCATTTGTGCTGCTTATATTTTGTATCATGGAGCGAATGTGGTAACCCGCTCGCCATTAATGTGGCGAGTATTTCTATCTTTTTGGATACCGCTGGCTATAGATTACCGGCTACAGTCAGGCAGAAATGCAAAGTCCGCGTTTTGGAAATCTTCATCTAAATTTCAACTTTTCACGTTGAGAATATTTTCCCTTTATGCTTCCAATATAAGGAAGTAACAAGTGGAATGTTTGGTGACAATTTAAAACCGCACCGAAAAAAAAACTCAAAACCAACACATAAACCGAGATAATGACAGTTTTAAAGGACTTCAACACTGTTATATATAATTACAATGACTATCTTTCTTCCAAAAATGAGTTTACTGACTAAATTAGTACATTGTTCAATAACAAACTACAATACCTATTTCAATACCATACCGACTTAATGAAGTACAATATGTTTCACTATGCTAAAACCGTTAAAATTTGCTGATTTCTCCAAGTTTTCAACGAATATTGTTGAACCAGAAAGTTCTAGAGAGAAACTATGGCGTAGCTGCGGCTGACTGAGTCCGAGTACAAGAAATGATAAAACCTCTTCTTGAAGAACGATCGAAAATTAATGCAAATACATATTACATTTGCCATCTTAATGAAACAGATAGTTTTATAAATGGTTCATACATAACTAGCAAATATTATTTCGGACATGTATATAAAATAAAAAATTTATTATTATAATATATTATTAATGGATCTCCTAAGCCGGTGAGCTCTTACGCAACGCAGTCTGTTTAGGCGTAGCTACACCTCCGGAGAATTATCATCTACTACATATAAGATTTTTTCAAATCGGTATAAACTGCCCTTTCAGGCCACACGGACTGGCAATCCGAACAGATCACTGGATTTAGCCATGGGGCACACATTTAATGTAAAATGTGTACCAGTCAATACAAATAAATCTTACATCGTTCTCGCTTTTAAAATTGAAACAAGGGCAAAAGACATTCCATTATTTATTTTTCATTATTCTGCCATTAAATTTTGAGGTGCTTGCCAACAATCGTTCGTAGTATTTTCAACTAATTGGATAAATTCTGCAACGTAAAACATTTTACTGAAAAAACATTGGGAATTCCAAATTGATACTGAAAATCCCTAAAAATCGATATTTAATAAAAAATATTTGCGATCGAAAAGCTGTCCCAACCACGTGAAAAGAATTAAATAATTAATTAATGAAATTTTAAAAAACATCACAAAAGCTCTATATTTAAGACAGAGTTAACGTAGGAAGGTTTCAATACGTTGAACGACGTTCAACAAACGAAATCAAACTCACCATGTAAATTTACTCCATATTCTGGACTAACTTGAATTAGTCTACTTTTAGTCAACCTTAATTAGTGTGAAAATGAAGAAAGCTACTTTACACATGCCGTTCTATCAAATAATTATTCCATCGGATCTCAAACCATTTCTGTGAAAACTCGCTCATTCGGGGGGGTTTGGTAAAATGGAGCAAAACTGGGACCGAGGTGATTTATGGATGAAACATGTAGATTCCGCGCGATACTATTAGTCAAACTCCAACTCTAATTTTTTTCTTTTAAAAGTTTTCCTTGAAATTGTCCATTAAGTAAGTTTAATAAATAAAAAGATTCGTCGTTTATGTCACATTTTCTAATAGCATCAAATTAAAAACTAAATTTTCCTACAAAATCTTACCGACACATATCAACATTCGCCAAATTATAATCTTTACAATACGCAAATGTACACCATTCACAAATACCAACACAAGAGCTGACAAATCAATCATATTTGAAAGATATTTTCGAATTGACTAGATAAACCTCACCATCTCCTATCGACTATCGGAAAATTATTTAAAAAGGAGTGAAAGGTGACATTTTATAAAAAATTTTAAAATGAGACATTCATATGATTGATTCAGGGGGAGAAGAGTAAAATGAAGGCAGTGTATACCGGGGGATTGAAAGTTGAGCTGGAATATAATGGGATGGCAAGTGTATGAGCAGGATATATGTAAGCTCTCTCGCATCCAAGCCGCAGAAATCCTTCGCAAATTACTCGTGGAAAGTGCGTTGCTTTGGGAGGAAGAAAGATGAAGAAAGATGAGCGTGGCTCTGCAGGGGCGGAGAGAATTCCAAAGCACGCTATTGGCGGAGAGACCCAGAGGATAAATTACCCAAGAGCCACAGCCGGAACTCCTCCGAGTGAGTAGGAAAGAAATGAAGATCGTGTTATACTCTGGTTTGGAATTTTTTTTATAATTGCGAGGGTGAGGCGAACGGGATGGAATCAATATCCATAGAATAAACAAGTGTATCAAATCTAGAGGGGTTAACGAGAAAAACCAATAAACAAGTGTTGCGATATAAGCGAAATTTATAGCTAAAAAGAATAACCAATTTTTCAGTAATGCGAGTTAAAATGTCATTTTATAGCTAATGCATAATTGATTAGGCAATATTAGCTCTTAAAGCGCCATGCTAAAGCCTTTTATCAATCATTTTCCTTCATGTAAAATGAATTTATTTACTGAATTAAACAGCACGTCAGCTATTTTATGCAGATCTCGACTAGTACTCGTATCTAATTTAAAGATATTTTAAATCTGCTTGATTTTCTTCCACGAGAAACATTAAACTTTAAAATTCCTCTTCGCGGAAAAAGGGTGTCAAATAGATTAGCAAAGCTTTCAGCATTTGTAAGTGATAATTATTGGTGCATTAATGTCTTTCTCATTTGAGAATTCATTTTTATTATAATTAATCATTTCATTCGATCATTATCATTTTTATAAAACCACGTAATTCAAATTTCGAATTTCATTTCGGCATCGATTGTGACTATTTTGTTAGATCAATTTCAAAGGGTGAATTAATGTTATTATACGATCTAACAAATTAATTCATTTCTGCCTTTCGGTCGCTAACCACTGATTAATGAATTAATAATTAACTATTTCCTGCACTTAAAAATACATACATTACATTCATCGAGAAATATGAATGTTTTTCAAAGATATGCGATAAACATAAATGTTATTATGATCGCTTTATTTATGTAAATATCCTCGTTGAAATTTTATAAACATAGCACGGTATGTTAGTTTCGGCGATATATCAAAGAACAAGTGAGGAAATGATTACATTTAATTTAACATACCGTGACATTTTTGTAAAATTTAAAGTACACTGTACGAGTGAAATGTTTCATTCTTCATCTTCATTTATATTAGATAAATGATCAAACGTTATAAATGCTGTTATTAAATCTACATAAGTTCAGTAGATGGATAGGCATACCTGCCAAAAATAAGTATTTTTCTTTTCAAAATAGGAGCTAAAAACCTTGGATAGCTCTTTTGTTGGTTTTGGAAATATATTCAGCCTCTCACCGTTTCATAAACATACAATCTCCGCTGAATTTATCAAACAGCACCGTAAGATTATTCATAGGACCGATAAATATTCGAACAGCCACTCCCGACAGAGTTTCCACGAACGCTAAGCAAAGATTTTAACGGCTAAACGATAATAGCGTTTTAAAAATCCCCGCAGTCATCATTCGAAAAAATCAGGAAAAAACCTGCGAAAAAAATCTACGAGGCTTCACTTTCAATCACTTTTATCGCACATTCCTATATCGATCGTTTCGACCGACCCTAAACAGATCGGATGCTGAGAGCTCAAGAGGAGTAGCTTCGGATATCGCGACGCGTAGTATCGAAAGTGCTTGAAACCTTGCCTTTTGCAGCAACAACAACAACAACATCAGCAGGCGCGTGAGAGAAACCCCCTCTGTCCCATCGGACACGTAGGAAAGCGTGAATAAAAGGGGTCTGGTAGGGGAGAGGCGGGAAACCGACGAGTGAGTTGTGCGACAGGCCTTGTCAACACGCGGGAGGAAAATGGACATGAGTGAATGGGGAGGATGAAAAAGACGGGTCTGGCACGAGAGGGATTTTGGGAGAAGCGAGGGAGGCAGGCTGGGGGGGAGGGGAGGGGGCGGAGGTAGGAAGGTCGGCGGGATACATCCGGTAGTGGATAAACAATGATGTAGGGGGGCGAGACGCTCTAAGCATCCGCGATCTCTCCCGAAGGCTGCGATCAATTATTCATGAGGGAAATAGGACCGTTCCTAGAAGGAAGACGGATGCGAAATGGGGCCATAGGAAAAAAATGGCCGAAACGGAGGCGGAAAATGTCGCAGATTTTTCGCCGGTTGATGATACCGCCGAAGATAAACAAGGACGTTAAATAGGATTACCACTGCGACAGATACGCCAGTTTAAAGTATGTGCGTCTCATATAGCATTCAGAGTCTTTTAAACGGGAAAATACTTTACCTTTTGCACTTTTGTCAATTGGCATAGGTCAGGGATGGGCAATCTACGGCCCGCGGGCCACATCTGGCCCGCGAGAGCACCTTTTGTGGCCCGTGATGCCTTTATAAAAGAGAACCGTGAAATGTGTAACAGTAAATTTCACATTTGGTGGTTAAAATTAAGGCCGGAAAACCTTATATGGCGAAGCTATTGTATTAATAATTGATTTTCATCAATAGGACCCTTCGCATTCTCTCAAATGACTTCCTATGTGAGATCTAATGTGGCCCACCTAACCACCCACAACTACTAATGTGGCCCGCCTCCTAAAAAGTTTGCCCACCCCTGACATAGGTCATAGTTATAACACGGGTCAAATTTCTCATATTCAAACGGGAAAGAACCTTTGTAACTTTTTTATTCGTATTTTCCACAAATGATATAACTTAACCGATTGCGCATTAGAAGAATGAAATTTAAAGAACTGGAATATATCTCCAATCAGCCCTAAAATTACACAGAAATCCGAAATGAAACTCCAATTTTCAGTCCACAAACACCGATCAATTTAACTACTATGACTATTTCACAGTTTTCATTACACATCCCGCAAACTGACTGCTCTTCATAGATATATTTTGTTGAATGGACGATGCATATTTGAATGAGTGTAAAAAATAGTTCATAACCACTAAAAACAGAAATGGAACTAAACAATTATGAATGCATCGTAAATAATGGGCTGCCTGCCGGATTTCCAAAGTCGTCCTAAGAGGGGTTCGGGGCTGGGGGCAGGGTGGGCCTCATTAACATTGGCCACCAAATTAAACTTAGACTCTCCTATTGAGAATTATACACTTTCAATAACTATAAAATGGTTGGGAATGCCATGGGGATTGGGATGGTCGACCCGATTGGCCCTTCCCTAAATACGACCATTCCAATTTCAGTCTTTCTAGCCAGGGATCACGCAAATGGCTACGTGTAGTGATTCCTGGGGTATGAGAATAACACAGGAGTCTAGAACCTAGTTTTTAAAAATGAAATTCTAGGAAAACTTTCAACATTTCATAAGCAAAATTATGATTACTTCTAATCATTCAGCACAAAACCAGCATGGAAGATGTTCTTTCGGATAAAAGAGCGGAAACTTAAATTACAATTACTTTCTTAAAAATTTATTTATAAATAATTGATATTAATTATAAAACAGTGGAAGATGTTCATAACCAGAAAGAGAATTTTCGACATTAATGAATTGAAAAAATGTTAAGGAAACATTACATTAGGGACATTAGTTTTACCGTATTTGTAGCTAGATATAAAGTATAAGGAATTCACTCCGTTAAATTATTTTAACAAAAATCGATCAATTTTAGTCAATGGAGAATAAAATAAAATAAACTGTGGGGCAATAAACAAGATATATTTCAGTTCAATTCTCCTATTATGGAGTTCCACCAAATAACAGCCTCTTCCGTGAATAACATCTCTTAATGTACGCGTAAAAGAAAAGTTGATTTTTCATAGAATATAAAAAGCGTAGATGAGTTGAGGTAAAACATTCGGTGAAAACGGTATAAAAGAAGAAGCTTCATAATGAAGCAAGAAATACTTAAGTAGATAAAAATAACGTTCAGCATTTTAAAACTTAAAATGCTACAAACTTATTTTTGTGTAGATGCGTTTAAATCGAAACAGCCCGCCGATGACACAAAATTATTTTAAACATTTATATTGAATCGTACAGCTGGTTTCATTATTTCCATATATTTTAAGTAAACTACCATATTTTTTAATCGAATGAAATCAAACAATGAGAGAAAAATCTTATTACAAATAGCACGTGTTAATTTTCTAAGCGAACGGCTTGCAAATTCGAACGAAGCAGAATATCATCAAGGCGCGAATTATTAAACTATCCTATTGCCTTTCACTGCAAAATAATGGAAGTACCCTCGAATAAGGGCTGTTTTATTCCATACCCCTGGTGACGGTGTTGGCAATTTTTACTTAAAGCAGCATACTACGTTACCAAGGAGACGCTTACCCATTTCGTCAATGGCTTTTAACACCATCTGAACCCGTCTCTTCCCACTCCGGAGATATCTTTGAAAATGCTTCACTAAGGCAGCAAAAATCACTTTAAGTTGATTGGATGATTGGGTCTGGCGTGACAATGGCCAAAGCTTGAAGGCACGTCCTTTCAATAAGTACAAAATTTCGATCAATACAGCCTCCGACACATTTGAGGATTATCCTCAAAGATCAGAGACAGCAAATGCTGGATGCAGAGCGGAACGTGCGTACTAGATATTTCGAAGACTTAAGATACAACTTTCCATTCCACATGTATCAAATAGATTAGTCACGTACGCGAAAAATTAATCGCCGATGATTCAACTTATCTTAACTGAACTCTGCCCGAGCATAATTATCCAAACTTCTATGAAGGGATTAACTTGGAAACTAACGATGAGGAAGGGTAGTAACGTACTTTTGTTTCGTGAATAAAATAGGAGTTAAAATTAGCTGTACAACAGCCATTCTACGAAGTATCTAACATATTTTCACTTTATATCTACGTATATTGCGACTGTTTAAAAATAAAAATGGCGTTTTCAATTTTGAACATTTTGAAGCTGAAAGGGTTCCACGTGAAATATTTCATATGAAATAACATTTGAGGATTAAAAATTCGCATTTCAATTATAATTTAATATAAACATGCCATCATCATTATGATAAATTACGGGCCAGCATATAAATAATAGGAACTAGAAACAAATTATGGAAACACGAATAGCCTTTCACAGTTATTTAATCAAACCCTACTCAGATAATTTGCTCTGTAACCCTTCGCGAGATTTAATTCGAGAGTCCAACTAATCTCCATCTTTTTTATCTTCCGCTGTTAATAATTTTTGAACGCTTCAACGTAATATGTTCTTAAACAACAATTATAACGTACACTAGTGTAGTTGACCGTCAAAACTGACTGATGGCCAAGAATTAACGGTAAAATATTTAAGTATGTAGCCAAGTTTCTGCCGGAAATCTAAATCGAACCGTTCTAGAGGTATTCACATTAATTCCTAAACTCTTACGCACAGAATGAGATTCGCTCCGTTTATAATAGAAAGATTTCAAAACTGCGTTGCCGTGATAACTGCTCGGAAGCTACCTTGTCGGATCAACTTTTCCGTTTCAATACGAGTGATTGATCTTGTTTTCATGCACGAAAATGATTTTTATCCCTCTCCAATTTGATTTCTCGTTAACTAAGTACATTAAGGTTAAATTAGATAAATATTTCTCCCTGGTAAGCGCTCCGATCTGTTTGAAGCGGAGTTATTCAATTAAGTAATTGGTTTAAGACTTAACGTCGGATGGAAAGCGAGAGAGAAAGAGAGAAAGAAAAGCACTAGCTGTGACGTTGACACTCTTAAGTTAGCTTACATCGGCGACTGAGAGTCGGGTATCGGTAATGAAGATTGAACTGCAAGGCCAAACGAGAATGCTTAAATCACAGACAAACAGGTCGGGAAAAACAAAACAAAAAAACCTTCAATTTGGGGCGAGGTTAATTAAGCCCTTGCGTTTGACGGATTGCGAACTAGGAAGCTGCAAAATAATCAAAATATTTAAATTAAAAATAGACCCAACGCTTAGGAAGCGGTTTTTCTTGGAAAGGATAGAAAATTGCAGAAATACACCGACTCTAAATGGGCGAGGGAGAAAGGCTTATAATGTTCGTATTAGTCGTTTTTCCTCCCCGCGCTCGAAGTCGAAGGTGCATGAAATTGCGTCGACAGCTATGTACAGCTTGCTGTATCGAATATAACCCAATACAGTTTTCCGTGCACCTCTTTCTAGCAAATAAAAACAAACTTAAAAGGCTTACAAGGGGAGATTTTGATGAAACTTGGTAAATGGATAGTAGTCGAGACGAGATTTACGAATCACCCCCATTTTGGGCGTAGAAAGTGAACTTTTTACTTTGGGGTTCCTTTAAAGCCAATTATGAGCAACACGTATTTCGCGGTAGATTTAGCGTAGTGGTTGCCGTCCCTGTTTGCGAAGCGCTAATGCGTAGGATTTGTAACCCTGCGCTTGGCATTTGCTTTTCACCTACCTAAGTTTATTTTTTCTTGTCTATAACTTTATGAAAACTTCAAACCGACTCTTTTTCTCTCGATATTTTGTGTTTGAACAAATCTGTGAATTTATTCCGATTACCACCAGCTTCGCCTTCACTTCCTAAAAATTACTATGTTTTGTATTGTCGCTCATGTGTCGCATGGAAGAACGGATAAAAAGGTTTCGTTTGGAACAATTGCCGCCAGAGAAAGATACGCAATCTTAATCGGTAATGGCTAAAAAGTTTTCGATAGATATTTATAATGAGCGGCAATGTAACACAGTAATTTTTAGGAAGTGAAGGCGAAGCTGGTGACAATGGGAATAAATTCGCAGATTTGTTCAAACACAAAATATCGAGACAAAAGGAGTCGGTGTGAAGTTTTCGTAAAGTTGTAGACAAGATAAAATAAAATCGAGTATGTGTAAAGAAAATTTCAAGCTTGGGATTCGAGTCCTACGCATAGCGCTTCGCAAGCCGCGAAGATAACCGCTACGCTACGTCTACTGTGAGACACGAGTTGTTCATAATAGGCTTTAAAGGAACTCCAAAGTAAAAAGTTCATTTTCTGGCTAAACTATTAGCCGTCTACGCCCGAAAGGGGGGTGATTCGTAAATCTCGTCTCGACTACTATCCATTTACAAAGTTTCGTCAAAATCTGAGATCCCAATAAGTGGCCCTCCCCTTGTTAGTTCTCTGAAGCAATCGGCGCGTGATTTCCCTTTCAATTCATGTCAGGAAACAGCCTTAACCAAATATAATGGAACAGGTTTAACTTCGAAATTGTAAATATCCCATTAACTGTTACACGAGTATCTGTAAATGAGTTCATTTCAACAGATAAAGTGCCAGTCAATACATATACAGTTTTATTCATCTCACCAGGTTCTATCAATTTATATAATACTCTACAAAATAATTTAGACGGTAGGAACGTTTTTAACTTATCGGCGTGATGCACGAAAGAAAAGTAATAAAAATATACAATTTGGTGAGGTATTTCCTAAATTTTTAAAATTGTGAGTTTTCGTCATAAAATTTTAGCAATTTAAAAAATATATTCATTTATCGAGCATCATTTTTATCAAGATGGAGTAATTTATAAATTGTGCATGACGAGAAGTATTAGCTCTTATTTCTTCATTAGTCAGCATTTTAATTAATACGAGTTTAATGCTGCAAAATACGGCTCACTTTAAAACATTTTTTTGGATTACCGTAATCCTTAAATGATATTCCAGCATTCGATTACATCTTGGAAGATTTGTAAATTTTATCACCGCATATATTTCATAGATTGCTTAGTCTACTCACGCATGAGATCCAGGAACTGTTTCTTAGGCGGAGGCTTGTTGTCTGCCCCTGTCAGTGGATTCAGTCTTATGTCGAGTAAACGGAGATGCGATGTCACCAAGGCCGACGACATTGTGGGAACTATCTCAGCGATGACACATCCTTCGCCGCCGTCTCCCTCCTTGATCCCAACCATTTCTACGGCAGGATAAAGATACCTCTCGAATAGCCTCAAGAAGTCGTCATGGTACGGCTTTGCAAGCTAAAACGGCACGAGAAAACCAACTGAGCTTCATTCTTTTCAGTTTGTTAAAAAAACAAAATATTATAAAAAGATAATTTATCCAGAGATATTCTCTCTAGCTTTGAACTAATTATTATTACATCAATGAAACGCTAAGCAAATTCGCCTCCATTTTGATCGGCAAGTTTTCACGTTGCAAAGGAATCTTCTCTAAAAACTATGATATGATATTGATACATTTCTAATATCACGAACCTGCATCTTCAGTTTAAGAGTGATTCCCTTAAACAGTCTGGAAAATACAATTTTGATTCACCATGGAAAAAAACTAGCATTTTTGCACTCCGATCACGATACATTTCTATACACTCAGGTATTTCAAGTCAATAAGAAATAGCATCTTATTGTACACAAAAAAAGGTATTTGCATATTCATATCTTTGTTGGTAAAATACAAGACATATGAAGTGGAAGTATGAATGTTTAATTCATTAGAGCAGTGTTTCCCAACCTGGGTGCCGTGAAATGTTCTGAAGGGTGCCGCAAAAAATATGTTGATTCCCACTTTTAGCCTCATTTTGCATCGTCGGCTTTCAAAAATGCAAACCAGAGTTAATTCGATCTTCATTTCGTCGCAAAGGCACTTCGAAATGAAAGAAGATATGGAGAAGGGGGTTAGGGGTTCAACTTCACCACGATTATTACTGAACCCACTTCCATCTTCTAATGCATCTAACGTACCTTTCTTTTTCTACGTCTTTGATTTTTTCCTATGTGAGTTCTTTCCGTAGACCGCTTCCTTAAAAAATCTGAATCACTTATTTCTTCTGTCTGTTCCTTATTACGTACTCTAACTTAAGGCGAATTTACACGACTCACTTTGGATGTACATCTTAGATGAAGTGAAAGAAAAGTGAACCGTGTAAACAGCAATTCATCGAAAGTGAACATTATTATTTTTGTTTGTACGCTTCATTTTGCTTTCACTTTGGATGATTTATTCAAGATGTACATCCAAAGTGAATCGTGTAAATTCGCCTTTAGGTCCTCTCTTCCCATACTGTATTCAAAACTTCCTTATTCGTTTTCCACTCCGTCCAAATCATTTTCCTCGAAAAAATGAACCACCGAGATTCGAACCCTCGACCTTGAGGACATATAGCCCCTGTGCGCTAACCATTACACCACTAACTTCTTCGTAAAGGTATTTAAGGTATTTATAGAACGTAAAAATATTTAAGGCCAATTTCCGCCGAAACTACCGGCGGTATACGCCCATAAGGGAGTTTATTCGTGAATCTTGACTCGAGGGCTATCCAACTGCCAAAATTCATCAAAATCTGAGGTTCTCATTGCTAGCACTCCCCTTGTAAGCCATACTCGTATCTCAAACGTCTCTAATCTGCTCGCATCTTCCTTTTTTTCATTTTCCACGTCTCGCGTTAATATAATTATACACTTCATATCAGAGTTTTCATTAACCTCTTTTTAATAACTTTATTCAGACTTTCTGTAAGCAAATTTCGTCCCGTAAATCCCTCCTCTGCTCTAACTATCCTTGTCTTGATCCCTTTGTACTTCTTCCATTCTGTTCCAGAACACAATAGAAATAAGTAAAACATTCCACCTATTTCAGCTTTGCCCCATCCACTGTAACATTGTAAAAGTGTTTATACTATGAAAAAGCGCTTTAAATCCCTCGACTCCGATTATTTTATTTTTTCGAGTATTTACTCTATTATAGCAGCATAATGATTCGTTTAGGAATCTGAACCACTATGTAAAACTAAAGAGATTAGAAATAATTTCCCAAAATTTTCGGACAAACTAAGAAAAACTTCGGTCTGAAGACGGGGCTTTATAAGATTACGTAGAGCCAGCAGCTCTCACGTGTTATAAACTCCATAAAAAACGAGCTTTAACGAAATAATGATTAGTTAGAACACTAGAAACATAGCAGCAGAGTGTAGACGGGAAAGTCTTTGAGGCTGAAAAATTTGTCGAGCGGTGCATGGAAGTTTTCGTTGGGACGTATGAATTACGAAAACTTATCGGGTAAGTTACTAACAAGGGACACCTGTCTAACCAACCTTTTTATTAATATTAATATTTATCAAAATGCATGTCATTTTGCTGTATTTGAGATCCGCTACCTAGGATGCGCAGCATCCTGATAGCCGGATGGTCCCTAAATGTCTTTTGATCTAATATGTACAAAGTCAAATACTTTTTACATGGTTGATATATATGTCTCTCGACCGCTTTATCGAGGCCGAAGACATCTTCTTCAATGCCGCTATCTTCCCTTGTGGATGCGGAGGCGGGTGAGGACAGCGTCGTTCCTCGGGTCCCAGGATCCCATGACGATTGCCCCCAGCCTGACCTCCGCCCTATATCCGCCTCGGACGCGTAGCCTCTCCGCCATGTCCCAGTACTTCACCATTTTGATGCCCCTCGAGACGCGGAGTGCCGCCCGCCGGTTCTCGAAAGGAACGGTCACATCAAAGATATGCACCGTCCCTCCCGGGACCTCCCGGATGGCTAAGTCCTTGTGCCTCCCTATCCATCCCTGGCGGTGCGACCGGCAGACGTTGAGGACGTGGGAGAGCGTTTCGTCCGCATCTCCACATCCTTCGCACGACACGTCCTCCCTCCGTGTAACTCCTCGCATGGCTCCCTAGAGAGGAAGGACGTTCAGTCTTGCCCGGTGGATGAAATGCCAGTCGCACAGCCTCGTGAATTCTCCGGGCCGCAGGAAGTGGCTGCTCGCATCACTGGCCGTGACAGCCTCCATCACTTTCCCTTGGTCCGGCTTCACTATGAGGCGCCGTCTCGTACCCTCCCACACTGCGTCGCGAAGTATCCTCATGAGGCGATGGCGTGCAGAGGCGGGGACGATGATCCTTTCCGTCTTCGGCGAGGGATTCCTCATCCTCAGGGAGATCTCCCTCCTGGCAATGCTCCACTCCAACTGGAGGCCACAGTAAGGGCCTAAGGCTTTCGTTACCTTCCTCACCCTGGTCCACGTAGTCTAATTGTAAGTCAGCGTTTCTCAACCGGTGCTTCGCGGAGCAATGGTGTTCCGTCATCATTAGGTAGGTGCTCCGCAAACTTATCATTCTTCATCATTTTGTTTGGATTTATTTCTTTGATTAAACAACCAATGTATAATATGTGTAAGACCATCTTTAATTTCATTTCGATTCCTTGAGTTCATTCATTTATTTTTTCCTAGATAGTTTTTGTACTGACAAGTGTACTATGATGGACAGCCCAACTGTTATGTAACAAATGTTTTTCTAAAAAAGTTTGTTCTAGTGCTCCTACTAAGTTAATAAATGCCTTTCTAGGTGTTCCCCGGTCTACTAAAGGTTGAGAAACACTGGTCTAAGTGAATGGAAGATCACTTTGTAGAAATAATATGCCCATTACTATCATTGAATCATCAGCGAAAGCGTATCATCGAACAGATAATGAAAACTGTGGCCACAATAATATGAAAATTTTTCTTTTTAATGACGTTAACATTAACTTTTCTTGAGTAGGTGTTGTAGATATCGTTTAGTGTGAGACAGCTAATATAGGCAGGATGTAACATAGCTTTTAATTTCGATAAATATAGATCTTTTACTACATTAAAGAATAAATTTAAAAAATGACCAATTTCAAAAAACTTATTTTAAAACAATAACGTGTTAATTTTGCGGAAAAAGAAAAAATAATCGTAATTTTTAAAATTTGCTATGGAATTATTAAATCAAACAAATTGCGCTACAGCATAATACGAATTAAAACAAAAAAATGAACACAATAAATGTGTAGAAGTTATTGTATGTACATATTCCTTCTTTTACTGCAAAGTATAAATTTTCTATTTTTATAGATTTATGTACTCTTTTAAAATTATTTTGTAGATTGATTTGAATTAAAAAAGCGGTTTTCTTTACTCAGTATTATTTAGGTAATAATTGGAGGGTACAGTTCCGTAATGAATTACTGCCAGTAAATTTATAACAAAATATTCGGGAAATCTACCACGTACACGTAAATATGTTTAGGCATAATAATCCTACTTGAGTAGACGTGAAAAATAATTCCTTATAAACAATCTCAACTAACCGGCAATATTACTGATATAGTGAAGTATGTACATGTTGAGCAGAAAATTTAGAAGAGAATGTCCAACTTCAATTCATTTTTACGAATGTACGTTTACTTAGAATTTAAAATTAAACTTAATGAAAGCCCAATATTATTGATTCCTTCAGGCACTCGTAAAACAGATAAAAAAATCGGTACAACATACATTGTACAAACTTTCTCATATATTAATGCGTCGTTTAGTTAGCTTTAGAAAATGAAAATCGTGTCAGCCGGTTTTTAGAAAATCCAATTTTTGTTAAAGTTGTCCAAGAATAAACTAGCCTTATATACATTTTTGAGACATATGAAGTATGTAGTATTATTGAAGACTCAAGTAACTGTACGAAATTTGATCAAAATCGTTGTAGCCGTTTTTGAGAAAATCAAATTATTGTTAAAGTTGCCTATAATAAACTAGCCTTATATTCATTTTTTGATAAATGTGAGCTATTTGATATTATTGAAGACGTAAACTCAATTCTACGAAATTTAATCGAAATCGTTAGAGCCGTTTTTTGAGAAAATCAAATTGTTGTTAAAAATGCGTAGAATAAACTTCCCTTAATTATTGAGCAATGTCAATCATTTCTTCATAGCTTCTACTCTGTATGATAAAATGCCTAAGTACGAGATTTCATTCATTTTCGCTCTACCGTATAGGCTCTAGAGCCGCGTACAGACAGACTCACAGACAGACAGACGGCATTGCAAAAACCACTTTTTCGGACTCAGGTACACCTAAAACGTATATTTCCATCAAAATCTCGATGGTCGATTTCGCGGTAACAATACTTTCTCAATATACTTAGAATATGAGAAAGCAAAAAATTCTAAGTAAAAGACAAACAAATTTTTTAAAATTCACAGCTTGTCGCACAAATAAGGCACTACCTTCATAAAACAAAAACGTAAAAATTACAATTCCAGTAAATAAACATTATCAGACGTTTTTACGCGTGGGAAAGAGCGTAAAGGGATCGTCATAGAATCCGCAATAGTTTATTATTTCAATGATGTTTCATTAATTTAAAGCTTTCGTTCCATAGAGAACGTTAAAAGATATAAAAACCTTACCTTAGTATAAGGTATTTTTTTCATCGTGCTAAAATATGAGGTTTTAGCGTCCTATACCATGAGACGCAAAAAATAGTAATAATATTTATTTGAATTCCCTTGCGACAAAACAAAAAATCTACCGTTATTGACTATCCCAACTCTAGTTAAATTATGGCTATTCTGAATTACAGAGGTTTTAAAAATTAACATTTGCATGATAGATGACTGAATACAACTTTCTAAACCCAATTTTGATTTCCCACTGATTAAATCTTAATTACCTTTTCCTATGGGACTTTTCATTAATAATTCTTCCTTTGTAATGTACTAATCAGCTTAATTAATTTTCAACAATAATAATGGAATCAATCCGTCATATTTTTAATAAAATACATTAAATTTTAGACTGATATCCATTCAATTTCAAAGGAACAGATTGGATCAAATTTTACAAATTTAAATTATCTACACTGTTATAGTGTGTGTTATTTTTTTTAGATGAATGGGACAAATTTCACAGAGAAGATTTTCGCAAGAATTTAATCCAATAACTTGGAATTTCAGTCACTTCCATATGCCACACATCTACAGGTTGAGGATTAATTAGTTAAATTTTAAAAAATAGATTTTACTGTATGTAATTATGGACAAAAAAGTCAGAAATTATTCAAAAAATCTATTTGAGATGAACTTCATATATTCCCGAGAGATCCTTGAGATTATAAAACGGAATTCACAACATAAATTAAACAGAACCCTCAATATGGCGAGAATTTATAAAATTCATAAAAATACTTATTGTTAGTCTAACGAGTACTCCTAATATCCGTAAATTACATTCCGTATATGTAAAATTAAGCAATTAATGGTGATATTATGTTTTGCTCTAGTATATAATAAATGTCTCTTTATATGCCGCAGTCGTTCTATCAAGGTTACAATGTAATACCCAAATAACTTCAAAGTCATCTTTTTAATGTCAATCTACATTTGAAAAATATCCTCCATAAAATCTTGTTTTTAGAAGTCTTTTTTAAATTTTATATTCACACGTGTCATTGAAAGAAAAGAACTTGTGAAATAATGCTTCGATAAAATAAAAAACAACACGACTTAAACGCATTCGTGAAATGTAAAAATACCAAAATCGCTCTGCTCTATTCGTGCCATAAATCGGCGCTTCCCTCACGTCCGACAAAAAAATAATCCTTCATGAACTCATTACCATTTGAAAGGGTAAATGCCACGTCGAATTACTGCTCGGATGTTGCCAAATCTGTGACGATATATCAAAAGCCAAATCTTTACCAGATGATCTCGGTACGAAGTATCGCGATACAATGCACACTAGCAGGGAAGGCTAGGACCTTGTTACGGACTAACGGGGAGGAGACTAAGCTCGCAGCGTGGAAGGATCGGAAATGTGTGTGGTAATCCATTAAAGCGGATGGCGTGATAGCAGGAAGCAGAGAGACGTTAGGGGCAAGTAAAACTCGAGCCATACAACATGATTAATTTGACCCCTAGATCGTGGCAAAGCTTTAATTCCAAATTACACCTAAATTAATTAACACAAAATTATGTTATGATAAAATAATATAAAATTTCGACAAAAATACGTCAATTATTTCTTTTCTCAAAATCTAATTTTAATTTTCACATCTACTATTAACGTTACAGTTTTTTAGATAACTAAAAATTAGCTTACGTAATTTGGTTATTTCAACAACAAATCAAGTGAAAAACATTATACACCTACCCCCGTGTCTATCTTAACGGAGAAAAGAACCGCTCCTGGAACGTTAGACGGTGAACAGTCTGAACTTTAAAGAGCATAATCCGAGTATATCTTGAATGTATAATTGAAATTGTAATGAACTATCTTGACGTATAAGTGCTCATATACACTCTCGTTTAACTCCATTCTGCGTTACCGACAGAATGACAAAAATAATAATTATTATTATTAGATTGTTACACCGTAGACATAAATGAACTAGCTTTTTAACTCAAGAACAAAAGGGGTGTAAATATTACCTGAGAAATGATTTTTATTAATAAAAAACATCATGGCGTCTTTACGTTGTAAAAATATCATTATTATATATTAACAAGGAATTTAGGGCCAAAACTCCGTGACATTAACTCATTTTAAACATTACCTTATTAATTAATTAATAACCAACGCTGCTCCGGGATTATTAATTAATTATCACAAAATTGATCGTTAAGGCAAAACTAATTTAGCGTGCAAAGATTTGTCATAGTAATATAAAAAATACAAACAACGCGATGAAAACTCAAAACTATATTAAATAGTCTGGGTTTGAGATGTCAAAGTACGAAATTTTTTATTTTGAACGTGAAAGAAAATAGCATACCAATTTTAAAATTTTCTTCCTCTCGGCCTGCTTTTAAATAGCAAATCTTCAAACAAGCGCCGGAAATGCAAAAAAAAGTTGCGGCTGAGATTTTATTGAGGTTAAATATACATCCGAGATCCGCAAAATTGAGGTAAGCCGCATCGCAGCTTAAAGGATTGTACGCTTTAAATACGAACTTCTTCTCCCCCAAATTCGGTTAAACATATCTTTGTTTATGTTTCCGCAGGTTCGAGATATATTTTTTGATCCTTTGTGATAACATCTGCTGATGCCACGTTTTATCCTATAGGGATAGTTAATATATATATATATATATATATACTATAATAAATTATAAACTGACGATATTACGCGACAAAATTCTTAAACTTTTAATCTAGCGTAAATCAAATATCGATTTTGAGTCGCCTTAAACAAAATCTTATAAATATTTTAGTGTATGTGTGTGTGTGTATATGTGTGTATGTATGTTCTTTATACGTTTTTACACCGTTGAAGCTATCGAATTCAAAAGTTTCATGGGCCATCCCATGAACCAAAGGAAGAACTTGGTCTAGGTTTGCAGACCGTGGGGTCTCTTATACACCGTGGGGTCTCTTATACCCCATGGGGTCAACAAAATACTATTTCCATAAGAATGCATGGGAAATGGTGTGGAGAAACCCCAAAATGCTATGCAGCCCTTCGCTGATGTGGATATAAATATACATAAATACGATCATGGGAAATGGCTTATTTTACGCACGAAAGACAATATTTTAATTATGTTCATGTTTTGTCGTATTGCATGCTAAATCGTTCGAAATTTTCCTTTAAGGGCAAAATTTATCGGTTTAGATGTCCATTTTCCAGGCGGCAACAAAGCTAAATTTCTTAATTGTTGTCCTCTTCAAAGGGAGATATACACGTTAAGATTAATGCAAGGAAAATCCACGCCGTTCACGCCGTAGAGGAAGAAGAGCTAACGCCAAGATATGCCTAAATATAGTCTATGAATACTTTTAAAGAGAGTCAAATGATTTTTAAGGAATATTAGAACATTGTTATCTTTTACCATTAACATTGAAAGATTTATCGCAACATAAATCGATACATCTACTTACATTTGTTCGGTAACCAAGATGTTGTTTATTTTTTACGTTTTGGCTTATAGTATTGACATAATCCACATAATTTTATTGCCGCTTTAAAGGCTTCGGTGCATCTATCCATGTGAATATTAAGTAAGATGTTAATGCGTACAATACAATACATAAAATAGTAAACGTTAATGTAAGCATCGCTTGCGTAATTAAGGAATGGGGAACGTTTGCCCCGAACAATAAAAATCGTTTGCCAATCTTTCCCGAGCGAAGCCGGGCGTTTCAGCTAGTAAAATATAATTACAAGGGTTTTATTTATTTGTACATGACTAATATTGTGTTAAGGCTACTGTGTGAAAATTGCTAGTATTGCTTCTTTTACTAAAAAGAAGTTTTCAACGAAAGCTTAATCACAAATAAAATTTGCTAAGAACCTACCAATTTATAAATTCAAGCTTTCTATTGAAACTTTAAGCGAAATTTTCGAAAAATACGGCATAAATTGTAGTTTACGCAACCCAGATCGCATGGTACATTCGAAGGCGTACATAAACAAAAATCGTATTTTTAACGCGAGCTCGTTTAATAATCCAGGTTCATCCTGCCGAACTCGAAGAGTTCGAGCATCAAACGTTGCAAGTAAATCAAAGTAAAACCAGTCAACAAGCGATGGTAAACTCTACCGTCATTACAGCTAAATCGCTTTCTTCCAAAATACCCCCGTACCTATCGCTTTCTTCTCTACTTGATACAATCAAACGCCTCGGTCGGTTGATGTAATGGCTACCAATAGAGTAATGATGATAAAACAAGGTAATTTTTTTACCTATATGCGACGGAATACATTTTTCTAACGTTAAAGAAAAAATGCTACCTACGTAAAAAACGGATTAACCTAGATATTCTTCGGATTAAAGCCACACGGTGAATACCGTAATCAACTTTTGAATTTTAATTTTTAAGGAAGACTTCCTTTCACTAGACTCAAAGAGTTGAAACAACGTTATTTGATTATTTTTGCATACGTACAAATTACTAAAAAGTAGAACGTCATAAATAACTTGAAAGCATGATAACAGAAAATAAAAATGCGCAACGAAATTAGGGCAAGGATATAGAAAGCGGAAGCTACTCGCCGCAGAAATAAACTTAACCAAGTAATTTAAATGAACAGCTAAAGTAGAAGTTGGCGAAATGTTATGCATGGTGTACCACCTTGTACGGGATGGAAACATGGACGCTTGGGAAAACTGCGAGAAAAACTTGAAATCTCAGAAATTTTGAACTATAGAAGAATGCAGAAAATAAATCGGAGGAATTTAGTACATACTAGAAAATATGAGGAAGATAAATAATTTTGACAAAGTTATCAAAAAATAAAGAAAGTTACAGATGATCTGACGATATTGAGAGCTTGTTTTAATCATGGATTTATCTGGGAAATGAAAATAAATGATGATGAATGTACGTGTCTTCACGTATTCCTGCAAATATAATTAATACTTTCCCCGCTTTAACGCTCTTTCTAAAATGTTAAGTATCATTTAAATTGTAATATTTGAAAGACATCTTTTCTAGAGAAGAAAAATTCCAGTAAAAACCAACTAACTGATGAATTAGTGAAAGTTTTCGTCCATCAATTAAGCAGTAAATTAAAGGTATGAAAGTAATTTCATCTCGTCTGATATTCGACTGTTGCTCAAAAAAATCCGACCAGTGATTATAAAACGCTGAGAATCACCCAAGAGTATAATAAAATATCGTAATTCTTAGATAAAATAAGAATCTAAAAGTAACAAACTCATGGATTTATTTAAATAGATATTGGCTACAGTTTATTAAATTCATCGCCCCTTAAAATTTAGCAAACAGTACGGAGAATTTCAACATAAAATCCATACTTATATATATTTGAGAATTATTTAAATTATTAAATGTGGTAACGCTATTAATTACTTTGAATTACTTGGAAGAGCTCCCGAAACAAAAACCTTAGGACGTTAGATGTTTCTTAACAAACGCAGCTCTCTGTAATTCCAACTGGTGTAAAATATTACACGGCTTATAGCGTTGTTTTTCAAAAGAATAAACGGAACGTATGAGCTCTTCGCAATAAAAATCTATTACAAACTGATTATGAAGCTTAATAAGGCTTTCAGGACCTTGCGGGTTGTGATGAGAGAATTTATTTACGAGGCCAAAAGTGGCGGCACACAGAAAGCGGGCGAGTGGGGATTCCGAAGAGATCCCTTTGAATTAAGAGAAGAGCCCAGAATGGTGACGGGCGAGCCGCGTTGAAGCATGGTACAACCGCACGGTAAGACGACTTATGGCATTGACTACATCTTGAAAAATATATGTAATATATAGGCACATCCCACGAACGGGTTAATATTTTCAGTTAATAAACTTTGATTGAAACAAATGTTTCACTCAAACTCTTATCCAACTCACGCGGAATTTTCCATTAGTCTCTGTCTGCTTCACGCAATGACAGCTGCGTGAATCAAGGATGGTGGAATAAATTTTAAATATTTATTCATTCAAAACAATCTCGATTCCAATTCCCTTTACCAAACCGCTTTTTCAATCAAGCATAAATACATATATCCCCTCTGACTTTTGAACGAATGAAATTCAATCAACGCTTACTATTCAACGATTGATTTCCTAATTTTTCTTCACGTTAAGCCATTTCTTTGGTCTGTTGGTTTGACCCAACACGCTGTGAAAGGAGAGAAAGCATTTAGTCTCTCCCCTCCGGGTTTTAAAATACCGACGCGTCTCAATAATCTTCTCCTCCTCCTTTTTTTATTTCTGAACCAGCTTGGGATCTTCTGTCAGACATCCCCTGCAGGTTTTCCGCTCTTTTGCATACTCCATCCTCGCTCGAGCCTAGCCCATAAACTTTCTTTAAACTTCCCAACGGCTTTTATTATGTCTTCCCACCTTCCTTTTTCCTTTCCCTCCCAGATCCAATACTATTTAAGTCGACGGAGTGCGCCAACGCAATCTATAAATTTTTCTTCGTATACATTGTGCTCTTATGTAACCTATCAGCATTGCCTGAGATGTCGAACATTTTGTTGGCAACATTTTAGCTTTTGTTCTTGAGGGGTAGAACAGACGCAAAGCTGTGCGCGTCGCTCTTACTGCGCTATATACGCATCGCGATTTGCCAGTTAAAGTTTTAATATTTCAACAGCGTTGTTTTTATCATTATTTCTTCTACTGTTAAAACTTTTGGTTTAAAACTGCGCTTATTTTAATATTTTATAGTAAATATTTTTAATGCTGCAATGTCATATTGTCCTAAATATATCATGAAAATTTAATTCGTATATAATGAAGATAATACTAAGAATGATCTCAACAATAACTATTATAAATCATTACATACATTAAAAGACTGAATGAACAAAATTTAGAATGAATTAACCGCTATTATTACTGTTTACAGCCGGGTTTTCCACATAATGCAATGGCGTACTCAGTACGCCACGCGTCCAATTGCGTGAAATTAAAGTTAAAGGTTAAGAGTGCGCTCTAATTTTTTTCTCATTCACTTAAACATATGCTATCCGCTTCGATTTACCCTCCTGCGTAATTTTAATCAGCTTCATCCGAGCCCCTCACAGTGCGGTAGTTAATATAAAACTTTATAAATGTCAACGGTACGGATTTCACGTATGTAATTTATGTTTTTCCTAAGGTTTCCCTCTTCATATTCCGCAATTGGTTTCCAAAACTCACTCAGCATATCTTTAAGTCTCTTAGTTGATTTCCATTTTTGAGGCATTTCTAAAAGCAGAAAATTCCTACCATACCGTCTCATTTAAAATTTACTGCCGAGTCACATCTTATAGTAATTTTTACAGCGCAGATATTAAGGCCAGCCCAGACCGGGAGCAAATGACCTCTTCATTATTTCACTCCTCGCGGTCGATCCGAAATGAGATATTTTTTCCCTCCTAGTGAGTGATATTACATTTCATCCAGTGAATTTCGGAGGGTAGCGTGATATTTGGTACGATAATTGAGTTGAAAATCGACTTCGTGGAAGTTTTTGCCCAAGAGGTTCGTGTGAAAGGAAAAGGATAAAACTTTTTTAAAGTTAAAATAAAAATATTCCGCGCAATTTTATCACTCATGGTCGAATGTGGCGCGTCTCGGCGCGACTCCAGTGATTATGACATTTTACTCATCGCTACGGTAATGAAAAGGGGGAAAATAGACGATTTCGCGAGACGAGTTGAGAAGGAAATTCCATGGGATAAGATAGAAAATTGCAGATTCGGTGTCGTCGCACGAAATTGATATTTTTCACAAACTGAACTTTTCTTGGCCGAGAAAAATCGCCACTCGGGCAAAATGAATTTCATTTTCTGGCGGACGAATAACAAGTATTATATTTCGAAGGGTGGCGCCGCCAAAGAGAATTGCTCACTGACGCTGTGAGAGAGAAAGTGTGGAAACACGGCAAGCGTCGTTGGCTCCCGACCTGTATCGGCCGTTAAGATAAAATAAAATGGCACCTATAAATTTAAAAACATCATCTGTTACCGGTTCTTATCTCTTCGTCGGTGGTTTAAAAGATCGATATTTTTCCACGACCTGTAATTGTCACTGCCGCCTTCTGTAACTTCGTTTTTGATCGCCAAGATTCGATTTTTTTCAGCCATCTTTTAAAGAGTACTTCTATTCCGTACGTACTGGACAATCAAAAGCGTCAATATGGCTTGACTTTTATTTCCATTCATTTAAGCTTATGATCGCAAATGTTACAAAACGATCCATGACTTCTTTCTTATATTACTTATTTTCTTCTTAACTGAAATGCAATTTATACTGTGAGCTAAGGTCGATTATGTGCCATGGGGGTACGAAAATTTCCTTCTATTCGGCATTTAGTTTTCATAGCATTGTAATATAAGTGTTCACTTGCTCTTTGACCCTAGAGACAAATTAGTAGCCACACCTTCGATTTACAATTTACGGTATAGCTGTAACTTCAGTGGCATATCCAAGTATTTCATCTCTTTAACTGCAATAACACAAAAGTCAAAAGATTATTGTTATGCTGAACATCTAATTCACAATAAACTGACGTTAAACAACGGAAATCGATCAATGCAGGCTATATTAAAAAAATATAACATATGTTAAGTGATGGCGTATTTGTGAATTACTTAAATTATAAAATTGGCAAGACTGCCGTTTGAGTGAAATAATCAAGACTTGAACCACATTCCATCGAAGTGATGTCATTACTGCTTGGAAAACGAAAAGCACAGGCCACATAAAAACACCAGGACGCAAGTGACTAAACAACTCTTGCCAAAAACTGCCTTCTTTGCCACGAATGATGAATGAGATGGTGCCCGGTTAAGTTATCTGCAAGAATGTGGGTGATCTATTTAAGACCGCTGCCTCTATGACGGCTGAAATGTTTCCGCAATGTTTCCTACCTTATTATTCTCTCTATTCGCCCAGGAAACTTCACATTTTGCTTCGCAGAACTTCCCCATTAATGTCACAAGTAACACCTAATTGCTGCTTGGTTTCTTCATTTTGTTATATTACAGCTATAAACAAAAGTCCTTCCCAAGTAAACGATCATATCTTTTTTAGAATGACCTACTTTGATATGTTTAGAAAACATGACCCTTTATTTCTGTTCGTAAATGACCTACTTCGCCGAAGAAAGACCACAAAGGAACGCGCTATACTAGAACGCTTTCTTTGAAGTCATTTATTGCGTTTATAAACACACACACTTTTTTTTTATTTCGAAATGGCTATCATATGGGGTAGGACTTCCTTTATGCATAAAGTGCTTAACCTTACTGATTTAATCAGTATGTTGCTGTACTGATCGACTTTCTGGAGTGATGCTGTAATGATTTGCTCCTATTATAATTCAATATTCGCTATACATATTGCCTTAAAGATTTCGAGCCTTCACCAAATGAAAGACACTCGTAACAACCAAACGAAGAAGTTATTCCCCTCGAAGTAGTTTATACACTCAACGTTAAATGAGTATTTCCGTAACTTTCATAAATAGCCTGCAGTATTATTGCAACAGAATATCCCACGTGAAATATTGCACAAGCACATTGTTTGCCAAATGTGAAATATCTGGAGTATATTTCCTTTTTAATAACTTTTATATTAACTTCGCTGCATGTGTATTCAAGCCCTTCGGCCCAGAAAAATCTTTTTCCACCTTTAGGGATTGAGCCCCAGAACCTAGGCTCCACTATACGATGCCTTGTCCAATACACCACCTTGCTATATTAAAAATTTGAATTTATAGAAGGGTAAATATATAAACCAAACGGAAATGTTGATCGTATTCTATTTAACCTGACTTTCCCAAAAATTACATAACTTTCCTCTTTATATTTAAGCTAGGTAATGGAGAATATTAAGGTAACAGTGATAAATCTATTATAATATTATAGTAAACGTCGTTCCACATAGCAACGGTGTAAACTTATGAAGTCATAGTGGCGCAACCCACTATTTGATTGTAGACGATAATAATAAATGATAACATCGTAAATGATAATAATAATATTCAATACATCGATTTTAATAATGTGTAAGTTATTAATAATATTTTTTAAAGTTTAACTAAAGAGAAGTAGCCGCGCAGAGCGCAGCAAGGGGTTGGGCGCCGGGGGCAGAGCCCCTAGTTAACGTTATATTTTACTCATTATTCCTCATCAAGTTGCTATGGCTTGTTTACTGTTTACATATCGAACCTTTGTATGTATTTTCTAATTTATATTATTTATATTATAGTAATAAATTAAAAAACAATGAAGGTTATTTATAATTTTTTATCATTACTTGTTTAATAATGCTTTGCATTTAGAATTTATTTACTAGCGGCGCATAAACTAAACTTTACACTGACGATCATCCGGGAAAATAGCTTTATTATGATTACGATTTATAGACTACATTTACAAATATATTCTGTTTTTTAATTATTAATAGAGTTATGAAAATAAAAGAAGTTTCGAACAATAATTTAGCCTACATTTCTATCGCCCGGGTAAATACAAGTTTATCATTCTAAGAATAGATCCTCTTTCCTCTGTAATTGGAAGAAAAACCATCACACAAAGATGAATAATCAGAAACCTAAGCATCAAAACCCCGTAGAACACACAGAACTGGAATAATAAGTGACTAAAGTGGGTATAAGTCTTTATGGACACTATCAAACCCTTACAATCCAAATGTTTGCTGTGATTATAAAGACTGTTAAAAAAATCTGATGGGAACCCAGACCAAACAAACTTCTTCTACCGATGCGAATATAAAAATCCGCTTGTAATCTGAATAGATTTACATATCCAACGCGTTCAGAAAATTAGGTCATTATATGACTCCAGTGTTTCTTGAGAGCGTGACATTTTTTGAAGAGAAGCTTTTTATTTATGGAGGAATCTTGGAAATAAAAAGATTTCTCTCGCTCCAGTTACATCAAGCATCGTTATTATAACATATATTTTTAATAATTTTAAAAAAGGGAGAAAACCCCTCCAACGTCAGAGAAATGGCCAAATATCGCATAGTTTTGTAAAAATTTAAGAGAGAAATTTTCTGTCTACACACATTCATTAATTACGAAACTTCACGAAATGTTCGATGCAGCGCATTTAATCCCGTGAAAAACTTTTTCTCTAAAATCCTGAGTCAAAGGAAAACAGAAAATTTATTTAGACAAATAGACTGGCGAATGCGTTTATAATTTTTTTGACTTTAACGCGCTTTCAAAATGAGTTGGGTCCTTAATTGAATAAAAAGTTTCATACTAATTCCCGACCCACAATTTCTCTATTATTTTGTTTCCAAATAAAACCATTATTTTTTGTCTATTTACAAAAAAAACACCAGAAAACTCAAAATCAACGAAACTGAGTCTGAATTTCTTGCTAATGATCTTCATCATAATTTCATAAAAAATTTATTCTACGGACAGTAACTTTTAAAATATTTATACCTAAATCTGGCGCCATATTTAACTTAGAATTAATTTATATCACTCGATATTAATATGAAATCCTCTATGTTTTAACCGTTTTCTATAATAAAAGTATCACGATTATTATTTTACACACTTCTACTCAAATTCCATTCATATTTATTTATTTATTTGTCACACATCAACACTTGCTCGCTATAAAATTGTGAATTACTCTAGAAAGAAAAGAGATAGAAACTCTACATTTGGCAGGAATGCTCGATTCATAAATTTTAAGGCGATGACGAAAAAAATCTCTAAAAAAAAGTCCTGGATGCGACTCTAAGGAAGACATTTCCATTTTCCATAAGGTAACACGAAAAAATCGACTTTTCGACGTGTAGGCTTTCCTTTTAGGCGCGTATCGCTTCCAGCGTGATCGCCTATTATCGTTGGTCTGTCCGTCCGTCCGTCTGTCCGCATGTTCGTTCTCGGCTTCTACAGAACGAATTTTCATAAACTTTGATATTAAGGACTTATAATAAAATATAAGAAAATCGAAAAAATGAATCACGTACGCCAATCAGGGGTACCACTTTACTGGTGACAAAAAATTAAATTTTCGTCATATCTCGTAAAGTATTGCTCATATCAAAATATTTTTCAAATAAAAGTTGTAGAACTACTAAAGAAGAGTATTTCCTTTCCTACACACTTTTATCGTAGGAGTAGCCGTTATCGAGAAAATCAAACAAAAATATCTTAATTCGAGTTGAACTTTCTTGCATGGTTACTTCCTTGCTGCTAACATAAACAATCTCACAAGCAAACATTTAATTTCCTTATGTGTGCATGCAATATTATTAAATAGGAAGAAAATGGATTATTTATGATGAAGAAAAGGACTATAAAACGCTATTTCCCTTACGTACAGGTATATAATTTTTTTCTAATACTCCATTGCACGAAACGCGCCCATTTGTGATACGTTTTATACTTTCCTAACTTGTTTAGATTAAACTTAGAATGAATTGACCTACAATCTTCGGATATGAATCATTTTGAAGAATACATAAAATTTCTTATTCTGTTCATCTTTTTCCGCCTAGAGTTCGAAATCTCCTAATTTAAACGTTTAATTCACACAGTTCGAGGAAATCTTGCCATTTTAACGGGATGTTGCCTTGGCTACCAATTCCACCGTTAGACGCCGATATCACATTGTTATTTCAATCCTTATGGGTATAAACGTCCTTTGAATGCTTTTAATACGAAAGAGAGAGAGGGAGAGAGAAGGAAGACGAGGGAAATTATTTTCATAGCAAACAAAGTAAACAACATTCATAAATTATTATATTGAATATACATATATTCTCTTTCGTGGAAGAATAAACGCAACTGTTTTAAGTTTAAGTTATAATTGTTCTCACTTCGGAAATTTCGGTATGATAACATAATTTTGAATTTTGAATTCCATACTCTCAGGTCGCCTGAAGTTTTGTTAAATCAAAAATATTATTCCCTGAAAAGTTCATCGGTCAGATAAAACAGGTAAATTTTTCGTTATGCATTTTTCTTGCATTGTAACAATTATTACAAATTTATTAAATTCTATACTTCAAATTATTCCTCGTGCATGTAAAAAATGCATTATTAATAATAGTTATAAGACAAAAAAGATAAAACTAAAATTAAGTAAAAACCATATTTAGTGTATACATACTTTTACTTAAAACTGCACTTAAAGGTAGAAAATAATTTTTTCCCGGACAAAAAATATTATTCAAAAATTTGTATGCTTCGTAAAAGTGGGTGGCTTTTTTCTCTTCTAATTCTTATATTTCATCTTCCTTATAAATTAGTTCTCATTGTTGGCCACTTAACATATATTAATGCCACCCACTTTTACGAAGCATACAAATTTTTTAATAATATTTTTTATCCAGGACAAAATTATTTTCTACCTTTGAGTGCAGTTTTAAGTAAAAGTATGTTTACACTAAAATGAATTTTTACTTAATTTTATTTCCAGCAAAATTGTTGTTTGTTACAGTAATAATGCAGTAATCAGCACGACTAATCAAAGAAGAGCACCTAGCAGCAGAATTCCGTTAGCATTAACATTCTCCAAACAGAACTTCGACACGACTTGAATAAGTGCACTGCATAAACTTGCAAGTTAAAAATGCCGAGGTCATATTCAAATGTTAAAAGCAACACGTATTTGAAATTCAAATAACTGAACCGACGAACTGAAGGAAATGATGTATTTCAAGCCAAGAAGTTTTCCTCAGGGTTTATCATTATAACAATCGCAAACGCTGAATGATGAATGAAAATCCATGAGGAGAAGTTATTACTGTTGAGAATAGCTTTAAACCCCTTTCTATAAGTCAAAATATTTCCAAATTAATCCACTAGTTGATTTAAATTAATTTCCAGAAAGTAGTTCCATTTTAGCTAATACCTACAGCATCTGCATGTAGATAGAGAACGATAGGGTGATTGCAATCTTAACTTTAATTCACGCACATAAAAAACACCCCTTTGAATTAACCCATGAGGTCGAGAATTTATATTTATTTTAGATATACTAACCGAAATTAGAATTAATTGGACGCTATTTTTCCAATATTCTGAAAAACATTTCACATCAGCAACCATACATTAAGTGCATATACGGATTTCGCCAATGTGAAGTTTTATTAATTAAACCTCAATGTAATCATAAGACTCTTCAGAACAAGCAGGTTTCACTACTCACGTACTACAAAACAATATTTCCCCGAATTTTGCTTCCGATTGATTCTTTTTTTATACGTTAAATAATAATGCACCACCAAAAGTACATGCGATGATGTAATTACTCCCATTCGGTTTCAATATTATGCGCATTTTTATCAAAAAGACAGAAAACGAGAGGCTTCAATTTTTCTATCCCGCAAAAGGGGCCCATAATTTTCGGAAAATTGGTATCATACGTTCACTGAAGGGTTGGCCTACGATGAAGGTGGGGGGGGGGGGTAATATCTCATTATCAGTGTCCATGGGCCGTTCATTAAACGTCACATTGGAAAATTGCCTCTTTCCGTAAAGGAGATATAATGTTCGGTTCACGTGCTAAGTTTCCTCTTCGAAAACGATATGAGATAAGCAATTTCCTGTAATAATAGGGTAGTAAAGGGTTTATCGGCAACAAACGGGAAGCGTCGACCAAAAGGGATCTATTAAGGCATTTTACCCCCACGATTCCTCGCATATATGTTGGAGGCATAACAGTATTCACTATTGCATGGTCGCATGAACCGAAGCCTCATTTTCTGTTGCATGATAATTAAGTCATTGCTGCGAAAAATCCGGTTATAATTTGTTTAATATAATGCCCGTAAGTGTTAATCGCTGTGCAAAACCCACTTCAAAACTTTTTAATTGACCCGAAAAGTTCTATCAACGAAATTATGGGAAAGTTATTAACTAGACATTAAAGGAGCAGTTATAAACAACACATAAGACAACGATGCAAAATTATTGGAGAGACACCTATTACCTAGCTCAGACTGTTACATCATCCGAAATAATTATCATTCAAACATCCAATAAATGAGTACAAATAATTAACAGATTCGTTGATATTCGTCCTTCATAATATATAATTCATGATTTTATAATACAAATTAACAGGAAGGATTGCCAAGCATTAAGCCGCTTAGTATTATTTTTTATGCATGCTACCTACAGAATACACGAACTTTAGTGACTGAACCCGGAAATATACGTGTATTATTTTTCCAAACTGTCGCAGTATTTAATTATTTAAATTCTTTATTTATTATTCCGTGTCCACTTTATCTCAGAGAGAAATTTAAATAACGCTCATATAGCTTCGTGATGTGTATTTCTCTTCGTGGAATAAATCTACTTTATAAACCTACCCGGAAATCTATCTGAATTTTCCGACCAATCCCTAACGATATAATTCACCAAAATGGTCTATTAATCATTAATGTTCGATATAAATCTCCAATTACGTCCCATGGCTTATACCCGTCCGATAGAAGCTACGGGAATACGATAAACGCTGTTACCATAATATATTAAATCAATTAGGTCTACCATCGGTATTCACTGATTGGTAGCGGAAGGATTTCCGAATTTTAAAGTTATTTTTTCATGTAATACAACGTATATAACATCACCCGCTATTGCTTGTTTTATTGAATATCCGGCTTTAAATGAACGAATAATAATATTTTCATCGTTATTAAACTTAAAACCTAAGGTTTTTTCCCTTTGCAACACTATTTATAAAGATTAGCTGCTAGGTATATTATAAATACTTTATAACTTTATGAATTCGCTAATTACAAGTCACCTATAAAGTTAAACATTAATGCATTGAACAAACAGTTCAGTAATGAACCATGAATTTAAGTTCGCCAATGTTACATAAATCGATAATAATCGCTTCTAATGTTTTTTTTACTAGGTTAGGAAGGAACGTATGAAATGTAACAACAAAACGGGCGATAATAATTTAGCAAAAAACACTATCAAAATCTGAATCAACTATTTCAACTTTGATCGGGTTTCAAATTCCTAACAGTTAACATTTATTAATATTTATGATACAGATCCCCGTACCTCGTGAGGTGCATATTCGCATTCATTTCGTTAAATAATTCACCTTCATAACACGCGCTTGTATTTCCGCCATAAATCGGAATTTAATTTCAAGGCACACCAACTGATAACAGACATCAAACCTAAAGCATAAAAATAGGTCGAATCAAGTTTCGGCAAATCATTTTTCCTCAGGCATTTACAGATACGGCACCCTCAGAGCGGAAAAATATGAAATTTGAATTATTTAATAAGAAATGAAGTTCAAATACCTTAGCAAAATCGCCAATGAAAAGAGGTCACAAAAAAGCGATATTCTTGGATTTAATTTAACGTGAGATTTTTTTTCGGTTTGAAACATTTTGAATAAGCTCGCATATAAATCTTCCCCTTTAAAAGCCCTATCAGATTGGGTTGTTTGGGTGATGTGCAGTATCCAAAGACTCCATTGATCGCTTCGGAGAGATTCACCTTTTGAAGTCGATATGTTTAAGAGGGTTATAATTAGGGTATGGATTTTTCGGGTTTTACCCGATTTTTACCAGATTTTTACCCTCCGAACGGCTTTTTTGAAATTCGGGTAAAACCCGGAAAACCCCGAAATCATTAATTTTATCACACAAAACTTTTTAGATTAAAAATTTTATTTTAATCCTTTTATGCATCTAAGAACTTGGATGAGCTCTGTGATGTTCGTTGAACTGAAATATATAGCATGTAGTATTATATATTACATATACTAATAATTATTCATTAGCAAATCGAATATCCATTTTACTAGATTTTAGAATTAATTTCTACATTTGTCCACCCATTCTGTACTCGTGTCGAGCCATATCCCTTCATCGGAGGTTAACTCTCCAGCGGTTAAGATTACCCCTTTTCGCAGCTACCTCCACGCTTGCGCATTTTGGGACCTTAGGCTTGTAACATACTAGCTATACAGTGTAACAAATCTCGGAAAATAACAAGTGGCGCATTGTGAATCTATCAGAGTAGCACAAAGTATCAAATTAAAGAAAATGCACACTCGACCGAAGATAACAATACGCTCGATATCACTCGAATCTACAGTAAGCCATTTAGTTTATTATCATATATCGACACGGTGAGAGCGCTATTGGCAAAAATACTTTTGCGGACAAATAGTTAAGAGATTTAAAGTCTTATTTTGATGAGGATATTATTAAGTTTTGGATTGATTGTGGTACCCGATACCCTAAATTAAGCAAGTTTGCCCTAACATTACTATGTATGCCCACGGGTAGCTGTGATGTTGAGCGTTCATTTTCTCATTTACGTCATTTGCAAACTCCAGAAAGGAGTAATGTTACAGAAGAAAAACTCGCCATGCAAATGTTATTGTATGTAAACCATAAAAATAATTGTTAAATAAGCATTTTAAATTTTAAATATTTTTTAAATCATCCGAATTACTCTATGTTAACCCCCGATATTTACCCAGATTGAAATTATTTATAGACCACGATAAATTTATGCCATATTTACACCCGATTTTTACCCGAATGCAAAGAAAAATAATAAAACCCGATATTTACCCCCCGAATGGATTTTTTTTTTAAACCCGAAAAATCCATACCCTAGTTATAATGTATATGAAACATACCGATACGCTTTATATGCATTTACGTTCGGGGCTTCTCCGAAAGGTATCAATTGCAAATGACAATTAGCGAGAACTGGAAAAAATATTTTACGAATACCTCATTTCTGACACAAAAGTTACACTTTTACTCTTCCAAAATAAAAATTAAACTGAATAATGCTATCTTCGATCCTCATCTCGTTTTTTTTCAAATACTGAATAAATATACCTATAATATAAACATGTAAATAAAGTACGCTCAAGAAAATTACTTTAATATCATCAATGGAATTTCAGCTGAAGCTTAAGTACTCATAATACTAGGTACACTACCCTTGTTTGAAACAAACTACATACATTTCCCCATCTCTCCCTCTAATAAATCCCCTTGAGCTCAGTACGGCCTATTTATCCCCTCGATCAATATCGCATCGTATTTATTATTCAAATCAACCCGTGGTTAAGCGGAATCTATACCGCAAATAAACTCGGCTCTCAATGGCCATCAGGCGGTGATTACATTAAGACAACCACTTACCTCCGGAAGACGATTCAACCAACAGGTCACGAACGGCGGAAGTCCTAGAACTCCCGGTTCTAAGTACACCATACCGCAACGGGATACGGTAGCAGGAGACGCAACAGCCAAGTCCGCAACTTCGAACATCATGGTCTGCGTGGGAGCCAATTTTATGATTTCTCCGGAACTCAGACACAACTTCTTGTTGTCATCCAAAACGGTGTTCATGTTTTCTATCCATACTGCGTCGACGGGTCCGTCGAAAACGTACCAACGATGGTCAGGGTTTGGTTCTGCAGTGACGATATTTCCATCAAGTCCCGTCGCTGGTACTCCGTCTTCCGTTAGAACTTCTCCTCCGCCAGCTGCCGCAGACGCCCCACGACGCACTAACGAGGATAATATGCCGTCGGTCCTACGGCGTAATCATTTATCGTTTTAAAAACTAAAATATACCCTGCAGCATTCGTTTAATTACGCGCTCGTGCGAAAACTGTGGAAATTTTCAAAAAACGAAATTTTTATATATAAATCTTTCCGTCCGTTATAACGATACTATTAAGAGATTGAAAAGGTTTACTTTGATTTATTATTGAAGTAAATATGATTCAATATTGAAACTGCCTCAGTATGAAAAAATCAAGAAAAGCAGTGAATAATCGAAAATTTTATTAGTAAATAAGATAGAATTAAACATCAATAATTTTGATAGAAAGGTTGATCCGAAGATCCTTATGCGACAGACATAAGCTGTTATGATGGGAAATGAGGAAACAGGTGAAAAAATCTGCCATGACCGGGAATCGAAGCAAGTGGAAGCCCGGGTTCGATTCCCGGTCATGGCAGATTTTTTCACCTGTTTCCTCATTTCCTATTCATAATTTTAATTAAAATTAGGATCCCTACTACATTAGCACCACCAAAATAATAATCATCGAGAAACATAAATAGTCAGTTAACCAAATATTAGATGAATATAAAAATTTCGTACTGACGATTTTAAACTTCCAATAGTTCAGTTTTTAATATCCGTAGAAGAGAATGTTTGCAGGTTTTTAAAAAAGGCTTTTAATCCGTGAAGAACCTTAGACAAACAAAACTTTGCTCCAACAATTTACCTTAATCCAACTTATATAGGTATTTATGCTTTCTTTATGAGCTCAGTGGCCAAAGTTAATGGATTCTGTTTGCACATCACTCAGGTCTGCGCACTAAAGTAAAAAATCTCAAGGAAATGTGCTCCACAATTTTTCCTGGAGATTTTTAGAAAATAGACGTACGTAAATACGCAAGAACAAATGGGTATGAGCTGTTTGAAATTTCAAGTATAGTGATACTTTTAAAGCGTACTTCTAACATATGCTATGCATCAATTTTTATAGGTAGCAGTACTTTTTTCATTCTTAAAGGACTGGAAAGCAAATATGGCGTAAGCAGAAGCATAACGTACCTCTTAAAATAAACATACCACGGTAAAGAAAAACAAACAGTGCGAAAATGGAAATCGTATTCGTAGCAAAACAAGTAATACCCAAAACTAACCTCAACAGTTCTATTTCGTTTTATTTTCTAAACCCATGTATAAGTAATCAATCACATGACCCTTAAAATTCTTCTTTCTCATATTATAACGAACAGTATTATACCTGTATGTAAACTAATATTAGCATTATATGACTATAATTGACATTACAGAATAGCATATATGATTTTATTTTATTATTCATTTTCTAAAATATACATTCTCCCAATTAACCAGCTATTTTGCATATCTGCCAATAAACTTATAGTGAAATATTACCAAGAACTACATCTTAGAACTATGGAATGAAAAAAAATGCTTTTTAATTAAAATTACAGTATGGCAGAAGGCTATTTATCAAAGGCCAATTTTATGCCATAATTACACAGTCTTATAAATAAAATACCTAAACCTGTATCATACGGTAACAAATTTCCAAAATACAAAGCTTACGCATCTGATTTTGAAATATTAAGTGTCAATAAATTGTACTTGACGGACTAAGGAAATAATTTAAACAAGTTTGAAACAATGGAATTGATGCGATAAGGGCAGCTATTATTCAACATTAATTGAAGAAAAGGTTTTCTGAGGTAAATAAAAAAGTTATTCAATAATCAATTTAATCCCGCCGCCAATTTTTAACAAACAGAAGTCTATAGCAGCTGTGACAGCGCAAAATTTTCCCAGAAAAAAGCGGTTTCTTTGTTTACAACACCTTGTATATTTTCCATTTATACTCAAATAAAACGAATATTTTATTAATGTTTGTAAATTGTTTTCAATGCCAAATTAGGTAGTAAAATGAATATTTAGAATACATACATTCAATTATATGTGGATTATTTTATTCTTGTTATTGTTTTGTTTTTCATTTGCGTGCAGAAAAAATAATATTCCCTATGAAGCCGTTGAAGTAACGTTGCCAAATTCATGAAAGAAATCATCTGATTCAAATCTCGAAATATATATTTTCTACCGCGATAACAAACGAAAAATGGTTATGAGGGATATAAATAAAAGAATATCACGACATGTTGCCTAAAACTTCTCAAACTTGAGGTCAGCAGAATATTTAATAAAATGACAACTTCCTGGTTAGGAGTTTCCCTTTAAGAGAAAATAAAGCACTCACCAGACTTCCACATAATTGCAACCTTTGTTTTTTGCCCATGGGGCTAGAGAAATGCCAAATAGTCAACTTCTGGCGTAACACACAAAGCAGGCTTCTAACATGATGAAATGAAGTTAAGGAGCAAGCGCAAAAATTGAGATTACAAATCTTTAGATAATTTCGTTAATTATATTCATACTAGTGTAATGCCCGTTGAAATATCAAAGGGAGAATTATAGATAGATTGATTATTAATATTTGCATTTAAAATAATTATTAGCACACTTTTACATATGGAATATTTCGTCATATATTACATTTTTAGTGAATATTCTGTTGTCGTTTAGTAAATGCCTTTGGCTTTTATTTTCGGCTATAAAATTCTGTTATTCTTCTCCCACCTTTTTCTCGTCAATGCTGCATATAAATGTCGGTGTGCAAAGACCGGGAAATAATTATATGTATACATATATAACGTAGGGAAAATAATTAAATTTCGTGCACTTAACATTATGATTGTTTTAAAATTGTACTCTGTACTTACGAAGAAAGAAAGCTTAAAAAAATAAACTAATTGTTTATCGTAGAAACCGTTACAACAGTTTTAAATTGATTTTTGCTTTGAAATATACTTGACTCAATTCAGTACAACTTCCATTTTACATACTGTAAATTCCAAAGTAACTCCTTTTATAATAGGCAGTGCTAGCCTAAAATTAATTCATTCTGTAAAGTGAATAAATAACGTTCTTTCTTTAAACTATAATAGTCACTGTTATTATATTTAAATGGATTATAAGCCTTAAAACTTACTCTGTATTAAATAAGCTCCAAAATTCCTTTTATAAAAACAAATCAATTCATTAAAAGATCCACTGTTCTTTCTTCGAAAATTGCCTGTTAACAGTTTTAAATATCCTTTTCATTTTAACTGAATTTTAATTTACATTCTTTTCCAAACTTCGGCCATTGTTACGAAATTAATTCGAGGAATAACAATATAAATCCGTAAGCACGTATGGTTTACAAAGAATTTAATTTAAGAATGCTTTTTATTTCCAATTTTTATAAAATGACACTGTTGATACTTTAAATTTTTTATATTTACGTTAATATACTTATTTCCACAAAACACGCCAATCTCTCCCATTTCTTCCCCTCTCTCTCTCTCTCTCGTATTGAAGCACTCAAGGCACGCTTATTCCCAGAAGGATGTATACAGTAGTGGTATTTGAGGTGTAATAATGATAATGGTCGACATAGCAACATCACGTTAAAATGGCGAGATTTCCACAAAATATGCAAATTAAACGTTTAACATGGAATATTTCGAACTGTGGGCGAAAAAAGACGAACGGAATAAGAAACTTTATAACTTTTTCTTCAAGATGATTCAAATCCGAAGGTCGTCTGTTAATTTCTTCTAATTTTAATTTCCAAATGAATAAAAGCCTGCACGTCGAAAAATCGCGTTTTACATGTAAAGTAATGGGAAATGGAAATGCCTCTCTTGGAGACGAACCAAGGAATTTTTTCGTGATTTAAAATTGTCATTCTCTGAAGAAGTGTTAATCAAGCATCCCTACCAAATTTCGAAATTCTATCATTATTATTTCTCGAGTTATTACCGTTTGCATAGCGTGACCAACCAACCAACGGACGACGGCTTTTATTATATTAAATTATGTGATGATACGTTTGACATATAACGATTAAAAATTAAATGCCCGTAATACACGAAAGAGGTTCCGACTATTAAAAATAATTAAGCTTGGAAAGACGTATGATATATTTCAAGGCAATTAAGCAGCTCTATGATTGAGCTCCTACGTATCAACGTTATAACAAAATAAATTGAAGTCGCAAGCGCTTTGAAGCTGAGGGTGTTGAAATGACGTACATGAATAAACGTAAGGCGAAAAGATTTTCTGGTAAAATCCTTCTTTAGCCACGGAAGACAACTAACGACTAATGACATACTGTGGTAGTAAGAGGAGGCTGGGTTTTTGAAAGAGTCGGGGGAGGGGATTGAATATGAAATGCTAGGGCAGATTAAGACCGGAGAGAGAAAAAGAGTTAATGGGGTGAATGGGGGCAAGTTTCCACGGAATTGGAGGGAGGAGGAAGGATCATCAACCCTCACCTTGAATCTGTCATTAAAAATCCGTGGCTGAAGAAGGGTCTTACTAGAAAAGATTTTCCGCTTACCTCTCTTAATGTGTCTTTTCGACACCCAAAGAGGTTCTCCAGTCAACGTACACTGGGCTCCCTAAAACAACCTGTTTCAATCCTTATATATGGGGATTACAAATGATCTTTCCGATTTAAAAAAATATCGTAAAAAACTAGCGAATATAGTTAAAAGAAAGGTACACTAATAAAGAAAACAGTAAAATAATTTTTCTAGCTCTGCAGACATCAAAACGTTTTTCTTTTCCCTGTCATGAATTCGTAGCGCATCATGCTGAACTTTTCCAACTCTCTCACGTGCCCTTTTCTTCACATTATCCAAATTTGCTGGCATTGGTGGAAGATAAACTTCATTTCAGAAAGAGGAAAACTTCGAGGGGTATTACATCGGACGAACGAGCTGGCCAAGGATGCAACGATCAGGCAATTGTTAATTGAGGTATGTTGTAAACTCACTGCGAAGAAATCGGTATCGATAGCTAGAACAAAACTTCTTGAGTTTTTATTTGCAAGCATAGCTTGTTTTTTTACTGTATCTTTGTGGTATATTCATAACAAATTTTCAAATTCGGGAAGATCATTTATAATCAGCCTTAATACATATACATACTTGCATCCAATGTGAGAATAAAAATGTATCTGACCGTAATGTGTATTATGTTGTTAACCTTTATAAAAATAATGACCTCGCGCATAATTGTATGAAACAAAAAATATTTAATTGAAATAAAATGCATTTTCTCGAGTAAAAGCTTGGTTTTGGCCTTTTTAAAAATCATTTAGTTTGATTTATAAGCTATTTAAGAATGTTAGGCCCATTTATCTCATAGTCCATCTACTTCACAGATACAGCCGAATGAATAAATTTAAGAGTAATGCAAAAATTAGTAGATGGGAAGCGAGCTACCTCGAATATACTCGACGAGTTATTATATCTTAATGACACTCATACCAATGGATATTAGTGCAGGAATTTATATGAACGCTCGGGCATATCCAAAATCGGCCAGCGGTCAGTAAGCCTTTTCAGGTAGCGGAAGAGAACATCCAAACTCGGCCAGTGGTTACACTCCGAGGAACCCCTAAGGTTGGTGAAATGTGAAAGTGGTTCCCACTCTAGGGAAAACCAGAGTTATTCATTTACTTACTATCCTTTTCAGATATTTTTGTGGTTTTGGGGGAGGAAGGTCTAGGCCCCTTTCAAACACGTGTCCTTAGCCAATAGAAATATACTACATCTACATCTACATGATACCCTGCAAATCAGGGGGTGCAGCACACCAAAACCTACATAATAACCTCCCTCGTGGGAATCACTCTCCTATTATGATCCCGTATGGTCCTTGGGAAAAACGAGCTCTGATATCGCTCGGTCCTACAGTCGATCTCTCGTATTTTATTCTAGTGATCGTGCCTGCCCATGTACGTAGGTGCCTCTAATATTCCTGAGACCTCCTCTAAGAGAACTTCCGACCTAAATTTCTCCAGAAGCCTTAACCTAGCGCTAATTCTGCGATCCTTTAGCGATATCCAATTCAACTCCTTCAAGAGTGATGTGACGCTTAATTTTTGCTCATATTTTTGCTTTACGAATCTGGCTGCTCTGCGTTGGATTCTTTCTAACTCAAGTATCTGTCCTTTTCGTACGGATCCCATATGCTGGAAGCGTATTCGACCTGAGATCTGACCAATGATAAATAACACGTCTCTCGTACCTGTTCTGTGCTACTTCTTACTATTCTGCCTACGAAGCCCAATTTCTTATTAGCTGCGCCTACGATCCTTCGAATATGCATATTCCATGATAGATCATGACAAATGGTGACTCCTAAATTTTTAACGTATTCCGCAGATTGGATATTCAATCTATCAATTCTGTACTCCGAGTCTAATTCATTGTTCTTACTCTTTCAGAAACTCAATAGGGAACATTTGCTGTGATTAACTTCGATTTTCCAATCTTGACACCATGCTGAAAGGGCGTTTAAATCTTCCTGGAGCGATTTTTGGTCATCCTGACTCATTATCTCCTTATATAAAACGGTGTCATCTGCGAAAAGTCTTATTTTGCAGCGAACTACCGAGCAGATATCGTTTATATATATCAAGAACAGTAGTGGGCCTATGACACTTCCCTGTGGAACACCTGATGCGACTTTTACAAGGTATGAAGATTTCCCATCAATAACTACTATCTGTTTTCTGTTGGAGAGGAAGTCTTTTACCCAACTCACGATATTAGGGTTTATGCCGTACTTTCCTAGTTTTCCTATTAATTTATTATGGGGTACTTTGTCAAACGCTTTTTTAAAATCAATGAAAATGGCATCAACCTGAGTGTTTTTCTCTCCGCATTGCAACAAATCGTTTACGAACAGGGCGAGCTGCGTTTCGCATGACCAACCTTTTCGAAACCCATGTTGGTTTTTGCTTAGCGAAGAACGACCATCTAAATAACGCAGAACAGAGCTAACGATTATATGTTCTAGAATCTTACACGATAATGACGTCAAGGAAATCGGTCTATAATTTTCGGGGTTCTCTTTATCACCGCCTGTGTGGATGGGCGTTACGTATGCTAGCTTCCAGTCTTTTGGAACGGTACCACGTGCAACGGATTTTTCGAATATTATTTTCAAGTAAGGTGCGATTACCGAGGCTAGCTCTTTCAACACACGCGCAGGTATGTCCTCCGGCCCGGGAGGCTTATTTTGCTTAATCGACTCTAGCTGGTGCGCGATACCTGTTTCAGAGAATATCAAATCTTCCATCGAATTACCCTCATCATTCAAAGCTGGTTCCTCAAATTCGTTGCTCACCGAAGTAAACGCTTTCTGAAAGTGTTCATTTAACAAGTTCGCTTTTTCCGCTCTATCGTGTACTACATCACCTGCCTCCGTTCTCAATGACGCTATGGTGGGGCCTCTACCATGAACCTCCCTAACGTACGACCAAAATGCTTTCGGATTTTCTTTCAAATTATTATGCAAAACTTTCTTTTTGTAAACATTAAATGCTTCTCGCATTGTTACTCTAGCTCTTGACCGCGCCTCTCTATATTGATGCCGTATCATTGACCTCTGTTCCTCCGAGACTTTAGAATTGGTATTTAAGCGAGCGTGAAGTTTTCTTTGCCGTCTAAGAGCGCATCTAACTTTCTGGTTGTACCATCTTGGTTCCGCACCATCACGTTTAAGTTTATGTGGAATGAATTTATCCGCACCCTCTCGCATCATATCCCTGAACCCGCACCATAATTCCTCTGTACTAGCGTCCATAGATGCCTCGCAGAAATTAGGGAATTGTGTCCGTAAAAAAGACCTAAATTTCGAGAAATCGCCTTTGGCGTACATATATACGCGTCTTCTAGCCTTAACCTGTTTCTCCACTTTTAACTTAAATTCTACGTACACAACATTATGATTGCTTATTCCTTCCTCTATGGAAAGCTTGTTCATACGCTCGGGGTAGTTCGTTACGAGTAAATCTAGTATATTGTTCGATCTCGTGGGACATCTTACTAGCTAACACAACGAGTGTTTAACGAAGGTTTCTATAAATGCTTCGCATGATTCACGCTCTCTACAACCTGGATCAAAGCAATTATGATTCCAGTCTATTGAATGTAAGTTGAAGTCTCCTCCTATTATAATGGCCTTCCCTTTATTTTTCGATATTAGCGTTGCTACTTGTTTCTCGAGATTATGAGCTTAGTAGCCAATAGAAATATACGATGTCTTATTGGCTGGAATTTTCACACAAATTCCTGAAATGTACTTTAAACATGTACTTAATAAATAAGTTTACAGATTTTAAAATGGGAAAAGCTTGAACAGAAATGAAAAAACAACGAATTCCCTATTATAATTTCCCTGTTATAATAAAGAAAATGATGTGCGTAAGACATTAGATTTTTCGTAGCTTGTTCAGAGTAAAAATTGGCGAAAGTGCGAAGTGAAAGTACGTGTTGTTCAAGGTATCCTGGCCGAGTTTGGAGGTTCCCTCCTGGGTGCCTTTCTGACCGCTGCGCTGGCCGAGTTTGGATGTACCCTAAGGGATTAACCCAACCGCTGGCCGAGTTTGGATATGCCCGAACGCTTCACTTAACCACTTGGAAAATGCCATTAGGAGTCTACGGCGCTTCCTACGAAGCTGGATTTATCATCCTATCCTAAATCCCACTCAATCCTTTAAACCTTAATTTAATTATATGAGTCTGAGTCACACCTTGTAATCCTCAAAAAAATAGCGGAAATACCGCTACAAGCTTGTAGTTGCGAACGGATAAGAGGAAACAACCATCTTGTAGGAAAATGTAGGAAATATTTTAAAAACTGAGATGACTGGAATTTCAAGAAATTGTTTACCTACGATAAAATCAGATGCATAAATTGAGATAATAATACTAATAATAATATACATTTTATACACTTTCAATACGCCATATATCTAGAAGAAATTCATCACACTCATATAACTTGTAAACATTTACAATTTTAATCTTACGTAAGAATAGAGCATGTTTATTTTATGCTAATTAACTTGGAGGATGAAATTATCTTTTTCAGCTGAATATTCAAAAGGAAAGCAGCATTATCTTTCTTCTACAACACGCGATTATTTGGACGCCATTTTCGACAGCTGCTGGAAGAATCCCTCGGAAATTTTGCATGACTGTTTTCCGTTAGCATGCGTCGGGGAAAAAAGCGGAAATCCTCGCTCGAGGGAAATCGTCCTTTTTGTTTCTGTCCACGAGATATTTGGGAAATTCAATTATGATAAAAATGGAAATTAAGTCGTCTGGTGTTTTTTTTTATGTTTAGACGTTTCTCGCTCGAAGGTTCGCAAAATCTTGTCAATCGAAGCGAACGACATACAATCCCGGACTTCTTTGTTATCCTTTTAGTCCCGTGGACGACGCTTCCAATCACTGTCAATCGCTTGATTTTATTCTTTGAAATATTGATTTTATAAGCCTTGCGTTTCACGCTTTTTGTTCTCTTAACAATGCTAGAGAAGAATATACGCTTCATTGACGTCGGCCGTCGAAAAAAATTCCATTTAGTAAACTGAATTTAAGCGTTATACAGGCATTTCAACCCATAAAACCCAGCGAATGCCGTAATCCGCGTTATCAATGAGGTAAAAACAAATATTTTACGTTTTTATGTACATTTTCCCCTCTTACTAAAAGAACAATCAATTTGGGACGCCCTTAAAAAGTGCATTTAGAGAAGACCGGAGAAGGTTGGCAACAGGGCTTTGTTGGCACAACGTTAATAATTTTTAAGTTTCGTCAGATAGCAACACGAGTCATATCACACATGAAGAACTGTTTGACGCATTTTGCATATCAATCACGAGGTTACGAGTGCAAAGAACTTAAGAGTCTTTTTTACAATTTTTCTACTAGAAATTAAATATCGCTGGTGTGAACATTCCCTAACAGATATCCTCCAGGGTGAACGCCCAAAAATATCAACTACGTCGTAAAGGTGAGATGGCCAGTTAAACACAGAGAGAAGTGTTGATATTAAATTCTACGCAATTATTCCACTTTCACACTCATAACACTCTCAGGTTTCATAATTTTTAGACTGCCTGTGTTTTTGACGGCCTACAGGCAGGAGCAGTAACTCATTATCATATTCCACACCTTAATTTTCAAGAAACAGCTTGCGGTTGTAGGTTTAATGTTGGAGCCCCATTTTTGTTTGCACAGCACACTACTTCATAAATTACTTAATAAAAAGCCATGCTCTTGGCTCAAAGAACCACCTAGTTAATAACGAAATGGTACTTAAATATCTTGTGGTTCAAGTATTCTTCAAGTAAATCTACACAACGTTACGACTTTCGTAACATTTATAGGACATTATCCCCTAAATTACCTTTTTCAAAACAACTTTCAATTTAATCAAAAGTCTTCTAAGTTATTAGAGATTAGTTGACGCAAATCTACGTAGATGTTCCACAATTATATGAAACATTTTGTTAATGCCGCGCACAAACGTCACATCGTCATGACTGTCGTCAAAATACCCGCAGGAGGCTATTAATGAAACGCTTTTCTACATTATACGACGTCAACATTTCTCCTCATTACAGTATTTCAGGGAAGAGCAATGTCGTCAACCACTCCTTTTACTGATGGATCACCGCTATATATTAAGAAAAAAGAAAATTTTAAAATTACTTCTCTATCAGAACATAACAGATGGGAGATATGGTGACACTATTACCAAAGCTGTCAATTCCTCGCCGTTTTTTCAAAAAAAATATTGCTGTCCATACAGCGCATTTTTCCTTTTATAACCAAAATCGACACATAAAGTTTACCCAAATGGATAAGTGTAGTAAATTATTGAATGTATTGGTTTAAAATGCCGTTATAAATTATTTTTTGGCCCAGCAACACAAGCGCCACAAATCAGATATACTGGTTTTGAGACATATTGCTTAGTAAACAAAAAATGTAAGTTGAAGCTAACAATAAGTTAAAATTCCATATAGCAATATTCTGTTCATATTTCCTTTTGAGTTAGGCTTGGAAACAATGGGTTTACCGAAAGACATGCTTTAAAATGGAACTCCAACAAATTTGAAAAATGAAAATGGGCTTAATAAAACGCCGAATACAATCACGACTCCAACGCAAGACTAAACAAGGTAGAAGGACGAAGCTTGAGACGTGCGCATGCACGCTCATGCCGTTGCAGCATTTCCAACCTGTATAATGTACATAATCAGTTTACTATTACGTAAGATACCAAGCATATTATTTTATACAATAATAGCCGTCATCCGTTGGTTGGTTGCTTGGTCACGCTATGCAAACGTTAATAACTCGAGAAATAATAATGATAGAAACTCGAAATTTGGCAGGGATGCTTGATTAACACTTATTCAGAGAATGACAAATTTAAATCACGAAAAAATTCCTTGGTTCGTCTCCAAGAGAGGCATTTCCATTTCCCATTACTTAACATGTAAAACACGATTTTATTCATTTGGAAATTAAAATTAGAAGAAATTAACAGACGACCTTCGGATTTGAATCATCTTGAAGAAAAAGTTATAAAGTTTCTTACTCCGTTCGTCTTTTTTCGCCCACAGTTCGAAATATTCCGTGTTAAATGTTTAATTTGCATATTTTGTGGAAATCTCGCCATTTTAACGTGATGTTGCTATGTCGACCATTATCATTATTACACCTCAAATACTATTACCGTATACATCCTTCTGGGAATAAGCGTGCCTTGAGTGCTTCAATACGAGAGAGAGAGAGAGGAAGGATGGGGAGAGATTGGCGTGTTTTGTGGAAAATAAGTATATTAACGTAAATATAAAAAATTTAAAGTATCAACAGTGTCATTTTAGAAAAATTGGAAATAAAAAGCATTCTTAAATTAAATTCTTTGTAAACCATACGTGCTTACGGATTTATATTGTTATTCCTCGAATTAATTTCGTAACAATGGCCGAAGTTTGGAAACAAATGTAAATTAAAATTCAATTAAAATGAAAAGGATATTTAAAACTGTTAACAGGCAATTTTCGAAGAAAGAACAGTGGATCTTTTAATGAACTGATTTGTTTTTATAAAAGGAATTTTGGTGCTTATTTAATACAGAGTAATTTATAAGGCTTATAATCCATTTAAATGTAATAACAGTGACTATTAAAGTTTAAAGAAAGAACTTTATTTATTCACTTTACAGAATGAATTCATTTTAGGCTAGCACTGCCTATTATAAAAGGAGTTACTTTGGAATTTACGGTATGTAAAGTGGAAGTTGTACTAAATTGACTCAAGTGTATTTCAAAGCAAAAATCAATTTAAAGTTATTGAAAGTTGTTGTTTCGGAAACTGAGAAGTCCAGAGTGGTGAGCGGACGCTAAACGATATTAAGGTACCTACATTTTATTCCAAAATATATTTAAAGTATTATCAGAGGTAACTGAAGATTGAACAAATTTTTTTGTTACCGGAATTCTGCTTATTTCATGAAATTGAAATGCTAATGCATTAATCCATTAAAATCTGTTAAGAGTGGCTATTTATTTGAAAGAAATATATATACAAGGTACTTTTATTCACTTTTCAGAATGAATGAATTCTAGGTTAACATTGCATATTATAAAAGGATTTTCCTTTGAATAAGAAGTTTGTTACGTTTTAACTGAATTGAATCAAGTTCTCTTCTAAGTTTGAATCCGCTTAAAACTGGTGAAAGTGGTTATTTCGGAAAATGAGAAGGCAAGAGTGCTGAGCAGACGATAAACGATATTGAGGTACATTATATTCCAAAATCTATTTAAAGTATTATCAGAGGCAATTGAAATTGAAACAATTTTTTGGAACCGGAATTCTGCTTATTTAATGAAATTGAAATCTTAATGCTATAACCAATTTAAAACTAATAACAATGGCTATTTTAGTAGAAAGAAAGGTACTATTTTATTCACAAGGAATTTATGTGAGATTTTAGTTAATTAATTAAAACAGACTTATAATATAGAAATATTCGATGGTTAAAACAGTGCACAATTTTATTCTTGCGATTTTTACATGTTGCATTGACGAAAATTTATATTCATTCAACCCGATGAAATTCAACGGGCACTTATGCTAGTAATACATAATGACTAAATCATGTAGATTTTTTATCATTTTTTGAAATGAGGACGCATGCCACAAGGTGACACGTGCACCGTGGATTGACCATCACTGTTTTAAACTCTACGATCCGAGACCAATGCCCAATAGTTATTTCATTTAGTGGAATTCTGAAATAAGTTATATAACATTACTTTGTGACTTAACAATTCTTCGAAAATGCAATTCCAAAATGTTACGGCTTCTTCGGTCGCTTTCAAGTTAATGCAACTGACTTATTAAAAAAATAACCACTTTTTAATTTAAAAAACTACTCGTTACATAAAAAAGTTATTACCATAGTTGCATCAGTTGCATGGCTACGCTTACGAATCCTACGCAATGCTAATTTCATTTCTATTTACATATGCATAAATAATATTTTCTATTTTATTCTAATATCAAAATAACAATGAAATTAAGCGTTTTTGTGATAAATAAATTTTATTGTCGTTCTAATCCTTCGTTCATTGGTGAAGAGATGGTCCAAATAATAATTCTTTCTACTGCAATGAGTTGCATTCTTTAAGCTAGCCAAGCGTGTGTCTAACATTTGTCTCGAAAAATCTGCGCAACACTTTAAAATTCTCCACCTTTTTTTTGTAAACGCTTTCCTGTATAATTTCCATATTTCATTAACGAATCTCACACTTAAACCAAGTCTCACTGGAGGCGACTTTTGCCCTTAACAGAATTAAGCAGGCTAAGAGGAAGGACGAAAATAGATTTTAACAAGGTTAAAGGAGGAAATTATGCATTCAACTCACCATTCATGTGTCTGAAGGTCGTATTCTCCGTAGAGTTGCCCCATTGTTATGGATTTTGGATTCAAAACATATGTATGGACCGATTCAAAATTCGTCCCACTAGGTGATGGTGTCCCCTTGAGTTTAGTCATGGAATCGCGTAGAATTTCATAGCACTGGGGATTTTAAAAATAGATCACTGAATATTGCGTTTGTAGTCATTTATAATTAAACACAAGGAAATATACAAAATACACACGTAAAGTCCATTAAAAACGTTTTAAAAATTTGAAATCTGGTTAAAATCAAGCTATGTAAATAATACATCTATTATAGATATTGCAATATAATTACGCAAGAATAAGAATAATTCTCCCACAATGGTGAAACTGTATACAAGTTATAAAGGCCGATTTTCGGCAAGCTGCCTAATATTTATATTTTAGCACAATCATTGTAAAGAGTATGAAGAAATATCCTATGACAAAATTAACGCATTGCATCAGTCTCCTAAAGAAGTAATAAAGTTTCTTTTTTCATTTATTAAGCATCAAGAACAGTTCTCTAAGAAATTAAATATAAAAATACATATATACTATATAAATATACACTATAAGCTTTTGATCTTTTATGAAATTACGTTTAATTTACACAGATGTAAAGAAATATTAATATATAACCTGTAATACAAGCTTATTTTTTGAAATTTTATGGTACACGGATAACGAATGGAACCAATCGAGATACGTGAATAGTTATCATGAGAACCAATAGAATCGTAACGATCATTTTTATTATAGAGAACGTAACAACTTTTTAAATCACTATTAAAATTAGAATTCCAGTCGCTGGCGCGATAAATATAAGAACACCTTGCCGAAATATATACTTTTATTTTTCGTTATGAAAGTTTTTCGCATTAATCTTACCTTATCATAGCGTTTCATCATGCGAGGCTATAGTTAGTAGATAAACCACGTTACCATAAAAATTTCCGGTACTACTGGGTTATCACGGACCCATTTTGAAAAATAATTTTTTGCGATAATCCTTTCCCGGAAAAAAATTAAAACAAACTAAAAAAATGACAAATTGTCAAAAAAAACTTTTTATTTACAAATAACTGAGGATATTGGCGAGCCTTCGGCTCGCTTCCTTTTTCGATTATAATGCCTTTTATATCGGGTGTAGCCGTCTCCGGGCGCTACCGCGCCCTTTGACTCTGTAACGAAACTATCCCTCCCCATTTTCCGGTGATCGGGTGGGTAAATGTCACCACAGGCAGGTAAAATGAAAGGAAAGCGAGGAGTTTCTGCGTTGAAAATTATGTATCAGATAGCTTACGCAAATTATATCGACCATGCAGCGTAAAATACAAAACAGTTAAAATGGTAAATCGATGAGAAAATGTGATAAAACGATAAATTTTATTATTTTCGCGTTAAGCAATATTCGTTTTAATCTTAATAAAAGAATTTTCGCGAAACGTATAAGGAATGAAAACGCTGTAAAATCTAAACGACAAAACTCCTTAATGTTGTCAACGGCAAGGACAGCAGTATAAAACACGATACTAATAACAATTATTTTGGATATACGGAAATGTTTGTTTTCAACAGATTTTGATAATTCAGCTTTTGCATTCAGTTTGTCCGTCTGTGTCTGAAGCGCTAACTTCTCCTAAACGTTGAGACTTCGTTTTTCCGCCAATCGATTTAGTATTCTGTCTCGTTGTGCACGTTATTTCGGTTTGTCCGTCTGTCTATAAAAAAAACGCCTATTACTGTCTGTTTCAGCAGCTCTTCCTGACTTGTTTAGCTTTATGACTGAAGTAACCTTTCTTTTTGGAGACACGATGCACTTCCAGCCAAAAATAAACTAAAATAAGAACAATAGCTTAGCTGGCACAACTCATATTTACGTTAATGACTTTACCGCATAATATATTTAAAAATATTTAAACTGAAGGAATGGAAAGTATCGCAGTATGCTAAGAAATAAATTCTAATGTATTCAACGTCGAATGTCCGTCTGTATAATGACATTTAAACTTTGGAAAATACATAAATCCACGTAAAGATATCTATCCTGAATGTGTTTATATACGAAACTATCTAATTTTGCTGAGGAAATAAAACTTCCGTGATCAATGTGAAAATTTACGACTTCAAATGTTATAGTATTTTAACGTCGCTGACAATGAGTAATGCAAAACTGTCTCTGACTCGATTATATGACTGCCTAGCTCACCAAGGATCCCACGGGGTGAGATTTCTTAAAGCGTTGACAGGCTTTCATTAACAATAGCACAGTTTCGAATGAAGAAATATGTTTTAGGTAGTAAATTTTCTATTGTTAAAATAATGAAACATTGATTTAGAGGATGGAACTTTCGGAGAATCATTTCCCGGTCTCGACTTGGATTCTACTTTTTACCAACTTTTACATTAACTTCGAAAGTTTATACATCAAGCCTTCATGTAAAAACTTACTGTATATTTATGTTTTGCTGAAGAGTCACCAAACTTTATCATAAAGAATTGTAAATAGTTTCTTTTTTCTCATTAAATCAATCCTCTGTATAACAGCTTACTGTATCTTTATGTTTTGCTGAAGACCCACCAAACTTTATTCGAAAATTGAACGTTTCCTTTAAAGGGCTTGTTTTCTGCTTTTTAGTATTTAAACAAATATAAAAGTTGGTAGATAAAAAAATACTTTTTTTATATTATTTATTATAAAAATATTGAATGAAATTCTAATGACTTATTCGTAACACATTACTATTTTCAAGTTATATTATTTTAATACATAATAAACACCTATCTCAAATATTATTAATTTTAGAATGAAACTTCCAAAGTGATAAGGTTTCCCCAAAGGTTGTTTTGCTTCCTGGATATTAACCCGGAAGCAAAAAATAATTTTATTCAATTGAGAAAGCTTTACTTTTGAGCAATAAAGGAAACTCATCCGCTCTCCTGGTCATATTAAACGCCTACTCACTAAACTGCGATTACATTACGTAGTAATTCTACCTCCTAGTAATATATGTATGTAATTAATATAGTTATAATTTCGGAGTGTTCCAAGGAAACAGCTAACAATTAAGTAATAACGGAAAGGTTAGAGAGAAAATAATGTCGGTCTCTTTATTCCTGAAATCAGAACTAAAAAACGATAAAATTTTGATTAAAACAGATCCTATCTTGGCTACAAAACAGTCATAATCAGCAATGATTTTCATAATCTAGTAGAGGTGAATCACAACTGAAGACGGCTACATCCTATCCAAAATGCGAATTTGGTTTTAATTATCCTTTTTATGGCTGTCGGAGAAACATAATTCCTCAAGTTAAAAGATGATCAGCAACATTTTGATGGCCGTTTCTTTGATTAAACTGAGCCATATTCGTTAAATTCAGCACTAAATCGAGTAAATATTTTTACAAATATAAAAGAATAAAACCTTACAAGTGTCTTGATGACAAAATAGTTAAAATTCCACGGAAACGCCAACCACATTTCTTTCCCTACTTTCGGCAAACAAAGCCGGTTATTTCCAAAATCTTCTTGATTGTCAAACATTTTTTTAAATTTTTGAACCACTGCTTTCTTGTATGCCTCACTCTTATCCAGTCTTAAGTTCCCTGAAAATTCTGAACTGTATTCTCCGAACACCTTTCATATACACGCGAACACATAATTACGTGGAAAGCTTCGAAATGTGGACATGGAGAATTTAAAAGATAAAACGGACGGATATGATGAAAAACGAGGAAATGCTAACATGATTAAGCGAAAAGCGAATGATGACACAATATGAGAAAGAGGAAGGCGAAATGAGTATGAAATTAACTGAGGAGAGAGAGAGAATAAAATATTAAAGACGCACAAGACGGAAAAAGAGAAGGGAGTAGGAAAAGGTTTCGGCTGACGACTTGAAAGAGAGTCACCAAGAAATGAAGGAGATTGCGGAAAGCAGGAGCATGTGGAGAACCACGTTTAAGCAATAGCAATCAACGAGCTGCCCACGAACAGATTACCTAAGATGTATGTGTGTGTGTGTACACACACACACATACATCTTAGGTAATCTGTTCGTGGGCAGCTCGTTGATTGCTATTGTATGTGTGTGTGTATATATATATATACACACACACACACATATACATATATATATATATATATTCAGCCGTTTTCTTCTTAAATAAAATAAACGTTACATAGCCTAGCAAAGCTCCCCTTAACAAAGAGCCTTTGAATATAACTCGGTAGCGACAAAATAAAAGTAAAACGCATGGCAATATCATCAAGCCTTTAGAAGGCAAACTCCTGACCAAGCGTTATATTTACGTTCTTTTTCTTTGATTATTTTTATACAGAAGGAGATGTGAGGTAGGGTAGATATTCTCGTGGGCCGCGTGCGAAGCTCCACGAGAGTGAGGGGAAAGGGCTGCGACAAAGAGAAGAAGAGCGTTTTCCCCCGACGGTTTTGCCGGAGGGAAATTTATGACGCGAGGAAATTCCACACCCGATCTCCGAAAATGGGATTAAACGGCCACGGCGTAGAAGGGAGGTGACGAAGGTGCCCCAGATTCTAGCACTTTAATGAACAAAACAACGAATCGATGGCTGTTACAATACAAGTGACTGCAAATCCTGAGAAGTTACTGCAAATGGTGATTTATTGGCACGCGTTTACGATAACAATTCCGTAATATCGTTTCCCCTTATATTTTTTTATGCTCAAGGTTACGGCAAAAAAGCAGCCTCTCGCCAACCGCTGCTTTGAGTACTCTCGGTTGAAATGTACCTGGTTTTGACAACCGCGGTATCCAGACGTGAGTATTCGCGGTACTCCGCGCGGCAGGGCCGGCGTGAGGAATGTGCAGTCGGTTCCCCCGAACAGGGCCCCGCGCTTTATTAGGAGCCCTGCACAAGGCTCAATTCTCACGTATTGACATTTAGACAATTTTTTATTACATATTAACACATTCCAGACGGAGAGCCAGACTGGAGGGCTATTTGCACATACCGTGGGGGCAAGTTTGGTCCTTTTCCCTCTTTCACTTCAAGGTATTCGGAGTGGTGAAATTTTTATGCGAATGAAAGATATGTAACATCGTTCGAAAGACAGACGGAAATCCCCATCTCAAATGTTTGGGCTTGACTGTTCTAAACCTTACAATATTTACTCACAAGACGCTACGAGAAAAAACTCCCCATCCGCTTAGGGAAGTATTCGTTCATAGATGGCTGGAGTAAGAAGTTAAAGACTATGGTTGCCACCTTTGCGGGGTTCACCCTAAGTCTTCGGGTTTAGCACTCAATATTCATGCTCCGAATAGCATTAAGTAATCTTATTGGTTGAAATGACTGTTGAAAACCATCAAAATTAATTAATTCTAACCACATTTCGCGATGAGATGCGTTGCATTTAAATAAAAACTAAAACGATCTAAAATTAATTTTATATATTCTTTTATATGAATAGGAGCCCGAAAATGTATATATTTAAAATATTTCTTAAGTGGACACGACCTATGCGGGAAGCAGGGGATATCCCTTTAAGAAAGGTTTGGCCAACCTTTACGCCTATTCGCCTCGTTTTATGGGGTCAGCCATCGCTAATATTAGGCCAAAAGGGCAGGTTGGCTGTCCTTACGCTTCCGAAACTCCCATGACTGCAGAACTAGTCAGCGAATCACCTGACTAGCGATTCAGTCAAGAATTGAGAGTGATGGCAATAAGGTTTCTTTCGGCGGTGTCAGAAATATGCAGTAGCAGTTAATAATTAAGTAATCTCTTTATATGTTTTCCTATTCCCTGTGCGAAAAGGAGGGACGGGAGCTAGTTGTAGATAATTTATTGGAAAAACTTATCTTTGTTTGTGTATGTTTTCGAAGATTTCGTGTTTTCACGGTTTCTATATGCGATCAGTTTCCCCTTCCGAGATATCCTTTTTCGCGGTTGAAAATTAAATAAAGGCTCGTGAAGTTTATTTCTACTACTGTGAATTTTAAATACAGTAAAACCTCACAGCGCGAGTTCACAAGACGCGATTTCGCTAATAAGACGCGTTACACATTTCCCTACTAAACCACCAATACAGGTAAATTTTACAACAGCAGACTTTAACAATTGCAGTTGCCATTGCGATGAATTGAATAAATGCGTCAAATCACGAAAAAATAGTCATTAAACCTAATTTTCGTCTTTTTTCGAATGAGATTTGAATTTCTTATCAGTACATATATATTTACGTAGCTGTGTATAAAGATTGATAATTTCGTGGCTTAAACAAAAGTGCGAAACGAATAACGCTTTCCTTTAGTCTATTAAGGGCTTAATTGACGTTAATTGAGCGTTGGCACAAAAATACTGATCTACGCTTTTATATGTATTAACTTTCAAATTTTGGTTTCCCGCCCCAAATATTTTTTGCTTTTGGGAGGCTAGTTACGTTGCTGCCTGTGCAGGACTCGAGATTTTACTTTGAAAGTCGGGACAGTCCCGCAGAAATCGGGACGTCTCCTGACCCTGATCCAGAATGGCATTAGCCATTCAAAATCAACTTCGTTTTCTCATGCAGTGACGGACGCATACGATAACCTTCACTCTCGAGGAGACACTACGAGATTGATGTCACGGATTTGGTGGGAGATTTTTTTGGTGAAACTAGAGCCAAAATAAGGAGACACGTGTCTCGGCTTTCTCTCCCATAGGACCTGGTTCGCGAGAAAAAATAAAGAAGAATCTGACATTTTGCATACAATATTTATTCCGATCGCGTTTATATGTCACGAACAGATACAACTATTTGTCGCTGTCTGATGTCACACCGCTGCAGACCCTGGGATGGTATTCATCGCAGGTATTTTAGTGCATGCAGGAACCTGCAGGTAAAGTCGGCCCCAGATTAGGTGAAACCGTCCAGAAACTTGAACGCGAGTTTACAAATGTTTTCGTCACCCGCTCAATATCCGGGAAAGTAACAACGGTTTTGTTCAAATCATTTCTTGAGAATGTTCTGAAAGCGTATGTAAAAAGAGAAAAGTTTTTGTTGTTACTCGATTCTTGGGGCATGCAAACGAATGAGAAATTCATCGACGAACACGGTGTTCCGACGTGTGCATTAAAAATCATTCCACCAAAATGTACGCCGTTGTACCAAACCGTGTGACGCCTATTTTTATAGGAAGTTGAAGCAGTTCATTGCGCAGCTTCAGAACTGCACGCATATACTGCAACAAAAAAGAGAGATTACCTCGCGAGAGGATGGTATTAAAATGCATTCCTTGGTACATAACCAGCTGTCTGCACCTGCCTTCCAAGACATGCTTCAATACGCGTGGTACACTGCGAAACTGGTGGAAAACAGAAGTGTGTTCAGGAATGCACGTGAAGTATGTTTTCCTTTCAATCAGCACAAGCGTAAGTGCAAGTGTGGGCAAGTTAGCATTCTTACAATTAGATGCGCTTGGTATACCCAAAACCTATGCTTCCCTTGCTTTTACGATGAATACCATCCAAGGGTTTGCTGCGGTGTGACATCAGACAGCGACGAATAATTGTATCTGACCGTGACATATAAATGCGATCGGAATAAATACTGTATGCAAAATGACAGATTCTTCTTTATTTTTTCTCGCGAACCAGGTCTTATGGGAGAGAAAGCCGAGACAAGTGTCTCCTTATTTTGGCTCTAGTTTCACCACAAAAATCCCCCACCAGATCCGCGACATCAATCTCGTAGTGTCTTCTTGTCAGTGGACGTCTCTCAGTAGAAGAATATTTTACGTGTGAGAGGATGTTATTAAAAACTAAAAAATACTGACAAAGAAGATTTCCTACGTCGACATAACTGTTTCCCGTAAGTGCATACATAAATTTTTCTTGAATTGTTCGTTGTGTTAATTGCGGAATGTCTCCGAAGGTATTTTTGATAACTTTTCAATTTCCTGCTTTCGTTAAACAGTTACTGATTTTTCGTAGACTACGATAATGTACTTAATTTCTTAGTCGTTGATATAGAATTTGTTAAAAACTTACGGTGCCCGACTCTGGTCAAAGCTGTACGACAAAGCAGTGGCGTAGCGACGGGGGTCAGAGGGAGGCAGTTACCCCCAGACGCAGATCTTAAGGGGCGCAAACTCACGGACCGATTTTTATTGGTGAAAGCAGATCCGCTAGGAGGTCGCGGAGTAACGTAATATCCTTGCGGTTTGAGACAAGAGTCACCAAAAACGCTTCTGAAAACTGGTCCGAGATGCAATGAATCACCCCCGTATTTATCTTTAGGATATAGTGATACCGTAGCTTGTTTACTTTTAGATGGTCCCTGGGACTTAAGAAATGGTAATCTTAAGCAGGTCAGAGAAAAATATTTACAAAACCCTCTCTCTGTTTATCCAAAATATGTGTGAAGCCCCACATCGGGTTACCACCTCTTCATGTATCACTCGAAGTCTTTGGAGTTATCGCTTTTACACTTATGTTTTGACTATATATTTCCTTAGACTGGATCTCACTTGTAAACGATGTTTTGCCTATGGGCCAGGGGGGTTTGCAATTGAGTTGAGCTATCTCCTGCCATCTATCCTTACTCGAGTCAATTTACCGTTCAAATATGTCAGTATACTCACATGCACTCCGGTTCAGGGGAATCTACTCCACGAAAGTGACCCTCCTTTTCTTTGTTCACACACACACATAAATACACACAAACCAAACACACACGCGAGCACTTCCTTTCCAAAAAATTACCTAAATGCGCATTTCGGAATCAAGGATTCCATCGTCAGTAGGCCGATCAAAAAGACGAAGATTAAGGTGTCGGGGACGGTATATGATATATGGGGTGAAATGAGAGAGAAAAAAAGGGGATGGAAAAAGGAGGGAGGGGAAATAGTTACAATGTAGCGATGGAGAAGTTACGAAGAGCGCTGGAATGACCATTATTCGAAAGAGAAATAAAAGCAGTTTTCCTATTGGACAATAAAATTTCTATTGAAAATTAATTTTAATAATAACTTTCTTACTTTAAAAAAATACCACTGTTCTTAAAAAACGTAATTTTTTTGGCGCCACCTGGTAGGTATATATACATAAATAGGCCCGCACCATTTCACTATCGAATTAGGCCCCGCCCTGCCGCGCGGCCACGTATAGTGAGCTAATATTAAAGTTTTAGCATAACGTATAGCGAAGGTACGGTAAACGTTATATTTAACGACGCCGTTATTTGAGTGATTTTAGCGGTGTAAGTGAGACTCAGCAGAGCGACGCTAAGTGACGCGCATGGGCAGTGAGGCGATCACGTGACTTTAACGTTTAGCGTTCATCCGCTGTATGGTTGCTAAAACTCTCTATTATTAATATTAAAATTTATCAAATTGAAAAAGATACTATCTAGTCTTTATCAGATAGATACATAGGATAGATAATTTAAACTACCGATAAAACCACGAATTAGTCGGGAGGTTCGAGGAATTTGAAGCGTAAGGTCCGGCGGTCGGCGTCAGCTGGGCCTGCTCTGCCGTTACATTGTTAATTTGAATTATGGACGTATTTTATTTTGTACTAGCTGAAGTGCCCGTTGAATTTCAACGGATTTAGTGAATCTAAACCTTCGACCGTGTAACATGTAAGCATCGCAAGAATAAGATAGTACACAGTTATACCCGTCGAATAAAGGAAAAATGAAGAAAACCGCTCCGCATTTTCCTATTTAGATGAATGAAGGAAGAAAATCTTACGAAAATAACGTATAAACTCCCTCCCCCTCCCTTCCACCCTCTTCTTCCCTTCCCCCCTCCCTCCTCTCTCCCTCTATCTCCCTCCCCTCTCTCCCCATTCATCTCCCACCCTCCCCCTCCCTCTCTCCTCCCCTTCCCTCTAATTCCCTCTCTCCATCTCCCCCCTCCGTTACCATCCATCTCTCTCCCTCCCTATCTCGTATTAAAAGCATTCAAAGCGAACAAACTTACAAACATTCTCCTTTATATGTTAGATTAGAAGGTAATTCAATTAAAAATAACAAATATTTGGTTTCCATGTAAACAAATTAAAATCGTACACAGAAATTGACAAATGATATTACGTTAAAATTTTTCCCCTATAAATGCATTGAACTCTCAATTTCGGCAACAATGGGAGTTGTCATGGTATTGGGTATTTTAATAAAACTGATAAAATCACCTATTTTATTGATTCTAAATACATTTTTATGCCAATTCGATCAGGATTCGGATTCTGTCTTCAATAAAAATAAACTTTGTTCTTTTCTTCGTAGAACCATTCAAGTCTCAAGTTCATACAATGTTTCTAAGTAATTTTAAAATACAAATGAAAAATAAGCTCCACTCGTCCCTATGTTATTCAAATGGAGAAAATGAAAAAAAGAAAATATTTCTGCCTGTGTGGGTGGATGTCGGGGTTCCCGGGTACCCTATGTTACTCGTAGAGTCATATGAAGTCAATTTGCAAAGTTTGGTCCCAATAGCTCAAAGGGCGTGGGAATGTATAAGGAACAGACAGACAGACAGACAGACAGATGGACAGACATTCAATTATTTATATATATAGATAGATAGATATAGAATAAACGCCTTTTTCGAAGTATAGCATACTTTTTTTAAATCTTGAAGTGTGCATTATAGCAGTGCTCTGCGCTTCCAGCGTGAGCGCCTATTATCGTCGGTCTGTCCGTCCGCATGTTCCTTCTCGGATTCTACAGAACGGATTTTCATGAAATTTAACATTAAGGACTTACTATCAAACGTAATAAGAAAACCACATAGTATATGAATCACGTACGTCAATCAGGGGTACCACTTTACTGGGGATAAAAAATAGACTTTCCGTTATATCTCCTAAAATATTGCTCATATCAAAATATTTTTCAAATGAAACTTGTAGAACTAGTAAATTAGAGTATTTACTTTCCTATACATTTTTATCGTAGGAGTAGCCGTTATCAAGAAAATCAAACAAGAATGTCTTAATTTGAGTTGATCTTTCTTGCATGGTTACTTCTTCATTGTTGCTAACATAAACAATCTCACCAACAAACGTTTCATTTCCTTACGTGTGCATGCACTATTTTTAAATAGGAAGAAAATGGATTATTTATGATGAAGAAAAGAACTTTAAGACTCTATTTCCCTTAGGTACAGGTACATCATTTCTGTCTAATACTCCATTGCACGAAACGCGCCCATTTATGATACGCTGTACGCTTTCCTAAGTTGTTTAATTTCCTGTTCGCTCGCGACACACCCAACCGAATTCTATGAGAATGTATAGTGCAATTTTGTCACTGTGTATTCAATAAAACTAGGAAAAATCAATCAAAAACCCCGCGTGGATGAAGCATATTAAAGTTGGAAAAATCATTTTTAAAACATTAAAATATTTCATTCAGATTAGGAAACGATTTTGGCGCCGCATATCAAGTACTTCGTCGCAGCACAACGGTTTCAGAACACTGCGGGATAAGTCAGGAACGTAAACCCCGTGTTTGGTACTACTATTGCGCTTTTAAAACTTACACCGCAAAAAAAAAACACTTGAATATTTCATGAACGTTTAAATCTATTCATATTTGCGCCTGGAACTGATAAAGAGTGAATTCGAATGGTGATAAATGAGTCGACGATTGGTATTGGAGGCCCAGAGCAAGTTGAGAATATTCAACGGACAAGAGTCCGGAAGCGTTTCCGATCGGCGCTAGATTCACATCAAGTGTGACAGGGTACACACGATATATGTATTTACATTCAGGTGAAGGACGGATGCCAGGAAGTTTTTCATCCATCGGTTATTCTGTTTGTGTGGGCCTTCACAACTCTTCCTGTCCGACGGATTCATTCAACCCTTTCCTACAATTCAATTCTCCTTCATTATTTACAATAAATTGTATTCCAAAGGTACAAAGAAGTAACCACGGCGATTTTTTAGTGTGTGTGTGTGTGTATATATATATATATATATATATATATATAAAACACTCATATGCCATTTACACAAAATTTACGGGAAAGAATTGTTGCCAATATTATAATTAATTAAATTACAATTAAAATTCCTCTTCGCTTATTATTATTATTATACAAACATAACCCTATAATTCTTTTCCTGATCGAAAACTAACAATTTTCGAATCCTTAAATTTTTCTCTTCCTGTCTACGTCTGCGGATGAGAAAATATACTCTTCAAGTTATCAAAAACTAGAGTGATAGACTCAAATTATTAGGTTCTAAATGAGTGTGTTTTACACTTGAGTATTACTATAAATCAATAACAATGAAAGTTATGAAAAATATAGTAAATTAGTCGGTAGCAACATATAACGCCATGTCTACTTTGCGTCAAGAATGAAATTATTCGTAGTATATTCAATAGGTTGAGAAGATAGCTAAAATTCTACTTTTTATTCTATTTTTTAGCAAAATTGCGGCAATTCGAGAATGAGCACTTAAAAATCAAAAGATTGAAAAAAGTACTTATCTCAGATATTTTCAACAGCCACAACAAGGATATGAAAGACCAGATGCGCATGTCGGCTACAATGCAGGTGGTAATTCACCAGAAGTAGATTACAAAAGAACCTTGTTGGGGCAACTGGAGATACCTTAAATAAATACTTTATTCACTCTTTTGATTTTTAAGTGCTTATTCTTGAAATTTTCAGCCATAAGATTCTCGTGTGAATGATTTGTAGTAGTTAAATAAATTCCTGAAATAGCTCAAAAGAAAAATAACATGGATTGTATCCTTAAAAGTACCAAAAAGGACTAACTGATACGCATTAAGTAAGATAGAATCGACATTAACTAAGCTGACCCTATAAATAGCTTGGAAATTTTTATTTGCTTAAAATTTGAAAACCTGCAACTAATCTAAACTAAAATTAAGAACCACAAAAAATTAAACGGGCATTTAAAAGTTATTCCCAAAAGAGACTTAATTAAACCATTTTTCTCTACTTCATCACAGCAATTCTTCGTCGGCTAATAAATGATCTTAGGTTAACATACTTCGAGTTCCGAAGATAGGTTTAAAGCATTTCCCGCGATATGCAATTTCCCTCAATTATACGCCAACTCTCACAAGTTCTATAAAAGAAAAACTTGGTCCCTTTTCACCAATTTAATAGGTTTCTCGGAAATTATGAGTTTTTGTCGGGGGAAGGTCTCTCCTCGAATTTAAAGAGTGGAGGAAGAAGTTAGGGCACGAAAGCTTCGCCAATAGTCTCTAAGCCAACCTTTCTCACCTGCCTGAACCTTTCGGAAAGGGGCAACTAGGTCACGGAAAAAACGAGGCGAATTCCCCCTTCTTTAAGGGTTTTAACCTGGCTATTGGACTGTGTTTCCGCCTGGACAGTCATCGGCAATTTGGAACGTACGTCACGTAAACGAGGTAAGAATGCTTGTCAGTCGAATCGATTATTATATTTATTAAACCGATAAGTCGATAACCACCCACTAAAGAATGGAGGAATGTCAAGTCGGCAAAACTTTTGTCTCTGATACATTCTGTATTCTCGCTTCGTTGTTACTTTTATGGGACCTATTTTAATATACAAAATTGAATTACTTTTTTGCTTTGGATGTTTTCTGAACAGTTTCAGTAGCATTTCGGTTGCAGTCGTTTAGCATCGCATTCGATAACCGAAAAGAATAAATTCCGAATACTAAGTCAATCTTTACTCGTCTATATTTATACGATACGAAAGAAGACAAACTACAAAGAAAGTACCATTTCTGAAGAGAATACTGGGATTTTGAAATTCATAGTGTCTCTTTCATATTCTCGAAATGTCTATAATAATAATAATAATAATAATGGAAACTAAAAAAATCAAAATAATATGTTTAACCTTTTGCGCCAATCTTCGTAGGCCGGAGAAGATGCTTGCCTTGAAAAAAATAACAAAAACCGATCAGAGAGACGAGTATTTTTTTTTTGACGGAATCTCTCATAAATACTTTATTTTTAATGTAAAAAAAAACGATTCCGATTCGATGAAATGCCACCGTTTCTGCTTCCTTTAATTTGTTATTCCTATCGAGGCGGTGAATGGATTCCAATTTCATCCGAAAATTGAGGGCGGTTGAGAAAGCGGCGTAATCGAGACCTTTTCCTTCCCGCCTGAATTAACCTTTAAGACTTGATGGAACAAATATAGAGAGAAGCTCTATAAACCCGTAGAGGTTTAAACATAGCAAATATCTCCCATTTAAACTAGTAATTACGATCAAGGAACGAATTGAAAGGAAATTAAATTTCCGTGGATATTTAAAGCGCGGATTTCGTCACTGAGAAATGAATAGAAATTTGTGGTTCAATGGAATAAACACAAGAACGCCTTTGTACTTGAATACACGCAAAGACATACTTAAGAGTAGTTTAGCTATTTGAGATAATAAATACGCAAACTTTCACATAAGTGTCTTCGGATATAAAAGGTGAGATGCTAAATTTCTCATTACGTAAAAATCTGTCTCCAGTGACTTCCGAAATTAACACCTATTAATGAGACTTCCCGACATATGCAAGACCTATGCATTTATAGAAAGAAAAAATATTTACCTCTTAGGCCTATTGTTATTTTTGTTATTATCGGTTTTCCGCAAAATTATAATATATTGTGAACTTATACAAAATACATTGCTATGTTGCCTACAGCATGCATATACCATCGAAGCATATTGGTGGATATTTTACCGTCTGTGAGTTTTGTTGGCGCTTATTAATAGTTTCAAATAACTTTAATAGGCCATTTTTTTTCCAAATTATGTTAATTAAACGATAAATTTTGGTGATTTCGGATCGATCACAAATTCCTCTTTAAAAAAACAGTCCCGGTTCGAACACCGATAGTCTATTTTATAAAATTTTAATTTACAAAAGAATGAAAGCCGTTTACGTGTTATTTTACGGGAAACATAAATTATATCCTGGGGACGAATCCGAGTCATTTTTCGGGGAGTTTTTCGTCATGGAATTTTAATAGGTGACAGAAATATTCCAGCCTAATTTCAATCTTCTACCTAGACGGAATGTTTGTTAAAAAAGCGTACGGAGAGCGACAGAATAAGCGTTACCCACCTTAATTTTTAAATATTGAAAAGGGATGTCCAAGTTCAAAGAAATGGGCTCAGTTATGTGTATATATTCACAGTAAAATTGCCGGAAATAAAGTCTACGAAATCTTCCGTAAATTGTTACCTAGGTAAAGACGTATTGCTTATATTCTGATAGGTATAAAACAAGCAATTAAACTAAAAATATATAATACAGAAAGAACAAATTTGATTAAAACTTTTCACGTTAATGGCATGGGACCTGGTCTCGAATCATTCATAAAAAATTGGAATTACTTTTCTTTCATTAAAACAATGACCGCGCAACAGACTGAACAGTAACTCTGGCCTCTACAAGTGTCAAATCATAGGCCGACTAAGCCATACCGCATGGAATCATTTTATCTTATTACAATGTCAATTCAAAAGTAATTTATCTTACGAGAAAATATAAAATACTCAGGCTAGGAAATTCCCGCGGGAGTCTATAATGTCGTTATACCGATTTCCTCTTTCTGAAACCAAATTCCATCTTTTTGAGTCACTTAAATAGATTATCCGTTAAGACTGAGAGAAATTCATACAAATAGACATACGGAGAATAAAGGTAAACAGAGACATAAAGGGAAAACAGAGAAAATCTGACACAGATATTTTAAACGGAATATACCAACTGATTATCAACATAGCCAAAAGGTTTTAACAAACGAATATGACGCGCAAAAAGGCTACATCCAACATGAGAGTTCTCGGAATGTTCCACTTATTGTCACATCCGAAATCTCTGCTGTGCACATGAGCGCGGAAACCATCATGCTTAACATCGAATCTTGGACCATTTCCCTATTACTTAACCACATTACTAAGCCGTATAAGCGTACTGTACTCATGCAAACAGCATCCCTGTTTTCCTTTTACCCAAAAGCCTTTACTAAAACATTTGGATCTATTCTGTTATAGCACCAACACTCAGAAATCTTCGGTCATAGCACCACAACTCACGCAATATTCATTGTTGAGAGGCTCATGGGATCGCTATGTAAATATTTATTTTGCGAGATTATGTATAGTTGGAATTTTTAATTACAAGTAATCGAGGATAATGGCGAGCGTTCAGCTCGCTTTCTATTTAGATTATAATGCCTTTTATATAGTGTGTAGCCATCTCCGGATGCTATCGAGCCCCTCGCCTCTCTGGAACGAAACTATCCCTCCCCATCGGCCGGTGATCTGGTGGGTAAATGTCGCCACAGGCAGATCAGTTAATTTTTTGAGATAACCCTTTCACGCAAAACGAAAGCTAGCAAACCCATGACTGATCTACCTGCGGCGACATTTACCCACCCGATCACCGGACAATGGGGAGGGATAGTTGCAATGCCTTTTATATCGGGTGTAGCCGTCTCCGGACGCTATCGCGCCCTTCGCTTCCCTGGAACGAAAGTATCCCTCCACATTGTCCGGTGATAGGGTGAGTAAATGTAGCCACAGGTAGATCAGTCATGGGTTTGCAAGCTTTCGTTTTGCGTGAAAGGGTTATCTCAAAAAATTATCTGATCTGCCTATGGCGACATTTACCCACCAGATCACCGGCCAATGGGGAGGGATAGTTTCGTTCCAGAGAAGCGAAGGGCGCGATAGCGTCCAGAGACGGCTACACCCAATATAGAAGGCATTATAATCTAAAAAGAAAGCGAGCCGAAGGCTCGCCAATACCCTCGGTCGCAATATGAAGCTCTGCCCCAAAACCCCCGCATGCTTCGGCTCGCTTTGCTTTCATTGTTATTGTTGAGTTAATAGGTTTCAAGAAAGTGGTGGTGCTATAACAGAAAATATCCAAAGAGACTCCTTTGAAGTACGTCGTTTCGGCGCGTTTTCTATTTCGTACTCTTCACATCAATATATTTTCTATATTTTTTACCCCTCCACAACGCGCAGCGTTAAAGGATTGACAAAATGCATTCGAGGTCGGGCATCCGCCTCCCGGGGGACGGAAGGTTAAGCGGGAATCGAGTCCAGCCGAGCTTGGAAATCTGCCACCGCAGTGTTTTGAACTCAAGACCGCCCCCTAGCGTAGTGACAAACGTCACCCTTTCCCCACCCCACCTCAACCGCTCCGCGATGCAGAAAAAAACCGTTGGGATAGGTGTGCAGACAGATTTTCAAAAAAACAGCAGAAGTTCTGTTCGTGCGTATGGAGGAGGGAGGGGAAGATGAAAGAGAATGAGATGCGGCGGATAAGGGAGGGGTGGAGGGGAGAGATGTTTGGAGGAAATTGAAAAAAATGAGCGGGAGAGAGAATGTATGAGGGAGATGAAGGGACGGAGAGGAAGTGAGAGGGACAGGGAAATAGAGAGGGTGAGAGGTGAGGTAGACGGAAAGAGGGAGGGAGAGAGTGAGAGGGGGAGAAATGGAGACGAGGGAAAGAGAGTAAAGTGGAAAGGGAGAGAGAGATGAGAGAGTTAGGTAGAGAGTGAGGGGAAGGGAGGTAAAGGATGGAGGGAGAGAAAGGGAGCAAATGGAGAGAGTGGGAGAGAGAGGGAGAAAGTGAATAAGGCAGAAATGGAGAAGGGAGGGAAAGGACGTGGGGAAAGATAAGGGTTAAAATGAGGGAGAGAGAGGAAAAAGAGCTCGTAGGCGGAGGGAAGGAGATAGCAGAAAAGCAAGAGTTCGGAAGGATGGAGAGACAGAATACGCAGATAAGAGAGAAGGATTGCATTAAAGAACGTGAGGGATCAGGGGAAAGCTAAAGGAATACAGAAGTGGGTATACAATCAGATGAAAATGTAATAAATACTGGCTGATACTGAATAAAGTAATAAATACTGCGAAAGAAAAGAAACAAGGATATCTAAGTAGATTATGCAAGCGAAAACGAAAATATAGGAAAATTATTCCGAAATAATATACTACTATGTGATCAGAGGAAGGTATATTGGATTAACTATTAATATAAATAATAAAATAATACGTAATACAGAACGAAACATTTGTATGTAGCAATGTAATGTTTAAAATGAATTTAAATCATATGTTTTTGCTCTTGTGAAGGATTTATGGGACTTGTGCAGCGTTTACCAATTCATAACATTTCTATTGCTACTACAAAAATTAAAAAATAAACAAAAAATGTTTAATTTATTTTAACTCGTTAATAGCAAAACGAAAACTAAACTCTGTTTTTAACGGAGATATTTCACCAAAACCGAATCGGGTTTCGAATAAACCTCGACTTTCGGTTAACCGGTATTGTCCAAAAACTAATCAGCTCTTTGTGCTCATACCAAAGTGTTATATATGAAATTTGGTAATGATATGGCAAATACCTTTCGAGTTAGAGCGCCCGCAATCACATACACACAGACATCATTCCTAAAATACTCTAAACGTGTTCTAGGGACCTAAAAACATGTATTTCCGTTGAAATCTCGAAGTCGATTTTTTTCGTGAAAACAATACTTTCTCTATACTACGTATATGGAGAAAGAAAACGGGATCTAGTCTGTTATAGCACCACCACTCAAAAATCTTCGGTTACAGCACCACAACTCACGCAATATTTATTGTTGAGAGGCTCATGGGATCGTTATGTAAATATTTATTTTGCGAGATTATGTATAGCTGGAATTTTTAATTACAAGTAATCGAGGATATTGGCGAGCCTTCGTATCGCTTTCTTTTTAGATTATAATACCTTTTATATGTGTGTAGCCGTCTCCGGGCGCTATCTCGCCCCTCGCCTCTCTGGAACGAAACTATCCCTCCCCATTGGCCGGTGATCTGGTGGGTAAATGTCGCCACAGGCAGATCAGATAAGTTTTTGAGATAACCCTTTCACGCAAAACGAAAGCTAGAGAAAGTGTCAGCCAATAAGAGGTCTTAAATTTCCCACGCCTTTCAAAAATTCTTGACGAGCGCTGTTGACACGATTGCTCTCTTCTCTCGGTCAGCTGCTGTTGAAATGAGCGAAATTCGAAATGTGGCAACAATGGGTCGTAGCCTAAGCGAAATAACCCGAACGCGGGCGGAATACTGCGAATCTGACCCGTACGACTTCGGGAAACGCACTATAGCAAACCCATGACTGATCTACCTGTGGCGACATTTACTCACCCCATCACCGGACAATGTGGAGGGATACTTTCGTTCCAGGGAAGCGAAGGGCGCGATAGCGTCCGGAGACGGCTACACCCGACATAAAAGACATTATAATCTAAAAAGAAAGCGAGCCGAAGGCTCGCCAATATCCTCGGTCGCAATATGAAGCTCTGCCCCCCAAACCCCCACATGCTTCGACTCGCTTTGTTTTCATTGTTATTGTTGGGTTAATAGGTTTCAAGAAAGTGGTGGTGCTATAACAGACTAGATCCAAAAAAAGAATATGTGAAGGATTGAAGGGAGGGAAGAATGCCAAGGATAAAAATATGGATTACGAGATGAGATCGGGGTAAGAAAAGGCGAACGGGCGTAGGAGATGACGACAAAAAATATTCTGCGGAGGAGATGAAAGTTGCTCGGAAGAGTAAGTTGACAGAAATCTGCTCGCGAGGAAATGCGGCGAAGCATTAAAGATAAATCCGGAAGAAAAGAGGAAGGATTTTGATGAGAAAGATGGGAAAATTAGAAAGCAACGACAGGAAGGAAATTCAGAAAAGAAGAGGGAGGGAGAAGAGCATAAGAGAAAAGAGGTGAGAAAAAGTGGGAAAAAATTGAGAAAGGAGAGAGAGAGAAAAGGAGTGAGGATGGAAAGAAAAAAAGAGAAAACGTGAGGACGGAGAGAGAAAACGAAAAGGACAGACGTGGAAATGGAGAGAAAGAAAAGAAGGGAGGAATGATAGACAGGATAATCAATAGCGACGTAAGAGACGAGAAATGAATGAAAAATGAACGACGGGATGTGAAGAAAAGACGAAACTGATAAAGAAAATAAAAATGAAGACGAGAAGGAGAAACGGAAATTGTAGAAGAAAAGTAGATTGAGAGAGAAAAGTAAAAGTAGGAAAGAGAATGAATGTATAAACTAGATGGCGAGACATAAGCAGAAAAAGGAAAAAGGCATTGATAAATGTAGAGTGATGAAGTGAGAGGGAGAGAAAAAAAGGGAAAGGGATTGTACGATACAGATATAGAGACTGAGAGAAACAGAGGGAGGGGAGAGAACTAGAGAAAGATGAAGAAAGATCGAGAACGACAGAGAAAGAAATGCAAAATAGTGTGAGAGAAAAGAAGGTGGGTTAAGACAAAGGAGACAAAGAGGGAGGAGATTGAGGGACTGTGGGAGAACAGTATGGGGTCGAGGCAATGAAAGTAAATAAGAAATATGGACAGAGGGAAACGAATAAGGAAAAAAGGAAGCGAGAAGGGGGAAGGGTGGAGGGAATGTGAAATGTATGGCCATAGAGAAAGCGAGAGAGGTAAGGAGCGGTCGATGCTAACTCCTTCAAACGTGGGATGATAGAGAATCCGAGAGAGAGAGGGGGGGGGAGAGAGAAAGGGTCAGAGGAGGTGGAGGAGGCGGAGTGGCAGAGAAAAAAATATAATAAACGCGAAAAACCTCAAGACGGCGTTGTAGAGCCTCACCAAGTTGAGGAAAAAAATATATCGGTATAAAGCGTATGGGATTGTACAAAAGGTTGTATGGTTGGATGGCAATGAAGGCTCCCTCATCAAGGATGCCACTTTGAAATAAAGGAGAAGAGTATGGTACGAATATCACCAAGGGAGATCCCAAGGATGATAAAAAAAATGAACAGGGTGGGCAAAGAGAAGAAGATAGGGGATGGTTAGGAGGAGAAAACCCTTTCCCCGTCTCCATGTAACCTTTCCATCGATTCTGCATTCAGACCTTCATTTTGTGGAGTGTTTCAAACGCTAAGTAGTACATAAGGTAGGGAGTAAAAACCTTTTAGAAGTTGTCGTATCGTGAGCTCTAAGTGAATTGCTACTGGAATCGCTAAGACGTGCCATCCTACGTGGTTAGGGAGAGAGAGAGAGAGAAACAGGAAAAGGGTTTTTTAAGTGTTATCAACACCCTTAGACGGGAAAAAGAGAAACACGAGGATATTATGAGGGTTGCTGTTTTTAATGGCTCCGAGAGTTGAAATCCTACGTGGTGATCACAGGAACGAATCTGTTTAAGCTGTGAAGCTTACGCGTTTAATTAATTTCTTTGTGATTAAAAGGGAGGAAAGAGAGGCTTTTTAATTGTCTTGCCTACTCAGCTTAACAGGCCATTTCATGAAATAAGAATCTTTAGCAGAGTCAACGATTCATCTTCAAAAATCTCTTTCATAGCAAAGCTGACATAAACATCACGGAAAGAAACATAAATGAAAAGATACTCTAAAAATCAACGACTCTTTCAGGCCAATATTTATTTTACAATCTACTCGTAGAAGAATAAAAATAATCCTCATATGCACTTTAAAAAAATGAATTTGACCTAAATTTACCTCTGAAAATATATTTAGTTGTGTAACGTGTATAAACAAACAAAGAAAAGTGTTATTTAGATAAGGATATATAGCCAGGACAGTTAATACATCTGTATTTGTGCAAGTAAAAAAATTATAATAAAATTGTAAACAGCTTCAATAATTGCTTAAAAAATCTCAACAAATTCCCATGCGAACATATACGATGCATTACAAACCAAACATAGATTTATCGAGTGCTCATAGATAAATATTCCACCGCTCCTTGAATTGTTCATATATATCAGTAAATTATACTACCAAAATTATATTTGAGAGCACGAATGTTTGGATTACTTGATTGAAGTCTAAACAAAATTGAAAAATTCGTCATTTCACTGGGGCTTTTCAAGTGGTACTGCTGATAAATTTAACTTGTAAAAAGATACAGTCAACCTCGGTTATAACGGATCTCTGGGGATGTCAGGCAAAAATCCGTTATGACCGAAGTCCGTTATATCCGAGATGCAGTAAAATTACGCGTTTTGGCTCACGCTTCAAAACTCACCCCAACAAAAGCTTTTCCCTCCATCTCGTCATAACTATCTCCTTTAAAAGTATCCAGAAATCCCGGTTCTCTTCCTACCTCTCGGCCTCTTCCGTAGCATCCTTCCTGCTATGACTACCTTAAATTACCCGTCTCCTCTAAAAATATGACGTGCCCACTTATTCTTTCACTGTTTAATTGTCGTAATTAAGCATGTCTCTCCTCATTCTACACACCTGTGCAAAACTGTAGCACGTTCGCAGCACTTTGAAAATGCTTCAGTGATAAAACTTTTCGATTGGAATAAATTACATAATTAAATACTGTGCTAAATTTAAATAAAAATACATGGGATTTATTGGCAATAACGCGTATTACTGTAAATTACACCTCTCGCTTCCTTGTAATGTAATATAGTAATTAGACAAATCCAATGCTGTGTATAAAAATAATTGAACGATACAGTGTTCTGGAAGAAAACTACGCAGAGCTGCAGTACTTAAATAAAAAATGTAATTCTATCAAAATGAAATACGACTGAAAGTTAATGTTTTTGTACAATCATCTCAATTTTTTAGTGCTTTCGTAATACCATTTGGCGAGTCAATGGGTCCCTGAATAACATCAGTACTTATTTCTGAATTCCTTTCACGCATAATAACTCTCATAAACTGAATATTGCTTTTATTTAATATGATACATTTTATGAGGTGTCCTAAACTTTCTTACCATACAGCATCCAAGTTTCTGTCTGCTTGTCTGTTACGTTTCTTTCGGACATTAATACGTGGAACTAAAAGTTATAATTATTACACTCGCGCATGATTTTAAATTATGGTCCTGGAAAATCTTAGATCTCGGATAAGAGACTCGATTTGCGATAAAATTCAATTTCTCCACTTTATTGACTATGGAATATTTATTTTTAATTTTAATAATAATAAGAACCGAAATACAACGTAGACTTTCGAAAACTTACGCGATCAAAAAAAATGTTTCCTTAAACTTCTAATAGAATGGTGATAGTCAAGACTACTCCGCGTAATGCTTACACATCTATCGTCTAGATTTTTGATAAAGATAGGGAACAATATCGCTAACAAAACTACTCCTCCAAGTAGCTTTCAGAGTCTAAAGATTTATCACTGAAAAAGTACGTTATGAATGTTGGCTATTCAATTAGCAAGTGATAGCCTCTTCGTAGACGTCTCTGAGGTGGAATTGCACAAATTTATATTAATTAAAGTTCAATCGATAAAATTACCTTATTTAGGTATTAACAACGAGTCCCCTGAATTTTCGCCTGCCTTGAAGAAAACAAGAAAATGTGTGGCTTCGCATCCGAAATTCATCACAGAGTACAAAATTTTTAAAGCAAAGATTAACTATTGTATCAACGTTGACGATTTTATCAGACGATTGTTTCATTTTTACAACTTAATAACTAGCGATATATCTTAATAAACGTCTACAAAAGTTCTTATTTCTTAAACTTTAGCCAACCTCCTCAACAAAGTCGACCTAAGCCAGAGTAAGCAACGCAAATTGAAAAATTAAGCATTTGTCTGAGCTATCTTCAATAGTCGTTACAAGGTTATAAAAACCATCAAATAGCCATCACAAGGTAATAACAAACCATCCAGTAGCCATAACAAGGCTATAAAAATGACTACTGGAGACCCCTAAGAGAAGTGCTTAATTTTTCAATTTTTGATACTTAAGAGCTTAGTCCAGATTTTTTCAGCCATAAGACGATCTCGATAATTATCTAGTAAATTAAAGTCGAGCTATGACAAATTCTACAAAAAAATAATACCTTTATTTTCCCTCGCCGAAGCAAGCAGTAATCGCTCGGATCAAAATCGGAACTACGAGGGAATGATTCGAAATCTCCCAACTAAAATTCATTCTGCAAGTCCCCCCTACATGGGCCGTATGAATTCGGGGATTCAATTAGCCCATGTCATTCGTCAGGCACCCGGGACCTTTCACACGCAAAACCATGACATCGCAAACATACGCAGCAACATCTGTTCAACAATTTCTTTGACTTGAATCTTCTGGTATCAAGAGAAGGAAACCTTTTGCATTTTAACCAAACCATTATTCTGACGGGAAATAGCTCATGCTTTAACGTATCATTAATCGTACTAAGGCACGCGCATCAATTATTGAAGTTTTTCCTACATGAGCGCTGCAATCCATAGCGTGCGTCTAGCGGAATCATTGCTTTTCTGAGGCACACTAGTTGTCAGCGATGCAAAATCATTTCTTCCGACGAAAATGGCTGATTATATCTTTTCTTTTTTAATGCCAAATACACCATATGAATTTCCAAAAATTTCCATACTGAAATTGAGCAAAACGTTTAATGGAATTTTCCTAGTTTCGTTCTTTCTTACAATTGAACTATGCATTGCACACATTTCTTAGACCCGGATTATGAGGAAAGATATGGTATTCATTAATATAAATATGACACAAATAACGCTACAAAAATGCATTCTAGTAAATAAAATAACATATCCTGTTTCGCACGTTATTCTGCCATAATACATACATATATGTGCAATAAACTGAAATTACTTTCTCTAAATCGTACAATTTATGTAGTCCACAATTTTTTTTACATATTTCAAAAGATTTATTGAAGGTTGTGATAAATAAAACATTACTTAAATAAAATTTGTTAGATAACTCTAATATTGACAACTTTTTAAAAAAATACCTAGTTTCACATCAAAATGAACATACTTTTGGTTTTAAAAGAACCGTTGGATCAATTTAAAAACAATATTACCAAAGGTAATTTTCTTAAAAATAAATCTTTCCAGTTTCAATCTCACAAAGTTAGTTGTATAAACAACGATGAACGGTTTGGTTACTTTTAGTATAACAACAATAAATCAGTATAATAAATATCTAACCTAGTATCCTATTCTTTATTTCCTTTAAACTTTTTTAGGCCCAAAAACGATCCCAGGAAATGAGAAAATATCAAAACCAAAACATTTTTCATAGGCAAAATTTTTATGGATATCGACACCGCTTCATATTTCGGTAAATGGGCCTGAAATGCTTGAGCTAGATATGAATACATCCCTACGATTAAGCATATTTTGGGAGGAGATTGAAAAATCACTTCAACCAACCTAGTTGCACGTAATAATATAAATTCAACGAGCAATTATAGAATTGAGGTCAATTTCGCTGTAACGACGCTAACAACACGACTCAAGATTAGATTTAAGAAGGTATTAGATATCAATAAATTGACAAGTGGAAACCACAGCCTTGTCGTAAACGTTTTTATGTTAGAATTGCGCGAATTTATATTAAAACTCGATCGTTAAATTCAGATTAGTGAGGTATGTATTAACATAAAGCTCCATAAATTTAAGCCATCGTTGAAAGTAAAAGAGCCAATGTGAGCCGCTTAAGTCCGAAATCTTGTCCAAAACTCATTACAGCATAGAAATTTTTTAGATTAAAGATTACGCATGATAGCGTGGGTGATTCTTTTGTTAATTACACATAAAAGCGTGATGGATCTAAATAATACATAAACATATGAAACAAATATTATGGCCGTGCTTGAGAAATGTTTTTGTCACAGGCAATAATGCTAACATAGTGCAAATCATAAATTTCCTCCAAGCCCACCAAAGATTTACTACCATAATTACTTTTTCAGCAAATGAATCTAAGGCATTATGCGTGTACGGAAATTTTTTCGCAAAATCTCTTGCAAGTCAGATATTTTCTCGGATCGTCATCGTATGCGCACGCAGCCTGTCACAAATACCTTTCCGAGGCAAACTATTGGAAGAAGTCCTACTTACACCCCCCGAAACCCGCATTTCGTAAACGGATTCGAAAAAAATAAATAAAAAAGTAAATCTAATGAATCTTGGCGTTAAATGAAATTCGGAGAGCGTCACAACGCAAAAAAAGAGCTTAAAATAAAACATTCGCGAGGTGTAGTTCTCCCCTTCTCGAGGCTAATTACGCGCGGCCATAAAAATGTGGGAGGGTATGAGAGAAATTATACCGTCAGTGGGAACATTCCGAAAATACAAATGCCCGGCGTTTATAAAACGAGCTACCCAAACAAACAAGTATAAAAAACCATTTCCTCGAACCCACCTCGCTCAGAAAAAAAAAACTTCCGTCACGGAATTTTTCCCACTCTCAGGCTCCGGGAGGAAAAAAACACTCCAAAACTCATTTTCCTTTCTGTTGAATAACTGACGAAATCTCTTCCCATTTCGGTTCTTCCTTCAACCTTCCATATTCCATTAACGCATGCAAAGCAACATCCGTCGCTTCTTTTTTTTTTGTTCCTTAGCGATATAAAAAAATAACCTCCAATTCCCACAGGACAACTAGCCAGAATTTCCGGCGTTCCGACGAGACGTCGATGGAATAAATGAAATAAACGCGGAATAGGCGGTTGTCATGCCGAGGGAAAAACTTTATCCCTTTCCGCCTCTTAAAAATATCTTCCGAAGACACTATATGTATTCGGAAATACGCACGGATATAACGATATTTATATTTAATTATAAAAATAGAAACCCGTGAACATTTGGCGGCAAGTGATTTTTTAAAACTTTTCTCTGAATTCTCACTAATAAATCCAGGCTCCACTCATTGAGCAAATACAAATACACTAAGTACCTTCCACGAAAATTACTTATTAAATTACGACCGGTTTCGCTACGGTCGCAACATCATCAGGAACACAGCGGTTCCAGCAGTTTGCTACGATGTTAGCGAAACTGGCCGTGATTTAACAAATAATTTTCCCGAAAGATACGTAGTTTATTTTTAGGTGTTCCTTTAAATTGATTATAAAAACTGGCCGTCAAAAAAAAAATACAAAAAATTTGAGAGCGAATAAAAATGACAATAATTCGAGCTACCTGGACTGAAGTTTTTCATATCAGTGTAAATTTTATCAGAAGACTACAGCTTTATCAGAACTTCTATGGAAACAACATTCAAAAATTATCATTTAACAAAACTCTCACCCTTTCTTCTTTCAAAAAGATGTACAATAATAATCATAATGAATCCTGAGGTAAAAGGCATGAGTTGTTAAATCTATTTATGTGTACTTTTTGCATATATGTGTGTGTGTATGCTGTAGAAGCGGCGACCACAGATGCTGGAAAGTTGAGTTGAGAAAGTTTTTTGGAGATTACCACAAGCCGACGACAGCCTTCTATGGGTGGTGTTTGCAATTCTGTATCGCTGAAGGACTTAGTCTGAAAAGTTTTCCCAACTTAACTTTCCAACATCTACAAGTAAGTGTGTACTGAATTTCCATTCTCCTATCCAAGTTCCATTTTTTTTTTTACCTTTTCACTTTATATACATATGCATGTATGTATGTGGATATATACATATGCATGTATGTATGTGGATATATATATACGCATATACGTACCAACATATATATAAACACACACATATATAAATCTGTGTGTGCGTTTATATTGACACACACACACATTCACGCTCTTATACGCACTTACGTATGCGTGCACCTACACAAATACATTCCTAAACTATAATTGCGATTCCATCTTTAAACACAACCGGACGAAAGAAGATAAAATTCAAGAGGTACGCATTACTTGAGTGATGACAGCTAAAGGATTGGAATGAGTGATTGGGTCTCGGAAAGGAATATAGAGAAGGAGAGGATGAGTTAGTGGGAGTAAGAAAGAGAGGGAGAGAGAGGGAGAGAGACTAGATGAGAAGGGGTGAGAGAGAGAAAGAAAGGGAGAGAGCGATCGCGAGAGAGGAGTTCCCTTGAGCGCGCCTGTGCCAGCGGTGTTGGCGTTACGTTCCCCCCGCGCATGCTCCATTGGGATCTCTCTCCTCCCTCCACCCACTCTCCCACCCTCCCCCACCCCTTCGCGCCCCCTCCATCTCTCCCTCCGCACCCTCGCCGTCTCCTACGCTCTCATTCTCAATGGAATAGCCTTCCGTGGAGAAGTTTGTTTCCAGGTGCACGGCCGCGCAAGGGACGCTCTTTTTTAAAGCGCTTTACATCGCGGGGGAAAAAGGGGGGAGTAAAAACCTCCCGAGGGAACCACGTACCTTTTTTTTTACGAGTGGGTCTCGGAACGTCATCTTAAGAGCGGGAAAGCGTTCAGAGAGAGAGAGAGAAAGGGAGGTGTGTTGAAAGGGGGTTTTGTCGGAAAAGGAAAATAAAAGTGTGGATAGTGTCCGAAGTGATTGTTTTTTTTTTCCTTCTTTTCAAAATGGAAGCGAGGATTGCAGGAAGCTGTGGTTTGTCCGAGAAGATCGTCCGGTTTTAAACGCTCAGTGGTTTACGGATTAAAGGGATCAACATGTGTGCGGTAGGGTAAAAAAAAACTTTCCCCGTTTATAGCCCCACGAAATTCTACCGTTCGAATTTATATCGTGTTTTTTTTTCGTGCAAGTTGATAAAATTTATGCCGAAAGTGATTGACGTGTAATATAAAATTTTAGGCGCTGCTTAGTAAGTTTAGTTTACACTATATCGCACTTGAAAATCAAGTTAGTTTTTAATGGTATAGTCAAAATAAATCACAGATAGAATATTAGGAAGTGCTTCGACAACCGAAAGGTAAAGCTAGGGAGAGACAAATATCTAAGCTTAAAAAACCGACATTTCTTCGTTTTTTTTTCAATAAAATATCACATCCTCCGAATATCGCTATCTAAGACGGAAAGATAGGGATATTCACGGAAGGGAAGCAAGGAAACAAAGCAAAAATGGCACCGGGAATAGATTTCGCCGACTTGGACCGCCTGGAGGCGGCGGCCGCTGCGCTTAGTAACCTCACCCTCGGCGGAGACAGATCGTCCAACGGAAGGCTGTCGGGCGATCTCGCCACGAACTGGAGGAACTTCGAATTCCTCCTCAAGAACCTGACGCTCCTCCAGCACCACCACCTGCACCACCATCACCACCACCATCAACACAGCGGCCTTGGAATGCTTCAAGGAGTCGGAGGCGTCACAAGCACCGGGACGAGGCAGCGAGGACTGCTGGATTTACCCGAAGGTGTCTGGTCAGACGCGAAACAAAACGGTTCCAACTCGACGCTCGGTAATTCCATCAACTTGTCGTCCCCTTCGACGACGCTGACCTTTTTCGAAACACCTTACTCCGGTACCGAACTGGGATCGGAAGGTGTCAGCGCCGGTGTACCACTCGGTGTACCGGACGAATGCGATCCTGTCCTCGACATACTTGACTTTTTCCACCTCTACTACATTCCTTTCATCATACTAGTTGGGATCGTCGGGAACCTCTTATCGTGTGTCGTTTTTCTTAACACGCACCTCAGGCTGAGAAGTTCGAGCTATTACTTGGCCGCTTTGGCCACTGCTGACCTAGGTTTCCTTGCGACGCTATTCCTGGTTTGGTTGAATAATAACGCAGGCGTTGTTGTGTTCAACCGCGACGGATGGTGCCAAGGTCTGGTCTACGTATCTTCCGTTTGCAGGTGAGTCTTTAAAAAAATTCCTTCCCTATTTTAATTAATTACAAGTATTTTTATTGTTATTCTCCGTACAACTCTTTGAACGAGGAAATTTGTATCTGATTTGCAAACATCATCAATCCGCTTACTCAATCATACGACGATTGGGAATTTGCTCTTTTTCATTTTTTTCCCGACATATGAATTATTCACGGCGTGTTTACGACGCTTTCCCGATGTAAAAACCTCCGATGTTTCCAGATTTTGGCTGGATTTCCTGACAATCGCTCGAAAATCTCCAAATGTATTCTTTGGAAAATTAGATCACGTTCCGAATCTTAATGTTAGAATAAAATGTCAGTTGAACGCCTTTCCTGATGGAGTTCTTTCTCTAGAAGTGAAATACGCGGGAAACCTAATGTATTATAATATATTATCCCCTTGCAAATTAACGAGCAGCTAAATGAAAGAAATGCGTTGGAAACCTCGAGAGAGTTACGCTATTTTACCTTATAGTTAAGTATTTAGCAATAAATGAATGGTGCGACGCACGGAAACAATGGGCCCTTCGCAATAAATGATTGCTTTATTTCGAAAGTAAAATACAGCAGTACATCGCTTATCCGAAAGCCAAATTTCCGAACACCGTCACTACTTTAAAAATAATACGTCAAGATTTATAAACAAAGAAAAGCCTAGTTTAGAGCAACGTAAAAATTAATGATTACTTTGAATATAAGACGAAAACCTGTTCGTTATTATTTGCTACATTATTTTACGTAGACTGCAAAGGATGCAATAAAATTATTTATGTACATTTTTTTCATTAATTATTCGATTGCATCATTTTTCGGTTATTCGAAAAATCGATAATGTGACTCAGGTACGCCCCCAATTAGTTCGGATAATCGACGCTCTAAAATATCATCGCTGAGAGATTATGTTGCTTAATTTTCGAATCAAAAACGTAAGTTTTGACTGTCTTTTCGTCAATTGGATTCCAGGTACGATTTTTTATTCAATTTTTGACGCTGTAAAACTGCAAAATCGATCGTTTTTTCATACCGATTTACGAGATTTAAAAAAATAAGTTTTCAAATATTTTCCTAGACGAGACATTTTAGAGAAAAAAAATGCCGTGTATGCATGTAAATATGTACGCAAGTGTGCACGTGTGTGTGCCCAAATTTGTGCAAGAAAGATTGGTTGCTATATCCAATACCAACCTTACACGGAACTGAACGACTCTTTCACAGCCAAATTGAGCGATAAAATGCAAATGAGAGAGGCTAAGTTTCGCGCAAGACTATACACCTCAATCATTTAGGGTCCAAGTCCTTAACCTCTTTATCCGAAGAAAAAAACATCAGTCAGCCCGTTAGATCGAGTCCGTATACTAGGTACGGTGCACCCATCAAAGACTCCATATACCAACGGCGGTAAGGTTTAAGATGTAAATCGACCCCGGTCAGGTCGTAAAAACTTCCTATAGGAATAATTACCAAGCTGCGATAGCGTCGATACGAGGAAGCGCTGCCTAGGTTACGCTCCCCTCAAGCTCGCCGCCTACGCAAGAGAGGTCGACACCTCGTCCGCCTCCGTTTACACCCCCGCCCCCCCCCCACGAAAAAACGTAATGACCAGGAAGGACCCAAAAATGAGATAATATGTAAGTACGGTCAGTCTTCGAAAAAAAAAGGTTAGAGATGGATTAGTAAGGGCAACGTTTGCGTTACGAAATCCGCTATGTAATTCGCGGTTACAAAATATCCTTAACCCGGCATATATGACGAATGCTATAATCTCCCAGATTTATCACGAAATCGAACCAAATAAAATATAAACGGATTACTCTGCTGAAATTAAATTCCTTTTGTATAAAAAAACAAGTCAGAAAAGTGTACAACGTATCACAAATGGGCGCGTTTCGTGAAATGGAGTATTAGAAAGAAATTATATACCTGTACGTAAGGGAAATAGCGTTTTCAAGTTCTTTTCCTCATCATAAATAATCCATTTTCTTCCTATTTAAAAATAGTGCATGCACACGTAAGGAAATTAAACGTTTGTTTGTGAGATTGTTTATGTTAGCAACAATGAAGAACTAACCATGAAAGAAAATTTCCAAGTTCAACTCGAATTAAGACATTCTCGTTTGATTTTCTTGATAACGGCTACTCCTACGATAAAAATGTACAGGAAAGTAAATACTCTTAATTTACTAGTTCTACAAGTTTCATTTGAAAAATATTTTGATATGAGCAATATTTTAGGAGATATGATGGAAAGTCTTATTTTTTATCCCCAGTAAAGTGGTACCCCTGATTGACGTACGTGATTCATATACTGTGTGGTTTTCTTATTACGTTTGATAGTAAGTCCTTAATGTTAAATTTCATGAAAATCCGTTCTGTAGAATCCGAGAAGGAACATGGGGACGGACAGACCGACGAAACGCGCCTAATGACATTTCATAAAAGTCGACATTCCATGTGTTCTTCCTGTGTGTGTGTACACGTAATATTTAAAAAGTTAGGAAAGCGTACTGTGCATCACAAATAGGCGCGTTTCATTTGATGGAGTATTTGAAAATATACTATATAAATTGAACGAACACACACCATAAGGCAGCAAAACACCACGACCAGATTATGTCTCTGTCTACTAAATATTTCTCACCTACCATATTTCTGTGCATTAATAAACGTATTTACGTCATTTTAGTATAACTGCTAAATACTGCAAAAAGATATATCAGAAATTATGTCAGGGAAATATCAAATTTGTATTTACCGATTTATTTTGTAATCAGCAGCATTCAATCAAACAATCGAAATTCGCTTAAAGCATACCTAACTTAAGCTAAGTAGTAGCAATATTTACTTTTACATTATTTTGTTCGTCATGGATTGTATAATTCCTTCCTCTTACAAAATGCTGCATGCACGCGTAAGGAAAGTAAACGCATCATCTTAATTATAGCAATATTATTTACTTCATTTACTACGAAGATTACTTTCGTTGACAACAATGCATGAATTTGTCTTCAAAGCGAATTACGACATTCGTGTTTGATTTTCTTGATAACGGCTACTCCCACGACAAATATGTATGTGGAAAGAAACATAGTATTTGGCTAGTTCTACAAATTTTATTTAAAACCTTTTCGGCAAAATTAGTATTTTACGAGATATGACGGAAAGTTTTTTTCCAGTAAAGTGGCACCCCTGATTGGGTTATGCGTACCATTTATATAATTTTCTTACTGACTTTACCCATAAGACCGAAATAATTCATGGAAATCCGTTCGGTAGAAGTCGAAAACGAACATGCGTACGGACGGACGGACCGAACATATTAGACGCTCGCGTTAGAAACGAAACGCGCATAAAAATAATCCATAGCTAGAAACTGTTTATTATGACGGCGTAGAAAATTCAAGGTTCATCAAGCGTTCGTTAATTATTTCAACATCGAAGAGGAATTACTTCTCACAAACTGAGCGGATTAAGTGTACATGGTACTCATATATGAAAATTGCATCATATACAATTCAAAGGAACGGGAGAAAAAATGTTCGCAAAAATTGCATACGGTAATTCCCTCGTAGTTTAAATTTCCTTGCTTCGAGTTTGATGTTGGTACGCGAAAAATTCATATACCAGCACTTTTTAAATGGACCTTATTATCTCGCCAGAGTAAATAAGATAGCAGTAATGGATTCAAGCGCTCCGTGAGAAACCCTGCCTTATTAAGTATCTTGTGCATAGCAACCGCTGGGTCAAAAAAGGGCATCAGCGATTCCATATCACATTCGAAAAATAAATACGTTATTTTGAATAGCCTTAAATAATATTAGATTTTCAAAGAAAAGCAAATGTTATGTTTACAGACGACACATTCACTAATAATGCACGAAAAAATTAAAAGTCCTAACTATTTTCAAAAATCCAATTTAAATTTACTTTGAAAGGAAATACATTTTCGATGGGCTTATAAAGAAAGCTATTACAGATTAATGGCGCTAATATAAATCCAGAAAGTTATGTGATAGTGCTGTATTGGATTGTTTTATGATAAACTATTCGCAAATGCCAAATTTTAATGAATAATGAAATAATCAAAAGAGACTATTTGATTCCATTATTGATCGAAGCGCTTTTACGCCTAATTTCGCAGCTGTCGCAAAAATAATATTATCACTTTCGAAAGTTTACTAATAATTGTAACAGAAAAAACATTTTTTTGCTACTTGATAAACTAAATATTTTTTAGTGACAGTTTACACAGGTCTCTCGTGTTTAAAGATTTACTAACGCCAGTCAATTTTTTAGAAAGCCAAAAACAATAGTTTTAGATCACGAAATACGGCTGCTAGAAGAGGAGATGATTTTATATTCTATATATTTAAGTCTTGAAGAATAACAATCACTACAGGACACTTCAAATGCCCTACCTTTGATTACACCAGCGTTGAAATGCTTGTTTTTGATCTGGTTACCTCAAAACGCTCGAGTACCTTCATCTGCGACTATAAATACGGAAACCGAATAATTGAAACGCAAGATCGAAATGTATTTCTCGAAAAATAATGTCCTGAGACTCGAAACGCTCTCCGAAATCATTTCAATGGCAATTCTTCCTTTGTTTTCCTCAACGTAACTTATTTATATATTCATATATGTCCCGTGTGATTGGCCCTTTATTCAAACGGGATAATTCATCGAACGACTCTTACTTTTTAATGAGGGAGAAAGAATCGAACTCGACGGATTTGCAAATCAAAGGAAAGAGCGGAATCTTTACTGACAGAAGCCCTCTGACTCCCGATGGTGATGAATGGAGTGACAGATTTTAGCTCTTCAGAACCGGGTTCGAATCTTCAAATTCAGTGCCTGCTTTATATGTCCTCTGAAACTTCGAAATACCGGTATGCTAGTGTTCCATCATTTTGGTGCCCCTTGATGCGTTTCGTAAGAACATGCTAATTCCGACATCATCTTTCTCGCTGCGGTTGCACGTGAGCAGATGACATTCTTTCGTAGTTAGTGACTCCGAGGTTTTTACTGATTGTGACATTAACTCATAACTAATTCCAAAGAAAAAAACGTTTTCTGATATCTATACGAAAAATTCGAACTTTATTTTCGAACCTATTCTGTAAAATATACGGGAGTCAGAATTATTTTAGATGAGCGAAATTAATTTAAGACTGTTTTGACAAGTCGAGAGATAAATCATTTCAAAAGTTACCTAATTTTACCCCCAGCCAAGAAATAAGATATTTTTCACCACAATTCTCTAACTTTCATCGTTGTTTAAATGACACACTTTAAATAGAGTACCCCTAAATATAATCTTATATAAATTCTAATGACGGCAGATTCTAAGTTTCAGTTGTTCTGAGAAGGATTTTTCTAAGACTATTTTAAACAATAAACATCTTTGTTAGTTTTAAATTTATATTTTGACTCTAGTTGGGCAATAAGCAATGATTGAAAGAAGTACGTAATTATCTAATTAAACCATGCCATTGATATATTCAAAATTGTATAATCTAATATCTATGCAAACGTATATGACTGAAACATTTTGAGCAAATTATTCGAGCATTTAACTCTTTCTGACATGCTTTATTAGACAAGAATAGTAGTTCTAAACTTCTTTTTATTTTAAAGCGCGTGAAGTTCATAACTCAAAAGTCATTTCAATGTCCTCCTTACAAGAATCGTGGCTACAGAAATACCTTTTCTTTACAACATTTCACGTGTTTGTCGAATGTTTGCGAGTGAAGGTTGATCACCTCTACTGGAGCTCCTTGTGAGAAAACATAAGCGGTATATATTAAATACCTCAGAATTTCCTACCCCCGATGCTTCCAGTAATCGGCTTAACAAATAATATGCATCGTCTACCGATTCAAGCTACAAATGGATATGCTGAAAACATGTATGAAATGTCAATATCTTCTCCGATTAATTTGCAAGAATAATGAGCCCACGCAACAGGAAATGCATTCGACTTGTCTTACCGTTAAAATTAACTTATCCCGCCTACGCCTTCGCCAAATACCAAAATGGAGGAATAATGAATTAATGAGTTCCCCAAACCGTTCACAAACTTCAAAAGGCTGCAGCTTAATTACAGCAAAAAATAAGAAGAAACGATAAAATGGTTTCGAAGTCGCTTTTATTAAGCATGAGATAATGAGTAAACGGCCACGGAGAAAATAACAAGCCCTTTCAAGCTTTAAAATGACCGTTGTAAAGATTTTAAAGAGGATTTATAAAACAAAATTACGATAATCAGTAGTTTTTTGAAACAATATATAAATAACGGTATAATCGCCGCCTTTCCGCGAATTTTAGTCATTAGCTGAAATATTATAAATGGTCAGGGCTGCTTTCGATTGAAGTTTAGGGAGAATTTTCCTCAAATTTCCGAATTGAGAAGAAGAAAAAAGGAAGCATTCACAATTAAGAGATTTATAATTGGAGAGTAAATATCGTCTGAACCTTTAGCCGATCAAAAAAATCATTGCATCGATTTCAGAATTCCGATTCATCGTACGGTTAGAACGAGGATACAGACATCTTTCGTAAACACGACTTTATCTTTAAAACATGGCAATTTACCCCTTTAATCGTTCCTTTCCGCTCGATAACGCTATCTCAAATCCTGACAAAATATTAGGAATCCGCAGCATAACTAATGAAAGCGGTGCGCTTCAAACCTCAACAATACGAACTAAGTGCGTGAAAGCGAGTGAAAACTTAAGGGAAAAAGCTATTATTAGGAATAAAAATCGTTTAGAGAAAATTATACGAGATCATATAACAAATACTACACGCGACTGTCTTAAATATTGAGTGAACGCTAACATTCAGAAGTGATCATGCGTTAGATCATTAAGCATCTACAATGATCTACAATGATTGAATTATTACTGTTAACTTGTGTTTGAAATCCACACACGAATTGCTCTTCTGTAAAGATAACGCAATGACATGGCAATTGCGAGATCTTCTGAGTGGATGCCGCTGCTGCGAAGTAATTTCGCACTCCCATACCGACTGTATTTTGGATCACAATGTAATCGATTAATCGCTTACTCGGCTACGTTATGGCTACAGAAGTGACCTATATAATTAATTGAACTAACGTCATAAGGATGAAATTGCAATTTCAAATTTGCATCTGGTAACCGTGGTACAAACGATAATGGCACACGATATAACGCCTTTGATGCTATACAGATAGTATGTTTAAAAATGAGACGGAAGAACGATAAACTCTTTTAAAATAAACACCAAACGTACTTCATGGGCGTGGAATTAGATTGTTATTGCCTCTGTCAAAATACTACTCTCTTTTGAATGCCGTCTTCGAAAAAATCATACCGTTCTTTGTCAAAATAAATATGCTTAAAATTTTCAATAAGAAACGCTTTTTAATTCTAACGTTGATGGCGTTTTAAATAACACATGCTTTGAGTGAAATTATAGGCATTTTTCAAAAATACTTATAAAGTTTTGATAGGAAAAAATTGTAGCGCGTTCATTTCATCAAATCCTCGTACCGTATCTTATCATTAGTGGGCTTGTTATTAAACTTTCTCATAATTACTATCGTTTTTCGCTATGGTTTTTTATACATAAAACAGCTTATCACTTGGCATGTCAATATATCATTTCCCCTCCCCCTCTCTGTCATTCATCCACTAATTCCACCGATTTTCGTGATAATTATCCACATCGACAAGGGCGTACATTGTCCCATTTTGCCTGTCCCCCGATCACTTACACCGAACGTCACGTTCCCCTTTTGATGCACCCCATTAAACCCCATCCTAGGAGAGAATGACGTCGCGATAACAAAGAATCGCGGAACTTGAATCAATCAAATCGGTACGGAACGTTCACCTCAAAAACCTCTCCCTTCCCTTCTCATCTCCCGCAGCTTCCTCAGCGTGTGGCTCATCGTAGCATTCACCGTGGAACGCTTCATAGCCGTGCAGTATCCCCTCCACCGACCCCACATGTGCACCGTAACGAGGGCCAAAGGGATAGTGCTAGCCCTGACGGCTTTCGCCCTCGTGTCTCATTCGTACTCCTTCATAACCGCCGGCATGGTGCGAGGATGGGCGCCCCCCGGAGGAGGAGGAGGAGGGGGCGGCGGGGGTGGTGGTGGCGGAGGAGGAGGAGGAGGCGGATCTGGCGTCGACATCCATCGAAAGAGAAATTCCACCGAGGGTGGTTTCGCATACCAGCCCGAAATAGGTAACTATCGCCACGGAAAGAAACCTTCCGCACACCTGTTCTAACGTAGTGACGTGAAATAGAATGTCATGACTCCGAGAAAAGTTTATTTTTGTTCCATCCTTTTTGACGGGTTTTTGTTCTCTTTTTTTTTTTTTAATAAGACGAAAGGGGTTCGAGTTTCGCGACGGTGGAGAAGATTGATGTTAACTCAACAGACCGGAAGAGGATGGCAGGGGAACCGGAAATTCATTCTCGAGTTTCTGGAACCTCTTCGGAAATTGATTGCGTTTCCTCCGGAAGAATTTTCGGTAGAGGATGGATGGTGAAAATATTTTTTCTGTAGCATACTTTTTTGTTTATTTGGGGTGATTGGACGATTCTTCAGTTCTTTTATGGGGGAGAAATACGAGAAATTTACTCAACGGAAACTCAATTAAGGATTTTTTTTCGGATGGAGGCCTTTATTAAAGGAAAAAAATTGTTCCTTAGAACTGTGAGGATGAGTGAGTTAAATTTTTGCGTTAGTAATGCAAAGGTAGATTTATTTTAAATTTAAATAAGATACGTAACTTAATAAAGATACTTCTTAATAAAGATAAAATCTTTAGCAGGAAGTCAGGTTAGTCTCGTATGAGTGAAAAAGGTATTAAAAATGGCTTGAAAAACATCTTCCGTACATTAAACTGCATAGAAGACACAACCACGGAAAACAAACTGTGATATTTAACAGATCTCCATGCTTTTAACAAATAAATATCAATATATAACGCTACGACAATATATAATGCTACAAAAAGCTCTGTTTCTGATTTCTTTGAAATTCCTGCATACATATTTGTTTTAATGCCAAAAGAAAAAAGAAAATGTTGAAAAATTATTAAGGATAAAACTAAGTATTGTCACAACATTGATAACGTTGTGCATTGTGGTAATTCATAGATTATTTTTCAGTTAATAAATCCGATGAATTTTTGTGAAATAAATTTAAAAAGATTTCTCAAAAGGGTTACCCAAAGCAGAGACCATATGCTTTCAAATTACAAATAAAAGAATATAAGCTTCCATAAGGGAATTTGCGACAATTCCATTTCTGCAGGGACGAAGTTTCACCACTCCAGTGTCAGTTTTGGTATCTCTTATCTCTTGATTTAGGTATGTCTGACCTCCGGAATTTGGGTGCAAATCAACCTGTCCTCAGAACGTATACCACAACGTCAAACTAAGTTTTCTCAGCCACTCCACTAAAATTTAATAAACTGATTTAAGTGAAGAAACTCTATCCATTAAATTTAACAGCTATTAATTTTTCTGTTTTCACGGTATATTCTTCCACATTTTTTAAAAATTTCAAGCTATTCTAAGTTTTAAATTACGTTGAAATGACGATTGTCTACACGTTTTCGACGAATTTAAAAGTAATTCTTTATTTTCAATATTATTAAATTGCAGATGATTGCTGAAACGTTTCCTAAGAATTTCAAATGCCCATAGATTGGAACGAATAAAACCTACTTACTATCCAATCTCTCTAGAGTAGAGAAAAATCCGAACACCGCCCACACACGCCTCGCAAGAATCTCGATCAAGCAGGTATAACACACTTTTCGAAATATTTCCACTTGATGAAACCGAATTCCACCGAATTTTTTCTGCAATTTCGTCCAATGGGGTCGCATCCTTTCGCAACGATATATAAACATTTCCTCTAACGCTACTTCTCTTTCACTCTCCCCCCCCCCCTTCCCCTCTCAACAGAGATATTTCACTATCAGACCCATATTTCCAAAGCTGCCTGAACGGTCCATTAAGTTCCGATTTCCTTCTTTTCGCAGATATCGGTGAGGGGGAAGCGTCGCTCGCTGACGCTCAGGGGGCGGGAGAGGAAGTGTGCGACATGTTGGAAGAATACCACGAAGCCATGCGCGTCATCAATATAGTGGACAGCGTCCTCACACTCATCGCACCGCTAACTCTCATCGTCCTCATGAACACCATGATCACGCGCAACCTGCTGAGATTTGGGCGACGGTTCAAATCGAACAATGGCATGGTTATGGTGGGCTCCACCGTTGTGACGGAGCACAGCGGGGGCGGAGGGGGCAACGCCGTAGAGACGGCGGCTCTGGACGACGTGGGTGGCGGGGGCGTGGCCGGCGGTGGGGGAGGAGGCAGCGGGGGAGGAAGCGGGAGCGGTGGAGGTAGCAGGGCGTCCGGAGGGGGAGGCGCAGGAGGGCCATCGAGGGAGTCATCTGAAGCGAACTTGAACAAAGTCGCGGTGAGTAGGTACCAAGGGGTTATGTTCGAGGAAAATGTGGGCGTACTTCCATTACGCGGAAACGAGGTTTCGTCTCTAGATGCCCCGATGTTTTGCACGGAAGACAAATGCAAACACGATCCTTTCAGCCATTTTAATTTTTTGCCGAATCCTGAGTGTGTTCCATCCGAGCCACTTCAAGAATAACATTTTTAAGAACAGACTAGCAGCCCGTTGCATCTACGCTTGCAAATAATCTAAATAGGTCGGCCTTATGTTAGATCTTCTTTGTTCCCTATTCAATTCACGTGTTTCCCTATTTCTTTGTCTTTCTTGTACTTTCCGCTCCTCATCTACACGGGCAATCCTATGAGCTTCCTCCTCTTTTTATTTAGAAATTTAATCAAACGGGGGTTGCCGCTGCGCCCTTGACTTGACCACATTTCTGAATATCCATTAAGAATTGAGTCTGCGAAACATAACGCGCGGAAATAACAGTACCGTAAACCTTCGTTCAACTTGAGTTTTTTCAACACCAATTTTATCATATGTACAGAGTTACTTACACCACTTTACCCAATAGCCTTTTATTTGACAGAAAATTATCGATCTCACCTTTCAGATAAAAACAAACGACAAAAAAATAACCAATTAAAAATCATAAATGAAAAATAAATACTTTTCTCATGTATCCCCAGTAGTCACGAGTGCTAATTTTACTTTTCACTGCGTATTTTTTTATAACTCATGACATTTAAGTTTACGTGGTCCATTTTACGCATGCGATGTGAGATAACTCGTATCCTATACGAACAAGTGATTTTTTCCATAAAGTATTACATTAAAGCGGTTTTGTCCAAAGCGGCTTTTCCCAAGAGATTAACTTCCGGGTTGCTCACGAAACTCCTGTATATTAAAATAATCTTCATTTATTTTTATGATTTTTTTAACGCCTCGACTTTAGCACCACATATCAGTAAAACAAGAACTAATTTCCCACAGTATGTACGGTAAAATGGATTAAGATGGAAATAATTTATCAGCAACGTAAAAGAAATGTTTTTTATGATCCCACAACTAATTCGATTGAATGGCACATTAACGGCAAGCCGGAATACCTTTTTAACTATCACGGCGAATAAACTTCTGAAAATAAAAGAGCACGAGAAAATGGAGAAGCTTCTTCAGAGCATTTCGTGAAATAAGAGTATCTTACGTGGTTATATATTGGTTGCCTAGTTTTTTTCTTAATGAAGACGGCACTTACGCTTCCGTAACAGGCACTTCGGTCCTAGCTCAATTTTATGGTGAGAAACTATTCCTATTTAAACATTTTAGGGACATTAGCAGGCAGCTGACTCGCCATCCGATTCTAATCTCAGCTGTTTTGTGCCATGGTTTTGCAATTGCTTGGCGCCTCGAATACCGTATATATTCCAGAACACAAACCGACATCGAATTTAAGATCACTTCCCAAAGCGTTCCTTTATTTATAAGAGAAAAGCACAATCTACTCTATAAATAATACTGTAAAATATATATATATATATATATATATATATATATATATATATATATATGTTATAATCTAGTACATAAAAACAGTAATTAAATTTGACAGAACAAAGTAAAACTGATAGATATAAGATTTTAATAATCCCCTAAAATAGAGTTCCTAGTGATATCGAGATAAATTTTTATACTCGGGCGTGAATTCAAACTGATGTGAGAGCCGATTTCCCCGTGTCATATTTTAGAAAACACCTGGATTTTACTGGAAAATTACAGTAAAATGTAGACGGTATCGCCATGAAAATGTTTATACACATTTTAAATACCTTTTACCGAAACTATGCATTGCGTGGAATGTATATGTAAAACATTGACTGATTCCGAACGACATTCCAAAATTCTGCGCTATTCCATCGATTTAAAGAGAGAATGTTTCCATAAAAGTACTCGATCGACAAAACTGAGATTCCACAAAACGTCACAGAATGGAGTGTTGCGGGGAAATGAAACGTATTTCTTTCCAAAGATCACCATTTTGAATTTTTGCTGCGGAACTTCTTTTTTTTTCAAATCCAACTGTCTACTGCGTCACTCCGTATCTCGGAAAGAACGCTATTCCCTTCGGACTAGAAGAGCAACTCGTTAGGACAGTTGGATTACGCGTTCCGATTTAATACGCCGTGAATTTAGATTAAAAATAAAAATAAGCATCATAGACTCGGGTCTTCATTCTAGACTCTTACGGTGGTCAATTTTTACGGAAGGGCTTTTTCCAAGTACGGTAATAAAACGGTCCACTCAAGAGTTCGCGAGTCCGATGACCATTAAAAATAACGGGATGCAGTAGATAGAAACAGTTTAAACAGAAAGAAAACCAAGCACTTAACATATAATAGATACTGTATTTTTGAAACAATATTTGCGACTCATCGGACTGTCGATAATATATTTTATATATAACTAACCGAAGTGCCAGTTGAATTGCAACGGATTTAGTGAATCTAAAATTCCCACCGTATAACATGTGAATTTCGAAAGAAAAAGATAGTACACAGTTTTAACTGTCGGATAAAGCAAAAACGAAGAAAATCGGTCCATATTTTGATGAGCGAAGGAAAAAAACTTGCATTGTGAAAAATCGAAAATCCCGTGTAAACAAGTGGGAAAATAATTATTGAATTAAACACCTCCTCCCCCCACCCAAAATTTATTATCGCCATATAGCCTAAGTTACCCGCAGGGTAAAATTATATACCTATTCGAAGTTCCGTGACGATATCTTCAAAAGTGTGGATCTGTATAGAGAACAAACAAAATCTGAATTTCACAAAAACAAAAACTGTAAGTAAAACCAGCAAGAACAGAATAATCAACAGAAAACTGACGAACAAAGGAACAAACGAAGTGAATTAATTTCACGAAAGACAAAAAGGTAAATAGAGAACGTTTAAAAATCACAAAGTTAACATTATCCTCCGACTCTTAGCTCGATTCTCTCATCGATGAGTTCTGTTACGAGAAAATTGTTTATATCAACATTACTTTGGAAACAATGAAAATATTTATCCAATCACAATTTGTGGAAAATCCGCGTCTAATTATGTAATTTATTTACGTAGTTTTAAAGACAGTTTGCTTTGGAAAATTCTACGCCACATGAAAATATCATTTTTAACCGTTTATTAGTAATATTACATTTAAAATCAACAAATATTTGGTTGCCCTGTAAACAAATCAAAATCGCACACGTGAATTGAAAAACGATACAACGTTAACAAGTGAGGAAAGAATTGCAGACCAAATTACTTAAGGCCCTTTTTTTTAAGAATACTAAAATAAAAAACATTCCCCCGAATCTGGAAAATTTTGCATCTTTAATAATATTCAACTCATTAATTATGTAAATACATTTTAACGCCTATGTAATTTCACTTTTGTTTCGAAAAATTAATTAACTAATCTCACAGCATATCACGTAAACATTTCTTCAAAAACAATTGGCATTAAATAGCAACGCCAAAATATTTCATAGAATAAAATTTTAAACTGTGTAATTTTACTTACTTTAGCTTAATAGCATAATTGTTTATTTACCTTCGTTGCTGTGAATACGGCCAACAATACGAAAGCCATAACGGGCCCGTATCACATAAATAAAATAGAATGTGTGTTTGTGTGTGTGTTAACGCTGTAACTCCAAAACCGATAAACCTAAAAAGGTGAAACTTGGCATACATACTAAGATCACCCTGAGGGTGTGTACCTCGGGCTTATTTTATTAAATTTTTGGCTTGGAACAGCACCAGAAGACAATTATATTTTTACACAGGATTTTCGATTTTTCAGAGTGCGAGGTTTTTTTCCTTCGCTCATCAAAATACGTAAATATGGACCGATTTTCTTTATTTTTACTTTATTCGACGGATAAAACTCTATACTATCTTATTCTTGCAATGTTTATATGTTATACGGTCGAGGTTTACAGAAATACGCATTTGTTTTCGAAATTTTGCGGATTTTCCGTACTCATACGGTTAGACAGACGGACAGACAGATAGACTGACGAACCGAATACATAAGCTCTTTTTTTATTTTAAAAAAGCGCTAAAATTTTTCCCATATAAATGCACTGGACTCTCAATTTAGGCGACAATGGGAGTTGTCGTGGTAGCTTATATTTGGTATTGTTATAAAACTGATAAAATCACGTCTTTGGTACTGTCCTTGTTATACCCCCACAAATAAACTGTCCCATAAAAAACATTATCGCTAAGGAAACGTTAAATAAATAAGAAACATAGTAACGTGGAGATGAACTTCCAAGCATTGATACGTAAATATCAGACCTGATTGGCCGGTCTCGACATTTACAAACCCAATCACCGGACAACGGGGAGGGATACATTGGTTCCGGGCGAGGCGAAGGACGCGGTAGCGCCCGGAGACTACCCATTAAAACAAAGCGAGCCGAAGGCTCGTCAATATATCCTTCCATTTGCGGCGCAACAGTCAAGAGGATATAACATTGAAAGGATATATTGACGAGCCTTCGGCTCGCTTTGTTTTAATGGGTAGTCGTCTCCGGGCGCTACCGCGTCCTTCGCCTCGCTCGGAACCAAAGTATCCCTCCCCGATGTCCGGTGATTGGGTTTGTAAATGTCGAGACCGGCCAATCAGGTCTGATATTAACTCGATCTACAAATAAAACGTAGTTCCCTCAATTGTTAATCGTGATCCTAGCAACGTGATAATGTTTTTATGGGACAGTTTATTTGTGAGGGTACAAAAGGACAGTACCACGTTTTTTTCTTGCAGAATATTCATGTAAATGTAGACATTTCATCGACCTAAGGCTCATGAAAAAAGTAGGTGCATACTTGGTTTTGTAGTTCTGCAAAGAATCTATAAATGCCAAAGCGTAACATTGTGTTAGATTGACCCAAATACAGTCACGTAAAAACAGGTATCCTGCGCCAGGCAGGGTAAACTCGCGCCCCCCTTTTATAAAATAATCAGCGCCGTACAGTTTGCTCAGCACTGCTATAGACTAGATTACTTAACCGTCTTTCCGTCCCCCCTTTTATCTCTTGAACAATTTGTCACAGAGAAATGCTGTAAACGCAATTTCGTTTCCGCCAAATAGAAGACCCAGGGAAAACTATTTTCGTTTGCGGAAGTGTTCCGGTGCCAGGAGACAATTATATTTTCCCGTAAGTTTACACGGGATTTTCGATTTTTCAATGTGCAAGGTTTTTTTTCCTTCAGTCATCAAAATATCTAAATATGGACCTATTTTCTTCGTTTTTGTATTGCCCAACAGTTAAAACAGCGTACTATCTTATTCTTTCGATGTTTGCATATTAAACGGTTGAAGTTTTCAGAAATACATAATTTGTTTCGAAATTTTGTGGATTTTTCGTACTCTTCACGGGCGTTGCCAAAGCGACCATCATTGTTACCTCCGATTCAATTACCGTCAATTCAGAGAAAAGAATAGCGTTATTCGCTTCGCATGTTTGGTTAAGCAACGAAATTATCGTTGCAGCAAAGCCAGTGTTCAATAATATACAATTATACGTTGCCTTTTCACGTGTTTCTTGCTTACAAGACATAAAAGTAAACATTTCAGAAAGGCATAATTACACAAGAAATGAAGCTGGATTTGGCGAAAGTGGGAAATAAAATTATCTTTATAGTTTAATGCAACACGCTTGTAAACGGATTGTTTACAAACAAACTTGGTTAACAGTTAAGAAAAAGTATTCTTTATAGGTGATTTTCAGCTTCTCGTAGAGTAAAATGATTTTGTTTATCCCGCATACGCCCTAGAATTGGCAGGGTAAGTAGATTCACTAAATCCGTTGAAATTCTACGGGCACTTACGTCAGCATAAATTAATTCTCAATAAAATAAATATGCGAGCCTTTCTATAAAAGCAAAACATTTCGTTTGATAAACTCAATACGATTGAAATGATACTTCTCAAACATAAAAAAACTATTTTGATAAATAAACTGACTTTCTCCGCTGAAAAACCGCCTACCCTTTCGCATGGGACAAAAAGCAAACAATAAATTAAAACCTTTGAATACATCCAACCTAAAGAAAATACTATTCCTAACGAGCGACATTCGAGACGTAAGAAAAGTATCTTTTCCAGCAGGAATTACTCGGTCCAATTGTTTCTATGGTACTTGTGGGTAATCCCGGATCACTTTTCAAATACTGTCTATAATTTAGGAAAAATGTTTTTGTTGATGTTGTTATGTTGACGTTGTTATGGAGTATTGTTATTAATAAATAATAATAATAATGGAGAGGATATTGACGAGCCTTCGGCTTGCTTTGTTTTTATTTTCGTTGTCGTCTCCGGGCGCTACCGCGCCCTTCGCCTCGCTGGAACCAAACTATCCCTCCCCGTTTTCCGGTGATCGGGTTTTGTAAATGTCGCGATAGGCCGATCAGTCATGAGTTAGCAAGCTTTAAGGTACTTTTGCATTATTACGGCGCAACAGTCAAGCGAGATATTTTCGCACCTTAGTCACCAATTTCCCTTCGCAAATCAATAAAGAGTAACGAAAAACGCAGTGTCGCGTGGTCCGGGATAACTGACAAGTATCGTTTCTATTTTGATTTATTCAATTTGACGTTAATTTCAGTTTACCTGCCTTCATCAAAAATGACGTGAGGTTTTTAGGCACAGTAAATTGAATTGAGTGAGAGGAAACCGAAACCTCATATCCACAACCCCCTCCGTCAAACGACTTTAGGTTTGATTCATAATGGTATTCTATGTACATCATCAAATAACCTAGAATACACCCTAATCAGACAAGGTGACTAGAATCCTTAATGGCGCGTAGTTTTGAAACGATCCGCGTAGAAATAAATGTATGCAATAATCAATGCCTTTCAATATCCAACGTTCTAAGGTGTAAAGAAAACTTTAATACATGTATATTACCGATAATATGAATAAAATTCGTAATCGAAAACTCCCAGTTAAATTCTAAATGTAATGTCTTGCCTTCTAATAAGTCCACCGATTCCGAGAATCTAGGTGTTGTATTAAAGGAATTTCTAGAATTTAAACAACTGCGCTTAACTGAAATTCTATGAATTTTAAATGGGTGTTATATGATAGGAACACTAAATTTTAACATTTATCATAGCAAGAATAATTAAAAAACTCCTACCCCAAACTTCAACAAAAGAATTAATATCATTTTTAATTAGCAAACCTTTTAAAAATACTGCAACTTTAAATGTCACTGAAACAACACCCCCAAGCGTTAATAAAACTTAATTATAAGCTAATCTCATTGAATTGCAAAATTACATATTCCCTGGCCATTTTAATTATATAATCTGCCTAAAAAAGTGTATTAAAGACCATGTGCCACAATTTTAAAGCAACATGGCAACATAATTATAAAAATTTACTATTCGCTAGGTCAAAGAGTACGTCAATATCTATCTATAGCGCAACACGCCAAATAATTTCTCCGGCGTAATCGATTTATATTTGTACATAGAAATTCCCTTTAAAAATTGTGTTCACTGTATTCTATAATCAAAGTCACCTATACCTATCACTTCTGCACTCTATTTGACTGGAATTGCTAGCTCTTTCTCTAAGTATGCAACATTTACTTAAGCGCTTTTAATCCCACTAACACGTTGCTATTTTTTGGAATAAAAGCACAAAGAAAGCAATAAGTCGTAATTTTATCAACTATTTAATTCGTCGTACGTTTTAAGTACAAAATCTTCAAAATTTCTAAAAATTGTTAGTTTAAAAATTTGGACAGGCACTAAATAGAACTGAAAATGAAAAGCTATCACCAAAGTACGATCCCTTTCTTTTTTATAACAAGTTGAAGTATTTTCGGCTAATTTTAACGTACAGACTATAAATTAAAATTATTGTATCAAAGAGATTAAATTCGTTTTTAAATTTAAACCGGTTTTACTTATATGATAGTTAAGAAAGTCACAAAATGCATATTTATGTAGAAAAACTTTTAAGACTCAGTATTTCGGGTATTCGTCACCATCGCTACGATGATTCATCGAAACCAGTCTTGTATATTTTTCACGCGAAGATGATAAAATAAATTTTTAAAAATACGTGTTCACTTTATGTATAAAATACACGCGTATCCATTCCTATAATGGATCTATACAAGGTCTTCAATTCTTCGGTGAATCACAAACTAGCACCTACAAAGAGAGACTACGCAGAGAATCTAACCGTGCTGGACAACTTCCAGTCTTATAAGCAATTCACCCATAGATAAAGAGACATAAATAATTAATTCCATATCATTTAAAAAATTATATCGGTTCTCCGTTTCACGGAACCGTTGGATCTATAGGAGTCCATGAGTAAGCTAAAATTTCTTTGGCAGTCCCAAACTCGCCATCCTCCTCCATGTGACAGCTTTATCTAATTATCCCTCTCAACTGTTCCATTCGGGGTCAATTAATCATTTCTTTCGATCGATCGTGTCAAAGGAAAGAACCGAAATCCGTATTATCGGTAAATCCCCTACCCATTGTCTCAAGCCTCCACGCCTGAAAATTTCCGGCAGCGGTCGCTTCAGGCCGCAAAAAAAAAAAATACTACGTAACGCCCTTATCCACCATCATGAATCCTACATTCGCGCAGAAAAAACAGATTCATATCTTTTCCTGTACCATCACTCACTTCCTACGAGATATGTGTTGCAAACTGTTTGCGATAAGGCGAAAAAAACGTACCACCATCGAAAGTCATGCCGAAGTTTAAATTAGACGAACGTGCTGAAAATGGATCGATGTAAAGCGGCCAAGCTGAAATTGATGCTTTGTACCGGTAAATGTACTTCGATAAGCGGTAACTGAGAAGAGCGATTTGAAATAAAGTGAGGCAGACAGCCGATATCATAAAGTAAACTCCGGACGCAATGAATGCGCATAGTCATATTCCAGTTAAGTGAAATTCCAATTTACACATATCACAGTACATACTCATAAATGAATAAAATTAAGTACAATACGAAAATACAGAAAACACTTCAAGAAAAGAGAAATTTAATGTTATTCTGAGAGTTAATTCTACAGGCCAAGTTATAGTTCGTTACGCATTAACAACATTATTAGGCATAGGGCAAGTGAGTATCGTGCTAGTTTAATTAATTAATGCAGTACAAAAAATTTTCGTTACAATTTTTTTCAATTCCGATTAATCTCAGTTCCACTTATTCGATATCCAGTTAATCGGGAATCCACTTTGTATAACTGAACTACTAGTAGTTTTATGAAGGATCAAACAAACAATTAACTCATTCAAAAGTATCATTATCAATTAAAATAGAGCTCGTGGTATAATCCTTGTGAAAAAAAGATAAATTTAGATCCACCGCCTCATATAAATCCTTTTCTTCGTTTGGGGCTTGGCAAAGGAACTTCCGAAACAAGTGAAAGCTGAGCTAAGTTTTAAATAAAACCTACCCTCTGATCAATAGCGCATGAGTCAAAACCGCCTACTCTACCTAAATTGGACAAACGTCCGAACGTAGAAAGTAAACTAATGATTCAAAGTTAGTAGTACAAAGAGACAAGACTGCAGCCTATTGAATATTCACGGATACATTTAGGTTGCAAATTGAACCTCTCTTGATCAAATAGTATATAATCTCTATCAGTAGTTCGTTAACGCTACATTTCTCAAAGGACACAACGTTACAAAGGACAAGATCTTTGGGAACATGATGGCGATGGTGGATAGTTAAATATTTGCTGAGGCTAAGCACACTGAAATTAGGCAAGGTTAGAGCTTTAAAGAGCTAGGGCGGTCTCTTTACCTACACATCGGTCGTGTAAGACCACTTTCAAAACACAGAAAGTTGGTGACAGTAATTGATTATAAATATGTGGAGGACATCAGAACAGACAAATGATAAAACTGTAATATGGATCAATAAAAATTCATATTCTCCATAGAAAAATATTAAGGCATAAAAAACGCTGTACGACCAATTTATATCAAATTTTGGGGTAATATAAATTTCTAAAGGTGTATGATTATGACCAAATCAGAGACTAAGTCACTTCGTCACAAAATCATAATGAATTAAAATATTATACACGACAGCGGCGTTATAATAAATATTACTGGAAGCGGGTGCCACTTAGCTTAATTTTTTCTAGCTATTATGTACGTATTAGATTCGTTTTTCGTAATTTGGCACGTAATTAAGCCGGTTTATTTTTTCTATCGTTACAATAGGAAACTATTGCTAATGTTAAAATATATAATTACACTATTATGACTAATATAATTTCTCTTTTAAGACCCAAAAGTGTTATGCCATTTCAAAATTAGCTTAATTGACTGGGTTACAACCAGGGCATCGAACCGTAATTTTTTCTTTCCGGTTTTCGTTCCGGTTCAAAAAACAAATTTTCGATTCGGTTCCGGTTTCTCTCCGGCAACCATCACTGAACCGGTTCAAACCGGTTTTGTTCGCTCCGACCTTAAAATATTTTAAAGAAACTTTCAAGAACTGATTTATTAATTTACGTAAATTTCTATTTAAATCAAATACATATTCACACACTTATTGCCTGAATGAGCGATTAGCAAGTCCCTGGCGTAGAGTAATACCACGTAAACCTTTAAGTGTACCTTCCTTTTTTGTTCTGTTTTTCTTCCTTTGCCCACTTTTCAACTTTTACTGGTTGTATTGCCTCTAAATATTCGCTTTGTTCGGTTAAGGAGTTTTTTCTTAATTTTGAAATTAAAATAGCAATATAAAAAAAACTAATAATCAAAATACGAAAATTAATTAAATGTAAATATTTACTGTCATTTTTTTATTTAAGACCATGTTTAGAATTGAATAACTACAAACCATACATGCGTCGCAAATGATTTCAACAGGTTAGGAAAGTGTAAAGTAAATTACAAATAAGCACGTTTCCTGCGATAGAGTATTCTAAATTTATTATGTTATGTAAACCACTCATCTCATTTCCTAATTTACTGTGCTTATTGTTAGTCCTTAGTACTAAACTTCGTTGAATAGCAACGGAGAAAAGAATTGCATCCGGATAGAAGAACGGACAGACCGAAGCTAATACGCGCTAAATCTAGAATGCCCAATAATGAATTATTAATATTTTAATTCACAAATCATACGGCAAAATAAGAGACCGCGTTGTCTCAACAGTGCCAGTAAGTTGAATAAGACATTACGTGATTTTCATTAACAATTTGTGGATCACGTCCACCGCTCATATTATAGTAAATACACGGCTAAATTTTTTCATTCAAAGAACACGTAAATGCATGAAAAAATATTTATGAGGAAGAAGCCCGCAGAGATTGAGGGTCCGAGAATTCAGGAAGACTGAGAAATGTTTATTAGCATGATATAAATTTACTGTAACTGAATATTTTAAATCACTTAAAACGGATTTTTGGAATATTATTTTCAAGTAAGGTGCGATTACCGAGGCTTTCTTTCAACACACGCGCGGGTATGCCTTCCAGCCCGGGACACTTATTTTGCTTAATCGACTCCAGTTGGTGCGCGAAACCTGTTTCAGAGAATATCAAATCTTCCATCGAATTACCCTCATTTCAAAGCTGATTCCTCAAATTCGTTGCTCACCGAAGTAAACGCTTTCTGAAAGTGTTCATTTAACAAATTCGCTTTTTCCGCCCTATCCGTTCTCAATGACGCTATGGTGGGACGTCTACCATGAACCTCCCTAAAGTACGACCAAAATGCTTTCGGATTTTCTTTCAAATTATTATGCAAAACTTTCTTTTTGTAATCATTAAATGCTTCTCGCATTGTTACTCTAGCTCTTGACCGCGCCTCTCTACATTGATGCCGTATTATTGACCTCTGTTCCTCTGTGACTTTTGAAGAATTGGTATTTAAGCGAGCGTGAAGATTTCTTTGCCGTCTAAGAGCGCATCTAACTTCCTGGTTGTACCATCTTGGTTCCGCACCATCTCGTTTAAGTTTATGTGGAATGAATTTATCCGTACCCTCTCGCATCATATCCCTGAACGCGCACCATAATTCCTCTGTACTAGCGTCGATAGATGCCTCGCAGAAATTAGGGAATTGTGTCTGTAAAAAAGACCTAAATTTCGAGAAATCGTCTTTGGCGTACATATATACGCGTCTTCTAGCCTTAACCTGTTTCTCCACTTTTAGCTTAAATTCTACGTACACGGTATTATGATCGCTTATTCATTCCTCTATGGAAAGCTTGTTCATACGCTCGGGGTAGTTCGTTACGAGTAAATCTAATATATTGTTCGATCTCGTGGGGCATCTTACTAGCTGACACAACGAGTGTTTAACGAAGGTTTCTATCAGTGCTTCGCATGATTCACGCTCTCTACCACCGGGATCAAAGCAATTATGATTCCAGTCTATTGAAGGTAAGTTGAAGTCTCCTCCAATAATAATGGCCCTCTCTTTATTTTTCGATATTAGTGTTGCTACTTGTATCTCGAGATTATGAATAATTTCTAAACTTTAATTGGGAGACCTATAAAATGCGCGTATATTTGCTATTGTATAATCGCTTCCTCTAACTCCACACCACATACTTTCTATTTCGACGTCATTAATCGGTAGTGGAAAACTTTCGTATGCCTTGCTGACTGCTATAAATACTCCACGATCTTTTCTAAAAATTCGATAGTCTTGAGGGAATACCTCCTGACTTGCAATCTCGTCAGTGAGCCAACTCTCTGTACCGATCACGACATCGGCTTCTAGACTGCGAATAATATGCTCAAAATCGGCAATTTTCTTACGGATGCTGCGGCAGTTCAATACGACGACATTTAATTTCTCACTATCGCTTCTCAGATAAACCCCAGCCTTACCATTCGTAATCGTTTTAGGGATACATGCGTTCTTCATACTATTATTCCACCAATTGGTTGATATAGCATTTTCTTTCTGATCGCGTTTTATTTCATCATTTTTATCGAAATCCCAAACGTTAACACTATTGATGTCACGGATGTCAGCGCCTTCATCGCTCGGTAACTCTAATTTATTTGCGGTATTGGCCGGATTTCTCATAATATTGTTCTCTGTTACCCTCTCAATTACACTCATTCCCCTAAGACGCCTACACTCTACCCTGCTCTCTAGCCTTAAAAAGCCCTACTATGCTCAAGGATCCTAAGCGCTACACCCTGGGATGCTTCCGGCGTGTAATGAACCCCCGAGCCATTTAGGGGTGCCCCACACGATCCGAGAATCGGACGAAGGTCAACGAAATCCACCCCCATGCCCCTACAGAAAGACCATAGTCTTCGGTTTAGCCCCTCCACCCTATCCAAACCTCAGAGCCACAGTCAATCCGCGGGACAATACTGCAGATGGTTAAACGCACATCAACCCCAGACTCCTCTCGGACACGAAACGAAAACGAAACATTGGAGAAAACTTCCCTTCTCCCACTAGGCATTCATAAGATTCGAGGAATTCTCAAATGGGTAAATTTTCCCATGGAATTTCCAGAAGTCGTTAGATATTATCTTAATGTCATATTCGTGGAACGAACCGAGGGACTTGAGGGTTGGTGAACTTGGTCTGGGTTTGGACCCCATGGCGACAGGGTATGGTAGCGTGAGGAAGGCGAAGACCATTTGAACATGGAAGGTTACTGAGCGGTGGAAAAATTCCGCCTTTCGCTTACACTGCCAAACGCTTTTAGCGGCTTGCAGGGTATTTATGTAAATGTAAATGTACACTGTTTATGCGAACCGAAATAAAGGAGCGAAATAAATATCAGTTTTTGGTTTCGGTTCGGGTTCAACACATTTAGTTTTTTCGGTTCGGTTTCGGTTCCTCTCCGGCCAAAAATATCGGTTTTTTTCGGTTCGGTTTCAGTTCGATGCCCTGGTTACAACTGGTTAACTTCCCAGTAAAGAACAGACGATCACTGGGTAAAGGAACTACGACTGCTAACGTTGTCTGCGCTTTCATGCCTTCGACACCCGCAACTTTCGACACTAAACACCATGTTTATTTCATTGAGTGACGTGTGTATAAATATGTATACGAGATGAACACATTTATTTTCTTTATCTTTTAGATTCCAAATGCCTTCCAAATCGTGAAAAGTTTACAAATAATTAAAAATAAAACAAAATGGACTTCCTGTTTCTAACGCTACACCTGGCGACTGACCACTTTTTGCAGATCCAAACTTTACCAAAGAAATCTTTTCTTCTTATTCATTCACAAAGGATTAAATTTAATACTAATCCTCCAATAATTTTCCTCGTGATCCAAATGAATAAAGACATGGGCGGAATGTGTACTCCACTTCGCAGTACATGGAATTTCCGAATTCCTTTTTTTAACGACACGAACAAGTTCTTCAATATTTTTTTATAACCTACGGTAAAAACTCGAAAATTCTCGCTTTAATGATACTCCAACAATAGGAAATCCCTTCATAGGAAACATAAATGAGCTGTCTGAGAATCACTAATGAGATACGCGTAGTTTCATTAATTTTAGAGTAGATCTCCAATTCACCCTATTACCCACCGACCGTGTACGACCCTCGGGAGATTTTCATGGGGCCCGAAATGCTATGATAAAAAAATTTAACAAGAACACTCATATTTTTTAATGAAAATTATATTCATAAATTCTTCAGCGCTGAAACGTCATGACTTTGATTTTCACTTACAAGATAACACAGAACCTCAAGCAACCTTTCAATGTAAACTCTTACCCGGCCCGACAAAGCATTGTAAACTTCCAATCGCGCAATCGCCCCATTGATCAAGTTCCAATGAGACCCACAAAAACGTTTGCCTACTGTCCTTTACCAAATCTCATAAAAATCATCCATTTCATCGGATGATAAACAGACCTGACCTATCCGTATCTTTCTCTTTGTGCACTGTCTACAAATAAAGCACAAATACCGATACAAAAACTTCTCCCGGTGAAATATCCCTTTACAGATCACATCAAAAGATATTTACCGGATCGAGGCGATCACACTTAATTAAACTGCTCGTCGATCGGGACTCATAGGCAAAAGGTAATTAAACATCTGTTTGAACGTGACGAAGCGATCCCTCTCTATTTTCCCGGCGATAAAGAGAAGTCTATTCTTCTCTTTCGTTTTTAAAATACTACCTCGATAAAACACAGCGTTTAACACAGGACCAGACTTTGACATTCTGAGGCCCTAAGTCAGTGCTCCCCGACCGGTGTGCCGCGGCACATTAGTGTGCCTCGAGGAAGGCACTAGTGTGCCCCCAGTCTGAGGATATTTAATTTTCACAAAAGCGTTTGGAACAAACAAATTTTATTATCCAAGGAATTTATCCTGAAACTACGGGATGAACTGATAAACTTTAGCAACGATCATTCAACTTAAAATTAGTATTAATACCTTTAGATGCATATATTTTGGTTAAAAGCTAAAGGAGTGAATATCCTTCAAATATGAATATGCTATCGCTATGACGTTCCAAATTCAACATCGTATTTGTGCGAATTTAATTGTTCTTCAACGGCTAATATTAAAAATATTAAAAGGGCATGTTTAAAGAACTTATTGTTAGATGAAGAAGTTCTTGTAGCTCTTTCTATTATTGAGCCTTTGTACAAAAAAGGAAATACTAAATTTTCCATTGAAGAGCATAAACCTTTTACACGAATTATGTATGTACTTAATTTAGAATAAAATTATACATTTATTTGATTATTATTTTACCAATCGTAACAATATAATATGATTCCGACTTTTACTGGTTTCATGCTAGTTTTTTCTTTAAAAATTTGTATTTACGCAATGAAATTAATTAGGGGTGGTGTGGTGTGACACGATGTTTTTAAGCATGCATGAAGGCGTGCCGCGGAGCAAAAAAGGTTGGGGAGTACTGCCCTAAGCTATGTCAAAATTAGAAATAATTTATTGTTCTGACTCCATGGAAAATATAAACATGAAACTGAAATGAATGAAAGCATTATACTAGCACTGTTATATACAAAGATGATGGTGTAAATCTAAAATGAACATTTTTGAGACCCCTCATATCATAAGGCCCTAAGCTGGAGCTTAGTTGACGTATGCGTCAAGTCCGGCGTTGGTTTAACACAAAACAGAAAAAAAATGGATTGTGGAAATGAGAGGGGGTGAAGAAAAATTCTCTCAACTTGTGTAGGAGTGCGAATCTGGAATAAAGGGCAAGGAAGTCGAGTTAAATTTGGAATGGCGGGGTAAACAAGGCTCGGTAAACCGTTCGCTCGGACGTTCGTCTGTTTGTTTTTAGGCGCAGCTCATGAAAGTTCGATTTCGCCGCGGACAGACGCAGCATATTCACTCTTTGGAGCCATTTGCGCGAACCCCAAAAACAATGGTTTTCGAAGCTCCTTTAAAACACTCCATAAGCCAGACCAACGTCAATTTTCTCCTAATCGCTCCTAAAATTCCATCATTCTTCGTTAATCGCGGAATAAACGGATCGTAAATACCCGTACTACGGTAGTCTGCGTGGCCATGAAGGATCCTAAAACCTTGGTGGAGGGGTAGTTGGCCTGTCTGGCGCACGATTCTAGTCGCGGGTTCGAATCCTTCCGAGGGCATGCTTATACGTGTTCCTCATTGTATAGTGATAACGTTTATTGCAAAAGGCTGTTAATGGATTAATAAAAATAACTAAAAATAAAAAAATTAAGGAAATAAGACTGAGTGTTTCGAAAAGCAAACAGTGGAATTACGAAAATCAAAATTTGCCTTAAAATAAGTTCATTGCGAACATAAATTTAATTTTGAACGTGGTTGAAATTTAATGCAACTACTTTTGCAGTATACATACTATAGAAAAAGAAAGCCAATAACATTGCAATCGATAAAAAGCTTTTTCTCATTTATCATGCAAAAATAACAATCGCTGAAATATGTAAATGAAAAACGAAATACCAACATTTCCGGTAAAATTGATAATCCAGCTAATATCTCTAAATGTAAAAATATTAATACATCTAAAAAAATTATACTCTCTCATAACCACTAACATCAATCACTCGCATTCGTAATTAATAAATCATTATAAAAATCTAGCTAAATGTCAACAATGTATTATTCACAGCGAGTACAACGAAAATCGTTCGGAACCGAAAAAGCAGACCCCTATCAATTTTAATTTTAATTAAATTATCATGATATGATTTTAAATATTAAAATTAAAAGTAGAGTTAATGTGATTCAATTTATGAGGCTTTTCCTCTCGTGACAAATATTTTACGCAGCGAGCAAATTCTTTAAATGCCAGGACCACCATTCAAAATTTAATAAATTTTAACAATATGGGAAAATCTATTCCATGTTTTAAAGACTATTAATGTTATGAATAATACTTCATGTTTAGCACAAATTATTTAAACATTCTTCCTCGAGGAAACTCATTTAGTTTAAATATTTCAAGGACGTTATATATATATATATATATATATATATATATATATATATATATATATATAAATACTTAAGGAAAAGGAAAGGTAATAATAAGGGTAGCAACAAGGTGTTGGAGGAAGCCCAGTGGACACTTACCTAGAATGAAGAGCCGCTGGGGGTGCTGAGGACACACGAAAAACACAAAAGAACAAAAACTACACAAAAATGGAGCTTTCGGGCTGATGCCCTTCTTCAGCGACGGAGAAACATATCCATTTTTGTGTAGTTTTTGTTCTTTTGTGTTTTTCGTGTGTCCTCAGCACCCCCAGCGGCTCTTCATTCTAGGTAAGTGTCCACTGGGCTTCCTCCAACACCTTGTTGCTACCCTTATATATATATATATATATATATATATATATATATATATATATAAAATTATATTCGTGACTCCCTCGGAAAACGATCCATTAAAAAAGCATGCTTGCTTTAGAATTAGAACACGACTCAAAATCTAGACTAAAATAATTTCAGCATTCCCAAAAGTTTTCATAAAATTTAGACACTTGGTTATAAAGAGCACAGGTGGAATTACAGAATATTTAAAAAGTAATATATACATATATATATTAATTACTTTTTAAATATTCTGTAATTCCACCTGTGCTCTTTATATATATATTAATTACTTTTTAAATATTCTGTAATTCCACCTGTGCTCTTTATAACCAAGTATCTAAATTTTATGAAAACTTTTGGGAATGCTGATATATATATATATTACTTTTTAAATATTCTGTAATTCCACCTGTGCTCTTTATAACCAAGTATCTAAATTTTATGAAAACTTTTGGGAATGCTGAAATTATTTTAGTCTAGATTTTGAGTCGTGTTCTAATTCTAAAGCAAGCATGCTTTTTTAATGGATCGTTTTCCGAGGGAGTCACGAATATAATTATCTGAGCCACTCGTTCCCAAGAGCACAGCGGTGCTCTTGGGAAGTCCGAGGTTGCTCTTCTACAATGTTCAAAATTGCACTCAGTAGGTACCTCCAAAAATTTTATTTGTTCAGTCTTTCACATTCTAAGTTTATTAAATCGCATTAGCTATAACTTCGACGTTATTCTGTTCGTACTTTTCATTCTAGTTTATTTTTGCAAATATATCGTTATCGTTCGATGTTCTATAGCAGGGTTTCCCAAATGTGGGTTTTCGGACCCCTAAAGGGTCCGCGACATTGTAGAAAAATACTTTTGTATTTATTTAGAGAAATTATAATTAATTAATTAGTAATAGTTTAAAAAGAAACTGTTGCCATGGAAATATAAATCAGTTGTCAGGTCTTTCAAAGCAAATAACGCGTGCTCTTAACTCTTCATTGTGTTGTCGAATGTCAAAATGTTCAAGGGATCTATGGGATTTCAGATGTTCCAATATGGTTCCGCAGGTTGGAAAAGTTTGAAAACCCCTGTTTCTAGAGAAAAACTTGATGGTCGTCACATTCAAAATGCTGGTGACCGTAAACCTTAACTAACGCTCTTAGACAAACGTGGCTACATCTGCTATGAGACATGTACGTACGACAACTTTAGATTTATCTTTCTAAATAGGAAAAGACTTCATATGCAGGTTCTTGACGCGTGAACCTAACATTCACACCAACAAAATTTAAACATTCAAGAGAGGAATCATCATTGGATCTACAATCACCACACGTAACCTTAACGTCGAAAAGAAAAAAGCTACGCTACCTTTAGTTTCCGACCAACAAGCGAAATACACCATTAAAACAAACCATAAATTTAACGAGCAATTTACAACCGAAATGAATCATCCTCGACCATCAGCTGACATTCTCCTTCCGTACCACGTTTCTAGCTTACTTTTTTCCCAACTTAATCCTTCTCAAAACTCACGGGACGAGCTGAAACCCTCCAAGCTGTCAAAAAAAACCAATAAAAATTTTCGAAAAAAATCTTTCCCGAAGATACGAACGCGAGAAAAATTCAAACGCAGACAGAAGAGAGGCAAAAATTGGTAGGAGGAGGCCTCTGAAGCGATGTGGGGAGAGTGATTCGTGGATCCTTCGGCTGACAATGGAACGACCATATATCCTCCAGTCAAATGGGAGCGAGACTTGCTTTGCCACGAAAATACGTCATTCTTTTTACGAACGGTCACCCAAACTACCGCGAGACTCCCTTCGTCCGTTCATTTCTCGCGTTTTTTTTCTCATCCCTTTGACCGACTCCGACGTTTCCATTACAACTCATTCAAAATGAATCAACCGTTTCCGGAATGAGACCATTTTATCTCCTACCCAAGCATAGCCATAAACACACAAACCCATACAACTCATCCTCTCCTTCTTTCTCCTTCTTCTCTACCACAAACACGCGAGCGCTCACACACACGCATGAAAATAGGTCTCCCCTTCCCTTTAACTTTCCATACACTCTCCTACTCCACACAAAGCTATATGCAACTTCCGTTTCTCACTGTATACCGGGCAGCTTTGTCTGTGTCTTCCACTCTGTTACGCGCTAATTTGTTCCGAATACGTGGCAGGGAAACGAATGGAGTTTTTTTTCCTTTCCTTTCTACAGAGAGAATAAAAAGGTTAAGGGGTTATTCTTTCGGGACGAAACAAAAGACGAAACGCATTCTACAGTGGTGGGATTAAGAAAAAATTTACGGTGGAAACTGGATCTACCGGTTAAATGCTGAAAATCGAGTCATTTTTTAGGCGCGTTTCGCTTCCAGCGTGAGCGCCTATTATCGTCGGTCGGTCGGTCCGTCCGTCCGTCTGTCCGTCCGTCCGCATGTTCGTTCTCGGCTTTTACAGAACGGATTTTCATGAAATTTGATATTAAGGACTTAAAATCAAATATAATAACAAAATCGCAAAAATGAATCACGTATGTTAATCAGGGAGACCACCTCACTGGTGATAAAAAATTAAATTTCCTCATATCTCGTAAAGTATTGCTCACATCAAAATATTTTTCAAATAAAAGATGTAGAACTAGTAAAAAAGACTATTTCCTATACATTTTTATTGTAGGAGTAGCCGTTATCGAGAAAATCAAACAAAAACGTCTTAAATCGAGTTCAACTTAGAAAATTTCTTGCATGGTTACTTCTTCATTGTTGTTAACATAAACAATCTCACAAACAAACGTTTAATTTACTTACGTGTGCATGCAATATTTTTAAATAGGAAGAAAATGGATTATTTATGATGAAGAAAAGAACTTTAAAACGCTATTTCCCTTACGTACAGGTATATAATTTCTTTCTAATACTCCATTACACGAAACGCGCCCATTTGTGATACGTTGTACACTTTCCTAACTTGTTTTGTTTGAGCGGGAGTCCCGTTGTACTGAATGTTTACTCAGGCGAAAATATAAACGGCTATATTTCGTGACATAGGAAAATAAGATGAGTTTTAACCACTTAACCCTTAAGTACACACAAGGAGCCTCTTGGGATCTACATATATGACCCCAGCTTCTATTTTTCCCTCAATCATCGTGATGTTGTTTATACTACTTATTTAATGAATTATATTGATGGTTAATATACTAAAATGACGTGCGAGAGCAGAAATTCATATTATTGAACAAAAATAACAAAACAATTACTAAATGGAATTTATGGTCTAATGGACAATCGAATCTAGTGGGGTCACATATACCCCACGCGCCTACTGAAGGGTTAATTGGCATCGTTGTTCTCGAGAAACAAGATTTTCCTTCGATTAAAAATTTGGGTAAAAGGTACCTATGCGGTTATTTTGTGGCCATTTCTCGATATATTTAAGCAAAGTTAAAAATAAGTATGCTAAATACACGCGGAGAGAAAGATGAAACAAAAGAAACTTTCGGGAAAATTAAGAGGAAAATCATACTGCTTGAGGGAGACGATGCTATATAAAAGTTTAATAAACATTCGAGAGAAATTTTTGTTCCCAATAGCGCAGGGAAATTATACATTATTTTGTTTCGACTGTTTTAATTAGAATATCTTATTTCTGACTTGTAATAATTTTAATGTTTCGTTAAAAATAAATGTGAAATATTTTAAAAACTAAAATTAGTTTCCTTACAGTGACGGGAATTAATTTTTAAAAAATATTATTGAACAAAATCTGTTTGATTCGTCCTTTCTATGCATGAAAACTGTCTGTAAAGAAAAGACGCTTATTTTACTGTCTAATGCAGGCATTTTCAACTGACGCACCATAGGGGTACGTCAATGTTTTTGAAGGGGTACGTGAAAGAATTAAAATTATAACTTTCCTTCTTACTTAGCCTTTCATGCGTGACCTTCAAACCAAAAGCTGCGATTTCATGACTGAGTATAACGTTATAAAACAGAAAAATACGCCAAAACTGTACATTTTAACGTTACAAACATAAGTAATCTATCTTTACACAAATGTTATTCGTTATTACTTTAAATTGTACAAAAGGGGTACGCGAACCTTTAAAATGCTCTAAGGGGTAGGTCAGCAAAAAAAGGTTGAAAATCCCTGGTCTAATGAAATTACATAGCTCTTACTGTTTAAAATAAACTGTTTAAAAATCGCAAGATCCAGAGCTTCGAGAGTGAAATCGTACCAGAAAGAAGATATTTAGTTTTTCATAAAAATGAAATAAATAATTAATCTTAAATTACGAAAAATATCTCATGAAATTTTTATCCTCGTCTTACATTCCTAAAGAATTTTAATTCCAATTTTGAATCCCACCTCCCGAGAAGTAGCTGCTTTACTTGGTTATAATATGAGAAACTGGAAAAAAAATCCTATATTAGATGCATTCGTCTGTATTTTAATTTATCCCGTAGTTTAATATGAACAAATAAATACAGGCAAGGGCAACGACCTGGTATTTCAATGAAATGCGAGTGAATTGATGATTTTTTCCCATTTCAACTGTTTTATGCGCTTTTCTTTTAAACACAGCTGCCAAGCTCTAGAAGGCGTCCGTCGCAGCATTCATGCCACTCATCCAAATCAAATTCCAGGCACATGAGGAACAACAACGCGGCAGAAGCTTCCGTGAGATGCAACCGTAAGTTAATTTTAATTACTTCCGGTATTAAATCAAACACGAAAGAGTCCATTAAAGCTAATAAATCCGAGGTTAAAAATAACATATAGTCTATACATGAAGTATTGACCTCGCAACGCTATAAATTTAGAACCGTTTTTTTCTCGTGTATACATTCTGTAATCTCGTAAACTCCTGATGCCTTGGATTGAAAATTATAAACCGAATAATTTGTCGCGTGATCTGTTTTTGTATATACAGAGATTAACATTAAATATAGACGTAAAATTAAAATACAATTAAAGTCGCACCGAGAAAACCCCAAAAAAGCCTAATTTTATGGGGCATAAATTAGGGTCTGTCCCTTAATCCTTTTGAGACCGACCCCTGCTTGACGGCTCGTTTCGTTCTCCTGAACTATAAAAGAATTTTCATTACCCCAGCTCAGCCGAGAAAAAGGTGCGTGGTAGTCATGGTAACCAAAATTTAACATTGTCATAAATTAGCGCCTTTTTTCGGTTTCAAATCCAATTTCAACCCCTATTCGCAAAGTAATCTGATTTTAGCAAGAACCAAAAAAAGCATCTTTCTTTCTAGTATCGACCGATACAAGTTATTTTTTTTAATGAATGTTTGCAATTCCCTGCGCTGCCTCCCAGAATTTTCTTGTGGGGTATTGAAATAACAATGGAGTGAAAAACACCTAAAAATGATTTTTAGTTTCGGAATTTTAACAATCGTCCCAAATTTAAAATCTGCAGCCCATCTTGATAAATAATGGCTTTATTTATAATATATATATATTATTATACGTTTAACGTGAGAATCAACTTCTTATAACTGATAAATAAGAAATTGTTTTTGTATAAAAATATAACTTAAGGTTTCTCGAATATTTTCAGTAAAATATCATTTCAGACAGGTATGGAACACGCATAATTATCTGCTGCCTAAGAATTCGATATTTCTAGGCATTTCATAAGAAATGCATGGAAAACTCCTTCTGTCTCGGTTATCTTATTTTTTTTAAATGCATTCCTTTCTTTCTTTATTTCAGATGTTCGATCTTCCACACGAAATCTGGTATCTACTCGCACTCAACAAAGCATAACCAAAATGCTTCTACTCATCTCAACGGTCTTCGTTCTTCTCAACCTGCCTAGGTAAATTTCTTCTCGAAACTCTTAATTAGCTCTACGGGCGAATAATCATCCGCTATCTCGTAAATCTTATCCTGTCATCTTTCCATTACTTCGATTACCCCACTCAAATCTCCTGCAGGCGCACGACGTCCGTAGGAAAAGTACACAGCCAGCAAATGAAACCATCAATTCCATATCCGAAACCTGCGCCCGAACGTTTTTTCCCCGTGCGAGTTCCGCATCAGTAAAACTGCGCGAGCGTTTCATTGTTTGCCCAAATCGAATGCTTCAACGCACGCAAATGAAATGGTGAAATCGAATAATTTTTATGTACCAACGAGGTCGACACCCAGCGAGATGCTATTATATTCTTGATATTATCATCGTGGAAACATTTCTCGATTCGAAAATTAGATTCGCGAAATATACTCGTACAATACCATGTGGCGAATAAATATACGCATCGATAAAAAAATCCCTATTATTTCAAACAAGTTAGGAAAGCGTACAACGTATCACAAATGGGGCGCGTTTCGTGCAATGGAGTATTAGAAAGCAATTATATACCTGTACGTAAGGGAAATAGCGTTTTAAAGTCCTTTTCTTCATCATAAATAATCCATTTTCTTCCTATTTAATAGTATTACATGCACACGTAAGGAAATTAAACGTTTGTTTGGGAGATTGTTTATGTTAGCAACAATGAAGTAACCATGCAAGAAATTTTCTAAGTTCAACTCCATATAAGACTTTCTTGTTTGATTTTCTCGATAACGGCTACTCCTACGATAAAAATGTATGGGAAAGAAAATACTCTTCTTTACAAGTTATACAACTTTTATTTGAAAAATATTTTGATATGAACAATAGTTTACGAGATATGACGAAAATTTAATTTTTTGTCTCTAGTAAAGTGGTACCCCTGATTGGCGTACGTGATTCATTTTTGCGATTTTCTTATTATATTTTATTGAAAGTCCTTAATATCAAATTTCATAAAAATCCGTTCGGTAGAAGCCGAGAACGAACATGCGGACGGACGGACGGACGGACCGACCGACGATAATAGGCGCTCACGCTGTAAGCGAAACGCGCCTAAAAAGATATATAGGAAAAGATCAAGGATATCGTGAGAAAATATTTCATATACCGTTCATTTATTTTTAAAAGCTGCTGCGACATTTTTATGACGTAGTATATTGTAGTTTTTAAAAATCAACTCTGCCACGATCTCTGACTGTTTGTTTCCCCAAGAGAATACGAAATTATTTATTTTTCACGTTCACCTATCGTACCTCCCTAATGCCGTAAGTTAATCCCGTTATCAGAGAGAAAATCGAGAAGTTGGAAAGAAGGGGGATTAAGCGGAAACTCGATTTAAAAATGAAACAGTTCGAGAAGTTAAGCATGTATGTACGCACCCCTGACTGTCTCTCTCTCTGTCTGTCTCTCTCTCTCTCTCTCTCTCTCTCTCCGTAACTCTTTACCGAAGGAATCTCTCCCCAGAGTGGGATTAGTAATCCTGAAAAATCGGTCGATTGGAAAAAATTAACGCAGCATCCACGCGCTTGAATATTTTAAAATGCTAAAAAAATGGAAAGAAAAAGCGCGTGGGAGCGGAAATTTCCAAGAAAGAAAAAATGTCAGATTAGAGAAAGTAGAGGGGAGAATTCGATTAATCCTCGGTGGAAAGCGAGTGTAATTAATGAGTTTCCGTACTGTTTATAGGCAATTAAATTTGAATAAACCTAAGCCAGATTTTGATAATAATTAACTGATGAATATGACAAGTTTAATAATGAAGAAAGAAGAAGAACAAAATCTGGAACCCTGAAACCGGCAAATGCATGTTCAAGCGGAATATACGATCTCATTTCCATATCTACGGAAAATGTCGTTAGAAATCCGCCTTTTAAAAAAAATTTAAATAAAACCGCGTGGTAGACAATAATTTTAAGTTTTCGCCAACTACACACAGGTACTAGAATTAGGCAGGATACATTATTTGTATTCAATTACCGCGTCGCAAAATTAAAGGAAAACGAAAGTAAGTCTCAAACTTTTGTCTTATTCGAAGAGAAAATTATTTACCGAACTCCGAACAAATTAAAGGAAAACGAAAGTGTCTCAAACTTTTATCTTATTCGAAGAGAAAATTATTTACCGAACTCCGAACAAATATGCTCCATAAAACGCTAGAAATAAAGGTCACAGCAAGATTGAAGTTGCCCCATTTCTTCCGAAGGAAAAATCCGTAAATAGTTTCCCCTCAAATGTTTCTTTTTGAAAGAAAAATTGCCACGAAGTGAATCAAAATTTATTGCGCCTTTAATGCTATCGGAGTATTTGCCTTTTCAAGCACCCACGAACTTGGAGGCATTCCGTCTTAATTAAAACCGATGGTTAAACTGAAGACGCTCCACATCAAATGAGTGTACACCGCTTCCCGGTTATAAAGTCGTCGGCTATACCGCGGATTCGGATATACCGCGGGTCTTCCTCTCCAACTCTTGGAAAGAAATTCCCGTCGTTTATTTAGTACTAAAATAAAAACAACAAAAAATTACTGATGTTTTAAGGAATCGATAAAATAAATTTCTTGTACTCACTGTATATTGTTTTTTCCTTAAATTTTGTTGTTTGTAGCAAGTATAGAAATTTAACAAGTTAGGAAAGTGTACAACGTATCACAAATGGGAACGTTTCGTGAAATGCAGTATTAGAAAGAAATTACATGTATAGGTACCTGTACGTAAGGGAAATAGCATTTTCAAGTTCTTTTCTTCATCATAAATAATCCATTTTCTTCCTACTTAAAAACAGTGCATGCACACGTAAGTAAATTAAACGTTTGTTTGTGAGATTGTTTATGTTAAGAACAATGAAGAAGTAAAAATGAAAGAAAATTTCCAAATTCAACTCGAATTAAGACATTCTCGTTTGATTTTTCTCGATAACGGATACTTCTCTGATAAAAATGTATAGGAAAGGAAATACTCTTATTTACTAGTTCTACATCTTTTATATGAAAAATATTTTGATGTGAGCAATACTTTACGAGATATGACGAAAATTTAATTTTTTGTCACCAGTAAAGTGGTACCCCTGATTAGCGTACGTGATTCATTTTTGCGATTTTGTTATTATATTTGATTTTAAGTCCTTAATATAAAATTTCATGAAAATCCGTTCAGTAGAAGCCGAGAACGAACATGCGGACGGACGGACAGACAGACAGACGGACAGACCGACGATAATAGACGCTCACGCTGGAAGCGAAACGCGCCTAAAACATGAAAAGTCATGTCATGTATTTGTATAACACTCGGAAGAATTCAAGACGTCAACAACGCAGTCCACCTAATCGCTTCCTAAATATTTATACCGCGGAGAAAAATTTAAACCGCTCACTTTTCCTCTCGGAAAAACAAAGTCCGCCCGACTAAAATAATTACGTTTCTTGAACTATTTAGTTCATTCCTCTAGTCTTCCTGACTCATCCCACTTCCCATATTATTCCATATTCATTCGGAATTCTAAATGAGATCGTTTAACTTTTTTGTCATTCCTAGACTGCTCCGACGACCTTTTCTCTCATTTCCCATTTCAGAAGGCAAAATTAAACTTTAATGAGGTTGTTTACCGCAATGTTCAGTAGCCATAAGGACTTACACCTTACTCGTTTTTGTGTGCTTTTTTACGAACTGAGTTAGAACCGGCTGGAGACGTTTTGTCGCCCCAATCAGATCCTTCTTATGGCGTCCTCCTTCCAAAAAACGTGCTTTACGTATTACTTTAAGAGAACCAGCTGCCCATTCAGCTCCGAAATTGGAGCTCTGTTGGGACCGTGTGGCAGTGTTAGCTGCCTGTAGATATCTGTGAGACTGGAGCTGTGTGAGTATTAAAATATATAAGCAGTACCACGCGTCCCCAACGCCCGCCGCCGCGCACTGACGCTCGCACCAAGCAAATAAGTTATCGTTTAAAACTAACCCATAATCTCCTTATGATATTAAGCTACAGGCATTTTGAATTGGTACATGTAAACCGGATCTGTGGGCCTGTTTCCGTTAATACAAACAAATCAGTTAGGAAAGTGTATAGCGTATCACAAATGGGCGTGCAATGGAGCATTAGAAAGAAATTATATACCTCTACGTATGGGAAATAGCGTTTTAAAGTTCTTTTCTTCATCATAAATAATCCATTTTCTTCCTATTTAAAAATAGTGCATGCACACGTAAATAAATTGAACGTTTGTTTGTGAGATTGTTTATGTTAGCAACAACGAAGAAGTAACCATGAAAGAAAATTTCTAAGTTCAACTCGAATTAAGACATTCTTGTTTGATTTTCTCGATAACGGCTACTCATACGATAAAAATGTATAGGAAAAGAAATACTCTAATTTTCTAGTTCTAAAAGTTTTATTTGAAAAATATTTTGATATGACGGAAAGTTCATTTTTTGTCACCAGTAAAGTTGTTCCCCTGATTGGCTTACGTGATTTATTTTTGCGATTTTCTTATTATCTTTTATTGTAAGTCCTTAATATCAAATTTCATGAAAATCCGTTCGGTAGAAGCAGACAACGAACATGCCGACGGACGGACACAGATCGACGACAATAGGCGCTCACGCTGGAAGCGAAACGCACCTAAAATGTAGAATATAATTATTTTACATAAGAAATAGGTAAGATTTCAGTATTCAAATGATGAAAGACGATTCTATTAAGTATTTACGTTTCTATGTACAAAGATTGACATTGCTACAACAATAATTTCGATTCTTAAACAAAAGTGCGAAGTGAACGCCGCTATTCTTCCGTCTATCTGAAGGCTTATCGACGATAATTGAATCGGAGGCAACACTGAGTCGCCTTGCCAACGCCTGGAAAGAGTACGAAAAATCCAGAAAATTTAGAAAAAGAACACGTATTTCTCAAAACTTTGACAGTGTGACACGTAAACATCGCAATAATAAGATAGTATAGAGTTCTATCCGTAGAATAACGCAAAAACGAAGAAAATCGGTCGATATTTAAGTATTTTTATGAATAAAGGGAAAAAAACCTTGCAGTTTGGGAGTGTTGCTGACATTACTCAATTAATATATAGGTCAATAAATGATAATACCGCCGATCCTAATCAATATAAGTACATATATGGAAAAAGACTAATACATGAAGCGCTATTAGGCACAGGAGATTTAAAGATTGGAGAAAGGATAATAAGAAAAGCAAAATACGCTGATCAAGTGCTTCTAGCAAGGAAGGATAAGGAACTCCAGAATATGATGAGGTAGAAAATATGGAATGGAAATAAATACAGAAAAATCCAAGTTCATACGAACATCGGGAAGAGAAGAAAACGTGAACATAAGTATTGTAGGAAAGCAATTAGAACAATTTTCAGAATAAAATGCCTTGGAAGCATCATAACGAGAGAATCAAAATGTACCGATGAAATAAGGGCTGGAATAGCGAAAACCTAAGCCGCTTTCTGGAAAAAAATCTCCCACTCCCACAAATATGAAGGAGGATATCCGGAAGAAATTGATAAAATGCTATGTATGGAGTATACCTTAGTATAGGGTAGAAATATGGACGCTAGGGAAAAATGATGTTAAATACCTGGAAAGCTTTGAAATTTGGGAATGGAGAAGATTGCTGAGGATAAATGGACAGAAAGGATTAAAAACGAGGAAGTGCTATGAAGAATAGGAGAGGACCGTATGATTCTACAGAGTATAAGGAAAGACGAACTGAATTGGACAATACCTTAGAAGAAAGCACGGTTAAAGAAGTGTTATATAGAAGGAAAACTGGAAGGAAAAAGAGAAAGAGGTAGGAAAAGGTTTCAGCTGATAGACGACTTGAAGATGAAAGAGACCTATCAAGACGAAGAACTGCGGAAAATGGGAGTATGTGGATAACCAGGCTTAACCATGAATAATCATGGACGTATCTATGAACCAGTGCTCGAAATGAAAAATGTTACGAAACAGAACGCTTGTATTGGTAGTGGAACGGAAATTTTTACGAAACGAAACACTGTTATAAGGGACGGTATTTCTAAATGTCTGACGAAACGGAACGGCATCATGTGACGAGCTGGATCGGCGTTCCGGTGTGTTCCGGCTCATTTCGAGCGCTGCTACGAACAAAGTACATATGATGATGATGAAATAATAAACAAAAATAAATAACAATTGCTCATTTAGCTTGCTCCATTGATATTGATTACACTGAACCCGAGTAGTAATTAAAATGACAAGAAACGTACACCCAGCCAACTTCAATCCTATTTTTTGGAATCGTGGATTCGGTGAACTGTTATGGGTCAATGCTTTTTAACAATAGTTTATGGAAATCAGACCAGGAGTTTTCAAGCTGTGTTCCACAGAACACCATGGTTCTCCGAGCAGTAAACAGCTGTTTCCTTAATTGAAATCCGAACGAATAAAGTTCAATTTAAAAAAACATTTCTCTCCCATGACTACCCCAAAAACTCTGTGCTCCAAACGGTAGCTTGGAGATAGCTAAGTAGGCTCTGGACCGAGTAGATTAGGGCTCTGCGCAATAAAAGACGTGTGCGTATATCAATTAACAAATGTTTTGCTTAGTTGTCTTTGTGACATAAACAACCATTGAAAAACATATCGAATCAAACTTTACAGATTCACGCGAAATGGCTGAATTCGCCAAATTGAATAAATGGAATTATCCTCTAATTGTAAGAGGCAAAATACGATCGAGCGTTTCCTTCGAGATATCCGGAAAATTGTTTTTCATGGAAATAAGACAAAGTCACGAGAATTGAACAAACTGTCCACGGAAGAAGAGTCGTCAAAACATCACTTGGAAATGCCCAATAGCTAGGAAAAATATAAAATATATCAAGCTGTCTAACATTTAGGAAATAATATTAACAAAAAAGTTGAAGAAACAGGAACAAACTGACAGGAAGACCGATAAACCGAAAGAATCAAAATCACAAGTTACATAATGCATCAGATTTACCTCTGACTGAAAAGGAAAAATCGTCGAGAAAAATAAACGCCATAAAATGAACACCTCGTCCCTTCCACGGCAATCTAAGTTATGCCGTTACATGTCAGCAGTTGTTTTTCACGCTTCGTTAATTTGATGAGGATAGAGGAAGTGACAAGTCGGTACTGAAGGTTTTCCGGAACTTCGCAGAAACCCGCTTCAAAAATAAAAACCTAATAAGGAAGCGATGGCGCTCGTGGTAATCCCTCAAGCGACGGTCGATATTCATTCCTGAAAATCAACAGGAACTTTTGCTCCAGAGCATTCCTCACTGCCCTTGAATCTAGTTAAAATTATCGAATTAATGCATAAAAACATCGATACGCGATGCACATTAGTTTCGTTTAAAGTCAAATATTTCTTTGTCGGAAACGCATCAGAGGAATTTATAATGTTTGATGAACACTTGATCCTTCTCATTTTGTTTGCTTCACACTTTACATTTTTTGTATTTACAGACAAATACACAAGGGTTTCCGGTAAACTAGTGAATTCGATGTTAGCTTTTCGGCTATTTTTTCGTGAAATTCATTCAAAAAATTTATCAAATGTATATCCACAATAACAGAATCTTGTTGATGGACCATGTAAGTTAGCATAAAAATAAGATACTGAGCTTTGTGTCCTCTAGCCATGCATTAATTGAATGAATTATACCCTTGAAATTCCACGTAAATATTTAACGCTGCGGTTGCAGTTCAAGATTAACTATTCATTAACGTGTATAACCTCATCAAATGTATATCATATAATGAACATAAAAACGAGCAACGGAAATAACTAATTAATGAATTAGAACGAACAATCGAAACAAAAAACTGACGATAACAAATGAATGTCTAAATTTGTTAGATTGAAAAAGAAAAGCACTTAATAACACAAGCGCCACTGATTTCGATTGGAACTGAATACTCGAGTGCCGAGTAGTAAAACTTCTATAATAACTGTCCAAAAAATTCATCCCCGGCTGGGAATCGAATCCTGGTCTCCCGCGTGACAGCCGGGGATACTTACCACTATACCACCGAAGACTTCGCAAAATTAAGGTGTTTTACGTTTTATTATTATTATATTCCAGTAACCATCACTCCTCTTCCGTTTTTTTACTTTATAAAATAGTAATTAAAGAAAATTTCTGTATTAACAAATTCAGATAACTATAGTACCGTATAGTCAAACACGAATATTTATAGATATTTATATCATCTGTCAATATAATCCACAATCTGAGCTCGATGATTTTTATTTACAACATTCGCCTTATAGTTAAGCCCCAAAACTTTCAAAATGTCACTCGTGAGATCGTTCGATTATTTAACAAATCCAAAGGCGAAAAAGGAAGTATAACTACTGATCAACCATTTTCGTAAGTTTTTCGGCAAAAATTCACCCTCGCCTAAATTTCACAAAGCGAAGCATAGGATAATAATATTACGAAAAATTATTAGTTAAAAAAGGGCAAATTCTACACAAACGTCTGGAAATCCGTTTTAAGTTAAAAATTTTCATCCTTTCCTATGCAAAAACTTACCTTAAAAACAAAAAGGGAATTATCAAGGCCACCAACAGTGAAAACGACCGCAAGAGGTTGAGTTCCACTTGAGAGAGAGAAAGCAGAATGCTAACTTGATGTATTTATAAATTCTCGAACTGCTTTTCGGACAAAAAATTCTATTTCGTTTATTCAAAATCGCATAGTATGCTCCTGTAAACATTACGGGAGCTCAATTCTTAGGCACTTAGGTTCCATCCGTGATTATATTATAGTTTGTGAAGGAGAAATTATTTCTCGACCTCTTCAAACTCCAATGGCGCGTCGTAAAGACGTGATTTTCGCGAAAATTTATTTGAGAATCGCACAAAAGTTCGGATTTTTCTTTCCGTCTCCACTCGGAGCTATTCTCGAAAAACAATAATATGGCCTTCCCATAAGAGCAAGCAAATTATTCGGAGTTCGAAATAACTTTTTCGAGGGGATTTTGGGCTTAAAAATTACAACAAATAAGCGAAATCAAATTGTGACGATTTCACTGTTACGGACAAACAAAACTTGTAATTCTAAATTCAGCTAAAAAAATCTGTACACAGTATCCTACGAGCATTACTTGAAGCTAATGGAGATACGGAATTCGCTTTGTAAATATATTCTGCATGATGTTTTGCAAAATGTAGCACCGGGCGCTAGACCTTGGTGGTTTCGATAACTTTTACCAATGCAATGGAGTGAATTCCTTTTTCCCTATAGCTCCTATAAAAATAAATCTGATGTGGCCAACACATGACTTTCTCCATATTTGGGTTATAGATATTTAAATTATTATGAATAGCATTATAAGACAAAATTATTATTTCGTATCGTAGAAGAATAGCCGTCCTTATTGCCGTAAATTATATTTTGAATATGTTTACGGAATTCACCGCTACATGGTGGTGGCGCTGTATACTGGAAATTACGAATAAGTTAAATATCTCCGAAATGGATGGTTCTACAAAAAGCAAACCCCTATATCAATACCGAGTCCATGTTGCGACTACAAAATGAAGCTGTGAAATTCGCTATGAGTACAGGATTCAGATGCAATATTTGAAGCATGAGCGTGGAGAATGCTTTGAAGGAAGAAACCTCCCACGAAGAGGAAGGAATTCGAAAAACGTGCTATACACCCTATGCGAAAAGGAAACTAAACACTCTTTCATATTTGTAATAAGCCTTTGAGATTGTAATGCGCGACAAAATGCCATCGCGATGGTAACAGGTAATGCTAAAAATAGAAAATGTTGAAAATTCTCTCGTGATTTTTTCTTTGATTTTTTCACATTCTTGAGTATTCCTTGTTTTTAACCAATTAATATTTTTTTAAAAATATTTTAAATGAGTTATTCAAATATCAAACAATAAATATTACCTTGAGAATCAACAAATTTTAATTTTATTATCCGTTAACTTAATATTAACTCGACTAGATATGAGAAAAGGCGACTCATAGTTAAATTCTAAAACTCGTGAATTTTTTCGACAGAAATGGATATCTGTCCCTCGGATTTGGTCTGATTATTAAAATCCCTCAAATAGGACCATGAACGTTGAGGGTTAATTTAAAAAGATACACGTTAAAGCGAAATAAATAAAAAAGAAGCGAGCGTGCTTAAATATCGCGGAAATAGCCCTAATCGGGGAAGAATTTTCGACTGCTTTTAAATTGCTTTAGGCTAAAGAGGGTTCCTTTAAAAAAAAAAAAAGAGAGATAATCTTCCCTTTGAGTAAAAGATTTCCTTTCCTTCGTAAGCTAATAACGAGTTTTCCCTGAAGTAAAGCAAACGCTCTCTAGATGACGCTTTTCCACGCATATCGTCCTCCGGGATATTTACAGAAAAATATAATATATTACTATTTGTAAACATTATTTAGTAATTGGTGGACAGTTTTTACCCTGCCAAATGCGATAAACTCTAACGAGTCGAAGCTATGCCACGTGAATTTGACAAACGAATTTAAACATTCAAGCCAAATATTTCAGGATTTTTTTTTTAAATCGGTGCACAAACTTTCTGACAACATTGCTCTACTAATCCATACTACATTTTTACTGGCTACAACACTGCATGCACAGCTTGGCGGTAGCTGGGCGTAAAAGTCGAAACTAGATGCTATTTACCAATATTTTAATACAGCCAGCTCATTTAGTATTGATTATGGCCTTAATATCTAAACCTGGACGATTTTAAATAAAAATCAATCTAGCAATTTTCCAGTTAACCGAAATTTTGGGAGCATCAGCAAGAATAAACTACTCTCCATTTTGGCGCGATTTGGTTCATTTCAACAAAGTCTCTACTCCGCGTGATATGTTTCATAAATACGAGATTTTACTGAATGCTGTTAAACCGTTTAGATTCTAGAGCCGCGCAAATAAGGGAGAAAACTGGCAGACGCAATTGCAAAAACCACTTTTTCGACAATTTAAAATGTTATACAGTCGCACAAACATATATACAGTATTTTTCAACATATATTAGCACTTAGTACATCAACGATTCAACACTTGTGTCGATAGTCACGGCGAGCGTTTTGAAATTCATGGATAAATATATAAAAGATAAATACACACTACTGAAATGTATTTTTGTGAGACACCCACTTGAACACAAAGTTAAAATAAGTTTCACGCGAAAACACCACAGAGGTGTTAACGTTTCTGGAGCACCCCATATATACACACGCACAAACGCTCGTAAATGAGAAAGTAAAAAAGAAAAGTACATTAAAGTTCCGCCATAACAACAGTCTATCAAACGATAAAATATTCACTTTATACCGAGCCTCTCGTTATGTACGCTTTGATGGGCTTTCACAGTATATATCATTAAAGTCAGCTTCGAGCCATAATTTACCAACGGTGGGACAAAGGGAACCTACACGGAATGGGCATAAACCTCACCGTCTGTGATTTACAATAGTTTTTTTTTTGGTCCGGTGGCTATTACGCGACGGGAGAAAATAATTAATACACGTTCCTCCTACGTCCGACCACATCGTTAGGAATTCCGCTAGACCTTGCAGAATCGATTCATCCCTCAGCCCCGAAACACTCCCATCTAAATATATTCTCGCCTCGCGCCGTCTCTCACCGGCTAGAAAAACGGTTCCACCTCCTTCGTGGACATCCTCTACCGCTTCAAACAAAACACATCACGTTCGTCCCTTATACTATCAAATCTTCCGCACGGCCCCAACCAATTCATCCCCGAAATGAATCCATTCACGCCATGAACACACGAATGACGAGGTTTAATACGTCAGACAAACATTTCAACCTCGTCCCATGAGGTTTTCCTTTTCCACCGCGTAAAAGCACTACCGCCTTCCTTCCCCCCTGGTATATACCCTTAGTCATTTTCTCCTAGTTTCTTATCGAGCGCGTCGTTTCTCCCCCCTCTCTTTCTCTCTCCCTCTTACTCCCTCCCCCTCCTTTTTCCTCCCTCTCCAAGATTTTGGAAATCATCGGGGTTGGCGTAGACATTTCGCTTCGTCTTCCTCCACCATGAAATAACATACCATACAGTCTCTCTCTCTCTCCTAGACAAATACCAAAGACGGCGCCGAGTCTTAAGTCAGTCAAAAGAGCTCTAAAGGAAAGCAATTTAGATGAAGCGAGATAAATAATTAATAAGTGACACGTATCTCTTACGGCCGCGGTCTCCCTTGGTTTACACAAATTCCTGTCATCTCATCAAAAACGAGTGATGGTTGGCGATAGTGTAACGGCGTCGTTTGCCTTAAACCTCGCGTGAATTTAAATTAGGAGCATGTGATGCGAAAGAATGGCTAATTTACTAAAATAGATTTTTTATGTTAGGGATATATATAGTGCTTAATATTATATCGCTGTGTGAAAAACACCTTTCCCCGGTTTGGTTACAATTACTGCAATATATTCTAAAACTTCTTTTACCATATGCGAAGGAGTTAATACAGTAATGATAGATAATTTTTCGATTTGTTTAGGTCATGTTCTATGTCTTTTGGAGTGCTATATAAAAAACTCGTCATAAATAATCAAATACCGCTTATTTTATTTTGAAAAAAACATCTTGTCACATGATACCGCCAAAAGGAGACAATTTCCAGATAACAAAGCAAATTTTCAAAAATAGCATCATTGCGATGAATAGACCAACAAACACGCAATGGTACCTCCCCTTTCTTAGACGACTCATCACGTTCGTAAAGACGATACAGACATTTACGTACACCGTACAAATTTTAACTGAAGCGATAAAATATTCGAGCCCTAAAACTTCTCCCAAATCATTAACGAGCTCTGTTTTCTTTATGTTTCTTTCAGCTACGTCATCCGACTCTACGTGTTTCTCTTCTTCTCCCTCTGGCAGCAGAAGGCACCGACTTCTCTTTGGTGCTTGCAACAATTCTTTATGCTCCTTTACTACACTAACTTCTCCATCAACTTCCTCCTTTATTCAATGTGTGGGGCCACCTTCAGAAGGTGCCTCTGGCAGCTGATCCGTAAAAAGCTTAAAACTTTGTCGAGATCACACTGCAATCCTCAGAGGTATACGTAGAAGAAAAAGGCCCTGTTTACAGCATTCCTTGAGCACTGTGGTACAATGAATCGAGGGAAAATCGCCAAGATAATGGCTAAGAATTCGCATCCTCTTATGTCCAAGTTGACGAAATGGACTAATTTCCAAGCAAACATGCGATTAAAAGTATGCCGAAAAAAAAGCGTAACCAAATGACGCAAACTGATAAATCTGTTTCCGAGAAGGAAACTTTGAAAGATGTTTGTGTAACCGCTTTCGAAAAAGGTAAAAGAAATGTCGGCGTAGCCTTTGCTCCTCCACATTATTCCAGACAAAAATGATCGAAGCATTACTTGCTTAAATTATAATTTCTTTGCAGCATAACCGCTATTTGTTGTTCATCTTCTATGACATGCGTGCTTAAGAGATAACATTAAAACATTATTAAGATTCCTTGTTGCTCTGATATTAGGAAAGTAATATATATTCTCTCATGTTATTTAATCTGTGAAAAAAGAGTTTAAAAAGCGATTCGATAAAAATGAACATGATTTAGCTGTACCGGTGTATGATTACTTTTGATTGTCTTGCCAACGAGATGAATCCCCAACTGTCCTATGATAAATATGATGTACATATCTGTTACTAAATGTACCAAAGATATAATTTGTTTATATATATATATATAATAAAGTATGTGTTTTTATAAGTCTTGTTTTTATTATTTTACATTACCCGCATGTATTTATTAAAGAGGAATTTTCATGCAAAATAATTATGCTAGTTATAAGTGAATGAAATACCAAGAGCCATATTTTTATAAAAAATTTCGCCAAGAATGTACAAATGTAACATGACCATAAATTTAAATTAACAATTCAAGACAATTTAGCTATGGGTCGAAGCGAAACGAAATTATTCAATGCTATAAATTTATTATCTGAACTGGACTGTTTCCATGTAAAATTTTCTAAAATCGATTGTTTCAACAGTTAAGATTTTTAGTCAAAGTTTTTTTTGCAAATATACAATTCCAGTGTAAACAACTCCTGCAATATTGTAAATCGAATAATCGATGCGACGCCCTCTAACTTGCAAAATGTGAAGCCTACAAATTTCACTGTTGAAATATTATCCTAAATTAGTAAACCGTGATTCAAAAAAATATTTTTAAACACCGGTGAGCGATTTTAAATCACGAAACAGCTCTTTGCAAATCTAATTATGCATTTTACTTAGAAAACTACAACCAGGAAATGGATTTTATTTTATCTAGTCTCTTAACCCTCATACAGGCAACGGGAAATGCAGCCGCACCCCAGTACTAGTTTTTTCGATGTTTTCCAATCAAAACTCTTGCTATTAGTTACATCTTTTATATATGCATTCTTAGATACTTCTTCGTTAGTTTGACGGTAAAGTAGAAATTTTAAACAGTGCTCTGCTGCATTAAATCGCTTATGGATTTGGAGTGCCACCTAATCCCTTCTTGGTTTTTATGTACTTTTATTAGGATGATCATTTTTCACTTCTGCAAATATTTTATTACATTGTTATATTTGAAAAATGTCGCAAGTTGAAAAAAATTGAAATTTTTCGGGAAAAGACGTCATTTATCTTTCGGAAACCACAACCAGACCAATATAGGCCACCCGCAATATCCAAAATGTTTTATTTTAAATAAAACCTTTCAGGAAGGCATAATTGTCCGATATTGTAACTAGCTCACAATATTTAAAAACTTTGCTCTGTAATTCCAACAAGAAAGTAAAAAAATAGTATGGGACGCATGCGCACCCCCTCCCCCCTCCCTGGTAGGATTTGAGTGCCGAAAACCTTGGCTGTATGAGGGTTAACGTACGTATGCCGATTTTAATTTAATTTTCTTTAGCGTTAATAGTTATTTGCAGATGAAAAATGAACTCGATGCTCAATGTTATTGTAACACTATACAAATGCTAATCATTAGGAAGCGCATCAGTTTTACAGCTATAATGTAATTAATCTCTCGCCCCGAATGAATGCAGAAAAGGAATTACATCGCAATTGTATTCTGCGAACAAAGAAATAAATAACTAATCCATTGTCAAAACTGCAAAGAAAATGAACTACACAACGTTCGTAATGAAGATGAATATAATAAAAACGTCGGAAACTTCCAAAAAAGTATCTTTTATATTCCGCTACTAATAAATTTATTGAAAATGGTAGCGTTAATGTGAAAAATGAAATAAAGGAGGAATTATCAAACCGCCTCCTACCGTAAAAACGGCCATTTATTTCAATAAGCTGAGAGAAACGATTTCTATACGATTTTATATTAAATTTCAATTTAAATGTCATTAAACCACAATTTAATGATTTACTATTAGAATTACAGTGGCACAACTATGCTCTTGCATCTTTCACAGTTGCAGAATGAGGGTAAAGAGCTTAAGGGTAAACCAAAAAGCAAGAATCTGCCAAGGCAACAGGGAAATAAAGTATTCATGGAACCCAGGTACGTTTAAACGGCGAAGCAGGAACTTTTTCAGGTACTGCTTTTGCTCTGAATGTTTTCCTGAAGCTGATATTAAGGCAATAACGAATTGAAATATATGATAGAGTGTATACTAATTAACTCTATACTTTAAAAACCGCTAAAAGGGAGAGAATAAATGTATCCCAACGAGAAATACGGCTCCAATTTCTTGATCGTAATCACAGTTACAAACACGTAAGATCTAAATGCCAATGTCTGCTTAAAGGAAATAGCAGTACATAAGCAATTACTTTTAAATTAGGACTTGTATTTCTCATGCGTGAATGACTAAAATAAAAGAAATCTTGAGATATACTTTCGGAAGAGTTAAAATTCTCATACCTATTATTATACAGATATTGAATAAATAAAACTTTATTTGATAATAGCTATAGAATAAAATTTTATTCTCTATTACCATATTTAAAATAAAATATTTTCAGAAAATATGTGCATTTTAATATACGACTTTGTATACATATATATTTGGATATTCTGAATTATTAGATACCTCTGTCTGCCTGCGTTCGATCCATCATTCCACTACTTCGGTTTTGATATATACATCAAAGACAAGATAAGATGTTCAGATAAATTCAGAATATATTATTATTTATAGAAAAAATGTAGGAACATAATGAATTGCGAAATTTTACGGAGGCAGAAAATCCATTATCGATAATAACGATAGGTATAGGTAATTATCAATTAATTTTGCCGAAGAATATAACCAATTCAAAAGTGCTACGAATTCTATAAAAGTGATCTTACGATCTCTAATCATAAATCACAAAAATTATTCTAATACGTCTATTTATTAAAACATGCGTGCAACGGCTTTAAAAAAAACTGTGGAAGTGTACGATATTTTTGCTTCTAAAACATTATTTATTAAAATTTTATTTTAGCCCGTAAGCATTTTTTTCCGTAGGAAAATAAATATAAATCCCTAGAGCTTTCGGGGAGAAAAGTAGCCGTACAAATTACGGATCTCCTACGCGCCAAGTGGAAATCTTCCTCCCTCGAGAATAGAAAGCATAACAATAGTTTCCGCGGATTATTGTCCAAACTAAAATCAAATGTCGCTTCATTTTAACGCAAGTATTGCGCCAGGAAAAAAATTCTCGTGAAGACGAGATTATTTTTCAAGTTTAAAACAGCTGTATCTGAATATATCTCGCGATAATTTAGTAAAGAAAAATGTTATGTCTATTTTGTTTTCATCTATACCAGGGGTCGGCAACCTTTACTATATGGCGGGTCACATTCGTTGTTGCGAATGCTTCGGAGGACTGCGTTGGAAATTACGAGAGCTCCGGCGAGCCGGATGGGCGTTTAAATCAGAAGTTACCTAGAGATTTTGTGCTCTCATATTAGTGAAAATCAATTCCGATTATAAAATCCGAGGAATTTAGCTGAACTTTGTGGTAATTGATACCCACATTAACGAAGAAAAATAACTTAGTTATATTCCACAATTTTTTTTATTTCTCGACCGGTTTCGCTAAATAACTAGCATAATCAGGTCACCTGATTATGCTAGTTATTTAGCGAAACCGGTCGAGAAATAAAAACATTGTGGTATTTAACTAACAGTAAGTTATTTTTCGTCGTTAATACAATTCTAATTAGTTTAATAGCGTTAAAACTCCACCATAAAAGGTCCTGAGATCATAATTTCACTGAATAAATATGGAATTGACTGTGTTAAACTATATCGATCACTTTTTCATCACGGTTTCGCGGGCCGCATGAGGCCCCTGATCTATACCATTATCAGTTTTTTTTTATTTTCCCATTTTTTACGAAAATTTGTCAATATTACCCTAATAGATCTTCAACCATACGATCTAAAGTGCAAGGCATCATAATGAAGTTCTCCCTTTCTCCATCTGTCTTGTTAAATTTACTGAATGTTTTAGTGCGCATAGGTTCGCAACTTTCCGTGGTATTTTTCTTCTAAATCTCTGTCTCTCACTTTTCATTACTCCAATTTCACGAAAAAGAAGTCAAATGCTATACGAATAACATTTAAAGATGTCACGTTTCTCAGAGAATTGGCACTTAGTTAAAAAAGCATGATAATGAAAAATGGATCAAAATATATTGCGAGACATATACTCCAATTTTCTACCGCGTTCCCATGAAGTCGTTTTCTAGTTTTCCTTGAACAAAAACACACAGAATTCCGCCCACACATTCATTACTCATCCATAAAAATAGATAGTGTTCTGCTTAAAAAAGCACAAAGCCTCTTGACATTAAAGACGAAGAGGAAAACTGCGTCTCTCCTTCTGAAAGAAACTCGACTTCAATAGAGATGGTATTTTTAGTGCTGACAACTGTCTACCGAAATACCGAAACTAACAAACCACCCCTACAAGATTCGATTCAAAGGTTATCTCGAAGGAAATCTAACGTAGAACTGATCGATATTTCTGTATTGGAGGGCTTCTACGCATTGAAATGAAGAGGAACTACGACAAGTCTAGAAAGAAAAGTGTTTGTAAGTATGTTTTTTTATAGCTCAACAACTACAGCACGTAGATACAAGAGGAAGGTGTCATTTTAACCGAAATAAAGAGTTAAGTAGCGTAGGAAGATTATGTTTTCGATTTGATTGACCTTTCCATTTGTTTAAATATTTTTTTTCCATTTTCTCCATTTGAATAACATAGGGATGAGCGCAGCATATTATTCATTTGAATTTTAAAAATACTTAGAAAAATGATACGAACTTGAGACTTAGATGGTTCTATGAAGGAAAGAACAAAGTATCTGTATCCTGATCGAATTAGCGTAAAAATGCGTTTATAATCAGAAAAACTGTGATTTTATCAGTTTTATGACAATGCCAATTATAAACTACGATGACAACTCCTATAGTCGTCGAAGTAAAATCGTATTACAATTTCTGTGTACGATTTTGCATTGTTTACATAGCAACCAAATATCTGTTGATTTTAATTGAAATATTTAAAAATAAATTTTGAAATACTTTTAAATGATATTTTCCTGTGGCGTAGCTCTGCAAAGCAAACTGTATTTAAAACTACGTAAGTAACTTATATAATTAGACAGATTTTCCACAAATTGTGATTGGATTAATCGTTTCATTGTTACTTTCTCCATATACGTAGTATAGAGAAAGTATTGTTCACGTGAAAAAATTCGAATTCCAGATTTCAAGGGAAATACACGTTTTGAGGTCCCCTAAACACGTTTTGACCGTTTTCTCGATGGTGTCTGTGTGTGTCCGTATGTGTGTGACAGAAATTTTGCGTGCGCTCTAACTCAAAAACTATTCATCAGATCAGCATGAAATTATATATTTGTGATTTTATGCGTAGTTTTAAGATTTGAAAAGATTTTGATAAAAATCGGTCAACTGGAAGTAGCGGTTTGCTCGTAAAATTTTAGTTTTTCTTAAATATTTCGCTTAAACTGAATTTTTGTTAACACACACACAAGCACACGCACACGCGCACACACACACACACACACACACACATATATATATATATATATATATATAAGTTGTAGATATTATATTTTTCTACAACTTTTGTTTGAACTAAATTTTCGTATGAGGAATATTTCAAGAGATATTCAATTTTGACGGTTAGTTGGCAGTTGAACACGCGCACGCACGCACACACACACACACACACACATATATATATATAAGTTGTAGATATTATATTTTTCTACAACTTTTGTTTGAACTAAATTTTCGTATGAGGAATATTTCAAAAGATATTCAATTTTGACGGTCAGTTGGCAGTTGAACTGTTCCTATCGCCGTATTTATTTGATTTTGGTTGACAACTTACGTATGGAGAAAGTCATGTGTTGGACACATCAATTTATTTCCCAAGCGTTGTTGATATAAACAATTTTCTCGTAACAGAACTCATGGATGAGAGAATCGAGCGGATAGTCAGAGGATAATATTCACTTTGTGATTATTAAACGTTCTCAATTGACTTTTTTGTACTTCGTTAAATTAATTAATTTCGTTTGTTCCCTTGTTCATCCATTTTCTGTTGATTATCGTATTGAGGAAGAGCATAATTCAATAATTATTTTCCTATATGTTTACACGTTATTTTCGATTTTATCGTAAACAGACAGCATAAAAAACCTTTAAGGAGTTATATATAAATTTTACTGCAAAACAAACTGCTGCGATGCAGAATTTTCTGATTTAATTTATTAGATCCTCCATGTAAGATACATTGAGAGAAGCATAGTCAACACAATATATAATTCAGCAGCGTTCAAAACGCTCATGAATTCATCCCATACTTATCTATCAAGCAACGAATGTATGGAAAAATAGGAATTCATAAAATTTCTAGATTACAATTTACAACGAATTCTGCATAAAATGTAAATCCTTTTGCTCCATTGTGCTCTAAAGAAATAACATCATAACACCCAAATAATAAATCTGAAGCTTTAGCAAAACATGCATTCTTACAATAAGTTATCGTTTATCCATTAATTTTCCCCAACCCTTATTGCTAATAATGGCTAAATTACTTACACATGCGTTCCGAAAGCGTCCAAGTATTAATTTGCGATTTGTAGCTGATTCAAAACATTTCAATTTAACAACGGCGGATATCTTTAGAGGCGTAACTCACTTTCTATTATCCTAGAAACGAAGACTAAGCCAAACTACCCTCACTCTCGGTTATGTCTTTAGCTGTTTACCTTGGTTCCGGTATCCATTGAATGCTTATACTACTTAAGCAAAAATAGCAAACAGAGCTATGAAAGGCGACATGAATACACTATACTGCAGGACATAAAATAGTAAGTGGTACAGTAAATCTGCGCATAAAATCGGTATACCCTTTGGATCAATTCGCGGTCTAAAATCGGTTCCGTATAAAGTTTTCGATCACTATCAAACTTTGTACGCTCCTCACGGGATCAGGTTTATAAAAAATACACTTGCAGTCTTTCGCTAATAGCATTCCCCTGTTACATCGGGACAATATTTTTGATCCTATTTTGAACGGATATCGTCTTAAAATGATTATTTTTTTAATGTCGCCGTTAAAAAATATTTTTATCGCTCTTTTTTAATGACGCTCCATTTTTATTCGCATCGACAACGAAAATAATACGTATCTAGATTCGTATCATGAGAAACTTTTTTAGGAAAAATGACCCTCGCAATACTTTACAAACAACTTAAACGTCTGCATGGACTTTTTATTGATATCACGGGTAATGGCTAAACTAAAGTCAAATTGACGGAAAAATAATAGCATACCTTTAAAACGAATATTTACTGCTACATCTCGTTCTTTTTTTCAGAATCGCCGAAGAAAGGTGACACTACACTCTTTTTTCTCTCGCTTTACTTTAATATTCCAAGTGTGAATATTTTAACGGTCGCGTATATTTTTCCTGCTGCTCAGATTATTTATCGCGGGGAGGAGAATTATTAAATAAAACAATTTTAGCTAAATATAGCGAAATGGAAGAAAAATCGACCAATGCGAAAGTATAACCGAAATGTTTTTTTTTTAATATCTAAACTCAAAACTATTAATACACAGTCTTCGTAATCTTCTATTCTGAATTTCTATGCAAACGTCCGAAGCTTTGAAAATATCCTTTTTTAGGCGCGTTTCGCTTCCAGCGTGAGCGCCTATTATCGTCGGTCCGTCCGTTCGTCTGTCCGTCCGTCCGCATGTTCGTTCTCGGCTTTTACAGAACGGATTTTCATGAAATTTGATATTAAGGACTTAAAATCAAATATAATAACAAAATCGCAAAAATGAATCACGTACGTTAATCAGGGATACCACTTCACTGGTGATAAAAAATTAAATTTCCTCATATCTCGTAAAGTATTGCTCATATCAAAATATTTTTCAAATAAAAGATGTAGAACTAGTAAAAAAGAGTATTTCCTTCCCTATACATTTTTATTGTAGGAGTAGCCGTTATCGAGAAAATCAAACAAAAACGTCTTAAATCGAGTTCAACTTAGAAAATTTCTTGCATGGTTACTTCTTCATTGTTGCTAACAATCTCACAAACAAACGTTTAATTTACTTACGTGTGCATGTACTATTTTAAAATAGGAGGAAAATGGATTATTTATGATGAAGAAAAGAACTTTAAAACGCTATTTCCCTTACGTACAGGTATATGATTTCTTTCTAACGCTCCATTACACGAAACGCGCCCATTTGTGATACGCTGTACACTTTCCTAACTTGCTTTATTGAACGAAGGTTTTACAGACACGATCGAAAGGTTTCCGATTCCGTAATCCGGATGAGCACAAAATTTTAAACGAAAATATTAACGCCACGCAACAAATCCTGCAGGATCGATAAAAAAAAATAACCGAAGAGAACATAACTCCGGGACGTAACAAAACAACTGCGGCAGCCAAAGAGAGAGGAAGAGATGAAGAGAGAGAGAGGCAGGCCTTCGTTTACAAACGCGTACTACTTCACAAACCGCCACCCGTCCTCTTAACCCACTTCTGTGCCCCAACAGGTTCCAAGATTCCATGTCAGCCCCTCCCCAACCGAAACATTTGTTTTTTCATTCCACTTCCCGCCCCCGCTATATCACCGCTACCGTCCTTCATTAACATACCTTTTTTACCCACCCGCCCCGCTTAACTCACGAGAGACCCACCCCTCTCTCTCTCTCTCTTTGTCCGACCTACGTCGTAACGTCAATGACCAAACCTCTTTGATACACAGTTGGAAATAATAAATTTAAAAAAATAACCCGAGGCCGGTTGCGTTCGTTCCGTTTTTCAGATGTGCACACTGGACTAGACCAAAGATAGGTAGTAATCCCATCAGCTAACCGATGAAAAAGTAAGGGAGGTAAGCTCGTACGGCCATACGTGAACGACCTCTGCCTCTATAGACGTATGTAAATGTGTCACGAGGGTTCGAGAGAAAGAGAGGTGAGGAGCGGGGAGGAAAAATTATGGAGGGCATTGATATTCTCCGAGCAAACAATGAGGGAGGGGGATTAAAAACTAACGCGAGGATATAGATGAGGAGATATAAATGTCATTTTGCACGGTAGGGAGGAAAAAAACAAAAGACGCCCTTTGGACTAGAACGTAACCCCCGCCCCTTCCTCGCCCTCGTCTCGGGTCGCGGACGAAAAACCGCTCGGCGATAGTTATTAGGGACGATTATTGCGGCGAAATTAAACCAGTAAGACACCCTTGCTAAAGCAAGATGTGAAAGCACGTTTTCTTTACAAATTTTCACGGTTCTGGTTTGCGTTCCCACTGTGGGAGTCAGCAACTTGCACCGTTGGAATGGAGTTCCTCACTAGAATTTCTTATCCGTGAAAATTTCACTTTTCTAGCTTCGGTGGTTTGGCTACAATACAACTTCAAAATTTTTGAATTTTCCGACTTTGATGCCACCTGGCGGAAAATCTATTAAGTACATACTTGGAAAATCCAATTGACGGAAAATTCACGGATCGATAACAGATACCTGATTCAAAAAGAATTTTCCAAACATCTCTTAAAACAAAAAAATTGGTTCCACACAGACGGACAGAGAGTGGTCACATTAGCACGTTTTTTGCCTTCAAAGCATAATAATAAAAAACAAGGGCAATCTCGCTCCCGGGCTAACGCCGCTAAAACGTAGTTTTTTACGGAAATTAGAACCGGCTGAACCATGTCAAATGAGTCCCTGCATAATTTCCGATAGCGTTCGATCCAACCGCAACCGAATATGAAACAAATTTGGCACGCGGTTTGCAGATTATCGGTGGATTCCTATGAAGTCTTTCTTTATTTTTGTTGACTACGAGGTCTTGCCAATTTATTTCTAGATATAACATCAGCGCCGACGTGAAATAAAATGTTATCGTCACCCGAAACACAAAAGTGAATTCATAACTATTTTTCTCAATTAAAAACGTGTTAAACGGCTCTGAAAGCAAAATAAATTTTCCTTTCGTTCTATATCGGGATTTTTATGGCAGCTAAATTATGAACAACGTATCCTAACATTAAAATTCATACTGAAAGATTGCTAACAAAATAAAATGCGGCCGTTAATTCTATAATATTCTTCTCAATGCCCGATGCTGCCACGACAAGATCGTAAAATTTTACGGTGATAAAAAATTTTTACTCACTTTTGTCTTCCCTGAACCAGCTGGACCAACCAACATCAGACCATGACGGACCACCGTAGTTTCGTACAGTTGAATAACTTTTTTCACGTACTCTGGAAAATATTCATTTAAATTAGAAATTCCAAAGACTTTTTATAAACGGGTATTATTTCAAACGTTCGAAAAAAATCATCCCCGTGAAAAAATACTTATTTTTGGAACAGTAAAATTACTTGTCCAAAATCCTGAAGTACCAAAGAGCCTAAGAGAAAATACCAAATGCAATAAGTTAAATGATGCAATAATTTTCTTTTTTAACGTTGGGAATGTCTTTTAAATAAGACTGATGACCTAAAAAGAAAGGTATTCAGAGAAATATTAATCCTAAATACTTAATGGCACACTTCTCTCACAGTAGTACCTTTTCAAATAAGAAATAAAAATCCAAATAATAAAAATCTATTTCAAAATACTATCCAGTTTATGAATATTGGAACGAGTACCGGATGCTTTTTTTGGAATTCCGAGCTACATTGTAGAAAAAAAGACAAAGAATAAAAACCGAGCACATCTAGTTCAGATTCGATTCACAGCGCAGCGTAATAAAAAACTTAATTTTTAAATAATAAATTCATTTGGTATTGGATAAATATCCGTTTCAAAATCTATCCCTGGTGTTTTAATTAATAAATATGTGTTTCGGAGAAACTTGGACTCGTATTTGCATCGAATAACATTTTCTTCTATGAGAGATGATTGAACTATTCCATTTAATGAATAAACGAAACGCTCAACCACCGATGGATTATATCTTTCACATGTTTATTACATCCAAGGATTTTATTTCTTCCTGAAGACACTTTCATTTACGTTAATCCTAATTCTCTAATTCGTATAATTATCTTAAAACACATTAATATATTTTTGGAAATTCCTTTGGTGCTTCCCATCTTAAATCCTTAAAAACTCTTTATAACACTTTCGAGTAAAAATAACAGGCGTTGTGAGGAGATAAGAGATAACCCTTTTTTAATCCGTTCAAGAAAGGGATGGACGAATTATTAACTCCAGCGACCATACAAACTATATTGAAGAGATATGCCGTGCTACATAAAGACAAGAAATGTCATAAAGAATAAAATAATGCTGCGTCAGTTTTACAAGCAAATAAAAATCACTAAATCGTTCGGTTATGCTAGGGCAGCGAAAAACACTTTTTCGAATGAAAGATCAAGTTTTGCACTATCTCTGTCATCTTTGGATGTCCTTCGTAATAACGCATGTCAGTTTTTAGGCGTTCTTTACCAGCGAAGTGATAGTAGCGGAACGTCCTGTGGAAGCATCTCGTCCGTCCATCCGTCTGTTTGTCTGTCGTGACTTTCATTTCATTTTATGAGTTTTTGATTAAATTAAGTATGAATGATCCTTATTAAAATGAATCGCCGTGTTATGATTTTGAACTGCATCCGTCAATTAGAACTTCTACTTTACGCAGTCACTTACACTCGTATCATATGAAATGACATCCGTCAAAAAAAACAATTAAAAACCATATTTTTCTTTACCTAGCTCTTATATGATCCGGGAGGTATCGATTAAAAAATTTATTTGGATGGAGATCATTTACCACAAAAGATCCGCGAGGCCACACCATTGCGACTTATAGTTTCGGAGATGAAAATTCGAGAAAATCCCAAGTATAACATCGCATGTTTTGTTTACATCGGCCGCTTATAAAGATTCTATCGGCAATATGATCTATGGAGTATAGATTTTTTTTTTAAATTCGGATCGAGTGCAACATTTATCACAATAAGCCCGCTATAAAACATAATTACGACTTAAAGTTTCGGAGATAAACATTCGAGGACCGCCTAATACAGTAAGTTCCCAACTTACACTGTTAATTCGTTCCGAAGGTCGCCGTGTAAGTCCAACGACGCTTAAATACGACATTTTTTGACATATACGTTCGTTTCAATGGAGAGTTAAAGATAAAAAAGTAGTGCTTATGTGATGAGGGTTTATAGTTTGTTTATGAATAGCAGTACAGTAACGAGAAACAACTTGCACCCACGGGATAACAAATCTAAATGGCGAAAGCGACGCTGTCAGCTGTGCGGCAACGTATGTACTAGTTACGCCATCTATTGAGCGGCAGTTGAACTAACGATCAACCGTGCTGATGTTACGTCATGTATCCGTGTATCTACGGATCCGTGTAACTCGGACCCGTACAAGTTGGGAACTTACAGTATTTCGATGCCGTTCTGTACTCAAGCCACAGAAAAACGCCTTTGAAATCGCTGTATATTCCATTTATGGAGTATAGTTCTTGTTCTAAGATTGTTACGTTAATCGAAGTCAAATATACTGAATATCCTACAAAATATTTTCTCTTTGAGATACGTATTTATGATCATAATGCTTGATTGACTGGGCTTTAGAATCACAAAACGCAGTGTGCGCGTGATTGCCGGAGTTAATATTTCAAGTGTTGTCAACAGATTGTGATCGTAGAAAGGTCCCCGGGGAGGAGAAATTCCCGTAAACCTGCCCCCACTGTTTGAGCTGCAGGGTCACTTCCATGGATTATGGCTCCCCTAAATCCATTGCGTGTGTGATTGAGTGATTGTCGGGGAGTGCATCGGTCCCTTGCGAGGAATAACTTTCCCTAAACCATCGCGGACGAGCAAATAACGTTATCATATTTATGATGTAAGGACATATGTATAATATACAACAAAAATTCCGTTGGAATTTTTTGTGGAACAATATATTATAAGTAATTTTCTTAAAAAATAAAATGAGATAATGATTTATTTTATAATAAGTAATGATTTGTTTATATAACGTAATGATTTTTCGAATATAACATATCGCTCTACATGCAGGGAGTATTTTCATCAAGTAATGCTTCCAGTATAAAGTATGAAAATAAGCATTCCGTCAACATGACTAATAATAGGATTGCAGCGTAGTAAAAGTGTCATCTCACTATATAATGCAATAATACAATTTTGATGACTACTTCATTCTTACTTTTAAATAAACTAAATATATTCTAAGTAACTGCAAATTTATGCTTACCTTCCACGTCTAGAAGACCTTTGTTTATTATCACTTGGCATATCGTGTCTTGAAGAAGCCCATAATCTACAGGTTGTTCCTCCATTCTTGGGAATAAATCAGACACTATGCCTACAACGAAATCGAGGTATCAATCATTTACTTTTAATCAATTTAATGGGATGTCAATCTTCTTTTAAGAAAAGTGAGCATCCCCTTATTGAAAGATTATACAGGTAGCAGAAAAAAATCCAAATAACTAGTTCTATAGCAAGGTTATTACTTTCGGTGGGATGGTAAGCATGGCAATCAAAGGTAAGTACCGTTTTTAATTATTAAATAAACATTCTATTTTCGTTGTCACGCTTAATTAATTAATTACGCGACCACGCCGTCATTATAATGATAATTGGGCCAGTGGATAATGACTACCGTTAATCTTACCGCTAAACAGCTTCAAATCGTCGCGGACAAATTTTGGTACATTTACATCCTTAAGAGCCCTCAAAACAATCTGTTTCTCGTCCATATCGGGTTTTTCCCGCTTCAAATTGCCGGCAGCTGCTATCACCGTTTTAACGGCTCTCATGCCGAAGTCGTAATGATCCTAAAAGATTAAAACATGGCATTTACAAAATCGAGAGATAAATATCGCTAAATGGCATTTGTAATTGAAACAAGGAAAATGATTCCATGGTTATTACGTAAAAATACAGAAATGATCGTTAAGCGTGTTTATTCATCGCACTCTGCATTGCAAATCATGACCTTTGAGTCGGATAAAGGCTGCGTCGCCATTCGAAGAAATCATAGTTTAAAAACAAACTCCGTATAAATCTTAATAAAAATAGCTCTGTGTTCATCCTTGTTACTATCTACGGAAATGTAAGCCAGAGCCGGGAATAGGTATTTTGGCGCCCGGGGCAAAGAACGTGAGTCGCACCCCTGTATTTTATGACACGTAAAATAATAATAATTCTAATTACTGTCTACCCCTAGCCGCCGATCTCACTTTATCTCGTCATTTCAATAAATTTGATTGTTGTAAACAGATGTTTACATAAAATACATATACATATAATAACAATTTTAGCGCCCCCTAGAATGATGAGCCCGGGGCAAGAGCCCCGCTCGCCCCACCCTCGTCCCGACCCTGTTGTAAGCTTTTGGATTTAACTATGTATTGATAATTAACTTCAAACGTTCGTGCGAGCATTCCTCCGTGAAAGTATGCAAATTGCTTTTCGAAGCGCAATGAAAATTGCAGCTATCTAGGGGCTAACTTACTCAATCAAATGTTACTGATTCAGAGAGAAGCAAAACAACACGAAATGAAAATCCTATTTGTCTACTATCAATCGCGGCGAAAATTCGTTTTGTCTTAAATTTAAATACGATTATATTGCGTAAATATAATCTTACAATAAAAAAACAAATAATGAGTTTCTCTGAAACACATACGTTATTCATTGCAGTGTCGCAAAGCTTGCCAAGTTAATTTCCCATTACATAAGTTTTGTTTTAATTTTATAATTAACCAATAAGAATAATAAAAATTATAATCAGAAGATATTTCATATTGCAGATATAAAAAACGTAATTTCTTATCAGGTTATGTTAATTGTAAGTCAATACAACATAAATATATTTTTATCTCATCTGTTTAATTAACTAATCATTTCAGCATTATTGGCAAAATATTAAGTCATGTCTTCTTGAATTTGAAATCAGTAACCAATACTTCAGCATTTTGTTCATAATTTTAATAAATGATAAAACTTTCAATAAAATAAAAATTGAACAAAAACGTCGTAGGAGAAATCGTGATTTTTACTCACTTTCATGTCTTGTTAGCTACATTAAAATTTTGCCCAGATAAAATTTTAACTCGATGAAACACAATAGGCTAAATATACATAATGCATATGAATGGGCAAATTTAATTTTTAGTTAAAAAGTTTGATGGAGAAGTCATCTAAAAATTTTCATTAAAAAAATAAAAATTCTTACTTGAGTACTAAGTTGCTCAGAACTGAGTTTAAATGTAGATGTTATCTTGGCGGCTAAATCTCTAGCATCAGAAAATCCAAATGAGAAGAGTGAAATTTCTGCTATAAGTGCATAATTTGGAACCATCATCGCAACAGGTCTGAAAAGTGCCTTAAGGTTATCTGGTAGCTCTGTGCGACCAGCATAACCAGGATTCATAGTTATGAAAACTGCACAAGATTCTTTTAATATGACATCTGATCCTTCAAACATGAATCTGAAATAAATTTATTAACAAAATCAAACACTGAAATGTTTAAAAATCATGAAATTATTTTTATAAATGCTTTTCAAATATTTCAATATATAAGTATCTGTGTTTGGAAATTTACTTTTAAACTGTTCAAAAGGATTATAAATTAATATAAGGTCATGATTTTAAAATTAATGATTCGATTATTGTAATATGACGAAATATACTGATTATTGATGAGGGCAGACATCTCTAATAACACTAGTTAAGTGAAAAACCTAATTCACAGGCAAAATCAAACTGAATACTAGGCATACATCTTTTTAAAATGCATAATAAAGTACAAAAAATTAGCATATTCAAGACATCTTTTAATATTAATTTCTTAATAATTTAAAAATTTAATGAGCTACTATCTGAATTTATACACTGATGATGTTGAAGAAAAAACTTTACCAATTACACTGTCACTTCATTTCAAAATTAAAAATAACACGTCATAGTTCAGCAAAGGAGATCCAAATATTTAAACTGATATACACTTTAATTAATTAAATAAAAATATCTGTTGATGCCCAATTTTAATGCTTCTGTTACATGATTACCTAAACCATGATTTAATCTCTATGAAGTATGAATAAAATTTACCTCATGAGAAATGTCTACCATAGAATAACCTCAATAGTTATACAGAAAATGTAACATTGAGTACTTGCCTATCTTGACAAGCCTGCTGAGCTTTCTGAATAGTGGTTATCTGCTGAGCCACAACTGAAAGAACCTCAATATCAATTCGGTTAAACTCATCAAAGCAAGCCCAAGCTCCAGAGCTACAAAAAAATATCAAAACAATGGTTTATAAAAGAAATTCTGGTCAAGACAAGGATTTTATAAAAATTTCATCATCTTACCTAGCCAAACCTTTGAAAAATTTTCCCATTGCAATTACATCGAGTTGATCAGAGCAGTTAAAAACAACACATTGATTTGCAAAAGCTTTTGCTAAGTCCTGAAAAAATTGCCAAAATGAAAATAACGAAAAATTTTACACAATCCATGCACCACAAATGCTTTAAATCAAAACTTAAATTATGATATGTACTTTGAAAAACACTGTTACAGAAAACAGGGCGAGTTTTAGCTTCAGATACTCTGTGAAATTTTGCACAGAAGAGTTACCGTATTTAATCGATTGTAAGCCGACCCCCACTTTTCACAAGGCCATGCAAGGCCACCTATTCATAACAACTCATACGAAAAGAATAATTTGATCTCGTTATCCCCCAAGATCTTATTCTCGTAAAAAATAGCCGTTTCTCGTCAATCAAATATGGACACCGTATTACGTCTCAGATTTTCAGTTTGTAATTAAATAAAGAGTATTAACTAAAATTATGGCGACATAAAATACATTTTATTCACTTAATCATAACAACTTCTACTAAAAGAGTAATTTGACCTCGTTATCCCCCGGATCTTATTCTCGTAAAAAATAGCCCTTTCTCGTCAATCAAATACGGACACCGTATATTACATAACACACGTTAGTACTACACTAGTATCACCTGGGCATTCCTTTTCACTTTTATTCTTAAATTATTCTCCCAAGTTGGCTGCTATGCCGCTAAGGCACGAGGAAGTAACGGTTCGCTTGGGAAATCCCAGTACGCGCATGCTAGACACACTGAAACAAGATAGGTAGAGGAGGGAGGGGAGGGGGGTAGGAAAGGCAAATGTTTCGATTCACGAGTAAAATGAAACATTATGTATGTACGATATGTAGCTTCTTATGCATATGAGCGCTATTGCTGCATTTGTTATGACTTTGACGTGCCACGTATTATTGACATAATTTATTTCTTCGTAGGTGTTCAGTCATTTTGATTCTTTTTTGCATACATTTAAAGTAGATAGTTTACTTCCACTTTAATACACTTATGTCTCACGTTATAATGTAACTACTGACATAAATTCATTGACTACTTTTTTCAAACCAATTCTAAGCCGAGTGGCGATTTCTGCGATGGTAAAAACGTAAAAAAGGGTCGGCTTACAATCGATTAAATATGGCAATTTATTTATTCATTTTCTAATATAGGTGAAATGGATTAATTTATGTAATTTATTTCATTAATACCTAGCAGGAAATACTGTGTATGTGCATGTATTAGATGGAATTTTTAATTTTTTTATTGGAGTTCAAATAAGATATTTAGAATATTGCACCATTTTATAATTTTAAAATGATTTCTTTGCCTTCAATGGGCAAAAAGAATTAACAACTGATAATTTTATATGGCCAATGGGTGTATAATATACGGTGAAGCACAAAAGCACCTTTCATAATAATGCAACATTTTTTCTCAATTTTTCCGTCACCCCTTTTCATTCCAAGCATATGCCAAACAATATATAGATGAAGGCTCTCACATCCAAAACTTTTTACCTTTGTAGTCTCGGTTTTTCCAGTGCCAGCAGGTCCAGCAGGTGCTCCACCAAACTTGAGGTGAAGAGCACTTGTTAAAGTGAGATAACAACGGTCAGTTAGAGGAGTTATCACCAGTCTGCCACTGTTACCAAGATACTCATAGCCATAATCATACTGAGCATTGAGTGCACGTAAGACCAATTGATTTTCCATCCAGTAGTACCTGTTTTATGATAGGTAAAATTTAACTAGGCACGGGCATAGTTTTCTATAGCAATGCATACATATAAAAAGCAAGCCAAAGCGATTTTTATAAATCTACAATATCTTATAAATCCTTACTGTCTCAAAATAATCACAATTAAAACATATTATAAATTACAAATTTTATAAACAATAAATATTTATGCATCATTCCAACTGTTTATGATTAACACACATCTTTTTGTTATCATTGAAAACTGATTAATTTACAATAACACTTTTATAAAACTCACCATAAAATATTTAATAACATTAAGAAGATTCCAAAAAACTCACTTCAATTGACTGAACCAGCTGAAATCGCTTGGATCGTCTACGTTCTTTTCCAGTAAATTAGCCACCACATCCCTCGAATGAACTTCAATGGTAATGAGTGCTGACAACACCTGCCTCTCAACCTTTTTTAGCTGTCCTTTTACAAGGCTACGTAGACCATCCAACTAAATGATAGTTTGGAAATCTTTTAAGATTATTAATGAACTTGATTAAAATTATAACAAGCATCACTAGTCAAAAATAAATTTATGTGAATTAAACCTAAAATTATAATGATTAAGTCAGTTCCAAAACTGGAAAGGACATGGGAGTAATAAATCCAAATCAAGTTTTGCCTTTTTTAAATAAATAGCTCAACAACAATTTGAACAACCAATCAACCTGAAAAAAACAGGTTTACAAAATGAATTTTTTTAAATATTCCACCAATTAAGTTGATGCTGTTAGATTTTGTTTTGAATTGACATAGAGGCAATTCAGTAAACTCAATGATTTTTATTGTTCGGCGTCGAAAATTTAGGATCTTGTTGACTAATGAATTAAAAGTAATTTTTTTATTAAAAAAACACAATTTCTAACAAATGAGTTGTGGATTTCTTATAGGCTAATTAAATATTCACACAATGTATTTATAGAATAGCATAATGAACCATATATAGGTGACAAAAAACACACCTGTCTTAGTAGAACTTTATAATATTTCTCTAAATTTCTTTCATATAAGCCTGCCTCAACTCGTGCAGTCCAATACGTTTGACTTCCAGCAATAACGATTTGCCCCGGCCATGACAACACCCAAGTATTTCGTTTCCTTTTTCTAATATCCATCAATGAATTTTTTAAGATACATTTTATAGTTTCTCTCATGCATGATTCCACCTAAAATACCACAGAGAGACTGAAATTATTAAAATTCTAACACATATTTGGCCACATGAATTTTGGTACAATTTTCAGATCATTCAAGTAAGCAAGTGAACCAATCTGTATTAAATAATATTCAAGAAAATAAAATATCAATAAAATGGACAACTTTTTAGCTCAATCTTATTCATTTTAATTTAATATGATTCTTATTAATTGAATGACTACAATTTAACAAGGAAATAGCAATGAATCTAGAATAAATAATATGAAAATCTCTCTAATGCTTACATTTGACAACCAGTCTTCCACATGACCCAATGGAAAAAGTTTGTTGGTGAATTCCACTTCTTCACCTTCTGCAGAAACCATATGTGTGATCATCAATTCTTCACCAAATGTTAGCTAAAGAAAATTAAAACAAAAATTATCCTGAGAAAATCTGCTGGTACAAATTATCATTTTAATATTAATACATCAAAGTAAATAATCAAGTTTTATATTGAAAGACTTTATTGGGTTAACCATAAAGAAATCTAGTATAAAATAATAAATTCTGACCTTATAAATATTTTCAAAACACTTTCGAAGGTGAGGTTGAACAGTGGCAGGGTGTTGTGCTTGCGATAAAATGTCAAGAAGTTCATCATCGCTAAGAAAGTAGAATCTGGGAAACATGGTTCGTTTCGTTTCCAGATAATCTGAAAGTCCTTTTTGAACCATGTCCAGAAGATTGGAACATTCTTTGAGAAGCTCAAGTAACCGTTTATCAGGACATATTTTCATCAGCTATAATTTAAATACAGTTTGAAAACAACATGAGTACATATCTTTTATAATTTTGTGCTTGAGTTTGCACTTAAGTAAAATGAACATTGTTAAATGAATTTTTTCCTACGTTAGGATGCTCATGTGCATTTTTCATTATCCTTCTCCAATTTCGATCCATTAACACATACTTTTTACTCTCACTTGGAAGTTGTCTAGCTATGTCCATGCTTGAAAATATTGGCTGCAGATAAAGCCACTTACTGTAAAATAAATTAGTCGGTTTAACAAAAATTCTAATATGACATTTTTTTGCTCTATCTAAAGATGATGACTGAATATTTTGCTGTTTAAAATTTCAAAGTTAAAACATAAGTCTTTTGATATTCTACCCTCAGAAAGTGATTATTTAAATCTTGGAAGTAAAATTAAGAAAAGCTAATTCACAAAATGTTTAAAAAGTCACAGAAAATAGTAAAAATACTAAGAGGCAACAGTCTAAGATTGAAATACCTACAAATTCATACATACATGACGTACCCTCAATTACAATGTATTCTTACTTTTGAGAGTCAAGCCATGCTTCAATGACCTCTTGAGACAATCTCAGATTATTTTCCCATTCCATTACTTGCTCCTCAAATGCAGCTTTGTAAGGACTAAATGTTAGTGACTGTATAACTACAGTGTGATCATCAAGGAGTTGGGAAACTTCATCAGATACTTTAATAATGAAAGTTCCTAAAAAGTAAATTTTGGAAAGATGGTAACATTTAGTGTTCTGAGTTACATTAAAAAATTAATTTGCAATAACTCATTGATTATAACTCTGAAAAAATTATCATGAGAAATATTTACAGTATAAATGACATTTAACTACAATATTTTTATTATCAAAGAAATGTTTAGTATTCACAATAAATGCAGTAATTTTTATGGTAACCAAATTTTTCTGCATAATTTTGATAATGTATCCATTCGCATATGTACATGTAAATTCAATTGTGGCTTGAAAAAGTCAAACAATTTTGTATTATAGTACACAAATAAAAAGTGTGTATCCTTCAATGGTTCAAAACTTTAATATTCTTCATACCAGTATCTTTATAAGGAAGAACTTCAAATGATGTTTCTTCCCATTCTTTTTCCATATTTAACAAAGTACTTTCAATGGAATATTCTTTTGATGCTTTATCTGAGAGTTTACTGAGGTCACTAGCCACATTAGTGATGTCAAGTTCAAGGCAGTTATTGAATGTTAATGTTGGCCCCGGTGTTATCTTTACTCCTGAATTGAAATTAAGTAAAAAACAACTTTCGTTAATAATATTTCTAAAATTTAAAGCAAATAGTACTTGAGTTCATTACTTAGCAACATTAATTAGGAGACTTTACTTTCATCAAAAATGATCAATCATATTTTGTCACTAATAAATATTGACAAAGAGTCAGATCAGCAATTAATTCAAGAAACAATTAAATTTAAGATAAAACTGCATTTAATTGATTATAAACCACAGGTATGGGAAGAATACATTAAGGAACGATACAACAAGCAGGCAGGATCGGCACAAATAATAATAATAATAAGCCATCTTTATTAGGTTGATATTTAGACATTAGGTACTTTCCTGTTAACGCCCCACCTAATTTTGGCTTAGGAAATGTTAAATAAATAAGAAACAGTAACGTGGAGATGAACTTCCAAGCATTGATACTTAAATATCAGACCTGATTGGCCGGTCTCGACATTTACAAACCCAATCACCGGACATCGGAGAGGGATACTTTGGTTCCGGGTGAGGCGAAGGGCGCGGTAGCGCCCGGAGACGACTACCCATTAAACAAAGCGAGCCGAAGGCTCGTCAATATATCCTTTCAATGTTATATCCTCTTGACTGTTGCGCCGCAAATGGAAGGATATATTGACGAGCCTCCGGCTCGCTTTGTTTTAATGGGTAGTCGTCTCCGGGCGCTACCGCGCCCTTCGCCTCGCCCAGAACCAAAGAAATCCTCCCCGTTGTCCGGTGATTGGATTTGTAAATGTCGAGACCGGCCAATCAGGTCTGATATTAACTCGATCTACAAATAAAACATAGTTCCCTCAATTGTTAATCGTGACCCTAGCAACGTTATAATGTTTTTATGGGACAGTTTATTCGTGGGGCTATAACAGGAAAGTACAAGACATTAATGTCCATTCTTACATATAAACCTATAAACCTGAAGAACATAAACATATACAATATTTAGTAAGTAATTACAATCAATAGTTCAATTCCACTAAACAGAAGTTAAGAACAATCTCAATAGATATCTCAATACACACCCAATCAGCGCCTATACCTTATTTATTTAGATAACAATGTAATCGTTGTTTGGTTGGTTACCATTTACTTTCATAAGTTGCTATTTTATTTTTAAAATAACTTCATACAACTTTCTATATGATAATTGGAATAATATTTTATGCTTGACTAAACATTAACTCTTAAATATAAACAGCGTACAACCATACCTGATTCCAAATAAAGCAATTCCCAATGCCTTTGCCTCATACCAGGATTACACAGTGCTTCAATCATAGGTATATAGGGACGAAAGTCTTCCATTTGATTTTTTAGATCAATTGCAACAGAGTGAGTACCTAAATGGATTGCATTATTATAATAAAATCATAATCTGAAATATTAGCATAGAACAAGTTGAATTCAGTTTTGATCAGACTAGCAACATACTAACCTGGTATTTCAGCAAATATTTTAATACATTTTGTCATTATCTTTTGTAGATCTAAGACAGTATGTTCTATCTCACTCGGATCTATGTTGACCAAAGGATTGTCCATCCATATTTCATGCCACTTCATCCAATCTAAGTAGCAATTAGTAATTCAAAATAAATAAATTTTATCCAAAACTTAATAATTATACTGATTAAATATGAATTAGCAATTAATGAAATAGCAATAGAAAGGAAATTTGTTTTGTTATAAAAATCTAATTAAACTAAGAGGAAATTATTGTCAAAAAGGAACAAAATACTAAATAAGTAAATTTTCTATTCATTTGTTCCTTTAATTCAGTAAAAATATTTAAGTAGCATACAAAACCATTTTGTGTTTAAAACCTTTTCAGAAACTGTTGCATACAAATTATGTTAAATTCTGTTTTTCATGCATCTCCTACTTCTTTCCCCCATACTTTATTCCATAAACAAATATTTGACAGAAAAAACTTAACACTTTCAATTATATGAATACCTTTTAAATAGTGAAAGTTTAAATTACACTGGATCTGAGATGTTAAAAATATTTACATGCCCCAAATACAACATGTTGGGTAGTACTGTATTTAATCGATTGTAAGCCGACCTTTTTTTACATTTTTACCAGCTCAGAATCGCCACTTGGCTTAGAATCGGTCTAAAAAAGTAGTCAATGAATTTATGTCCGTAGTTACATTATAACGCGAGACATAAGTGTATTACAGTGGAAGTAAACTATCTACTTTAAATGTATGCAAAAAAGAATCAAAATGACTGAACACCTACGAAGAAATAAATTATGTCAATAATACGTGGCACGTCAAAATCATAACATATACAGCAATAGCGCTCATATGCGTAAGAAGCTACATATCGTATGTATGCAATGTTTCATTTTACTCGTGAATCGAAACATTTGCCTTTCCTACCCCCCTCCCCTCCCTCCTCTACCTATCTGGTTTCAGTGTGTCTAGCATGCGCGTACTGGGATTTCCCAAGCGAACCGTTACTTCCTCGTGCCTTAGCGGCATAGCAGACAACTTGGGAGAATAAATTAAGAATGAAAGTGAAAAGGAATGCCTAGGTGATACTAGTGTAGTACTAACGTGTGTTATGTAATATACGGTGTCCGTATTTGATTGACGAGAAAGGGCTATTTTATTACGAGAATAAGATCCGGGGGATAACGAGGTCAAATTACTCTTTTAGTAGAAGTTGTTATGATTAAGTGAATAAAATGTATTTTATGTCGCCATAATTTTAGTTAATACTCTTTATTTAATTACAAACTGAAAATCTGGGACGTAATATGGTGTCCTTATTTGATTGATGAGAAATGGCTATTTTTTTTACGAGAATAAGATTCCGGGGGATAACGAGGTGAAATTATTCTTTTCGTAGGAGTTGTTACAAATAGGTGAATAAAAGTATTTTATGTCACCGTAATTTTAGTTAATACTCTTTATTTAATTAAGAACTGAAAATCTGAGGCGTTCATACTTGTTGGTATTTTGAAATAAATAACCCGTTGTCTAATCACTTTAAAATCAAAATTTTTCCTTGCGTGGCCTTGTGAAAAGTGGGGGTCGGCTTACAATCGATGTCAGCTTACAATTGATTAAATACGGTATTTTCGCATAATTCTCCAAATAGAAAATTATAAACTGATTTGCACAGAAATGATTGATTAAATATGGAAAGTGTTAAATACAAAATCATTGATGCCCTGTACCTGAAGCTGTAATCCAAAGATTTCTATAGGGCTCAAATTCCTTCATTAATTTGCTAATAGCTTCATAAGGCTTTATTGGGGTGCCAAAAAGTCTTTGGCGATTATTTAGCAGTTTACTAGTTTCAAAGCATTCTTGCAGCTGTTTCCAAGTTCTTCTCACATCAATGGCTACTTCCTGACACTGATAAAAAGTAAAACAAAATTTAGATCTTTAAAATTAATGAAAAATGGGTTAACAGATAACAGTGCCTCAGTATTGAGTACTTTTTGGTAGAGTAACAATCAATGGCAACATAAAAATATCCAAAAATGTTTAAGAGACAGCATTGTAAAATGCATCATGCTCTAGCAAAAATAGCCGTTAGTGATAAATAAATAATTTGTTTGGTTTATTTGTGGATCTTTTTTAAAACCGACTGGGAACATGCCGGTTGTTAAATATTCGGCAGCACATTACTTGAACACAAAAATTTTTCCTTTGTATTATGTACAGGTGATGCTTGCTCTATGCCAATTTGATTTACGCACTTTCATTTTAACACCATTTATAACAATGATTATAACATCCACCGTATTTCCCGGTGGATACACTTTTATTCCCCGAAAAATGTCAACTAAAATCAACCTGCATCTTATGCGCCGAGGGTAAACATTTGCATGGTCATATAGATCAGTGCTTCTCAACATTTTTTGATCCACAGCACAGCTTCATGAACGCTTAATAAACATCGTGACTCATCAAACCAACCCTATGTAATTTTACTGCTTTAATACGTGTTTTTAAAGAAGGATAAAATATTATTATATTTTTAAATTGATTAAACATTACAAATCTATTAATTCTTCTCGCAGTTTAAGGATAAGTTCCTTGGATGTTGAAATTTATGCGACTTGGCAGCAATTTTCAAGCATCTGTATGGCATAGCAGCAATCTTTAATGAAAAAGATCCAGATCGTCAGAGGAGCTCCAAAGTTATAAAAGGCCCAGCGTTCGATCTTCATAAGCATTCCTTGAGAACAATTCAGTGATAGAAGAGTGTTATTTTAGGTAGTTGCATGCATAATTTAGAATGGACACCAGCTGAGTTCTGTATAAATGCCTCACGATATTCTTAATCAGAAGGAAGCCTATGCACTCAGCGGATTCATTTGTATTCATAATTTTTCTTTGATTTTATAGTGGAATCTCTTTGCAAATTGTATTTAAAACATACTGTACAAAACTATACAAAAAATCATAGGTATAATTTGTCCAAGTTTGGGAACGGAACTCCTTTGATTTACATGTATCCTATGGGATAATTACTTTCGATTTATGCCAATTCGATTTATGCCGTAATCCTTAGGAATGTATCTATGGCATAAACCGAGCATCACCTGTATTTCAGAAATTTAAGAATAGTTTTCATTTTAATATTATCACAGGAGGCTTTCCATTAAGTGTCTTTCAAATCTTGGCCTCAAAATAAATTATCTATTATTCATAGCTTACTATTTACATAGATGGTTCTTAGAATAACTGCATACTAGTTAATACTCTCACTCAAGTGAAATGCATATACTAGTATTAATTCTCAGACTACAAACTGTTCTTACCTTAGTCAGGTCTATTGTTGCAGAAGAAAGTGCATTAACTCGCTGTGTGAGATTTTCAAAGTTTTCAATCAGAGCTATTTCATCTCCCAATTGGAGCTTTCCCAACCTGTCTATTTCTTGTTCATGCATGACTAGTGTGTTATTAATTTGCAATGAAATCCTGTGTGGGTATCCAATAGCCTCCCATTTACGTTGGAAATCATCATCTGGTATATTACAGTAGAAATAATCCAGTATATCATACTCCTTCAAAAAGGAAAAGAAAGAATTTTCTGATTAATAGCAACACATTTTTAGCCCACTGAGACAATGTTTGCAATCTGCAAAGTAATTTACTTTTTACTTTGATATGGCCCAAACTCAAACGTATTACTCATAACATCACAAATTCTAAAACCTCAAGGCATCTAGTAAAATAAGTCATCTGCAGGGAAATTTAAGAATGGTTTTTACTTTCACCTTATACGGAGTATAGAGAAAGTATTGTTTTTATGAAAAAAATTGAATTAAAGATTTCAACGGAAATACATGTTTTGAGGTCCCCTGAACACGTTTTGACCATTTTCTTGATGATGTCTGTGTTTGTGTGTGTCCGTATGTGTGACAGATTTTGCATGCGCTTGAACTCAAAAACTATACATCATATCATCATGAAATTCTATATTTGTTATTTTATATATATTTTTAAGATTTGAAAAGATTTTGATAACAATCGGCCAATCGGAAGTGGCAGTTTACTCTTGTAAAATTTTAGTTTTTCTAAAATATTTCGCTTAAAACTGAATTTTTGTTAACATACACATACATACACACGTGTGTGTGTATATATATATAATATATATATATATATACACAACTTGTGTATATATATATATATATATATATACACAAGTTGTAGATATTATTTTATTCTGCAACTTTTGTTTGAACTAAATTTGCATATGAGGAGTATTTCAAGAGATATTCAATTTTATTCTAAATTGACGGTTAGTGGGCAGCTTGCGTGCATGGTAGTGAAAACAATTGAATCGCTAGTGCTGAATCATGTAAGTTGAACTGTTACTACCGCCGTATTTATTTGATTTTAGTTGACAACTTACATATGGAGAAAGTCATGTGTTGGACAGATCAATTTATTTTAAGTTGGTGCAGGAACGTAATCTTAGCCTAGAACAAGTCTACAATGCCGATGAGACATGCTTATTTTGGTATTGTCTCTCAAAGCATCCTTCCATTTTTAGTGATGAAAACTCCGCATTAGATGTGAAAGAGACTAAAAAGAGATTAGCCATTTTTATGTATGTTAATACTACACACATTGGAAAACCCTGTACTTTCAAGTTCCCCAAAAAATGACGTGCACCTAATAGGTTGAAGGTACCTCCTGGTTGTAAAGTATAATAAGAACAAATTAGATCTAAAAAGCATAACCCCGAATAGGAAAAACACTGGTCTAAGCTTTGGGTGAGCTACACAATATATAATTACTTTCTTTACACAAATGATACAATTGGATTTTTTGTAGAAGATTTACAAATAATATGATTTACAGAAGAACCCAATACTTCAAAATATTTCATTAATATGAGGAAAGTAGAAGAGAGAGCTCTAAATCCAACATCAAAATTGTTTCACAAAACAAACTGTACATATCTCAGTGACAAAATAACCATTACCATGCTAAGACAGTCTTTTTGTAATCAAAATATATGTTAGTAGTTTTTTTAAAGCATTGCTATTGGCTTACGAGTTGTAAGCATTACATAAAAAATTTCATTCTTGAATCTCAAATGTTAAAACTTCACAACTTCACATGGCTTGTATTGCAGTATGGTGAATCCTCATAAAGGGAACGCAATATCATAAAAATGTATGCCTCATTGATAAGTTTTGTAGGTAATATAGTAATTTTTTGTTTCTGGTGAATTTGGCACTATATCAGGTTCTACAATGAATAAAGTCCATTTTACATAGATAATTCAGTATGTTGCAGGGTACCAGTTCCCAAAATAGAACATACTTCAGGAAAGAGAAGAGAAGTGGAATTAAAAGCTCAAAGAAGAGAATGAAAGCCGGCCAATTCATGAAAAAAAAAATCTACTTGAGTGATCCAGATTTCTACATCCCAACATGATTTGAAAGGTACCATGCTAATTCCAAAAATTGCAGAATAAAATTTTGCACAAAATTTGTTTAAAATTGAATAGGAACTTTCAGAAATAATTCTATTATAATTAACCAAAATATTTCAATATTCTCGATTTGTTCAGATTCTTCTTTTGAATAATTTCTGATAAATTCATTAAAGAATTATAAGCTGCAAAAAACCAAATTCCATAGGATTTAAATCACACTTAATGAGTTTAACAAAACACAGTTGATCAAAAGCCTATCATATACCTCTAAATAAGCAGAATGTAAATTTAGCTTATCATAATTTATTTTTCATGTGGTTATGATGCCACATATTCGGTCACTATAATATTCATTGTAAATGGCATCAATGTGGAAATGCATGCTCAAAATTTCAGGTTTTCATCTTTTATACCTTCAAAGATATTTTTAAAAAATTAAATGGGCTTCTATGCAATCATGCATATTTTTCAAAACTCAAATCCAAAGAAAAATAAATGGCAGCAGTACATAAATCTACACTCCTAGTTTCTGCTCTCCATTGTTTAGTTTCATCACAATTTCAATTTAAGCAATTGCACACACAGACACCAAAGTGAAACTATAAGCATATTGTTTATCAAAAACATACATAAATTAACTTTCTGATCACTTCAGCTGGCAAAAATATGTCTGCAAAATATGATTATGCATTTCATGAATCCATGACAGTAAATTTTTAAATAAATATTAAAATTTCAATGCAATAAAGAAAATAAATACCCATATGCTTTCATAATATTTTAAAAGGTTACATATTTAAAATTTTTATATTATGCAAGGATGAACATGAGCATGATTTCTCCAATTACGTTTAGGTTGACAAAGACTAAAACAACCAAGTTTACCAAGCCAGATGTGAATGGCTCTTAAGAATTCTTACATTGAGGACCATTTTTAAAGCTTCTTCTTGGTTTTTCACTGCAAGTGGGATAGTTTCCATCCAGTCTTTAATATCATACAGTTTCTCAATTGAAACAGGCTTTTCAGAAAGCTTACGCATGATGTTCTTAAATGCTGTACATATCTGTCAATGCATGAAAATTAGTAAATCTGGAATAAGACTCAATGTATTCCATATAAATTTTAAGTATTATAAATATTATCGTCAAACCTCTTCAACTCTTTCATTTAATTTTGTCGTCAAGTAATCCAGTAGGGCTTTATAAAAATTCCATCTTTTCTCAATAAGTGATTTTTTCAGTACTTCAATATTGACTACAAATGGCCCTATTTTCATTGATTCAGGGATTCTCTCATCCAACTTTTCTGCATAGTTTCTTTGTTTTATTGCTTCTTCCTTGATATCAAGTGCATTAGGACTATCGCCTGTGAAAACTCTGTAAAAAATAATCAGTTACGGAATATGGTACAAATAAAATTTTAAGAAATCAAATTTAGTTGGATTGCTAGTAAACAGGGATGGAAATGAGTATTTCATTCTGATCATTCCAGACTTACTTCTCACATCAAAAATGCTGTGTTTAATTCATGAATTACAACTTGTTTTTTTTAAAGAAAATGAAAATAAGATTCAATATTAGAATCTCTTATGAAATGTGCCGCTGTTTTATATTTATTTTAATTATATTCCATCCTATTGTCATTTTCTTGAAAAATGTCATCAAACTGTTTAAAAATTAGTAAATTCAATATTTTAAAGCTTTTTTTTTAAATCACCCAAACCCCTAGCAAATTCATCATATCTGAGCACCAATACCCTTTTTTTTTTTACAAGTAAATCACTTTTCATATGCATAAATATACAATCTTGTTTCAAGGTGATGGTGATGTGCGATCGTTCACCTTTAAAAGGGTGCTGGGCCCGCAAAAATGCTTGGAACTATTGACCTAATGAAAGACCACATCCCTTAATTTCCATCCTTGCAATTAACTACTTACCTCATGAAATCTTCTACCTTAGTGAAGTAAAGTTGCACAAATTCTTTGTATTCTTTAGCATATGCTTTTAGTGGAATTATAGCACTACGTATAGCTGCTAACATTCTATCCTTTAGATTTATGACACTTGTCTCTGCCAAACCTACTGATGACAGCAGAAGTTCATCAGAATATTTCAGATTAGTTAATAAAAATGGGTGAACCTGGTGAACACCATGAGTAACAACTATGGAATTTTCAAATAACATGAGAAGCTCTACCTGTATGCAATAATAAATAACAATGAATTGTTAATGTTAATATTGCTGAATGGAATTGCCAATACTAGAAAAAATCCCTTTTAGACTATTTAAAAATAATTATCGAGAAAGATGCCTTCATGATGATACTCACAGAGTATTTACGGAATTTAGTAATGTGATTTATTATCTTAGTATAAAATTTATAAAGGCAAACGTATGAGAATCCAACAACAGGCTAAAATAAGACCATATTGCTTGTTATGTAAGGTGCCCTTTGTCTATTTGAAAAATACGATAAAAAAATTACCTCAAACTGATCAGGATTTGTTGTATAGTGAGGTCCAATATTTTCGCTGACTGTCAAATCAATTGTGAATATGGGAAGATACTTTGGTTTATATGCATCCATCCTTAAATCTGAACCCCATATAAAACTGTCATCACAGGACATTGTCACTTGGCAAGAATATTCACACATAGAAATTAACATGTTGAGGGAGCCATTTACTAAATTCCTCAAGGCTTCCTGTATGATTAACAAAATAATAATGTTATGTTTAGAATTAGGTATGGTATGCTAAACAACTTAAAACCTGTCACAAATTTTCAAATGCATATTTTAGAGGTAATAGATTATAATAATTTTCTCAAAACTTGGTATGCATCAGAGGTAACTGTAATGAATAAATTGATCAAGAGACTTCTCATAATAAGACATTCTTAGCTTAATAACTTAACCTTTGAATTTCTACCATAAATGTTGCATAAACCTAGTTGCATGTGCTCTTACTAATCCTCCATCATTTCAAATAAACATTTAGTTAGTTTTACAAGGAAATAATAAGAAAATGTTCAGCACTTACAGAATGTAGTTAAGTTTAGGTTAGTTTGACCTTAAACTTGGGCCGTGATTAGAGTGAACAGATGTCCTGGTATTCACTGCTATGTACCAGTAAAAAAAAGTCTTTCAGGACACTATTTTTTAACATTCAATATCTTACTTGACAGTATTACCACAGTAATTTGTATTAAATGTGACCTTATGAAATTCATTTCCATTAATGGCGTTACCAGTTCTTTAACAATACTGTGTACATATTATAATTGATGGGGTGGAATGATCCTAAGATCCTTATGTGACAGGCATAAGCTGGAATGATGGGAAATGTAGATGCAGGTGAAAAAATCTGCTTTGACCAGGAATTGAACCCAGGTCTTCCACTTGTCAGGTAGATATTCTACCACTGAACTACCATAGAAAACCTAAGAAAATATTCCCGTCCTGAAGCTGGAGAATTTGTCTGTTATAGGAGACTAATACCTAGGAAAGGGGCAGCCACACCTTGGTACACAAAAGTTGCCTTTGGAGAGACACTTGTTTAGTAGGTGCTTTTTTATCTAATTTTTTTATTCTTGTCAGAATGCTAGAAATAACTTACAAATATGATAAAAATCTTAGGAAAGTTAACAATAATATTTTTATTTTGATAAATGTAGAATCTATTAATTTTTATCAATTTAATCTCTTTATGTATTGTAAAATAAATTTTATAAAACTTACTTGCATGTGGAACTTCACTAGGTTCATAAATCTTGACAGTTTTGATATTTCATAGGTATGCCAGCTCTTAACCATCAAATTATACCAACCCTCTTTTATTTCTCTCAATGACATTCTTATGTGGTGAACTATTCTTTCAAGCCAAGTATTCTTCAAATATTTCATTAGCTTAATTAAGAGATTGAGACACTCCATAAAGTTTCGATAGCAAAACAATACATTTGTACATAAGATTAAATATTTACTTTTGTTGTGGTTGACTGCTGAACTGTGACAAAATTATTCAAGTAAACGTGTTTTCCAAATCCACTGGTAAATAGAAGTTCTTCACTCACTATCCTACATTCGTTGTTAACTTGAATCATTGCTAAATATGGCTCCTCAATGCAATATAAATTAGTATAGCCTAGATATTTTAGGTTTTCTTTAAAAGGGTAACTAGGAATATCAATAGGTGTAAAAATGTCTGTAAGTAAAGAAATATAGTATATAAAAAATTGTATGGTAAAATGTGCTCAGAAATAATATTCAACAAAAGAAGAAACTAATCTCATATAAAACATACTTGTGAGGTAAGAATATATCTAAATATATCCAAAGAATTAAAAAATAACGAAAAATGGACAAAATTTTATCAGGTAAGAGATCTTATAAATTTAACCTGTATTTTCAACTTGAAACTATAGAATTTCTTTAAGTTTCTATATTATTTAGAAACATTAATTTCGGAGAATTATTGAAATTACAGACAATGGCACATATAATGTTCCTAAAAGATGCAAGAGAGTAATTTATGAAAAGATAATAATAGAGGTATACTAGAAAAAGTAATTTATAAAAAATGCTTACTGGATAATAAACTATTTAGCTAAAAACAATGCTGATGTTAAAGGTGTATGTGTCATCAGTGAAAGAACATACAGTGGATGTATAAACATCCTACTGGAGATGCGTCTTATTCAGTGCTCGAAATGAAAAATGTTATGAAATGGAATGCTTGTATTGGTAGCAGAACGGAAATTTTTACCAAATGGAATGCTTGTTATAAGGGATGGTATTTCTAAATGTCTGACGAAACGGAACGGTATCGTCGGTGCGTGTGACGAGCCATTGCAGTGTTCCGGTGCGTTCCGGCTCATTCCGAGCACTGGTCTTATTTTATATGTCTCTAATTTTATATTTAAAAGTAAATAATGAAAAATAACATGAAAGATCCATAAGATAATAAAACTTACAACACATGATATTTCTCACCTTTTTTATGTTCTTGTTCAATTGGAAATTCTATAAATGTAAAAATATCAGGTGATTTTCTAATTATATCTCTAAATATTAAGTCACACATTGACCTCTGGTAAAAGTATTTAACCTCTTCTATGATCTGAAAATAATAATTCAAGCTGGTGTAAATTAATAAAATTAACATATTATTTTGTGAAAGAAGGGAAAGATAAAATTCAGTGAGAATAAAAAATATTTATTGTCTTATAAGGCAAATTATGTTCAAAATTAAATTAAGAGAATATTAATTACAGTATAGCATTTGTTTTATATAGCATTGAGGAAGGATTTATAAACTAATTCATATTTTGGAAGACGAAAGTTCTTTGTATTTTTCCATATTAGAAATGGACATTTATTTAGAATGTAATTTTCATTGAATCTTGATTTTCCCTTTCTCTTAATCATGAAAAGTTTGCAATGTTCGTTCTTTTAATACTAATTGAGTACTTAATAGCTTACTAACATCACAACACGTAATAAAAGAGCACATTTTTGTTTTCAAGGAATTTTCATTTTTCTCAAAAATGGGGTAAAATTTTATAATTTATTATAGTTTAGAATTCCATGAGGCATTTTCGTGAATATATCAATCAAATAAAAATTTTCTTTACCTGTTCCATGGTCTGCTCATAAACTTTCACAGCTCCAGATCTTGTTGAGAGATTTATAATTCTTTCAACTCTTGAATCCTCCATTTGATCAAGTTCTTTTAACTCCATACAATCCAAAAACAGCTGATATCTATCACAAGAGTCGATAATGTAACCAATAAGCATTAAACTAAAAGACTACATATATTTTTACAAGTCATACCTCAATCTGTTTTCATATTCATTTCTCCTTTTTAATGCATCATTTATTCTAGCAGCAAAAATTTCAGGGTTTTCTGCTAAAAATAAGATGTAAATTCTTGGTAAAACATACATTTTTTTATTGAGCAGTGCTATGACATTGTATTTGTTTGTCGTTTCATCATAATCTATAACAGCACAGTTTATCCAATCATAAAATGGCAATTTTTTTGCTTTTTGCTGATTCAAAGGAACAACAGATGTGTCGTAATGTGTTGGGATAAATGCTTTTGCAGGCACCGGATGCCTTACCCCATCAATCATTCCAAGATCTCTCCATTCTTCGGGCATCCTATATATTAATAATGAATATGAAATTATCTGCAAAATTAACAATGAAAAACAATTATGCATAAAATAAATGGAATACCTGCAATCAAATTCATCATTATCAAAAAATTCCAAAGGAAAAAAATTAGCAATCTTGTTGATTCCAAATATCTCAGCAGTGGTTAATTTGGAATTCAGAATTTCAGATGGTATCAAAGAAATTTTTTCAATCTTAAGATCCTCTAAAAGCTTATCTATCTTTAACGATTGATATTTTCTTCTTCTTCTCTCAATTTCAACTTTTCTGGGCAAATTTCCTGGTTCCACTACATATTCAAAATGAACTTTTGGCTTGAATGCCTCAACTGGGAAGGCCTGAAAATGAAAATATGTTTTCTCAAAGGAATTCATGCATTTTAAAAGAAACGTTCCCATAAATATATTTAATTTCAATAGCTTACAATTTCCTGATTGCCATCCATAGAGATCCATTTAGTTTCTGGAACCAGTGCACTTTCTACAAATGGCCGAGGGATATTTCTAACTGTAGGAGCATATTTTTCAGTTAAAACTTGCCATATTAATGGCGTCTCTGTATCGGGAGGTCGGAAATCTAAACCCTTCTTTGTTTGAGTTAAATATTCAGAGTAGTACACTCTTTTACAATTTTTTTGACCTGCCGCATTTTCTTTAATCTGCTTCCGATTGCTGTAAAAAATCAACTATAACAATAGATTGTGATTCTCAAGTAATTTTTCGTTGTAAACCAAATATTATTGCAAATGAAACACGGAAGAAACGTATCAAACCTACTGCAGGACCGTTTTTAAAAATGAAGAAAATATTACTAATACTTTGTTAATTGAAAAACCGAAAGTATCCATGGCCTGTGGAATAATCATATAGTAAATGGTGATAAATATAGCGCAAGTGTTACAGCGAAAAATGATTTAAAACTTCAAAATAGATATGTCGGCTATCACCATCTTTAGCTTGATTCAAATTTTAATTCAAATTAAAATGTTGACTCATTACGGCTGCAAACAGGGCAGCCACCTGAGCCAACCTCAAAGAAAAAACAACATTTAACTTTAAGGTACTTATGTATTAATGGGGGCCCCAATAAAACAAACAAAGAAAATGAGATTATAATGCCTTTTATATCGGGTATAGCAGTCTCCGCCCGCTATCGCGCCCTTCGCCTCTCTGGAACGAAACTGTCCCTCACCATTGGCCGGTGGTCTGGTGGGTGTCGCCACAGGCAGATGTCATGGGTTTGCAAGCTTTCGTTTTGCGTGAAAGGGTTATCTCAAAAAATTATTTTTCAAAAGGGGTCCGTGATAACCGAAGAGAACCCATTTTTCTATGAATTTTAACATTTAAACTTGGGTTCCCCGTTAATACATAAGAACCAACTTTTAATGAAGCTAACTATGGTATTTCAAAAACAAATATAAATAACACAAAAGATAAAATTGCAATTTATATAAAAATAAAAAACACAATTCAGCTATTTTCTCAAAATCCAAGATTAACCAAATCAAAAAAATCACAAGTACGAACGAATATATGCATAAAAGTATATAAAGGAATTTCCAACATTTAATTTTGTTTTTTGCTATTTTGTGCACTTTTCAATAGAAAACAACAAATAGGAGATAAACTGACAAAGCTTAAATTTGAACTTTCAAGCATAAATAATCAGTAATTGCATAGCGCTCACATTCACAGCATCGAAATATCTTAATGCACAAAAAGATACTAACACTGTAGTAAAATAATCATACATAGGTATTTTTAAAATCTGGAGATTTTCCGTGCAAACCTGTAGAGGGATTGTAATTTCGTGGAAAGACTAGGTTTAACTTTGTGAGATGGCCACCCTAGTTGCAAGTTCCTCTCTCATTCCACAATAGCCGTAGAATTCAAGCAATTTTCGTAATTTATGAACGAAATAATAAATTTTAAGTCTATATCAGTATTAGAGATAATTAAGTGCATTTCATAAAATGAATGTTATGGGCATCAATAGTGGAAATTGTACCAGGAATGTAACAACAGAAAGTACCGTCTTTTAATATTCTACTGTGTGAAGAAACGATTAAAAATCAGAAAATATATGCTTGTAAGATTGAAAGTGTAACTATGCTACTTCAATATACAAATTTTTCAAAAGATTTGCATATGTATTTTAAAATGCGATTTTAAATTGCGTAATACCTTACAACTTGAATATTCCCGCCATTATAAGATACCGTCATACTAAACACTGCAATAGCTTATATAATAACGAATTCATAAATAAAAAAACAAAATAATGCATGTGATTATACAAGATCATACTATTTTTTAGTTTCTTGAATTAAAAGCAGTTGATTTAAATCTACCTGTGAGTCTAGCTATGAAAATTAGATTAAATGGCTGTTACGGTTTTTGGGAGTAATCTCCGGGTAAAAGCTGCAGAGGGAATATTCTAGATTTTCCTTAATTAGACATAAAAAATAATTAAAGAATATTGCACAACATCTATCAGCATGGCGGCAATGACATCGACGGAGAAAAACGAGGAACGTAGAAAAAGAGTGAGTCACAGGAATTTTATGTAAATAAATAAGTTTCATTCTCTCGTTTTACTATAATATCGTCAACTTTAATACCTGGTATTATCCATGCTCCAAAAAGGATGGTAATGAATTTGTTTTCAGTTGTATTGATTTCGCATAAACATTTTCAAATGATCCTTTCGAATTGTTTATATGACGTCCTACAGTAATTGTTGAACAAGTCATTCTGAACCTCTGAATAATCATAATAAGTTACCATTGTTAGGTATTGACTGCCTTTATGTACTGATATTTCGTAATTTTTAGTAATTAATGGTGGTCTGCTTAAAATCTAGGTGTTCCTTGGGAACCTTCCGACCGATTTTCTGAGAATAAATGCTACATCACAACAACAGCAAGAAGCTGCTGATCAGCAAGCTGCAATTGCATTGCAGCAACAAATGGTTGGAATCCCATACTCTCATAATTCTACAGGGAGGCTTAGCATCACAGTGGGAAGTGTATGTTTTCATTCATTTTGTATTAAAAATAATCTAATTAAATGTTTTATTATGTTACAATAATATATTCAAAAATATTTTAGGCAAGATTGGCAAAGAACTATGGAGTAACTAGAATGGATCCTTATGTAAGGTTAAGAGTGGGACATTGTGTTTACGAAACTCGTACTGACCCAAATGGAGGGAAAAATCCACGTTGGAATCAAGAAATTCAGTGGTGAGTTCTAAATCAAGTAATTTTAACTTAAAATTTGTTTTGAGATTGCATTGCGGCAGAAAATAATACTGACAAGGTCTTAGGAATTCCGAATTCTAAGTATTGGCGAAAACATGTTACTGCAAATGTTTGGCTCAAAATATCGAAGAAAACAATAAGGGTATTTAATTCAGCCAATATCATTACCAAACAAGCTGTTCAACAATTTAAGTTAGTTTTTAATAGTTACATTTAAGTATTCTTAATTAATCAAAGTTCGCCATTTGGGATTTTATTTGTTCAGGTGATTATAAAAGTTCATTCATTACTCATGTCAACATTGCTGAAATATTTTATTGTAATGAATGATAGTGTTGATCTATGTGGTTTTCTTATACAAACTTTTTATCGCTTTGGGCTTATTGCGTTTATATTTATTTGTTTCAGTCTTCTACCCCAAGGTGTAAATGTTATTTATCTGGAAATATTTGACGAGTGCTCTTTCAAGATGGATGAGCTTATTGCATGGGCACATATTCCTATTCCCACAGCAGTGATGAATGGTGAAACTCGTGAAGAATGGTATCCACTTAGTGGGAAACAGGGAGATGAGCTAGAAGGATCAATTAATCTTGTGTTAAGCTATGCTGTAAGTTGATCTTTTTTTATTTCCAAAACTTTTGCTGTCAGTTAAATTATAAATATTTGTCTGTTATTTTGTTTTATGATTAAGTGGGAATAAAATTATGTGGAAAATATGAACTACTTTAAGATTTCATGGTCTTGTCAGTATTGCACTATTTTTAATTTTCTTGCTACAAGATATGTATAATCATGTTATACATCACTGAAACAAAATTCCAACTGAACTTGAACTTCATTAAACTCTTTATTTTTTTAAATGTTACTTGTCCAAACTGCAAATGTTAGCTAAAGTTTATCAGGTAACACTAATGGAATCAATAGTTTGGAAGTGAGCTATTATTTTTATGAAGGAATTTTCTTCATTCACTCATTTATCATAGACATTTTTTCAGTACTCCAAAAATAAATTTTATGCCACAAGTTTTATTGTTTCTGCCGTACTTTTCAGACAACAACTGCTCAACCTTATGCCATGTATCCTCAAGTTGCACCTGTTGTTATGGTACCAAGAAGTGTATATGGAGTGCGACCTAGCAGTTATCCCCCAGTATCTATCTACACACCACCCCCTCCTGTAGCCCCAGAGCCTCCAGCACCTCAAATTTCTGAACAGGAATTAAAACAGGTCTGCTTTGATAATTTTTGTTTTATGTAAAAAAAAAAAAGGGCTTAGATTTTATATTAGCCAACATCGATCCCAGCGCCAAAATTTGAGGAAAAAGTAGTGGAAGAAAAAGAAGTACTATGGTTCAACAGTCAACTTCAATGCAAAACAGCTACTATGTTACCATCATAAACAAAAATGCATAAGCTAGAATAAGCCCAACTTGTGAAGGATTTGCATGTAGCGACATTTACCCACCTGATCACCGGACAATGGGGTGGGATAGTTTTGTTCCAGAGAGGTGAAGGGTGGGATAGCACCCGGAGCTGTCTATACCCGATATAAAAGGCATTATAATCTAAAAGGAAAGCGAGCCGAAAGCTTACCAATATCCTCGGTTACTTGTAAATAAAAAGTTTTTTTGACAATTTTTCATTTTACAGCACCCTGTAGGAACTTCTCTTAAATATCATGAGCTGTTTATTTTAGATGTTATGTTCATATTTGCCAGTTTTCCTTGATATTTTTTACCACATCTTTCATCGGCTCCATTTTTAATGGGGTGTTAGCTTTTTAATATTTCCAATATGTAATTGATAAGAAACGAATACATCAATTTGTTGCTAGAGGAAATTTTAAAAAATCGTCATTCAAAGATGACGTATTTATTTACAATAATACTACAGTACTTCTGTTTTCGGTACTTTTCTATTAACGGGGAGCCCAAATTAAAATCATTTAAAGAATACTAAATTATTAAAGAAAGGTACTGTTGCTAACCCATGACTGATTGGCCGGTCTCTACATTTACAAACCCAATCTCCGGACAACGTGGAGGGTTTCTTTGGATCCAGGCGAGGCGAAGGGTGAGGTAGCGCCCGGAGACGACTACCCATTACAACAAAGCGAGCCAAAGGCTCGTCAATATATCCTTTCAATGTTAATCCTCTTGCCTGTTGTGCCGCAAATTGAGAGGATATATCAACGAGCCTTCAGCTCGCTTTGTTGTAATGGGTAGTCGTCTCCGGGTGCTACCTCACCCTTCGCCTCACCCGGAGCCAAAGAAACCCTCCACGTTGTCCGGAGATTGGGTTTGTAAATGTAGAGACCAGCCAATCAGTCATGGGTTAGCAACAGTCAAACGAGATATAATAAATGACCTTATTTAAGTCGTTGTATTTGTAAATAACTACAAAACATAAACAATAAGCGTAGAGAATTTGGGCTCCCCGTTAATAGAAAAGTACCCTATTTTCTCAATTTTGGCACTGGGGTTGATGTTGGCTTATAGCAAATCTGTTCCAAAAAAAGTGACCCAACATGGGCATTCTAAGTCATTTAGCATTGGTATAACAACAAATCAGGCAATACTGTGAAATTCTCTTAGTCTACAGCACATTATTATTTATGGAATATATATTTTACACTTCAACAATTATTCATGTGCAAAATGAAGTAATTTCTCTGATAATTTAATTTCTTTGCATTAAAATCTCCATCAATCCTTTGGATCTTAAAGAATTTCGTTTAAATGCTCCATAGCAAACAATAATTGACAAGTTAAATTTTATTTTTAAATTAAGTTGCTATGTCACATGGCTGTAAAAATCAATTTCTAATTATAAAATTTATTATTTTCAGATTGAGGATATGTTCCCTAACATGGACAAAGAAGTTATAAAATCTGTATTTGAAGCCAACAGGGGAAACAAAGATGGTACAGTTAACTGTCTTCTTCAGATGAGCGAGTAATGTTATTAACTTTGTAAATTTGGCTCCGTGCTTCTTTGTGATGACTGTAAATTCTTTTTTGTAATTTTAAGGCAATGTATTTAAACATATTTATGCAGTTGCCTTTAACTCTTTTAAAATATTTGGTTATGCACTTCCATTTTGTGCTTGTATTGTGAACAAAAAGAATTGTGATATATTTCTGTAAGATGTACGAATCCATTACATAGTGGCTTTAAATATGTCAATTGTTTAAGCATATTACATTTATATTTGCCATTGTGGGATATTATGGTACTGTCTTTTTACTAGTTAATGAACTTTTATCTAATATTATTGTTTTATAAGAATCAAAATATTCCAAAACAAGCGTTATAAGCTTAAAATAACATGGTATCAAATGTAAGCTAACGATTAATGTGCCAAATGTGAAGTTGCCTCTATGCTAGATAGAAATATATTGTTGAAAAAACTATGCCCTATTTATTGTTTCTTGAAAGTCACTTTAAAAGAATTGCATGGAACATTATTTATTGTATATTACTGTACTTTTCCTGGTTAAAATTATTATATGTGACTAACCTGTGAAGCTTAACTTTTTTTTTTTAGTCAGAAACCTAATTAGCAGATTGTTGACTGCATTTCATACGAGATACTAAAATGTTGCCATTTCTCTTCAGTCGACCTGTATTGGAATTACCAATATTAAATAAAATTAAGTTACAAAGAATCAATTCTATCATTAGCTATTTATGTACAGATAAAGCTTTTATTCAATGGTAAGCACTTGTGTGAAAAGTATTATGGATTTTTAAAGTGATGTTTATATTTTAAAAATCAAATAAATAATGGCTCAAAATTTAAAATGGAATATTGAAAACCAGTGTAATTCCCGTTGAAATATCAATGGAAGAATTATAGATAGATTATTATTATTTTCATTTAAAATAATATCACACTTTTACATATGAAATATTTTGCCATATACAACATTTCTAGTGAATATTCTGTTGTTGATGGGCAGTCTTTAGTTAAACTTAAAATAGTTGCCTCTCTTTCCCTCCCTCTCCTCCTCCCCCCCCATCTTACACCCTCTCTCCCCCCCTCTCGTATTAAAAGCATTCAAAGCACGTTTATACCCATAAGGATTGAATTAACAATATGATATAGAGGTCTAACAATGGAATTGGTAGCCAAGGCAACATTCCGTTAAAATGGCAATATTTCCTCAAAATATGTGAATTAAACATATAACATGAGTGATTTAGAATTGTATGCGGAAAAAGATGAACAGAATAAGAAACTTTGTAATTTTTTCTTCAAAATGGTTCAGATCCGAAGATCGTAGGTTAATTTCTTCTAATTTTAATTTCCAAAACAATAAAAACCTGCACACCAAAAAATTGATTTTTACGTTACCTTACGGAAAATGGAAATGTCTTCCTTGGAGTCGAACCCAGAACTTTTTTGGAGATTTATTTTCGTCGTTACCTTAAAATATGTTAATCAAGCATTCTTGCCAAATTTCAATCTTCTACCTATTCGGGAAGTTTGTTAAAACACTCTATATCGGCCATCGTGAAAGCGTGGCCAACCAACCAACAGACCTGGGCTATTATAGTATAAAATTACTTGTTAAAAAATCTGATAAAATGTAACCTGATGAACATTGATACCTAAATTCAACATAATATAGCTGTTATAGCCCCTTACAATAATATTGATTTTTTGTTTTATAACCTTGTAAATAATCTGGTAATTTTAGTATCTTTAAACTCCATAAGATTGACAGTTATTGCAAAAAATGTACTTTGTAAAAAAAAAAGCTTGCCTACCAGAATGCATGGGGTGCTGGCATTTTTGTTCATTTTGCTTGGACATTTCCCATGCCATATCAATTAGGCAAGTGATCCACATAATTGAGATTATGTGCCACTTACATTTATAAAGGTGATTGATTACATAATGTTAATTCACCCTGGAGCCTTGAATTTGGCACAGACTTGGCACCATCATTTTTATTACAAAATATTTTGAATTTAGTTTTTCTGCCAATGATACTTTCAGTTTCATTGAAGCTATTTTGTTGCAATAGATTTTTTATGTGACTTTTATTTTACATACTCGATTCCTGGTAGATTTTCCTGCAACTCTAAAATATAAAATACTTTATACTGTTATTATTTTGGTGCTTAAACAATCTTTTGCCAGATTCCATTATGAAGCAACTTGATAATTACAATGCTTTATGTAAAAATAACGTCTTTGAAATGTAGAAGGTTTCCAAAGATTATTTTTAATCTGGAAGAGCTGATAAGGTAAAAAAAGCAGCAAAACTTTATTTATTCACATTATAAGGTAATGGTATAAATGCAAACAGGAGGATCAGGTTCATAAACAAAATGTTGTGGAAGTATTGCTTCTTCCTCCACTGTAGTAAGACCAGATAACCCTGTAGAAAAAATAATTCATTAAATAACAGTAAAATGTTATAAAATATAAATAGGTTATTCTACAGATGATTTCTATTATCTCAACATTTGTATTTAGCTGTATACTTATTCTTACTGGAAATGATACAATATCAACGTTTGCAAAACTTGGACACTTTTTTGAATTTCTCAGATAACAATCTGCCTTACCGAACTGAATTTCAGCTTTGATTTCACACTGCAAACTAATGAATTCTCAAGCATGACAAAAAGAAATAACGAAAGATAGGCGTAACTTTAATTGTATTTATTATATGGGGTAAGTGGTTCAATCAACTATGTCTGTTTTTAGGATAAAATATTTATTGTACAAAAAAGGTGATCTCTTAAGAAAAAATTTGCTTCATTCTGATAATTTGGTCCCCAACCCCATTAGAGTCCTTTCCTTCCTTTGGAATTAGTAAAGGGCCCAGACTTTAAAAATCACACAAGTCTCACTGGTCCTCCGTATTGTTTCACGGGCTGGGCCTACAATTACATCGTACGGGCCTGTGCAGAGTTTTAAACCCCATATCATACATTTAATCAATGTCTTGCTGCTAGCTATGTTTCCAAGGAAGGCTAACCTTATGAACAACATGGGTTTACAGTATTCCAATTACAATTGAAAAGGGACAGCAAGTTACTCAGATGTGTTTAAGTTTATAACGATGTTCATTACATAATGTCAGCTATTTTCAGACCCGGGCTGGTAATACTTGATCTGCCCTCAGATTTCATTCTTACCAGCCCTAGCATCAGAATGAATCAATCAGCCCACTGGGTGATCACCCAGTCAGCCCTTAGCAGCAGCCAATAGGAGATGGTTCATTTGGGAAGGTAGTGGGGAGAACTTAGTGTTGCTCTTGATTTCGAAGCGTTGCCATTTCTACCGCCGTTTCCTTGCTGTTGCTGTTCATGATTGGGTATCTGCCCTCCCGCGCGAAAGTTGTGAGGGGTGATGGAAGGGGAAACGTTCGTGATTGGTTACTTGCGCTATGAAGGCCAAGAGACTTTAGATAGTGAACAGACTATAATCATATTTGCTTGTAACAAACCGTTTCCGAACGTATTGCATTCAAATATAATGATAACTGTATTTCCTATCACATCACTTTCGCCAAATCCAGCTTCATTTCTTATGTAATTATGCCTATGAAATGTTTACATTTATGTCTTGTAAGCAAGAAACCCGTGAAAAACCAATGTACAGTTGTCCATGATTGAACACTGACTGGTAAATGTACACCAGATATGTCAGCCTATTTACGTTAATAAATAAACATTATAATGTAAAATATAATGATTTTACTTACAAAAAATATAAGATTCCAGTATTCAATAGATGAAAGAAGGTTCAATTACTTTCATCAATAAACGCTACCTGAATAATAATCAGTATCTATTTACGCTGCTATCCATAAACATCGATCGTCTCGTTGCTTAAACAAAAGTGTGAAGCAAATAACGCTAAACTTTCGTCTATTTATAAACTTCATTGAAGCTAACTGAATCGGAGGTAACAATGACGGCCGCCTTGGCAACGCCCGGAAAGAATATGAAAAATCCACAAAACTTTGAATCAAATAGCGTATTTCTGAAATCTTCGACCGTGTAACATGTAAACTTCACAGGAATAAGATAGTATAGAGTTTTATTCGTCGAATAAAGCAAAAACGAAAAAAATCGGTCCATATTTACGTATTTTAATGCTTGAAGGAAGAATACCTTGCAAGTCAAGAAATGGATTCATACGTGTTATCTTATGGAAAAAAGTTAATCCCCTATATTGGCAGGACTGATTAATCCCAGTTGACCAAACCTTGACCATTCACTAAGTTAGGATGTAAGGAAGAATCGTACCAAATTTGGTTATTCTAGCTTTTATCGTTTAGGAGGAGTTCCATGAACAAACACACAAACCAACAAACACACGCTTCAAATATATTATAGTAGATAATAACAAAGAAACCCACTTATCACCAAAAACTATAAATAAATATAAATTGATGGGAATGATTGATCCGATCCTTATGCGACAGGTATAAGCTGTGATGATGGGAAATTTCACCCTTTTCCACATTTCACATTATAAATAAATAATTTTGCAAAAATTTATCAATAGGATTAATTATAAAATTTTAAAAAGTAATTTTGATAGTAAAAAGAGCATAGGCACTTTGTTTTTTTAATAATTGTATCATCATTTTCATGTTAACACTTACTCAAATGATCTAGAAATTCCTTGATTGTTTCTGGATCTCTCTTAGTACAAGCTATGATGGCAGAAGGTGATGTTCCACCACTTTTGGTCCTTGATAGGAGATTCTTCAATGAACCCACCAATGGTGTAAACAATGACTGATCATATACAACATCTACAAAGGAAAGTTTTAGAAAGTGAAATGACATCTCAAATGACTGAACTGGCCATGTGCAAAATTCAAAGAGCCTAGTTTCGAGAATTTTTTTGACTGTTTGCCATAGACTTGAATTAAAAGTATATTGCCTTTTTATACTTGGAAAATATCGTTTATATTTCACACTTGATGTCTAATGTTTCCTAGTGGAAAATATACAAATATGCATGCTGTAGTTTGGGAATCCCTTCACTAAAGGATCGATTTACTAAAAAACCAGAACTCTCACAATGAAATTTGGACATTAATCCCAAATAACCACCAACCTGCAGCAATAACATGATCAACCTCTCCCACGGCATCAACTGCTTCCTTTGATCCTTCCTTCAAGTCCTCCCAAGGAAGATTTAATACTCTAACTTTGGTGCCACGAAAATCAGTTTCAAAAAATACTCTTCCATTTACCTCGTCTTCAGATTTTTCCAGTTCCCTTCAAATAATTAGCAAAATTATCAGATTATTCCACCTCAATTCAGTTGTCATATGTGCAATAAAAAAATGTTAATGAAAGCTTCTAGGTGTAAAAATCAATAGTAATAAAAAGTGAAATATCATATTTACTTGAATGAGTTTCTTATACGTAATAGAAGCACTTTGATTCTAACAGTGTGCAGTACAAGCACCTTTTTAAATTAAAAACTCCATTAGATATATAAATTTAATTATTTTAAACATAACCCATTTAAGCATTCTTGGAAAAAGATTTACCTTAAGCTTTTATTTTTAATTGATAAATTCTATAGTTTTTTCAACAAAAATTCCTCCTAGTTCACAGGAATCTGTTAAATCCAAGTACTTTTTCTCTAAAAAAAAAGCACTGTATATTGTCATTTGAAAAACTATGGTTTGTATTATATTCTTGTAATATGAAATAATTTAAAATGTATTAATGTCTATATGTCAAGATGCAACAGCATCACAATTAGACGAATGGAATAGTTAGTCAAAGATCAAACAAAAAACATAAGTATGCTACTTACTCGGGGAAAATAAAATTGAAAGATATAAAGGAAAATATAATAAAATACTTTGAAGATTATTCACAGTTACCCAATGAATGGCAGAATTTTTAACAATAATTTTACTCCAAGTTTGCAAAGATGGTTTAGCAAAAGGCAAACAGGCACTCACTTGCTCGACATATTCTCATCCAATATATTTTCTTTTACGTTCTGACAAAGGAGTTGAAGAACGGAAGGGTGACAGTCGGAGAACGTAAAACACATTGGAGAAAATGTAGATGGACTTGCTTGTCTACCATGACTGGAATCTGTCACTGGTTGCACTTTTTCTTTTAATTGTTCAGCTGCTTGAGGTAATTCTTCCACAGAATCGTTACTAGTACCTATTATGCAAGCTAATCCTGTGAGTCCAACTCCAGAACCCAATTCTAGAATTTTTTTGCCTTTAAGATAAGTTTCTTGATGTTTAAAACACCATTCTGCCAGTGCCATTGATGCCTATGTAAAAGTAAGTTACAATGATTACAAAAGATCTTCAGCTTTTTTTATAAAATTGCATTTATGGAGACGTAGAAGTTAATTTATAAATACAGTAATCCCTCGTCAACTGCAAGGGTAATATTCCTCGCTTAACCCATGATTTCTGGGGAAATCCTATAATGAACACTACAAGGTTAAAAACATGTACGCTATACTTGAAAAAATTTTATCATACAAAAATACAATTAAAAACGCGTCCCAAATACAGTACATTAATGATATAATGGCAGAGCAACCCCTACTGATTGTACAAGTCTCTAACTCCACACTAATTTGCAGTATTATCTGGCTCCTCTTTCCTATGTCTCAAAAGACTTCCTTAATAACATATACATATGAACCAGGTAAAAATTCTCAATTGTGGATAATCAAAACCATGGTTGGGGAGAGACTATTGTATTTCTTTACTTGGTATTGACAAGCCAACATCACAAAATTATAACATGACTTCAGTCAAAAATGCCCAAACGTTTCTTATAGCAGGCCTATTTTAACTTTGTTCATGTATAAGTAGGCCACAGTTTTTTTTAATGTACTCATATGTACAAAGCATTTTCATCTTTATAAAATCTAGGATACGTAATAACAGAATCATTTCAATTTTTTTAAATACAATTTTTATTAATTTATTTTAAACACATTTGTCCTTTGTCTTCCTGTTAACACATTGAAATTAAGAACATTTTTGCAATTAAATTATGCATAAAGAATATCACAGATAAGTTCTGTACATTTGAACTAGGTAAATAAATCTAAAAGCAATACACACTTGCTAAGTGATCCATGGGCCTGTCTCTTCATAAAAAGTATGCTAGAATTAGTTCCATTAAAAAAAAGGGGTCTACAATACATCTAAGTAGAAAAATGTGCATTTTCAAAGAAAAAATACTATACATGTATGACTTGTATAAATTAAGTCAATGAAGCACATTAGCAATGATCTCACACATTATACTATGCTAAATCTTAATTTTTACAAGCTGCCTGATGGATGTTTATTTTTAGCGCTAATAGGGTGCAAGTATAAAGTCGAGGCACCATTTTTAGAAATTTACAACAAGCATATAACAGATTTGCAGAATGTTGATCAGACAGAAAAGTGTTATGAGGTAAGAAATCCACTAATTGTTGGAGACATGGTAATCACTAATTTGAAGTTTTATCTCCATATCTTTAGGTGGAAGTTGTAACATCAAGTTAACAGTCTGCTTAAACAAATCGGGCTGTAGCTGCCACTGTTTACAATGATCACTCATCAAGATTTTGTTTCCAAACTTCGTTTACTGGGTGAAAATGCAATTACAGGAAAAAGCAGTGATGCTGTCTTGAATTTGGTTGATCTTGCTGGGTCAGTGAAATATCTGTGAATGCTAGAGTGACAGAGACAAAGAATATCAACCGTTCGCTGTCTAATCTTGGAAAAGTGATTTTGTCATTATCCCGCAAGAATGAGCATGTGCCATATAGGAATTCAAAATTGACACATTTGCTTCAAACAAGTCTTGGTGGCAATTCAAAAACCTTGATGCTTGTAAACCTTTCCCCAAGGAAAGTGTATTGAAGAGACTCAATTCTTTACAAACTTCCAGAGTTAATGAACATTATGTAGGCAAGGCACAGCATCAAGTAAGATATATAAAAATGAACTTTACAGATAAAAAACATTTAGCTTTTCTGCCATGCAGATTTTGTTGGTGCAGTTTTTGTATTTTAAAAGATTTTTTCCCAGGAACTCGTAGCATGTCATGCAAAAAATATACGTGTGCAAAATGCGACCCACAGTCTAGCCATAAAGGAAGAAAAATTGAGTTTATTTCGTGAGGAGATGGCTGGTTTAAGGGCAGCATGTGAGAAAGAAGCAGCTTTCTCAAACCAACAGTGTGTCATGTCGTTCTCCCGCAGAAGATATTGCACGTATGGAGGTTCACACTTTTTTGCAGTGTGTATTGAGACGTAAGCACGGATGGCGAAGGATTCGACGGGTATCAGCTGCGAGCAGAAGCAGACGAGTTTCATACCAAGGAGTGTGTTCGGGGTCAGTCGTGGACGGAGATCTTGCAGAAATCCTTCATTATTAATATGTAGCATTATACAATTCTGACCTTTAAATATAAAAAATATTTCAAGTAAGAAATGAAGAACTGACTTTTACTTTTATTGTGGTCCATTACATTAAAATGGAATTTTAAAATTCAAGTCTGAAATCCTACAAAACATAAATCTATACATTTTACATTACCTGCCATGCATGAAGACCAGTGGTTCCTTCAGACACCAACTTGTTGGTCTCTCTAAGCGATATATGCTTTTCATTTAACAGGAAATGCCTGTAATGTCTTTCTGTTTCATTTTCCACTACACTTTCACTTTTCTCCAAAAGCTGGCAGTATGCTTCATAAAATTCATCAGCTATTTCAATGTTGCTTTCCTCAAGCTTGATTTATCATGTAAAATAAAGCATCTGATTAAATAAGTTATATGGAATACATTTTATAGAATTGTATTTATCATTGTCATTTACTTAGTAAAGAGAAAATTATTGTAACATTTGCGTTAATCAGCACTTTTTTGTGTTAGGTATTTGCATCCTCTTCCCATCAGAAACCTTACAGTTCTGAATAATTAAATTCTCACATTTTATAAAATGTTTTATCGTATTATTAATCCAACAAACCTATTAACTTTGGGCATATGGCAAATTAGCAGGTGGTTTTCTGTGAAGAGAGCTTGAACTTATAGAGATTAACCATATACTACGTTAAATAAAGTTTACGTAATTAGTTATGACATAATTGAGCGGAATTACTGTGTTTTTAGCTCCAGAATAATTCAAGTTATTCTCTTCCTAGAGTTAAAGTTATACTTCAGGCACATTTCTTCTTGATATATTCGGCAGAGAGTTACACAAAGAATGAAGCTATGGTAATATATATGTAAAACACAATTACTTGTGCAGCAGTTAGAAGAGACATACGGCAACTCCCTTGCCTTATAAGTTAGGTTACATAATAATTCCATAGGAAATTAATACGAAATGGAATAACATAATCTTCGCGTTACAATTAGTGACAAGAAAAAAGCTACCTATATTCTTGTAAAATGCCACCTTTTCAGTCAATTACTAAGGTATGAAGTTTTAATAACAACACCTACGTTTGAAAAAGTAGTCGGTGAAAATAGTAATATTCCTATTTAATGTTAACTCTCACTATATTAATATCACCATAATACTTCAATATAGTTTTACGTCAAGTTCGAGTTGCGAATATGTACACTCACACACAACCAAATAATATGTATAACATGCTTCTAAGCTTATTTAAAACCGTTAATTTACAATTTGGCTTTACCTTATTGATTAAAGTCTTTAAAAACTTCAGTTGATATGATATTCTTAAAGGAAACTTTTGCGTCAAATGGTGATAGACAGTGCTCTTTAAAACGATACTTTGACTCCTTATTCCATCCTCGTTGTCTTTCGTCAAAAGGTCGAACACATCCTAGACGAAATAAAAATTATTTAACCTCTTATGCATACATTCACGTTTGCAGATGATAAGTGTAACATACCGGCCAACGCCACTTATTTAACGGATATCCAGATAAAAAGAGTTTTTCCAATAGCTTATACGATAATGCTCCCATTATGACTTTAAACCCATTTTAACGTGTTTCTGATAAAACATTGAATGATAATAAGTTCTAACATTGCTTAATAAATCTACCTATCTGGTTGATGTTGAAGACCTTAATGGAATTAAAAGAGCAACTTCAGTAGTTATGTACGATATATCGCATACGATATATTGGTAGTCGGCATAACCACGAACATGCAATTCGCTCAGAAATCGTGACAAAGTGTTGTGGGGGCCTCACGCTAGTAGGCGCTGATGTCGAGTAAAAGGTGAAAGGAATAGAACGGAACTTTGTAACCGTTCTCGACGCGATCTTATTCACCTTTTAAAGCGTACTCATCTTGAGAGAGAGTGAGTATTGATGCTTTTTGAGTTGAGGTATAAACTTCGTCTTTTAAAATGTAATCATCTTGTGATAATTTAAGGACTGACGCTGTTTTTAGCTCTGTGAGATTTTAACTTCAGTTTTTTTAAAACATATCTACTCATCTTGTGATAATATGAGGACTGACGCTGTTTTTAAGTGATATTTAAACGGAAAAATGCCGATGATTATAAGATGTGCAGTCTTTGGTTGCGGGAATACACAGGAAATTCCTGGCTTCAAGGTTGTTAGTTTCCAGAATGACAAGGAGTTGTAAGTACCTAATTTTCTATTTTTTCGAGTAATTGGTGCCTGCCGGGCGAAATTCTTGCAGAATACAGACACATATTACTCGTATATAATACTAGTTGATTGTGCTTTCATTCTGAAAGCACTTTCTCTTACAATCAGCTTAACATAAATAGTATGAGCAGACAAATTACTTTTAAACGCAAACTTTACACCTCTGCACTGTTTTACGTGTTTCTCTCTTTGGGGATTTTGGGGTAAAAACAAAGCCAAAAATTTATAATTATAAAAGTTATATAGTTAATCATCATTTATTACGAATACCTCACATTTATGCAAAATTTCATCGATGTACACCTCTATAAGTGCAATTATGTATATTTAATTGTTTAAACTTTATGAATTTTTTACAGTCACAATATTAAACTTTACTGTAGTTTTTTATGTTAAATCGTGTTAAAACACTACCTATTCTCTAACTTTCTTAAAATTTTCAGCTTCCTAGCTCGATGGAGCTGCTAGTATTACACATTGGTTGTCTACACGAATCTGCCTCTCTTCTGCACTTTCAGCTACTCTTCTTGAAGCCAATTTTTTTGCACCTACAGTCTTTCTTCCTAGCTGACTTTTTCTTTTTACTGGCATAATATTTTTATAAAATGGTCTGAAAAGTTGATTTTTTTTGTGTAATAATAATTTTTTTTGGGAAAAAGATTATAATCCTTTCAATAATTAAAGCGACTTAGTATTTGGTTAAAGTAGAAATTGCTGGAAAATGTTTCAGAACCCTGCTATCGATATAAAAACAGTTCTCCATATTTTGTTTAATACTGTTTAGATTATAGAAATTCAAATGGAAAATAAAATTAAATTGTCAAATAGACTGATATTACATATCGTTGGAATTGTAGAAATAAATAAATTATAGTTTATTTATTTTTTGTATATAGTTCATTGAGTAATGATCTCTGGATAATTAACATTTATTACAAAATTTCGTTTCAATGCCTCATCCCATATCTATTATATATTGACTCTCCTTACTTATGATATAAGGATATCATTATATATAGAAGCTTCTTACAGAGGAGAATATAAGAGGATACTAATGTCTAGCCCAAACTACAATAGATGGAAAACAAATTTAATACATAGGTAAATAAAAAAAATAATGTGCAGAATAAATCGAAAATTTTAACAATGTGTATTTTCTGGGCCGTTAAAAATTATAAATGAAATTTCTGCAAGTGATTTTTACACAAAATGAACCTTCAATATTCAAATCTGATGTTTAAGCAGATTTGAAAAATCCCCCCGCTGTATGACGTCCTTAAGAGCGACGCTATTGCCCTCTCGCGCAAGGCCCCCGCAAGATTCCTTGAACGACTTTTTCAAGAGAGTTGCCACTCCTTGGGCATAACCAAGAAATTCTTTTTAGATCTCGATTTAAGCACAGGTAGGAAAGACTTTCTCATTGGGCGCCGAAATGAAGTCACTATTAATAAATAATGAAATAAAATCCAAGGAATTTGTCTGAACTTTATGGTAATTTACATTCTTATTTGGATTAAAGTCGAATTAGTGTAATCTGTATGGAATAAGATTTGATATAGCTCCATCAGCTTCAATTTCACCGTATATTTATTTTTTCTTTAAAAGTTTGTTTTAATAATATTCAGTTTTGTTTTATACACTAATTACATCTCCTTCTCTCACTTGCATACACTTTATTACAGTTTTCAGTCGTATGCTTTCACCATTATCGATTGTTAATTTGCTTATAAAGTTATAAAATGTTTTGCTTTCAGTCTTCTTGGGTTATTTTAAGGTTGTTTTACGGTTTGGTTTAATCGGTTGTATACAAGCATTTTAAGGATGGCATAAATAAAACGTTAATAGTTGCGCAACTTTTTAAACGGAAGCCATTTTTCGTTATTTATAATGTTGGTAGCAGGTAGTGCAATATCTTGCCGCTAGAGGGATTACAATAGCTGATGGGGGTAATATGAAGCTTGTCGTTAGGTTTGTTCAGAATTATCTTACTTTGATTGTGAGTACTATTCTAGTTTTGAGTCTTTCGTTTTGCTTATAGTAGTAGTGCCATTAGAAATACTAGCAAAAAATTTGAAATTGCTCCCTGTCAACCCGAGTTTGTATAAACTCCCGGAGTAGTTTAATTACACATGTTACAACTATATTCTTTAGTTGGTCATTTCTTTTAAAACTCGGCCAAGAACAAGCACCTAACTAATAATACTAACGATAACGTTAACTTATCATTGTAGCAGAAGAGTGCGAGTATATTTAAATTTGGGAGCTTGCCGACAACCCGACCTACTGGTCACGTTAAAAAATGGCACGCGATAACGTATGCATATCATCGCATTAATATTGCTGTAAGACCATCTTTGACGCTCGTACAATTTTTCTCATTTTCTAATTACTTTTCAGATGCAGAGTTCGTAACTTTTTGGAAATCGAACATGTATAGAGGTAGCACATCAGTGCCGGACAGCAAAAAGAGCAGGTAGCAGTGGGCGCTTGCAGCAATAGAGATATGAACGCTTAAGCTTCCATTGTATATAATTAGTAAGTGTATTTGATTTGATTCTTACTGATTAAATTTCTATCAATTTAATAAATTAAGTTACATTCATAATTATATTTCTTTATTTGTGGTTGTACATTGAATCGGAAATTGATAAATTATTTTATATCTTTAAATAAATGCCCAAATATAAATTTTGACAATACAGGTATCCCCCGATTTACGCGATATATACGTTCCTAGAAATTTCGCTTAAATCGAAAATTTCCTACCGAAGATAAGGTGGTAGGCATTATTTACGTTCCTGACTAGATGCCTACTACCTACAAACGTCTTCAAATTCGATTCAATGAATGTTTTATACCCTAAGGCGGTGGTTCTTAACCCCTGGGTCGCGACCCAAAATTGGGTCGCCAAACCATTTTGAGTGGACCGTCAAAGATTGCTTCCTATATCCATATATATCATTCCTCCTAACAACCCGTTCAATGCTAATGACCTGAGAGCTTATTTTCTTTTATTTATTAAATTCCTGTTTATTTTATTACTTATTACAAGTGAGATATTGGAGGAAATGGGTCGCGCGACCAGAATTTGGGTCGCAGCCAAAAAAGGTTAAGAACCACTGCCCTAAGGCATGCGTGACATAATATGTCGATCTTACAAATCTGCATTTGCAATTCTTTGTTTTCGTATGTTCAGTTCTCGCTATAAATCACAGATGTTTTGAAACTTTCGAACAATGAACCTTAAAATAGAGATATATTCTCCCATAACAGTTGATTACCGCTAGACCATTGACATTGCACCACTTTCTAGAAGAGAGTACCTAGGACCAGGGCCGGCCTTAGGCCAATTGTACCTATTGGACCCAATCGGGCCCCATGGCTAAGGGGGCCCTGCAATGGTGTAGGGGCTCCAAACTATCTATTGGTGATGATTCTTTTTAGATTTATCCATAGTCCCATTCATACACAAGTGGTCTCATGAGAGGCCATCTGATGCTCTCAGAATGCAGGAAATGCTTTGTCGGCCTGGGATCCACCCGGGATCCCCACATGGCTCGGGTTTTTAGGCCTCGTTGCTTTGGTCCTTTGGACCTCGCTTGCTGTGCCCCTCAAAATCTTTTTTTTTTTCAAAGTACGCCAAAAGTTTTCTAATTGGGCCCCGCAACTTCTAGGGCCAGCACTGCCTAGGACAAAAAAGAGCGCGTTGTTAGCGGAAAGGCAGCCTTCAAAAGACATTATACCGCCGTCAGAATTGCCCGAGAAACCATATGCTGCAATAATTTACTAACGAATAACTGGTGTAGCCATTGTAAATTTGCATGTATTTCTTCATTCGTTTCTCTAAGACAAAAATGTTCCTTCAGAATAACAGGCTTTTTGATCAAAGATGCTTTCAATATAAAAATTAATTTTATAAATAAAAGGAGTTGTTTACGATCTGAATTTTTGGACCAAATTCTATTTTCAAATAAAAATATTGTTATCATTAACATGCAACATTTTTATTTTCTTGTTTGTGATCTTTCCATTTTTTATTGATTTATTATCTATAGTAAAAGGTTGTTTTCATTGCCATATGCAAACAATTTTTTTTATCTTGTTATGATTTTTCAATTTGTGTAGTTAATTACTTTTATCTGTATTAATATGGAAGGATTTTGTCGTTATATGTAACCAGTGGTTACTCTTATTTTCTTTTTGTTTTGTTATTATTTGCTGACTAATTTGATAGTTTTCTCAACTACAGCATACAAGTAATCTCCTATTTACGTCGTTCCGATTTACGTTGTTTCGATATAACGTCATTTACAAATAAGGGAAAGTTTCACCGTTCGTTGTTTCTATGTCCGATATAATGTCGTTTTAAATCTCGCTCTCGTGAAGAGCGTGAAATGCAGGGCAGCTGGTAAAACTAAACAGAACCAACCAAATTTTTCGTATATAATACGCATTTTTTCAGGCAAAATTGATCTAAAAGTTGGGGGTGCTCATTATACATGGTAACAAATTGAAACATTTTATTCCAGGCAGTCAATAACAGTTATATGTATCTGTATGCATTGTCGCTGATAAAGCATAGTTTTTATTAATGTTCTGTATCGGTGGCATTTCTTTTCATATTTTTGTTTGAAAAGCAAAAATGAGAACTTTTTTCTATTATCCATTGATAGAGATAAAATGTCAAATTTCTTTGTAATTAACATGTAAATCTGTTTAAAAAACGTTCGGAGTCTGTACATTATTACAGAAGATATCGTCCTCATTCCTAGGGCCCTAACTCGGACTAACTGAAAATGATTGCTATCCGAAAAGCGAGCCGTTACAATGTATCGAATGCTTCTCCTTCTTTCAGTCGCTAGGCAGATGGAGGATTAGAGTTAATCATCTAATTAGTTCATCTCCTTTACGACATATAAATATATGAGGAAAACATGTCCAATTTACATCGTTTCGATATACGTCGCCGGCTCTAGGCTCTAGGAACACATCCCTGATGTAAATCGGAGATTACCTGTACATAAAATACTAAAATCGGTGTAAGATATACTCTTAATATTTAGACGTAACAGTTAAAAATATTTTCAAAAATCCCATACAAATTCATATTGTTAAATCTATGCTAATAACTGTACAATTGACATACATCTAAGGAATAAGCAAATACATTGTAAGTCGAATTATCATAAGTCGAATATCAATTTTCCATAGACTTACATGTTATAAATTGAGATGTTCCAGGACCTTGGAAAAAATGTATCAAACCTTATACAAAGGTCACTTGTACTTCAATGAATTAATAAGTGGTTTTATTATTTTAATAGTTTTGAAATTAATGTTCTTATTTTTTGCAGTTTCTCAATACTAAAATGAGATTTGCAATTATGTAACAAGGATCATTTGTCAGTTTAGCAAACTGAGAGTAAAGTAAATTACATGATTCACGAAAAGTGTTAGTTGTATCTAATTTTTAAACTATTCATGATTTTGCTTTGGAAGGGAAATTTTATAGGATGAAAAACTTCTTAAAGTCAATTCCATAGAAAAGTTGGGATCCTACAGGGGGTGACCCTGATATGCAGTACTACTGTTAATTGCCTAATACTATTTCCATTGGATCCATTTCCTATGTTTTCCCCCTTTCAGACTTAGTTTGTCAACTATATAATGCCAACATTAAGTTGTAACAGTAATCACTTGGCCCAAACTATCCTAAACACCTGCCCTCATCCTTCCCAGACATCAGAGGTTCTCAACCTGGTGCCTAACTGTGCTCTTTTGCGGTGCTTACAATTCAATTTCTTTTAATCAATGGTTGCTTTCTTTCTAAACGTATCTAAAAACATTAAGAATAACTCTGACGTTGGTTTGATTTTTATTTTACGATCGTTATCATTACTTCAGAAGTATATTGGTGCTCGTTTTATATTCTAGCATACAACCTGGTGCTCACCACATCGAAAAGGTTAGGAACCCTTACCCTACAGCAGGGATGGCAAATACGTGGCACGCGTGCCGAAAATGGCACACGTGCAATTTTACTTGGCACGCGTAAGCTAGCATTTTCTGTATGAAATAAGACATTTTTTAGAGAAGGTATAAACTAGTGACATGCAAAAAAAAATTCTGATGGTTCACACTACTTTCTTGGCACGCAACTCAAAAATCATTTGCTAACCCTGCCCTGCAGCAATGATTCTTATGGGAAATACAGCTTCAATTTTTCACCACATTTTTCAGGAAAGCGTCCTTTATGTAAATAATGTTATACCTGTGCCTGAGTAACCCAAATCGATGAAGATTGTAATTTAAGATGATTCCCAAAGATTCAGACTTGGAAATTGAAAGATCAAAGTTAGACAAAAACAAACTTCTTTCAAAATATTCATTGTCACTCTTGCAGCAGGACTTCATTGTTGGACCAAAGAACATGGATCAAGAGGAGGAAGACATCACCCAGCCCAGAAGAGAACATCAACACAGAATGATCCTTAGAAACTGCACAACACTCAACAACAAAGACACCAATACCAAAAAATTTATGAAGCTACCTTACTACCCCTATGCTACCAAAAAACTTCAAAAAATTTTCTCCGAAATAGGATTACACACAGTTTTTGTTAATGAAAATAAATTGTCAAATCTCATTAAGAACCCTAAAGATAGCATACCCTCCCATAAGAAATCAGGCATATACCAAATTAAATGTGAAAAGTGTGACAACATTTATATTGGGCAAACAAAAAGGAATTTAGAAACACGTTTCAAAGAACACTTAGCCCATTACAGAAACAACAGAATAGACAAGTCCAGTGTAGCAGCTCATATCAACACCTGCCATCATCCTATCACAACCAAAAATTTAAAACTTCTGAAAACGGTCACCAACGAAAACAAACTAGATGCCTATGAAAGCCTCTACATACACAACAACCAAAACAAGATAATGAATAACGACGCTGGCCCTATCCCCCATTCCCCTCTATTTCAGTTAATGATCAATACACCTTTCTCTTTCCCCTCCCCTACTTCTCTAACGGTCAACAACAGTATAAATACTCCACCTAACCCTACACACATTGATATTGCTGAAGATGACAGCGTAGCTGTCGAAATGCACGTCCTCTAAGTGGTCCTGCGAGTCTTCTATGCCTTGACACGTAAGTACCGCCTTTACGGTGATTTGGAGTTTTTTTAATTTTCCTATTCTGTTCAGAAGAGGAGAAAGAGGACCTACCACAAATGGGATGAAGAGGATCCAATGCAGCTTGGATGAGGAGGAAAAGTTTGTGCACAACAATGAAGCAGCATATTTTTTTCAGGTAGCATATGGAAATACTGAATTTACTCAAATGAATGACAATTTGTATTTTAGACAATTCACAAAGATACAGATTTTGTAATGGAAACAAAAATAACCTTCCTTAAAAATATTAATTGCAATTTCCACTCCAAAGCAAGGTGTCATTCAAACTGGCAGTGTCCTCTTCTCCAGTGCAAATCATTAAATCTCTGAAAATGATAAGCTGCCTTACTTGAATTACTTCATTACCACCTAACATTTGTAATTAGTGCATCAGCTTTAAATCAGAGGTCCATCCGGAAAGTGTATAATATTCATAATTTTTAATGATCAGTCATTTATTTCCTTATTTAATGGAAGACCCTACAAACATTTTTATACGCAATATTGCCTTTCAAAAACTTTCGAGGGGGGAAAAATGACCATCAAGAGAGGTGTTTGAAGTTGGAAATTGTTTTATGGAATATTTTTATTCTCCAGAAGGAAATGATCCATGCCAGATGGAAATAGTTGCAAATGATTTTTTACATTCATATTAATATTTATACATTACCAGCAGAAGTGTCCGTTGAATTTTGACAGATTTAGTGAATCTAAAACTTCGACCGTGTAACATGTAAACATCGCAAGAATAACATAGTACACAGTAAAGCAAAAATGAAGAAAACTGCTCCACGTATACCTCTTTAGATGAATGAAGGAAGAAAATCTTGCACTGTGAAAAATCGAATATTACGTGTAAACTTACGGGAAAATAATTATTGATTTAAGCTCTCCCTCCCCCAAAATTTTTATCGCCGTCCATATAGCCTTTGCAACCCACAGGGTAAAATTATATACCTATGCGAAGTTTCGTGATAATTTCTTGAAAACGAAAACTGTAAGTAAAACCAGCAAGACCACAATAATCAACAAAAAATAAATGAACAAAGGAACTTAGGAAATAATTAAATTTAATGAAATACAAAGAAGTAAATAGAGGACGTTTAAGAATCACAGAGTGAATATTACCCTCAGATCTTTAGCTCGATTCTCTCATCCACACTCATCCTTGAGTTCTGTTACAAGAAAATTGTTTACATCAACAATACTCTGGAAACAATGAAACGATTTATCCAATCACAATTTATGGAAAATCTACGTCTAATTATTTAAGTTACTTGCGTAGTTTTAAAAACATCTTGCTTTGGAGAACTCTATGTCACACGAAAATATCATTGAAAACTATTTATTAGTAATATTTCAATTATAATCAACAAGTATTAGGTTGTCATGTAAACAAAGCGAACTCACACACAGAAATTGAAAAACGATATTACATTAAAAATTTTCCAATATAAATGCATTGGACTTTCAATTTCGGCAACAATGGGAGTTGTTATGGTAGCTTATATTTGTCATTGTCAAAACTCATAAAATCACATTTTTCTGATTCTAAATGCATTTTTATACTAATTCCATCAGGATTCGGATTCTGTCTTCAATAAAAATAAACTGTTCTTTTCTTCGTAGAACCATTCAAGTCTCAAGTTCGTACCATGTTTCTAAGTAATTTTAAAATTCACATGAAAAATTAACTGCACTTGTCCCTATGTTATTCAAATGAAAAAAGAAAATATTTTTTAAAATTAGACAGGTCAATCAAATCGATATAGAAACCTTACTACACGCCCGCACTCGTTATTCCGGTTAAAATGATACATTTCTCTTGTTTCTACGTGCTGTAGTTGCTGCGCTATAAAATTACATACAAACACTTTATTTTATAGATATACCGTATTCACCTGAATCTAAGACGACCTTTTTTTCCAAATTTTCAGCTGTAAATATCAAGAGTCGTCTTACATTCGGATACGAAGTATATTTAAGCATTTAATCAGTGGTTTTTACAACAAATGGTATATTAGAGTAAACAATTCACAACAGCAAATTCAAGTACGTACATAAAGACGTGAAATAAACAAATAGTAATAACAATAAGAAAAACATGACGGGAATAATAATTATTTAGACTAATAATCATCGTCGACGATCATAACACAGACGTACTTTCACCTTGCACGTAATGCCAACCGCAATGTTAAAACAAATGAGAGCGGAAATCACTGGGATTCCCCTTTCAAACGACGCACCGCGATTCACTAAGTGTGACAGTAACTTTGAGTTGTGCATTCTTGATTTAAATGCACAACCCTTAAGTTAAAATGACAGATCATGTTGAAGTACGTAGCACGAGTGCAAAGGGAAAGTTAACAAAGGAATTAGACGGAGCTAAGATACAAATTTTAAGCTGATCGTGATAAATTACGCCGAAAAAACTAATAACTGTGATGCGAGTAGAAAGTTCGGTGTATCTGAGGCAAATGTGCGTGGATGGAAACTCTCAAAACAGGAACTAGAAAATGCCAAAGCCGCAAGGAAGTCGCTCAGTGGTCCAAAATTAGGCCGATTTCATGGCATTGAAGAAGAAGTAGTCAAGTTTGTGCGCGGAAGAACGGTATTCCTGTTTCGACTGAAAGTATTATACTTAAAGCTAATGAAATTACTAGAGGACTTAATATATCATTGCAAGAATTCAAGGCCAGCAGAAGTTGGTGCGTGAGAATGATGCGACGAAATAATTTTTCTTTACGGCGACGAAATAATTTTTCTTTACGGCGACGAACTTCGCTGTGTCAGAAATTGTCAAAGACTATGTTGAAAAACTTCTCGCTTACCAGAAATACGTAATTGGACTTAGAAAAACCAATAATTACCTTTTGAGCCAAATAGGAAATGCCGATGAAACTCCGGTTTTCTTCTACATGCCATCTAATTATACTGTGAACGAAAAAGGTGCGAAGTCCGTCCTAATTAAAACTACAGGCAACGAAAAAATGCGAGTCACGGTAATGTTGGCGGTTTTAGCAGATGGGACTAAATTACCACCATATGTGATTCTAAAGCGGAAAACAATGCCTAAGAAACATTTGCCAAGTGGAATAATAGGTGTCAAGAAAAGGGGTGGATGACTAAAGAACTAATGAGAGATTGGTTACATGTGGTGTGGAATAGACGGCCAGGAGCTTTACTGAAACAAAGAGCAATGCTTTCACTGGATGCATTCAAGGACACATCTCCTGAAATTAAAAACATAATGAGTGCGATGAATATTGATCTTATTGTAATACCTGGAGGAATGACATCGCAACTTCAAGTTTTAGATGTTGCTGTCAATAAGTGTTTTAAAAATAATTTAAAGGTTTTGTATTCTGAGTGGTTACAGAGTGGAACTCACACTTTAACACCAAAAGGAAATCTTAAGAAACCTGAAGTTGCAATGCTCTGCCAATGGATCAAGGCATCGTGGCAACAAATAAATGCAAAAGTAATAGTGAAAGGATTTAAGAAATGCTGCTTATCTAATGCCATGGATGGGAGTGAGGATGATGTTTTGTGGGAGACTGATGATGAAGTTGAGAGTGATAAAGATAGTGAGCAGAGGAAAATAGTGAAGGTTGCATAGACAGTGATGATGACTAACACAATAAAATGATTTTATGCAGCACTTGGATTGAAATGTTTTTTTGTTGTCCTGAAATGAGTGTATTCTTTCAATGTATTTACTTGATTTTTAATGTTATCTTAAAATGAATGCTACCATTTAATTTGTTTGAAAACCTGAATGGTTCTATTTGTGATGTGATCTTATGATTTTAAAATGTTAAAAGACAATGACATTCAAGAAAAGTATAAGAGAAAATAAATATTTCACAAGATTTATAATTTTTGTAGTCATGAAGGTCAATTTGAGCTTTTTTCTCTTTTGGAATCATCAAAATGGGGGGTCGTCTTAGATTCAGGGTCGTCTTGGATTCGGGTGAATACGGTACATAGATTTAAGCTATTTACATTTTTGAATTATGAACTTGAATTAAAATATTCCATAAAATTATTTATAACTTCATATGCCTCTCTTGATGGTCTTTTTTAATAGCTACTTCATATTTAATAAACACATCAATAAAATATCTTCTGAGGAATGTGAGCTATTTCTTTTCACCTCCTGTTGATGTGGGCACCTCCATAATCTTCCCGAGGGGCAGCTTATAGGCAGGGTGACTTTTAACTACTTCTATCAAATCTGACGATAAAAATGTCCCTTGCAGTAGAAATATGTTTCAAGGAGTCATAATCCTGGAAGTAGGCCAATAGAACCAATTGTGCTACAACTTGAAACAGTGTCCTGAACATGCGCATGCTTGAATAATGTAGCTGATCTGGCAACTCTGGCAATATCATGCAGCTTTATCACACATTCCTCAAATCATATAGCAATTCCAACACCAATTTGGTACAGTGTTCTTATTCGAAGTGATATTTCTCGCTTCTCTCCTAAAGCTCGTAAGGCATTTTGGTGTTTCATGCAATTTAAGCTTTTTTAATTATGACTCAATGGACTTTACTAAAGTTTCACACCTGAAATTCAGATAACTCAAAGTCTATTGGCATTGATATGTCTTAAATTGTGCCTTACTTTTTCAAGATCTTTGGACAAATAAAGCATTTTATCTTATCTTATATGTGTCATACCATAGTATTTTTGGGTGAAGAACAACCCTGTAACATTGTGCAAGTACCTTTTTATCACTACTTAAAATTTTATTAATTTTTAAGTCCACCAAAGTAGCTCAGTTATATTATATTTATTGTAATTGATTATTTGCAGCAGGCCTTCATCATGGGACAATGAACCAAGAAGAGGAAGACATTATCCAGCCCAGAAGATGAGGAAGATCTACCACAGCTGGGATGAAGAGGAACCAAAGCAGCCAGGATGAAGAGGAAATGTCTATGCACAGCAAGGATGGCAACATATTTATTTCAGGTATTGTATTTGAATCTTACATACCATATATATAGCCATATTATTACAGTAAAATCCCGTTATTTCGATCCCGTATAATTCAAAGTACGGTGTAATTCAAAGCCAAGATCAGTCCCCGGCCAACACCATAGGATTTTGCGTACTTTTTGGTATGGATTATTCGAAATATGCCTACAATGAAATTCAAAGTCATGATCTGGTCCGGTGACTCAAGAAAAGTTCATTTAATTCGAAATCTCGATCCTGTGTAAGCGGAAGGTTTGCGCGTGCGCCATCATATCAACGTTTTGTTCCCAGTTTCTTGCACACAAAATACATATAGCGCCCCAAACGGGTGACTCCCTTTTACTTATTTAATAGCATGATGACCAAACGTCCTATTTTTGCCGGGACAGTCCCGTTTTTTATCAAAAAAGCCATTTTGTACAATTTTAAAGCCCATCAAAAATAAATTTTAGATTATCTGATAGTATAGCTGATATTCCTGTTATAAATGTAGGATTCTTGGAAACATGGAGGTTATCAAACGAACAACAAATGTTAATTACAGTCACAATCATCAGATTAGGAAACCTCAGGGTCATTGATAAAGTTGATGTGGCAAACCTGGTCTCCGCATATAATATCCTGCCCGGGTTTAACCTAACTTATTCCCTTCAAGTTTTGACGACAATGATGTTAGTCGGATTCTCTTTTGATAGTGAGCTTTGTCCTAGTCTAGCATGCTCCAGACTGTAAGGAAAGTTCGTATTTGCCTTTTTCACTATAGATCGTGATAGTGACATATCCACCATTAAAAAAATCATGCGAAAATTTTGTCCCGTTTTTTCTTACAACGACTGGAAATGTCCCGTTTTCACCTCGTTGGAATATGGTCACCATATTTAATAGTCAACATGAAATTAAAGTTGTAGATGATGCAAATAAATGAATCAGCTTAACCTTGTATCACATTCTCAATCGGATAGCGTAATTCGAGAACCAAGCTGAAATGAACAGAAGTTGCAAGATCCTCTATTATCTCAATACTCATGCTCTCCAAAACCTGGGCAAGGTTTTTCTCATGAGAAAGTGATATGCGCCAGAAAACACCATGTAATATTGATTTCTGTTACTGATCCAATCTTTAAATAACGTTGCACAAAGCTATACCGAATGTCATCTCTGAAAAGATCGTGCCTTTGTTTTACCGAGGAAAACATAAACCTAGTGGTTTAACCAGGTGATTATCTGGAAAATATTAAGAACCGGCTCTCTAAAAGAAAAAAGTCGTAAGGAAATTTGGATAAGGGTGGCAGGATGCATACATGTTAGGAGCACCAGATCGCTCTATTTTAGTAATAACGTTCTCCTAGCTTAAGAAGTATTCAGTTTGTAATATATTCCATTTCATACATTGTCGGTAATTGACTATCAGATAGGGCAAAATGTACTTGAAAGGACAAAATCAATAAATTTTCATATTTTCTAAAAATTTAACAACCGGTTCACGCTAGCCAGTGGGATCCGGCTTCAGCTCATTAGTGGTTTCACCATAATATCATACAAGAAGAGCACAATGTAATATATATGCAGCAGTATGGAGTACAGATGAGTGATAATCTTTCGGCTCGCGGTTGAATGTCTTTTCTTCGTGGCATAAAAGAGTAACTTGTATTGTACCGGGAAATTTGGGATATTCATTGGAGCCTTTTTTCACATGTGGTGGTCTTTGTGAATCACAGACTAAGTGTTCACTTCAGCTCTGTTCGAATTTGCAATGTATACTAACTTGTAAGTTCAATTCATTTATAGAACAGATATATTAAATTCTGTATTGCGGTTTTGCTGCCCAGGTAGCTGATCATAATAAAGTTCGATTTTTATGAAAGTTTGTTTATTTTGAACCTGGATACTTCGAAGTCGTAATTTTTTGGTCCCTTGAACTTCAAAATAACGAGGTCTTACTGTATAAATTTTAATGTTTTTGTGATGAATGATTCTCAGTTATTCCATTTTGTAAATGAGTGATTACTTATAAGATGCAGGCAAATTTTAAGTTGTTTTTATATGCAGTTTTCCACTATTATATTAAAGTGGCCATATCAGAAAAAATTTCCTCGTATCTTAGATGGTGCAATTACACAAGTAAATATGGTAGAAGCTGTCCTCTTGTTAATGCAATCTAAAACAAATTAGATGAATGAGTAATGATACAGGTGGATATATTGAGAGAATAAATATTGAATTTGGTATGTCTTCACTTTTAATAATACAGGCTACATTTTAAATGTGTTCATTTCTTTGATGTGTAAATTTATCTGTGATATATATTAACGCCAATATTCCCTCAATCATTGTATTAGGTAGCATATGATTGTAATACTGATCTTAGATGAGCTTGTTCAATTTTTGTGTAAACTATTTAGGTATCTTTTATGATAGCCATCTTTGTCATTTAATGACATATTTAATATGCTATCGTACTCGTATATTGCTTTTTGACATCCTATATCATTGTGTTGATCTCTGGATTAATAACTATAGTAAAACCTCGCATAGCGCGAATTCACAAAACACAGTATACATTTCCTTACCAAACCTCAGAACCTCGCCTCGCTAAGACATGGTTTGACAAGTCCAAGCCAAAGTTAACCTTTAAATTTCTCATAAACTATAAATGATAAAAAATTCAAATTAAAACATTTTAAAGAAAAAATACTGACAAATTGATTCATGTGATTATTTTACCTTATAAAAATGTTGAGTCAAGATATTCGTATGTGTAATTTTCATATTGTGCTGGTATGGCAGAGCTCCGCAACTGGTGTGCTGCGATAAAGCCCTTGATGTTCCACGGTATATTTTACGTTATAAACAAGGGAAGGATATTAGTGCATCTAATTATCCTCCAGCTACGATCACAGAAAATACATTTTTTAATAAACCGATACTTTATGGCCAAATTTGTTACATTGTTTCAGTAACTTGAAGCAGGGGTGAGCTGGAGGGGGCTCGGTGGAACTAGCATGAGCCCATTGTTAAATTTTAACTCGTACTATATAGGGCAGCGGTTCTCAACCTTTTTTAGACAGACAATCCTTGCTAGCACGTCACACCTGTCAAACTAAAACAAAATCTTTAAAGAATTAACTCGAAAATATATGCAAATAGTTTTTATTATTATTAAAGATAATGTATATAATATAAAGATTCTCGCATTGCAATGAAAAGCATAAAAACAGTTGAACACACAGAATTCCAAAATGTATAAACAAACAAAGCATTCTAAAAACATTCTGATTCGTTCTGAAACAGGAGCCAATACCAATAATCCGATAATTTTGAGCGTGCCTGGGTGCACATGGAAACAAAGTAAACCGGAGAAGGGAGGGTCTTCCTCGGACTTCCTTACCTCTGGAATGCAAGGGGAGGAAGGGTGAGAAGGCTCGAGCTGGGAAAAACGGAGGAGAGGACAAATATAAGACAATTGGAAAAGACCGAAACAACTTCGAATGGCCCCATGGAAAATATTTTACAGCCACCCAGCCCAGGGATCGTGCCTACGACATGCTAAGAGGTCGCTGCCATATATGGTGGCCTAAGGCTTTCTTTATTTGCCTACCTGGAACAGGTATGGATTTCGGTTCTTTTTAGCGCCCCTTCTAACAAGGCGCCCCTAGGCAATCGACTGCTTTGCTACCTGCTAGCACCATCCCTGCTGTCCCAAAACAAAGATAATGCACGAGTCACCAAAAAAAAAAACTTTCGTATCTGCGGTATTTTAATTTTTTCTAATTTTCACGACACACCTGGACCTCAGCCACGACACTGGTGTGTCGCGACACACCGGTTGAGAATCACTGATATAGAGTATTGAGATATAGTTTTGTTCCTTTCACCTTTCCTTTTCTCAAGGGGAATTTACACGATTCACTTTGGATGTACATCTTGAAAGCAAAATGAAGTGTGTAAACAGAAATAATAATGCGATATGGAACCATAAATCCATTAAAGCTAGAAATAATTAGTCATTCTAGTAGCGATCATTACATTGTATCTAATTGTTATCTTTTTTCTAGTTCTCGCCCAAATAGGCCTCATACACTTTTTGTGATAAACACCCAAATTTTATTATTTATTTATTTCTTATTTCAATAAATAATTGTATATATGAATTAAATAAATAAAACGTATTCCTATGCAAGTTTATTTCTAATTCGTCCCTTTATCGTTAAAATGTAATGGGCCTATTGTTAACAGATTGGTAGCATACCCCTGCATATAGGGAGCCCATTGTTAATAGATTGGCAGCTCACCCCTGACCTGAAGGTTCAACATAGTTAATTCTTGGACAAACTAAGTCATACGGAACATTTTCAGGTAACTCAATCTCCACAGTTTGGTTTGGAACTGTGATGTTGCAATGTGAAAAATTCTGCAGTTTTTCTACTCTATTTATGGTAAATTGAGGATTTTTTTGTTTCATGTTATGCGCCGTGTTATTTTATTATTTTTTTCTTAATTCCACATCATGAAATAAGGTTGCTTGAATTACGTGATGGCGTGGATTATGCGAGTAAATACGGTATTATTTTACGTATTTAAATACCGGTCAAAAAATTATTCTAAAAAAATGTAGAAAATATGAGATCCAAGAGACTAACTCCCTTTAAAATTTATTTTAAAACATTTTAGTTCCAAAAGAAGAATGGAGTACCCGTAGGGAAGAAATGCTTAAATAAGGTGCTCAAGGTAATTTCTTGCCTTATTATTTTTTTGTTAATGGGAATTTGCTTCTATGTCATCCATCGATTTGATACAATCTTACCTTTACATCTTAATGTCTTCCGAAATATTGTTGGTCAAAGGAAAAATATGGTTAAGCATAGACTTGTACGTTTTAGTTATTCCTATTAATAATTTTCACCTATCACGTTTTATTTCAAAATGTTTATTTCTCTACGATTATTTAAAAAAAACTCAACATAATACTAAATTGAAGTTGGGTAGTGAATATATATCAATAAACGTATAATCTAATTCTTAATTATTGCTGATAACGCAGATTAACTATCCCGTTTATTTTTTTTCATAATCACTGACGATATGCTGTGGCAGTTTTTGAACGATTTCATTAATTGTTGGAAGCTCATCATAAAATATATTTTTAAAACGTAGAAAGGTACACAAAATTGTATCTTTAAAAACGAATGGCCTAATACAGCATTTCTTAAACTTTAGTAATCTGAGGACAACTTTTCATTCAAATATTTCTTTGCGGACCCCCAAACTATATATCTATAATATGTTTGTGAAAGTTTGTTTGTTTATTTGGGCATTATACATTTCCACACTGTTAAAGCTAGACTAATCAAACTTTCAACAGATACTTTCTTCACAAATAGGAAGGTCGTAGGCTACTTTTTAATCCCAAATATTTTATATTAATTGTACGAAAAGCAAAATAACTTTGATATAGCTCACCCACGACCACAGCACCACCTGATTCCGGAAAAATGAACTATCGAAGTATGCGTATGAGTAAATGATGCCCTTAGAAACTTACTGATGTTTACCCAAATAAATATTAGCAACAATAAAAAGAGGACGCCAAGATGGATACTGTCCCATTATGACCCTGCAAATTATAACATCGCTAGGGTCATGATTAACATTTGAGGGATCTATGTTTTATTCATAGATCGAGTTAGGTTGGATTGGTTTCTACCAAGATATTTGTAGTCTACAGAGGAATTATATTTCGCTTGACTGTTGCGCCATAAATGGAGAGGATATTGGCGAACCTTCGGCTCATTTTGTTTTTATTTTAGTTGTTGTCTCCGGACGCTAACGAGCATAACGAGCCCTTCACTTCACTGGAACTATCCCTCCCCGTTGTCCGGTGATCTCATTTTTGCTCTATTTGACAGTTAAAACTGTGTACTACTATCTTATTCTTGCGATGTTTACATGTTACACAGTCGAAGTTTTATATTCACTAAATCCGTAGAAATTCAACAGGTACTTCTGCTATACTCTGTTCACTATCTAAAGCTCTGACCTTGAATACGGGGAGTACGCCACTTAGCAGCAGCCAATAGGAGACCGTTCGTTTGGGAAGGTAGTAGGGAGGAACTCAGTCTTACTCTTGCTCTCAAAGCATTCACATTGGTCTGCGTTGCCATTTCTACCGCCGTTTCCTTGCTGTTGCTGTGGAGTTCTAAGTTATTGTTACTGTTATTTTTTGTTATTATTTTTGTTATTAGTTTTGTTGTTTTTGTTACCCTGCTGAGTTCGTGATCTGCAATGGCTAACACGAGGGAGGTTATGTTATTTAGAAATTGTGTAGTATATCAGCTGAATGCGAAAATCCGCAAGAGCTGGCAACGCGCACCGGTATCTGTCCTCCTGCATGAAAGTTGTGAGGGACGATGGAAGGGGAAACGTTCGTGATTGGCTGCTTACTCTATGAAGGTTAAGAGACTTAAGAAAGTGAACAGACTATAGTGTATCTATATTTATAGCTAATGGAGTATTTACTTTTCCTACGGTTTTTAGAAAATCACCATCGCTCTGTAGCATCATTTTCTCTAAAAGTAACGTATACTTGGAAGCCTTTGTGCATCTGTAAGAGTATTGTGTTGTATATACGTATTATTATTTTTAATGGTTCTTAATAATCCTCTTGACTACTTCTGAGGACTCACGGGGGTTCGCAGACCCCAGTTGAAGAATCACTGGCCTAACACGTTTCGATATTTCTAGAAAAATATTTACCTTTTTCCTACTTCTGAACTCTGCACTGAGAAGATTTGAAAACTCTACACAAAATTTAAGCAGGATAGATTCCATTGGCACATATGGAATGTAATTGTAAATGCTTCGGTTGGCCACATTTTGTATCATAAGTCAGGTGAGCTTCGGCGCGCCGGACGAGTGTTTACATAAGATGTTACATTGAGATTCTGTTGCCCCGTATTAATGAGAGGCAAGTCTAAATAAATTATATACATGAGAAATTAATCAGAAAAAGTTTCGAGAGCATAATTTACTGAAACTATGTGAAATTGTCTATATTAAATTTTACGACCACTTCTTCATCCTTTCGTGGGCCGCTTGAAACGTTATCGGGGGACGCATGAGGGCCTTTGGATTCCTACCACTGAATAACCCAATCCGAAATGTTATTTAAATACACTGCTGCAAATGTTAGGTCCTGCGAAAAATTTCAACATTATTAAAAATTATTAACAAATGCTGTTGACTTTAATTTCCCAGCCTGGAGAACTTTTGCTAACGGCGATTAACTGCGACGTCCGCCTTCGACTTTTTGCGTTCGCTTTTTATGGATATCAAAATATATATTATTCTAAAAAGCATTTTACGCGTTTAAAAATGTCGTATTTCCACAGTAGTGGTAAATAGTTAATTATTTGTAATCACATTTTTTACACTTTAAAGTATTGGTGTCGCCGACTAGATAGTATCGTATTAACTCCACGCAACTCATATCCGTGTGAATGTACGTAGTTGGACACAGTACAATCGAAGAGACGCTACCGAAATAAACAAGAATCACAGCATAATTCCAATTTTCAGTTACAAAGACATTCCCGCATTGCAATGAGGATGTGAAAAGTTGGTTAATATAAACATGGCAGCTCTCGCATTCAACGCCACGCTTCACTTGAAATGAAAGTCTAATGTGAGAAGTGCACTATTAATCTTAAAATACGCGGTATTTAAATGATAAATTCATCGCCCGATAAATATTTTCCCTATGTTTATCACTAAATGTAATGAAAGAATGACGCTTCAAAAGTTTCTTGTTCCCATCTTCAACTCTCACTTTTCATACCGAGGTAAAACATTTTACTTTATGAAAACACCTGACTTGACGATAAAGACTTTTCTATAGAGTTAGAACTGTCATATTTAACAGCTCAAAAAGTAAGGGATATTTTTCCGAAATCATTTTTCACGTTTTTAAACTTATTTCAGTATGTATAATAATTCGAGGAAGTAAAGCGCATAATAGGAAAGCTACCTCGATTTTTCAGGTTCCGAAAAGTTTTATCTTTCGCTTTTCGTTAAGTGATTGATCTCTTTTAATGCATAAATATAACGATAATATACTAAATTTTAAAGAGTCACACATTTACGAAGAGAATTTTGTTTTTTTTAAAAATCCAATTCAAAACAGCGTTTTATTGAAAGTATTTACTACAATCCAAGTTGAAATTATTTACAAATTACGTAATTCGATTATATTAGTATATAGATTATCATCATTATAGGTATCATTTCCTCCAAAAAAATCTGATGTAGCCAACACAGACTTTCTCCATATTTGGGGTATAGATATTTAAATTATTATGAGTAGCATTATAAGGCAAAATTATTATTTCGTATCGTAAAAGAAGACACGTCGTTGCCGTAAATTACGTATATTTTGAATGTTTACAGAATTCACCGCTACATGGTGTTGGCGCTGTATACTGGTATTAAGATAAAGCGAAATATATCCGAAATGGATGGTTCTACGAAAATTAGTTTCAAACAAAACTTGGAAGAAATATTATTCTCTACAACTTTGGTCCTTACGAAGATTACCAATAACGATGTTTTTAAGGAGATATTTAACGGAAACCGAAAAACCGGTTATTTATAAATAACTCCTAAACAATAACCGCTATGGAAAATTCTTTCAAATGAAATATGTAGGAAATTACATTCTCTATGACCTTTGTATAGAATTGTATATACAATAATGATGTTTTAACGAAGAAATATCGCAAAAACCGAATCGGGTTTCGAATAAACCGCGACTTCCGGTTATCCGTTATTGTCCAAAAACTAATCAGTTCTTTGTGCTCATGTTAAAGTGTTATATATGAAGTTTGGTAACGATATGGCATGTACTTTTTGAGTTAGAGCGCCCACAATAACATACACACACAGACATCATTCCGAAAATAGTCTAAACGTGTTCTAGGGACCTCAAAACATGTATTTCCGTTGAAATCTCGAAGTCGATTTTTTTCATGAATGCAATACTTTCCCATTATTACGTATGGAGAAAGTAAAAAATGACGACTCGAAAAAAAATGTTCCTCTTTATATTGTCGCTCTAGAATTTTTTTTGCCGCTCTAGGATTTTTTGCCGCTCGAGGATTTTTACTTTCTCCATACGTAGTATAGGGAAAGTATTGTGATCACGAAAAAAATCGACTTCGAGATTTCAATGAAAATACACGTTTTGAGGTCCCTAGAACACGTTTAGACTATTTTCGGAGATGTATGTGTGTGTGGATGGATGGATGATGTATGTGATTGTGGGCGCTCTAACTCAAAAAGTACTTGCCATATCGTTACCAAACTTCATATATAACACTTTAGCATGAGCATAAAGAACTGATTAGTTTTTGGACAATAACGGTTAACCGAAAGTCGAGGTTTATTCGAAACGTGATTCGGTTTTTGCGATATTTCTCCGATAATACGTGATTATCGTATACATTGACCATTACACAAAATGTAGAAAATATAATTTCCTACATCTTTTATTTAAAACAATTTTCTATTGCAGTTATTGTTTAGGAATTATTTATAAAAAATAATCGGTTTTTTCGATTTCCGTCAAATATCTCCTTAAAAACGTCGTAATTGGTCATCTTCGTGAGGGCCAAAGTTGTAGAGAATAATATTTCTTCCCAGTTTTGTTTGAAACAAATTTTCGGAGATATTTTGCTTTTTCTAGTATACAGCGCCGCCACCATTTTGCGGTGAATTAATGAAACATATTCAAAATATACGTAATTCACGGCAATAAGGACGACTGTATTCTTTTACGATAGGAAATAATAATTTTGCCTTATAATGCTATTCATAATAATTTAAATAACTATACCCCAAATATGGAGAAAGTGATGGCCACATCAGATTTTTTTTTTGCCGCTCGCATGTTTAAAATAAAAGCACGGGGATCGGAGAAGGAAAGACGTGGCAACCGCGCTAGCGTGGATAAAGGGCAGACACGATTTTGCATGGGATAGAAATGTCCATAGGAAGGCTTAAACCATCAACTGCGTTAAGTGGAACATTGAATACCAGGGAAGACTTAGTCGCCAGACGAATATAACATAGTAGGAGCTCTAACCATACCCGATTCCGCTATTTTGCGCTACGTACAGTCATCTTTCCATTCTCTCTCTATCTCTCTCTCTCTTTCCCTCTCTCTCCTTTGTATTCTGTTTCTTCTCTATTTTTAAGGATTTCAAACTGTCGCTGATATCGTTTCTTTCTCCTACGTTCTTCGGTCTTTGCCGGGAACCGGGAGGACACGAACGCGCGTGAAATACATTGATTGAGGACGGTCCTTTTTGACGTTTTTATTTTCCCTTTCCTAGGTGGAAACTCTCGAGGCGAACTGCGTCGAAAATAAAAGTGATCTGAAAGATTTAAGGGAAATATTCTGCGCGTCTGAAGTTGCACGTTTCTTTTCGCTGTAATCGAATTTTAGATCAGTCTTCATAGATGAAATCACATCGAATAGAAGCCCAAATATAATGATAAGAAGTCTTTCATATTAAAAGGAACCGACTTCTCTACTTAAATATGAAGATGTAAATTAGACTCTAATTAGCTGTTTCGGAATAAATCGTTCAAGCAACGTCTATTTTCACCGAAAATATTTTAAATGATTTAAGGGATTTTTACATTTAACACGCATTTGTTCAAGTTTATTCTTTGTGAAAGTTTTTAGGACCTAAAAAATTACCGGAGTTATTTAAATGCGGTTACAGAATTATGTACGGCCTTGCTGCATAGAAAATTATGTGACCTTTAACTTTGTATGGGAATAAGGGTACCTTTTATAAATTAAATTTGATAAAAATTTAATTCTTTGCGAACTCTTATTTTACTGTGTTTCACTTTGTGCGTAGATAGACATTTGAGGGTCTTAGTTTTCATAGTGTGGACCTGTAAGTCTCAAAACTCTTTAGGTTGATTTACTTCATTAGCTCTTTATCAAGACCCTGTTTTTAGAAAATCCAATTTTTGTTCAAGTTGCCCAAGAATAAACTAGCCTTATATTCAATCATCGAGAAAAATTAAATAGGTAGTAATATTGAAGACGTAAACCCAAGTAACTGTACGAAATTTGATCAAAATCGTTGGAGCCGTTTTTGAGAAAATCGAATTATTGTTAAAGTTGCCTAGAATAAACTAGCCTTATATTCATTTTTTGAGAAATATGAACTATGTAGTATTATTGAAGACGTAAACTCAAGTAACTGTACGAAATTTGATCAAAATCGTTACAGCCGTTTTCGAGAAAATCGGATTGCGGTTAAAAATGCGTAGAATAAACTACTATTAATTATTGATCAATGTCAACCATTTCTATGCATACTCTGCTCAGTATGATAAAATGCCTAAGTACGAGATTTCATTCATTTTCGTTCTTCCGTCTAGTCTCCAGCGCCAGTAACAGACAGACAGACGGCATTGTGAAATCACTTTTTCGGATTCAGCGACACCTAAAGCGTGTATTTCCGTGAAAATCTCGAGGTCGAATTCTTTCGCGAAAACAATACTTTCTCGATACTTCGTATGAGAAAGTAAAAAGGAAAACGCAAACAATATCGATGATTTTGTCGCTTCGTTAAAGGAATTACTTACGATACAGAGATGATTCACGCGGAAAATTTTTGCGAGCATTTATATGTTTGCTTAAACTTTTTCTTAACTATCGTGCAAAATGTTACATTATTTCAGAGGCGTATCTGACAATGAGAGATATGGCGAAATTTTTAGAAACGCCTTGGTTGTGGAGAATATTATTTTTGCTGCATTTTCATTAAGAAATATAGAGCTTTTATTAAATGTAACTTTAACATTTGAGTACTAAATGAATACTTATTTGTAGGAAAATGAACTTTTGCCATTTTAGCGCATTTTGTAAGCGGCGGTTATGGCAAATGCCAACTTTGCCGTACGGCACTAGTTAACATTTATAAAATTTTATTTAAATATCAAAAGGCCACTAGACGAAATTCTCGAATTCATCCATATGATTGATAACCTATAAAATGTTAAAATAGAAATTTTCCTGTCTAGAAAATAAAATTTGGAAAAAATACACAGAAAAACCACTGATAATGACATTTTTGTTTGCACGAACATCTAGTAAAACGATCTGTTATAATATCGAAATAAATTTCATCGCAGAAAGTTCAGATATTCAACTTCTTTGATTTAACTTTAACGAGTTAGGAAAGTGTACAGCGTATCACAAATGGGCGCGTTTCGTGCAATGGAGTATTTGAAAGAAATTATATACCTGTACGTAAGAGAGAGAGAGAGCATTTTAAAGTTCTTTTCTTATTCATAAATAATCCATTTTTTTTCTATTTAAAAGTACTGTATACACATGTAAGGAAATTGAACGTATTTTTACTTTCTCCATACGTAGTATAGGGAAAGTATTGTGATCACGAAAAAAATCGACTTCGAGATTTCAACAGAAATACACGTTTTGTGGTCCCTAGAACACGTTTAGACTATTTTCGGAATGATGTATGTGTGTGTGGATGGATGGATGTATGTGATTGTGGGCGCTCTAACTCAAAAAATACTTGTCATATTAATACCAAATTTCATATATAACACTTTAGCATGAGCACAAAGAACTGATTCGTTTTTGGACAATAACGGTTAACCGAAAGTCGAGGTTTATTCGAAACTCGATTCGGTTTTTGCGATATTTCTCCGATAATACGTGATTATCGTATACATTGACCATTACACAAAATGTAGAAAATATAATTTCCTGCATCTTTTATTTAAAACAATTTTCCATAGCAGTTATTGTTTAGGAATTATTTATAAATAATTGGTTTTTTCGGTTTCCGTCAAATATCTCCTTAAAAACGTGGTAATTGGTCATCTTCGTGAGGACCAAAGTTGTAGAGAATAATATTTCTTCCAAGTTTTGTTTGAAACAAATTTTCGTAGAACCATATTTTGCTTTTTCTAGTATACAGTGCCGCCACTATTTCGTGGTGAATTAATGAACCATTCAAAATATACGTAATTTACGGCAATAAGGACGACTGTACTCTTTTACGATAGGAAATAATAATTTTGCCTATTCATAATAATTTAAATATCTGTATCCCAAATGTGGAGAAGGTCATGTGTTGGCCACATCAGATTTTTGTGAGATTGTCTATGTTAGCAACAATGATGAAGTAACCATGCAAGAAAATTTCTAAGTTCAACTCGAATTAAGACCTTTTTGTATGGTTTTCTTGGTAACGGCTAGTCCTACGATAAAAATGTATAGAAAAAGAAATGCTGTACTTTACCAATTCTACAATTTTGATTTGAAAAATATTTTGATATGAGCAATACTTTACGAGATATGCTGAAAGTTCATTTTTCGTCACCAGTAAAGTGGTACCCCTGATTGGCGTACGTGATTCATTTATGTGATTTTCCTATTATCTTTGAATGTAAGTCCTTAATATCAAATTTCACGAAAGTCCATTCTGTAGAAGCCGAGAACGAACAGACGCACGGACGGACGGATGGACAGACCATAATAGGCGCTCACGCTGAAAGCGAAACGCGCCTAAAAATGGCTCACGTTTTAGCCTTCACGATTTTTTTTTGTTCGAATGGACGCCGATACTCATAAATGTTTCCCTACGCGCGCGGGTGTAAATATTTTGAAATTTCCATTTTGTCGCTCCGTTTTCAGACTTTTTTGCGCGCACGAAAGATCGCAACGCGTAATTAAAAGCGCCTGTATGTGACGGGCAGAACCGATTATGTCAAGTACCCGCCAGCGGTGAGCTTCTTTACCTATCACACAAGCCGTAAAACACTTTTTGCCTTCGCGCTCGTGTCGGAACACCGATGTAAACAAACCTTTTCCCCCAGTTTCACGCCGTTTTTCTTCCGTAAATGCTATGGCCCAAGCGACGCATTTCAGCATCCGATCTTCAGAAACCGTCATGGCGTCTTCGACGTTTCCTTTATTTTTAAACTTAACGTGTATCTCCGTTACTGCGATGAATTACGTTTACGAGCCGATTTCGGATGAACGATAAAACGACTATTGCGCAGTTTTACCGTTTCTCGTTCAATCAGATAATTTTTTCTTCCGTACAATACTGGAGTCGATTTATTGATTCCGCGCATGAAAAGATGAATTGATAGAGAATCTTTCACGGCAAACATTTGCCGCATCCGAGTTTATCATACGTTACTGTCGTATTCATGCACGTGAAGGGGAAACGTCGTAGCTTTCTGAACCTCTCTCTCCCGCATCCTCGGAGTTATAAATCGGTGACCTTGACAATGAAAAACTTCCCACAATGTCGGCCGCGATTTCAACCAATGGCGATTGTTTTGGTATCTCTACGCGTAGTTAGGCGAAGTTCTCAACAACAACAACTCGGTAAGTTTGGTGTACCAAACCCTTCGTATTCACCGTACGCTATGGCGCACCTGAGTACGCTAAAGAGTAATATTGGAACATCTAAACGTTTTTTGATTCGCTCATCCAATGATTTTGCTAAATAAATAATCACCCGATCGGGAAAAAAGAAAGCGTCGGTGAGCAACTCCGTGCGGTTAAGTTTGCCGTGGCCGATCGATAACAACTCGTTAAGCATTTTCAATTTTTTTTAGGTAGGTATTGAATCTATTAATATGGCTCTAATAGGGTACTCCCTCGAGCATCTATCTAATGATTTACATATGCTTGACAAAATGCCAAGACGACGGTGAATGGGACCGAAGTTTGTCAACCCCCCCTCCCCCCCCCCCTTGGGAATGGTTTTTTTTTAACGATAGGAAAAACCCAGACCGAAAAAAATATATTCCAGAAAGGGGTTTTTTAAAAAAATCTAAAACCGTCAAAAAGAAAGATGCTGCGCGTAGCCGTTCGCTCCCCCCAGGGAACTTGGCATTTTTGTGACATTATTATTTTTTTAAACGTCTGATGCGAAATAGGTTATGCTAAAACTAAGTGGACCGTCGTAGGAGAATTTAAATTGCGTCATTCCGATGGATATCGCAAAGAAAATACTAGTTTTAGTACACGATCCATGGAAGAGGACGTTTGCCAAGTAACAACCTGGATTGCATAGTTAAGAATAGAATGATGATTTTACTCTTTCGATACGAAACGAGACGAAAAATAACGAGTCGGTGTAGTCGCTAAACCTCTACGTGTTCGAACTGTCGTTTCGTCCAAATATTTTTCACCTTTTCTTTTTTTTTTTAAAGCCGGAAAAAATGTCGGTATTTCCGGTGTTCCGAGAAAAGTCACGTTATATTCAAACAGTGTCGATCTACTTAAAGCTTTTTGATTACCTTTGGAATAATAACCTCGTTGCTATGTTTATCGTCCTCTTCGGCGCCTCTCGCGAATTACGAGGGCAAATTCCAACCAGCCTACCTCCCTCCACGCCCACCCTTTGCCGCTTGCTCGCAAACATGCATCAGTATACGGTGAGGCGCGCACACTAATAAGTTTAGTCCCCTTCGGCCATTATATAAGTCCCTTTGAAAGCCTGACCACGGTAAACACTTTCATTTGCACTGCCGACACACACACACACGCACACACAAGCACCGAAGAACGTCTCTTGGAACGCTTTCAGAATTAAGAGGAAGTGTCGTATTTGAAGATATTTGCGTTCGCTTCGTAAGGATTTAAGGGATCGTCGGATAGGTTAGGGATTGTAAATTATTGTTACTAGCTGTACCCGCGCAATGTTTGCGCGGTTTTTTTTTCAATTAATGTATAAAACACTAGCTGCAGTACCCGGCGTTGCCCGGGTCAATTTGTCTTAAGGATTGGGTAACTTTAAATCAAAATTATGGGGGAACGGGGAGACACAGGCCCCCCAAATTTTGTGTACACATTGTAGAAGGGATAATGTACGACTTAAGTAAAAAAAATGAAAAAATATGAAAATTTAAAAAAATTCCCAAGAGAGTGGTTGGTTGTAGGGGGAGGTGGGGGGAAAAAAAGTTGCCTAAAATCTTTTCAGGGATGATATAAAATCATGTGCAGAGTTTGAAAGTTGTGGAACTTTTGGTTCTTAAGTTATAAACGGACATACATACAAACACACTAAATTATATATTAAGATTAAGAAGCGTGTAAAATAAGTTGACCTCAATAATTCACATTTAACTCTAATATTGCATTTCCCCGGTATAGGATTTTATTTATTTGTCTCCCAATCAGGGGTTATTTTATTGTGCAGCTCTGACTTGTTTGTGCAGCTCTAAAATCCAAATGTGCAGTTCTAATATTAGTTTTGTGCAGTATAATTATATAAAAAACGCTCCAATTTATACATGAAATTTTATAATATAAAAGAAATCCACTCCTTTATTAGGCAAAGATATGGATGAGACTGCGTTATATTTACAATATAACGATATTTGTCACGAAAAACCCGATCTCAAAGAACTTGTAAAGAGTGAATCGGGGATCGAGGTTTTTTTAAAGAGGTAATGATTATATGTTATCCAGGATAGAGGCACTGACACCGCATTCTGCAGATGTGGAGAAGAGGTGCATAAGTGCCAATAATCTACTAAAGACGTCACTTCAGGGATGGAATTTGTTGTTATCAACAGAAGAAAAATACTTATATGTGAGAAATTTTCCGCCTAAAACATGGCAGGAAAGTATTAATTTAATTAGGTCCTGGCTATATTGTTTCTATAATTTAGCTACGTGTTTGGAAAGTTTCATCATACATTTTCTTTACATACACACATCCATTCCGCTCAGATTCTTCTACTCGTACGTAGGTTAGTGTTGAAATTATGCGATTTATACATTACATTAACTTTTTCCCACATATTATGGTAACAGAATCCTCAGATAACAAATCAGTTTCCACTACTTCATCACATTAATGTTTCTGCAACTATTTCAGCATTAAAAACTGTTTCTTCTACTCATTGGTTTTTTGTTATAGCTAAGGTTATAGAGGTTAATTGAATTATTATTTATTGTTATAGAGGTTGTTTCGTGTATATTATTACAACGGTATAAGTCAACGAGTTTCATGTTAGTTATAAAAAATTTATTTTAGATTATTATCATATGCATCCTTAGCATATTTCAATATGCATAAGCCTCTCTGGATCCATATGTGAAACTTTATATGGCGAATATCAGCGATATTTAACATGTAAATAAATTTAAACGAAAACAGTATTTAAGGACAAATTTTTGGTAATTTTGTGATAGTCACTAATTTATCACTATTGTAAGACCTTTATTTAAGGAAAAAAGGATTGATTGGCCTGCAAGTTACCATCTTTCGCGTGTAAGAAGACAACTTTATCTCATATTTTCAATGTTTCTATATTATTCATTGAGCGATCGTCTTTCAAATGTTTATCTCCAAGATGGCGTGGGAGCGAGCTATATCCTTAACGTTTTGATTTTTTTTTAAATTCCCTACGGAAGTTTGACTCACGTCGGAATTATTGCCGGCTGTCCGTTTTAACTGTTTTATTTTTTCTTCCTCTTCAAAATGTTTTCTCGTTCTCGCTCCTCATATAATCTAAAAATAAAACGTTCATCTCGAGAACCCCAGAGGGGCTAATTCGTAGAAATATCGATTTAAAACATGAATGACACAAGAGGAGGATTAGAAAACGTTCGACTCTGTCGGTGTGTGCCTTCGCCGAGGATGCGAAATGGTCTTGTGACAAACTTACGGCGTTACCTGAATGTATAATGGGAGATTTTACGTCAACGTCCTCCTTATACGGCACGCCGCAGAAACGTTCGCGATCGCTCCGCATTTTTGCGCCGATACTAAACCGCAATTTCGCGCTGAGCAAACATAAAAGCGGTTCGCGAGGAAATTAACGCGGCGTCGTGAAAATTGTTTCGCTTATTTGAGGTTTATATCACTGACGGCGGAAACGGAATTGGTTCTGTCTACGCGCCTGGTACTATGTCCTTTATCTTTTTAAGGCTGGAGGATGACTGTACCGGTTCGAATCAATTAAGTCTTTTTCAGTGCCGAAAAATACAGTACATATAACCAGTGCTGCAGTCATAAAAAAGCAGAGGGTATACTGTACACTAAGGTAAAACTTTGTGGGAGAGTTCTTACTCAGTTTTTTAGAGCAAATTACACGATAGTAATGTTGTTACGATGCCAGGAGAAAACGTATGTGGTTTGTTTTTCAATCAACCTGTATAATTTTTCATAAGGCGTGGATATACGCTATTTGTTCGACAAAACAGAGGGTATACCGTTTTCACTCGAAAAAAGCAGAGGGTATAAGGCATATACCACCGTATACCCTCCACTACAGCACTGACTGACAATGAGTATAACTTAAGCGTCCAGTTTTTTCGAGCCCAAATTATTACGCGCGATATTTTTTGCTCGCAATGTTTTTAATCTGGATTTTTTTGCGTAAACGAGAGAAGTTGCTAAAAGCTTCTTTTCCTAAAAATCGAAAATTAGATAAATGCTTGTATCAGTTTTTATGAGTGTTCGATGATCGGAGTTTTAAACTAATTAAATTGGTGAGAAATGTGTTAAAAATAAGACTGGCAGCAACTTATTATTTACCAAGAAGTGTAACTTGTTACCGAATTAAGGTAAATTTTGAAACAAGCCAGTATGGTTTTCGTAAATCTGTACAGAAAGTTAGTCGGTACAACATCGACAAAATCAGAACTGTTGTTCACTTTATACGACCATGTTAGTGCAAAATTCAAGGGACATAAATTTACGTGATTTTTAATAACGAGATTGGTAGTACATTAAGTCTCCGCAATTCGTTGGAGATAGCTACTTTTCTTAAAACTACGACGTGCAACGGAATCTAATTTTACAGCACAATGGACATATTACGCCAGAAATAAGTAAACAAAATGTAATAATAAAATTAAAACACACGAGATTATTCTAAAGCTTGTTTTTGGAAGTATTTGTGGGCGAGGACGTGGTGAAAAAGGGGCACGCTTCTTTACGTGTTATATAAACAGGTTGAACGTTTCAAATCCAGTTTTTCCGAAATCTGCTACTGAAAATGGTGTGCATTATTCAATTTAACCCTCTACCAGTGGCGGACCCGCGGGGGGCGATGAGGGCCCTCTCCTTAGGTAATCCCATTGCCCTCCACCATGTGCATTCATACAAAACATTCCGCGCAAAATTCCTCGAATATACGCTGCAGATTAGGCCTGTATGGAAAGGGAAAGAAAGATTCTGATAGTAGGAAGGATTTTCAAAATATAGAGTCATTGGCAGGGGCGGATTCAATAGGTGGAGGTGCGATCGCCCTCCCTCCCCCCCCCCCCTCTCCCCCCCTTGAGAAGTTTCTGGATCCGCCACTGCCCTCTGCAGTCCTATTTTTTTTGACGGAAACACCCACTTTTCTCCCTTCTATTTCTCATTTTTTCCCCACCCTTATTCGGTATTCAGTTTTTCATTTCTCGCTTTTATGAAAACCTATCGCAAATTTAGCTTACGAGAACGCGTTAGATCGTGTTGGTTGATTGCGTGTAGTAGAAAAGGTTTTTGTAAATAATAATTATTATGATTTTTAAAAATCTTTGTCTACGATATAATTATTTTTTTCGCGTCGCCTTTCATTCACAAAACAAGCCTCGGATAGTTTGCATTATTTTATTATCCGAAATCCGAGGTTTCCGGATTTGAGATGGTCGACTTATGTTTGTGCATGTGTTGCGAACATATGGAAGATTGATTTATTACTCGAGGTCTGTTAATGTTAGCATGTAAATAAAGAATAATATTTATTTCAGGATGACAGAATATACACTGGAACGAAAGCACGGACAAAACTGATTCCTTTTTCGCGTTGACAGTCTCGAACATCTATTCCACTATACGTCATTTACACGGAATATCACAAAGATGCAATGCAGACATCAACTTTACCACAGTTGAAATTTCGCATTTCCTTTTCAGAAACAACACACGTGACGTATAGCGAAACATGCCTCAGAATTCATTGACGACAATGAACGGGGCGACGTAAAGCGGGGAATTGTCGTAACGAGGTCGTCATATTAAGCGAAACACCTCGCAGAGGACTGACGTATACATTTTTTATTAATAGATTTTTTTCTCGACGTAAAGCGGGGAATTGTCGTAACGAGGTCGTCATATTAAGCGAAACACCTCGCAGAGGACTGACGTATACATTTTTTATTAATAGATTTTTTTCTCGAGGTTTTAGCTAATTCTTGAGAAAAACGTGAAGGCTTTGGCTGGTTTTATGTTAGTTTTTCTGAGAGAAAAAAATGTGGAACAAACATCGACTTCCGGCCTACATAAACTTCCAACTATACGGGAACCTCCATGAATCGAGTTTCTGATAATACGAAGAAGACATTTTCCCAGTACCCGTGTAATCAGCAGCATATCTCTTGGTATTTCCACAAAAAAATATATTCTTTCGACAAGTCAAATGATAGAAGTGCTATAAATGTTAATAATCCTAAAATAAATATAGGCTTTCGTAAGTATCCTGAAATTCCTAAGACTTAAAATTAGTCGTAATAATGGATAAACGTAAATTGCCTTTGAAAAACCGCGCACGCGTACTGAAAGTCTTATATACCTAGGCAAGAAACGCAGTGGTAGCGTAATTCAGCGGATGACTAAGGTAACACCTGCAGCCATAAAACGATAGAGTAAACCGGATGCTCATTTCATCTACCAAGTATCTGTCCTCTTTGGCAAATTGCCGGCTGCCGGTATTTATATTTTTATTTATTTTTCTAATTATCAGATTTAGTTAAGCGAGGAAGCTGGTTTATAATTAATCGTGGTGGTGGGAAATATTATAAATATTAAGCAATAAATCTCGTCTACTTCGTGATTATAACTACGGAGTTTATATATATATATATGTGGAACTGAAAAAGAATCTACCATCGGTGTATAACCTCTGATGACGGCTAATATGTTGCCGAAATGCGCATTTGCTTTTCCGGAACTTTTTTTTTTGCTATGAAGGGAAATAGTTCGTGAATTTAACTTTATCTTTAAGAGGATTTAAATAATTCGTTCTGGAATATACGAGTGATATTAAACCGGATGTGTGTGAAGAGTTTTAAAGGTTCCACGAAAAAATGAAAAATGATAATTTATATCCTCACTTCCGCGTACATAGTACATGTCATCGTCTTTGAGGTTACAACCGGGAAATAACGTTGCAGGCTTCCTTTTACCGAAAGTGAGGTATTTAAATAGAGGGATTATTTCAACATTTTTGCGTATGCTTTAAAAAAGAAAGGTGGAATAAACGGAATTTAAATCTAACCCTTGAGAGATCGCGTGAAATTTTTTTTTTCACGGTAGAGGTCGCCATTCAGAAAAATATACAAAAACCAGATACGTTCCACATTACTTTTAATGATTTGCATTTATAAAGATAAGATGTGCAGTTTTGTACGTAATGTTAATTTTATCTTAACTTTAAAATGGGATACGTGAATATTTAAAACATGCTCAAGGGTACGTCGTCCGCTAAAAGATTGAAAGGCATTCGGAAACCTATGGCTCTTGAGTCGCATGTGGCCCTCTTTAGAATATCATGCGGCCTCGCGAAGCTAATATGAAATGTCGGTCCAAGACTATTTCGCAACAGTCATGAAACCTCTTTCGCGTCCGCTAGGAAAGGGTCTCATGACCTGGAGACGAAGTTCTTTGAAACTTGGTAGGCAAGATCAAGGCTCACCCCATTTTGGACGTAACTGACTTAGTTTATTTTAATTTACTTTAAGTGCAATACAGTACGCGTCCCGAGCACAATGCGTCTTGAGTTCTCTGCTGTCAGTCAAGTGGTTTGAACCCTCATTATATCACTTTTTCGTTTATTTCTTCGGTACGCCCGGTTCGCTTCACGACTGGCAAGAGAGCGCGAAATTTTTTTGTAATGTAAACCACGTAATTTTTCCTGAAGAGGTTATAAATTATAAATGTATCTGTGGGGAGCAATATTTTGCTAGATGTTCGCGGTGTCGCGAATTTTACAGTTTCCGTTGCTTCTGTGAGGATGGAGGATAAAATCAAAGAAAAAAGAAGTAGAAATGTAAAATGGAAATTCTGAACGCTAAAAGAAGTATGAAAACAAAAACAAAAAAGCTGAAAACAAGATCTCAACAAAATAATAAAATTAATCAAGCAATGAAAATTAATTAAAAATTAAGAATGCGTAAGTCAGTTTTAAACTTATAAAGAAAAGGGGACAGATTTACCAGAGGACTTGCCGGACAGCATTCTGGGAATTCCAAAAAGAATATGAAATTTATTTCCGGAAATTTTATTTCTTTTTACCATAGAAACACGTGCTAAAATTGGCGATGACTTAACCAGTGCCATTTTAAAGCACACCATTATCGTTTTTTTTTTAAGTGAAACAAAGGAAGTATTTTATGTACCTCATGTTAACTTGAGTGCCCTAGGACGTGACACCCTCCCACGGTCTTCAAATTTTAAAGTACGCCACTGTACATACATAAATATCTATATACATTCCAGGATTTTGGGGATCCACGACAGAGACGTGGCTCGCGGGAGCATTTGATGCGGCCCCGCGAAGCCGTTATGAAAAAGACGTCCATTCAATTTTTACATAGTTTCACGTTTTACAAAATTGAAATGCCAGTCCTTAAAAAAAAACGTTTTTGGACCAGTTACGTATGGAAGGTTACCTACCCCTAACATTCAAATCGTACATCGATCTCGTGAGCACATTTTTTTTCTATTTTTATTTTTCTCGGAGAATCCCTTAAGGCAGTGCTCCCCAAACGTTTTTGCTCCGCGGCACGCCTTCATGCATGCTTAAAAACATCGCGGCACACCAAAACACCCCTAATTAATTTCAATACGCATTTTAAAAGTAAAAACTAGCATAAAACAAGTAAAAGTCGGAATCATGTTGTATTTTTATGATTGGTCAAGTAATATTCAAATAATTGTATAATTTTATTGTAAATTAAGTAAAAAACAATTCAACATGTAAAAATGTTATGCTCTTCGACGGAAAATTTAGGCTTTCCTTTTTGGTACCAAGGGCTCAGTAATAGAAGGAGTTACAAGAAGTTCTTCATCTAGGTTCTTTAAACGTGTCCTTTTAATATTTTTAATATGAGCCGTTGAAGAACTACTAAATTCGCATAAATACATTGATGAACGTCAGAGCGATGGCATGTTCAGATATCGAAGGATATACAACTTTAGCTTTTAGCCAAAATAAATAAATAAGGGGTGGCCTACTAATTGCATGATTGTTGCTAAGGTGTATCAATTCCTCTCGTAGTTTCAGGATAAATTCCGTGGATGATAAAATTGATGCGAATTTGTTTTTCCCAAACGCTTTTGTGAAAATTAAACGTCCTCAGAGTGTGCGGCACACTGTTGTTCCGCGGCACGCCGGTTGGAGAGCACTGCCTTAAGGTCGAAAAATAGTTCTGGTGTCATTCAGGCTCGAGTTATCGAGGATGGACTCAGAAAAACTCGGTGGGCGTTTGCTCAATGAGTTGATCCGGAGCGAATCTCTCTCTCTCTCTCTTTCCTCTCCTCTGTTTGTTGTTATTTCGGCTCGGATGGAAAAACATACCAGCGAAGGCGGTGATGGGACAGGGATCTTCCCTCAGGGTGCCACATGGCGGCGTCATTAACTGGGTTCCCACAAAGACTTTCGCGATGGGAGCAGCTGCGTTTTCTTGCGTCACCCATCCCCCTTCTCACCCCTATCCCCCCCCTATCTTCTCTACGTGCTTTGGTTTGAACATTTCCGACCGACCCACGTTGTTTATTTTTCCCCTATCCACGCCTCCCTAAAAATACGCGACCACTATATTAATGGAGCGTCTTTTTTTTTTGGTCCGATCAGCTCGACGCATGAGCGGCTGATCGAAAGCCGGACGCGCGACGGATGGACGACGATCTTCGTTCATTTTTTTTTTGCATCTTCGTATTATAAGCGCTATACGGATTTCAAAAACCGGACATGTCGATATTTCTGAAGTTTTCGGTTTCCGGACAGTATATGATCATGAATTGTGAATTAAAGTTTGTGTGGAGAGCGTAAAACGAAATTAAATATGGAATATTTTGTTTTTCCAGAAGAATGCTTATTATTCTTTCTCCGCTTACAATGATATGCGTGTTTATTATTTACTGCTTTAGCTTTGCGATAAAGGAAGATTTTTTGCGCTGCTTTCATTTTGGTTTGTCAAGTAATTTCGGTTCTTTCATGTAGTACTTGTTGTTTAAATAAGTTTTTATGAAATTTGATAAACCGACAATGTCCTGTTCGGTTTTCCGATGATTCCGGTGTTCAGACTTTGTGCTTCACATTGACAAAGCGTTCGTAAAAAAAATCGACTTGGAGATTTTGTTGTACGTTTCTAAAAAGTTTTTATTTCTGCGATTCCGTCTATTTGTCATCTTTCTGTCTGTCTGTATTATAGGAGGTAGCCAGTTTAACAGAATTTTAGGAAATATCATATTTATATGAGGTTTGCCGAAATAAACCTTATCAGTCAGCAGGACGATTGTTAGAGTAAGACCATTATAGTATAGTCGGAGCATTTTATTCTATTCAACCTTCACCAAATATCGATTTGCAGTAATAGCTGTGCTATCCGGCTATTTGCAAACCGGCCACACGTGGACACCGACTCTTACACAAATACATTTCATTTTGTTTTATTTTCTTTTTATGAATTTTTGTATGAATTGCATTTGTGTAATACCACAAATTCCACTTTAAAATTTCTTAAAAAATTATATATATATATATATAACGTATTTACTCCGTATACTTCTGGGGCTGCCGAGTGAGCATGGCGTTTTTGTTTACGTAAGCAATTTGCATTGTCTAGATGTTTTGGTGTACTTCTACAATTTCCAGTTTTATCCCTTTTTATTATTTAAAAAATTACCCATACATTGAATATGGCATCAAAATAAATACCTAAAAGCAAGGGAGAGAACATAAAAAGAGTTGTTTTAACGCTAACACAAAAGCTGGAGCTGATCAAACGAATGGAAAAAGGAGAAAGTAGAGCAGCCATAGCAAAAGAATTCAACATCGGATCTTCCACGCTCTACCATATCAAGGCTCAGAAGGCTAAATTAATGAAATTTGTGTCCTCTTCTGAGACGAGTAAATCAATTAATAAACGTCATACGCTTCATAAGCCAAAAATGGAGGAACTGGATAAAATATTATAAGACTGGTTTTCACAGAAACGTTCAGAAGAATTAAATAATTTCGTCCTTTTCTAATAGGGTAAATAAAGATAAATAAGAAAGATGTAATCCAATAAATTCAATTTTGGGAACAGGTTCACTGTCGTACTCCCCAAGCTTCCCGGACGCCCTAAACTTTTCAATGGTCTTTTGTTTTGCATGTAAGCGTAGCAACGTATGAAATAAGAATGGGTAAATATCTAGATCTAACTACGTGTGGAAGAATTACAATGGAACATGCAAACCTCGTGCATAGTTATGTTTGGGGAGTACGATATTGAACCTAAGCCCAATTTTGCTTGATGGTTATTGCTAAATTTGCGATGTCAAAATCGAAAAACTCTCCTCTAATCGGCTATCCACAATGTCCAAGATAGCTGGAAGACACAGCTTTTACTGTATTCGAAAATGTTATCAAGAATTTTGATCAAAATTCATCCATCAATAGAGATTGATGCGATAAACAATCTCCACCACCATATTTTAGTAAGTCATCTGTCTTTCTGTCTGTTTGTTCCTTTATGCACTTTATTTCTCAACCGATTCCGACCAAATTTGACAATATTGTAGGGGGTACCAAGGGGAAGGTTAATGCCTGGTTTTAGTCTCCGTCTGTCCATTCGTTTCAAAATGGCGGCCAATTGTTTTGACTGTTCCTTTATGCACACCCAACCGATTCCGCCCAAATTTGGCATGATTGTAGGGAGCATTAAGGGGAAGGTCAACGCGGGGTTTTAGTGTCCGTCTGTCCGCTTCATTCAAAATGGCGGCCGATTTAAACAAACTACGCGTATTTTTTCCGAATCCTACTATTGATTTGAATCAAATTTGGTACGACTGTGGAGAGCTCCCATGAATAATTCATAAGTGGTTTTTCTTTCTCTCTTCCTATTTTATTCAAAACGGCGGCCGATTGAATTCTTAAATACCACGTATCATCTAGAATTCCGATCCGATTTGAACCAAATTTTCCCGGGCAACGCCGGGTATTTCTGCTAGTGGTCTATGAAATAATTACATATCGCTATATTGAGCTTTGCGCCCAGCTGCCGCTAAGCTTTCCGCACTTGTGTGATGTCATGCAACGATTCTCGTGTTCAAAAGCAGTCTTCTCTTCTCCTTATCATCGACCGCCTAGCAGCTGCGCTATTACTACGATGTTAACTGCGGGAAAGTTCGTAGTCTCCGAGGATAAACATGTATTAATGTAACCAGTGATATCTATTTTTATAGAAGCGAATTGATATGAGAAAGCTTGCGCAATTTAAGTTGCACCGCATTATTATTTTTTTTTAGATTTTTATCCTAATTTCTGCACAATATTCGAAATTTGATTACATATTATTTTTACTGCGAGAGTTTGAAAAATGCACCCTTCAGTTGGGCACTCGGAATCTGATATTGGCTACACTTCGAATTTAAAACGAGTAACTTGCACTTTTTAGACGCGTTTCGCTTCCAGCGTGAGCGCCTATTATAGCGTCGGTGTGCCCGTCCGTCCGTATGTTCGTTCTCGGCTTCTTCCGAACGGATTTTCATGAAATTTGATATTAAGGACTTACACTCAAAGATAACAAGAAAATCACATAAATGAATCACGTAAGCCAATCAGGGGTACCACTTTACTGGTGGCAAAAGATAAACTTTCCGTCATATCTCGTACAGTATTGCTCATATCAAAATACTTTTCAAATAAAAATTGTAGAATTGGTAGAGTATTTCTTTTTCTATAAATTTTTATCGTAGGAATAGCCGTTACCAATAAAATCATACAAGAAAGTCTTAATTCGAGTTGAACTTAGAAATTTTATTGCATGATTACTTCATCATTGTTGCTAACATACAATGTCACAAAAATACGTTTAATTTCATTACGTGTGCATGCAGTACTTTTAAACAGGAAGAAAATGGATTGTTTATGACACAGAAAGGAACTCGAAAACGCTATTTCCCTTAGGTAGAATCTAAAATTTCGGTACTTGTGTACTAACGGGGAGCCCAACGGTAACGCTACATAAAAAACATGTTCAAAATGTAATTTATGGCAATAAGGACGACTGTTTTCTTTTATTATACTAAATAATAACTTTGCCTTATAATGCTATTGATAATAATTTAAATATCGGCACTTCTTTACATGGGTACCCCCCTACTACAAAATGTAAACAAAATGACAAAAAACAAACGGCACTACTGTAGTTGGGTCCCCCCTCTTGCTCGGGGGTTTGAGGGCGGAGCCCCCATAAAATAAATAAAAATAATAATTATCTGATTGGCCGGTCTCGACATTTACAAACCCAATCACCGGACAACGGGGAGGGTTTCTTTGGTTCCGGGCGAGGCGAAGACGACTACCCATTAAAACAAAGCGAGCCGAAGGCTCGTCAATATATCCTTCCGGTACTTGTGTATTAACCAGAAAGTCAAATGTGATTGTTACATTTTCATTGTTGTTTAGTTTAGTAGCGTTACCGCTGGGCTCCCCGTTAATACACTGGGCTCCCCGTTAGTACACAAGTACCAAAATTTCTTTCAAGTACTCCATTGCACGAAACGTGCCCATTCTGAAACGCTGCACACTTTCCTCACTTTTTTCCATTCAAAGTTGGCGTTTCCAGAATGCGGCTGTGGCTTATATTCGAGGGTAAATTCTTAAATTAAAAAAAAATACGAAATGTTAAAATTCACTAAGACCTCGCTATATTTTTCTCGTTATTCACTCTAGTGTATGTAACTTATAAAAACGGTGCATAATCATTGCAAAAAGTAAAGTAGAGAAGAAACATAATTATTACTATTTTTAAAGATATATGTAATTGATGTTGGATTTACAAACGTCAGTTTTCTTGCCAGCAATCGCAAGCATACGCCAGGGGACTGACTTTGTCGAATATCAAGGCATTGTCGCAGTTTGATGTATTCTCACAATTCTATCGAGAGAGACGTTTAGATAGTTTTGCCTTTGTGGAAGCGGTTTTGATTTCTAGTCTTATGTTAGTCCGAATTCTGCTTGTATGGGCAAAAAAAATATAGCGCATCCCACAATTTCCACGTGTCGGTCTCTTTCAGCTGTATTGTGCTTTGTATTCCCCGATATCAGTACATGACGATCATTTTAAGTGAAAAACCTTAATTCTAATAATAAGTTTGAGCAGAAAAGAACTAAAATCAAGAAAATTTGGTAATAATGTAAATTGTTGCATCGAAGATGCTGCCACCTTTTATCGGCAGCAGGAAACAAATGGCAAAGGCCTCGAAGTACACTTAATTATTTTAAATGTCTGACAATAATATTAATTACTATTATTATAATTATTAATTTTAATAATATTTATGCACGTTTAATGGTACGTATTTGTTGGCGAATTTTAGTGTGAAATAACGTATTAGACCTACCTAATCTTGTTGTTTGCGGCTTATATTCTAAAAATGTTTTCCCTAGAGCGAGGCTTGTATACAGGAGCGACTTATATGCGAGTAAATACAGTATATCAGGAGCCATCGAAGTTCTTACCATAAAGGTCTCGTAGAGAAGCGATTTCAAGCCGCCATTCGCCACACAACCTCCCGACGAAGCGCCTCTTTTTGGGGTCACGGCAGAAGAAGGCGAACTGACTCAACATAATATGGTCAACCGAATAGCATCTTCAATCGTTCGGCTCGTTCCTATTGCCGCAACTGTGAAGAGTCTCCAGCACATCGTTTGGTCCGAGAGATCTAAAAATTTGGCACGTATCTGAGAGTTACACTAAATTCAAAAGCGTTTAAGCTCCTTAAGGCTAGAAGATAATGGAGGGGAAAACGACCTCTCGGCCACAGCTCGGGGTCCAAAGTGTCTACTTAAATTCTATCATCGTCTGAATGTAACAGTCGAGGGGCATGATTTATATTATTGTTGCGTATATCCTGCAGGATGTCGCGACCAAGGTGACATGTTCGCTTTATACTAGTATGGGTACTTTCCTGTTAACGGGAATACATTAAAAAATAAACATGTATTGTTATGATTGTTTGAGAGGATATAACATTGAAAGGATATATTGAGGTATTGTTGGATTTACGATATTTTATTTTTAAAACAACATTAACAGAAACTAATTGGCTGGTCTCGACATTTACAAACCCAATCTTCGGACAACGGGGAGGGTTTCTTTGGTTCCGGGCGAGGCGAAGGGCGCGGTAGCGCCCGGAGACGACTACCCATTAAAACAAAGCGAGCCGAAGGCTTGCCAATATCCTCTCCATTTTTTTGAGAGGGTATAACATTGAAAGGATATATTGACGAGCCTTCGGCTCGGTTTTTTTAATGGGTAGTCGTCTCCGGGCGCTACCGCGCCCTTCGTCTCGCTCGGAACCAAAGAAAACCTCCCCGTTGTCTGGAGACTGGGTTTGTAAATGTCGAGACCGGCCAATCAGTTTCTTGTCCGGTGATTGGGTTTGTAAATGTCGAGACAGGCCAATCAGTTTCTGTTATAGTCGATCCGAAATCGGAAGACTCCTGGCCTCGACTGTTTGTTTGGGAAGGTAGTGGGGAGGAAACCAGTCTCACTCCTGCTCTCAAAGAGATCGCATCGGACTGCGTTGCCGTTTCTACCGCCGTTTCCTTGCTGTGGATCAAAAAGAAGGATGGGAAGTATTTTATTTAGAAACTGCGTAGTATATCAGCTGAGCAATAGCTGGCAGCGCGCACCGATATCTGCTCTCTCGCACGAAAGTTGAGAGGGGCGATGGAAGGGGAAACGTTCGTGATTGGCTACTTGCTCTAAGTTGGCCAGGAGTCTTCCGATTTCGGATCGACTATAATGTTGTACGTAAGTATGGCATGGGGATAATACGTAAGTACCAGGTCCTACGAAGGGTCCCGGAGGTATTCCCGTTAACAGAAAAGTACCGTGGCATGCGTTGAAATCCTGTTTTTAGTGTACCCGGCTGCTCCCAGTTGTAGAGTAGCCGGTTCGATTCCTGCCGAGGGTATGATTGTAGGAGTTCGTCTTTGCTTTCGTTATTGAGCTAGTTGTAAAATGCCAATAACGGCTGTTTATGATCTATTTAAAGTAAATATAATAAAATCAAATGTACCGCTGGCATAAAGCATTGAATATAATTGGGATAGTCGAATATGATATGTCAAATACCCTTTGCAAATAATTTCACCGGCGTAGTTCTGAGAATTTATTTTCATTTTATTCATTTGTATAATTCCTCACACAGGAAATTTAAAAAATTTACATATATATATATATATATAGATGTAATTCCACATCCATCGCAAGCTATTTTACAATGAAACGTTATAACGAAATAAACTAACAATACAATACAAATTAAAATACTAAACAAAATAAGATTCCTAATAATAACAATCAATAATAATCTTATTAATAATTAAAAACGGAAAAATAGTAAAATGCCGTAAAAGCGCACTAATACTGATATTTAAAGGAAGAGATTAAGTTTCGCAGTGACTGACAGAGGACATCCGAATGGGAGGGCAGGAAATGAAGGAGAGCTAGGAGACGGTAAAATAAAGAGCTATTTATTACTGAAAGTCTTGAAGTACATATGAACATACAATAGGAAAGGGGAACCGAACTATAACTGTATTTCTGTTTATATTAATGATGATGTTGTTCTGCTGTCTATTTCTTATTGGCAGCTCAAGCTTTCAGATAAATAAGTCGTATAAGTAACACTTCAGCCAACAAATTTTTATTATTGTTATTATCAATTTTTAGCTTCAAATGACCTTTCGACTTGGAAAGGAAGAGCGAATCATCGCTATTAATAATATCGGGCAGAACTTGTTCATGAAATAGCAAGAGTTTCAGAAGAAATATCCCCCAGCCCCTACCAAATTAAGATTATCGTAATAGTTTGGGACATTGGTTCGATTAATGTATAAACATCACCAGGACGACTTTTTAGGAAAACATGGCCAAAACCCAAGATAACGAACATCGGCTTAGAGAATATGTAAAAATTGTATGAGAAAGAGAGACTAGGTATATGGGTACAATGTAACGTGAATTATATCCCCATATTGGGTCGCATTGGGCCGTAAAGTTAATCCAAAGTTGACTGTCGTTAGCGTCAAACGTCTATGCGCTTCGTAAGTGCATCATCCTGAGAATTTTTTCTTGTGATTTAAGCGCTTGGGTGAATTGTGATAATATGGATTCGATACCTGGAGGTATGTTAAACATTTTTACATAAATATGGTTTTACTTTTGCTTTTATTTTTATGAACTAGCCCATCACGCCTGAAAGCACGTGAAAATGTTTGATATGGCATTTTCATCGAAACTTTTAGTAATGTATTCAGCTGCATTCAGCTCTGTTTCAGGCATGGTTTTATAGAATAATTCGTGTTTTATCTAAAGTCATCAAAAACTCCTGCTAATATTTGCGATTCTTGTAGAAAATGTGATTTATTTCTCGAGTGTCCTCTTATTTTCACTTCATGGAATAACCATTTCGTCGCATGTTTGAGTCTGTGTTAGAGATTCGGCTATTTTCGACAACAAAACACCATTTTCTTACAGGATCTCGTAGCCAGCACATTACCTTGAGCAAAAATGAGTTGTTCGAGATCATGCGAGAAAGCTCATCGACGGAATTCAAAGACCAATGTGAACATTTGCGTGAACGAGTCGGAGAAATAACTCATTACCCGGGAACATTACCTAGTGAAATAAAACAAGCTTTATCAATATATATTTTTCATTTTAAATCGAAGTGGCAAGCTGCTTCAAGAAACACTGAACATTTCCTTCGCAAAAATAAAGAGTGGCTGTAGTCTGTTCATCTAAAGTCTCTTGGCCTTGAAGTACGCCACTTAGCAGCAGCCAATAGGAGACGGTTCGTTTGGGAAGGTAGTGGGGGGAACTCATTGTCAGTGTTACTCTTGATTTCGAAGCGTTCACATTGGTCTGCGTTGCCATTTCAACCGCCGTTTCCTTGCTGTTGCTGTTCGTGATTGGGTATCTGTCCTCCCGCGCGAAAGTTGTGAGGGGCGATGGAAGGGGAAACGCTCGTGATTGGCTACTTGCTCTATGAAGGCCAAGAGACTTTAGATAGTGAACAGACTATAGAAAATATTATCACCTTTCCAGTGCACGCGCATGCCTCCGAGTTTCGAAGTAAAGGCGGGCGCCCACCAATTGACTTTAGTGAAAGCAGTGAACGATCAAAGCGACGAAAAACCAAGACAATATCTTCGTCAATTACAGGTGTGGACCAAGAAATCATAAAAAGATTTCAAGTTGTACTCCTGACAATATCAAGTGGCTACGACATAAATATAGAGTTTCCAACGATATGCTATGGAAATGCGAGAAAGTTCGCGGACAAGTATTCTTGGTATAGTATACCAACAATAGTTCACAAAATATTAATGCACAGCACTCAAGTTATATCATCTGCAATATTACCGATTGGGCAACTGTCTGAAGGAGTCCAGGAAGCGCGTAACAAGGACATTAAATAATATCGTGAAGGATTTTCACGTAAGTTTTCCAGACTAAATACAATGGAGGATATTTTGCACCACCTTTTGATTTCCTCTGATCCATACATCTCAAGTATAAGGTAGCTGCCAAAAAGAAAGTTTAAACATTTTTCCAAAGATGTTTTACAGCTCCTACAAGCACCTGATGTATATAAGTCTGCAGCACAGGATGATGCAGACGAAGACCTACCTTTTGCTGGCACATCAGTAGTGACTGAGAAAGACTCTCTTAGGAACTCAGATTAAACTAAATGTAAATAACTATTTGTAAATATAATTAAATTGAAACATAAAATATAATAATTTGCCAACTGGTTGTTATGTGTGCTTTTCCTGCATGGTTTTAATTTTTAACTGCGCATTCACCATCCTAGTGTCTTTGTAATGTTGTTATAACATTCTAGGAAACAAATAAATATTCAGTGTGGTCAGTAAAGGTTTTGGTCATGTTTTCCTAAACAATTCGCCTCTGTGCGACTGTCAATTGTTAAAAGCGAGACGTTTCCAACATTGTTGATCAGCATGAACAAGAAATTGTTGCGTTTACTTGCATAACTTTAATATTCAATGAGGTTCATGTGGCTCTCGCGAATATTAATTTAGCCACCAAATTTTATTTAAACCGAAATGAAAACTGCTTCGTTACTTTGGGAACACACTGTATTTCGAAAAGTTAGGCGAATGTGGTGACATAAACTCTTGTCGAACGTGTGGAAATATATGTATTGGTTTTAGAGGCGTTAGAAACGTCATCCATCGTTCGCACTCGCAGAGAATCTCCGTCGCGATCTTAGTCAAAAATTAAATTTTTCGAATTTAACTTCCGCAGAAAAAAACCCGTCGGTCCTGATCGCGAATGAAAACGTTTCGCGGTTTTGCGACGGCGTAAAACCGTCCCATATTCTTTCCCTTCCGAGACCGCTTTACGTCGGAAAGCAGGTTTTTTTGAAAGCATTACAATTAACCAGCATCCTCGTTCGACTTCTTTATTATTTTATTTTTTGCGAACAAGTCGACGTCTGTCCCCTTCTCGTCTGGCGAAAGAAAAAATCGGTACAACATACATTGTACAAACTTTCTCATATACGTACTAATGCGTCGTTTTGTTATCTTTAGAAAATGAAAATCGTATGAGCCTGTTTTTAGAAAATTCAATTTTTGTTAAAGTTGCCCAAGAATAAACTAGCCTTATAGTCATTCGTTGGGAGAAATGAAATACGTAGTATTATTGAAGACGTATACTCAAGTAACTGTACAGAATTTGATCAAAATCGTTATAGCCGTTTCTGAGAAAATGGAATTATTGTTAAAGTTGCCTAGAATAAACTAGCCTTATATTCATTTTTTGAGAAAATGAACTATACAGTATTGAGGATGTAAACTTAAGTAACTGTACGAAATTTGATCAAAATCGTTAAAGCCGTTTTTGAGAAAATCGAATTGTTGTTAAAGTTGCCTAGAATAAACTAGTCTTATATTCATTTTTTGAGAAATACGAACTATACAGTATTATTGAAGATGTAAACTCAAGTGGCTGTGCGAAATTTGATCAAAATCGTTGTAGCCGTTTTCGAGAAAATCGGATTGTTAAAAATGCGTAGAATAAACTACTCTTAATTATTGATCAATGTCAACCATTTCTATGTATACTCTGCTCAGTATGATAAAATGCCTAAGTACGAGATTTCATTCATTTTCGTTCGACCGTCTGGGCTCCAGCGCCAGTAACAGACAGACAGACGGCATTGCGAAAACCACTTTTTCGGATTCAGCGACACCTAAAACGTATATTTCCGTAAAAATCTCGAGGTCGAATTTTTTCGCGAAAACAATACTTTCTCGATACTTCGTATGAGAAAGTAAAAAGAAGCAAACGAGAAGCGGTGAGCGGAGGGATAGGATAAAAAATATCTAGACGGAGTATCGCCTTGCCGTCTTGTAAGGTGACTAACGATATTGCCTCTGTTGTGCAACGCCGTTCCTATAACGTAAGGTTCCACGGGAGTCCTTGGAATGGACGCTGCGAAACCTGTCACGTAAGGGGAGCTTGCGCGGGTAATCTACCTAAATATTACTCAACGGGCTGTGCACGGATGCTGGAAAACCCGCAGGAGCGAATTTATCGGGTTTTTAAACTAATTAAGCACGTCGGAAAATTCCCGAGTGCGTGGTGGTCTTCAATCCTGCGTCGCTTCTTGAGTCGTGTTCTCGAAGATGAACTGAATTCTTGTTTGCCCGATCGTTTTACGGCTGTTGGAGCTATGCGGTGTATTTACATGCATCATTATCTAATTCGATCGAGTTTTATCGAACTCGACATAAGGTTCAAATCAATTTGACGCAATATTTATCGGCGGCGCTCGTAAAATAGTTACGAAAAGTTTATAAGTATTTCGGCAACTGGACAGTTGCCGTCAGTGGTGATAAAACGATACACCCGGCCCTCCTATAACACGGATTCGCTGCAGCGCTGTTCGTTTTCAATGTGAAAAATCCAGACAAGGCGGATTACGGTTCGCGTTAATGCACTTTGGTCGGACTTGGGATGTGGGATTCAATATTGCGTAGCGAGTAAGAGACGTGTGGGAGAGCCCCAGTGCTTAGATAACCGGCAGCAACGATCTATTTGTACACATGTGTGCATCGAAGAGAGGTTTGAGAATTTTGCGACTGGATGGGAGTGCCAGAAGGGATATATAAAACAACCCTTCTTTCACTAAGTACCGTTAGTTTCACATAACGAGGATACGCATTACGCGGAAAAATTTCAGAGCGCATACCCAGTGTTGTTGTGGACCGGGTGTAATAGATTCTATTACAGCAAAATTCAGTTTTTACTGAATGGATCGGGAAAAGATGTGTGTGTGTGTGTGTGCGTGCGTGCGTGCGTGCGTGCGCGTGCGTGTGTGTGTGTGTGTGTAAGCTTAAAGAAAAGGAAAGGTAATAATAAAGGTGGCAACAAGGTGTTGGAGGAAGCCCAGTGGACACTTACCTCGATTGGAGAGCCGCTGGGGGTGCTGAGGACACACGAAAAACACAAATATGGAGCTTTCTGGCTGACGCCCTTCTTCAGCGATGGAGAGACATGTACTCATATATATATATATATATATATATATATATAACTGACCATTTATCTAAAGGGTTTTACTTTAAACTCCCCAAAAAATCTTATAGACACGATTCTATTGAATGACATTACTGATTGATTTGGAGACCCTTTGAAACTTCGAAGGTCACATTACCTGAAGAGGTGTTCGCTTCAAAGGCGAACGTGTACATTAACGAATCTCGCTTTATAATCAACACAGATATCTTTTTTTGCGACGGAATTCGAGTTGTGACAACACCTAGCGAACCACCGAACGTTTTTTTCCATCACTTCCCTTATCAGTCACACTTTCATTTCGTAAAAAATACGGAATTTCCGTTAAAACGGTATTCCCTTAAAAATCAGATTTTCCTGTACTTTTACTAAAATTAAAAACGCTGTTCGTTGTACACAGCAATGCTGTAAAACCCTCGAACAATCCGATTTCATAATTCAAGATCAAGCACTTTAAAAAATAGTTCTCAGGTACATAGACCCAACAAGTTTATAAAAAGAGTCACCTGAGACAAGAATGTTTTAAAGTCCTCGTTCTCGAATTTTTTTTCAGCGTACAACCTACAGCCCGCGGGCCTAATACGACCCCCCGAGAGCGTTTTATGCGGCCCGCGAAGCCACGATGAAAAATTTAACAGTCAACTCCATACTTTTTCAATGAAATTGTGCTCTTAATACCTTTTCTGGTGAAGTTTTAACGCTGTTGAACTAATTAGAATCGATTTTAGTTAATATGAGACCACAAAATATCTATGTAACTACTGATTTAAACGCCTAAGCTCTCGTGATTTCCACTACAGTCCTTCGAAGTATTCACAACAACGAATGTGGCCGATCCCTAGTCTAGATAATTCTCTGTTGAATATGCAGTGGAACTTCTACAAGTCAAACCTCAAGGGAAACAAAAGGATATTCGACTTATAGAAAATTCGAGTTATATAAGAAACATGAAAAAGATTTTGTCCTGTTAAATGAATTCACTTCGAGTTTTGAAAAATTCGAGTTACAGAGGTTCGACCGTATTTCATAATGTATGAAAGTTTTATTATGATTAAATCTGTGCCCAAAGCCCACGTAATTATGTTTCTATAACTAGCATCGCCTCTTGGTAACGAATCCTATTTAGTTAAGATGGATTTTACTTTTACCTATTGGAGGAATATCTTCGTTGCTACTCAATTTCATTCAGAAGTTAATTTACGTTTCGTCTTATAAATCGCAGATAGTATCTTTTGTTCCGCGATTTGTCGCGAAGTTGGGATTTTTATTCGACGTATTTTATACCATACCTTTGTTTACGTCAGCGCCAAATTGCGTAAGCTATCGTCTCCAGCTCTTATCGTCGTCATTTCTCCATCCTATTGCAGTCATTGTGCGTTTTTGACGTATTTCGGTGAATTGCCTCGCGGTAAACTTGCTCTTCCAGAGGAGTTGGTAGCGTCGTCCCCGTGTTTATCTTCGTTTTCCTCCGTTTTTTCCCGTTGATGAAGTTCGCGGGCGATAAATTCACGTGTGTGGGGGGGGGGGGGGGGGGGGGGGGAAGAGAGTTTAAAAAAAATGCGAACGTTCTATTTTTAATCTACGGCCGACATTATTCTACCGATCGACCTTCATGTTTTAACCACGCAGGTGGAAATTTCGGGGTAAGTCATTATTCTTTAACGCTGACGGGATTTGAATCTATTTATATCAGGTCCTAAAAAGAATCAAGACTCTTACTCCGCTTGGCTGGAAGCAATCCACTTATATTCTGGGTAGCGCGATCCAAAAATGCATCTTTGTCACCCTGGGTCGAAAAGAAGTTTTTTTTTCTACTAAAAAAAATTCTATGCGAGTTTGGTTCGGTCGCGTCGTTTAAAGAAAATGTCGAGAGGAGGCGTCTTTGCTAGATGGTTGGACTTTCGTAATTTCTTCTGTAGGTAGATTTATCGCTTCGGTATTCCTATTCCGCGAGTCTTATATGTTCCACGATTCTGTTTTTCTGTAAGTCTGTTGCGTAACTCCTTCCCCGAAGATTAGAGTTGCGCAAGTTCAGCTGTTATTTTTATCCTTGCCTCGTCAGTTTCACGTGAAAAGTGAGTTTCTTGAAATGACTTAAAATTTCGGAAGCCGTTCGGTAATCACTCTCCGTAAAAGGCGGGTGATTCTTTGCGGTACCGGTAAAAGTGACCGTTTATTTTCGAGCCAAATCGGTACAGTTGTCGTTTGTTGCCCATAAAAAAGCAGTAAATTCGAAGTGAGGCAAATCAGCATAAAATTCTTTTGCTACGATTTAGAGCAGGGGTGCCCATTACGTCTTCCATGGGCGACCGTCGCGACGCGTCGCCCTTTTGGAGGGTCTGTGTCGCCCACGCATCCGTCCAGGCATTAAGCTTATATGCCTGAGTAAGGAGTTCTATTTTCTAATATGAACTTAATTAAGTCAAAAACCAGAAATGCTCTCACTAATGAACATCTCGAAGACTGTTTACTTCTCTCTGTTTCTAGTTACATGCCCAATTACCATTCATTAGCTGAAGGTATGCAGTGTAAACGTGCCCATAATCGCGAAAATTAAATTAAATTAATCAGTTGTATAATGTCGTTTGATGTATAATGTATGATAAATGCATTTTACGGTAAATTTGTGGTATAATTCATACTTAAGATCCCTTTTTATATATTGAAAAAATTAGTAGCCCGCAAGACAATTACCAGGATGAAAGTAGCCCATGATATGAAAAAGTTTGGGCACCCCTGATTTAGTGCATCGACTTTGCAATATACATAAATATCTGTTATTTTTTAACGAATGATCTACGATATAAGTTCAGTTTACCACCGAGCAACATTTTAATCTACTCAATGAGTATATAGGTTTTAAAAAACAGGGGTTAAAACGTTAGTGACATAAATATAGGATATCGAAATACCGAAAAGTTAGCTAAGAAAAATATAAAGTCAGCAAGTAAAATATTCATAAATCAGTATCAGAAAGTCCATCAGTAAAATTTCGTCAAAACCGGTACAGTACTGAATAAATCAGTACGGCTGGTCACTTCAGGTACCAGTAATGTTACATTCGAAACTTAATTACTCGCACCAAGAGAGAAGACGGAAAATAGAATTGTGCATCGTTCCGTTTCTGAAATGGTTAGCATAGAGAGAAAAATACGGCTTTCGCGTCTTTGTAAACTCGCGTTATATGAGTCACGACACCTGTATGATTGTGGATAACTCTCTACTAGCCTTTATGACAGAGGTAAACAACATCAAACACACTTGTAACAAGAATCAAGCTAGACTAATAAATTTTCGGTACATAAGTATAAGTCGTCTAAAATTATGAGGATGGAACTTTGAGAATGGAAGAAATCACTCTTGGCTGCTCTCCCAGTTCAGAGAAATATGTTATTATTCTCCATTGCATCCAGACATTGAATCTTAGTACCACAGAATAAATTTACTGATCGATAATTTTTCTGCGTTGCACGTTCAAAGATGACTCAACGTATCTTTCGGAGCAGACTTTTCCTGCAACGAATTTAATCAACGATGTCTATCGGTTTAAACTGAAGGACGGCCACCACAATGTTCACTGCTACATCCACAAATCGACGTAAGAATTAGATAAGTTCAGAAGCCAGATAAGATAGCAAAACTTTAAAATAAAGTTTGATGGTTTTTAAATGGCTAAATTATTAGACTGTAATTTGTTTCGTTCGGATAAATTTCCTCTCTGAAAATAGCTGTTATGACTACGATATTTCTCGCGGTGAGCTTTAATGTTATACAGGGTGTTTCAAAAGTCTCTGTGCAGTATATTGTACACAAAATGGTTTATTTCGTATTATATGATTAAACATTTTTAAATTTAATATGAACACAATGTACTTATGAGTCAAAAAGAAAATTTAAAGTAAAATTTACAGAATTAAGTAAAATTACAGCATATGTTGAAAATGTCGCCCTTTGGCCTGTAAACATTTTTGAACCCGTTGTGTGACGTTATTGAATACTCGTTGCAGCTGCTCTTCTGTCAATCTACTTTTGAAACACCCTGTAGTTTTTCAAGGTGAAACTCCTGAATAGGTTGACCGCCGCTGTTATATGTGGCTGGAACTTAAAGTGGTATATTCATAACCATCTTTCTCCTACTTATGATTCAATCCTATCAAATCAAAATTTAATGGGATGAAAGTAGAAACACGTTAAATTTTGTTACCTTGAGAAGTCCGTGTTGTCCCAAAACATTCGCCGTTTGCCAACATGGGGAGAATCGGCAGTAGACTTGTGCTCTTAACGTGTTGTATTTTTTATGAATGCTCAACTTTTCATGATTCGCTTTTTTCACGAATGTGGTATTACTATCTATGTAACGCGCATTATAACTTTAACCTTACTCTTGGATTTATTCTTGTTGGTGGCACTTTTATGAATATCGGTGGAAATATTTTGAATAACCGGGCAAATTTTGGCGATAGTCGATCAAAGCCGTATGTATCCACAAATGATAACCCGATACTATTTTATTACACTTTTTCTTTTGTCGCTGTATATTCCCTCCTCTTCTCGTAGGATAGGTTCAATCTGTTACAAATTTCAGCGCGAGTGATGCTCTCGAGATTATATTGCTCGCAATAAAACGGTCGCCATAAGGGCGAGCGCCATAATTCAATAGCGGTTAAAATGCACCATTAATTTATCTGTCGCGCCGTATCGTTCCGATCCCTTCCCATAAAATGCAATAGTTGTAACAAAAATCTCGACACCAACCACCGCTGTGACGTTTCACCTTTCAAAGAAAAAAAATTTTGTTAGCGTTGGCGAAACCGAAAAGATCTTATAGAGAGTAAAAGTTTGGCAGACTTCTTGAGGCGGTATCGTAAAAATTACAAGGACGATAATCATCCGTGGACCATATATCAAGGCCATTCCGTTCTGTCTAAGTGAAAAAAATGGTAAATTGTTTTATAAACCATAAAAAATCTGTTTGAATGTCTCTGAGAACAATAATAATAATGTGTGGAGACTGCGGCGAAAATTATCTACTAAAGATAATAAACTCTGAAGCCATAATATAAATTTATTATTAATATTAATTAATTAATTAACTAATATTAATTAATTGTTAATAATTATATTATATTACGTCTTTGGTGTTTGTTCTTTTCAGTAGGTCTCTTAGAACGTTTGAAAGAATATGCCGGGGTCATTAACCCAGATAAAATGTCTCGGAAGTCGTAATAAAGGTTTAAATAATTTTCAGTTACAAATTTAACCCGTGTAGGTCTTTTTTTACATAGCAATTTTAGCCTTGTTCAGAATATTAGAACGCCTTTTGACCGTGTTATTCTTTTCTCGGCTTTCACGAACGGCCAACATCTATATCTATATCATATATGATCAATGCTTGAAAATCCATTTCCTTTTTCGATTCCACCGAACCTCTCTCCGCTCGACGAGAAGATTTCGTTTCCGAAGCTGTCCGCTTTATCCCAGCCAGCATATTGCCCGAATGTCTGGTTTTTTGTGCAGCCTTTCTATTTTCCGAAATTCAAGGTCGGTCCAAAGTCCAAAGACGCCTCTTTTTTCAGGCTGAAGATGCCAGGGAGTCCCTTCGCCTTTCTATTCGCTTTATTTAGCGTGGTGGCCAAAACACTGTCGAAATTAATGCCTACGATCGCCAGGCAAACAAGGGTTTTTTTTGTTGTTTCCGAGACACGGATAGGACGACACGTTCAGAACTGATTCGGACGGGATTTTGTCGCGTTGATTTTTGATAAATACTTTCGGTATGGTCAACAAAATCATGCGGTTTAATGCTATAACACTTCATCCCAGTGTGACAAGCTGACTAGTTACGCCAAATTTCTTTCTGCACGTGTACTCCCGGTATCGTGACGCAAGTCGTTATCAAAATAAATGGGATACTCTTGCGGGAATTGCGAGAAAAACTGTCAAGGCGTGTCCAATACGGTCGTTGCAAAATTACTCGATATATGCAGAAAATGAACCGTATTGATGGTGACTTTTTTTGCGGTTAAAGAGCTGATAAAAACGAGGAATTAGAAGTAGAGTCGAACCTCGAAGGAATACAGATAAGATCGAGTAATATAACTTCATCTCAGCGTATATGAACACGAAGGAAAAAATACAATCGAGCCTCGTTAACTCGAATCTCTACGGAAGGCAGAAAAAAATCGATTTAGCGTAAAACTGGAGTTACAGGAGCGTTTATGTAAACGTATACTAATATAAATACGAAAGTGAAAAAACATCTACTTCGACTCATCGAGTGTTTGATTCGTAGGCATTCGAGTTATCGAAGTTTGCTGTTCCTACTTCGACTTGTCGAAAATCATATTTCAGATTAGATCGTAATCGAAGGGATTAAAATTGTATGAATCTTCGCATCAAGACATTCAGGCGTTGATTTATATTTAGTACGGTAAAGCACGGCTCTAATTTGTAAGAGGGAAAAGGAAAGAAAAAAATGGATGACAATTCCGACGTTCGAGATTTCTCTTACACACGTAGTCACGGAACGTTGATAAACCATTGGGAAGCGTTCGCGTTTGCACAGAGGATAGACAAAAGGTTCGCCGAAAATTATTCGGCCGGCAGTAAATTCTATAGATAGTTGCGAATAAGTATGTCCACCGAGGCGAGACAGCGGTCTTCAACTCCATCGAACGCGTTAACTCATTCGACGCTTGTCAATCTCCCCAAAAACGGTTTATATTCCGAAATTCTGAAAAACGATTTGTGACGAAATTCCGGCATTTCCTCAATCTAATGTAAAAATAATACTACTATCCAGATTTTTTATTTAAATTTTTAAAAATTAATCAAAAGTGCCTATACGTATATGCGTGTATTTATTTATTTGAACATTATGTGTATACATATGTATATGTAATTTTGTGTGTATACCTAGTGTATACCTACGTATATAAGCGCGTTGTAGTCGCAGCCATCAAGCCAATTTTTCGGTCCGAAAATAGGGATGCGACGGTAATGAACGCCTAGTGAAAGAAAGTCACCGAAAATAACAGCGTCAGCACTGCTTGAGTAGGACGCGACACTGCGGCGAAGTCTCGTACGTTTGTGATCGGAAAAAAGCGTCGATTCGAACGTCGATGCGTAAATAGAAATATGAAATACCAAATACGATCCGAATTTTTTCCGGTGAAATGCAAAATACGAATACTCCCAAAATAAAAATCGGATGCTGCCGTTTTTTCTACAAAGACAATTACTCGAGTGTAATAATGTATTAAGACATGCATTCCGCGGATTGTATTTAACCCCTCAACGCCGAGCGACGTGTCCTGCACGTCCGAGGTAGTGCTTGCTTTCTTTAATGTTTAACTCATTTAATATATCATACATCTATAAAACCATAACATATTTTGAAAGAGGAAACTTTGGGCTTTCCTGTAATGCGTGTCAAATAATTTTACTATTGTTTCTCTATTTTATAATCTACGTCAAAGTTTGCGATGAAATTTTCATTTTTGCGCAGAAAATACGGAGCGTCACCACCTTTTATTGTCTATTGACGCAAGGGATATTCGTAAATCTTAATAACCTTTATATATTTTGAAAGAAAAAGCTTTGACCTTTCTAGTAATGCATATATTATAATTTTAGTATAGTTTTTATAATCTACGTGAAAGTTTGCGGTGAAATTTTCGTTTTTGCCCCGAAAATTCTCTAATTACTCAAGGGAGGTTCGTTTCTGTGAAATTTTCGTTTCTGCGCCGAAAAGATGGAGCGCAACCACATACTTTTGTCTAAATACGCAAGGCATATTCGTCCATCTGAATAAACTATACGTACTTTGATAGAGGAAGTTTGGCCTCTTCAGTAATGTACGACCTGTAATTTTGCTATTGTTCTAACATTTTATAATCAACGTGAAAGTTTGCGGTGAAATTTTCGTTTCTGCGCCGAAAAGATGGAGCGCAACCATATACTTTTGTCTAAATACGCAAGGCATTTTCGTTCATCTGAATAAGCTATACGTACTTTGATAGAGAAAGCTTTGGCCTCTTCAGTAATGTATGACCTGTAATTTTTCTATTGTTCTAACGTTTTATAATCAACGTGAAAGTTTGCGATGAAATTCTCATTTTCCCACAAAATTACGTTTTCTCTGCCTTGTGAGAAAAGTGTTCGCCTGCTTGAGTTATGAAAGAAATATGTCTCCTATATACTATGTACGCGCAGCCTACTTGAGTTGCTTCTAAAAATCGATTTTCAATTCACCAAGAATGCTTTCCTCTTCGGCGATCCTTCAACGACCGATATCCGCCTTTGTTCCTCGCAGCCAAAGAAAGCACCTTTCGATTTCCACACAGCGCTTGGAGTTTTCCTTCCTCTCCACATTAAAAAAACCATTTTCTTGCTAACATCGGCTCTCTCTATGATTTGCTGCATTTTACTTCACGAGTTTGTTCCCTTCCCAGAAGACGTTCCCCCACCTCCTAGTAGCTGATAGGCACCTCTCAAGAATGTTATGCTCGAACCTCAGAAGTCCCATGGCAGTGTGGAGAGAGGGCGAGGCCTCTGCCAAGCAGTACCGAGGCCAGGCGAAGACGAAGTGAAGGGGCTTGTTCTGCTTTTTTTATTTTTTGCAGTGTTTACCTGTAAGTCCTTCCGTCCCCCAGAAACACGAAACGACGCGTTAAAATGAAAGGCTAACTCAAAACCGTAACATGACTGATATTTTAGTTAATCAATAAGTATGTTTTATCGATATTTAACATTTGGGAAAACTAAATAAAACAGCGCATTAAAATCAATTTTTGACATAAATATACATTTTTTATTGATTACAATAATAATAAATGCAATTTATGGACAATCTATAATAATAATACACAGTTTTTGTCTTTCTTATTCTGTTCATCTTCTTCCGCCTACAGTTCGAAACCGCACATGTTAAACGTGCCTGTAGACGAGGAAACGGTCACGCTCGGATATGATTCACTGTATCTTTTCAAAGACTTCGCTTACAAGAGATATGTTTACGATGCTATAATGTAAATTTCATGCTGAATCCAATTACGCATGTGTACATTTTCTAAAACAATCGGGAAAGGACTTGTGAGCTAATATGTAACTTTTAAAAGTTTTCCATATTCTGTGTCTAAAATCTCATGATAAATACAACTCCATATCTCCGCTTCTAATGAACGAAATGTATCCAATTTTTCTATTTGACCTATGTAATGATTAAGAATGATGACTGCGTAACTAAAACGTTTATATTATTAATGAAACGCCTTTTAAAAGATCATAAATACAACACTTACAATTAGTTAAACATTTTGTCAAGACATGGAAAAGTTGACATGCGACAAACTTTTTACCTAATTGGTTTAGATAGGTACATTCAGTGAATGATGTTTAGTAATGTTTAAATGTTTCTTTGAATAAGATTTCATGTCAATGTCTTTCATAGTTCATGCTATGCTGAAAGTCATATAAACCGCGAACGCGCACCGTAACATTAAGCGATTACTGTTCATTCGCTTCTATGTAGCAATGTTTGTGTGTGACGCATGGTATTTTAAATGATGCTTTTTAAAAATTTCATCTTCTATGTAACTACATAAAAACTTTCATCAAAAAATGATTTTTTAAAGTTTTTCGCAACTTTTTCGTGTTTTTTCAAAAAACTCCTTCGTCCGCTGAGGAGGGAATTATTAAAAACTCCTCCGTCGTAGAAGGGTTAAAGCAATACATATAAATCCCGATATAACATAAGTTTGTGGGTTGCATTAACTACTGCTCTATACTGATTGTACGTAGACGGAGTAGAAATATTATGTACTGTACCATGAACTTCTTTTAAATTAATTTTTTTATTTTGTGTTTTTTAATAAACTTTTGTTACGTTGACAAACATAGGGAAATGAACGCTTAATTCTGTATCACTGCATGTTTCCTTAGTTCACTCTTTTCCCTTCAAAATATTTATTCTATCGCCCAACGTATTCGGTTTCCTATTTTCCGAAATTCCATTGCAACCACTAGTGAGAATTACGATGAGGATTCTATGGAATATTCACTTTAGAACAAGCGGAAATTTCTGGTCTATAATCATTAATCTGATGATAGGATGGACGGATAAGATGAACAAGTTAGGAAAGTGTACAACGTATCACAAATGGGCTCGTTTCGTGCAATGGAGTATTAGAAAGAAATTATATACCTGTACGTAAGGGAAATTGCGTTTTAAAGTTATTTTCTTCATCATAATTAATCCATTTTCTTCCTATTTAAAAATATTGCATGCACGCGTAAGGAAATTAAACGTTTGTTTGTGAGATTGTTTATGTTACCAACAATGAAGAAGTAACCATGCAAGAAATTTTCTAAGTTCAACTCGATTTAAGACGTTTTTGTTTGATTTTCTCGATAACGGCTACTTCTACAACTTTTATTTGAAAAATATTTTGATATGAGCAATACTTTACGAGATATGACGAAAATTTAATTTTTCGACACCAGTAAAGTGGTTCCCCTGGCTGGCGTACGTGATTCATTTTTGCGATTTTCTTATTATATTTGATTGTAAGTCCTTAATATAAAATTTCATGAAAATCCGTTCAGTAGAAGCCGAGAACGAACATGCGGACTGACAGACGGACGGACCGACCGACGATAATAGACGCTCACGCTGTAAGCGAAACGCGCCTAAAAATGAGTAACTACTGAGTAGAATAGGAGATATTAAAGATAATGAGAAAGAGGAAGTCAAACTGGATTGAACAAGAGAGTGAGCAAAAGGAAAAAATTCAGATTGTAAATGAATTGAAGAGTGAAGAGATACATAGAGAATGTTGCGGAAAGCAGGGTTATTGGAGAATCACGTCTAACCTGTAATGATCACCGACCTTTCTGCGGTCAGGCTGCCAATGATGGTGATGATGAATCATTACCTACTATCCATTAAAATGTTCGTAAACACTCGGTCTGCGGGCCACATAAAATTCAAAAGCGCTTAATTTGATTCTACTTGTGAATGTAAACGCGGGTATTATGAAGTAACATAGCGATGAGAAGCAATCCAAAATGTTCACTGCGTTTGAATTGTACTATAAGTATTTTTCAAATTTAAGCATGTGCCACTCCGAGCACTGCGATTTAAATTTCAATAAAATGTATGGTCGTATTATTATGACTTGCGGCCCACTACATTTTTCTGTTTTTCTACTCAGTGGTTCATTGTATTGGCGTTTTTCGTTCGCGATTTGAAGAATAATTGAATTAATAGGTTTTATGGCATTGTTATTTCTATAAAATTACCGCTTTAGGCATAAATTTTTGCGAAACTTGTTAAAAATGCCGAAATGAATATGTTCAAATTAGCCTTGAAGGTTTTATGACACAGATATATGTTAATTACATTGTGCATTATTGTTATCCCATTATCCCAACTATCCCAGCACCTACCTCTTCATTCAAACGGTAAGTAATAGGACGTATTAAGGGAATCTTTGACTCGGGCACAGTTACTCATAGACGCAGTGTCTGGGGCCTTAGTGGAACCCCTCTAATCACGGGGCCCTGGCGCCACTTAAGTCCCGGTTAATCCGGTATTGGCCCTGCATCGGGTGGCCGACCCTATCTTGACGTGTCGGATTCGGGTCAGGATTTTAAAATTTCGGTTCACCCGAAAAATATATAGGAAATTTTTTTGGTTGACACGGGACGATGAATTGGATATTTAAGGAGAAGAAAGGCATCAATTTGACTGTTCTTATTTTTTCAAATTCGGGGGACGGTGACTTTTTTCTTTCGTTTTACGACCTGTCAAATATGTCGGATCCGGGTGGACGGTCGGGTTCGGGTGGGTTCGGGTTAGGGATGAATACCGGTATTGGAAAACCGGAATTAATACCGGTATTGAATTAGACACATAATACCGATATCGTGATTTACAATACCGGGTTTTCGGTATTGAAAAGTGCACTTTGTGGGAGCAGTGCCAAGTTAACAAAAATGTATTTGTTGCCTGTGTCAGTAGAAATAAAGTGGGGAGATTCTTCCGAAAAGTGACTCCGACGGATCGGTATGAGAGTTTTATAATATTACCTAGTTCGATGAGAAGAAACGATTGGAAATGGTCTCGTCCTCCTGAAATGCGTTCCTGAACCCTTCGGTCCCGAAGCGCGGTATTTTTTGACCTCAGGTCCACAAATTGACTCATTATTTTCATATCAAACATATAATTTGGTTTATAAATTTATTTTGTTTAGTGTAATCCTTTCTTCTTACTTTTCCATCATTGTTTGTGGAATATGAAGAGTTTTCTTTTCGAAAAAAATGTTTTTTAGCCTGGGGTTGAAAAATACCCCTTATCGGGATGGGTGTCACCGTTTTGAAGAGTGGTAAAAACGCCCTGAACAGGGCAGTTATCTAGTTATAACCTTATTTTGAAAGCAAGAGTGTTTTTGAAAAGTCCAGATTTATGTAGTTGTTGAAATGCTCATATCTTGCTTTTGAACTCCGTTTGATATTTGTAAGAAAGAGGGTTTATAGCGTTAATAAAGGATTATTATTATTATTATTAAAATAATATACTAAATGATTATAAACTGTTCTCTGCACAGAAGAGGTTTCAATACCGGTATCAGTAAAAAACCCTAGTTCGGGTACAGGGAAAAATATATTTTCGGGTTCGAGTGGGTTCGAGTTCAAAAATATTCTGATGCCGGGCTCTGTACCCTAATATGTAAGTCACCAGTCACCTGGTGATGATGTAACGCAGCGAAACCGGTTGTGATGTTACAAAAAAGTAGTGGTCCAACAAAATTGTTCAAGCACAAATTTTCAGCATTGATGCATGTCCTTGTATTTGTATCGGAAATAGTAAGCCTGAAATTGACCGCATAAGTTTTTTTATATTTTAGCAACTCAGGCATATTTATATTAATATCTCTGTTTTGGTAGCTTTATCCGATCCAATTAGGCTGCCACAGCATGTAAGCAAGTTTACATTAATATTTCTCGTCATTTTTGTTGGGTAAATTACGCTCGTTTAGAATTTTCGCCAAGGGTTAGTAAAATACAAAAACTTTTTTTTACTGGTTTTTAAGGAATAGTTATTTGCTGTAAATGTGTCTTTAATGTATTTCGGTGTAGCCCTTTCGCTGATCAATCCTGAGTTAAAGACGCTATTTGCAAAAACGAATACACGAAAAAATAATTCGTTTTTGTATTATCCATTTCAATGATTTTGATTTTTATCTGCCCTTTTTTCAGTTTCAAAACATTTCGTTTACATGTTGGCATGCGCAAACGTTTGAAATAATTTACTTTGTGAAGTAGGACTTTTCTGAAGTGCACATTTAGTATAATCGATTTTAGATGAAAAGCGTTTCATCGAAAATTGCTGTTTTTAAATAGAAAGTAATGATAAAGGGAGTCACGGGAAGGATTTGTTTTATAGTACTTCTCGGGTGAAACCCAAGCCTTCGCTGGTCTGTATAACCTTCGTAACTGTAGAATTTTGCAAAATTTCCCATTTAATTCGCGATCCAAATAGTTCCGATAAGATTACACCAGTCCTCACGACGAGAGATTCACCCGTCTTTATCTCGTTAGACGAGGGTAGCGACCGAATGTTTTTTCTTCTACCTTGCGATTTTAAACCATCGTCATACCGCGTCTCAGACTGGTAATTGGTAGTCAACGACCGTATATCACGTTATTCAAAAGGGTAGTCGCTTCTTTGTTTATTTTTTTCCGAAATAAAAAAGAACGCCCCCGTTTCTCGCCCGGTTAATAGAAAAAAAAACATACAAACCGCGCACTCGCTCCGACCTTCGCACCAATGAACACGTTTATTCGTTCATCCGCTCCGTCAAGACGAGTCGAACAACCTGTTATTATGTCATCGCCGAACGCAATCCATCCCTTTCAATTGTTCAGTCGCCGGATCACGTGAGCGAAAAATTCAATCCCGAAGCGAAGCGCTCCAAGGTGTACGATTTCGTAAACCGCTCGGTTCTGATCGGTCTGTCGTTTCATTTTCGGGCGGGGACCACGCTCCAAATAAAAATTCATCCGCCTCGATAACTGCGTGTAGTATATTTCCCATATATCGAAGGACTTTCGATTAATCGATTTATTTTTTTTAAAACATGCGGATCGGTTCATTTCCGAGAGTGCGCGAAGCCGTTGTCGATACGTAAGTTTGTTTTCTTTTTTCCCCTTCCATAATTCCTTCGCGATTATTCCCGCCTTAACGAGTTCACCTGCAAAACGGAGGTTTCGCGGTGCTTGACAGATTCCACATCGAAGTCAGCGACGGTGACCTACTTTAAAGGATGACCTCACTCTACAGAGTGCGTTTCAACACCGCCAGAAGGTTTTTGCGTACGGTAAATAGTCTAGGTGCTGCTAAAGTGTCTAAACGTCCCCTTTGTAGATATTTTGGCGGATTTTTGGCGTTATCGGAAAACTTAGGACCTAAGGTTATTGGCGGCGGTTCCGGGTGTACGATTTCCGCTATAAAATGTATCGGCGATCCATAATTTTGAGGAACGGTATTTTCTGCGTGCGTATTTGTTAGTATATTAATTTTAGGTTTGTCGTACTTGCGATTTATTACTACGACAGCCAGATATAAAATAAAAATGGACAAAATTAATGCTAATGTCCCATCGAGGTAAACGTTACTCGTAGGGTTAGATAGCATTCAGGACATCGAAGATGTCTTGGATGATAATTTCTAAATCCTTCTGTGTGAGGCTAGCTGCGAAGCAGGGCGGTTTGCCTATGCAAATTCTTTGAGCTCAGGATTCAGCGTGGGCGTAAAAGGAGCATTTCCTTTCTTCTTTTGGCATACGCCAAGTTGGAGCCGATGAATGTCTGATGCGATCATAAGAAGGGATGACGCGAAATCCTCTTTGCGGATATTCTTTAGAAAGTTTCGAGTGCAATAACACATGAATTTTATGGCATATAATCGAATTAAACCTGAGTTTTGCTTCAAATAACTCGCATTTTGACATGCCAATAAATCACAATGAATTTCTTCTTGATGGAAAGATAAGCAATGTGAGATTAATTTCCTTGAATTTTTTTATCCTGTTATAATTCGTCGATAATTTAACTTTGAGTTATTTTGATTCAGACTGTTTGGGTCTTGGTCGGTTCTTTATTGATTATCTGTATTAAATAGCGGCTGTTTGTAGTTTATACTCCAAGGGAATAAAATGTATAATTAATTTTTTCGTAAAATCTAAGCGGAATCCCTTTAGGATTTCAATGCGGTTTTCTGCATTAAAGAGGACGGTCCCAATTGATTCCTCCTCAGATCTGATAATGCGGCGTCTGTTAGATCGGAGGTGGACATGCGACCACCCCAGAGAGTGTTATGAGGCCCCCGAAGATATGGCGACAAATCTATCCCAAAAATTTAACACAAAGTTTCATATTATTTTTAATTAACGTCATGGTCATAAATCCTCGAATGTTGACACTTTAACGCAAAATGATGGTGTCAGCTGATTTTTGCTGATTAGATACCACAGAATCTCCAGGTAACTCCCTATGTAAACTCTCACGTGGCCTGCCGAAGTTTTCGCCATTTCCAACGCTGCCCGCAATGTAGAAAAGGTTGCACACCTCAGACAATACGAAAGGATTCATGTGACAATTATTATCGTTAAAAAAAAGGTGTAATCCTTTTAGAGAGGATTCTGAAGCCCCTGAAAAATCGCAAGTGTCACAATTTCCCACGTCTCCATTTCAGTGTGTCGTAGCTTGCTACGTTAAGTAGCTGGAGAAAAATGTATAGTGAAATGTTAGACTTTTGTAAAGTAAGCCATCAGCAGAACTCAGCGTGTAATGGTTTTATACACCGAGTGAACATTAAATGAAGCCTGGATTGTGTAATATTCACAACAATTTATTTGTATGTGTTTTTTATTCATTTTATATAAAACCATTCTTCGCTAATTATTATTATAACTATAGATTCAAATTTAATTCGTTGCTGGTGGAACTAAAATTTACCACACACTTGGATACCCATCATTATTTGATTTTTCATTTTAATTAGCGCTGTAAATGTATAAATAATAAATTCTCGCGTGTATTTAACTGACAGAACTTATAAATAATTCATCTATTGGTAAAATAAGTGCACGCGATCCACTTAAAAACTGGAAAAGTTTGCATTATGCAGTCATTAAAGTGAAATTGCATCTTCAAGTAAAAAGACAGGCGAGTATGATTTATAAGCCAAATAGCTCCTTCGGAGAATCATTTTTGAAAGGTTTTATTTATTTGAGTTTTGCTGATTAAGAAGGTTATATCATGATATTATAATTTAGTTTTTTGTACTTTTTCTTAAAAAATTGCTCATTCGGTTTCTTTGTCTATTCGTCTGTGCGAGCAATATCTCTATAGAGTCCTGCATCCTGAATAAGCCAAATTTTCAAGGTAGGCTGGTCTGTACGAGAGCTAAAACCTTGGTAGATCTATGATCAGCCTCTGAGGAATAACTTGAAAAAGTCGTTTTAAAATTGTACTCTGCTGCAAATGGAGACAACCAGCAATATATCGCATTTACGATTCTTGACTCGGTTGGTAAGATAACACTCGGTGAAAAATAGCTCCTGTAACATGCTTTTCAATTCTTCCTTCACTTGTGTACGACTACTTTTACTTTTATCTACGCTCTTTGACATAATTATGCATTAAAATTTGTTAATTTTACTAATCTCGGAGTTTAATTTTCTGTTTATCTCTATTAAAATCTTTTTCTTCTTGGAAACCCTCGCTTTTTGGCTTGCGAATCCAGAGCGGAAAAACTTTCGAAAGTGTCACGTCGGATTCCTTAGTTTGAATATGAATTATTAAGAAAACTACTTTTAAGTTGCGTCCTAAATTGAAAACAAAAATTGGAATGAAAACCTGTTATTGACGCAATTAAGACTTGGATTGTCATTTCCTCCTCACGCTGCAGCGGCATCTAATTGATTATAACTATAAAAAATCTCCCCACCTTTTAACTAATCAATTTTGCAAGGTTTCATTCAAAATTAATTTTTCTTTCAATTTTAGCTCAAAAGAGTTGTTTCAATCTTTTACGTCTTATACATATTGCATTTATAGCGCTTATATATTTGTTCTTAAGAACGTTGGATTATTTGAGCCGAGTTATTCACAAAGCAACCAACCCTCAAAATTGAAAATTTTCAAGTAACCTGTGCACTACATAGGGAAAACCCTATTCTGCCTCCTGCAAAAACATCCAACCCAAGCACCTAAAAACCTAATTACTACTACTACAACATCCAACCCAAACTAGTACCATGTTGTGCTACAGCTGCGTTCACAATAACCCATAATCTGCGATTTTTAAATTTAACAGCCAGCAAAAGTCAATATCTCACATTCTTTTCCATGTGGGTTGGTAGGTTTCTGCATAACTCGGTCCATTTGTAAGATTTGATTCAGTCGCCTTATGATAAGTATCCTATATATAGACGAGGTTATCCAACAACGGTCGGACGATAAAGATTATTGACCATTGTAGAGACTGCGGGTCACTTATTTCTCCTATCCTATAGATAAAACTAAACTGTAAAAACTTTGAACTCGGAAACTTCAGGATGAACAAAATTTGTCCGCTGTAAAGAAATTAACGGAATGTTTTTGCATTGTTGAGTTCAATGTATTGTTGGAATCGCATGAGAAGACAAAATTTAAAAGATGATGGATAAAATATTATTTTTACGTTAAACTCCTTTGAAAACTTTGCTAATGCCAACAGAAAACTTTAGTAAAATTTTTACTATCTCTAAATGGAACTTTTCATTATGAGTCTCAAATCAGTCGATTCTTCACCGTTACTTCCAAAATAATGCATCTGGTTACTTTTTAAAGGTTTCCTAGTAGAACTACGAAAAATCAGACCATGTTTTATTAAATATTTGTACTGAAGAAAATAAAATACTTCGTATCCGTCGGAAAATAAGTTGCGTTCTCGCTCGAAAACCGCTGGAATCCCCAGCGTGTGACAAACTTCTTTTTATTTAATAAAAAATTAGTCTAGCGCAATTTCCTTTAGCACTTTTTATTTTTCTTTCGGCGTTACTTGCCGACTTTTTCCATCTCCGAATGGTACCAAGGACGCTTTCGTCGCGATTAAGGAAGCACTAATTGTTATCATTTTCTGCAAAATTTATCCATCCTGTCACCTTCATTTAGTGACGATCGGTCATTTATAAAAAAACTTATCACGCTAATAAAAGAGACGATCCTTTCCGAATCATTCATAAAATAAAATTCAAAACGTAAACGGCAGATGAATTTCCGCATGTATTTTTAAAACCATATGCCCGATTAGACCTTAAATGCAAGACACGGCACTAACCTTTCTCATTTACGTACACTGATAGATTCCATTTAGCGTTCACTCTTGAATTTTAAACTTAAACCTAATAGAGACACGCTATTTACTTCCGCGATGGAGATTATGACTCTCTTAGAATACAAAACATCGAACAGTCTCGTTAAACAATGGCGGAACGTCGGGAAAATTTTTAAAATGCAGTCACATACTTAACCTGATTGGTCTGCAGGGAAAAGGATATCAACCGACGAGAATAAAAAATGACGTCTGCAAATCCTGAGCTTTGCACGGGGAGAAGATGGTCAATGCGGAGCGGGTTTATCGCCTTTTATCGATCATTAAAAACGTGCCATCTCGTTCGTTGCTAGGACCGCGGCGGAAGTAAACAGGATCACGGAATGAATAACCAAACATCGTGAATTGCCATGGCGCGCAAAAGTAACGCAAGGGGAAACATTCGCGTTAGTAACGAGTTAATCAGCAGGATCGGCGGTTGTTCCAATTTTCACCCTTCCTATTATCGCGGTAGGAGGAATTTAAACCATGATATGGATACGACGCGATACATCGCCGACATTTTGAGCATTAATAACTCGAGATTCTACAGAAGACCTGGTAAAATACCTTCCCAACAAAACCATGGGATTTTGAAAGACAAGGCTGTTAAAGCGTCGGAAGAAAAATCGATTCGAATCACAGATGCATGTCGTGATTCGTCAGATTTAAGAAGTTGCATCGCTTATGAACGAGGTAAAGGCGATGGGTTGGAAAGGTCACTTGCAGAAAAATCTCGCGGAAGTTCGGTGAAGATAATGAGGAAGGAAAGAAAGAATGACTGCCCAACTTGCTCAGGGAGCGAAAGCGATCTCTCCAGAGGAAGGGTACCGACAAATGGAAAGCAGCGGAAAAACCCTACCGATATGAAGTTACTTATGGAAGCCATCAACAACTTGGAGAATTCCGACAGCGTTTCCAACACTTCGTCTAAAAAGCGTTCGGATTCCAGAAAGAATATGACGTTCACTAACGAACAGCTAAATCAGATCGATCGAGAGAATAGAATTTTGCTAAGTAAAATTTTAGAAAGGAAGAAATGTAGCAGGAAACCAGAACCGCCTACTTTCCACCACAGAGCGAGCTCTGCCATCAATAGAATGAAGAAACAAATGGAAATTGATTATAACAACAAAGTAAGTGAACTGTTTATAAATTTTGAATAATCTGAATTAGTAGCAAATTTAGAAATCTAAGAAATCTATTCGGCCTGCGAATTAGTACCAAATACATTTTTAAACAGAATGCTGGACGCAAAAAACCTTTCATAAAAATGGATATTAAATTTTTTAAATTAAATGTAAAAATTGAAACTAAAAATATATAGGCAAATTAATTGCTCCAAGATTCTTGTTTGGATACATTAACGACCATTTCAAAATTAATGAAAATTGTTCAAAGTTGCGTATTTGGCGATGAATTTGCAAATTCAAAGTGTAATTACAATAATTTCCTTTTATTTTTATAGATTTTACTGAGAAAAATTCAACAAGCAAAATCTACTTTGCCCATCAAAAGGGGATTTACCGGCTGGCAGTACTATTAGAATCAAGTGGAATAGATACCTAAATTGCAGCAAGACGTTTTTTGCATCACACTTAAGAATCTCAATGAAAATCTTCTTTTTAATGGAAACTTTATTGTAGTTTTTTAGTCATGAATGTAATTTATTGATGTCTGTCCTAGTAATTATTTCCAAATCATGTGTATTGTGTGTTTTTAATAAAATATCAAACGAATTATTTTTAAACAGCTCAGTTTATGCAGTATGGGAGCATTTTAAAGATTAAAAGAACAGTGCACAGGTAATATAGTAATGCTGCACTGGATAAATTAGAAGATTAACAATAAGATGTAGCATCTAGCCTCCTAACACCGATGTGGAACCAAGGTTTATCGCTTTTAATTTATTGCCACCTTAATCACCTTTTTCTTTGCACTACATAATTTATTTTATAACCAAATTTATTTTGTAGAAAATCTGAAAGAAATAATTCGAATAGTTAACCTAGTGCTTCTTAAATTTAAAGGTTCAAAAATCCAAATGTCTCAGTATGAATGAATTATTTGCAACTATTTAAATAAACTTGTGAATTCTTAGTTTTCTGTTATCAGTTAACTTTAATTACACATTTTTCGGAGTAGAAAATTGTTTTGAAGCTATATTCTTATTTATGAATGGAAGTATTACGTTCCCTGGTAAAAGTACTTGACGGAGACGAGTGTTATTTTAGTTTTAAGTAACAAGAATTGAGCAGTAGAAAACTATGCATAAAACCAAGCTAGCAGCAGAAAAAAATAACTCCTGGAAATCATAATATCGTAGTCCGAAAGTAAGTTAATATTATGTCACCTTCGAGTAAGACCTTCACTAAAACTCGAACGTTTTAACTATGTCAAGGCCTTAGACCAAAAGAAGCTTCTTTTCCATAATCTTCGTAATGAAAAATGAACCAATATAATCCCGAGAATAACTTCAACTCTGGTCAATATAAATAAAGAAAGAGGAAATCTAAAATGTACAATTTTTATATACAAACATCCTACGTTCCGCTTTCTCGCTGAATTCGCAACGTACAAATTTCAAGGCTGATTAGAGGAAATATAGTTGCTCATTTGTTTTCACTGGAAAACTCATCGACTCCAGCGCTGATATCGTCAGACATAGGTTACGAAAAAATTCTTTTCTTGAACTTCTACGATCTCCGGGTCGTAACAACTGCTAGGGTATACTTTAGGTTAAATATCAGCCTTGAAATTGTGTCAGTCCTAACAAATTTAATTGAACCAAGAAGCCAGATGGAAAAATAACTTAGCGGCTCGATTGACGGAATCATATCAAATCCCTGATGTTACGGCGTTTGGCCCTGGTTATAAGGATCGAGAAATCAAGTAGCTATTGCTGCCACAATGCTGACTTTAATTTATAAAAGTTTTGTGTTAATCACTGTGGCGATAGCTAGTTCGCAAGCTCAAAATGCGGCAAATGAAGGAAATTTAGAACAAATCCAAGACAGAAGCCTAAGGACGTCGTTTTCCGGCAGCCTATCCAACAATAAAGTTGGCTCAACTTACACTGAAAAAGGTGAACCCAGCTCAAGTTCATGTAAGTAAATTAAAACAACATATTTTACAGGGAATAATTTACCAAATATAAACTCCAATCGAGCTTTTTACTCGTTATTATTGTTTCTTGTATTACTCTTTTGACAGTTTAATTTATAAAGGAATAAGTTACTATCCTGAATTTGTAAATAAATCTAAACTATCAAATGAAAATATAAATGGTTCAACTTGGTGATTTTCAGGGAAATTTCCCATAAATTACCGTTTTCTGTGACTTAAGCAGAACAAGATAAACTGTCATGAGTGTCTCGCAATTATTCTTATAGTATTGAGTGTGTATTTAAATCATTCTATGTTCACTTTGAATAAATATTGACTAAAATATTCATTATTAATATCACATTTTAGTTTAATTTTCGTTTTTATTATTAAATTTTATATATGTATTCAATCAATCAGCTAGGGAGACTTTAAATTTTGCCTTTTTAAAAATTCAATTCAATGCTTTTAAAACAGGAACTTTGGTTATTAGGGTTTAGACTACAAATTTCAGTTGTTTATTTTTTAGTAAATAAAGCTTGTGAACTTTTGTGTAAGTTTATGGATCGTTGTGTAAAAATTTGACGAGATATAATGACATTGATTTACCAGAAGTTGATCTACGATTTGAATAGTTGGTGTTGCAGAACCGTGCTACAAAAATCTATTTTACGGTTGACATTCTTCCGGTTTAGTTTCAAAACTACCTTTTGAATAATAATTTTAATTTCTTTTCTACATTATTTAACGCTTTTATTTATGCCGTTTGTTCTTGTTATAATTGAAAGTGTCGTTGCTCCGGACACCCTTCACTATTCATGTTTAGCAGACAATTTTCTGTTACGGTAATCAGTGCTTAATTTGTAGCCAAAAAGGAAAGGGAATGCCTAACCTAGACTAACCACTCGGAACAAAACAAAATACACAATGAGATCTATGGTTTTTAATAAATATAAAGTAACTTGGAAAGAGTAAAATTTTTTTAAACAATCTTGTAAAAATCGGATGTTGTCCAGCAAGGAGGTGGTTTAAATGTTCAGACATTCATCAGCCTTTAAATTCTTGTAACTTAAACAGTTTTTATTCATAACATTTTGGAAACTTCCTCCCAAATCAGTGGGGGAATGCCATTCCCTTGTGTTCCCCCAGAAATTAAGCACCTATGGTAATAAGTTTTGATAGGAAAGTGTTATAAAATTTTCTGAATGACAGTTTTTTTATTTGAAAATTGTCATCAGTTGTCATCGAATTTTTCATCGTGTATTGCATTTTACTATGCAGAGATAACTGCTTTTATCAATTTAACTGCAAGTTTTTTGTTTCCTCTTTATTGCCTCCGAAGATCCTTCATATAGGTTAATTATTAATTTAGTGAATGCTTAGGATTATATTATTGAAAATTAAACCACCTTAGCTAGACTGCTAAAACATTGAATGCATCCCATGTATAAATCCTTTCTATTTTTTGTCGGTGTCAAATATGTGAATGTAACCTGTGTTGATGCATATCTGGATGTGTAATCATTTTTTTTATTGAACGAATGAAGGTATATTAGTTTGATTTCTTATAATTTTAATTTTCGATGCTTAGATGTTCGCAATTTTCCTTTACCTGCCTTAACTTTTACTATGTGTTTTAATTTTAGTTGGAGAAAATTGCAATGAGGATGCTGCATGTTTAACTCTAGCATCAAATGACCGTATGGGGCTGGAAGCTATAAGGTCTCTTCATCGCCAACTAGATGACGATGCTAATGGAAATGTTGACCTATCTGAATCGGATGAGGTATGCGAGGAAAATCAAGCACTAGCATTTTTTATTTTTATCCAGTCTTGGCTAAGTATTTGTTTTCTCATATACATTTCATTTGCATACAATAATATAATGGTAAAACTCAAAACAATTATTTCAATTCTTCACTTCCTGAGTTAACCTTCATATAGTTGATTCTTTTAGCCTGATGTTGAAAAATAATACCTAACCACATTAATTAATAGGGATTGATACTTTTTTATACTTATTGAAATTTATTATAGTAAAAATAAAAATGTTAACTTGAACATCAGTGCTCTAGCATTTCCGCGAACAAAAAACTGCAAAAAGCTATGTTTTTGTTAGGTTTTAAGGTTTATTGTCATTGTTTTTAGTTGGTACAAGTAGGCATGCATATCAAAACATACTTTATGCTAGTCAGAATCTCCTGGAAGTTCTCTTACTCCAGCATTAATCAAAGTGGAGTTGAGAGGGATTTTAAAACTTAACGTAAAGATAAATTCATCATGACTATGAAATGGTTGATTTTCTACAAATTACAATTTTACTTAGTTTAATTTATTCACCATCATATACAAATAGCATTCTGTCCTCTCTCTTGACTAATTTTCATACCATGAATTAAATTAAAATAGTGATTTTGTAAACTGAGCAAAGTACCTTGATGTTGAGCTTCGAAAACATTTTTCTCCTTCTTTGTCTTGATTAAAAGTGGCAAATATTTAAAGGAAATTAGTTTTACAGGCATGTTTTTCTGATGTGATTCTGTTTTATTTCATTTCATGTGTGTCTGATTGTTTTAATAAATTGTTCTAATATTCTATGTAGTTCTGAATCTTCTGCATTCTTTTAATGATCAATTTTCACCATTCAGTCAAGAAGTTGTACACAAATTAGTTGATGTTGTTCAAGCTTAATATTTGAAATACAGGCGACTCCCGAGATTTGACCGTTCGAGATTTAACCAACTCGAGAATTCGACCTGTCGAAACCCGCTTATTCGACCCAGCTGATCAGTCGGTCGAATTAGAAACTAGTTTACGCGAAGTAATTTTCGGCCTGCCCGACCACGAGAGGTTTAGTTTCAGTCTAGACATCGTTATTTCTGCTCTAATTGTTTGAATTTGTGCTGTTTCGCCATTCGACTGTTCGAGATTCAACCACGTTTTCAGGAACGCATCCCAGTCGAATCTCGGGAGTCGCCTGTATAATGAAAATCTTTTCTTAAACTTACTTCAAAAATTAGTCATACCTTTTGATTTGATTCTTGTTAGTAAAAGTACAACATATTGCATCTTTGCATTTTGTTGACATTTGCCCTTGTTATAATATATGTACTCAGTTTTTTCTTCCGAAGTTGAATGATAATTGATGTCATTTGCATGTCTTTTTGTTAGGATTTATGTATTTTCAAATCTATAAAATCAGAAATATAGTCCAGGCATAATAAGCTTCTTATTTAATAAATTAATGTTACCATATGGTCTTTTATGAAACAGTTATTAAACAAGGCATTTATAATGCATTAAAAAGTTATTTTTATTGATATGCTGTACATTTACATGTGATGTTGGTTATTTTATAGATAAAAAATTTAAGTATTTTAGCTTTTGGTCATTTCAAATCTGTTTCTTATGTTTTTATAAAATTTTAATCTAAAGGAGGAGTTATAAACCACTAGGCAAGACTTTTAAATGTCACTTTTTAATGTACATTAATTGCTGCAAATTTATTTTCATTGTTAATAAATTGTATTTTCTGACCTTTTTCTCTGAAATGAACTTTTTAATGTACATTAATTACTGCAAATTTATTTTCGTTGTTAATAAATTTATATTTTTCTGAACTTTTTCTCTGAAATGAACTTTTGCAGCATCCATTTTTTATTTTATTTCTTCTATTTTGTCTTCAAAGTAATATCATGCTTTTTCTGTTTTACTTCATTTAGTTCTTACGAGAAGAGCTCAAATATGAACAAGGGTATGAGAAGCGACAGCGAGCTTTTCATCGCAATGACGACATGCATATCTCCGTAAAAGAACTCTGGGATGCATGGCTTAGATCAGAGGTGACTAATTATATATTTACCAGGTTATTATTTTACTTTAATGTAAGGTAAGTTGAAATTAATACTCGGGGAATGAGGAAATTGGTATTTCTTATATTTTATTTTGATAACTTCTTAGTTTAAGAAGATTATCCAGTAAAGGAACATAACTTTTGCTTTATAATTTGTGGTGTAAGTTACTTTATTAATAGAACATATTGTACCTAACAAGTTTGCTGGCGGTTAATCACTGTTTTGCATGCTAGCAACAACACTCCTCTATTTGATTATTTCACCTGAAATTGAATAGATGATTGAAGATCTCTTTCATTTCTTATAAAAATATTTATATTAACACGTTCGCGGACAGTCGATGATTGCCATATGATTCTAGAAATGCACATGGATATTTATATTCTCCAATAGATTTTGAAACTTTTATAAATACAGATATATATGTTAATGCTTTACGAGTAATTATCAGTAATTATAAGACATGACTGCTATAGCCGTCTTGCCCCTGCATAAGGAATAATTTTTTGTGTGCGCAAGACGGCTATGGCCGTCCAGAATCTTTTTTTCTATTTTTGGTGGAAAGATAAATATTTTCTTGAGTTTTACACACATTTATTGTATTTAAACATATTAAATTTATTTGGATATGTACAGAATACATTTATTGAATTTTATGATATTCCTCGAAACACTTCTCAGGACACAGTGGTGGATGTTCTGGGCATGTCTTGCACCGGATTGCTGTTTCCTTTCTTTTGTTAATTTTTGCGTACTGTCGGCAACATAAATAGTGTAGTTTTCTTTTATGTTCTACTGGATGAGGAATGTTTTCTTGGTAGTGCGTATTATTGGATGTCTGAGGTTCATTGTCTTCCATACTTGTACTAGCACGGCTACCACCATGAATAAGTCCACTTCTTACCAATTTATGCCCATCACGCATGGAAGAAGGCACACCAAGATATGCCTTTACTAGTTGTTCACGGAAAGCCAACAAGTTAATTTTTTCATTTACAATTTTCTTGTAAATAAAGTACGCATTCCATATATCTAATAAATGAAACATCACTTTTTTATACCACCGAATCGCCTTTCGAGGGAATGAGTAATAACTCGTCATTTGGTCATTTCTATCAACTCCTGACATGTGCTTATTATAGGCAAAAACCTGAGGTTTCATTTTGATTTTCCCACATCTATTTCTAGTCTCAACAATCTTTGGATGATGTCCGGTGGTAATGCATAAAACCTCCCTCGTATCCCTCTACTTTGAGACAAATATTTCCACAGTGTTTCTGTTTGTGTTCTCTCCTTTTGAGTTTTGGTAAAACGACATCATTTGGGTTCCCTCGTCTGTTAGAACGAAGTGTGCCTGTTGTATGAGTCTTTAATTTTAGCAGCAAGTTCGACAGTTGACAACTGTTATAATAACTGCCCATGTATACATGAAGGCCCTTATGTAGATAAGGTTGCATCAAGCTAGTAACAACTGTTTCTAATTTTGACATACCTACCCTCTTGTTTTGCATCACTTTTACCTTTGAATATATTAATGTTTAGCACATATACATCTGAAGAACACAATTTGAAAAACTTAATTCCGTATTTAGCCTTTTTTCCTAATATGAATTGCCGAAAACTAAGGTGTCCGCGAAACAAAAGCAAAGACGTCAGGATGAAAGGCTTCTTGAAAGTTCCGTATTAATAGTTGTAATAAAGGACTTCTCTTTTGCAACTTATCTGATTTATCAACATTCTCAGAACTTCGGAAACAGCATAAAGCTCTTAACATTTGTTCAAATCGCCTTCCATACATTTTATAAGAAAAACATTGGTGATAGTATAAAGGATCTTTTGAGAACACTTTGCGTTTGTTATATTTTATTGTATTTATAAAGAAAATTACTATAATTTAACTACCTTTAAAAATGCAATGATAATGAAAAATAATATTTAGGAGAACATAGGATGAGGGATGCTACCAGTCTGTTTTGACCAATGGTACTTCAGTTTTAAATAGTTTCCTTTGCTGAAATAATGAAGCAAAAAAGTTGATGAATGTTGAATTACATAAATCTAAACATTACAGTATTCAAAGCGATATCATCGTTCTAGTCTTCACCTTATTTTGCTCAAGCGTAATGTTGAGGTCTCCTCTCGCAATAAGCTTAAAGGCAATGGCTAATAGGCGTGGAACATATGCTGTTGATGGTAAGATTCCTTGCAGCAGAATGAAAAGATACCTTGAAAACTTGCAAAAACTTTTCTCACTGTTTTCGTTCCCCTGTTTGCATTGCATTTGTTTGTCTGTACTCTGTGAAGTGCTCTCTCTCTCCCTCCCTCTTCTGAAGAAGTGCAGACGAAGGGGAGAAATGCATGGCTCATACGCTTTGGGTAGGCAAGAGTGACGTAGAACCTTTCAAAAGATTGACCAACACTCCTAATGGATACTTCAATCCGAAAAAGTTCGTCTTATCATTCATTGCGCTTTGTGAAAGTGGCATGAAAAAAATCTTTTACGAAATAATAACAGGATATATGTTAAGAACTATACTTATAGTGAAAAAGATGTATTTGAATAATTTTGATTTTATTGGGGGCGCTACTTCCATAAAAGATATACTTAAAATTGATAAAAATTATATTGCCTTGCGAGTACAGACTACAATAATAGTAGATGGAGAACGTCTAAATAATTACATATAAATATAATTATAGGGACAAATTACACAATTTTATTTTTTCAGGTGGGACAGAGGACCACTCTCCATAGTAAATGCCAAAGCATTAGTTGATGGTAAGATATTTCATGCCTTCTAGAGTGGGTTAAATGAGGACGGCTATCGCCGTCTTGCCCCTAAGCAGCGCATACATGACGACGGCTATAGCCGTCTTGTCCGCGAACGTGTTATTTTAACTGGTTTGATTAAAATATTTTAGACTTATTTTCCATTACATTTTACTGAACATATGATGTTCACATAAATTAGATAAACTACAGAAATTATTATTTTTCATTATAATCTCAATTTTCATAAGTAAGAAAGACTAATTGTAAGTATAAGTTGGAATGTTCCTAATTTCCTAAATTACTATTTTTAGGTTCACAACTGGACAGTTGAACAAACAACAGAATGGCTTGCCACAAATGTGGAGCTACCACAGTACATTCCAAATTTTGTTAAAAATCATGTAACTGGTGCAGCTTTGCCAAGGTAAATCAACTTCAGTTGTAGAAATCTGTTTAATTTATAAGTTTCTGCACGTGGCACATTGCCTGGGGTAGCGTTTTAATCAGTGCTCAAAATGGAAAATATTACGAAACGGAACGCTTATTATAAGGGATGGTATTTCTAAATGTCTGACGAAACAACAGTATCTTCGGCACATGTGACGAGTCGGAGCAACGTTCTGGTACGTTCCAGCTCATTCCGAGCACTGGTTTTAATTGGTTTCAGCATATATAAAGACATGAAATTAGGGATATGACCAGTGGTGAGTTGCCAAAAATTTAACAACCGGTTCTCTCACATCAAGTAGAACTTCAATAAATTTAACAAACAGTTCTCTCTTTTTATTCATTCCTAATGAGAAGACAAAAAATATTTTTGAAAATGTACACATATTTGATATTATTTTTCACATAATCAGGAAAATCGTTTATATCGATCTCAAAGTTTAATAATGAGTTTAAACAATGAAGTTTTTCCTCTCCTGACATCCGCGATAACATTCTTTCTCTTATATTCCATGAATTAGGATCCACAATGTAGAAAATGAACAAAACACTGGCACTAGATATCCCTTCCCGTATTCCAAAATCCTCAATCTTTGCACTAAAAGAACACATCCACTCCGTAAGTTTTTGCATGCGAACTGTTCCATAACAATAATAAGCTATGTAGTATACATCGGGGAATTCTCTCTATTCCATAACTGAATAATTTGTCAGCATTGTGTAATAATTTGAGTTGGATAGAAGTAGCTACATTTTACTCTCAATCTCGGGCTAAGAAAAACGTTAATTAATAAATCAATAATAACAATTAACTTGTTTTGTGATCATACTCTCTGTTCTTTATTGAATAGAATTTGTACACAACAATTATAAGATTGTATGCAATGCGTTATAAATAAATCGAATGAAATACGCTCCTCCAAAAGCCAAATGTTAGCCATAAAAATAGTTACAGAAAATATTATTTTAAAACAATGAATATTATATAACCAATTCCATAAAATCGATAAAAATGTCTTATTTGTCAATTATTTGGGCATTCAATATTCTTTAGAGCCTTTTAAACTTCATAAGCTTCAGTCACACGAGTGTTTTTGGGATGCAGCAAAAACACAGAAAAAGAAATCCACGAAGGCAGCGTTTTCTGGCTTTATTTTCACGTAATCTCACAGGAATTTCTTTAAATAATTTATTACGAATGTTTAATATGAATGTAGAAAAACATTTTCCAATATAAAATGTCTTTTATACTGCATTAATTAATTTTTTTAAATGTCTCTGAAGCCCTAGTTAACAAACGGTTCGCTAAGTTGATATTAAATCTAACAACCGGTTCTCACGAACAGGTCCCAACTCACCACTGGATATGACCCATTATTAATTTGATTAAACAGCCCAGGCATGAATATCTGATTGTCTTGAAGAAATTTCTCTGTGCGTTAAATGTATTTTAAGAAAATTAATAAGCAACTATGCTATATGTTTTTAAGTAGAACTTAAGTAAATCACTTGTTGATATTTTTGTTTCCATGTTACAATTTAATGTCTTGAGCAATGTTTCCCTGTTAAATGCTCATGGTTCTTAAAAAACAATGCCAAAGACAAATAAATTATCATATCTTTGATTAATTTCAGTATAATAGTATTTTCTCTAATAAATTGGAGATGCTGCAGTATTACCATCTCAATATAGCAATAAATTGTGATAACTTTGTGTATGTGTTTATTAAATATTTGGTAGGTTGGGTACTGCAAAATTCTATTAATATTTGAAATAGTGCTGCTAGGAATCATAGATCAGGAGCAGCACAACTCCATTGTTTGACAAGCATACGGTGTTGTCTTAGATATTGCAAATTAATATATTTACTCTTGATTTGATTTTATGAACAATGTTTGGGGCTTTGATTAAATAGATTGTGATGATTGTATTTCATTTTTACTAGTGTATAGCATATATTAAAATATTAGTACATAGACTGTAAAAAATGATGAGGGCAAAGAAAATTCAAAATTGTTATCATACCAAAATTTCCAAAGTGAGGACAATTATATCTTAAACTTAAAATAGTTGTGTATATTCTTCCACGAAAGAGAATGAATGTATATTCAATATAATAATTTACGAATGTTGTTTACTTTGTTTGCTATGAAAATCATTTCCCTCTCCTTCTCTCTCTCCTATTAAAAGCATTCAAAGCACTCACCCATAAAGATTGAAATAATAGGATTTCAAGGTCAAAAAATGTAATTAGCAGGCAAGGCATTCCATTAAAATGGCAATATTTTCCCAAAATATGTGAATTAAATGTTTAACATGAGCAATTTTGAACCGTAGGCGGAAAAAGATGAACAGAATTAGAAACTTTATAATTTTTTCTTCAAAATGGTTCAGATCCGAAGATCAATGGTCAATTCTTTCTAATTTTAATTTAAAAGAGAATGGAAGCCTGCAGTTCGAAAAGTTGATTTTTACGTGTTATTTTTATGGGAAATGGAAATGTTTTCCTTAGAGTCGAACCCAGGACTTTTTGAGATTTTTTATTATCATCACCTTAAAATATGTGAATCAAGCATTCCTGCTAAATTTTGAACATGTATCTCAATCCTTTATCGAATTATTCAAATTCTTATACTGAGAGTGTATAGCATTATATCAGATGTGCATAAAGATCGCAGAAACTAATTGTGTAATTACTTTGTATGTTTCAATAAATGAATGGTAGTGTTCTACATAGGAATTTACTTCTCTATTTACTGGCTGTGGCAGAGGGGGGTTTGCGTGTCTGGCCTCAAATGCTATGATTGTAGGTTCAAACCCAGCCTAGGGCATAGTTTTGTGTGTTCATCTTTGTTTTTGTACTCATTGTTAATGGCCATTAATGGCTATTTATAAGCTAATTAAAACGCATAATTAAAAAATTGAGTAAGCACCTCATGTAACTTAAATGGTTGTCAGATGTTTAGTGCATAAAACTTCTGTAAATGCAAACAGTTCATAAAATTTACCCATGAGTTGTAGATTGGTAAAAGTTATATACAATATTTATATGCATGAATTTCTGTTTTTTTATCTTAATGAAAAACATTTTATCTTATAGGCTTGCAGTTAATAACATGCAATACTTAACAAAAGTGTTGGGCATACATGATCCCATCCATAAACAAAAGATAACACTAAAGGCTATGGATGTTGTACTCTTTGGGGCTCCAAAAGGTAATTTTTAATGTTTTATTTATTTAATTTCCATTCATTACTTAACTATCATTTCATCTATTTAATCTATCAAAACTTTACTTCTAGATTACAGCCACCATATGAAAGATTTAGTGTTAGTGACACTGTTAGTAGTAGCAATGGGTGGATGCTGGTATGCCTATCAACAAAACAAAAAGTCTCAGAAACATCTCTCTCGTATGATGAAGGACATGGAAAGCTTACAGAAGGCAGAGTGTACGCTTATGGATTTACAGGTGAATCATTTTGGGTTGGTTTCAGTTCATTGATGAATATTTAAACCTTTATTGGGTTCATCTTTAAGACTTCACTTGAATTTTCTGTAAAAGAAATTGCCAGAAAACAATAAGGTCATCTATGGGTTATTTGATTTTTTTGTTTTTTTGTGCTTTCCAATTACTTTATCACCTATTTATTATCTATTTTAGTTTATATTCATTTAACACTAATGCCTCATGAACAACATCAGCTTATCAAGACAAAAATATATGCACTTTTAAAAATGTATCATTTGGAAGTAGATCGACATAAATGCAAAGCAGTTGGCCAAGTATATAAAGTAATTGCTTGAAAAAGTAACAAGGCCTAATCACGGAAATAAATATGACCAATGCTAAATGTCTTGAAATTAGAATGGTATCAAAGTAAAAATATTTAAAAATATCTAAGATGTAGCACTTGAGAATTGTTATAAAAACTAATAATAATGACTGAAAGCTAAAGGAAATTCTGCACTTTTTATGTATTGTATAAGTGGAAAGTTTTTGTTTAAATGTTATCATAAATAAAATTTTACTTTCACATCTAGCAAATGGTATTTTGAGCATAGGCTAAGATATACAGCAATTTATCACTTTTGCTCCTAAGCAAGAGCAACTTTTTGGTAGGACACACGTTAATTTTAAGCCATGTGTATATGTTATAGGCTAGGAGATCTGTTAAAAAACACCACTTTCAAAAAATGTCATACCATAAATTGTACCATCAGAAAATTTGGCGGTTAAAGCATTCATTGTAGTTTATCTCCAAAGATGTAAATGGTTTTGGAGGTGAAATTTTCACAGTTTTAATTAATTAAAGAATTATTTTTTAAGTTTACTTTTTGTCACATTTACATATATTGAGTACTTATGGGGAAACATCCTTTATTTATTGCACAATTTAGAAAGAGTTGGAGCGTGCTCGTCATGAACAAGAATGCGTGGCAACTGAAAAGCTAAACTTGGAAAGGAGGCTGCAGGAGCAAGCAGGTGATCCAGCGGAGCTACGGACCTCTTATTCTGATCTAGAGGTGTCACAGCTAAAGGCAGAAATAGAGGTATAGTTATACTATTAATATAAACTATAGCTGTTGCGCTTTTTGGATTTGGAGCAGGAATTTCCAAACGATGATAGATGTCTTGTAATCCACATTCACACACTGCATGTTGTAATAATCGCCGATATTTCATACTGCGTCTACCAATTAATTTCTGCAATTTAAGTAAAAGCAGGTGCTACGAGTTGAACAACCTGTTGTTATTATATTATCACAAGATGTTTCTTTACATTGCCATAAAGAAGTGTTCATATTTTTCAAATAGTAGAAAAGCTGTGTTGGACCATATTTTTAGAATAAAATCTTTTCATTTTTTACCAATTGTAATTGCAGAATAATCATTTCTTAAGTAAAATCTAACTTTTTTGCCATGATATATAAGTTGACCTTAGAGATTTAAAAAATCTTGCAAAATATTATGTTTGACTTTAATGCAGATAAAACATGAGCTAGTTGTGGATGAAATCAAACTTGATGAATTTGTCTGATCTTTGGGTGTACTTGAACATCATTTTGAATCAGCTATTTCAGGGATTAAATTTCATTTATCGGACATTTATCGTTGTTTCCTGATGGTTTGTTTAGAAATAGTTGTAATTGCCAAAAAAAATATTATGTGACATCCTGCATGTTCTAGTTTTCTTATAACTCCTAATCATCAAATTGGTTATGTGTTATTCAGATGTTTATTTTCGTATTTAATTCAAAATTTCTTGAATAAGAGACTTCAATGTGTCTAAAAAAAAGGTTCCACAAAAAGTATTTGTTGCTTAAATTTAGTTGCATGATTTGCGATGTATTTGCCAAGAATGCTACTTCAAACCAAAAATTCAAGGTTGGTTTATATGGCGTGATACATGACAATAAATATTCATGTAATACCTGCAGTTTTATGAAAATAAACAATTCTTACCTAAATGAATTTTAATGAAGTTGTAATTTGGAAATACAGGCAGACCTCATCTTTCGCATGTCTCAATCTTTCGCGGTTCTGCATTTGCGACCAGCTTTGTCTTTCGCGGCCTTATGTTTCGCTCTCTTGTGGAAAAAATCACGGAAAAGGGGCCGCGAAATTTTCTATATATAAAATTAATCTCGTTTTCCTCACATTTTCTCTCATAGTCAGGCCTGAAAAATATTGTTGTGTTATTCTAATATGTAAAAATATTTACGTAAGTGCATTAATGTAATATACCAGGGGTGGCGAACCTTTTTGAGAGCGCGTGCCCAAATTGTTGATAATTTTCGGAGAAATTCTTTCAGGTGCCAGTGGGAATTAGTTATTATAATTTAAAATAATTCACAATTTTTGCAAAGTATATTCTCATTCTGATATTAACAAATATATTTGTTCTCTATAGAGATCGTTATTTCACGACTTTATTCCTGTTCTCGAAATTTGAGATTTCTCTTTTCTTGCAATATTCTTTTTCTCTAGACTTAATACGATAGTAGAATTACGTTATGAGAATAGCTTAAAAATAATCGAAATTTCGGGGGTTGATTATTCAATATACGAAGTGCGGACACTTAAGGTTCAAAACAAACGATTATGAAAGTGAACCTCCTTAAGTAACAGCAACATGTTAATTAATTTTATTACAAAATTAATTTTATTTGTCCCTTAAATAAATTTGACTAAAATATTATTAAATATAGTACATTTACTTTAGATAATTCAAGAAATTCTGCAGGAAATGAATGCCTCCTATCCAAGGGATCTGCCGAAGACCTCACTTATTTTCGCTGGACGATAAGCTACCAAGTAATGGAAATATCATAGAAGGACACGATACGAGAGTTCGGTTCGGTTTGCAGCTCTGGTGTCACCTATCTCGTGTCAATATTTGTCACCTATCTCGAAAGCTTCACTTCTGTACATCGGTACTTGTTATTTTCTACTACATATATGTCAAAAAAATTTCAATGTTCACTCACAAATAATAGAAGAAAAAGTACGAGCAGAACGATCGAATGCTAACTGTTTGGTTCTGTCATTACCCGAATACATACTGACTTTCACTTGCAGATTTTTGCAACTTCCGTTGTAATGGGAGAGGGGGTGGGTGGTGGGCTCAATAAAATTATCAGTCATTGCATACATTGTCAGTCGCTGACAGAGACACGATCCACCTCGGGAACGCGTCTCTGTCTGCGATTGAGAGGCTTTCCCATTGTATACAATGTATAAAACATTGTATACAATGAGTGTACTGCCATTCAGCAAAAATACTCCTTCAGGGGATCCGTGCGGTCGATGGACTCGTCCAAGCAAAAATTTTCTCTCGTGTCGCCGCCGACTGCCACCGTAAAACGCGTGCTCACCCAGCCGCCGTGGCGGCCCGCTGAGAAATCTTTTGTCAACACTTCACAGTACTCCTGGTTTGTATAAAGAAAGTATTCACTCACAGAATAATTTGCTAGTTATGATAATCAAATAAAATTTCTATGGCTTCAGAGATCTTCAGAATATCTTCATAATATACAAAGGTTGGTTGGGACAGCTGTGAATGCCGCGTGCCAAATTAATCTTCTCGCGTGCCACTTTGGGCATGCATGCTATAGGTTTGCCACCCCTGTAATATGCCATATTTGCTCATGTAAGCCGTGCACCTTTTTCCCAAAACGCCGGTGAAAAAAAGGGGGTGCGCGTCTTACACGAATTCTTTTATTTGCCGCGCGTCTTTTTTTCCAAAATGTCATGTTGGTAAACAAATATACGTTAAGCTAGCACCCATGCCACATCTATTATTCTATTTCTAAATTTCGGTGTATTTAGTCATTTTCATTCATTGTAAAAAAATTTTTAATGAGTTTTAAGTTTATTAACGGGTGCTCCCCAAACTCGACGAAGTCTTCTGCTGCAATCATCATGGAGGCCACGGTACATGCGCGACCAGTTTGGGTTGGTGGGGGTTTTGTGCTCACAGCAGACGACGTCTACCATGTTCAGATACGGCATGCTTCCTTTATTCTCTGATACGTCTATGAAAATCGTGGCCGCCATGGTGGTCATTGAATGATCACCGATCATAATTTTAGTTCGCCAAAAAAATGACGACTGCTACGGTAGCGATCAGTGACCATATGGCTGGAAAATTACGTACAGCAGAATGATCAGTGATCGCTCCCGGAGCGATTTCTGCCAAACGTGACCAATATGACGACAAAAACAGCTAAGTGTTTAACAAAAGAGGACTATCAAGGAGATTTCTGCTAGTACTGATATAAAGAGGTCACCCAATAAATTCATCACGTAGGAGTGTGAAGATGCTTAACTTGAGCGTAGGAATTGGTGATTTAAAAAACACCCTTTTTCGGCTCAAATAAATTTTTTTTCCTATAGCCGGCCTAAAAACCGGGGTGCGTGGGATACACGGGGACGTGGCTTACACAAGTAAATATGGTATATGCATAATTAAAAAAATTAGATACATGTGGCTTATATGTACTTTTAATTATTTTTAGGATGCAATCCTCCCACACGTTTGTGTCCCTTTACATGTGAAACATTGCAAAATATAAGCTGGTATTGCTGTTCAGCAGCTTGCTTTCTTTTTGATGATAGGGATGTCCCGAGGGGAAAGATTCAACCTTCAACTCTTGACCCTTCCTATTCAGGATCATTGGGGTATTTGCTCAGGTTTGACATCGTTCGAACATTTAAGCTTTGCATTTTACGCATAATTTATTATTGGTGGAGTATCGCAGAGTTTTTCGGGAACGTAACTCCCGAGAAAGACGAGGTCTGCCATAGTTAGGAAATTATCTCTTGCAAGTTTGGCAACCGTTGTGTATTTTACTCGATTCTATTACGGAACATAAGATTTTATTTTCTGATACTTTTTTCATGTTCTTTTAACTTGTTTAAGTCTCTCTTTCATTGACGTTCATTTTTCCGTCTCTTTCTGTATTTTTCTGCAGTCACCAATACAGAGGACAAATCATGCTATGATCCATTCTTGGTGGTATGGGAACCGAATGCTGTATTTCCCATTGCCTTAATTACTCTTTCGTGATTTTGTCTTTCGCCATGTTTTCAAGAATGTAACCCCTGCGAAAGACGAGATCTGCATGTATATATAAATAAAAAATACTGAAACCTTAACGGAAGGTGGAGAAGCTATTGAAACTTGAGTTACTGAGTTTCTTTTCAATGTATTTATAGACATTGGAAGAAAAATCTATGTTGCCGTGTCAAAATAGATATTTTACAGCATTAATTTAGGATGAAAGTAAAAAGAGCTAAGGACCTAGTTTTTCTGATAGTATGTTTTGAGTATATATATTCATGTACACTTAAAATAAGTGAAATCTTCTTTATAATTGTTTAGATGGTTTTTGCCCATAAATTATTCTTTGTCCAATGCATAATTGTAGTGTTACATGTAAAATTGATTTTTTCTTAAAAAATAATAATACATCTGACACAATCAAAATCTATAAAATATACAAATGCTGCCATTTTATAATATTGCAGGTATACCTCGCTTAATGAAGCCTCTGGGAACGTAGCTCCTTTATAACAAATATGGAAATTCCGCAGTGGAAATTCAAAAAAGTTGGAAATTTTGCAAATTAGTATACGCGTTTTATACAGCTCAGGTGGCCAAGACAGGAATTTGTATACTGGCGCTACTTACATTTCGAAGCTTCACTAATATAGTATCATATATGTTCGCAACATTGCAGCTATTAAATTAGAATGTTACTATATTCTTGATATAAATATATGAAGTACCATAAGAATGTGTTAGTTTAACTCTTTAACTCGAAGTAGACAATTCCGAGTGTTATAGCTTAAGAAACCTCTCATTTTCGTATCGAAGGGATGTATGTTCATTTTTTTTTTAATGGGATCAAGTCAATTATTACCCCAGTATGTCCTCCAAACTTCGTTCAAGTGAAAGTTTAATAAGCAAAAATTGCAACATAATGTATTTCTTTAGAAACAAATAAGACAAGTCCATCTTCGAAACAAGTACATACAAAGGATTCTTTTCTCCGTTTTGCCCCTGTCATCTACACTACCAACAATGAGAAATCAGAGGAAATGAACCCCATAAAAACCCTGTTATTTTGTTGCAATGCTCATTCTAGCTTTAAAAATTTTAAAATGCTCGTTGCATGTTTACCAGCAGTTTAGTCCTTTTTTTTATTACATGCTGAAATTTTGGTACTAAAACCATTTCTGAAGCCCGAGAACGCATCCTTACCTTTCCTATGTAATTTATACCTCTGGTAACGAAGTGTCGTCGTGGACCGCATCTACTTCGTTAACCGAGGTATATCTGTACTCTTATTGGAGCTGCCAAGACAAGGTACATGTGTTTAATGTGATTATTAATTGCAGATGCTGCGTGGGGAGTTACAGAGAGCTGAAGGGGAGTTGGAAGACAGGTGCTGGTCTCCACCAGTTGGTCTTCAGCATTGGTTGCAGTTGACTCATGAAATTGAGAACAAGGCTTATATAAAAAAGAAAGGAGCTGCAGAAAAGCAGTTACTTCAAGCAAGAGAAGCTGTGAGTGGTGGAACATTTTTTTCTGCCTATTTCAGCATGAACTTGCCATTTAATATTTATTCAGTCATATTCAAATTACCATATTGACACATGTAATTGCCCCAGTTGAATTATGAGGAGGAAATAAAAAATTATTTTCTTTTGCACCTTGTAATTTCATGTCTTTTCAGTGGCGTAGCAAGGTGAAATCAGGTCCTGGTTCGAGAATTCTTTATGGCCCTCCCTCTCCTCCCATATATATTTTTTGGTTATTTTATTTTTTAAGGGGAAAATTTTAATGAAATAGGTTTCATGATCTCGGATTCTTTTCACTGTATTTAGCAGCTCTAGTGGTTTAAAATGACACAAAGGATAAAATTTTGTATACCGTATTTAATCGATTGTAAGCCAACCGTTTTTTACCTTTTTACCATCTCAGAAATTGCCACTCGGCTTAGAATCGGTGTAAAAAAAGTAGTCAATGAATTTATGTCCATAGTTACATTATAACGCAAGATATAAGTGTATTAAAGTGAAAGTAAACTATCTACTTTAAATGTATGCAAAAAAGAATCAAAATGACTGAACACCTACGAAGAAATAAATTATGTAAATAATACGTGGTGCGTCAAAGTCGTAAAAAAATGCAGCAATAGCACTCGTATGCATAAGAAGCTACATATGTACAAAATGTTTCATTTTACTCGTGAATCAAAACATTTGCCTTTCCTACGCCCCTCCCCTCCCTCCTCTACCTATCTTGTTTCAGTGTGTCTAGTATGCGAGTATAATACTGGGATTTCCTGAGCAAACCATTACTTCCTGGTGCCTTAGTGGCATAGCAGCCAACTTGAGAGAATAATTTAAGAATAAAAGTGAAAAGGAATGCCCATGTGATACTCCTGTAGTACTAACGTACATTATGTAATATGGTGTCCGTATTTGATTGACGAGAAACAGCTATTTTTTTACGAGAATAAGATCCGGGGGATAACGAGGTCAAATTACTCTTTTAGTAGAAGTTGTTATGAATATAAGTGAATAAAATCTATTTTATATCACCCTAATTTTAGTTAATACTCTTTATTTAATTACGAACTGAAAATCTGAGGTGTTCATACTTGTTGGTATTTTGAAATAAATGACCCCAGCTATCTAAGCGCTTAAAAATCAAAATTTTTCCTTGTGTGACCTTGTGAAAAGTGGGGGTCGGCTTACAATTGGTGTCGGCTTACCATCGGTGTCGGCTTACAATCGGTGTCGGCTTACAATCGGTGTCAGCTTACAATCGATTAAATACGGTATGTCGACCACGGGCCTTCGGGTCCCCTCGAGCTCCGGGCCCTGGATTGACTGATCCATTGGATCCATGGTCCCTACACCACTGTGTCTTTTATTTTGAAAAGATATTCCTTTTGGCTGTACATCAGCCCAAATGCTGAGTTTGTATATCATGTTAAACTAATTTAAATATGAAAAACCTCGAGCTTACCATGCAGAAAGAGCATTTAAAACATTTTGTAACATCCTTGTCCCTTTATGTTGACATGATGGTTATCAGTCTATACTGCATGACTCACTTTGTCAAGTTTCAATAAAATAAAATAAACGGTGTTCTTATAAACCAGTTTGTACAGGACATAATATCAGTAAATGTTTTAAATTGCATTTTTGGCATACCTCATTTTTAAAATACCACTTGCCCTACCCTTGTTTTGATGTAAAAAAATGTGAAAAAATAAGGCAATTAAGCAAGTAAATCCGTGAATACATTGTCAATTATTTTATTTTTAATGGTTGTCAAGCTATTTAAAATGATCTGCCTAGGTCAGTTGTTATTAATAACTTTTATATTAAGATCACTTCAGATATATATATATATATTTGTATGTCAGTTTGTATCTCATAAAATCGTCAAATAACTCAAGAATGGCTGCATCTATTTTAGCCATTCTTTCAATTTTAAAGAGATCCACATAAAGAGTCTTATTTGTAATCACCATGCAAAATAATGACCCTAGTTCGATTCCAGGGACGTTTGATTGCCCCTTTGGATAACATGGGCAGTACCTTTTCGAATTTTTATCTCCTAAACTAGAAGTTGTAATTATATGCTCTCAGATTTTTTTGTTGCAAATGTTGTCCTCTGTCTGACTAAATTCAATACCTTACAGATCATGTAAGGGCAAGGGGGAGTGAAATATGGATTTCTTAGTGTTGCATTAATGGAAATGGCTATTGTCATTATCATTTAAATGAACGTAAACAATTGTAAACAATATAATTTGTAACAAAGGAAATATACAGAATAATTTTATTCAGCTATAGGACAACATTGCAACAAAAACATCCGTGAAAGTCTGCGATTACAACCTATTGTTCAGTAGGGTGTTTGAACGATTCTACATTATTCATTGTTTAAGAAAATATGTTATTTCTTGAGATTAAAAAGTGAAAAATATAATAATAATATAAACTTTTTGAAAAAATAACATATTTTGCACTAAAAATTAAAAATTAAATTTTGATTTACTAAATATTTTGAGTTACGAAAAATTTGAATTTACTAGACTTGATTTAGAACCTTTGTAAAAGTTGTATGGCTTGTAACCTTTTTACACTTTTAAAATGCCATATAACTTTTACAGAGGTTCTAAATCAAGTGTAATAAATCAAAATTTTAGTAAATTAAAATTTTTAGTAAATCAAAATATTTAGTAAATCAAAATTTATTTTTTACTTTTGGTGCAAAATATAGTTATTTTTTAAAAACGTTTTTTATTATTATTTTATTTTACATTGTCAACTGTTGAGATGATTCATTTATATATTGTATTATGAGGAGATTTTCAAATGATCTTGATGTGAAATGTCATTTCTCATTTACTTTTAAGAATATGCACTTTTAAAATTTAATCTTAAATCAAATGCTACTTATTGTTTATGTTTCTAGAAAGGTAGTATAACAAAATATTTTGTGTTTGGATAATTAAATGAAATTATGAAACTTAATAAGTATAGTTCATTATAAAGAATGCTGATTTTTTCAACTGATACATGCTCATTTGGGCTTTATTTTACGCATTGTTAGCACATATTTTTATAGTTAAACTCTAAACTTTAACAGTAATATTTTCTTTAAGTACACTCATGCTTCATAATATTGCATTTCTATTTTTCAGTGTGAAAAACTCAGAAAAAAGCGTTCAAGTTTAGTGGGTGCATTTGTGTCAACCCATGGAAAATCTATCGATGATGTTGATCGTAGTATTGTTGAAGCTAGGTAAGCCAATTTGAATTTCTACTACATTTATATATTCATAATTGTCAGTAAAAGTAATTTTAAGTAATTATTAATCTATGAAGTTTGTATTGTAACATTTCCAGAGGCAATTAAATTCTTACATCAAAATGGTATTACGTTCTCCTAGACATAATTCTCATTTTCTCTCCATTAGTTCAGTCAAGCATGAAATGAGGTGAGACAGTGATTCAGGTTTTACACAAAGATGTATATTTTTCTGGGATGGTGATAGTGTAGTAGTTAAGGTGTTGGCCTACTACTCACCTGCTCTTCTAAGTGACAGTGACTTCTGCGAAAGTAGTATTTTTCGGAGCCCCTTATTTGTGTGTGTACAAACTAAGAGAACGTGACAATGAGGAAACAGAAAATGAGGAGAACACACAAATCAGCACTTCATCCTTCAGCAGTTGGCCCCCTTGGTGCACTTTGTAAGAGTAGGCTAATGTTGACACTGGATTTCCCTCTATTCTCTGTGTCTGGTGTGGAAGGCAACGTGAAACCACCATACCATTTGTGTATAGTTCTGGAAAATAAAAAAGGAGTAATTTTCCATCATTACAATGCACGACCACACATGGCTATGAAAACCCAAGAAAAATTATGGGAGATGAAATGGGATGTACTTATTCACCCTCCATATTCTCCTGACATTGCTCCAACAGACTATTACCTGTTTAGGTCCCTGCAAAACTCTCTCAATGGCAAGAACTTCCAATGATATGAGGGTATCGAAGATTACATAAAACAGTTTTTTCACTCAAAATCTCAAGAATTTTATGAAGCTGGCCTCGGGAAACTACCAGGTAGATGGGAGAAATGGAGGAAAATACATAATTGAATAAAAATATTATTTCACTTATGAATTAAAATTTTGTTTTTATTTAAAAATACGCACGAACTTCTTTTCCAGCCCAATAATATGTCTTTATTGTACTTTTTATTTTTATTTAATCACATAATTAGTTTGAGAACTTTTGAGTTTTCTCATTTTCATGCACAGAAATGCTTGAAATCTTATCCAGCCTTGAGTTTACACATTCAGGATTTAACTCTGTGCATTAAGCCATCAGCATACTTAACCATAACTTAGATCAAGGGGTGCTCAGACTTTAAAAGCTTGGGAGCTACTTATCATTTCCCACTTACTTGGCGATCGACCGTCCATCTTCACTGTTAAAAATTATTTTGAGGGGGAGGGGTGTGATTGGGGGGGGGGGGGGGTGTGAAATCTATCTCAGGAAGCTAGAACTGGTGTTTGTTTTAATTCGATGTAATCAACCAAGTGAATTAAATTCAACCTCACAGGCAGTATTTAGTTAAATGTCATTTGGATTTGAGCTAAACCTTTGAGCTACTTATTTTCCACTTATGTGATGATCAGCCATCCATTTTCACTCCTAAAAATTCCTTTGAGTGGGGCAAAAAAGTTTCCGAGATCTACCTAAAACGAGTTGGCAATCGACGTCTTGAGCATCCCTGACCTAGATGATTTCATTAAAAATATCTAGCATGTAACTAACTGTATGCTAGACGGATTTGTAGAGGTGTGTTATTATCAGTGGAACAGTTTCTAAGTCAATGATAAAGTTGTTAGATGCCCTAACATTCTTTATCTGTTCCTGTAATAAGCAGGAGTTTGGATGTGTGACCTTGGTCAAAATTTTGCATTGTATAAAATATTATGAGAATGGGTTGAAGATTAAAATGCACTAATTGTGTGAATTGCTTTAGCTCTGCAGAAGTCTGATCAATTTTTTAATTGGCAGAACATCATTGAATGAAGTAACTCAAGAACTCCAGGAGCGTGTTTACCGGTGGAAACAGATGGAGCTTCTTTGTGGTTTTAACATCATCAACAACGCTGGTTTGGCATACCTGGAGTCAGTTCTTTACCGTGGAATGTCAAATGGCAGGCCTAGTGCAGGAATGAGGGGTAAGTTAAATCCACTTCGTTTCATAAATTATTTCCAAAAGTGCTCAGGTACTTTTGTTGTCTATTATTTAAAATTATTAAATCTGAATGAGCTCAACATGCTGCATTTTTTCTAAAGTTTTTTTTTAAATTAAGCAATGAGTTATCTGAAGACGTTATTTTGTGTAAATACCATTTAGGGTATCTTTTAATATTTTAAATTACAATTTGAACAAGTAAAATGGTTTTATGCTGCACAAGTCGCATAAGTGTGTAATGCAAATAAATTGTACAAAATTCGGCAAAATTTGTCAGGGATGAAGAAATGTAATTCAAAATATTTGATGCTATGATTGATGATTACTTTCAGCAAAAATTATAAGTAGGGAAAAAATTATGTATATTTTTCTCATGGGAATTTCATTCAAATTGATGAGAAAATTTTATTATTTAATTTGGAGACGATGATTGTAGATATCAAAGGTATCATTGAAAACTTGTAATGCAGATGGCAGAGTATTTGCAAATAAATTTATTTGAAATAAAAATGTCATTTATTTTATTTCTCCAGTGTTAAAGCCTGGTTTTAAATTTATTTAATTTGATAATGCAATAGACATGAAGGTGTTTTTTCCAAAATTTGACCAAAAATGCAAATTTTTTAGTCTCTTGTGTATTTTTCATAACAAACCTCCTTGTCCAATGGTTCCGCCATCTTTTTGGTCCACAGACACTGCAATATGAGCTATTTCATTTTTATTAGCCTGTATGTAATCAGCCAGTTATGTTTTTATAATATGAATATCTGTTTATCAAAAAACCAACATTAAAGCACTAGCTATCACTTTATGTTAAAAATATTTTTATTATATATGGAAGCCTGAAACCCCCTCTGTAATAATTAATCTGAGTTTTTTATTTTACATGTAAATTTGTTTTTACAGTTGGTAAATATTGAAAGTTCTGGCCTCTTAAAACTTGATTCCCTTGTGATGCACATTTAATAGCCATACCTGCCAACTCTCCTGATTTAGGCAGGAAACATCTGATAAATATTGAAAGTTCTGCCCTAATCTCTTAAACTTTTATTTCCTTGTGATGCATATTTAATGCCCATACCAGCTAACTCTCATGAATTAGGCGGGAGAATTCCAATTTTGACCTATCGTCCTGCTCTCCTAATTAGTACAGTCTTTCTCACAATTCTTTATAATGAACTTTTAAATTGCATCCTTGCTGTTAAATTCTTATTTAAAGGTCTGTCACCAAAAAAACCTCATTGTTTGACTATTCCCTATTGGCCAATACTTACTGGAGTATTTCAGCTTGAGGTGTAATTTAATTCAATTGGTGTATGTTGGGATTCGGATTTGAGTTTGATATACTATCAATTTAAGAAAATGTAAATGCGGCATGGTCTGATTGTGTCATTGGTAGCTACAGGCAGTCCTCGACATCCGTACATAATGCATTCCTGAAAACGTGTACGTAAGTCGAATGTATGGATGTTGAACATAGATTTACATGTTATAGGTGGAGTTCCGTTCCCAGAGAGCCAAAACATATTATAAAATCTGTAATTATGGTATAAATGTTTAGTTTTTTGAACAGGGGCTTTTATACACAATCGTGGACAAAAAGCAATAAAATATTTAAATAGTTGCACAAATAAACACTGCTGTACAGACAAATATGCCAGTGCAGTGGAAACTGGTGGCCTGGTGGCTGGCATCCAGCAGCACGTGAAATATTTGTTTGTCTCTTCGCTGATGCACGAAAGTCAGAATTTGGCATACGGAAGGCGGTTTGGGGTCTAAATATATTATGAATGAAAGTTCGAGTTTTTTTCATTTAAGCATTTTTCTATTTTCATAGTTTTTTGTAATATTGCATAATCATGGCCCCAAAGAGAGTGATTGAAATGAAAGAAAACTCGGTAAAAAGGGCGAAAAAAGTGATGAGTTTGGAGAAGAAAATTGAAGTTTTAGATAGGCTTGTGCATAACGAATCTGCTTCATCAGTTGGTAAATTACTTGGTGTGACCGAGTCTACAATAAAATCGATAAGGAAAGTGAAGAAGCGATTAGAGCTAGTGTTGCAAGTGGTACTTCATCGAGTACAAAATTGTCTTTTGTACCTAGAGAAGACAGAGAAGGCTTGAAACCTGTGAATCGAGACCCAAACTCACAAGAAAATCTCGCTGAGTTCACTTGTCATTCGCAAGAAAGCCAAGCAACTGCGCGATCATTATGTCTCAAATTGTTTCGCGGTCTGCTAAACATATCGCCAACGTCATCGAAGCGTGTGTAGATCGGTTCCTTGCTCTTTAAAAAAATGTGGCGTTTATTCAGAACACCACAGTACGTATTATATTATTATATTTTTTCTTCTCCTTCACAATTGAACACACACTCAACCGGCTTAAGTCCAACGAGCGTCCGATTGAAGCTAAAGATTTGCCGCTTTCGGCATGCCTAATTATTTCCATTTTTGTCTCAATCATGTTCACTTTATGAGTCCTACTTTTCTTTTCATTTGTATTAGCACTTTCAGTTTTCCGTTTCTCACTCATGTTTATAAAATAATATGTGTAAAATGCACAAACAAAGAAACACTGCTATACGTACAAACAAAGATGGTAACGCTGCCGAGACTGAATAATAATAATAATTTATTGATTATTAACCGGCTTTACAGTGGTATTAATCTCGTCAAATTTCAGTACAATATTAAAAAACATTACATATAATACGTATATTATTACATAGCATACTTTAATTTGGTAATTTATTAAAAGTGTTGGCTTGGCTGACAGACAGCGCCATTATACGATAGCTCGAAATGTTTGTTCGTCAGCTGATGTACGAAAGTTCGAATTCGGAGTACGAAAGGCAGTTTAGGGACGAGAATTTATAATGTACAAAAGAGCGAATTGTACGGATGTCGAGGACTGCCTGTATATCATCTTGTGCAAAAGCTCAGTTTTATTATTGATGAGGTGTGCATTTATATTTCAAATCAACAATATCGCTTAACACTTTCTGGATGGTGGGCTATCATGATTCTGTACTCCGGCTGGGGGCCTTGCCTGGTGGGCTCTCTATTAGGAAAGTAATACCATGTGGGCATTTGTTGTTCATAGAATAGGAGTCCATCACTGTCTTCTTCTATGGGAAAAAAATCATTCCTGATTTCTCACTATTGGGTTCTAGTTTCAGGCGAATCATTTTTTTTAGGCACGTTTATCGTCGGTTGGTCCGTCTGTCTGTCCGTCCGTCTGTATGTTCGTTCACGGCTTCTACCAAATGGATTTTTATGAAATTTGATATTAAGGACTTTCAATCTAATATAATAAGAAAATCGCAAAAATGAATCAAGTATGCCAATCAGGGGTACCACTTTACTGAGGACAAAAAATTAAATTTTCGTCATATCTCGTAAAGTATTGCTCATATCAAACTATTTTTCAAATAAAAGTTGTAGAACTGATAAAGTAGAGTATTTCCTTTCCTATACATTTTTATTGTAGGAGTAGCCGTTATCGAGAAAATCAAACACGAAAGTCTTTATCGAGTTGAACTTACAAAATTTCTTGCATGGTTACTTCATTGTTGCTAACATAAGCAATCTCCAAAATAAACGTTTTATTTCCTTACGTGTGCATGTAATACTATTAAATAGGAAGAAAATGGATTATTTGTGATGAAGAAAAGGACTTTAAAACGCTATTTCCCTTACGTACAGGTATATAATTGCTTTTTAATACTCCATTGCACGAAACGCGCCCATTTGTGATACATTGTACACTTTCCTAACTTGTTTTATAAAGAAGAAGACAGACATTTGGGCTGTTATATATATATTTTTAAGTGTTTACAATTTCATTACTGATGACTGTAATGAATATTTACTCAGAAATTTTAGTTTATTTTTGGGATCCCTAGCAAATTTTTTGATAGATTTCATTTTGATTTATTCGATGAATTTGTCGAAGGAGCACAATAGGGGTCCTGGCCTACTTTTAGACCATAATTTGAGGCCCCTAATCAGTTTTTGATGCAGTTTTTTGTTCCTCCATCCCAAAAATCCTGTACAGGCGAATCTCAAGATTCGACAGGGATGCTTTCCTGAAAACATGATCAAATCTCGAATTGTCGAATGTCGAACACCGTTTTTCCATAGACTTGCATGTTATAATCGGGGGATATGTTCCCACATCTCGGGAAAAAATTATTAAGTCTCCCGTCACGTTATATAAACATAAAATAACATTACTAATATGTTAATACAACAATATAAAATTATGAATAAATTAAATAAAAAATATTTTAAATGTATAACTTATTTTTTGCACTAAAAAGGAAAAAATAAATTTTTGTTTGTATGATTATTTTACGCAATTTAAAAATGTAAATTAAATCAAATCCGCCTCATCCATTCCCATGTTATTTAAATGGAGGAATGAGTAGTATTAGAAATTTTAAAGCCTGTTGAGAAAGGCGAAAGCCATACTGAAATCGCACGATCGTTGGGAATGTGTCGTTCAACAGTCCTAGGTACGGTGTTGTGATTCCTAAAATGGAAAACTTTTAAAACTTTGGGTAGATGATCAGTGTCAGAAACACATTCCTATTAGTGAGACCATGATTAGAGCAAAGGCTAAGGATCTCTATGACGATTTGAAGGAAAGGATGGATGAAATTTCTGTTGATGAGCCTCCATTTAGTGCAAGTCATGGCTGGTTTGACAGATTTAAGAGAAGGGCAGGTTTGCATAACCTTAAATTAACTGGCGAGGCTGCAAGTTATTTTGTGCTTTTTAATAACTTTTTTGCTTACCCCGTAAGGGAACAGCGTGATTGGTATGTATGTATGTAATAACTTTTATATTAATTTCACTGCGATATATAGTTGTATGTATAGATAGATGTATGCAGATGGCCTGGTCCGGCTTGTGCAAGTCGGACCGTGCCAGCTGCAGTACATCCCTGCATACATCTATCTCTACATAGAACTATTAATTTCGCTGCGATATATATCACAGCGAAATTAATAACTTGAGGCAGCATCAGTATTTGCACTTGCAGCCTCGCCAGTTAATTTAAGGTTATGCAAACCTGCCCTTCTCTTAAATTTGTCAAACCAGCCATGACTTGCACTAAATGGAGGCTCATCAACAGAAATTTCATCCATCCTTTCCTTCAAATCATCATAGAGATCCTTAGCCTTTGCTCCAATCATGGTCTCACTAATAGGAATGTGTTTCTGACACTGATCATCTAACCAAAGTTTTAAAAGTTTTTCCATTTTAGGAATCACAACACCACGCCTAGGACTGTTGAACGACACATTCCCAACGATCGTGCGATTTCAGTATGACTTTCACCTTTCTCAACATGCTTTAAAATTTCTAATTTCAATTCATAACTATGAGTGTTATGCACTCTTTTATTTGATTCACTTGCATTATCACTATTACATTTCCTTTTAGATATCATGTCAAGTGATAAATTTATAAATCAATAAAATAAATTAATTTAAATGAAAAATTAACAGAAAAAATAGTGAAATCAGCACAAATTCAAACAATTAGAGCAGAAATAACTATGTCTACACGGAAACTAAACCTCGTGTGGTTGGTCAGGACGAAAATTACTTCGCGTAAAGTAAAGTTTTAAAAATTTTTCCATTTTAGGAATCACAACACCGTACCTAGGACTGTTGAACGACACATTCCCAACGATCGTGCGATTTCAGTATGACTTTCACCTTTCTCAACATGCTTTAAAATTTCTAATTTCAATTCATAACTATGAGTCTTGTGCACTCTTTTATTTGATTCACTGGCATTATCACTATTACATTTCCCTTTAGATATCATGTCAAGTGATAAATTTATAAATCAATAAAATAAATTAATTTAAATAAAAAATTAACAGAAAAAATAGTGAAATCAGCACAAATTCAAACAATTAGAGCAGAAATAACTATGTCTACACGGAAACTAAACCTCGTGTGGTTGGTCGGGACGAAAATTACTTTGCGTAAACTAGTTCCCAATTCGATCGGCTGTGTCGAAATCTCAAATTTGTCGAATCTCGAACTGTCGAATCTTGGGAGTCACCTGTATTCCCAAAATTTTATAAATTACAAACATTCCCTAAATGCTCCAAAAATTTCAATCATAAGAGAAAATTGCATTTGTTGATCGCCGTCCAGAATGTGTTAGTATGGAAAAAGGTATGATACAATTTTCAAGAAGATGTATTTTCAAGAATTTCCATGTATTATAGAATCAAGGAAATGTGACTCTTTTGCTTTCCGTAGTGTCTGCAGGTTTAATTTGTCTGTCTAGAGGTGAGAAGGGTGAAATTGTTAAGCATATGTAAACAATGGAATAAAGATAGTGTAAAGTGCATAGGAAATCAGAAACATTTCACTTTGAAAGCTAAAGATGACTGTGCTGTACATGCTGTCAGTAATGAATATATCAGGAAACATCACTTTCAAGGCTAAGACTATGGTAGAAAACTAATCTCCTAATTTTTGAAATTTGGAAGTTGGCAGGTATGATTGTGCATAGGGATTATGGCATATAAATTTTTGAATTTCAATGAAAGATATTACAATACTTTGGCATGATTTTAATTTAATGTTGGTGAAGTTACTTGTGTGTAAGAGTATTTTTGTCATTGTTGGGAAGTCTTTTATTGGCTCCATTGTTGATATAGATTGTAACATTTTGTAAACTGGGCATTTGACTCCACCTTGCACTCTATGGACTGCATGTTTTTCACACTTCTATTCCAATATATACTGAAGCATTGTAGCTTTTATTATGTACGAAATATGGATTTATACTTACCTAAGATGCTAAAATTAATATATGGTATAATAATGGTGTAGGCTTTTCTTTCTGAGCAGTTGAACTGTGCAGGAACAGCAAACTCTAATTAAGACCAAGTAATCATAATACTCGATTGCAATAATTTGAGTAAACAGTTTCTAAAGATATCTTTTTAAGAACTAAACATTTTTCTTTTTTGTTGAGATTATTTATTTATTGATATTATTTACTGTTAATGTTATTTATTGATATATAGCTTATTGTTATATCATTTTATTATTATTTTGAAAGTTGCCTGCTTTACTTTTCATTTTGTTGGTGTATTTCACCTCCATTTTAATAATTCTGAAACGTGAAAGTCGGTCATCTAATTTTAATATGGACTCATGTATCAACTTTAACATACCAGCATTAGAGTTTTTTAAAAATCTTTGTACATTTTATTAAGCTTCATTCCTGAGGCAGTTATTTATACTTCAGTCTCTTGCTTTGTAAGTTTCATTAAAACATTTTTTTACAATATAGTTTATGCCCAATATTAACACTTAGTAAGTCACTTGCCTTTCCTCCTCCCTTTGGTGTCTACATAAAGTCTTGACATTATGATTTGATCACCTGAACTAAATTGCTGAAACTGACCATGTCTCAATTATCATGGAAAATTTAAGTTTTCTTATAGAATTTTTGTATTTTTATACTATTTTCTCATTCACAAAAAGATGGATCAATAATCCTGTACTTAAATTGCTGTAGTTTTACTCCCTTGATACCAAGTATATCAAGAAATGAAAGTATTGCAATCATGGAAAAACATCATGTTAAGATCTCGTTGAATATGCACGTTTTAACTGTCCCTGTGTCTGAGAAAGTGATGTACAAAATTCAGTTTGCATTGTGTAGTAAGCATGTTGATAAGATTCCAAACGAACAGTATCTTTAAGTTTTTATTTTCTCTATAATTTCATCTTTACATGATTAATTTTTCCTTTTGGCATGATTTATGTCAGTTTCCTTTTTCCTCAGTAAAATTAATGTTATTTTTTTAAATCTGTGTCCATCTCCCTTAAACATGATCCCTTGATATCTTTTGTCCAATTTGGACACATGCATGTATGCTATGATTTTTTCATGTCAATGTGATTTATCAACATTAATATGCCTCTTGTGTAATTTTCCAATTTGTATGTGACTCTGTCATCTGTATTACTCCATTTTAAAATGTCCACGTTAGGTATATTCAATAGTTATTTCTTTCATGTGCAAAGGAAATTTATTATATCATATTTCCCATATCCTTCTGCTTATGTCTCTTAACACTTTTTTTATTTTAATCATACGAGGTGCTACCCAAAAGTTCCCGGACTGGTTCAATAACCAGGTGTAGGCTTATCTTAACTACAGGTCGTTGTTGTCCCCTTCAAAGTAGTTCCCTTGCGAGTTCAGTCTCCGAGTCCAGCATTTCTGCTGTTGCTGGAAACACCAATGGAACTCTTTCCTCGAGATAGCATTTAGCAATGTCTGCAATTCGGCCTAAATCTCGGAAATGTCTTCAAATCTCCATCCTTTGAGCTGTGATTTCACCTTAGGGAACAAGAAAAAATGGCAGGGAGCCAAGTCTGGAGAATTGTCTTTGACAAGAAGTTTGGGTCGTTTCTGTCATGTTCTTGAAGATAACGGCACACAAACACTCAGTTTTGATTCTGTTCATCACTGAGCAGATGAGGCACAAATATTGCTGCAATCCGTCGCATGTTCAGATTTTCTGATAAAATCCACTGGCATGTTCCATAAGAGAGGCCCAACATGCCCGCTAAATCGTGAATAATAAGATGTCTGTCTTCATGAATTAATGCGTGCACCTTTTCAACATTTTCATCTGTTTGACTTGAAGTTGCATGGCCTGAACATTCTGAATCTTCAACAGATGAGTGTCCATTCTTAAATCTAGAAAACCACTTGAAAATCTGTCCTTCCCATTGCATCCTCTCGACATTTTGTAGGCTTCAGATGCTGTTTTACAGAGTTTAAAACAAAACTTAATGCATACTCTTTGCTCTTTCAAATCAGCCATTTCGAAAATTGCAGAACACAAAAACAACAGAGTGCTTAAATGGTGTTTACATGAGAACACTGCAGGCTATAATAGTGACTGTCAACACAATTACTTATTATACTGCTATGCAATGCTACCTAGCTGTGGGGGGTTGTACTGCCAGCTGTATTCTCCCCTGATGGCCAGTCCGGGAACTTCTGGGTAGTACCTCGTATAGTGGATTTTCAGATTTTGCTCCTCACATCTTGTTTTTTTGTCATTTACATTCCATATATTGCTTGTTAGCTCAGATATCTTTTTATCACAACAGTTGTCAGCACTGCTGTTAATGTTACTAACACACATAAATTGCCTGCATTAAATATTGTGTTTGCCCATCATCATTCATTGGACTATCCTTTTCCTAATAGTAACCAACCTAAGACTCATAACCTATTCATTTTGTGAGATATTTTCCTGAAAAATGTCACATTTTCACATTTCTCTTAGTTGTGCTGTCGTATTCCAAGTACCCTTACACACATCTTTTAAATCTCACATTTTGAATCTTGATAAAAAATGTTCACTACACATACCACAAGGGCATTGCTGACATACATGCTTGTAATGAGCTTCTTCTTTAAGGACAAATTCCCATTCAATAAACTCATAAAATTCATTTTGCAGCCAGTTTTACTTGGAAAATAACTGTGCTGCTTTTCTATGTATTTCTTCTTGTTTTATAATGCTCTAGCATTTACAAAACCGTCATTGTATTGGCAATGCCCTTGCATTCAGCTTGATCCAGTTTTGGAATGATATTCTTTCTGTTATACATCTTATCTTTATGGCATTGTTGATTTTATGAGAAACATTAGAGTAATCCTTCCATCCTAACTCAGTTTGTATAAAATTTTCTGCCATCTCATCAGGCTGCAGTTGAATTAAAGCAATTGATTTTGCTGCCTGTGAACTTTCTCTATAGATCTAATGCTGTTGAAGGCCCGTGAGGATTATGGGAGTATTCAATTTCATATTTGAAATATTAAATGTGTTCTTTGTTGGGAAGAATCCTTGGACTTCCTCATGAAAGGCGAGTTTCTTTCATAGTTTGAGTCTGATTTTGGCCGCTATGTTCCACTGCTTTCATTTGTCCTTTTAATGTAACTCATTGTTTGGAGCAAACGTGACTTCTTTGGTATACCTAAGTCAAAGTTTGTTTGTATATTGGTGAAATTGTTGAGATACAATTATCCAAATATATTTATTCAAGTTGTTTGAAGCTTTCCATTTTATTAGATCATGCAGTAAATGGGTGTGCATGGTTGCACAGTTGAATTTTAATTGAATGTACTGCTTGTCAATCAATTTTGTCATTTATGATTGAGCTGAGTTTTTGGGTGCATGCTTTTTTCTGTAAAATTTGATTGCATAATTGTGCCTATCTAATTATTTTTAAGCTTCTTTTGGCTTTCATCTTTGCTCTTGTTTTTCTACTTATATTAATGATTTTTGCCTTTTGGGACAAACAATTTACTGCTTTAAAGAAAACTATAAGTCAATCAATTTAACTTGACATTTTTAGAGAAGATAAAGGTCTATGGTGGTAATTCATAGCTCAATTATTTCAACAAGAATATTATTATGCATTTTATTTGAAGTTTATGAAAGTTATTTTGCATTTCATTTCTCTCAAGCACTTGAAAAATATATTTTCATTGATCTGCTAACTTTCCTTGTCTGCAAAATAAGTGTTTACTTTGTGTTTTAGAATAAAGGATTAGTCAGTTTTGATTTCATGAGCATGCATTTTTAAACTAATTTTTTGTCATTTTTGGTGGGATTATTTTCAATATTTCAAAAGAGCACATTTCAGGTTTTTATTTTGCTCTTTGTTTGAATATTTATATAGTAATAGCTCGATAGTTGTCAAAAACTCAGTTGTGTGCTTATTATTCCTTTTCTTGGGATTGCTCATTCCTGTATTCAAGTCCTGACATTTTTAAGTCAACATTATTTTCTTTTCTCGGGATTGCTCATTTAGTTTCCATTCCTGTATTCAAGTCCTGACATTTTTAAGTCAACATTATTTTCTTTTCTCTTTACCAATGAATTTACCAGAGAATTATTGAGGTTGTCTTATGGCTGAATGAAACTTGAGTATATGCACTCAAAATTAAAATAATTGAAGAAAGGACTTTATGAAAAGCCAGTTGCACATTTCGGATACTATGCAGCCATCTTCAGTGGTAATTCACTGAAACCTCAAAAGAATTTTTCTAAGAAATTTGAGTCATGTATTTGGCTAGGAGATATAGTGAAGAACGTGGAATAGGTCCCAGATTATTGTTAGTGGAATTTCTTCAGTTTTGAAAATGTGTAAGCTCTCTCATGCATTTAGGTTTCAATTTGCAGTTGTTATTAACTTCAAGTCATTAATATTTATCAAGTGTCCCATTTCTTGAATGTGTTTAGCAACACTCTATTTTTCAAATTTACTGTGCTTGAAGAGTATCATGTGTTCTTTGAAACATGTTTGTAGTTGTCTTTTTGTTTGCCCTAAATAACATTTGTGACAGTGTGTGCAGTTTATTTTGTTAATTTTAGACTTCTCGAGGTTTGGAATTTTGTTTTTCGTGTTTCCCAAAACGTTTCCAATGCAGCAGCAACATGCAAAAGTTTTGTTTATTTTCTTATTTGATGGGAGATATGTATTTGTTCAGAAAATTTAAAAGAAGTACATAAGCACAAAAAGGATAAAAGTTAGAAAGTTTTATATAGGGTTGTTATCTATTATTTTTTCATTCATATGTAACTGCACCTGTAATGTATTTTCCTATTTGTATTTATTGTTGTCTCACTCTGGCATACATCTTTATGATTGTGATTTGTGATTGAATAAATTAAAGTATTCTTTAAAAAAAAAGTTTTATAATGCATACATAGAAAAAAACCACCAAATTTTTAAAAGTTTCTAGCTAAGTTAGTGATCATATCACCATTTTATTAGTCTTGATATTGTGTGGCATCTCTACACATTGGCTGCCACAGATTTCAACATACTCATTCTTTTTACCCCCAGGACTATAGGGAGTAATTTGAAACCAGGAGAAAAATTCTGGAATTGAACCTGGGTCTTCCAAAAAATTCCATCTTATGACTGCCGCATAGAGATCTTATAATCTATTAAATTCCCTTGATTTACAACCAGAACTATTGTTATGTAAACGAGAAATTTTTGGAAAAGAAAGTATTCTCTAACAATTAACCTAAATATTACATACATTTGTTGTCATCTTCTAAAAATAGTTGAGTATTTCAAGCACAGTATTCATTCTTCTGAAGAGCAGGTAACAAAATGACTTTCCAGCATGCATATTATCTGCAGTAAAGTTTAGCCGTAATGATCTTTTACTGCTCTCCCGTGCAAATTATCTGTAAAAATGAACATTAATGGAGATATTTTTGTAATTTATTTTTGCTTAAACTTGAAATTAGTTTGTTTAAAGTGGAATATTACTGACAACTGAACTGAAATGTATAATTTTAGATGAGAACCTAATGCCACACCTTAGGAGCATATAATACAATACAAAGGTTAAAAAAAATTTCCTTCTGTTGTAACCAAAAACCTATAATTCTGCCAAATTTCAAGTTTGTAGCTCATTGAGAAGCGCCGTATAATTTTCACACTCGTATGGGGCAGAAATGGGGCAAAACAGCCACTAAAAATTGGAATATTTACAATATCTGATTTTTCCTTTGGTTGTGATGAAATTCTTTTAATCGTGCCGAATTTCAAGTCTCTAGCTCAGATAGAGCGCCTCATCATTTTTGTCCTCGTATGGGGCAATAATGGGGCAAAACAGCCCCAAAAATGGGGATTAAATCAATATCGGATTTCTTTCATTAGTCATAGTTTAATATTAATGGCATTATCATATAAACCTCTGATTTTCATTAAAAGCTTACCCATATGAAAGCATTGAGCTCGTTGCCACTGCAGCCGATTGTTGGGATCCCTCAAGTCCCGACTTCAAATCTTGAGGGGAAATAATTTTAAAGTGCAAATGTAAAAAGCACTACACCGATTTACTTGTTTTCTTATGGGCAAAAAAGGGGTAAAAAGGGACCAGAATAGCCCCTCAGAATTGGAATTTCGACAGTTTTGGATTTTTTCCTTAGGGTGTGACCAAAAACCTATAATCCTACCAAATTTCAAGATTCTAGCACACCTGGAAGTGCCTCATAATTTTGTATTCTCACATATATATATATATATACACCGTATTCACCCGAATCCAAGATGACCCTGAATCTAAGATGACCCCCCCCCCCATTTGGATGATTCCAAAACAGAAAAAAGCTCCAATTGACCTTCGTTACTACAAGAATTATAAATCTTGTCAAATATTTATTTTCTCTTATACTTTTCTTGAATGTCATTGTCTTTTAACATTTTAAAATCATAAGATCATATCACAAATAGAACCATTCAGGTTTTCAAACAAATGGTAGCATTCATTTTAAGATAACATTAAAAATAAAGTAAATACATTGACAAAATATACTCATTTCAGGACAACAAAAAAACATTTCAATCCAAGTGCTGCATAAAATCATTTTAATGTATTAGTCATCATCACTGCCTATGCAACCTCATGCTCACTATCTTTATCACTCTCAACTTCATCATCAGTATCCCACAAAACATCATCCTCACTCCCATCCATGGCATTAGATAAGCAGCATTTCTTAAATCCTTTCACTATTACTTTTGCATTTATTTGTTTCCACAATGCCTTGATCCATTGGCAGAGCATTGCAACTTCAGGTTTCTTAAGATTTCCTTTTGGTGTTAAAGTGTGAGCTCCACTTTGTAAACACTCAGAATACAAAACCTTTAAATTATTTTTAAAACACTTATTGACAGCAACATCTAAAACTTGAAGTTACAGTGTCATTCCTCCAGGTATTACAATAAGATCAGTATTCATTGCACTCATTATGTTTTTAATTTCAGGAGATGTGTCCTTTGAATGCATCCAGTGAAAGTATTGCTCTTTGTTTTAGTAAAGCTCCTGGCCGTCTATTCCGCACCACACGTAACCATTCTCTCATTCGTTCTTTAGTCATCCACCACTTTTCTTGACACCTAACTATTATTCCACTTGGCAAATGTTCCTTAGGCATTGTTTTCCGCTTTAGAATCACATATGGTTGTAATTTAGTCCCATCTGCTAAAACAGCCAACATTACCGTGACTATATGGCTGTACCGCTTCCTATATGGCTCAAAAGGTAATTATTGGTTTTTCTAAGTCCAATTACATATTTCTGGTAAGCGAGAAGTTTTTCAACGTAGTCTTCTGGCAATTTCTGACACAGTGAAGTTCGACGCCGTAAAGAAAAATTATTTCGTCGCATCATTCTCACACACCAACTTCTGCTGGCCTTGAATTCTTGCAATGATACATTAAGTCCTCTAGCAATTTCATGAGCTTTAAGTATAATACTTTCAGTCGAAACAGGCATACCGTTCTTCCTCATGGTATGCACAAACTTTACTACTTCTTCTATACCATGAAATCGGCCTAATTTTGGACCACTGAACAACTTCCTTGTGGCTTTGGCTTTTTCTAGTTCCTGTTTTGAGAGTTTCCATGGATGCACATTTGCCTCAGATACACCGAACTTTCTACTTGCATCACAGTTATTAGTTTTTTCGGCGTAATTTATCACGATCAGCTTAAAATTTGCATCATAGCTCCGTCTAATTCCTTTTGTTAACTTTCCCTTTGCACTCGTGCCACGTACTTCAACATGATCTGTCATTTTAACTTAAGGGTTGTGCATTTAAATCAAGAATGCACAACTCAAAATTACTGTCACACTTATGTTAGTAAATTGCGGTGAGTCGTTTGAAAGGGGAATCCCAGTGATTTCTGCTCTCATTTGTTTTTACCTGGCGGTTGCCATTACGTGCAAGATGAAAGTACATCGTCTGTGTTATGATCGTCGACGATGATTATTAGTCTAAATAATTATTATTCCCATCATGTTTTTCTTATTGTTATTACTATTTGTTTACTTCACTTGTTTATGTACCTACTTGAATTTGCTGTTGTGAATTGTTTACTCTAACATACCATTTGTTGTAAAAACCATTGATTAAATGCGTAAATATACTTCGTATTCGAATGTAAGATGACTCTTGATATTTACAGCTGACGATTTGGAAAAAAAGGTTGTCTTAGATTCAGGTGAATACGGTATATTAGATATATCATGCGTAAGAAGTGTCTATATATAATAGTTACCGTATTAGCCCGAATATAAGGCGACTACTTATTTTCCCAATGAGAAAATCCAAAAAAAAGTTTTTGGCCAATCTATTGGAGTATAGAACTTCACTCGTCCACTGCTACTGCTGAAGTGAGCGAAATTGGAAACTTGGCAACATAGCGTCATAGCCTAAGCAAAATAACCCGAATGCGGGCAGAATACTGCGAGTCTCAGCCGTACCACCTCTGGAAACGTATTTTAGTGTTATGGACAAAGTATCAAAAAATTTCCCTTATACTACTTTGTTATGTTTGTATAAAATTTTTGAAACATACAAATGTATACATTGTGACAGAATCAGTTTATTTTATTCATTCAGGAACCCATATGTACGTTTTTTATCTGATCGCTGAGCTGTTTAAGGAAAACTCTCACGCTGAGACACAATCGTCAGACAGTCGGTCGGAAAAACATAAAATTTAATCAAAGTATCTATTTCACGAGAAATGAAAAACAGTCGGGCGTATTTGGGATACAGAACAGTTTCTAGTGAGTATTTCTGTTCTACAGACATGTGTATGCTATACATTTTCAACAGAATTGGGGGCTTTGAATGCATAAGAGTTCTTTGTAACTTCTTCGTACTTAAGGACCCGAATATAAGGCGACCCCCACTTTCCTGAAAGACAATTTTTGAAAAAAATCTCTCCTTATTTAATATGGTGTATATCATGGGTAAGAAGCGTCTATATACAATAGATGTATATGCATGTTTTTTCTCAACATCTGCTTTTGTTAATTAATTTCTTTTTCCTAATTCTTTAAGGGATTTTATTTGTTTTTGGGTAAAGTTTACTTTTAGGTTTATTATACATAGTTAGTATTGGCTTGAATGGTTTAACATCTAATGGCATTTATGAACTGAGATATTCCTTTCCTTTTTTCAGCATTCACATCCAATATTTTTCTCCTTTTATCAAAAAATTTTCCTAAAGAGAAGAATTTGAATCTTTGGAGAAAGCATTTTGGTGAATATTTGTCTTTTTGGTGATTGTAAAATCACCAAGATTTTTCATTAGTAGTGACTCAATTCCATAAATTAGTTATATTTATTCTTCTTTTGCATAAGCTAGTTTTATGTTTTTATTGGATCTTTTTACTCTTCACTAAAGTGATACGTATATGTTATCCATGAGATTATTTTCATAGTTAGTTTTTCTCCTAGTTAGGTTTTTCATTTTATTAAATGAAATATAAATGGAACAGAACTGTTATGGGTCAACATCGTTTGCAGTGCCAATTTATGTCAAAAAAATGAACTACGTGCTACAGTACTACCTTAAAAAAACAGCCTTCTCTGGAGTTACTAAGTAAATGTTTATATTTACCTAGTAACCAAGAATGTTGGCGAGACTTCAGCTCGCTTTATCTTTAGATTATAGTGCCTTTTATATCGGGTGTAGCCGTCTCAGGGTGCTATCGTGCCCATCACCTCCCTGGAACCAAGCTATCCCTCATCATTGGCCGGTGATTGGGTGAGTAAATGTCGCCACAGGCAGATCACCCATGGGTTTGCAAGCTTTGTGGCAAAAATTTCATTTTGCGTGAAAGTTATTACAGGTGCCTTATTTGGAACATATCCCTCAGCCCTGGTTTGCAAGCTAGGTAGGCCTGCAAGCTTTGTGACAACAACCTCATTTTGCATGAAAGTTAATACGCTCCTTATGAATATTAACGTAGTTCATCACTCTCCCACCTGACAGAAATTGGTGCTGCGATCAATGTTGACCCATAACAGTTCTAAGCCAAAGAAATAATTGTAGCATTGATCAAAGAGTAGCCTTACAAAGTGCTTAGAAAATCATTTTAAAAGTTTGTTTTTTGAAAAAACAAAGGTTGTTGCTTGCCAGAAAGATATTCTGGTCAAAATATTTACCATAGAAACCATTTTAGGAATAGTGCAATATTTCAACTGTGACTTACACGTTGAAGAATATAATTTTTGTTTCTTCTTATTAAGCACTGCCATTAATAGTGCTAGTTCTTCATGCACATAATCTAATAAGCTGAAATTAAAGCTATATGTTAATTTCTTAGTAAATTGGTTGCCATATTGACCATTCGAGTTTTATGTTTTCCTTTGACACTATCAGTTGTTTTTATGGAAAATTCGTCAGAGTTTTAGAAAATTCTTGGAATAATCTCAGGGATTTTTTGTTGAATATTATCTTCTAATAGTTCTGAGTCCTTGATTTAAAACCAGTCTTCAAATCCCTAACCAGTCTTTCTTATCCATATCCTTTCCTCATAACCACCCTCTTATTTAAACAATTCAAAACTCATCCTACATCTTAGCCACTTTTCCAGCACCCTTTTTTCCATTGCTTCCCTCGACAGCCATTTTGGCTCAAAAATTTTTACTAGCTTGTTTAATGACTCTTTGTTATTACTGTAACTAAGCTTCTTCTTTATTTAATATCTTCTCATTTGTTTTCTTCTTGGCCAAACTGATTTTACATCATGTCATCATTTCTTAATCTGTTGGCATCTTCTTTCCCCATGTCTCATTCCCAATTACAGTGAAATCTCGTTACAACTTACTTCACAATTATGTTTGTTTCAAATTAACATACATTTTCTTAATGCCCGTCAGTTTTTCTATATAAATATTTCAAAATAACGTACTACAACTTGACATACTTTTCAATACTACGTATGAACTTCAGAGGTACTGAAAAAAGATTTTTGTGGTTTTAACCTACGCTTTCATCTGTAAATGACTCAAGTATAATCAATTCTTGCTCATTCAGTTCTTTTTACACCAATTTTGAGGGCATCTTTTGTGTGAAAAGATCTGTGGAACTCTGCCAAAATTCCAAAAGAAGGGATTTACCGAAATGAAAAATTAAGAACCAAGTGTCAGTTATCCCTCTCATATTTTCACAATAGCATTGAGATAAGATCTTAAGTTCTAGGAATTATCTCTCTTGTTAGACTCCCATTCTTACCAGTTTCAGTTCATGTCAGTTCTGCAAGAATACCGACCTCTCACTGAGATGCTGCCAGAGAAAATGCTATGTTCCTTATACGTATTTCAGTATACCGTACTTTCAGTATAAAGTACAAAGATTCATGCTCTGTAGAGGTATGTTGTATCGAGATTTTACTGTAATTCTAAACTCGCTTTATTAAAAAAAGAATTACAATTAGGTGGCAGTAAGGTTATTTCAAGAATTATTTTGAACAGTAAAGTGAAAAATCTCGGATTTAGTTGAATTCTCTGAAGAGAATAATTTTAATTTTCATCATTTGCCAAATTATTGTAACTTTTCTAAATTTAACCTATTTTATTAAATATTACCTAAAAGCTTCCAACAGCATTAAATTGTGATTCATTCCTTGTCTGGTGTTAATTCCATCATGAATAATAATGTGTATTTTGTGGTTTTATCAGTAAAGATCATTGTTATGTTTGATCGAGTATTTCTGTGTCTTGTCATTTGTTTCTTTGTAAGTCTTCAAATTGACCTTTTTGATGTGTGTTCTTCCATACAAAATGATAGTCAATTGGTGATTTGGAAGTTTCTTTATCAGTAAATTAGTTGCTATCAGCACAATTAATTATAAAAATTTCTCTTTATTTTTCGAATTTGTAGTTAAGCATATGTCATTATATTGTAGCCGTCACGCTACTATCATGCTTATCTACAAGTACATTACATCTACACTATACACTTAGATTTTAAAATTAGTATATTGTCAGCAATACATTCAGTAGAACAGATAAATCTTCCCACCTCGCTATTGAGGGGAATTGAATCTTGTCATGAGTGCATAATCTGAGTAGAAGGAAAATTAAGACCAAACAATTGGCAGTCTTGAAAGAGGAATGGTTAGCATGCTTGATCCCAATGCTAGGTCATGGGTTTGAATCCTGCCGAAGGCATGTTTTTGTATGTGATAATCTTTTTTATTGTTACTATGCCCCTTGTAAAGGGCTAGTAATATTTTATGGAGTTTACGCACAATTGTGTTAATAATACCAAGACAGTATTTTTAAACCAATGAAAGGTCTTGTTTAACTGAAGAAAACATCACAAGTGAAATGCTTTTGCACTATTTTGAAAGAATTAATGATTTTAGATATGCTGCATATAATTTAATATGGTGTAACAAATTAATGAAACAAGAGAACCATTTGAGTTTTATATGCTACTAACATCTTTCATTATAAGTGTCAGGATCATGCATGTATCCATAATTTTTCTATGACAACAATATTAGTGAATGCTTTTTCATCGTGTTGTTTTTTTAAACTATTAGTTTTATTTAATTCACTTTTTAAAATGCTTATTTTAATACGGTGGTTGTAGTGCTGGTTTTGTAGTTTTTGATGTAAAAGTTGAAGTTGACATTTTTGTAGTTATTTCAGTTATAACACTTTGGTATGCCCATTATTATTAATATTAATCTCTGATACAGTTTTACTCGGAAGTTTTTTTCGAGTATTTTATAGTTCCTATCTGTATGCTTTGTTTCATCAGTTACCACTACTATTAATGACATATCTGTTTCCTTTGCTCATTTAGTTAACGTTAGTTCTAAGAATAAAAGAGAAGATATAAATTTATTCATTAATTATTCTACATTGATTTTTTTCACTCGCTCTCTCATTAAAGGTCGACTGAGAAGCAGCCAAGACGACTTAGATGATGAAACTGGATCGATATTTTCACATTCAGTATCAGGAACATCATCGTCTCCACCTCCAGGTAAGAATTCTCCAGAAGCTCGACAAGATGGAACGGACGGTCATCACGTGGAATCTGCACATTAGTGATTTCACACACAATGACTTGACACTGTTTTGCCTTTGTCACGTGCCCAGTAGCACTTTTCTGAGGAATTTTGGTAGTACCCAAAATATACCTTGTATGCTGCATTAATTTGATAACAGGGTAAAAGTTATTACGGCACTGATGGTGAATTGGCTATTGTTTTGGCACACTCCCACACCTAATTAATTGTTAACAGCTAACCATTAATCTTATAAGTTTGATGTGATTTTGGAGAGAGAGAAAGATACTTTTTATATTACAAAACAAGGTTTTATTTAAAATTAAGAGTGTTAAATTGTTTTTCTCCAGTATTCTGCTCCAAATATTCTTGGTTTTTTTTTCTGGTTTGTTGATGAATGGGATTTATGTGTATATGGTACATTTTTCTATGAAGATTATTGTATTTAAAAAAGGAATGTTTGATTGTCCAGCAGGGGACATTAAAAAGGTGCATGTTGGAAGGTTTGTTTTAATCTTTTTGGGATTGAAAAAAATATGTAATTGACCATAAGGAATGTTTCCCTTATTCTATCCACATAAACACTCCATAGATTTGTAAGGAATTGATGGCCTAAAATCACCTTGAACTGATATATTGAGATTATTACTGTGGTACAATGAATGTTATATACACTCATGTTATAAATTGAATGATATATTTTTCTACCTTGTTACACATCCATATACAATTATAAAATTTAATGAAACAAAATACCATTGCAGTTGTTGAATATTATAGTGACTTAACTAACTCTTCACAAATAATGTCTTCCAAAGTATTTTTTTATCATGTTGTTTTATTATATTATTTATTTGAATTAATTCCTGAGAACATATCTCATGTACTTGTAAATGTTTTTTCTGTTAATCTAATAGTTTATTTGGATTTAAAAGAAAATGTTTACAGTAAATTAAAAATGTGTACATGTAGAGGTAAAGGAAGCTTTAAAGAAAAAGTAGCTAGATCATCTAGTTATTATTGTAGAACCTTAGTCTTTCAATTTCTTATATTACGATATGTAGATTTTATTGTTCTTTAAGTACCTATTTTCAAATTGTAGAAATTACAGTCATATATTTACTGTACCTTTGATAATGGTGGAATTAATTAACATTTGAATACCAGGATTTTTAAATTTATTTTTCTTTTACCCAGTTGTGGCATTCTTTCTATTTTCTTTTTCAACCCTTATGTCGGAATGTTCTTGTGGTGGTTAAAATTCTTTGGCACTAGTCTTGACTTGGCGTGATGCAAGCACTTGTTCCTAACAATCTTCACCTTTATCTTACGAGATTTAAAATCTTGTTTTTTTTGTAGTTACCATTGTAATATTGCCTGTGTTTTAGTGTCTGTAGAGGAGTTTTTACACTGTTGGCAGCGTACTTTTGGCAAGTTTTGAAGAACACTTGGTGAGAGTATTTCTGCCTGGTGATGTTACTGTATTATTTTTAATATTGAATTATATTGTTTTTATGAACCTCCTTATTTATTTTTGGCACTCCCTGACATGAATATTACTTATATTCAGTACAATAGCCAAAATTATCCAGGGTTGCTTGTCTCTGGGAACTACAACTATAACATGCTAGAGATATTGTGAGATCCATTTCATTTTGCCAAAACCCTGTGGATTATTATTTTTTGCACAACTAATGAGCATAAATATCAGAATAATTAAAGGATGCTGCAATAATTTAAGTTACGTATTTTAACGCTATCAGTAACAGAAAGGATTTTATGCCACCTCATGATTTCCACAATACTGGTTCGGTTGATTTTTTATGTTGAAAATTGATGGATTGATGTGCCTTAATCTTTTTGAGTGCTATATGCTGTTTTTTTTTTTTTTGGCTTTACAGCTATAATTCTGCTGTTGCTACATCACTTATTAATAAAAGTAATATATCTTTTAAATGTACGTATAAGTGATATGCTTATTAAGTTCATAATATTTTCTTCAAGTTGATTTGAATTGAATGAACTTAGTACCAGTTCTTTGCTCAAAATGTATCATAAAAACAAACCCCGCGGAATCACCCAGTAAAATATTTACACAGTTTTTCTCCTGAAAATTGCAGTTCTCTCTCATTATACGTTCTTGTTACTGATGTATTGGTTTATTGGCATAACAAAAAATAGTTTTAATTAATGTTGTTGATGCTTTGACGGTTTTAAATGGTGCTGCTATACCTTTTTAGAACATGACTACAGACACTAGCGTTGCTATTCTTCTACATGCATATGTTTGATTACATGTTTGAAAAGGTGCTGGGTTTTGGTTGAATGCTCTCAATTTTTTTAAACAAAAAATTTAGGTGAAAAGAAGAGTAAAACAATATTTGATAGCATTCTAAATCATGCTATGGCTATTGGGTAAAGAGATACAAATACTCTTTCTCGGCTAATGGCCGTTGACCTTAGATTTGGGTGGATTTGTGAAAGACAAAACCTCAAATGAAACTCTAGGTGTGGAACTCCATATTTCTGGGATTCGTATACATTTTACACATTTCATAGATTGTTTAAACATTAGGTACATGATTTTACAAACGAAAACAAAGTTTTAACTTTATTAAAACTTCTGTTTTACATAAGTGTTTCAAGTGGAAGAATTTTACTTAAAAATTTGATCCATTTTAATTTATATAATGTTTTAGTATCACAACTTATTCTTTAAGCAGATAAAGTATATGTGTATAACAGCGAAGAGAGAAAATTATTTGAAATTTTCAGTTTAGTTTTGTATGTTTTTTAGAAAAATGTTTTTATAGCCTCTTTCTTAATGAGATTATGAATGTGATTCAAGAAAATGGTCTAAAGTATTTTCATCTTAATCTTCAAGTGAATATCTATCAAGCTTCAGATTAGTTTTCAAGAGTTGCTTAATGCTCATTGGCATAACCAAAGGATTGTTACTTTCAAATCTTAATCATTTGCATTAGAGTTATTCGTTCTTGTTTTTGAAAATTCTTTGATTACTTTAAAAAGTCAGACACATTGGTTCTAATAAATTAGATTCCATTTGTATTGTATTTAAACCATTGGTATGGAATAATTTAGATAAAAACTTGGTGTATCATATTCTGAATGATGATTCTATTTTACAATTTGTCATAGTAAGGTAGTGATTGTATCGAACATATTAAATGTTTAAATGACAAAGTTTTTTGTTTTCAAATTTTAGCCATATTTCACCCTCAATGCAAAAGTAGCTCTCCTGTCCAAGTTATTCTTCCTTAACAACCTTTAAGTACACAATATCTCCCAAAGCATAAACGTTTATTTATTTGTAAACTAAGGCAGCATAAGTGTTAGCCTCCTGTGCTGCTTATGAAATTCTGTGTTGCAAACATCTGCACAGAATGGACAATTATCTCAAAACAGTAATTCGCTGCCTTTGCCTTATATTTTTTGCACACATAAGCTGGTATTTTTTGATAATGTACTATTAATACATATATATATTTTCTAAATACTTTAGTACATACTTTGTGGTATTGCAACATTAAACATTTTAAATGTAAATTTGTTTTTTTATCCTACCTATGATCTCAGTTAAGGTAATTAGAACTCTTCTGTAGTTTATTGGTGCATTTTTTCGTAAGATGAAGAACTTTGGATTGATTTTTTTATGTATTTACAGTAACATTTTTCATAAAAAGCAACATGTACTTAAGTGTAGAGGAAAGACTTCAGGTAATGCATAGCAGTAAAAAGTATTTAAAGTACTTACTGATTAAAAAGAAATTTTAGCTGAAGATGGTGGTCAATGTTTGAGAGAATTAATTATTATTATAAGAAAAGTTAAATTTAAAAACTGTTATATGTATGAGCAGACAAATCATAGTAAGTATGATAAATATATTCATTGACTTAAACATGATTATAATTTGTTGAAAATAATTGTATGTGTTAATCCAGCAAAATAAATTGAAATTTGGCATTGTTAGAACCAGTGATTATAAATGAAAGTTAATTAATGATTTGAATTAATAAAATTAATAACTGCAATTGGACTTTGAATAGTCAAGGTTAGCTGTAAGCATTTAATTAGGTTTATGGTGTAATAATGTTAATTATATAATATTAGCATTATTGCAAATAGCATTATCAAGAATTGATGGCTTTTAACTTCACTGAATAACAAACCACAAAAGCAAAAAAGTCGATCATGCAAAAGAAAGTTCTGTTAATTCTTACTGGCTAAATATAAATGGTCTAAATATAATGATGTCAAATATAAGGTTTCATTTTAATAAGATGGGGATAACTGTAGTAGTTGTACTTTTTTATGAATCAGAGCTGAGATGAACCCAGTCACAAGAGTAGCCTATCAACTGATGCACAATCACTCAAATTGCATAAAAGATTACCACCAAATTTCTATGTATGCTGCCAGATTTCAATGAGCAATTTGTAATTATATTTTTGGTGTCTATGTTATACTCTTTTTGTTTGCATCTCAAGCTAAAAATCATTAGCGTTTATTGTTGAATTAGCAAGAATTTCCATGCTCTTTGTGCAATTTTGAATGATATAGTATACAGCTATCCAATAAAGATGGAGAATTTGCTGGGGTGAGTTTAGTTCTAGAAATGACTTTTCTTTCAGCCTACCATGATCACGGAGGGGACCAAAATGGACCTGGCAGCACGAGCTCAAGCCAGAGAGCATCATCAAACTCGGGAGGGGCTAGTGGAGTAGGAAGTGGGCATGGGGGTTGGAAAGAGGCAGTTGGAGACTCATCTGGAAGTGAAGCTGGGAAAGAAGAAATTGACGAGTTTCCACAAGAAACATCTAGTTTTGGCAGCTCTGTGCAATTTACTGTTGGAGGGAGCGAAACGTAAGCAATAAATCGATGTGGGATTTGTTTTGCTCAAATAACTGTCATATTAATTTGAATGTAATACGGGAATCTTTTCCTATTTTAGCATAAAAAAGTAACAAGAATGTTTGTATGTTCACATAATATTTCTTGAATTTTCGTGGGTCAATTCTTTTATATCAGGGCTCTTGGAAATTCACATTACAGAAGTGATTGTATTGTAAGATCGAAAGAAAAGCTGAAAAGTACCATTTACAGTGGAGTATTTTGGTACTGCAGAAGTAAGAGTTGCTCTTTTTTTCTATAAAGTCATATTCAAGTAAATATATGTGGATAAATTAACTGTACCCCACAGAGTTAAGTTCGTGGTTTGGGTATGTATACAAATTACAGATTTTTTTTAAGACTGAAAAAATTGAATAAATTTTGAGTATTGCTGGGAAATATCCCTTGAAATTATATAATGCTGGAAATGCATTCATGTATAATGTACAGGAAAATGTAACAGATCAAGAAGAACAAAGTGGGAAGGGATGTGGTGCATCAGATATACACTAAACAGCAGCGGAAGCTGAGGAGTCATCTTGGACTACAAAGTTGTAAGATTCGATAAAGATATTATCATTAACTGTGGATAAATAAATGAGATTTGGAGTAGGAATGGATAGGTTATGGTTGTAGGTTTGCTTATTATTGGGTTGTAGGTTACCCAAGTTCATTACTGAGACAGTTAAGAAGCAATTAACATTTTTGTAGCTTTAAAGTAAAATAGTTATTGTAAAACAACAAAGTTTGTCAACACACATTCTTTGAAATTCTCTTGCACACTATAGTCATTTGCATATTGAGATTGCTGACTTCCCTCTGAGCTGAATGTCCTGAATTAATTTAGCTGCTGAATAATGCTGAATTATTTCGTTAACTTGATGTTTAGAATACATATTCTCCAATAATATTCATCAGCCCCTCCCATGCCAACCTAAACATGCAATGATTCTTTGAAATTAGTGAAGAATGCAGAGAATTACCACAGTATATGTCTTTTCTCTTATTATTTTATCCACATAAAAATGCCATCCATTACTAATTGGGCATACATTAGATAATTTTTTAAATGAGAAATAAGTCAACTATAAGTCCATTGTGTGGAAATTTAATACAAGCCAAACCCACCCAACTTCTGATTTGGAGTGTCATATAGATTTATAAGTTTTGATGGTTGCCTGAAGTGCTTGTTAGACAGGTTGCACAATTATTCAATATTTGATTCATTATTCTCAAATACTTGGTTTAAAGCTTTTTATATTGCTTAAAAATCTTTGTTAGTAAATCAGTCATTGAGTTTACTGCTATGATTCATAATAGATTATTATTTTGTTGCTAATATCATTAATTGTTTGCTGGGATTTTCAAATGTTCTCTTCCTAATATTGTGAGAACAAGTCTTTATTTTACAAGTCAACATTAAGTTGTTATTTTAATTTTTGCCCTTCATAAATATTGACAGTCCTTGAATTATTTGTTGTTTCCTACAACTCTGAAATATTTTTTATTGATATATAAATTCTTATTTTTGCATGACCTTTCACTCAGTCTATGTATTTATCGTTTATGTCTTCATCTAATGTTATTTTAAACTTCAGTAATTGGAGAGATGATCGAGCTACCTCAGGACGACGAGGCACGATGGTTCGTTCATACAGCCAGGATACCAACATTAGTCCCCTGGATAGAGATGTAAGTTTATTTATTTCCAACTTATTTTAGTTTTTAGTCTTAAATTTTTGCAGCATATGGAAGCTTATTATTTTAATTGATGAATATTTAAAATCCTTCCTTTTAAAAGATTTTTCATTGAATGGAGGTAATTTTTTAGAGCTTCTTCTAGACATCGATAAAATTGCTGATATTGTGTATATTGATAAATTATAGCAGTATTTATATAGCTAAACAGTTGAAATTAATTATTTTTGTTATATATGCAGTTTATATTTTTAGTGCCTGACTAATAGTTTCATTATTCATTCCTTTGAAAATTGGGTTATTTTCTTTTGATTTGTTGCAGAATAATTATTCTGAAAACCAGCTAAGAATGATTCTTTTTTTGCTTCCTAAATCCAGGGTTACTGAGAGCCAGCATGGGCCCTGAGTCAACCACATTGCTGCCCCTCCCCTCCTTGTTTTTACAAAATAATACAATGATATCTTGACTTGACGTGACTTGCAAGTCTTTATAGTTTAAAAATAAATAAATTTTTAAGAGTTTAAAAGTAGATTAATTTTTATATTGAAAAGCTTGTGCTAATCTCCTAGCCCGGGGGCTGTGGCCCTGCCCCCCCATATTGGCAGCCCTGCCTTAATCTATGATAAAAATAAATTTGTAGCAACATTTTTGAAGACCATTCAAAATTGAAAACTCCAATGCTAATGTTCTATAAATTGTCGAGGAATGACAGTCAACATTGCAAAGCTATTACTAAGATCTGGATTCATTCTGTCACTTTGCAAGAGAAACGCTTCCCTCCACCAAATTATTTTATAGTTATTAATATTCATTGAATTTAGCTCAGAGTTACATAATGCTATTTCTTATTCTTTTAACATAAAAGTAATATCCCATTTAGTGTGATTCATGATCATAAAGTTTATGTAACTGTAGTTAAAATTTTTTGAAAACAATTTTAGGCGTACTATATACCCAACTCACACAATCAATGAAATAAAACCTAAATGGAATATGTAGATGACTACGTGAACAAATTTGTTAAATGAAAGACTCATGTCCTCAGCATGTCTAAAGGGAAAAAAATTGTTTTTAACTTCATAAAGGTATTTAGTGTAGGGTTTTACAATTTTAAATCTCTTTTCTGTAGAGTTTCTTAATACATACTACTAAAACAAATAATATATCAAATAAAAGTCATATTCAATGTAGGTAGCTATAACAGCAAAATATTCAATGAAAGACTCATATCCTCAAAAAAAAATGCTTTTAGCTACGTAAATATATTTAATTAAGGAATTAAAATTTTTAAATCGCTCTTCATCAAATTTTGTAATTCTCAAAATTTGTCAGGCAAAGTGATATTTTGGTAAATGGCTCCATTTAATACTTGCAAAAAGTGACCTTCTTACTAATATCATTTTATTTTTGCTTAATCAACAGGGAAGTCCACCAAAGTCTTCCCAGTCTGAGAGTTGCCTCGACTCAGCCAGTCCTGTTGCGCATACTCCTCCAACCACAGTCAACTCCACTGTGTTGATGTCAAATCCCCCTTCGTCTTCCACTTCCACCTCATCTCTCAGCGGCGTCAGTAAGGGTACAAAGGAAAGTACACCGGGAGCTTTGACTGTCACGACCACTCTGAACACGCAAAAGAGCGCTCCCCACCTCACCTCCCCTTCTTTAGAAGAGGAAACTTGTTCTACCGACTCCAACTCGACAGCAGAAGAAGAGGCGAGGAGGAAGAAGAGGAAATTACATTTTCCCACATTTACGCGAAAACCCAAACCAAAAACTTCATGATGGGGTTTTTTTTTGTGGTGACTGAAGCGCAACATTATTTTTAAAATATTTATCATCTCCCCCTCCCCCATTCCCCTCTTCTCCCCCTTGTGGAATCCTTCCTCAAGCTTGTGAAGAAATTCAGTACTTGTTATGAAATGTTGGAGTGCATATTTTTTAGAACCTGTCCGTTTGTTTCAGGTCTCGAATTTTTTTATAGTTGGTATACATAGTCTTTTACTCAAAAAAACAAGGAAAAATCAAAAAATTATATGCACAACTAAAACCCTTTTTCTCTCAGTTTTTAATAATAACTTATTCAATCGCATCATCAGCTTTGCTATATGAATGTGGATTGTACTTTTGTGTAGAATTTGGTGGAACAGTATTGATATACTCATTAGTATATCTTTTAAAAGTATTTTTTTTGGGATACTCTTGTTTCTCAAAGAAAATAACCATTTTAAATGGACGATATACTTATATTATCTTCCAGTGACTCAAATCAAAATCGCTCAATTGTTAACTTCCTTTTTTGTATCTATGTGGCTACATTTCTCTCAATACCTCTATTTAAAGTGTTCAGTTTTGTATTTTTTCTATGAAGACTGAACTCTTGTAAACAAGACTGTAAATACAGTGAATATAATTGGGGCTGTTAATATTTAAAGCATTCAATTTTAGGCTTAACTCTTTTTTTTTAGACCCTAGACATGGCCTCTTTCTTGCGTAACATATGAAGTTCCTGCGGCTGTACTGATAGGTTAAATTTGGTGCCTAGTTCTAACGGTTTTACGAAAAAAATGGAATGGTGATTCAAACTTCATATTTGTTTTTGTGGCATGTTGTCACTTTTTTAAAAAGCAAACTTTTACAATTGATGATTGAAATTTTGGTGAAATGAAATCTTTTTCATATGAACTTGTTGACATAAGCAATGAAATGCCATAAGTTGCTTTTAGAGTGCTTTTAATATTTATTGAAATGACTTCTGAGTCGGAAGTCACATTACTCAAGATGAGTTTTTCATCCAAAGTCCTTTGGAAATTGTTGATGTCAATAATTCTTGTTACCTTTTCTTGAAAAGTTGAAATCTGATGGACGTGATAAAATGTGATTGGAATTAATGTATTTCCAACTATTAAATTTGTCATTTACTGTTATTTTGAAATATAAGTTATGGAAAAATTTTACAATTGTCGTTTCTTCTTTTGCTATGTTTCTGAGCAAGATCATTTCTTCTTTCAGGAAATTCATCAATTTAATGCAACTGTGATGTCAATCAAAGTACTCTTTTAAATTTACAAATTTGATTTTAACTCCTATTTCTTTGGTATTGTTGATATGTGATTGTCTCATGGGCGGTCGGTCTATGCAAGCAAAGCAAGCACTGCTTGCCTAGTGAAACATCACTGCAATAAACTTTTTAAAATACTTAGAATAACTTCAGTTACTACTATAAAATTGATAGAAATATATTTAGCATTTTCATCATTTGAACAAATTTCTACTAACTCGATCGCGATTCGTGTTATTCAATTGTTACTGAGCGGGCCTCACGAAGCAGTTTCAGATTTGCTTCTATGGTGGTTATACGTGCAGATACGAGAGAGCGGGGAAAAGAGAGGAGGGTCTGTCAGCCCAATGGAGGGGAAGTAAGCAGAATTTGCAATGCTTCTATGTGGCACGGAATGTGACATGAAAATACTGCATTGTCTCCATCTATTGAGGAAATTAGGTTTTACATATTTTGTAGAGATGTACTTGTTTAGCTGTTTTGTGGCCTCCATGTGATTTATAAAGTGTTTATTTTTGGTGCGCTACATCGGTATTTCCTTCTCTTAAACATTATTTACTTTTAATCCTAAAAATGTGTGAGGATAATGAGCATTGTGTAATAAAAAATTATTGGTGAAATTGTTTTCAAATTATCAAGATTTTGCAACTAAAAAAACATTGTTCAAACCGGAATGCCAGCAATTAGTTGAAGCTATAGAAGTAAATGCATGGTTACGATATTTCCAAAGCGTTACTTAATATATTTCTGTTCATCAAAATTATTGGAAACAGAGAGTGAGAAATAAATTTGTTTCAAAGGAGGTGTACCGTTATTTGTTATACTCATGGCTTATTTCCGAATGATATACATGAAGAGGTGAGCCTCGCAAAGTGACCTATTAGTAACGCTCAGCTACACAAAGTAAAACTGTGCCACTGCTTGCCTTATTCAATGGGTCACCAACCGTCACTGGATTGTCTACTTATTTGACACTTGCTGACTTGTTGCTCATGATTGTGCACAATTTTCTTAATTTGGTTAATAGGTTTGATTCTTATGATTAAAATGATAATGGGTTCATGACAGCAGAAACTTAAATACATAAATCTTTAGACAGAAAAAGTTTTTTATCTGAATTTTAGTTACCTATAAAATTCCAGTTATATCACTTCTTGGGCTTCAGTAGTGCACACATGGGGAGGGAGGGGGGGCATTGGGTCCGGATCCCTCCCCCTCCCCTTGGAAAATTGTGATTTTTCTAAACCGTAGAAACACATTATTTTATATCTGGGTTAATGGACACCGTCAGAAAGAAGTAGGAGACGGTTTGCCCCCTTTGTTTTTAACTTAAATATAATTAATAATACAATATGCGACCTTGATATAACTTGCATACAACTTTTGTGCATGTCAAATATTTTGGACCTCCCCCTTTGAGTGAATCCTGTGTGCGCTACTGTTGGGCTTCACCAAAATTTAATTCATACAGTGACCTCAGTCTATGAAAATGCAGCATATGAGCTCAGTATTTACTATTTTTTATCTTTTTAAAAGTATTTTTCTACTAGCGTTCACCTATTTTACTTCATGTTCCATTATATGACATTGCTGAAATCTTAAAAAAGTCAGCTATGAGGGCTTTTACTGCAACTATGTACTTTCTAATTAGGATGAGAGGATGTCTAAAAATAATTCAGTTTAATTTCTCTATTGAGGAAATTTAAATATATGATTCATGCTTAAAAGAGATTTAAAAATGCATTGAATTATTCAAGTAATTGTGATTATATCTGAAACATTATTGCTATCTTTGAGCCCAAATTACACAAAAAAGGTTTGCTTTTAAACAATTTTATTACTTGCTAATTAATAATTGTAACAATTTTAGCTTATCTAGAAAATCTGACTTTAGTACACGCTTCCCTGAAAAATATAGATCATTAAGATTTTAGTACCTAAATGTTTGAAACTGCTCAAATACTTCAACTACAATTATTCATTTTTCCTTTTGCAAAGTTCATTGAATGGTCTATTTGAACAGAGAATTTAGAAGTTGTAAATTCAAATAATACTATAAAAGCTCAAGTTATTAGTAAAATAATTTTTCAGCTGTGTTTTTGTTAGAAGAAAGCTGAAGTTTAAATCCCCTGGTAGCTTCCCTTGGCCAGAGTTTTTTTATTGTCATCCATGAGGTTCATTGTAGGTCCTGCTTTATTATTTTATTATAGAAAATGGTGTTAGTGCTAGATTACAGTAATGAAGACAAAATGCAGTCATATAATTGTTTAATAAAATAATTCTTTTTAGTCTTTTTCAAAAAATATTTTTAAAGTTAATTTTTTCAGCCCAAAATTAGGATAAATATAAAGAATGATAATGTAAGTAATAATTAACATAAATGTAAGGAATGAAGATAAATGGAAGAACCTCCTAATAACCATACAAATATTTTTTACAAAAGGAAAATACTCACATGCACTCCAGTTTAAGGGAATCTACTCCACACCAATGACCCTCCTTTTCTTTGTTCATACAAATACAAAACAAACAAACATCTTTTTGATCGGCCTACTGAGGACGGAATCCTTGATTCTGAAATGCGTATTTAGTCAATTTTTTGGAAAGGAAGTGCTTGTGTGTGTGTGAACAAAGAAAAGGAGGGTCACTGGCGTGGAGTAGATTACTCTAAACCGGAGTGCATGTGAGTATTTTCCTTTTTTAAAAAATATTTGTATGGTTATTATGAGGTTCTTCCATTTATTTTCGTTGATTAACCATAGGGTTCAAAAATTAATATTTTTTATTTGAATGTAAGGAATGATTAGGAAAAATGCAAGAAATATTTAGGGTAAATATAAAGAAAAAATAGGTAAGCAATATGAAGATGGAAACTGAAGTTTAGTAAAAAGATTTAGGTAAAGACCAGTGAAGCAGGGCCGGCGTGATGGGATATGCTATGCATAGGTGCCTCTAGAAGAGGGGGCCCCAAATTTTGCTTGTACCATAACTTATTGTTGTTGATAACTGGCACAGTATATTTATAAATATCAATACAGATAAATGAGCTGAGTTTAGGGGTCAGATGCCAATATGAAAATCACAAACTAATTTCTCTGGTGTTAGGAAAGGTAGCGTTTATGTGACCCATGTTTACATTATGGAGTCCTGATTCTAGATAAAGTACTGCCTCATTAGTCCAGGTCACGTAACAGCCATTGTTGGAACACCTCACAGAAAAGGATGAGGGACACCTGAATTCGTGCTTGCATAGAGACCCCTAAAGGCCATGGTTATATGATATGAAAAATTAAGACTAAAGCTTGAACAAAGAAATTCAAACATCTATCCAGTACAATAAAGACCATAAAAAGAGAAGAAAGAAAAAATAGATCCTAAACAAGCAGTATAAACATTTTCGATGCTGAGCACTTAATACACATTTGAGGAATAAAAAAACAAATAAAGCAGGATACACAATTGGTCAAGAGAAGACTAGCCCATTCTGTAGAATCCCAACTAAGGAAAAATGAAGCAGGAAGGTGGTTAATCACTCCAATTATTTTTTGACCAGAAAATAAAGGAGATTTTCAAGTCATAAAAATGGGCAACTCGGGCAAGACTCGAAGTCGAAAGGTAAATTTAAAAATAAAAATCATGTGAAATTACAATCAAATTCACCTAAAAACCTACCAGGAAGTAAGAACAGACATTACTGTAGCAGAGCATTGTAAAAAGAACTAGAGTAAGTCTGCAGAATGTATTTTAAGAGCATTTGAACCAGAGGTGGATCCAGAAATTTTCCAAAGGCCTTTTCTCCTCCTTGAATCCGCCACTGCCTAAGACTATCCTGAAAATTCCTACTCCTGTCAGAATCTTTCTTTCCCTTGCCTTACGAACCTAATCTGTGATGCAAAATTGAGGAATTTGGCATGGAAAGGGAATAAGCCTCAAGATTATGACAATCTATAGCCTATATGTTTTACATCAGCTAATGTATGTTAAAGACAAGCTGTCCTCTTTAACCTCCAGGGCAGAAATACATAACCATGATACCAGGTTGAAAAATGCATTTGATATTACCTTTTGTAGACTTTTCAAAATCCAGAAAATCTGATAACCTCTGTTTAAAATTTACTAATGATTTTCCTACAGCCATTCACTTTAGCTTAGTGGAGAGAGAGGAATAATGAATGGATGCATAGCATTTCCCTATTAAGTTATGAGACATTCTTGCCCAGTTGTTAAAGTCAACTAACCTTTCCTTTGTATATACAGAGAGCCATCTGGATCTGAACAAGAGACTATTCATTTAATCTGTTTATTCACAAAAATGCTATAGAAGGTTTGAGTCGAATTACTGGGTTGAGGACCCCTTGTATGACGGAGAAGTTAGTGGTGGCCATACCAAAATTTCCTGGTGGCCACATTTGAGAATAGCTGCTCTAGATGATTCTGTTTACAATGCATTGTCTCTTAGTATTCAGTTTGGTGTTAGTCATGGTTGTTTCGACTGATTCAAGGTGAGAGCAAACTTGCATAACATTAAAGTGACCGGAGAAGTAGCTAGTTCTGATCAGGTTGCTGCAGGTGAATTCCCTAAGACCTTAGCAGAGATAATAGAAGATGATAGTTACTCTGCTAGACAAATATTTAATGTGGATGATACTGGTTTATTCTGGAAAAGAATGCCCAGTCAGGCATTCATTTCCAAGCAGGAAAAATTTATGCCAGGGTTTAAAGCAGCTAAAGAGGAAATGGCTGAGGAAATTGTAAGGGTAATTTTAAGCTTAAGCCTGTGCTCATCTATGATTCTGATAATCCTAGGGCTCTCAAAAATTATGTTAAGACTGGTCTTCCAGTGATTTGGGAGTCAAACAAAAAGGCTTGAGTGAACTTTTTATGTTAATTAATGCTTTTGATGCTTTATATAAAACTTTTTGGACTTTATTGGCAAAAAACCAGGTTTATGCTTGAGTCTGGAACCTAACCCCCCTTTAACATGTAATTCCTATACTCACTTAACATACTTTCACTTTATGTACAGAAACTCTGGAATGCATCTGTAAGTTATAGCAAGGTATTGCTGTATTTGACAGATATAAATGATAATTATCAACTAGGATCAAATTTGTCTATGGGAATGTCGTTAGTTGAACAGACTAAAAAATATACACAATAGTAGCTAATCCTATTGATATTGAAGCCTAATATATAATACAAAAACATTTTTATTATTATCACTAGGTACATTTGCTGGACTAATTGAGTTGCATGCATCAATTGTAGGGCACGGTAATTTAATAATTTCTAGAGAAATTACTTAATGATTAATTTTGAAAATTAATCAATTATTAACTGATGAAAATGATTAGAAATGGAATATTTCTGAAAAGGGTGTTAAATAAATTTATTTTATGCTATAAAGTTAAGTAAAATACTACATACTTGTATATAGATTTAACAAAACGTAGTGGTCATTTATCTAAATTCTTTCCTTGAAGTTTTTCTTGCATTAGATAGGAACGCAGAAAACAGAGCTTATTAATAGTCTCATAATTTAAAGGCCAGCTGCACTGAAACTTCTCTCTGCCTCTGCACTTGTTGGAGGAATTGTTACTAAAGCATTAAATATCTTTTCCAATGTATTTGGACATGCATTGCTGCTCTTGAGGACAGCCATTCTCTTTTTATACACTGAATTACTTCTTGGGGTGATGAATCTCTGCCCAGTGCTTTTGATGTCACAATTTTTCTTTTTTTCTAAAAGGAAAACCATACTTAATTTATTTGGAGGTTCTCTATTACCAAGCTTTTCGTTGTTATTGTCTATCAAAACCTCATTTTTGTTATCTTGATTTTGGAAGAAGCGAATATAAATTGACTGTCTGAACTATTTATAATGAAGACAGACGTGGAAGTGAAGAGTTATCATCTAGGGCTAAGATGTGCCAACTTGGATCCTCCAAATATAATATCAAACCAGAAAGATTGGCATTTCTTCTTCACTAATCCTTTGATGTATTGAAGAATAAAAACTTTGCCCTATTATGCTCCCCTGTTCATTTAATTTTTCAACAACAATTCAGACTTTTTCATTCTTGTTTAAGGTACAGTCTCTCCTCCCTAATGCCATGGCAATAACTTCTACAACTTCTAAGGTAACTTTTGGAAATGAGGTTTACCTCTTCTGCAGACGGAAACAAATCTATTAAAGAAAGATCAACCAAAGCATTTACAACACAGCTTTTCAATTCTAAAAATCTCTTTAACATCATTAGCATAAAAGTCCATCTGGTATGTGTCCATAAGCAAACATAATTCCATTCTCTTTTGAGCCTTCCATGTTTTCTGGAAAACATCATTTTTGACCTGTGAAAATATGCACGATTTTTCAAATTTGCTCAATTACTGCATGTATTTCATCTGTAAAATTAATGTTCTTGTCTGGAACTTGTTCATGCCATATTTTATCCTGTCTCATCCTCCACAACATTTCTTCCTACTATCTATCATTGGAATCTTCTTTAGTATCTTGCCCTTTATTTTCCTCGTTAACTCTGCCAAACTGCTTATACTGGACATCAGCAACAGCTAGGTGAATTCCATGACTGTGACAAAGCTGATGGTTAACATTCATCAGCTGACCCATTTTCTTCATTACAGAAGCATCATCGACAACAGCAATGATGTGCTCTTTTGAATCCAATCCAAAGATTTTCAGATTGTTAGTGACTAGTGATGTACTGGGTACTAAAATACACTGGGTACCCAGGGAAGCAAGGAAAAATTACCCGGCCAGGTATCCGGGTACCCGGCCGGGTAGGTTGAACCAATTTGGTTCAAGATGTGTGGGCTTGCATAAATGAAATTTTGTTTGAAAATGAAAGCAAACAAGAAGAATTTCATGCTGAGGATAATACGTCTTATTCTAAAGAAGAGAGGCAATTTGAAAATTTTCTTAAATGTCCTAACATCCCTCATAAAGAAAATCCTTTAACTTGGTGGACAAAAAATGCAGCTAGCTATCTTTCCTGAACTGTCAAAATTGTCCAGACGTTACTTGTCATCACCTCCAAGCATCATACCCAGTGAAAGGATGTTTAGCGAGGTGGGAATCATATACGAAGTGCGGAGGAATAAACTCCTTCCGCGAAATGCAGAAATACTATTGTTTCTTCATCATAATCTCCCATTGTTGAAATTTAATTATTAAAATTTGACTGCACCTTTATTTCATTCTTTACTTAATAAGATTTTATAAAGTTTATAAAATTTTACAAGCTGGTACTGTTAACCGGTCGTTAAGTATAATTATGCATATTATGTAAAATGTTATTTCATGGTTCAGTTTAACTTTTGTTAGAGTAATCAGTTTTTTAAAAGTTTATTATAATTAAAGTATTGTTTCTCTGAATGTTTCTTGCAGGCTAAAAAGTAAAAGTAAAATATTAAGTTCCATTTAATTTGTTTTTACCGTTATCCTTTTTTGCTCATGAGGGACCCAATACCCGGCCCGGTGCCAGGTCCAGCTAATTTCCAGGTACTGAAAATATGGCCGGATATGCTGGATACCGGGTAATTGCGGGGTACCTGGTACATCACTATTAGTGACTATCTCAACTGCCTTGGTAGCTGGCATGCTGCCATTAACTCAGATCATACCAAGTGCATAGTGTTTCTTTCCCGGTGCATGAATATTAAGGCAATTATACCTTGTTTCTTTTAGAGGTCCACTCATCTAATGACAAGGAGCATTTCTCCTTTGTTTTATTTCAACCATGAGAATTGAATATGTTTCAAGGGGAGTCAGATAAGTACAGTTAATCATTGTAATCATTTTCCAATTTTGGTATTGATTAATTAATGATAAAATTTGGAAATGATTAACTGATTAATCAGAACCATGCCCTATTCAATTGTATTATTGGTACAATGTATTTTAAAAACCTCAAACATCAATGCCATCATGTCATATGTGTGATAGTAAATTCTCTCTCATATGGAGAGATCTGTTGAATGTCTGCATTACCTAAAAAATTACAGCTAAAACAATTTCATAACAACCCTTTCTGATCCAATGTCAGGTGATTCCACCAGTTCAACTCCTATAAGATAGTTCAAATGTTCCATAATTTATTTGAATTATAGCCTAACATAAACATGTTCCAGCCTTAGGTATATGTGATTTCAAACTGTATACATAAAATACACATAGTTGAATTAAAATAATGTTTTATTAAATTTATGGGAAGAATTGTCTTTATTTACATATGATAATCTATGCCCTTTCATTTTTCTCTAGTATAAGTGTGTGTTAGTGCATTTTTTTATAAGTTAGCAATTTAATGTTTTTATATGTTTGGATTGATAATCAAAGTAAGGTTACAAAAATTCTTACCATTAAAAACATTTCCAAATCAGGTAGTGATGCATTTTTATTTTCCTTTAACTCTATGATGCAATTTTATCATGAACAATAATTTTGAATATGACCACTTAATATTCTCAAAACCGTATTGATATTTCCTTATTCCCAGAAAGTCAGTTACATCATTTACATTAAATATTCAACGCAAAATGAGCTTGGGAATTGGTTAGATATTTAAACATTATTTAGCAAAAGTAATATTTTAAATAGCAATGCGCAATATTCTACTAGTTTTTATCGCTTTTAGTAAGACTACGATAAAAATATCAGTCTCATAAACTGTTCCGAGGCTAACAACAACACTGTGAAATCTTTGAGTTTTAACAATACTATCAAGTTATTTTTAATTTTTGTTTCACACTTAATTAAAACTTTATTTTGATGAATGACAAGAAATTATCGTTCAACATTCCTCATATTCAAAAACCAATAATTAATACGTGTGAATTGTAATCTCGAAAAAAGTTATACCAGCGAAACATAAAAATATATATTAAACTTTTTGATATGGGCGCGTCCGCCACAAACAAGTGCATATAGTTAAAACTTTCGCAATTGTGAAGCCTTAAATACACCAGTTATCCGAAGTTTGGAAGGTATTAATCTAGTATTGCTCGAGTGAGCCAAAGGCTCTTTTTCATCTAAACGTGAGAGCGATTCTGAAATTATAGAATTAGAGACTTTTTTCACGCTACTGCGTAATTTCCTGGCGGGAAACATTTGTCATTTTATATATCATAAACATTCATGTTGACAGAATTAAGTAGAAGGAAAAACGACGAAGAAACCAAACCACAATCAAGGTATTTGCAATAAACAGGTAGATTATTAATAAAAAGTACTTCTGAAGAAAGGACGCGATCCGAAAATACCTCGGGTTCTCATAATCGCTCAATGGCACTTTTTGCCGCGGAAGCAATGAGAAATATTTTTATTTTTATCCTACAATTTACCATTACTTATTGAAGACTAAGCCTCCCAAAACGCATGATAAATAATTATTTCCAAAATTTTGCAATTTGTACTTCTTATTATGGAAGCAACATGGAGGTAAACTATTCAGTGACGTAATTTTCATTCTTCAGTCGCAGACGTTCGTCCACCGCCATCTTTTCCAGTCTAGGCTAGAGCGGTAAAAGGTGCTTGACGCATCGGAGGTTAGTATGCTCGCTAATTTTGCGGGTGCTCATGTTAGTAGCGTTCCAGTTTTCAATATAAGAAGGTTTTAATTTATTGTAGTTATTTGTAATTAACTACGCTTTGGTCATTAGCTTAAATTCATTGGTTGATGTGTCCCCATGTGCTTCATGGCCTGCCGATTGACGTCGTAGTATCGAGTTTTAGTTCAATAATTCTGTCTTGTGTTAAAGGGGTAGAACATATTTATATAAAACTTTATAATTTTATTACTTTTTAATCATTTGGTTTTGTTTGGTATTGCAATTCTGCTTTATTATCCTTAAACTGTGGTAACCGGTGAAACCATTACCAACGATTTGTCTTTTTTTGGTTTTCAAACTGATTGTCTCTGTTATGATATCTGTAATTTATTCATTTCGCAAAGGTTATTGAGTTTACATACTTGAAATTAACATTTCTTTTTTTATGCATCACTTTTTTATTTTTGTTAGTTAACTATGGCTGATCCTGAACGTACTGCCAATGCAAATGAAAATGTGGAGGACATGGAAGATGAAGAGGAGGAAGTCGATTCGGGGAATAATGAGCACGATGAGTCCAATACCGATGTTATGGCATCCCTAAATTTCAAATCAGTTGCTGTTTCACAGGTTAGTTAGAAATTAATAGTGTAGCTAAGTAGATAGAAACTTTTTGGAAAGTTAGCCGTTGATTTTTTTTATTAATTTCTGTTTGTTTTCAATTTAGTCTTATACACCTTCTGTCAAAAGACGTATCAAAGCTCTAAAAAGGTTGCAGTTGGAGTCCACTAGGATCGAGTCTAAGTTTTATGGGGAAGTCCATGCGCTAGAGTGCAAATATTTTAAAAACTTCTATCAGCCGCTGCTAGACAAGGTAACTAGATTGAATCGATACAAGTGAGGATTTCAGATTCAATATAGTGGTCTAACTCGTGTACTTTATTTCATTTTAGCGTAGTAAAATTACTAGTGGTGACTACGAACCGAATGATGAGGAATGCGAATGGTCATCGGATGAGGAAGAAAAGGACGATGATAAGGAAAAGATTTGCTCTGAAATGAATAAGGTCAAAATTAAGGAAGAAGCCGAGGCAAAGGAAAACGAGTAAGTATTTGTGAACGCGTCAAATTTATTGGAACAGCTGATTGGTGTAAATCGTACTGCAATTGCTTCAGTACATTAACAGAATTCGTTTTGAAGTGGCAGTGTTACAAATAAAATCAAGGAAATTTATAAATTAATCAGTAAAAAAGTTGTCCAGGAATTTAAAAGTCGTTTTTGTCAAATAGTCGAGTCATCTGGATGAGTAGCAATTTTGCACTAATAATATATTTGAAAATATTCTCATTTTGTAGAAATCAGAAGAACGATAACGTTAAAGGTGTTCCCGAGTTTTGGCTTACTATATTCAAAACGGTCGCAATGCTAGCGGAAATGGTTCAAGAGCATGATGAGCCTATTTTGAAACATCTTGTTGATGTTAAAGTGCAATTTTCAGAAGCTAACCCAATGGTAAAGTGTTATATTTTGATGTTGTAATGAAGTTTTTTTAATGATCTAATTTGGCGTTGATATTCAAGTTCTTTTCCTTTTCGACAGGGATTTGTTCTGGAATTCCACTTTAGCCCTAATGAATATTTTAACAACAGCATTTTAACTAAGGAGTATGAAATGACCTGTGTTCCTGATGAATCTGACCCATTTAGCTTTGAAGGCCCTGAAATATATAAATGCAAGGTAAGTTTTTTCCGCTTTGATTTTCAGGACATTAAAAAAAATGAGGGAATTGTTAAATTCGGTAAATTTTTGCAGGGTTGTACGATTGATTGGAAAAAGGGAAAGAATGTTACTGTCAAACAGATAAAGAAGCGGCAGAAGCACAAATCTCGCGGGTCATTGAGAACTGTAACCAAAACAGTTCAAAATGACTCTTTCTTTAATTTTTTCAATCCTCCTGCAGGTTGGTAATTATTAATTAGAAATAAAATTTAGTTTGTCTATTTTGATAGAGTGAAAGTTTTAAACGGTTTTCTCCTTTTCAGTTCCTGAAGACCATGAAGGTGAATTAGACAGGGAAGTGCAAGCTCTTCTTACCAGTGATTTTGAAATAGGCCATTATATTAGAGAAAGAATTGTTCCTCGTGCCGTTCTTTATTTCACCGGTAGTTTTCTGCATGCTTCATTTAAAAATGTTATATTTATCATAAAAATAATTATAATTTCCTAATTTGGATTTTTAAGCAATGATTTTTATTGTTTCAACTGTAATTCCAGGCGAGGCCCTTGATGAAGAAGATTATGAAGACGATGAAGGAGATGAAGAGGAAGATTCAGATGAAGATGATGATCCTGAATATACCCCTAGCAAGCCGCTGAATCCAGCAGCCAGAAGTGCTAATCCAGCCGATTGTAGCCAGCAGTAAATAGACTGTTGATGAGAAAGTTTTCAAGCCAAATTTGGCAGCCAGAGACTCATGCGAACGAGTTGGGTCAGAATATGCGAACCAGTTGGTCAGAATATGCGAACAAGTTGGTCAGAATTGTTTATAAGGGTTATTCAAGCCCTTTTTATAAGAAAATTGTTCGAAGAAAACAGTGCTTGAAGTATGGAGGAAGAAGTTAGGGAAATCCAGCAAAAACATTTTATACATTCCCCTGTAACACTTCTTTCCTTTAGAGTCCAAAAAAAGACTGTCTTGATTTAAATTAAATATTTGCATGGTTTGAGTTAACATTTTAAATCTGATTGAATGTTGATTCAGTGTCTTGATATTTTATGCTAGAATGTTACGATGCAATGTGTTTTAAATTCCCTGCTTCTTGCAATTTTGGGTACTGTTAATAAAGATGAATTCTTGAATTTGTGCTTTTTATTTATTTACATAGTGGAAATAGTTGAATAAACTGGATGGTTATTGGAAAGGCTATCCTAGGATAAAAAGTTTAGTTTTAAGCATGTAAAGTAATTGCATATTGTGTACATTAAGTTCTCGATCTGGATGTCAGCTGACTTATAAAATTGAGGAAGATAATTGCGGGTTTTACATTTGCATGTATAGAAGCTAAAGACCTCTAGAAGGGGGTGGGTGAAATAATTAGACCAAATCGGAAATGTGGCGTTCGTAAAGATGCATCTTCGTTGGTAAATTTTACCGCTAGTTAAGAAACCGGCAAAAAGTATTTTTATGGGTGAAGTTTTTAATTAGCATGTTGCGTATTTTTACGCAAGCCTGTTTAAAGTTCGGGCGATGTTCAAAAGATTAAAAAAAGTCGTAACGTTTCTAACGGAAGAAAGTGAATTGGCGCCAGTTCATACCGAAATGAAGGAGGAGCCACTTTGGCGCCAAATGCCTATCGATGTATATCGTAATGCGATACCTGCTCCAGAAGAACGATATATCTGTGTTATTGTCACACAATGGAAATAAGAATGGCAGAAATTGCAGGACTGAGTATAATAATATTATTAATTTTGTTTGAAATGGTATCCAAAACGCAAATGTTCATTCATGGAAATAGTCAAGGTACGCAAATAATTTGCAAACGTAATAATTACTAGAATTTTTCTTAAGCGCACTTCCCTTTAAATTCTTTACTCTGCAAGGGAGAACACTGCGGGATTTAAATAGAAAAATATTTGTAAATAGTATTATATGTAATACTAGTTTTTGATTATTGCTCAGAAAAACGTTTAGTATTACTGTTAAGCGTATATGGAAATTGTAAATGGGCATTTCCATGCTGCAGGTGTAGAACTGCTGTCGATTGCTTGAAGTTTACCTGCACAAAGATCTTTCTTCCCGTTTGTCATGGTTCTTGTATCGTATATTTATGTTAAATTTTAGAATGTCTTTTTTCATGTCACTATCAAACACTTTACTTTCCTATAACCTAATTATATGCCCTCGTGTATAAGAATGTGACAGTAAATTACGCATTATTGGTTTATTTTTACGTCACACCTCATTTATTTTATAAATTGTTTATTAACAACTGATGGAGTATTAAATGCTTCGTAATTTATACCCAGTATGTATCATAACTAACATATGATTTAGAATGAGCGTTCGTTCATGACGGTTTAATTTGTAAAAATTGATGAGTTTCACCTTTAAATTTGTATTTCAGCTTTTATGCCAGCAAACAATGAAGTTCGGTATATAGTGGATGGTATGCCTGTCTCTATGCACAAAGTAAGTGTTACTGTACACCATTAATTTCAATAACGTATCAAATTTTAAATGACGCATTCTATTAATTTCATACTGTTATCATTGCAGGATGTCCCTACACCTCCTGGAAGGTGAGCATAGCACTATAAGATGATTATTTTTCGGGAATGACATGTGAAGTTCACCTACTGAAACATTCGCTGAAATGGCAAAATAAATTAATGAAAACATAAGTTATTAGAATTTAATGGTAAAACAGTAATAATGTGATAGCTTGTGAACGTTGTAAAAGAAATGATTTTATTAATTTATCAGTGCTGGCACATCGAGTTTTTAAAATTTTATTGTTTAAGAAAATTGTTTACTAGTAGCCTAAGTTCAAGTTTCATCATTTTCTTCAGACAAATATCCATTTAGGTGAGCCATTGTTGTGTTTCTCTAATTTGACTGATACACAATGAATCATTTTCCTTCGAATAAATTGCAAAAAATCTTTTTAAGTTAAGGTTAAGTGTAACATTGCTATCATATGGGAGGATATGGATGTCATCAGATGTCATTTTTTTATTTGTTCATATTTTCCAAAAATCATTCTATTACTCTTGGAAGGCTATGTAGTACCATACATTAATTTTAAACATTTCAAATTAGTAGTTAACTTATCACCCAAGATGTTTGCTGTGCTTAAGTGGGCCATTCTTGTAAATGTTGTTATATGTGTTGAAAACAAACTTTTCTTCTAACTCCATGCTCTTCTAAGTACTATGCTGCCATTGGCTATAATTTTTAGAAGCTTTTTATTGTTCTCATATCTTATTATTCTATTATTAGGCATATTTTCTCCCATTGTGAATTCAGCTTTGCTTTCTTGAAAACTTTTTTATTCACATCTCGATAAACTCTCACCAGTAATCTACAATATTTTGCAAGTAATTCAGGCAGTAGATATTTGATTGATGCACATATTCATTGAATTTTTGTATATTTCATACTATTCCTACTGGGGTTTTGACTTTTTCTTATATTTAACCTTTTGTTATATGTTCTCATATCAAGTTGTTTTTTCAACTGTCATAACTACGCTGCAAAACTTGCAATTACCTCAAATTTTCCTGTCTTTTATACCCCTTAGCATTATCCTGCATTGGAAATCACATTGTTTTTCCACAGAATTGTTTTTTTTTACTGATCTCTCTCTCTCATTGCTTTATCACATCATTTTGATTTTCAAAGAATGAGTTGTAAATCCAATTGTCTAACACATATTTGTATTTATATTTTGTGTTTTTGCAGCTATTTATTTTTAGATTTTTCTGTTTCTGCATTTATTACAAATGGCTTCAATTGTTTTAAACTTTGTATTCAAAGAAGTTTAGATCATTTATTTTCCATTTAGCTTATTTCTTCTCTTTTCATAGCGAATCTTCGATTTCACTCTATTGAAACAAAACAGAAACATATGAATATATGTCTCTCATTTTGTCTGATTATTTTACAAATGCTGTAGATGCAGAATTTTTCTTCTCCCATCGTCCCCTCTCTGGTGTTAGGTGGACGATGAAACTTCTTAGTCTCAATCTTGCCCTGAATAAATACAGGTATCCCTCGCCGTTCGCGGGGGTTACGTTCCCGAAGACTCCGCGAACCGCAAAACCGCGAACGGCAAATGCATAAACTAATGGAAGAATGGGATTCCATTCCTACATCCGCGAAAGTGGTCCTAAATGATTATTTACTTTACCTTACTGACGACTGTAGGCAAGAGAAATAAATAGTAAGCTTAAAATATGAAAGGAAAACCAAACCGACGATCGTTTAAATTTAGGAAAACTAAGAAAACAGAAGTTTATTAACTCACCGTGAATTATGTAGAGTATACGTAGGATGTTGACAATGGAGGTGTTTCGGAAGAGCATTATTTGGAGATGGAAGAGGAAGATGAGGGACTTGGCTTCAGGAATTCTGTGATTTGGAGCTGTTTCCCTTTTGTTTTAATTTTTTTATAAATTTCGTCATAGGGAGATATTGCAGAGTCAATTATTCTCTTAAAGTTGATGCTCCTTTCCATAGATGGATCAGCTTGCATTACCTTCTCTTTCAACTCGTTAGCCATATTTAAAATTTCTGCTAAGGTCTTCGCTGAAAACTGTTTTATCGTAGGCTCTACATCTTCTTCTTTGTTTTCGCTCTCACTTGATTGTGCAAATTCTTCAAGCTCCTCATTTGCTAATTCTTCTTGTTGAAAGTTGAGCAATTCTTCCACTTCTTCCTCTTTTTTATCTTCAAAGCCCTCTCCACCTACATTTCTAGCCATTTCGATGATCTCTTCAACTTCTCCGCGAATGCTGGGATAAACTTTGGAACGAACAGCTTCGGGCCAAAGTTTCTGCCAACATGCATTTAATGTTGATTGTTTTACTTCGTCCCATGATTCTATTATCATGTGAATGGCTGTTCGAATGTTGAATGAACTCCAACATTCACGAACAGAAATCAAAGAATTGGTGTCCATTTGCTGTAAAATATGTTTGAAAGTTCGGCGAATATAATAAGATTTGAAGGTCGCAATGATCCCTTGGTCCATCGGCTGTAAGAGTGGTGTTGTGTTTGGTGGTAGGAATACAACTTCTATGTCAGAATAGCCTTCTGCAAGAGAAACTGGATGACCCGGAGCGTTACCCAATACGAGAAGCACTTTAAATGGCAAATTCGTCTGCCTCAGATAGATCTTCACCTGCTGGATGAAGCAGTTGGCAAACCAATCTTCGAACAGTTTACAAGTAACCCATGCCTTCTTATTAGACCTCCAAAAGACAGGTAGATCTGATTTAATCTTCCATTTTAGAGCAAGAGGATTTTCTGAACGGTAAATTACCATTGGTTTGCATTTAAAATCTCCCGAAGCGTTTCCACATAATATTACAGTGAATCGATCTTTTGCAGCCTTAAAACCTGGAGCAGTACGTTCATCTTTGGAAATAAAGGTCCTATTTGGCATTCTCTTCCAATATAAACTGGTTTCAACCACATTGAAAATTTGTTCTGGCTTATAACCTTTCTCCTCGATAAGCTTCAAAAATTCACCGGGGAATTCCCTCGCTGCCTCTTGATCAGCTGATGCAGCTTCTCCTGATAGCTTAATGTTATGCAAATTTAAACGCTTCTTTAAATTATCAAACCAGTCCTTACTCGCTAAAAAACTGGTAGAAGAATTCTCTTCATCATCGTCTTCAGTTCCACTCTTTAAATGTTCATATAGGTTAAGTGCTTTATTTCTTATTAACTCTGTGCTAAGGGGAGCATTTTTCTGTGTTTTATCCTCTATCCACACACTTAAGAGTTTTTCCATTTTTTCTAACACAGGGTCACGTCTACTTACAAAAGAAACTTTAGCACTAGATGGAGTAGAAGCCATTACACTACTTCGTATTTTGTCTTCGACCCTTTTTATAGAACGTACGGTTGATTCATTTACTCCATATTCTCTACCAATGGAAGTGTAACTTGCACCACTTTGTAACTTATCTAATATCATGATCTTTTCCCTCAAAGTCATGACTTTACGCTGTCTCTTAGCTAATGCGTCCCTTCCACTTATATTAACGCATTTAGATGCCATAGTAATGTAAAAGAATGGGTTAATTAAAAAAATTAAAAATGTTTATAAAAGCACGCTACTATAATACAATGCCAACGTCACTAAGCGTAATCCTGTCTAATTTAAAATGAGAGAATAAAATGAAACATCACAGTAATACCACAAACACCCTAAGGATATCAAGTCATGTTGCTTGCTGCACTATATAGCAGAAACTGATATAAATGTGTAAAACGGAAGCTTGCGAAGGTCCCCCCGTATTCCCCTAAAAGTCCCTTTTTCAACAAGCCGCGTGTCTTTTAGTCCGATCGCCATATTTATTCTGCGTAAAACAAGCAGACTTAATACTGTTTACACAGGTGGCGAGAAAAATAAATAGAACATGAGTGGAGCAAACTGGGAGATTTCCCCGTTCAGTATTCTATGGATCCTTCAGGAAACGGGAAGATTTCCCCGTTTGGTGCGACAAAAAAATGAGTTATGGGTATTGCTTAGAAACTGAGAATAAGCAAAACCGTGAACGGCGAACCCGCGAACGGCGAGGGATACCTGTACATCAATCAATCTCTCCATCCCTCTTCCCTCCCCCTATCCCTCCCCTCTCTCTCCCCCTATCCCTCCCCTCTCTCTCCCCTATCCCTCCCCTCTCTCTCCCCTATCCCTCCCCTCTCTCTCCCCCTATCCCGCCCCTCTCTCTCCCCCTATCCCTTCCCTCTCTCTCCCTCTATCCCTCCCCCCTCCATCCCCCCTCCATCCCCCCTCCATCCCCCCTCCATCCCCCCTCCATCCCCCCTCCATCCCCCCTCCATCCCTCCCCATCCCTCCCCATCCCTCCCCCATCCCTCCCCATCCCTACCCCCATCCCTACCCCCATCCCTACCCCCATCCCTACCCCCATCCCTACCCCCATCCCTACCCCCATCCCTCCCCCCTCTCTTCCCCCATACCTCTCCCCTCTCTCCCCCCATACCTCCCCCCTCTCTCCCCCATACCTCCCCCCTCTCTCCCCATACCTCCCCTCTCCCTCCCTCTCACCCCTCTCCCTCCCTCTTTTCCTCCCTCCCTCTTTTCCTCCCTCCCTCTTTTCCTCCCTCCCTCTTTTCCTCCCTCCCTCTCTTCCCCCCTCCCTCTCTTCCCCCCTCCCTCTCTTCCCCCCTCCCTCTCTTCCCCCCTCTCTCTCTTACCCCCTCCCTCTCTTCCCCCTCCCTCTCTTCCCCCTCCCTCTCTTCCCCCTCCCTCTCTTCCCCCTCCATCCCTCTCTTCCCCCTCCGTCCCTCTCTTCCTCCTCCCTCCCTCTCTTCCCCCTTCCTTCCTCTCTTCCCCCCTCCCTCTCTTCCCCCCTTCCTCTCTTCCTCCCTCCCACTCAATGTAAGAAGGGACTTCACAATCTCAATTTCGCACTAAATAAAGTTGTTTGTCTGTCTGTTCTTCCCTCACCTTTCCTCTCTCCTGTTCCCCCTCCCATCCCTCCTGTTTCCCCTCCCATCCTCCCTCCCGCCCTCCCTCTCCCTTCCTCCCTCTTTACAGTAGTCTCTTGCTTTCTCCCTCTCTTTCCGTCTGTGCTTATTGTCACAATGTAAGCCATATTTCTCAAAAAGCTTAATAGCATCCAGTGACAACATAATGTATGAAGATTATTTGAACAACTACAAAGTTGCCCCTACATGCAACTTATGACATTACTCTATGAACTAAATACATACAGTTAGTGAAATATGTGTTGTGTATCTATCAATTTTATTTAAGATCAATTTTTGTAATAATGGTATTTTCATTACTAAAATGCTCTTCAATTTAGTTTATTCATCGTTTCAGTAACCATTTTGACTTTTAAACTTGCTACAGTCTTTAAGTGGTTTTTGTTTGCTAGTTTTAACATTTTGATTTTGTATCGTTTGATAACATATCATTAGAATATATTGTCTTTGATACTTAATTCTATCCTTGTGATTTTTTCTTTGTTTGAAGCAAAAATTTTCTAATTTCAGTAATATCAGTGATGTTGTGATTCATTAAAGAATATTAAATGTGATTTTCCATTGCATTAAATGCTAGTAAACAATTTTCTGTTAGTTGTGTAAAAACATTGTTATGGGAAAATAGTACATTTGTCATTATATGATTTAGTGGGTTTTAATTCTGGCCGAATTAAGCCCATATATCATTAATAACAAATACTATATATAGTGGGTGTAATCAGAGCCGGTCTTAGGGGCAGGCAAAATAGGTGCTTGCCTGGGGCGCCTAAGGTCAAGGGGCGCCTAAGGAGCCACGTATGAGGTATAGGTATAACCTTCAAGGGGGTGCCAAAAACCTACTTCGCCTGGTATCGAATTTGTCCTAAAGCCGGCTCTTGATGTAATAAGGAAATGATTCTTTGACTTTTTATCTATATAGTATTTGTTATTGTTATTTATCTTTTAATGGATTTTAAAAAACTCCATAAATTTTTACTGAAATTGATAATGAAGGTGACTCTAGATATGCATTCTTTGCTGAAAAGCAGCCATCCTTACTAGTTATTCACTTATTGTTTATTCTTAAATGCATATATGGTTTTTTTGCTCTTTCCCTCTCTCTCTCTATATATATATATGTGTGTGTATATGTATATATGTATATATATATATGTATATATAAACTTATGGAAGAGGAAAGGTAAATGAGGATATTTAGGGCAACTAGGTGTTGAAGGAAATCCAGTGAGCACTCACCGGAAGGAGAGCTGCTGGGGTGTTGGAGAGAGACATTTGTAGAAGTTATTGGAGCTTTCAGGATGATCCCTTCATCAGCACAAGAGAGACCCAACTGATTTGTCAGTGAGACTGGGATGAAGGTGTGTGGCGGTGGAAGGGAAGGGAGCGTGGAAAGGTCGGGGATTAGAGGAAAGCTCCAATAACTTCTACAAATGTCTCTCCAACACCCCAGTAGCTCTCCTTCTGGTGAGTGCTCACTGGGTTACCTTCAACACCTAGTTGTCCTAAATATATGTATATATATATACAGGGTGTTTCAAAATTATTGCGACAAAATAATAGTGCAAAAGCAGAGAGTAACTAGATCGAAGATGCCCATATCTGTTTCGCGCTAAGCCCATCCGTTTACGAGGAAATTAGGTGTCTGTATTTTGACGTAACGTCCTGGTGCGTACTTTGAATTGAGAACGTGGGCGGCGCGTGCCGCTGCTGACCGTCTGAGTTCCCTGCGGCTTGGCGTGTCAGCTGCGTGCCCAATTCCACTGAGCAACCACGTCGGGGCATAGCACCACACTCCTGTTAACACAGGGCACTCGGTTGAGCGGCAGAGCATCAACCGACGGAGGGGAGGAAACTGGGAGGGGACGCGAAATGCCTCAGGCAGCGGCTTAGCAGTGAGGTCTTGAAAGAGAATGCTACAGCTTGTCCGTTTTGGGAAGGCAGGCGTCGATGCATGAGAGGGGAAGGTAAGCAAGGAGGGGAACCCAAGGGAAAAGATGACGTCACACGACATGTGCAGTAATGCCGTTTTGGTTTGGAAGATGATATCTTCCCTGGGCCTAAACACGGCCTCACCAACAAGCGGCCACGTTTCGAGGCTGGACTCGTCCTGCCTGCGTATGTCGTACTGTGCACTATCTTCGTAAAGCAGACAAGCTGTAACTTGCACCCACACCCCCTTCTAGAAACTATCGTTTTGACTTGGGTCTTACATGGCAATGGCACCTGTGCAGTATTCGTATGCAGAACTATCGGACATGCATCTGGCGTACGGCACAGCAATGGGGAATGCAATGGAAGCAGCATGCCTTTATGCAGATTACTTTCCGAATCGTCGGCATCCCAATCATGCACTGTTTGCATGCATCGACAGAAGATTAAGGGAAACCGGCATGCTGTTACCCCGTTCTTCTGACGCTGGACGACCAAGGACGGCCCGCACACCACATTTGGAGGAGGAGGTGTTAGAGGCCGTAGGCGAGCAGCCTTCTACAAGCACGCGCACCATTAGTCGCGACGTTGGTGTTCCCCATAGCACTATCTGGCAGATACTACATGAGCAGCAACTGTATCCGTTCCGCAAGCAGAAAGTGCAAGACATCACTCCACTGGATTACCCTCGAAGATTACAATTTTCGCAGTGGCTTCTGCACAGGTGTGTGGACGATCTGCAGTTTCCATCTCAGATTTTGTTTACCGATGAAGCTTCGTTTACTAGGGAGGGTTTATCAGGGGACAATCATGTCTGGGCCGATGAGAACCCACATGGTGTGGCAATACGCGGATATCAGGAAAGATTTTCCATTAATGTTTGGGCTGGAATTGTCGGCAATTATTTGATCAGGCCCTATGTTCTCCCTTGTCGACTGGATGGGCAGACATACAGGCAGTTGTTGGAGGAAGCACTACCAGAGCTGTTGGAAGATATTTCCCTTCATGTACGCCAATTTCTGTGGTTCTGTCATGACGGAGCGCCACCACACTCCAGCCAAACAACCACGCAGTACTTGAACAAATGATTTCCTGGGAGGTGGATAGGACATGGTGGGCCAGTTTCGTGGCCACCGTGCTCGCCAGATCTCACGTCCATGGACTTCTTTTTATGGGGCTATCTAAAAACAATTGCCTACTGTATGCCGGTCAAGAGGGAGGAAGGTCTCTTCCCGAGGATCATGGACACATGTCGGCAACTCCGCCAAATCTTCCAGCATGTGCGTCGTTCTCTACTGCACCGTTGCGAATTTTGTGTTGAAGTTGGAGGTCGCCATTTTGAACACTTGTTGTAAGTCGACCGCAATTGCTAAATAAATTTTGGCAATAAACATTTAAAATAACCTGTGTTAATGTTTCATTTACTTGTCTCTCATCCTACCAAATGTCTCCTCCTCCGCCGTTACTTTCTCAAGTCCCATGGCCTGCCCATCTCTCTGCTTTTACCGTGATCGTGTTCTCAATTCAAAGTACGCGCCAGGACGTTACATCAAAATACAGACGCCTAATTTTCTCGTAAACGGATGGGCTTAGCGCAAAACATACGTGCATCTTCGATCTAGTTACTCTCTGCTTTTGCACTATTATTTTGTCGCAATAATTTTGAAACACCATGTATATATATATATCAGGGAGGTAAGCAGAATTTTCCTAAGGGGGGGGTCTAAATTTTCTTCTTAACTACTGGGTTCTTACGGTTATGATTACATTGTGTGTATTTCTGTCGTCCTTTAAATTGGACAGTGCCGTGTGATGCCAGTCGTTCGATCATTGTGGTTACATTATAGGCGATTCACTATAGAACTATAGATATAATTTCCATGTATCAAAACAAAAGACGTTAGAATACTACCTAGACCCACACGTTAGCGAGCGGCTGCAAGGGAAAGCGTCACAAATTAAGCTGTGACATGATTGTGGCTAGTAACGGGGAGGTATTTGTATTTGGAATATCTGTTTGACTTCGTCAGTTCATTTGTTTAGGTCTGTGTTATTTTCATGGGGGGGGTCCAGACCCGATGGACCCCTCCCTGCGTACACCATATATATATAAATAATGTCTTATTGTTTTCCTCTCAATCTAACTTTGCCAAGTTCATTCTGTACCTCATCTTAATCATTGTCTGTTCTAATCTGAGTGGTAACTCATATAAGCTAAAGTATTTTACATGGATTGACAGCCTGTTGTATGACTACATTTTATGGTTAGCTCATGCCTCACATTCTCAAAGAGTAAGGTAGGAAAACCTGAAGCTGTCGTTAGCCTGATTAACAAAAAAACTAAGGGAACACACTGCTTAACGTTCCTTCCAAAGATGAGTGCTAAACTGCATGTCCTAACAACAAACAACTAGAGGTTGGAGCAAACTGCTTTACCGATTTTGGAACCCAGGTCATCTGTGTGAAAGGCCTGCTCACTAACCATACCTCCATGCATCATGTCTTTCATTTCTGGAATTTTCAACCTGCAAACCATGCTGAATGGCATAATCCTTGCACTTTTTTCATGGAAATTTGTGAAAAAAAATGTGGTTTGAGGATTATGCGTGAGATTTCCTCTTATGCTATTATTGCACCAGTGCAGTTGTTCATTTATCAGGATGTGGATACTTTGTGATGGTGTCATGAAGTCCAACTTTAAAATATCAGTATGTCCCCAAATATTGTAATTTTGATCCACTCAAGTAAAATTTGCAGTAAAATTCTCAGATGAACGTAGGTACATTGTTTCATAGTAATACCAAAAGTTCTGTGTTTTGTTAACTCCTTATGGGAAGTATCTAATGCGGGTTTTCAACTGTAGGGGTACATCAAGAGTTTTCAAGGGGTATACAGAAGTGTTAAAAATTATAATTTTGCTTCTTATTTTGTCTTTTGTGCATGACATCGAAATCAAAAGTTGCAATGTGATGGCTAAGAATAACTTCATAAAACAGGGAAATATGCCAAATCTGTTAGTGTTAATGTTATAAACACGGGTTTTCTAAATTAATACAAGGGTCATTCATCACTTTAAATGTATTTGTGGGTATGCGACCATAAAAGAAATAGCCGTAAGGGGTACAAGGGCATTAAAAAAAAGCTCTAAGGGCTTCGTGAATAGAAAAGGGTTGAAAACTCCTGATCTAATACATTGTAGCCAAGTGCTTCTCACTTTTTGCGATCTCCATTTATATAAAGAAAAGACATTTTACAACATCTTATAATGCGCATTGAAATCAGAATGATTGAATTCCTAGCCTTCATCCTTTTGCCAAGTTTATCTTCCTCAAGGTTTCTCCCTTAATATCTGTTTTTGTAACTATTATTTAAGAGGAAAAATGGGATACAGGAATTACTCGAGGATTAAAATTTTCTACTTGTCACATCTATAAAATAGGGAGCAAGAATTATATCAAGGGGAAGACTTGGCTATTAAATACTGTATTTCTTTCCCTAGAGTTAATATATTTCATCCATCTAATGTTATTCTTCACGTTTTCATAATAATAATACTAATATTTGTAGTTTTTATTGGCTTAAAGTTTTCTTTTAGAATGGGGAAAATTGAGCTTTTAAGTCATACTGATAGTTTTTTCCATTTCAAACATTGTAATCCATGATACAAAGTTAAATTTCAGGATTAGTGTACTTTCAAGGGCCATGTAAATTATTTATGCAATTTTGTTCTTAGAATTAATAAAATGTGACTAATCTTTAACTCTTATTTTTTTGCAGGACTCCTTATCCTGAAGACAGTTCATTTTACCGTTCCAGATCAAATATAAAATTTGAACCATCATTATTGGATTTTCTGGAAAGGTATTTGTTTGTTTTCTAATTGTTTTTAAGTTAGAAAGCTGTGATGGAACAAAATGTTTGTTATCATGCTTTACTTAGGTTCATGTTTTTTATATTGATAATGAGTGGCATTGTAAAAGGTGGCTTGAAATAAATATGAGAATAGTGGTTAATAATAGTTCGCATTGTGCTAACTATGGGATGTTTTTAGAATGATTTTTGTTTCTGCGTGCTAATTCATTCTTCATTATTTTCAGGCATCTGGGAGTGCCTCACAGTGAAAAAGTTACTCTCATAAATATGAACAATAATAAAACAATTCATATGTCATCAATATCTGGAAACACAGTACATTTCCATTGTTCGTTTTTTGAGGACAAGGTATTACACACCTCCTTTGAATTGTGATTTGTAGTTGCATGTCTTTCATTAAATTTCCAAGTTTTAACTTTATAACAATTCCCTTGATGTTATGTGGATTTTTTTACAAAATCAAAATCATGACAATCTTTACTTCGCCTGTTAAATTCTTCTAAATCTGCAATTCAAATAACTGATAATTTCTTATCTAATGATACACTACTTATTTATTTGAATGATTGCTTTGTTAAATCTGCACTCATCTTCCATTTCCATTCTCTGATTTTTGTAGTTATACTCTTATTTTCTCTTTCAATCCTCAGCAAAAGTTCTCATTTATGATCATTATGCTCAGTCAAATTATCAACGTATATGTTATATTTTTCCTGGAAATTGAATACCTTATATCTTTATATTGTTTATTGCTCGCTTTGATGTTCAAGTTTGTTAACTGACCTTGATAGGCATGAGTAAGGAATTCTATTTAAAACTGAAGGCCTTTGAAAATAAATTTTGATGTATGATCTATTTTAAGGTGAATTGTCTAGTGTTAATTAGTTAACTACGTTTTTCTGGCAATGGACTTTAAGATTTCTGAATTATTACCAACTATTTGGAGAATATTTTTCAGATGTCATTGCCTTCTATAAACTACTGGAAATTTTTTTGGTGACTGAAGTATGACATCCTTCCATTCCTAGTTTTTCTGGTTTAAATTTTAATGCCAGAATATTTGATTTTATTACTTAATTGCAACTAGCAGTGAATTTTTTACCGATATGTTCACCAAAAAAGTAATCACTGTTTTTTACTCATTTTGGACATTTATTCAATAATATTGTCGTAATGCATAACACATTAAAATTTTTATTGATTAGCCTCTCATCATGGGTGCCCGCATAATTTTTTTCATGGGAGGGCAAAATGCTCGCCCATTAGCATTGGTTGCTCACCTTGCAGGGGCTACTTAAATATAGCATAATATATAGCAAAAAACACATTTTTAAATTGATTTTTTAAGCAGAGCCTGCTTTTCGTTTTAGGGGAGTAGTGTTGCACACCGCAGATAAAATGTTGGTTTCTAAAATTCTCCGTAAAGTATTAAATCTATTGTTATTAGCAACTGAGTTAGTTGCCGCAATAGATATCAAAAGATTCCAAATTACTCAGTGATGTATGTTTTTTCGTTATAGATAAAAGTAGATTGCCTACATTGGATCAGAACTATTCGTTTTTATTTATATTGGAAATATTCGTTTATTTGTTATTCACAGTCGCACAGTAAAACTCTGCCCTCCCTCCCTCCCCCTCTGGCTGTGTGCCTACTTGCAGTACTGTCCTGCTAAAGTTTCAAAGATTGATATCTATGCTACTTTATGTTCCAGCATAGGGCACTTAGAATAATACCGGAGAGCAAATAATTACTTTAATGTGTTCTGTCTTTTCTTCTTCGTTTTATGAATGGGTTTTCAGGAAACCTCTCAGCAAGTGCTCAGATTACTTGTTCCTTTAATATTGATTTATACCGAACCCAAATGGCAACAAAAGTGTCAGGAAAATTACATTCAGTCATCTGCATTCCTTATATTTATTACAATCAACATTCGGAAATACAGTTTTAACATAAGGAGTATGTGAATGTTATTGCACTCAAAACATTTACTTGCAGCCACACTTGAGCAGATTTTCACCTAGCTGCAAATAAAACATTTTTAGATAGTGCTGGGCCCGGTGAAGTCATACAGTTGGCACCGCGATCTGTCAGCTCTGCTTGTGCCAGTGTAAACTTTAAAATGCCATATGTAAAATTTTTTGGGAAACATAGAGGGGGCAAGTGCCTCTTGCTCCTTACTGCAGGCGCCCATGCCTCATAAACATCTCCTTTTAAACTTTACATAACCCCTATTATATTCGCACAGCAGATTATAGTATTTTGTTAATGCTGTATCAGTATAACTGAATTCTAAGTACATATATTTTGTAAATTTTTTATCACATTTTGATTAACCTAAATTTGGCTGTTTTGTTTTTATTTCATGCTCATTTTCTATCATGATCTATTATTTTTGTAGTTTTGGTTTTCTTCTGTAATTACTGCTTCCACTTATGTTGTTAAATTTTGTAGTCATTCATCTAACAATTTCTTTACTTAGATGTAATAATGGAACAAAAGAATACTCTTCGCTTGTGAATTAATTGACATCTCTTATGTGTTTTAGGTAATACCTCCACTAGGAAATACCACATTTAATGTGGTTTTTCTGGGAAGAGAAGAAGGAAAGATACACAGCACTCTCTTCATTCACACTTCAGAAGGTACTTTTAAGTACCAGGTACGTCAAAACTTATATATTAAGATTTTATAAAAAAATTGTCATATTTTAGGAGACTGGTAAGTTTTTTGACAATTAGAAAATGGGTTTAAGAAATGGCATTGGTGTTTTGTTGTATCATAGTTTAATACCTCATGATTATGTATGTGTTAAGTAACCATTATTTACAATTTTGCTTATGACTATGAGCAGCTGCATAGCCAGGATTTTGTTTTGGGGGCAATTTTGCCTAACCGCAAGGGGGAACCACCTCTGAAAGGAAAGTTTTTTATTGCCCACAAATTTTTAATTAAAATTTTTGATATCTTAAGCATTGACATATTCATTGAAATTGGGGCTATTATTAATTATTATTATAAAGTATGATTTGTATGAATCATATACATTTATTGAAAATATAATGAAAATATTACATGAATTGGATACCAGCTTGGAAAAATAAGACCACTGCTAAAGAACGAAATCTAGATACCTGATTTTCTTAGCTAATTCATCAATTATCTCTTCAACTGAAGGTGTAAGATCTCGATAAATATGTAAAAGAGAATCCATTCAGGTGGTCGTCTCCCATTGAATTACGCAAATAATTTCTCAGACGTCGTAGCGTGGAGAGTTGAGGCTGTAGAAACTGGAAGTGTAGTTAGGATAACCAACAACCTACCATATATACTCATATATAATGCGCCCTCATGTATTACATGCACCCTTACTTTTTGCCAAAAAATTCCAACTTCTTCTTATACCTCGTGTATAATGTGCACCCTTGATTTTTGTGGGATATAAGAAAAAAATTTTAGAATTGTATTGTCATGTTAAGTATTAACTAGAGTACCGTAAATAAATACATTAAAGCATTAAATTATCACCAGTTAACAATTTTAAAATGCTTGGACTTGACCATAAGTATTACTTTCAATAAGCTCCACATTACGTCTTAGAGAGACCTCATCAATAATGAAAGTGAATGAGCTGAGATGACAGTAACTTCATACAGTAAGTTGGCCAAACTGATGCCGCGTAGAAAACTGTAGTGCCACTGCTGCCAATCCTTTTAAATCAGACAAAAAGGGATCTATAAAGTAGATCAAGTTTTGATTTATAATGAATTTTGGTTTTCTCTTTTCGATGTCATTCTAAAACTGTTTAATAGAAGGAATAACACGAAAATTTAACAAACAACTCTGGAAATGGGAAACGTGACAGTTAAGAGTAAGTTCATACACGTCATTCTATGGATTATAAATTACTTACATTGTTAATTGTCCTCTCTTGCCAGGTATAATTCTGTTTTTCAGAGCGTGACGGAGTGACAAAGGGACAGAATAAGGCTTTTATATATTAACAATACATTAAAACGTATTTTAATTATATCATAATGCTATCCTGAAAATCTCATCAAATTTGGTTCAGTCGTTTGCGAGATATTAATCTTCAAAGAGCATTACACACAACGTTTGCTAATGCTTTTATTAATATGATGTGACATTGAGACATATTTTTATACATTGTATCGATCTTTAAAGTGAGAGTCAAAACTATATAGACGTTAAGTTTTTGTAAACACACACATATCTCACTTGACAGCAAGGCGAGAACTGTCTCGATACTGCTAATTACCAAGTGAAAAATTAGTGATCATTTTACAAATAAATTGATGAGTCCAACAAATGACTTTCTCTATACGTAAGTTGTCATCTAAAATCAAATATGGTGATAGGAACAGTCCAACTTACGTGCTTCAGCACTAGCGATTCAATTGTTCTCACTACCACACGCACGAACTGCCCACTAACCGTCAATTTCGAAGAAAATTGAATATCTCTTGAAATATTCCTCGTGTGAAAATTTAGTTCAAACAAAAGTTGTAGAAAAAATAATATCTACAACTTGTGTGTGTGTATGTATGTTAACAAAAATTCAGTTTTAAGCAAAGTATTTAAGAAAAACTAAAATTTTACAAGAGTAAACTGCTACTTCCAGTTGACCAATTGCTATCAAAATCTTTTCAAATCTTAAGAATATACAGGTGAGCCCCACTTAACGTGGCCCTGGCCAACGCGGATTTGTTATAATGCAGATTTTATTTCAAATTAAAATTAAAAAAAAAATATAGATATCTTATGCACAGTGCGACTGCAGTCTAATATCTTATGATTTTTTTAAATTTTGCACTAATCAACTTTCCTAAAGTATCCTAAATATTGTGATATTTCAGCAGTTGCATAATATTGCATCGTCTGGTGGCCAATTCCACTCTTTTCCCTGTAAATTTCATGGGTCTAATGCAGAAAATATATCTCTGACGGTGGAAAACCTTTGAAAAATAGAAATAGAAATATGATTCATGCTTCATGTTTATTTGGCATCATTGTATCATAAAGAATGTTTTTGATGCTTTATATTTTTTAAATCTATAATTTTCGACAACTACTCTATTACAATTTTAATTTACCGTATTAACATGTCATTATAAATAATAATAAAACAATAACGCTACACATCAAAAAATAATATAATTTTGATCTACATATGAAAAACATGTGGTACGCATGGCGGGATCTTAATGTTTTAATGCATATAATTTATAATAATATATAATCAGTGATGAGCTGGAAAAAAATTAAGAACCGGCTCTCTAAAAAAAGGGGAGGTTAAGAAATTTGGATAATGGTGGCAGGAGGCCTATATGCCAGGGGCACCATACCGCCCCAGTTTAATAATACCGTTCCGCTAGCTTAACAAGTGTTCGGTTCGTATTATATTCCATTTCATACACTGTCCGTAATTGACTATCAGATAGGGCAAAATGTACATGAAAGGACAAAATCAATAAATTTTAATATCTAAAAATTTAACAACCTGCTCGTAAATTCTGAGAAAAATTAACAACAGGCTCGTGCGAGCCAGCTTCAGCTCATCACTGTATATAATGATATATAAATTTCAGAAACCCAACATGCACTATTATGGGTTTGATCTATAAGTAGAGCTGCAAGAGCATCGTCGATCAGTGCATGACTTTGTTGGAGAAGCACAATGACTTCATGCGAGTGAATGCCGTGAAACGGGGCTGCGACGGACTATTTGAATGCTACCGACAAGTTTTACGTAATAAGCGAAAAAAAGCTAAGCAGTCAACCCTGGACTCTTTTTTAAATAAGACTTCGTAGGTGTTCTGAGAAATATTTTGAAATTATGTTCGTTTACCGCTAAAAAGCTTTTTTGTCTTACTGTTTACTAGGTAATTTTATAGTTTGTTTAATAAATTACATTCTAAAAGTCTGGTAGAAATATGTTTTACATTGAATGTGGGTCCAAAAATACTATTTGAGAAGTTATTTCCCTCTGGGAGCCTAAAGGTTATGGTGCCCTTGCGGACGTGGAATTTCACTTAACGCGAAGACCTCAGGAATGCACCCCCGCGTTAAGCAGGGCTCATCTGTGTATAAAATTACAAATATAGAATTTCATGTTGAACTGATGAATAGTTTTTGTGTTAGGGCGCACGCAAAATTTCTGTCACACACGCATACGGACACACACACAGACATCATCTAGAAAACAGTCAAATTCACTCTTTCGTACATTATACATTCTCACACCTAAACCGCCTTTCATACGCCAAATTCGGACTTTCGTACGTCAGCTGACGATCAAACATTTCGAGCTACCTCATAGTGGCGCTGTCAGCCAAGCTAATTTTAATAAATTACCAAATGAAGCAAAATGCATAAATATAATAAAATTCAAAAGAGTAGTGGCTTCATGGCTGGAATCTAAATCATTCTACTCAATTGATGAGTTTCTAGAAAGTGACCTAGCAGATGTAAATTTCTGAAGACAAAACTAACCTTAAAGTATGCCGTGTAATAATATATGTAATGTAAGATTTGTGTGTATTGTTTTTTAATATTGTACTGAAATTTGACAAGATTAATACCACTGTAAAGTCAGTCAATAATCAATAAATTATTATTATTATTATTCAGTCTCGGCAGCATTACCATCTTTGTTTGTACGTACAGCAGTTTCTCTTTGTTTGTGCATTTTACACCTATTATTTTATAAACATGAGTGAGAAACAGAAAACTGAAAGTGCTAATACAAATGAAAAGAAAAGTAGGACTCATAAAGTGAACACGATTGAGACAAAAATGGAAATAATTAGGCGTGCCGAAAGCGGTGAATCTTTAGCTTCAATCGGATGCTCATTGGACTTACGCCGGTCGAGTGTGTGTTCAATTGTGAAGGAGAAGAAAAAATATAATAATACAATACGTACTGTGGCGTTCTGAATAAATGCCACATTTTTTTAAAGAGCAAGGAACCGATCTACACATGCTTCGATGTCGTTGGTGATATCCCGTTAGCAGACCGCGAAACAATTTGAGACATAATGATCGTTCAGTTGCTTGGCTTTCTCGCGAATGACAAGTGAACTCAGTGAGATTTTCTTGCAAGTTTGGTTCTTGATTCACAGATTTAAAGCCTTCTCTGTCTTCTCTAGGTACAAAAGACACTTTCGTACTTGTTGAAGTACTACTTGCAACACTAGCTGTAATCTAGGGATGGGCAATCTTACCCTGAAAGATCGATTCTGTGAATCAATCTAGATCGTTTTAATAAAGATCGATTTACCGATAAGATCGAACCAAAAAGATCGATTCAAGAAAGATTGATCTTCGATTCTAGCCACAAGGAAGGTTATAAAGTTAAAGAATAATTTTTGTGTTACAATTATTTTATTATAGTAAAGATTGATCTTCGATTCAAGCCATAAGAACCAACATTTTACATTAACGTTTTATAATCATAATAAAAAGAAACAAAGAAAATTAAAAACATAAAAGTTCGCGATCAATTACTGTGTAACATTAATTTCCTCTCTAATATGATTTTTAATTTTACAGATTTCTGACACTATTATTCGCATAATAAATAGACATGCCCTCAGCGGGATTCGTACCCGCGAACCTTACATTGGAAACAAAATACATACATTAAAATCCTATACTGGGGAAATGCATTATTAGAGGGAAATGTGAATTATTGAGATCAATTTATTTCACACATTTCTTAGTTTATTATAAATTAATTGAAAAAAACCGCGCAAGCATTGTGCGGGTACAGCTAGTAAGGTTAAGTTGCCGACTAGGTTTGATGCCCACAACTAGAATACACCACTTTCAGCAATCATCACTGCCCCTCTCCTTCATAGGCACCCTACCATGTGGGGTCCAACGATTCTCGATTCTGGGCGAAAAGAATCGATCCACAAAAAATTGAATCAGCCTTGTAAAAAGATTGATCCTGTAAAAGATCGATCTTGGATTGCCCATCCCTACTCTAATCGCTTCTTCATTTTCCTTACTGATTTTATTGTGGACTCAGTCACACCAAGTAATTTACCAACTGATGAAACCTATCTAAAACTTCAATTTTCTTCTCCAAACCTATCACTTTTTTCGCCCTTTTTACAGACTTTTCTTTCATTTCAATCATCACTCTCTTTGGGGCCATGATTAGGCAGTATTACAAAAAACTATGAAAATAGGAAAATGCTTTAATGAAAAAAACTCACACTTTCGTTCATAATACATTGACACCCCTAAACCGCCTTCCGTACGCCGAATTCGGACTTTCATGCATCAACGAAATGACGAACGAATATTTCGAGTGCTGCTGGTTGCCAGCCACCAGTCCACCAGTTTCCGCTGCGTCGGCATCTTTGTCCGTACAGCAGTGTTTATTTGTGCAATTATTTAAACATTTTATTGCATTTTACCCTATCTCTCTATATTATAAAATCAACGATTGTGTCTGAAAGGCTCCTTCTCAAAAAACTAAATATTTATACCATAATTAGATATTTTATAATATTTTTTGGCACTCTGGGAACGGAACCCCCCTATAACATGTGAATCTATGTTCGACTTTCGTACACTTTTCAGGAATGTATGTGTACGAAAGTAGGGGGTTGCCTGTTTATGAAATTTGGTAATGATATGGCAAGTACTTTTCGAGTTAGAGTGCCCACAATCACATACACACACAGACATCATTCCAAAAATAATCTAAACGTGTTCTAGGGACCACAAAACATTTATTTCCGTTGAAATCTCGGTCAATTTTTTCATGAAATCAATACTTTCTCAATACTATGTATATGGAGAAAGTAAAAAAATGGAAAAAACGACACGAATAAACATCCACTTCCGGTTGACTTATATTTTCCAAAAATTAATCAACTCTTGGTACTATTATGAAAATATTGAATTTGAAATTTGGTACTGAAATGACAAATACTTTTTGAGTTAGAGCACCCACAAAATTCCTATCACATACAGACACATACAGACATAATCAAGAAAATAGTCAAAGTGAGTTCTAGGGACCTCAAAACGTACATTTCCATTGAAATCTCAAATTCGATTTTTTTCATGAATACAATACTTTCTCTAAACTTCGTATATGGAGAAAGTAAAAATTAATAGTCTGTATCATTCAGAAAGTGGTCAAATGGAAGATTGATGTAACTGTCTATCCATAGAATGGTTGAGCAAGTTGGATGTACATTTATTAAGCAGAATAGGCTTCATCAATGGTATTTCAGTGTGTGTTAATTTGTTTGTTCATTTTAGAAGCCATGATAAGTGATTTTTTTCTGAGGAAGATTAATTTCTTGCTGAAATGCACATCTTGTTACTTTCTCCATATGTAGTATGGGAAAGTATTGTGATCACGAAAAAAATAGACCGAGATTTCAACAGAAATACACGTTTTGAGGTCCCTAGAACACATTTAGACTTTTCGGAATGATGTCTGTGTGGATTGTGGGTGCTCTAACTCAAAAAGTACTTGTCATATTAAAACCAAATTTCATATATAACACTTTAACATGAGCACAAAGAACTGATTAGTTTTTGGACAATACTGGTTAACCGGAAGTCAAGGTTTATTGGAAACCCGATTTGGTTTTTGCAATATTTCTCTGTTAAAACATCATTATTGTATATACAATTCTATAGAAAGGTTATAGAGAATGTAATTTCCTACAACTTTCATTTGAAAGAATTTTCCATAGCAGTTATTGTTTAGGAATTATTTATAAATAATCGGTTTTCTCGGTTTCTGTCAAATGTCTCCTTAAAAACGTCGTAATTGGTCATCTTCGTGAGGACCAAAGTTGTAGAGAATAATATTACTTCCAAGTTTTGTTTGAAACAAATTTTTATAGATATTTCGGAGATATTTTGCTTTTTCTTCATTTCCAGTATACAGCGGTGAATTCTGTAAACATATTCAAAATATACCTAATTTACGGCAATAAGGACGACTGTATACTTTTACGATACAAAATAATAATTTTGCCTTATAATGCTATTCATAAAAAGAATTTAAATATCTATAGCCCAAATATGGAGAAAGTCATGTGTTAGCCACATCAGATTTTTACTTTCTCATACGAAGTATCGAGAAAGTATTGTTTTTGCGAAAAAATTTGACCTCGAGATTTTTACGGAAATACATGTTTTAGGTGTCGCTGAATCCGAAAAGGTGGTTTTTGCAATGCCGTCTGTCTGTCTGTCTGTTACTGACTCTGGAGCCTAGGCGGTAGAACGAAAATGAATGAAATCTCGTACTTCGGCATTTTATCATACTGAGCAGAGTATACATAGAAATGGCTGACATTGATCAATAATTAAGAGTAGTTTATTCTACGCATTTTTAACAACAATCCAATTTTCTCGAAAACGGCTCTAACGATTTTGATCAAATTTTCTACAATTACTTGAGTTTACGTCTTCAATAATACTGTATAGTTCATATTTCTCAAAAATGAATATAAGGCTAGTTTATTCTAGGCAACTTTAACAATAATTCGATTTTCTCAATAACGGCTCTAATGATTTTGATCAAATTTCGTACAGTTACTTGAGTATACATCTACAATAATACTATGTACAGTGGAACCCCCATTTAACGTTTGCGTCGGGGACAAGTTTTTTGTACCTTAAATCAAGTAATACATTAAATGGGGGTTATCTAAACTTGAAAGACTAAACGTCAGTTCATTAATGTCAAATATGTTTTATTAGTTAAAACACAAATATTAAGTTTTTAGATTAATTCGATCAATTTTTTCATTTGTAAAATTTCACAGAAAGAAGATGGTTGAGAATAATACCAACTGTAAGTCCTCCGGCAAAGGTGATTCTTCTAGCTTATGGTTTTTTTGCAAAATTAGTGGACACTTCATGGCTGTGACCCTCATTGCACCTCCTAGCAGTGAATTTGTGATCTTTAATTCTTCCTAGACAAACTTTCTTAAAACTTTTAAGCAAATAAACACACTTAATTGAAGCGCTCCTATATAGGAGGAATCAACCAAGCATGCAGATCCTTTCAGTTTTTTAAGTTCGCATGCTATAATGAATACATGACATAATTTGGCTCGCATGGGTTATATAAGATAATACAGTAAAACCCCGTTATGACGTGGGTTTTGGGAGACAGAATGTACACCCGCGTTATCAGAAACCCGTGGTATTTCAGGAAATAATTTTTAAAAAATGTGAAAGCGTATGTGTTATAAAAATTTAATTGCAAAATACTATAAAAACTGATATTGTATTTTGATTTAAATGCATACCGTACTTTAATCGGTGTTTTTAAAATAGTCCAATATTTTCTTTTGGCATGACAGCTGATGACGTTTCTTCGTCACATACATCTTAATGTTTTGCAAATGTAAAAGATAAAGATGATCACAATCACTCTCTCTCTCCATCCAATTCATCACTTCACTGATGTTATCCAACACATCTCTTCATTCTCGCTGTCATCTTCCGATAATTTTTCTGCTCTTCTGCGGTTCTGGACTTCAGCTACAATTTCTTATCATTCTTATAGACAGCAACAGGAGTTTAGCATCGCAGTAAAATTTTAATCAAGTTGTTTACGAAGAAAATAAATCGAGGTAAAATTTGAACCAAGTTGTTTACGAGGAAAATAAATCGTGGTAAATTTGAAACAAGGATGTTTATGAAGAAAATAAATGGAATCATTTTGGGGGACATGACTAGACCCGCGGTAAATCCGAATCTGCGGTATAGTGAGGCGTGTTATAACGGAGTTTTACTGTATTTATGAGTTTCGAATAATTATCCCTCAGTGAAACAGTTTTTAGTCTCATTTGTTAAATTTTGGCCCTTTATGCCCTTTATGCAAATTTGATTGCGTGTCTTGTGCAGTGTAGGGAAATGCTACAGTGACTGATGAGTAAGAGCATACATCCAAAGTTTTAATAACATCGCCGCCTCGATGTAATAATAACATTGTTGTGAATAAGACTTCCCTTTTTTTGGGGGATTGACTTCCTTTCGGGTTAACAAGGTAAATATGGCTGTGGCAAACGCGGGTGGCCCAACTAGCTAACGCGTCACGAATTGAAACGTAAAAAAACCGTGTTCACGTGATGACGTCATCGCAACTTTCGTGAAGTACGTAACAGATTATGATATTTAATGTGGATTGACAAAACAGCATGACTAAATATTAATTCTTTTGAGTTTATTTAATGTAGTAATAATGCCAGTATGTGTTGTGCCAATAATGGTTAGATTGAATTAATATTACATCTCCAACAAATGAAATATTCTTGAGTCACGGTGTAAACGTACCTGAAATCGAGGCGATGCCCTGCAAGGGACCAGAATTTTGTCCCTTAATTGCGGGCAATTCACTAAATCGAGGAACACTAAATCGGGTCATACAATACATTATTTATATGGAGCTTTGGTCGGGGCCGCAAAAAAACTACCTTAAATGCGGGTAAACCTTAAATGGGAGAACCTTAAATCGGGATTCCACTGTATTTTATTTTTCTCAATGAATGAATATAAGGCTAGTTTATTCTTGGGTAACTTTAACAAAAATTGGATTTTCTAAAAACAGGGTCATACGATTTTCATTTTCTAAAGATAACTAAATGACGCATTAGTATATGAGAAAGTTTGTACAATGTATGTTGTACCGATTTTTTATTTAAATGTTTAATGGTCGTATTAGCTTGACCACCCTCTGAACTCGGCCAAATGATGATCTTGGTAATTAATTTGAGTTTACATTTAGCCTCATGAATAAATATTTCATTTCATAACCCATTCATCAAACAGAATGAAGTTATGAATAGTACTTGTATATCATCTAGATGAGATTGTGTAAAAATGTGATGAATTTCAAAGAAACCATTTACTTTTCCAGTAAATGTATGAGAAAAGTATTCACTAAGAAGAGAAACCTTAGAATTATTAATTCAGAAATGCCTTGCAGTCATATTATCTTTCTTAAGCTTTGCATTGAATGTATTTTTAGGTAACGGGTACAGGAGTGATGAGTCCATATCGCCTGAGGCCACTGGTTGGTGTAAGGATGCCCTTAAATTCCAGTTTTGCTCCTCTAATCCATATGCATAATCCTCACACATTCCCTCTACAGGTAAGTATTCCTGGGGTTCAGGTTTTCATGCTATATTATGCATTTATTTACCTTATTTTTCTTACATTAAGAAGGAATTCCAGTTTTATCACTTGGTTGTATGTGCCGATTCCTAGGAATGATAAAAGGAACATTTTTGTTCAAACATTTTTCATCTTCTCTTTGTAAAAAATTTTGCTTTTATAATTTTTTGTACCACATTTATATTAAAATTCATTTTAACTCATTAGTTTTACATGAAATTATCATCAATAGCATAACATATTAATAATATTATTCAAGAGTGTATTTTGCCATTGGTTTTCATAGAGCCTCACTCAGGATTTTTCGAAAATATAAAAAAACTATTGCTTCCATTTCCTCTTGAACATTTTAAATTACATATTAAACTTTTTGTTTGTTTATATTAAAATGTCTTTCATTTTCAGCTATTTCTGGATTCTGCTGTATTATATGTATGTAAAATGGTAATGATTAAAAAAAATTTTTCGTCATTTTTCAGATAGTGGAGGTGTATAGCAGTGGTGGGGAACTTTGTTTAGAACTTCCATCTGGAGAAATGGAGGGTCCAAAGAATTTATGGGAAATACTTCCATTTGAAACCAAACCAGTCATACGAGCTAAGTTTGTTGGATTGTCAGAGAAGAATCACACAGTTTACATCAGGTTTGCAAACTTACCAAGGTTTACTTTTCTGGGACTCTTTGTACAGCAAACAATTTGTATGGCCCAGCCGATGCTTTGAGGTGGAAGAAATTGGCATTTGTGTTAACTCAAAAAAGCACCACTGATTGTGTTTTAAATATGAATTCAGAATTATTTGAATATTCCAGTATTGGATTGGTAATACTGTATTTATTTGTGTAATATGTACACTTTAATTTTAAAAAAATGTTTTTAAATTGCTTGGTGTGGACATTACACATTTTGCCATTGCTGATTCAGAAAATCAGTGTTTGCTGCATATCATCTTTGATTCCAACAACACATATACATTCAACACTTTGTGTCAACTACAAACAAAATAAGTAGTTTTTTGAGGTTAAAAAGTCACTACTATGAAGAAAGTGAAAGTAATTTAACTCTTAATTGTTAAAATTATATAATAATTACTTATTTACTGTTAACATAAATGTTTACACTTCAGTGCCATTTATTAATGCAAAATTCTTGGAACCTGGAAATTTTTATTTTATTTTTTTCTGAGGCAACAAATCAATTAATACTGTGTGTAAATAGGAGAGAGTTTTATGGTAACAAAGAACATAATATAGTACTGTCAACATGAAATAGTAATCAAGGTTGCTCTTTGGTGTTGTTGGAAAACTTTAACAACCAGCTCATAGGCTAAGGGTCACGAAATGTTTTCAGGGAGTCTAGAAGATGAAACATTGTATCTGTAGTAGTTTCAATTTTTAGCTTGTTTTATTTTGTAAATGAGATTATGTTTTTGCACTGTCTTTGCAATCGATAAAATTAAAATAGTGAGTAAAGGATAAGAGATTGAAGACTGAAAATTACAGGGTATATGTGATCTATGATGCCATTTATTACACCACCAAAGAATATCTCCGTTAAATCGGTGAGTGGCAGGGAGTGCCCTTAAGTTTTTAAATTAACACTTTTGCAGACAGTCGATGATTGCCGTATTATTCTAGAAACGCAAATGTACATTTATATTCTCCAACAGATTTTGAAACTTGTATAAAGACAGACATATATGTTAATGCTTTACGAGAAATTATCAGTAATTATAAGGCATGACTGCTATCGCCGTTTTGCCCCTAAACAGTATTACATGACGACGGCTATAGCCGTCTTGTCCGCTAACATGTTAAGATGCTGAGCAAATGGTTATAGATAGAAAGTTAAAAATTTTCAGTGTGTGACCTGTTATGCCATCTATACCAATACAGAAGAAATTTTTTTGAAAGATCAGTGGGTGGCAGGGGGTATCCTATTAAATTTCAAATTAAGATTCTGAGCAGATGGTTATGGGTAGAAAGTTAAAAATTCTTAATTATTGAACAGATTACTTTGTCATATAATTATATTACAAAGTTTTAAAGAATATTAAGTTTATCATTGAAAATAAACCTCAATAAATGAAATGTGTTTTTCCTATTGTGTCAGCAAATGAAGCTCAAATTTTCAAATTTTAATTTGACTGCATAATTTTATTTCATTTATTAATATTAACAAAAATCCTGATTTTTCTTTAAATACAGGCTACTCCCAAGATCCGACCGTTCGAGATTTGACCAACTCGAGAATTCGACTGGTCAAAGTCCGCTTATTCGACCCAGCCGATCGGTCGGTCGAATTAGGAGCTAGTTTAGGCAAAGTAATTTTCGGCCCGCCCAACCAATCGAGGTTTAGTTTCAGTCTAGACATCGCTATTTCTGCTCTAATTGTTTGAATTAGTGCTGATTTCACTTGTTATTTTTTGTTAATCTTTTATTTAAATTTATTTATTTATTTTATTTATAAATTTATCACTTGACATGGCATCGTCATTCCTGCTCTAATTGTTTGAATCTGTGCTGATTTCACTCATTTTTTCTGTAAATCTTTTATTTAAATTTATTTATTTTATTTATCAATTGACATGGCATCTAAAAGGAAATGTAATAGTGATAATGCAAGTGAGTCAAATAAAAGAGTGCATAAGGCTCAATAGTTATGAATTGAAATTAGAAATTTTATAGCGTGTTGAGAAAGGTGAAAGCCATGATGAAATCGCACGATCATTGGGGATATCTCGTCCAACTATTAGCCCTTATGTGAAACAGAAGGAGAAAATTCTAGAACGTGATAAATTCAGGTAATTTGATAACAACAATAAACAGTCCTAGGTGCAGTGTTGTGATTCCTAAAATGGAAAAACTTTTAAAACTTTGGGTAGAAGATCAGTGTCAGAAATACATTCCTATTAGTGAGGCCATGATTAGAGCAAAGTCTAGGGATTTGTATGATGATTTGAAGGAAAAGATGGATGAAATTTCTGTTGATGAGCCTCCATTTAGTGCAAGTCATGGCTGATTTGACAGATTTAAGAGAAGGGTAGGTTTGCATAACCTTAAATTAACTGGAGAGGCTGCAAGTGCAAATACTGATGCTGCCTCAGGATATTAATTTCACTGCGATATATAGTTGTATGTAGAGATAGATGTTGCAGGGATGTACTGCAGCCTGCTCGGTCCGACTCGTGCGAGTCGTTGGATAAAATCTTTGAAGCTCGACAAGTCGAATGTTGCACGTTACTCTTACGTTAACTTTGTTGGTAAAATACTAATACTGTTCATTCCTCCATTTAAATAACTTGGAAATGGATGAGGCTGATTTGATTTAATTTGGATTTTAAAATTACATAAAATAATCATACAAGCAAAAATTTTTTTTCCTTTTTAGTGCAAAAGATAAGTAATACATTTAAAATATTTTTTATGTAATTTACTCATAATTTAATATTGTTGTATTAACACATTAGGAATGTTATTTTATCTTTATATAATGTGAGGGGAGACTTATTAGTTTTTTCCCGAGATGCGGGAACGTATCCCCTCATTATAACATGCAAATCTATGGAAAAATGGCATTCGACATTCGACTGTTCGATATTTGACCACGTTTTCAGGAACGCATCCCTGTTGATTCTCGGGAGTTGCCTGTATTCTTTTATATTATATATTTCTTGATAGGTAGATGGGGCTAAGAGGATCACGATAAGGTCAGCTGCTTTAACCCCGCAACGCCGTCATACATAGTGGCTATGTCTGTCGGAATCCCTCACATGATGCCGTAATACGTAGTCACTACGTCCGGGAGATCGCTATTTATTTATATTTTTTAGCTAACAAGATTGAAATTATGGAAATTTTACTTATATGCATGTGTGCGTAGTACTGATCACAAATATGAAGTTTGAGAAGGAGAAAAATTCTGAACTTGACTGGGACTCGAACCCAGGTCTTCCACTTGCTGGGTAGGTGCTTTAACCAACTAAGCTACCAAGCCAGACTAATTCTTCATTCTCAAATTGTGGTATTTACGGTGAAGAAAGGGCTAACTCAGTAGTAAACCTTACATCACTGAGGTTTACTACTGAGTTAGCCCTTTCTTCACCATAAATACTGTTGAGAATGGAGAATTAGTCTGGCTTGGTAGCTTTGTTGGTTAAAGCACCTACCCGGCAAGTGGGAGACCCGGGTTCGAGTCCCGGTCAAATTCAGAACTTTTCTCCTTCTCAAACTTCACATTTATGTTTTTTAAACCCGATAAATTTTCTTAATTCTGAAAACGCTTGAGGAACCTTTTGCCTAACTATTTATTGTCATTCTGCAATCTTTTTGTCTTTTTTATTACACTTAATGTGCATTAAATTTTGTGATTGATTTTTTTTGCAAATTGGGGAATCTTGTCTTCTAAAAATCCCCAATCCAATTCTGAGAGGAACCGTATCTCGACACGAATGCTTCTTATGAGTCAGAGTTTGAGAGGTATAAGACGAAGAGAGCCAAACAACAAAAACCATTGTTCGTCTCTCGGCCGGGCCATCTGCTTGCTTCAGCATATCTCGAGACCAGTATAGTATGAGAGAGAGGGAGAAACGTCTGTTCTTGTGTCCTAGGTCTGTTTACAAATATAAGTCACCGATGATGCAAAGACATGTAAAAGACGTTGTTTATAAATGTTATGTTCTACTAAAATCCTCAAAAATTTTTATACAAATCCAATAAAAATGAAAAAGTTACGAGTTTTTCAATTTTCAGAAATCGAAATTGCAAATTTTTAAAAACTTACACTGTCTTCAGACGTGATTTAAGTAAATGTCCTTCACACTTGAGGGGCTAAGAGGGGAGCACAGATGCATAAAGTTTGAGAACTGCTGGCTTAACGTTTTGTAGTGCAATAATAGAAAGGTTTTGGAAAACGTGTCAATTTTCTCCAGATGTTTGGTGTTAAAATAGGGATTTTAGGCATTACACATGCACAAGTATTACATTAGCAAATACAGTACAGTCAAACCTCTAATCCGTCATTTCGTTATCTGGAAACCCCTAATCTGGAATAGTTCCAGAGTTCAACAATACTATTGTGAACCGCGTTTGGGCATAACTTTCGATTGTCACTTGTGATGCAGGTACAAATACTTGAAAAGGAGCGATTTGAAACAATAAAACAGTGACTTGTAATGCATAAGAAATGTAGTTAAAAAAACAAAAATTAAAATGTAGAGGTGCTTGTAAGTCAAATAAATGTTCACCATTGTCGCATTTTGTATATTTTTTGAAATTGATTAGAGTAGTATAAAATCATAATTTTTCTATCTGAAACTGTCAGAATTGTCATTTGGAAACCAATATACGTGGCAAACGATTTTCTTAATCATCTTTGGCAATATCCATTTCATTACAGCTTCAAAAATTTTGAAAGAATACAATATTTACGCATGTAACTTTGGAATCAGAATTAAGACAGCATTTAAGATACAGACTACCATAAAATAGAGAGCATGCATACCTTAAATGTTTTTGCATATTACAGTAGAAGATCGTTTAGCTGGAATGTTTGGGACCTAGCCTGTTCTGGATAAACGATATTTCCAGATTTTAGATATCTTAACCCTAAAATAGCACAATGATAAAAAACGCTTTAGTAAGGTATGGTAAGAGAAATAATTTTAAAAAGCATATATACCTAGAAAACCTTATATTTAATAAATATCATACGTATTAATGGAACACGGCTAATCAATTGAAGAATACATTAAATATCTGTAGTCATGTTTGGATGGTGAATCAATCGAAAACATTTTTACCTAAAAATGGCAACAATAACACATGCTGCTCTTATGCTTGATTTATCTAAATAAACATGTCAATTAAATTTATTTTCTTTACGTTTAAATCGTATGGATGTAGCACACAGTGCACCACGTGCATAGTTACGTCCCATAAGTGGATGTGTGTAGTTCAAGGCTAGAGGCTTTCAGAACTACTAAACCAAATTGATCATCAATTGATTATCATTAAATGATGTTAAAAATCAAATATATCTAGAAAACATTTTATTAAATGCAAAAGATCAAATGAATCATCTTGCAATGTAAATACATATACGTGCATGTGATTAGAAAGCTACTTGAGACAGTGGTCGCTTTCAGAACTAAAATAAATCTGTCATAAATTATTCCGTTTGGATGTTTCCGGTGTTTGAATTTCTGGATAAACGATCTTCTAGTGTATTTTATTATTATAAGTAAATGTTTAAATAACATTCTGTTGAGTTCACTTGTTTATTTTTATATCTACTCTGCTACAAAACTTAATACTGTAAAGGGACTTGCTCAAATTAGTTTAAGGGATATGTTACTCCTGTAATCAGGCAAATTCCCTAATCTGGTGCCGGTCATTTTCCGAGCTTGCCTGATTAGAGAGGTTTGACTGTATAATGGTTTGTTTATTATTTATATACTATTATAATGCACGAAGCCACTTAATTAAAGCTATTATTTGAAAATGTTACTGAAATACTTGTAGAAAATATCTTACTTGGGTCATATAACTGTCAGGACCTAAATTTCTGAAAAAACCCAAGTTTTAAAATTTGGTAAGTAAGAAAACGCTGTGAATTCATCTAAAATGTACTGTATGGTTATGCTGTAAGTTTTATATTTTGCTCACTATCAGTTGAGATTTAATGTTGTTTTCATGTTAAATTTTCTTACTTTTTACAGCACTTTCAGTATATTGGTGCATATTTTGTAATTCCTTACAATTTGTCATGATGTTATTTTGTATATTTTTTAATTTCCTTGTCCATTCAATAGGATAATTGTAAATAGCACCATGGATTATCTTGTGGTGCCACTTGAGGTGGAAGTTGGTCCACAAGCTGGCCTTTATTCACCTGATGACTTGATTGATTTTGGCCTCAGTGGTAGTACGGATGCTCCTAAAGTTGCCAAACTCTATCTTCTTAATTCTGGACGCAAAAGTATTCAGATACAGGTTTGTTTATAAAATTTTTATTTCTGATGACTATAGCTAGTTATTTTAAAAATAATTACTGCCTTATAAAAGTGTGATTTGTGATTATCTCAATAGATAATACAAAATAGGTTGAAGATTTTCAACAGGGGGTATACATACCTTTGGTGGTACATTCAGGGTTTTGTGAATACATTAAAGATTTAGATCTTCTTACTTCAGCTTTCATTTGTGACTTTGGAATTGAAAGCTGCAATTTTATGAATAAAACGGAAATTTTTACAGACCAAGGCAAATTGGAATAGAAAATTATTTCTTGTATCACAATAAGCAATTTAATGAGATATAAGTAGATCTTTCTTACATAAGAACTCGCACACTGCTACTACCGTATTTACTTGTATACCTCGCATACTTTTTTCTCGAAAATATCGTTAAAAAAAAGGGACTGCTCATTTTACTTGAAGATTTCTGAACAGGTTATGTAAATTCCAAGTCTTGATAGTAAATTCACTGCTACACGCTTGTGTCTATGTTTATACTCACAGAAGACGATGAATTCTACAAAGGGTTTGCCTATCTATATGACCAAGCAAACGTTTAGGTTTTAAATGTGTGGTTTATACTGCTGTTGGTGCATCTTTAAGATCATGATAGACAATTTGACGAATGAGATGACGTTATATTTTTATAATATCAAAACTACCTTTTAAACGAGTTGTTTTTTATTGTTACTCAAAGTAAGCAGTTCTGTCATTAAAAGTTAACTATTCAATTTCTACCTGCTTTTGCCAGAATGTTGGCATTAGATGTATTCACCAAATACACCATGAGCTCTTGATGCTCCTTTAACATGAGAGTGGTGACTACCGAGGAAGAGATTTGTGCTAGCATCAGCGTAAAGAGATCACGCATCATGCAGGTAGGCTGGAGAATATGCTTAACTAGGATGGACCTCGTTTTAGGGAGGGGGAATCAGTGAAGAGGCCGACCTTCTTTTTAATCCTAGATATCAGCTTATTCCGGCACGAATTAATTTTTTCCCTCTGAAATGGCCCAAAAATAGGGGTGTGTGTTGTACACGAGGGCATGTTACACGAGTAAATATGATATTTATATAAACATTGAAATGTATCACACCAGATTTTATTGTTAGCATTTATAAACATCAGTAGTATATTTTAATATAATATGTCACTATTAAAAAAATCATAAAGGGGCACAATCCAAGTGAAAGTACCTGAAATCATTTAGATCAGTGATATTCAAACATCTTCATGAACCATGTTGTGTTCTTGGAAAGTTTGATGGTGCACTTCAACTGGTGCACTGGTGCACTGGTGAGCATCAGGAATTTAAGTTTTTTCTTCTTAAATGCATTTAAAAAACATTAGTAATAACTTTTATATTTGCTTAATTTTGTTTATGTTTGTTCCCAAGTGTTTTGGTGTCTTACTTGATTTTCGAAAGTATAACTTGATGCTTGTTACATTTAAAAGTGTTTGTTTTAGATAATGAATATTTCTTTGATCTGGCTTTGGTTTCACAGTTGATTAAAGTTTTTAAATTTGGGAAATATGGACTTAAGGGATTATATTAATTCTTATTAAAAATGCATCATTAATAAAGGTGTATAATGCTTAATTAAGTATGTGAATTCTCATAATGTCTCAAGTATTTTCTGTAAATATTTTTATATATTTTTTTGTAGAATGTCATCAGCACTCCAGTTTCAAAAGCAGTAAAAATAGATTTCAAACCAATTAAAGTACCACCTGACTCATTAACTCCTACTGAAGTGGCAACAATAACATTTGATTGTAAGTATTTTTCAATTTTCAAATGCCAAGTCAATGACTTTCCATATTTTAATTAGATGTGTGAACAACAAGAGTTTAAATTTAACTTACGAGTGAGTGCATAATACTGATCGCAGATGTGAAGATAGAGAAGGAGAAAAATTCTGAACTTGACCTGGACTTGAACCTGGGACTCCCACTTGCTTGGTCGGTGCTTTAGCAAACTAAACTATATATTTTCTAGGGAAGAAGATCCTTGAAAGATAGCAAATATGTCCTCAATGCAATTGGAATGTGATTTTGTGGCACCATTCATTATATCGGCATTTTCACTTTAGCGGCACGACTTTGGTCCCATGTATAGTCCAAGTGCTGGAGACATTCATTGAGAATGTTTCATTATTTCTCTATTTAATTTGTTTGGCATCCATTCATAGATTTTTTTATTACCAGGGAAGGTTTTCATTTTTCCTCTTATACAAATTAAAATTTTTTCAACACACTTTCTGGTAGAACTAACTGTCTCTGCAGCAAATTTGCTGAAAATGCTGTTGATTGTATAACTACATGGCAGGGTTTCCCAAAGTGGGGTATGTGTGTCCTTGGGGATACTTTTAAAGGCACTATGGGGTACTTGAGGAAAATTACGTAATGGCTGATATTATGACACTGGACACTACAAATCAGCTTTTTTCACTTTGATGTTGTTATAGAACAGATTTGTCTAATACCATCACCACTTGTGGCATATCGGCCATTGATATGTGGTGAATTGATGCTCACAGTTTACTGTCCACTATTTTTTATTAGTTTATTATATCATGTACTAAATTTATGTACATGTTACATACAATGGCCTTTTCACAACATAATACAAAATATTATTTTTATAAATAGGATTTTACACAAATACACGGTTACAGTGCTTCACAATAATGATTCACACCTTGAATGAAGTGGAGAATGCTGGTTTTAAAGATGTCATGTTCTTTTTTTTAAATGTCTGGTCGTTGAGTTGTGAAAATGTCTTGGAACGATTTATTACCTTGCTAACACCAATCTGAGACTTTCTTGTGAAGAAAGAAAAGATAACAACTTACTCTGTGATCGAGGATGAACAGTGGAAATGTGACGTTCGTTTTCTGACTGACATCACTGTTCGCATGAACCTTAAACTTAAGGGAAATGGAAAGCTAATTTATAATTTGGCACAGTATGTATGTGAATTTGTCAAAACTTTAATTAAGACAAAAAATTGTCAGAAATTGCATGTTGAATCGTACTTACAATTGAGGTTTTCTTCAATAGAGTCAATATTGACTCTTTATGTCATGCAAAACAGGCACATTCATCTCAATAAGTGTTATTTATTATATTTAAACTTGTTTATTTTTAAATAAGTCTATTTTTTGTAATACTTGTCGTGTTCCTTTATAAGGGGGTACTTCAATTAATTGATTGATTTCTAAGGGGTACGTGGCCAAAAAAGTTTTGGAAACCCTGCTGTAGGGCATTGTCACCTTGTACCTTTAAAATTAACATTCAGAAATCAGTGCTTTAACATCCATAGCATTGATGTACCACTTTGTTTTAATCTTTCTTTTGCATTTATGTAAAATTTAATTTCTGAGCAGTTAATATCAGTAAGTTAGAAATAAATTGATGTAGTTTTTACAGTAAAGGCATGAAAAAAAAACTATACCAGCAATTCGTGTAACCAGACACTTATTGCATCTCAAGCACTTGCAGATACAGTAAAACCTCGTTATTTCAATCCCGGATAATTCAAAGTATTGTGTAATTTGAAGCTAAGATCAGTCCCCGGCCAGCACCATAGGATTTTGTGTACTTTTTGGTACGGATTATTCTAAATAGGCCTACAATGAAATTCGAAGTCATGATCTGGTCCGGTGACTCACAAACAGTTCGTTTCATTCGAAATCTCGATCCTGTGTAAGCGGAAGGTTTGCGCGCATGACATCACATCATGTTTTTGTTCCCCATTTCTTGCACACGAAATACATATAGTGCCCCAAACAGGTGTCTCCTTTTTACTTATTTAATAGTAGGATGACCAAACGTCCCATTTTCACTGGGACAGTCCCGTTTTTTTTATAAGGGTAGCAGGAGACCTACTTGCCAGGGGTTCCAGATCGCTCTATTTCAGTAATACCGTTCCGCTAGCTTAACAAATGTCCGGTTCGTAATATATTCCATTTCATACACTGTCGGTAATTGACTTTCAGATAGGACAAAATGTACTTGAAAGGACAAAATCAATAAATTTTCATATTTTCTAAAAATGTAACAACCGGCTCGCGTGAGCCAGCGAGAGACGGTTTCAGCTCATCACTGGTTTTACCATAATGTCATGTAAGAAGAGCACAATATAATATAAATATATGCAGCAGTGTGGAGTATAGATGAGTGATAATCTTTCAGTGCACAGTTAAATGTCTTTTCTTCTGAAGTGCAGCATAAAAGAGTAACTTGAAATGTACTGAGAAATTCAGGATATTCTCTGGAGCCTATTTTTCACACGTGGTGGTGTTTGTGAATCAAAAACTAAGTGTTCACTTCAGCTCTGTTCAAATTCATTGTGTATACTAACTTGTAAGGCCAATTCATTTGTAGAACGGATACATAATATTCTGTATTGTGGTTTTCCTGCCCAAGTAACGGATCATAAGGAAGTTCGGTTTTTATGAAAGTTCGTATATTTCGAACCCGAATACTTCGAAGTCGTAGTTTTTTGGTCCCTTGAACTTTGAAATAACGATGTTTTAGTGTATTTCAAATTTTTTGGTATAAACCCAGGTTTCAGTTGCACATTTACCAAATAAAAGATTTCTGATTGTTTTATATGATTATGCTATTTGATGTCACAAGTTACTTAAAAAATGAACAGTTAAAGAGTCAAAAATAGGAAAAATTAATATTTATCTTATACATCTTCAATAGCCATAATGAGTTTATGAAAAACATCTGCATTTTGTATACAATACAATACTCTATTGAACAAGTTACATTGCCTATTATATGGTATCCAATTTATATTTTAGTAAAATCATTTCACTCATCTCAAATGGTTGTATTCTTAAATAATTCTAATTTTCTGTCAGTTTGTTAATTAAAACACATTGGGCCAATTATTGATTTCAGTTCCATCTATAGAAAAATAACTGAGAGTGAACTTTAATGCTAGACAACATGTGTTATTTGAAACTCTTATGTTCCCATTTTGGAAAGTTCTTATGCTCAAATTTTTAATTGCTTTGGGGAGTATAAGTGTTTAAAATGTAAAAATTATCACATTTTATGTTGGAAATATATGCTCAAACTTTTTGTAGCAATTACACCTCTAAACAACCATTTTTCTTTGGAACATTTGGTTTATTGTCAAAAATATAATTAGTAAAAACAAATATTAAAATTAAAAGCAGTAAATGGAGAGTATGGGGAAACATTTCTACTTAAAGGATAAAATGAACATGTGATAATGACAGTAAGACAAAATTGTTATCAACCACTTCTGAAAAGTGATTTTCATCACCTGATCTGAAAATTGTCAACAAATTATTGTCTGCTTGAAGTGAAATTGATGCAATCTATTTAATTGGGTTGCTCTATGCCCAGTAATGAAATCTAGTGACTTTGACCCGTTGAGTATAGTTTAAATCCTGCAGCATTTGTTTGTTTTGCTAGTTGTATGTTTTTAATATCTCAGATAGTATTAAAAAATTTTAAAAATAATTAACATAAAAACTATTCCAAATTGTATAGAAGTTTATTTATGGAAATTCTTGCTTGCTTTTGAACAAATTCTGCACATAAAATCTAATGCTGCAATTTTGGGTAACAGGCGGTTTTATTTAAAACATGATAGAACACAGAAAACAAACTTATGGTACACTACTCTCCTGCTATCCACGAGTTCCATATCTGCAAATTCAGGTATACACGATTTGTATTCTACGTCAAATTACTTAATATCCGTGAGGAAGGTCTCGCATATCCACAGAGCTCTGAAAAACATAGGTTACAGCAAAAGTGTGCAGATGCTCTCCTGTGATATATTTTTTTCCTCCCTAATCAAATATGCTATATTAATTTGTCCTATATAATGCAAAAAATTGATTAAAATCAATGCTGTTTATAATACTTGGTAACAAACCTAATAATTCTTTCTCAGACGGCAATTAAGAATTATTTGCATACATATGGTTGCATTATTATTTTTTTAAATAATTATAAAATTATTTCTTTTGTTTGGTCCATAGAGGTCTTTAACCTATCCCTACAGTTATAATATAAATATATAAACCTAGTATCCACAAATTTGGTATCCACGAGGTTTTTGCAGAATGCATCCTTAGCAGATAATGGGTGAGTAGTGTGCCACTTTTCTCAGTTGCCTCTTTCGTTGTCTTCTTTTTCCAAGCATTGCACGTAATCTCACTTTATTTCTGCTGAAGTATGTTTTCTTTTGGAAGTTGGCATCATGCAAGCCTCATTGCATCCAAGTCAAAGTTCTGAAGAAAACATTAAATTCGATAAAAATGAAATAAAAATTTTATATTTTTCCTATTTCTAATTGGTATTTTGAAAAATAATGATCTTGCAATTTTCTTAGACATTCAAATTAGAATTTGTCGTATCTGCTTTGTGTAAAAATTTGACCTTGCTGGAATTAACAGAAAAGATGAAATGGAATTTTTGTCATTAGAGCTGAAGTCATAAATAATTATTGTCATTATAAGTTAGCTGATGATATTATAATTTAATTTTTTATGGTATCAAAAGAGTACAAAAAGTGTAATTGATAACCATGTATATGAAAATTGGGAGCCAGAACTCTGCTCTATTAATAAAACAATGAAGATTGTTTTCATATAATGTCTCATGAAATAAGTTGTTTATTAAACTTTAATGGAAATTAAGTTAATTTTGATTTTGAAAAGTTCCATTCATTAAATATACTACTATTATATGAATACCATAATTTTCCGATTATAATACGCACCTATGTTTTTACAAGTGAAATGTGAAAATTGTGTTATCACCGTGTATAATATGCTACTCATTTTTTGTGAGAAGATCACTGTAATTTTTCACTTGGTTATTAGCAGTATTGAGACAGTTCTCGCCTTGCCGCCAAGTGAGATATGTGCAAGAGTGTTTACGATAACTTTGTCTATATAGTTTTGACTCTCACTTTAAAGATCGATACAATGTATAAAAACATTCTCTATGTCGCATTGTGTAATAATCTGGTCAGTTGGAATAACAGTTCTCGCCTTGCCGCCGACTGAGATAGTTTACGTGAATATCATGTCTATTTCTGACTCTGTCTTCATACAAGCTGGTCGAGATATGTAAAATAATATTTGTTGCTCGCATCTTGCATTGATTTTTTCTTAAAAAGCGTGGCTTTAAAAAGTGTTGCCTCACAAACGCCATGGATGGTTCTGAAGACGACGTCATATGGGATGATGATTTCGCCGAAGTGGATAGTGAGGATGAAGATGACGTTCTTGGCGACGCCATTTACATAGACAATGAGAGAGAACACAAAATCGCCAGCGAACTATTTGAGGACAGCAATAATGAATTCAAGAGGCTAAGATTCAGACAGCTAAAAGTAAATAATTATTCTTATTTTTGTTTTGAAAAATGATATTTAAAGGAATGTTATCGAAATGCATTGAAATGTATGATTTATTGGTAAAAATAGGTCTGAAAATATAAATTATTTCCTTACTAAAAAGTTGTATGTGCTTGTTAACATTTATAATACGCACCCTAACGCTTTGTCAATTTTTTGTGAAAAAAATGCGTATTATAATCGGAAAATTCTTGTAGTTTATGATAAAATTCATATATAACTTGTAAAATCTGTTGCATTTATCTAAATCCATAAATACTTCATAAGAGGAGGGGTATTTTATAAGACAAATTCCACTTCCAGCTAAGATAAAGACTTGTTTAGTGATTTTCTTATCTTTGAGAAGTTTGACATTCAAGCTGAGAGATAAATCTTTTTTGCTAGTCTAGTGGTGTTTCAAGTGTGTAGATAAGGTGTTTACATATGATACAACAAGACAAATAACAAAGCAAATACTGGAGATACAGTTAATAACGAAAAAAAGAATGGGAATCCTGTAATGTAAACATGAAACCATTCATTCACAAATGCTTCAGTATTGTCACAATAAATTGAACAGTTCTGATTTTAAGTTAAAGAAGAACTTTATTGTCGCCAAGGTGATGAATTTAATTCTTCAACATTGCAGTTTTTGGACTAGCAGTTGTATGTCCCTTCAAACTTTTCAGCAAATCGCTTTTTAATGAGGTAGGTATCTCATCTTTATTATCAGATTATTAGGTGCAAAATCAAACAAAAACACTTGGGTACACTACTTATTGGCATTACAAAGCAGATAGTATGCTGAGATATGTAAATGTTGAGTTATTAATTTGATCTATCTCTAACTACATTATCAGCCGTGAAAAAGAAGACGAAAGAGTTTTTACTTGGTTTATACGATATTTCTTGTGCACAAGGTATATAATGTACAATTTATAACTTTTATAATGTATTTCATTTACACTACTGCCACTGGCTATGTAATTTTGTAATTATTACAATTAATGACAAGTTTATTATTTTTGTAACTGGCATTTCCAGATAAACCCCTGGCTTTGGAGGACCAAGTCAGTATGTATGTAACCATATGTGAAATTATGCAATGCAATAAAGAGTTAATCTTAATTGTTTAAAAATATTTTTTTCTCTTTTCTATGATGAGAAAATGATAGAATAATTTATACGAAGTATGAATAAAGCATAATATTAAAAGAATGGATTTTATTAAGTTTCTGAGTGAAATTTGGCTAGGTTAAATGGTAGTTAGACACTTAAAAATTCTCTCATGTGGCTTTTTCACACACAATACTTTGCTAAAAAGTTATGGCACTCATTAAATAACAAAAAATCAATTGCAATGGATTGAGAGAGGATTTTAGGTATAGGAAAAAAACCGCTAGTATTTTTTTTGTTTTTCAAACTAATGCTCCCCAACTGTTGATAAGAAAGAATGGTGTATTGCAGTATTTTCATAACTGTTGACTAAAATTATTCTCTTGTATTCATTTTACCTCATTTATCTTATTATATGGATGTCTATGGTATCTATGATTAATTTGCTATTTTTTAAAAAATTTAAATAGCTTCAATAGTTGCTGCGGTGTTTTGATTTTATGCTTATGTCTAAAAAACCTCTTGTGTTTGGTGATTTTAGTTTTATCTTAAAACAAAAAAGATGTAATTATTCAAAATAGTTTTACTTTTGTAAAGTGCTCTTACATGTTATCCTGTTATGATATCTGTGTTATGACAATTTTAGAATGTTCATTAGAATATTAATATTAATTGTTTATGCTTTTATTTAATTCCTTCTCTGTAGCTCGAGCAGCATTTGAAACTAAGCACTTCTCAGGCAAGATTGTTGCAAAGGGGAAGCAGGTGGGAGGAGGGGCTCAGAAAGTCGTGGTGCCCTATGGTGCACGAGTGCTTCCTGGTGGCCTTTCGCTCAATGCTTCCGCTGCACATTTCTGCACAGACCAACCGCCGGGAAGCTTGAAACTACCGCAGCCGAGAAATTTTACAATGACAAACAATTTTGCCATACCAGTAGCAGTTCATAATGTCAGCCTAGCTGAAGATCGTAGGAAATATTTTCTGGTAGGATTATTGGCTCACTTATTTATCATTTATTCGCATGAATTATATTGAAATGTCTTCTTAGGTATTTATCTGCAGAAAAATACCTTCTTAGCGCATTTTGGGCACCTTTGATTATTTTATCAGACAATGCATGAAGGTAATTTAAAAGTTACTCTTTTGTAAAAATCTATGTTTGATTCTTTTGAATATTACAATTAATGGAATAAGATTGACTTGAGTATTTTTCTTTGCATAGACCCTGGCATTGTCTATATGGCTATATAAGGTTTTGCATAACTTTTTTGTCTAGTTTCTACCGACATTTATTGTTTTCATTTTCATCTGTTCATTTAATTACACTTTTTTAAAAAATGTTTTCTACTTTTCTATTTTATTATTTTAGTTTTTTCCAAAAACAGTTGTTCTATTCATACACTAGGAAAGAAAAAAATATCAAAATTTATTGATTTGTTAATTTTATATAGTTATTTAAGAGATATTTTGTTAGTGCAGTAAATGAAATTAATTAAAGATAAGATAATGGAAAGCAGTGATTTTTGTCTATTTAAAAATTAAATTGTTAAATATATACATGCTATCAAGAAATATAATTTGTATTGGTGACAGTAGTTATACATTATTTCTCTAATTTTCTATTGTATTGCTTACATTTTAAGGCCTTGCCTAAAGAGTAGCATGAAATTATTTTTACAATAGAGTCAGTATGTTTGTTTTAGACTTGAACATACCGTATATACTCGTGTATATGCCGACTCCATGTATAGTACGACCCCTGATTTTTTGGTGAACAAACCTGATTTTTTCATATATCTCGTTTATAGTACGATCCCAGCTTTTCACCAAGGTCAATATATTTCGTTTCGATAGCTCGATGGTTACGAGCGAGATATATCGAACAACCTTGATTTTCCACACCACCATAGAATAGGCCGTAAATGTCGTAAATAGTATTTCTTGCGAGTACACTAAAATTCGGATAAGTTAAGTATCTTACTTCTAAAACATTTAATAAAAAGTGATATGAATCATGATTGCACAAGATGAAATAAAATCGTTTCAATTCTAATACGTCTGGATTACGTTCCGCGTACGTAATGGTTCCACCCGCTCATCTATTTAATAGGTAGGGATAACGGATAAAAAGAAATTACTTTGTAATATTCCACAGTCTTTACTGTTTCTTCAATCACACACCCACCGGTTTCCACTACAAAATCATTCTAATGGTGTTACTATATGACGTAACACCTTTAGAATGACTTTGTAGTGGAAACCGATCGGTGTGTGATTGTAGAAACAATAAAGACTGTTGAATATTACAAAGTAATTTCTTTTTTCCGACATGTCGACATTTCATAAAGTTACGCCGTCTACGATACTTTTAGTCCAACTTGTTCCAATCCATCCCTTGTAAAAAGACGCAAACAAAGACATACATACATAAAATTCCAGAAAGGAAGTGCCCGTAAATCGTCACTTATATCAAGTATTTGTGAATTTGAAGCTGTATATATGAAAAAGATTCTACTCTTCACGAAGCAACATAACAACGATAAAGGACCTCACTGTTAAGGTTAGCCTACCATTAGAATGCGTGCGGGTGGCATAACTTCACCGAAAATGCCCGTGAAGATACATGAATTTTAATTCCTCAAATGCATTTCTCGTGTATAGTACGATCCCCAATTTTTGCAATAAAAATTTGGTCGTAAAAACTCGTACTATACACGAGTATATACGGTATTCTTTACTCATGATTAGGTTTTGGTGAGCAACATTATTTTATGGTTTAATTACATACAATACAGTAAGTCCTCAATTTAAGTCGTCCTGCTTTATGTTGTTTCGATGTAACGTCGTTGCCAAAAATTCCCACTGCCACCGCGGCACTACATTTTGCTACTTTGCCACTGTGGTAACTAGCTACAGTGACAGCGAGGAGCTACAGTGGAACATACCTAACATGAAAATGGATAACATGAAATATCGGTTAACACGAAATGCATGCTCAGTCCATTCCGACACCTTTACTATTCAGTGTATATTTATTCTCTTAACGCGAAACAGTTTACACGAAATATCGGTTAACACGAAATATTGGCTCAGTATAGGCCCTGATATGTATATATTTTCGTTAATCGGACGTCATGGACATTATTTCTACAAAGTTTCAGCCAAATTGGTTGGGGGTCAGTAGTGCCTTCCCCGTTTGAGTGAAACCGTTGGTGTACTTTAAATGAACGAAGTCTTTCCTGTTCATTGGAATCATTTAAGTTTTAGTTTTATATATTTATGAAAAGTAAATAGTTCATATTAAAAATGGCCAATAAAGTCCGTAAGCAAAATTCACCACCACTAAAAGTGGAAATGCTGCTCCTAGAAGCAGTTGATGCTGGTGATAGATCCAAAACAGACATTTGCAAAGAGTTCGGAATTCCAAATTCAATGTTGTCGACGATTATTAAAAATCTCGAAAAATTAACATCTGTTTTCGTGAGTAACAAGTTGGAAGTGTTTTTGTACAGCAAAGAATGAAGATTTAGATGCTGCGCTGCTTGTCTGGTTTAAGCAGACAAGGGCACAGAATGCTCCTATTTCTGGCCCTGTTTTGATGGCGAAGGCAGACACATTGGCTACAGAGTTGGGAATTGAGTTCAGCTCTAATCCTGGATGGCTAGAACGGTTTAAGATGAGGGATGGGATTGTTTTGAGGAACGTTTGCAGTGAATCAAAAGAGGTTCCTGCTGACATGACATCTGATTGGATAACGTCTACCTTGCCTTCACTACTGAAAGGCTGCGCGGCTAAGGACATTTTTAATGCCAATGAAACGTGTCTTTTTTTTGCTGCCTTAAAAGCAAAACTTTGGATTTTAAAGGTGAGAAGTGTTCAGATGGGAAAAAGTCGAAAGAGTGTATAACCGTGATGGTTGCTTGTAATTCCGACGGTTCGGAAAAATTGCCTCTCTTTGCTATCGGCAAGTTTCTAAGTCCTTGCTGTTTTAAGAAGGTGAAGAAATTGCCCGTCGAATACGCAGCAAATAAAAACGATCCTTTTGTAGATGCAGATGAAACCGAAGCGACATTGACAACAATTAAGGGCACATCTGCCGAATGTGATTTAGGCAATATCTTTGGTCGTGTGTCTTCCATTGTGAGTTTGTCAAAAGAAATCACACTTAATGACTACATTTGTACTGCACCAATTTTACCAGACAGTGATATCATAGAAATTGTTAGACCTAGGTTAATAGCAGAAAGTGAAAGTGACAAAAGTGCCGATGACGATAATGACGAAGTGTTGTCCACGCCAAGTGCTTGGATATCCTCAGAATGTTTAAATGTGTGTGGAGATTTTTCAAAGCTCAATCAGATGGAGAAAATATGTATGAAATGTTGGACAATTTGGAAGAATTTGTGGAAAAGAAAATTATCATTAACGCAGTTCAGAAAAAATTAACTGATTTTTTCCCAAAAAGTAGAGGCTAGAATTGTTGTAAAGACTTTAATATTAAATTAATTTGTTTTAAATGTAGTTATGGAATGATATTGTCATTATAATTATATGGTAAATAAAATATTTAACTAAATGCATTTCCTTGGCATAGCAATAATTATGCTAATTACACAGCAATAATGATAGATCATAGTAGTATCATAGATTTGTCCCCGACATTATTTTATGCTTTAAAAATGAAAATTTATCTTCAAAAATGTTAGCATGAAATTCGGTTAACACGAAATGTTTGTGCCGGTCTGCCGCATTTCGTGTTAACCGATTTCCACTGTATGCGATTTACTTAATGTAGACAAATCTATCTTCAAATGTTACTAAATAAATTCTCTGTAATAAAGTAATACATGAAAAACATCACGACAGAATGATTAGAAATAAATTATCCTATTTCATCGCCTGACATTTTTTCGTTAAAATTGTTTTATAATGTTTTTGGTTAAAAGAGAGCTGGTGGCTATGTCATATTTGCCAAGGTAGCCTCTCCTGTCCTCGCACAATATCGACTCATTTAACATGAAGGTCGTTACTATTTCTACCACCATTTCTCTTTTTCTGTTATTTTGATTTAATGTCGTTTCATGCTGTTTTATATGACAGTTTTATGTAAACATTTATCAAATTTATTTAATAGTTTCGCATGATGTCTTGATATTCACATGCAAAGTGCATATGTTTTCATTCTTAACATTGTTACAGGATGTGTCGTTTTGTTATCTAAAAGCAATGTTGATTCGAGTGTAGGAGCAGGCAAGTGTGAAGGAGGGAGGGAAATGATATTTGACTCAGCAGACAGGCCAGTGCGCTTGGAATGAGCCAGAACATGCCGGAATGCCGCTCAGGCTCGTCACATATGCCGATGATACCGTTCCGTTTCGTCAGACATTTAGAAATACCATCCCTTATAACAAGCGTTCCGTTTCGTAAAAATTTCCATTCCATTACCATTACAAGCGTTCTGTTTCGTAACATTTTCCATTTCAAGCACTGAGACGCCTGAATGTAAGCCCCTCCCTCTCAGTATAAGGGGCACAAAATACAATGTATCTCTTCTCTGATGACACTTAAGAAGTCATATAATTTGTAACACCAAACAGATCAGGACATGTATTGAGTCAGAGAGTCTTTTTTTTACTGTTGGCATCGCTTGTTTTGTCAAGGCAGGTCAAAAGCCTGCCCATATTTTAGTGTTGAGTGTGCTCCTTTGTAATTAGGGCTGATTTTTTAATTCTTTAAATTGCACACAGCCCTTAAATATGGCTGAAAAATGTGCAGAAAATGCCTCATCAGAGAGATATCATTTGGAGGTTAAATTAAAGGGGCCACAGAGTTTTGAAGCTGGAGAGCAGGGTCACGAAAATCAGGTTTTGTCATACGTTGCATTTCCCGAGAACGCATCCTCGACGGAGATTGAGGACTCACAGTATCTACCTCATATATACACAATTTCATTACCTGTAGGGTAAGATAAGTTTTGAGAAAATCATGCAAACTTAATTCATTTTGGTACATTAGTAACAACATTATGAGTGTTAGCTTATTGTACACATTCCTTCTCAAGTTTGTATTATAATTTTTTGCTTTTTATTTTGATTTATTGGCATAATGGGATATTATCCATGTAAATCTGTATTTTTTTTTACAGATCAAAAATTTTGTCCCTGTTATTTTGGATCCAGGAGAAACTTCAGTCTTATTTCAATTGGGCATTAATGAAGAGCTGGTGACTGCAAATTTCACTCTAGAATCTACACTTTATTTACACACGAATGTTTCTAAATTATGCATTCCATTGCTGTGTTATAATGGACGCTTAAAGAAGGTTGGTTGATTGAAGTTTCTATCTTTAGAATTGTAAATTTTCCAGTGGCAAATTCTCCAAATTTATATTAGTCTTGCGATAAAAACCTGTGTTCCATTAGACACTTCATGTAAATGAATGCATATTTGACTTATACAGTTACCTAAGTCCTGCATGTATTTACAATATGCTAAAAATGTAGATTTTCATTTAGTTTATGGCTAAAGGTGACTTATTTTTCAGGCTCTTGTAAATTTTCCATCTGTATTAAGGAGCCTATTAAGGATTTTATGTCAATAATGTGCTATCTTATGGTCTAGTAAAGGGCCAGTAACTAAAAAATTTCAAGATTTATAATTCTACCTATCTCATAAATAAGGAACTTACTATTTCAATATGTAATTTTTGTAGATGTAGACAAATAATTGTAGTAATTGTAGACAATAATATGATATTTGAGAATTTGTTTTATATTTAATAAATGTTTTAGAATTGTAGTAATTTAAGATTCTTTGATTGCATTGTCAGTTTTGAAGGAATCTCTTAAAATCATTTGGAAAAAATATAGGAAAAAAATTTTCATGTTTTTACATTATATCCATTAATTTTTTTTAGTAAAAATGAACTTCATTACAAGTAATTTACATAACAGTTTTCATTTTCATTATATTTCTTGTTGATTTTAACATAAGAAAAGACTGAATTGATTAATCTCATTCTTTACTTTCCAAAAGGTTATTCTGCCAACTGAGATTGGAAGTAATACAGAAGAAGTAGGTGATGAAATCAATTTTGGTTTGGTGGGCAGTGGTAGGAAAAAGGACTCCTACTTTGCTGTTGTGAATGAAAATCCAGTGGAAATAAGACTTAAAAGTTGGGGGACCAATCTATCTTCCACTGAAAGTGGGGAGGTGGTGTTGGCCAGTGTTGAACTTGCTGGAGTTGACTCGGGCAATATTTCTTCTTTGCTGGCCAGGCATTCGTTCCATAACATGACCAAAAGTGTGAGTGAAATATCTTTATTTTATCTGAGAGTTATATTTTTCATGTATGTATTCCATGAAAAAAATTCTTTTCAGTTCAGTAGAATTTTTTTGTACGCAAATAATTGCGAATTTAATGCAATGCAATGCAATGCAATGATTAATAATACAGTAAAACCTCTTTATAACAAAATTGAAGGGACCCAATTTTTGGCACTTTGTTGTAAGGAGGTTCTTTGTGTGGAGTTTTTTTCACATTCATCATATATGCATATTAGCGCATTATTGTTGGTTGTAACAGAGTCAGCCAAGCACTGAAGTGGGACCGGATGCGAATATCAGTGAGGGCCACCACGATATTAATATTTATAATAATAATGAACGACTTATGGAGTCCCAGTTTAATATTATAATTTTTAAGGAGTGTTTCTTTATTGGAAATCAGTTTTCAAGTAATTTTTAGTAAAAATTTTTGCAAAATTTACACTCGATACTTGAATAATTGAGAACTTCTGGGGCCCCATTATTCGGGGTCAACAACTAAACCATTTCCCACTCATTTCTTCGATCTCGAATAATGTATTCTAAGATGTGCATGAATGCCCGGCACACTTCAGCATAAAATCTACGAAATTTACGTTGTGGAAATTTTTGGGGGGTTGGCTTCTATTCGGGCAGATACGGTATATAAATGCTTTATTTTTGTGATTTTATCTTATTTTTAGAGATAAAATAGAGCGTGGTTTCTAAATCATTGTTTTTAATAGTAAAAATGTGACAGATCTTCTAGATAAAGTCAGTTTTACCAAATCTGGCCCTCATTAAACAATGTAATCTTAATGCAGCCCTTCTATAGTATCCATCGCTTCAATGCGGCCTTGATGCTTCCTCAAGTTAGACATGCCTGATGTAGGGCATCTCTGGGCTCCTGAGCTATATTATTATTATTGATCAAAACTTGGATTACTTTATACTAAATTTACTTTTTTACTATTCAAAATATTTAAATGGAAAATTTTGCTATTTTTAACACTATGTACATTAGAGATGATAGTATATAAATAAATAGCCAAATAAAACTAAATGAAAATATAGCACAAAAATATTAATGGAAAAGTATTTTTAAGTCCTTTATTTAAATAAAAGTTATGTATTCAGTTGGTTTTCAGTGTTTACCACAAAGAGCTACTAATGAGAAATTATCTATAGAAAATTTATTTATAAAAAAGAATTTACATTTTATTACGTGTTTTAAAAAAAAATCAGACTTAATTATACATACAGGCAGACCTTGTCTTTTGCGGGGGTTACGTTCCTGAAAACACCACGAAAGATGAAATCGTGAAAGAGAAATAATTAAGACAATGGGAGATACAGGGTTTGGTTCCCATCCCAGCAAAAACAGATCATTTGTCCTCTGTATTGGTGAAAGTAGAAAATAGAGAAAGAGATGGAAAAATGAATTTCAATGAAAGAGAGAGGTAAACAAGATAAAAGAACACGATAAAAGTATCAGAAAATAAAATCTTGTTTTAAGTTCCGTCCATATGTGTGAGGTGTGCAACGCACATGGGCAGCCAAACAACAGGGGCGGCCGATTTATTGTCAGACACGTACAGTATTTTTAATAGTAATGTGGATTGTATTATAATATGCCGTATATTCTTACATTTATTGACTACTGAAATTTATCATACCATAATGCAGTTTTTAAAATTTTTGTAAAGGACGTATAAAAAGGGCAGCAAATGAGACTTGCACACAGGTGGCCAATGATAGCCTTGCACATGGGCGGCCGTGAGGCACGGTGCCCCTGGTTCCATAGTAGAATTGAGAAAAATGAACGGCAGTTGTCTAACTTGCAGGAGCAGTGGCGTAGGGACCATGGTTCCAATGGTTCGGCCGAACCGGGGCCTGGAGTTTAGGGATCCCAAGTGCCCATGCTCGACGTGTCTTCGGCCACACATTAACCTTAATTGAAAGCCCGCATTACATGCCTAGCAATGCAAGAGGAAAATGTAGAAGACGAGCCCTCGGTTTAGGCCTGGTGTAATGGGAGGCCACATGCACTTTGTTTGAATACAGCATATGTTCTTCAAAAGGGCAAGCAAAGGTCGAAATTCCCACAATATGAATTTGAAAGAACCACTGTGGAGCACAAAGGCACGTGTACATAAGAAAAGAGTACGCCTATTTTATTGAACCTTTCCTCTGCCATCAAACTCATCTGACAATGTCTCGGAGCCATGGGTTGTTTTATGATAGGACCACCCGACATCTAACAACAGATGTCTCTTTCATCTTTTGTACTAAATATCTGCTGACTTCTTCCAATTTCCAAAAATAAGGGATTCTAGAGTGAGTGTGTCTAATGGCGCTTTGTGCCTTTTGTCATGGATGTTAGCAATTCGTTTTTCTTTACATCTTATGGTCAGATACGTTCATCTTAATGTCAGTTTCTTTTGCCTTATCAGCAAAGCAGCATCGTATTGTCTTTCGTCTCTGTGCTTATTTTGTGTGACCTAAAAGAACTCAGACTTTTGGTTTGCGGAATCGAAAACGTGTTCTCCATTCATAGTTAGGTAACAGAGCAACGCTCTGAATCCAAAAGGTAAGACATTATTATATAAAATATGTAGCAATTGCAGTAACGAGGAGGGTCACAAAAAATTCACGCCAAACTTTCATGAGAAGACGAACCAATTTTTTAATTCTTTTTCTTCTTATTCTTTTCGTAGTGTGAATTGTACATACTTGCTTCCCATCAGTTTAAGTGGATAGGAGTCATTCAGAGCTGATCACTTTCTTTCACCCTGTTGTCATCGTTTTGTCTTTTGTATTTGTGCTTATATCGTGTGATCTAGAACTCCCCTTAATTTTGGTTTGTGGAATTGAGCATTTGTTCTATGCTTAAGATTAGGAAAGCGCAGTGCCCTGAATTCAAAAGGTAAGGCATTTTTTTCATAAAAGTATCTAATTATAGCAAAAAGGAATCTCACGTGTATTCCGCATTCAGTTAAATCGTCAATTTAAAAAAATAATATAACCTACATAGCAAATTGTTCTTTATTGATTGCTTAAAATAAATTTATATTTTTTTCGCTTAAAATTAATGTTTTCGTAATCAAATTATAGATTGGCCTTGGGAGAATCAACAATCTGATTTTGTGATGTCAACTGGAGTGCACTAACAATTTAATGTTTTGTGAAAATTAATTGATTTCTTCGAATTTGTATCTTAAAACCTAAATAAACATACCCTTCAAATGTACAAACATAAAAGTGGGGCAGCTAAGAGAAAGAAAAAGGAGTTGTATGCCAGCAATGCAAAAAATTACCAAATTTATTTATTCTTCAGTTTTATCTTCTAAGCATTCTAACGATAATGTTATTGTTATTTTTTACTGCTTCATAATCTTGTAACCTGATTTCTCTAATATCTATTCCCTGAAATGTAATTATGCACAATTAAATGCATAAGATTATTAAATGATTGCAATATATTTTTATTTATAATAAACGTAAGCATTATTATTAAATATATTTCATTAAAATTATCCCCTTAATAAAAATAAGATTCCCAAAATATATGTATTTGAAGAGAGGGGGCCTTGTGAAGAATTCTTGAACCAGAGCCTGACCATGCCTTGCTACACCACTGTGCAGAAGCTTATTTCCAAATACAGCAGACCTCATCTTTCTCGGGGTGTACATTCTTGAAAAATTCCACAAAACCGCCAATAATAAATGATGCGTAAAACGCAAAGCATAAGCATTTGAACTGAGCAAATACCTCAATGATCCTGAATATGAAGGATCAAGAGTTGAGAGTTGAGTTTTTCCTCTTGAGACTTCCCTGTCAACAAAAAGAAAGAAAGCTTCTGAGCAGTGTTACCAGCTTATATTTTGCAACTTTTCACATGTGAAGAGGCACAAAAGTGTGGGGGGATTGCATCCCAAAAATATTTAAAAGTGTATATATGACATGTATCTATTTTTTAAAAATTAGGTACACATATATATTACACTTACGTAAATATTTTTGCATGTTAGAATAACGCAACAATATTTTTTCAGGCCTGACTGTGAGAGAAAATGTGAGGAAAAGGCGATTCATTCCACATATAAAAAATTTCGCGTAGCATTGTCTGTCATTTTCCTCCACGAAAGAGCAAAACATGAGACCGCGAAAGACAAAACTGGTTGCAAATGCAGAACCACGAAAGATCGAAATATGCAAAAGATAAAGCCGCGAAAGACGAGGTCTACCTGTCTATCTTATCACTCGAAATTACAACAAATACTACGCTTTGAATCATTCAGGTGAGGTCGTAATAACAGTGTTAACACCTGCATAGATGGCATTGATTTCAGCTTTACAATATTCTTTTCTTTTATTTCGCTATATGGAGGTTTGTTTTTAGTGGAACGGGTGCGATTTTATTTCGTAATTGGTAGGTTTCATATAGTGTTATTCTATATAGTGTTATTAATGAATTTTTCGGGACCGGCGATAATTTTTGTTATATGGAGTTCTTCGTTCTAAGGGATTTCGTAAGATAGAGGTTTTACTGTAATTACAGAACCATATAAATTATAAGGACCTTATCGTAAGATTTGAAAGTGTGCTTTATTAGCTCCACCTATCAAATACCATTTAAATTTTACTGAACATGTGTGAGTTATTAATATTTACAGGTGTTTCAACTTTATATTTATAGGTATAGCTTTTATCTTTAAGATATGTGTAGATCGTTAACTCTTAAGTTGAACTATTAGAATTTTTGGCAAAGGCTTTCGTTGCCTTCTTGATTGTTGAGGAGATTTTCAGGTTTCCTTTCATGGGGAACATACCGTATATTCCGGCATATAATTTGACCCGGCGTATAGGTCGACCCCTGCTTTTTTGGATGAAAATACATGATTACACTTTTTGCCGGAATAAGTTGGCATCTGGTATCTCTATTCGCCATATTCATCGTGAGCCGCTGATGCACCTTTAACACGGGAGAGAACCATAGTTCCTTCTATTTTTTTCATCCATGGGCGGAATGAATATCGCTATGCGCGCCTACATGACGATAGTGCGCGGATATGCACCGGGGTTGATGCGGTCCGGTATCATTCACTTTCCCGAATTTCATTTTCTCGAACGTTCAATTTCCTGAATATCACTTTCCCGAATCCTCATTTTCCCAAATCCTCATTTACCGAATACGTCATTTTCCCGAATCCTCATTTTTCCGAATCAACCAATTTATGTTAATTTTATGTACATATACAATGAAAGACTGATTTTGTTCACATTTAACAATTAACTAATGTTATTGAAAATTGATTTATATGATATAATTACAAAAAAGTACAGCAGCCAACTTACAATGGAAACTTTCTTGAACGATAATTTTATTTACAATACAACGAAAGACTGTTTTTGTCCCCGCAAAGCTAAACAAACCCATGACTGATTGGCCGGTCTCGACATTTACTAACCCAATCACCGGACAACGGGGAGGGTTTCTTTGGTCCCGGGCGAGGCGAAGGGTGCGGTAGCGCCCGGAGACGACTACCCATTAAAACAAAGCGAGCCGAAGGCTCGTCAATATCCTCGGTTATTAGGCAAATACACAGGCAGAGTAATATGTGATCACTAACTGAGCGCCGATCACGCTCTAGGTTAAAACTTCTTGAAAGATTTAGAACGCATATATTCTCCAGCGATGTCGAAGAAATAACAAGAGCTCCAACTTATATTGGTAGAATGGACCATCCTCGTAAAATAAGAGAGATAGCCTGTACAAAGGCTCGTTTTTCCCTAGAACGATAGCTGAGCAGAACAGAAGTTACAATAAGAAATCAGCCGACGTAGAATGATACTACTCATTATTATGCACTTTACCTTGGTGCTGTTGCACCCCCTGCCACACACCATTGTGGTGGCTTGCAGGGTGAACTATAGATATAGATAGATTTAAAAAAAATTATATAAATATTTTTACATATCAGAATAACGTAACAACATTTTTCAGGCCTGACTATGAGAGAAAATGTGAGGAAAACGCGATTCATTTCATATAGAAAATTTCGCCCAGCCTTTTCCATGAATTTTTGCACGAATGAGTGAAACATAAGACCGCGAAAGATAAAACTGGTCGCAAATGCAGAACAGTGAAAGATCGAAACACTCGAAAGATAAAGCCGCGAAAGACGATGTCTGCCTGTACTGTAACAGCTGATTCAAAGTAGCGATCATCTCCAACGAAATATCAACGGTCTTCTTAAATATCGATGTTATTCATTTTTAATTTAAGGTTCACATTTTTATGTTCAACGTATAAGTCGACCCTAAGTATTAGGAAAAATTTTGTCGACTTCAAAGGTCGACTTATACGCTGGAATATACAGTAGTTTTGCATATGTTGCTTTGTGCTCCTTCAGGAAATCCAAAAATCTCATCAGAAAATTCTGGAATTATTATTTAATAATCAAATCATTGCTTTTCCATTCAGTTATGTTATTATTTTCACTGTTCCGCCATTTTAGTTATACTCCCTAAAGTATTTATGGCTCTTATGAAGGGATAATTTTCTTCTTTTTAAGAATTACATTATGTAATATATATGTTCCGGTCTATTTTGTCTTGTACTGAAAAAAGTTTATCTTAAAATATCTTGTTATAATTTTATCCATAAATAATAATACATAATTTAACTGTCATTAGGGTAAAAATTCAGGGCATTATATTTAATCTTAGGCTAGTCAAGAACAGGTTTGATAGGCTTTAGGTATTCATCTACCATTTTATTGGTTATTGCTAACCTTTTTCTTTAGCAAGTTTGTTCATATAGAATTTTATAATCAGTGCTATACCCGTTTTCTACTCTTATGAAGCTTGACTGTGGCGCAGCGAATAGCCAATCAGGGCGTTTTCCCCTTCCACCACCATTTGAAGTTTTCGAGAGGCGCGGGAAAGTAGTATGCTCTTGCCCGATATCCGTTCTTGAAGAAAGTCGCATGCGAACGCTAAGGCATAAATACGGTAGATCTGGCAACACAGTCGAACTCGGAGCGATGTGAACAGCACAATGGCGAGAGACCGACTGACTTTCTCCCCTCCCCATCGACAGTCTCTCGAGCTTTCATTGGCTGCAGCAGTAAGCATACAACTAGGATTTTCAAGGTCAAGCTTCATAAGAGTATAAAACGGGTATAATAGATACTAGCTTTATCCTCATTGTACCCATAATTAATTTACAAATATAATTTTGAGTAGAAATTTTATTTGTTTGAGAGATTCAGATTTTTTCTGCTTTGAACATCAGATTTCATAAACTATGTCTGTGTTCTAATTAAAATCGAGAAATTAGTGCATGTGACTAACCTTTGTCTCTGAAAGTCCTTATAGATGATTTTTTTGATAGTTGGTTTTAAAGCCACACCAGTACGCTGTGTTCAAAATAGCAGCAACTGCACCCTCGAGAGAAGGATGGCTCGAGGGAGTAGCGTTCGTGGAAACTCAGTTTGAGCGCCTCTCCCTAGCTGTTAAGATGCGTTCTGCAAAAGGGAGCTTGGATGTTCTACGAGAAACTCTAGTCTTTGATGAATGCTTTCCTGTGAGTGTTACACATTAGTCAGTCAAAGTTAATATTTATATAGTCCAATTTTTTCGTTTTATTTTTTGCCATTTCTATTGTAGGTGGTGCAAAGTTTCTAATTTCTTTTAACATCATTTAAATTTCTGCTTTCTTAATTTTTCCCAAGAAGGTGTCTGTATAATTTTACTATCTCAAGGAGAAGACTTGCTTTATTTTAAGAACTTTTATTTTACATTTTTAACTAACTAATAATTTTTCAGTGGTTTTTACTGGGATATATCATTTAGAATATTTCATCATTCATCATGATTTAATTGGTGTGTAATTTGGTTGATTAGTTGGGTAGAATACTAGTAAAATATATTTATTGCTTTGAAGACGGTCATTTAGAAGCACCAGCCTCTGTTCTTCTAATATTCTGTTCATTTGACTTGGACTTGGTATGGCATATTTGATGGAATTAAATTAGTAAAGAATCACTTATTTTGATTTGTCCTGATGAGGAATAAGCCAAAAAATAAAATGATTTTGAAAATTAATTTTATGTCGTATATAAAAGGATATACCGTATTTGCCAGATCATAAGACTCACCGGTCCATAAAACGCACTGACATTTTAAAGTAAAAATTTTGGGAAAAAATATTTTATTCACTTTTGAAGCACAAAGTTACAAGATACTCAGCTAAATGGCACCAAAATGTCTTTCTGCTGCCCCAACAGAACAATCAGTGCCATCTAGGTAGTTTCGCACTTCAATTGTTTTTGTTATCGAGATAATGGTTGTGTTCAGATGAAGCGATCTCGGAATCGGACCATCTCGAAAAGGACGAAGTCGAAAGGTTAAAAATCATTTGTCAATAAAGTAAGTGTCGAGCGTGGAGGTATGAAGGTAGTGTACCTTCATACCTCCATGGACGCAAGGATAACCTTCCTACACGGCTATATACGCTTGGTCCTTGTATATCAAATCTAAGCCGATAGTACTGTATTTTACAGGAAAAAAAGTGCATCTTATGGTCCGGCAAATACGGTATGTATTAATGTAGGAATTTGTCAAATGAACAACAGTTATGCAGTGAGTTATCCATTTAAAAATAAAACTACAGAAAAGTAAATTAGTAAAGGCTTTAATATGGAGGAAATTAATTGAAGCATAGGTATAGTTAATAACAAATTCTCATGTATGTTTTAAATTTTTGTTTTAGGGGAAGCTGTGCGAGCAGCCCCTTGAGGTAGTATCATCTTTTGAAGTGCCAATGGTGGCTAAAAGTGTCATAACACACCCACCAGATTCTAGGGTGACCTTCTTTCCTGCTAGTGTGGATGAGGGTCGCAAATGTGGTATGGGAGAGTCAAAGCCATCGTCCTCTGGGAGTCCTCCACTCCCTTTTATCTGTCCCCATGGCACCAGCCTCCTGGGACATCTTACCTTTAATCCTAAAGCAGCCTGTGGTGATCAGTGCTACCTTGGTATATCTGCGGCTCACAAGGGTAGGTATCACTAACATAAATAAATTTCTAAATATTGTTCAAAAAGTGAATCTAGCAGAGGTGATTTTTTAAAAAATGAATGGACAAGTTTAATACAATATACTCTTGATTAATGGAAGGGGAACACAGTTGATGCAAGAACATAATAAAAAGATACCGTATTTACTCGTTTGGAAGGGAAAAAATAAATTCGTGCCAGAATAAGTTGACATCTAGGATTAAGAAAAAAGGTAGACCTTTTCACTGATTCTCCATCCCTGAAACAAGTTCCGTCCAAGTTAAGCATCTTCTCCCTCCTACCTTGTGATGCAATTTATTGGATGATCTCTTTATGCTGATGCTAGCAGAAATCTCCTCCTCGGTAGCCACCACTCATGTTAAAGGAGCATCAAGGGCTCGTGATGTATTTTGCGAATACATCTAATACCAACATATTCTGACAAAAGTAGATTGAAATTGACAGTAAACTTTTAATGACAACTACTTAGTAACAATAAGTAACTTAAAACTCATAAGGTACAGTTTTGATATTATAAAAATATAACGCCATTTCATTCATCAAATTGTCTATCATGATCTTAAAGATGCACCAAGGGTAGTATAAACCGTACATATAAATCCTAAACATTTGCTTGGTTAGATAGATATGCATATACTTGGTAGAATTCTTTGTCTTCTATGAGTATAAACATAGACACAAACGTAACATTTACTATCAAGACTTATTTATATAAACTATTCAGAAATCTTCATGTAAGATGAGCAGTCCCTTTTTTTTACCGTCATTTAGGAAAACAAGTTAGGAAAGTGTACAGCATATCACAAATGGGCATGTTTCATGCAATACAGGTGATGCTCGTTATACGCCAATTCGATTTGTGCGCTTTCATTTTAACGCCATTTATAATGAAGATATAACATCCAATTTTAGCCGTCGAGCTCATTGTTGCGGTCATTCCATGTACACTGGACAACCGGAATATTTCAAGCTTTCTTTATATTTTGCATAAATAATTTTTTAATATCTGAATTACCTGCATGTGTTTTAATAATGTTTGGTCTTACATTTATTGTTTAATTCAGCACCTCTATTTTTATTGCATATTTAGCGATTTATTTTCTTATTATCTCGTGATTTAATTTTCTTTTCGTATAGCTTTGTTCGATCTTCCTAAGCATACCTTGAGAACAGTGCAGTTATTGAAGAATGTTAGTTTAGGCAGTTGAAGTTAACATGTACCTACTAGAATGAACACCAGCTAAGTTCTGTATAGAAAACTATTCATAAAAGTCTCACGATGCTCGCAATCGGAAGGAAGCCTATGCGCTCAACGAGCACGCTGGTATTCATAATTTTTCTGCAATTTTGTGCATGTGAATCACTTTTTCAGTTATATTTTATACCCGTTTTTTACTCTTATGAAGCTTAACCTTGAAAACCCTAGTTGTATGCTTACTGCTGCAGCCAGTGAAAGCTCGAGAGACTGACGATGGGGAGGGGAGAAAGTCAGTCGGTCTCTCGCCATCGTGCTGTTCACATCACTCCGAGCTCGACTCTGTTGCCAGATCTACCGCGTTTATGCTTTAGCATTCGCATGCGACTTTCTTCAAGAGCGGATATCGGGCAAGAGCGTACTACTCTCCCGCGCCTCTCGAAAACTTCAAATGGTGGTGGAAGAGGAAAACTCCCTGATTGGCTATTCGCTGCACCACGGTCAAGCTTCATAAGAGTAGAAAACGAGTATAGTGTATTTGAAACATCGCAGAAAACTAAACTAAAACTAATTAAATAATTTGCCTAGGTTTGGGAACACAACTCCCTTAATTTATATTATGCAATTGGAAAATTACTTACAGTTTATGCTATAATCCTCAGGACGCATCTATGGTAAAAAAAAAGAAATGATATACCTGTATGTAAGGGAAATACCATTTTAAAGTTCTTTTCTTCATTATAAATAATCCATTTTCTTCCTATTTAAAAATATTGCATGCACAAGTAAGGAAATTTGTTTGTGAGATTGTTTATGTTAGCAACAATGAAGAAGTAACCATGCAAGAGTTCAACTCGAATTAAGACATTCTTATTTGATTTTCTTGATAAAAGCTACTCCTACAATGAAAGTGTATAGGAAAAGAAATACTCTAATTTACTAGTTCTACAAGTTTTATTTGAAAAATATTTTGATATGAGCAATACTTTATGAGATATGACGGAAAGTTCATTTTTTATCACCAGTAAAGTGGTACCCCTGATTAGATTACGTGATTCATTTATGTGATTTTCTTATTACCTTTGATTTTAAGATCTTATTATCAAATTACATGAAAAACCGTTCTGTAGAAGCCGAGAACGAACATGCGGATGGACAGACACATGGACAGATGGACGGACGGACAGACCGATGACAATAGGTGCTCACGCTGGAAGCGAAACGCACCTAAAAAGGTGCACAGGGTACACGAATAAATACGGTAGTTCCCTATGTTAGGCATAAAAGTATAGATAACATTAAAATTTTCCAAGGCTGTTTTTTAGAAAAGTATACAACTAGCCTTTTTTACTTGTGTAAGTTTTACATTTTTCTAAAAGCTAATATTATTGCTGCTCCAGTTTCTTTGTCACACTTCAGCTGACTTCTACCATTTGGCCAATGAGGCAGAGAAGAATATTTAATGTTTAACAGTAATGTTAAATTGAAAGTTCTTGTAATATAACAGTAAATAATTAATGGATTCTGAATTATCATTAATGTTTTGAATATCATTATGGAAGTAAATTTAGAATATAAATGGAGCCATTGTTGTAATAGTAACAACATTTTTACTATCCCACTGATTTTGATCTTATAATTAATATGATAAGACATTTCATGCCCATCTTATATTTTAGATTGGCAATTACACAATTATTGCATAAACTGGTTAAAATTAAGAACTTTTTCTTGGGTAAAGATAATTTAAAGAATTTGATATTGCTATTGGAAGATTATGAATAGTTTAAGTTTTTGTAACTTCACTACTTTTTCATTATTTGATGAAGTTCACACATGTTGTGTGAAAAATTTATTTTTTAAGTTCTCTTTTCAATATTGTTGCATGTTATATTAATGGTTTGTGGCACAATGTGTTTTTTTGATGTTTAGGATACCAGAGTAATTATTTTCAACATACTGCATTCTTGTAAACCTGTAAGTACCCAGGTTAATAAAGCAACATTTGAATGTCGATTAAGCCAACTTATGAATAGCTGTTACTCAAGAGATTTTATGTACTACTATGCGAAGATTGGCCAGCCAACCCAAGTTCATGCATTGATGGGAGTACAGAGATGAGGAATAACGAGCAGTAAAACCTGCCTTTGATGTCTCGCAGACGAGACCTGGGTACTTTAGGGTTTTTGGATTAAATTTTTTTAACGTCGGTACCCGTTGCTTATTGAATGAGTAACAACAATTGGAATTGGCAGGTGGCAGTGCTCAGTGGGCTCAAGGCGCCTCTATGCCGATACATACTTCATCTCCGAACGTAACTCCTCCAGCTGCCCTGCCATCGCACATAGCCGAATCAGATTCGGCTCTGGTTGACATCCTGCACTCACGTTTCACCGCCCTTGCTGGATGGCAGAACGTCTCCCTGAGACTCGACACCAGTGAGGCACGACGGGTCGCATTCAAGGCTGCGGCAAGACTCGTGTGGCCTCGCCTTCTGTGGTGGAAGGGTTCGAAGTGTACCGGAAGCAGGAAGCTTTGTCCTCCGGTCAACTCGCACCAAGACATCAGATTTCCTCTCACTCATGTTGCCAACACATCCATTTTGGAAGTGACTTTGGAGAATCCGTCAGATTCTCCTCTCCTCATGCAACTGGCGCTGCAGTATGCTTATCCTCAGGCTAAACGTGTGCTGGATCTCTTGCCTCAAAGGTAATGTTAGCAATATTTGTCGTTTGTTAACAGAGAAATGTACCTATTTTTATTGCGACACTGTCACTTACTGGTATTTATGTGGGAAAATATGGAATTTTTGGTGCATGATACATATGTTAGTGTAGTTAGATGGTACTTTGCTTAGTCGAGCCTTTAGCCACCTGTGCACTGTTTGAAGTTATTTTAAAAACTTTTTTCCTTGTAAATGTATCCAAGTAACCTGGAATTAAGAAAATTAGTTAAAAAATTTAAATTATCATGGGGAATAAAAGATTTAAAAAATGTGTTATTGGCCTTATCAGTTACATTGAACTTATTTTCTTTTATAGTAGATTATGAAATATTGAAAAACTCAAATTATGAGACTAGATTTTAACAGTTCTTTTTTGTTAAATTGACATTGAAAATTGGTTTGCCATTTTCATTGGTTATAATATTTTATTTAGATTTTTTATTATTGAGCTCATCTGTATTTGTCCTTAAAATGATTTCTATTTCTACATGAAATTTGTATCTTTTTCTGACGGTATATTTTTCCTTAGCCTAGTTTGGTTTTACGTAATTGCATTATTCTTAATAACCAGCCTGCCAGATCTTAAATGGCTTAATTCAACAGTGTCTAGAGAAACAGCATATGATCTATATGTGCTAAATTTCTCGTAGACAATTTAAAAAAATTGATATGAGAGATTTAAGGAAGATGGTGGAATGCATAAAATCTCAGCATAAATTATGATTTCTTCAATTCTCATGTACTCTGCAGTCTTCAACCACCTCCCAATGAAGGAGAAGAAGCCACATCACCAGATGAGTTCAGATTTGCTGGTTTGGTCCCAAGTCCTCATTGGCATTGGGTTGGACCAGGGTCAGGGGTTGGATTACCAACTAATATGCCGAATGGACCGTCTTCTAATCCAATATCTGGAGGTTTGCTGCCACTCTTCCTTCTTCAGCCTAAGAAGTCCCTGACAGTGCAACTGGCTTTCAAACCGCATAGTCCCAACCTGTCTTCTACGCTAATATTTATCAGGTCAGGAGATAATATTAGCAATTAGATAAGGATATAAGTTTTGATCATGAGTTTTGGTTAATTTGAGTGTTTTTTACTGATTATATACATGTGGTTTTATTCCCTGGTTTTAACTACCGTATCTGCCTGAATAGAAACCGACCCCCCAAAAATGTACACAATTTTTTGGCAAAAACATAAATTTCGTAGATTTTATGCTGAAGTGTGCCGGACATTGTTCTATGATAACTCGTCGCAGTCAATTCGTCGCGCGTCAATTCATTGCGCGTCAATTCGTCACTCATCAAATCGTCACGCATCAAATCGTCGCGTGCAAAAATTCGTTGCAGGACAAACTCGTCACACGTCAATTCCTTGCAGGACAAACTTATCGCACATTGCTGTAATGCGATGAGTTGTCTTGCGACGAATTGACTGCGACAAGTTGACGGTATACCGCCGGGCATTCATGCACAACTTAGAATACATTATTTGAGATCGAAGAAATGAGTGGGAAATGGTTTAGTTGTTGACATTTTGAAATATTACTCCAATTAATAATTTTGCGTTGTTGAATAATGTTCCACATTAATTGACAATAATTTCGTTCCACTTCATTTTCACTAAAGGTCAAATATAGTAATAGCGATCTCGCCAAGATAATTTTTCATCCAAGTCTATTTCCGATGAAATTAGCATTTACATTGCCTTAAGAAATTGCTTTTTTATAATTATACATGTACCATGTAAAGTTTTACCGAAATTCAAACAGTTGAGCTTACAAAGCCATCAATGCATTTTCCGTAATCGTCTGCATAGTAAATCTACGCAAATAATGTGACCACTCAAATAATGTGAAAAATCCAGCCTTACACGGTAACAAAGCACAGGTAGTGCTAAATTCAATATTCTAGCCTTTATAATTTATTCATTAGTATTCATTGTAGGTCAAAAATTATTTCACGAAAAATATAGTACATGCAGACCTCGTCTTTCGCGGGGGTTACCTTCCTGAAAACACAGCAAAAGACGAAATCGCGAAAGAGGAGTAATTTAGGCAATGGGAAATACAGAGTTTGGTTCCCAAAAACGGATCATTTGCCCTCTGTATTGGTGACTGCAGAAAAATAGAGAAAGATATGGAAAAATTAATATTAATGAAAGTTAGACTTAAACAAGAAGACGAAAAAAGTATCAGAAAATAGTCTTATTTAAGTTCCGTAGTATAATCGAGAAAAAAATGGAGGTTGCCTAACTTGCAGGGGCTAATTCCCCAAATACGGCAGACTGCATCTTTCTTGGGGTTACATTCCTGAAAAACTCCGTGAAACTCCACCAATAATAAATGATGCGCCGAACGCAAAGCTTAAGCATTTGAACTATGTCAAACCTGAGCAAATAATCCAGTGATCCTGAATCGGAAGGGCCAAGAGTTGAGTCTTTCCCCTCGGGACTTCCCTGTCGTAATAAAGACAGAAGGCTCCTGAACGGTGATGCCAGCTTATATTCTGCAACTTTTCACGTGAGAAGGGACACAAAAGTGTGGGAGGATTGCATCTGAAAAATATTTAAAAGTATATGTAAGACATGTACACGTGTCTTATATACAGTAAAACTCATTTAATACGTATTTGAGGGGACCGACTCATTGCTTCGTTATAAGCGTGACTACGTTATATATGAGAAACATGGTTTTTGGCCTATACATCCCATATAACACATATACACATACAGTAAAAGCTGTGCTATCCGGATATTTAGAACCAGCCAGCCTTAGATACCGGCAATTACACAAATACAATTCATTTTGTATTTATTTTTCTTTTTTTATGAATTTTTGTGTGAATTATATATGTGTAATACCATAACTACCACTTTAAAATTTCTTAAAATATAAGACGTATATATTAAGTATTTACTCCGTATACTTCTGTGGCTGCCGAGTAAGCATGGCGTTTTTGGTTACGTAAGCCATTTGCATTGTCTAGATGTTTTGGTGTACTTCTACAATTTCCAGTTTTACCGCTTTTTGTTATTTAAAAAATTACCCATGCATTGAATATGGCATCAAAATAAATACCTAAAAAGGAGTACGATAGTGAACCTAAGCCCAATTTTGTTTGGTTATTGCTAAATTTGCAATGTCAGAATCAAAAATCACTCCCCTAACCGGATATTTCTCCTAATCGGCTTTCCACAATCCCCAAGATAGCCGGATAACACAGCTTTTACTGTATTTGCAATAAGTCGACTTCAATGCCGTACTTACATATGCAAAGAGATGCTTATCAACTTCGCGGCATGTAAAATGTTCCACTGCTATTACATACGATTTTTTAAATGGTCAATTAATATTATTATTACGGTCATTAATTTACATAAACATTTCACATTTTTAATATCAATTTCAAAACAAAGGGAGCGTGGAAATTCGTATGAAAGGGGTAGATGGAGGAAGGGGACCTCTACGAACAAGTGCGCGGTAAACGGGCAGAAACTATTCATTACTTATCGCTCTGCTCGCCAAAATTCGTTATATATGGGGCATTTTTTGCCACGGGACCAAACGTTTGTTACAGCCGAGAATTCGTAAAATGCGTGTTCGTTACATCCGAGAAATTTAACCAATGCCCTTATGGAGAAGTTCAAGGGACTGAGACATTTCTTCGTTATAGCCGAGATTTCGTTTTAGGCATGATTGTTATAAATGAGTTTTACTGTATATACTTTAAAAAATAGATACACGTATCTATTTTTTAAAAATATGTAAATACTTTTACAGATCAGAATAACGTAACAATATTTTTCAGGCCTTACTATGAGAGAAAATGTGAGGAAACCATGATTCATTCCATATATAGAAAATTTCGCACAGCCTTTCTGTGAATTTTTCCACGAAAGAGCGAAACATAAGACCGTGAAAGACAAAACTGGTTGCAAATGCGGAACCTCGAAAGATCGAAACACACGAAAGATAAAGCCGCAAAGGACGATGTCTGCCTGTGCAATCATTTGAATGCGACAGCAATGAGAGACTTCTGCCATCTATGGGCGACTACGAGATTTAACCATAACCCAAATTTTCCTCAGACTCGCATTTAAGCCGAGGGGTGATTTTTTCATGATAGATTTTGACAAAAAACATCGGCTTGTATTCGGGCAGATATGGTAAGGTTACTTTAAGTTATTTTATAAATGAGGTGTCTGCAATAGTAACTAGTTTGAGCTTTTTTACATTTTTAAAAAGCTTGCTTTAACTTATTTCATGCACACTATTAATGGAGAATGCTGTCAGAAAACTTATGTTGACTTAATCTAGGAAGTTTATGCAGAGTATCTTGTTATGAAAACGTATGTCAGTTATTGAAATTTCTTAGAATTTTATATAAAATAGAACTTTCATTTCTGTAACCCCCACTTTTTCACTTAAAAATACTTCTCATGAAATCGCTTTCAGACAAAATCAAAGTCGTGTACAATCCAAGTTTTAACAAAACAGAAATAAACAATAATAAAAATATATATAAGTACTGTTTAGAGTCCGTGCTATTCTTCTTGAGCATTCCGTGTGACAGATGTTTTAATTTTAACCAATAAGAAACTTATTCTTGGAAAGCTTGAACCACTAAATAAAGTTACCTATAATTCGATTGATGTCAACGGCTAATGATACTATCGAAATGAACTATACCTAGTGATCGCGATCGATCTCTACGGTGGTGAAATTTAATAAAATATCGCAAATGTGTACCCCGCACACCTTTTTTCCCAAAATGTCGGTAAAAAAGATTCTGACCAAGTTTTAAAAATTGCAAGTTTCAATAGTAAATCTACTGCAACACGCGTCAACATTTATACTGACAATAGATGAAGAATTCTACGAAGTTTATGCATATCTATATGACCAAGAAACGTTTAGGGTTTAAATGCGTGGTTTATACTGTCGTTGGTGCATCTTCAACATTGAGTTGACGTAATATTTTTATAATATTAAAGCTGTACCTTTTAATTGAGTTTTAAGTTTATCATTGTTACTCTAAAAAAGCAGTTCTGTCATTAAAAATTTACTATCAGAGTCTGCCTACACTTTTTGCTGGAATAATAATCTGTATTTGCCGAATGCATCGTGAGCTACTGATGCTCCTTTAACCTGGGAGAGAACCATAGTTCCCTCTAATTTTTTTCATCCATGAGTAGAATGAATATTGCTATGAGCGCCTACATGACAATAGTGTGGGAATGTGCACCGGGGTTGATGCGGCCCTGTTCCGATATATTCTAAGATACACACAATAGTGTGCAGTTAAAAAATATAGTGCACGGCACTTCAAAAACTGCTGCGTGACCACGCAGCTTAGAGGAAACCATGGAGAGAACACCCCTATGGGCAGAGCTGTAGTGAGGGCGGGGCAACCGGGGCACGTGCCCAGGATGCAGCTTCGTAAGAGGGCACCAAATAGAAGTCTTATTATACACTTGATAAAATGTGGTTACAATTTTGTTTTTTTGATCTGTTCAAAACTTATAACGGCCAACCTGAGGTTCAGCTGAAGGGCCATGACTGTACCAAGTCATAGGTGAACATGTGCAAACTTAATTGGTGGATTTTAGGATGCCTCTACTCTTTGTGATCTGAATGTAATTTATTTTATTTACCCTCATCCCCAAAAATGTGCGATCCCTATCGCATTGCATTAGCCGAGCAAAATTTTTGCCCAAATTGACGATAAAAATTAATTATTGAGGAGGCCTTGATTGATTTTATTGCTGTCAAATCGAAAAAGAGAGACGAAATCACGTCAGAAATAATCCAAAAGTTGGAACAGGATGGACTAGATTTACAAAATAGGAGAGCTCAATCGTATGAAAATGCTTCTAATATGACCAGTAAATTAAACGGTTGCAAACATAACCCTCTTGCACTTTTCATACCACTTACAGAGCATTCACTTAATTTAGCTTGTTATCATTCCATTGAAAAAACTAACTGTTAAATTAGGGAATTTTTTGCAAAGGTATAAAACTGTTCCTTTATTTTGCTGGTTCCACATTAAGATGGGTTGTACTAATAGAGGTCTTAAAGGTTACGTTGGAAAAACATGGCACAACACGATGGTCATCAAGAGAAAATTCTGTGAATTCATTGGGTTTACAATTGGAGGAAGTTTTTTTATACAGTGGTAATAAAATTAAATAATGAACATAAATGCAGGGATGCGGAAAGTTTGCTAAAACAGATATTTATATTTTTCTTGTTATTTTGGGACGATCGTCTCCACATCAACCACCTCACTAAATCTCTTCAGGGTGCCGATGTAACTGTGGTTACAGCCGTTGACATGATCTGCGATTTGGTACCAGACATAAAAAGTTCAACATCAAGACTGGAAAAGTATATGGAATTGGCAAAGAAATTTTGCGATGAAAAAGGAATACCTGATGTGCTCTCGAAAATAAGAAAAAGGAAATTTCATGACACGATGGAAACTGAAGCACCCTCAATACCTGAAACAGCAGAACATTTTAAGTTGCGCTTTATATAATATGACCGAAGGTAAAATGATAAATTTCTGTGAAAATGCTGCTAGTAGATAATAAAAACAATGTGGATAAACGCGAGTTAATCGAAGAAGTTTGCAGTTTGAAAAACCACCAGCCTTCGAAAAAAGTGTATAAATTATGCAGAAAGAAATATTGGAATGTATTCCTAATATGGAAAATTTTCTGATAATTTTCATGACATTTGTCACATCAATTTCAACTGGAGAGCATTCTTTTAGTAAATTGAAATTGATCAAAAATTACATTCGGTCATCAATGAACTAAGAAAGACTTTTTGGTCTAGTCATCTTATCTATTGAATAAACTTTTAAAAATATAGATTAAAATGACATAACGTTTGCCGCAAGTAAAGCTTGGTAAATAACTCTTAAAAGAGATGACTTTATTTCAGTTAAATACCTTTTTCAAAATATGCAGTTATCATTTTATTAGATCATTTTGGGGTGCCAAAAAATCCTCTGCCCACGGTGCCAAAAGTGGTCACTACGGCCCTGCCTATGGGGAATCCCCACACTTTTTTGATTTTTTTCTAATTTTCCATCGCTGTAGACGTCAACTTACTAAAGCACGAATTTATTTTTTCTCCTCTTAACTGGTCCAAAAATAGGGGTGAGCGTGATACATGAGGACATGGATTATGTGAGTAAATACAGTATTAAAATTAATTATTATAAATCTAAAATAAATGTCATAAAATGTAAACACTGGAACGGCTGGTTCAAAATAGCGATCACCTCCACCGAAAGATCAACGGTCTTAATAAATATCGATGTAATCTGTAATTTAAGCTTCACATTTTATGTTTCGTGTATAAGTCGATCTTAAGTTTTAGGAAAAATTTTTTAGGCTTCAAAGGTCGACTTATTTGCCGGAATATATGGTATCTTATTTTATCTTATTCTTGTTTTTAACTTCAATTTGCATTTTTTCGATTTTGCATATTGGTGTAATTTTTTGAGGTGCAATTTCAGTATTTTTAAAATTTTCACCTTTGATTATTTTATTTATTCATTTTGTTACAGAAACAATCTCACAGCATTAGAAGTAGTTCGTGTGTCAGGACAAGGAGGTTATGCTCAATTTCGTTTTGGGAATCGTAAGCCAGGAAATCCATCTCCCCTGCTATTTGAGCTGACAGAGAAGCATTTGAAAGATTGTGAAAGTGAGTAGTACTCAGGGGAAATATATTTAAAATATTGGTTGTTTTTGTGATGATCAAAGTACTAAAAAATATAGATACAAAATTATAGTTGACTTATTTTTAATAACTAAAATTAATCGGTATTTCATTGTTATTGAACAATAATGGCCTTCATGACTATGTTTTAGAAAATCTTACTGCCAAATGTGTTACAATGTTACATTTTCACGTAATAAATACATTTTGAAAACAAATTGTATTACAACTGAATGAAGAAACAAATTAATACTTTATTTTGAGCTGTTTAAATGGCAGTTATTAATGATTAAACTGAAAGAAGAGAAATAGATTGTATGCTGATTGTTAAAGATATTTTGAGATAAGAAAGAATAAAACTCCATATAAAATGGAATGTTTTAAAAATTTTGTTGAAATTCAAACAAAAATGGCCAGTTTTGTACTATGTGGTATAGACTTTTTTGAAAGAGCTTAATTGTCTTTTAAAATATCAGTATTGATTAAGAAATTTTACTTCTGTTTAGGCAAAGTAGATTTTCATGCATACTAATTGGTATTCATCTTTACATCTTCCAGGGGAGACACCATGGAAATATTCAATGCCCAACTTGACTGTCAAGAGATCATTCACTGCCAGGAACACCGGTGACCTCCCAGTTTACGTGACTGGTCTCGACATCGATGGTCTCCCTTGCGAAGGCTACGGTTTTCGAATACTCAGCTGCGGCCCATTTGAAATGCCTGCGAATGGCACACACAAAGTCGAAATAGCATTCACTCCAGACTTCACGCTTTCAAAGGTCCAGCGAGTCCTACGGATACACTCTGGTGGAGGAGCTGCCGGTAGTACCATCAGCAATTATACCATGCTGGCATCCCTGCCGACGTATATGTTGGCACCTTGTTCATCTGTCCTACCTCGTCCCAATTGGGAGTCTAGGTTATATCTGGCAGTGCTCAGCTTCTGTGTCATATTGTTGCTCATCGCCATAGCTGCGGCATTTTTTGAATCGGACCGTATCCTCAAATGCACCTTGGTGGCGATGGCATCCTCGGCAGCTGCTGCAGCGGCCGTATCGTCTCCGGCCACCAATACGTGCTCACCTCCCGTCCCCCCCGTCAACATAGCCTGTAGTAGTCACCAGGCATGGACGCATCCTCCGGGACAGCAGCAGAATCACACTGACGGGAGGAAGAGAGATGGGCAGGGGTCGGGTCGCACGGTTCACGTAGGGACGGGTTGGGTGGGTGTGACGAATCGTGATCGACACGTGAATGAAGATGACGGTGTAGTGAGAGGGGGAGATATCCCTGAAGTGCCATCGTACTCGAAGGGAAAGAAGAAGTTGGGAAAGAGAAATGGTGGGTACAAAGGTGCACCACATATAAGTTCGGGAGGGGTTAGAGTTGATAGGGTGGATATAGGGATGACACAAAGTAGGTCGAGTGAAGACACGTGTCTCCTGGAGGTCCCTAAGGAGACTAATAAGAGGGGCATTGGAAAGGGCGGTAACGGGAAGCAGCATTCGTCGGAAGGGGCGTGTTCAGAAGAAGAAACATGCTCTACGACAACAGAGAGCTCAAACAATGAGGAGATGGAGAAGGTTGGTTTTGATATCAAATCATTTGTAATTAGTTTTTTCTCCTTTTATGTGATATATGAAAGGGTTGGTGCTTGTTTTTTTTGAGAGGTGCTAAAATGCTTTGATGCTGTGGAAGAATATACTGAATTAATTCTTTTGTCTTGCATGCATGAAATGAGCTATGATAATTTAAATGCAATTCCTAAAACAAAAGTGAAAGGTAATCTAGAATTATAAAGATGTGTGAAAAGGTCATCTCTTGGAGCTTTGAAATGTTTTCAGGAAATGCCAAATTAATTAGATGGGAAAAACATAAACTTATGACTGTGCATGTGAACATTATTCATAGACCATATTTACCTGAATATAAGATGGCCCTTTGTATAAAACGATCCCCTTTTTTAAACTCAGTATTTAAGAAAAAATGTTTAAATGAGTAATTTTGACAAATTTACTATCTGATTATGTTCAATTATTACAATTTTTGCATTCAAGTCATAATTACAATTATTAAAATTGCCAGCATGATGAGATTGTTCCTCTGCACATACCTTGGCCGCCCAGCGATCTCGTGCTGAGATGTTTTTCCTGCTGCGGGACCTGGCTCCCGACAGCATGAAAGGGAACCAGTGATGGAGTCATCCACGTGCAAACACGAGCTTTCTAGCATGTCCTGTGTTTGCCTCTCCTGTTTCTTTTATCATTGTTACTGTTATTTCTTGTAGAATAGAATGACATTTGCTGGTACCGAAATGGATGTTTTCACTTTCAACAAGGACTGTTCTAATTAGCTTTTGCTACACTATGCTACATTGTAGTGCATGAAGTGTCAGGTTTCTAAACCCCAGCTTTCTGTTATGATAGGATAGAATTACATCCGCAGGCATCAAAACGAATGTAATCCACTTTTATGACATATGATTGATTTACGCGAAGTTATTCCATACTAACAAGGAGAATAGGGAGGCTAGTACCCTCGGATTTTGTTCAAATTTCACATGGTGATGGCTTATGTGTTCCAATTTAACATGTAACTTGCCGTTTGTGTGAATAGGCCTTGATTGTCGAGGTATCGCAGTTTGAAATTTTTGGAATTTCGGCCGATTTCCGTGTGCGAGTTAAGACTCGTGAAAGTCACCCCGATAGGATGAGCTGGTTGTAGCTCAAGTGGTAAGGCGTTGGGCTAGTAAGCCAGACGTCCAGGGTTCGAGTCCTCATTCTGGAATTTTCTTTTTTGATTTTTATCTTTTTTAATGCTGAAAAAATGTACAATTCCCATTATTAATTTATTACAACTGTAAAAATTTAAATTGTACTATTTTTCTCAATTATAAGAATAAATATTTTTTTATTTTATATTTGCGATTCAGCAATTAAAAAAAATAAATTCTTACACTTTTTATTGCTACAAAATAATTTACATAATTATTATACATCAATACCTTATAATTTAATTATTCAGATTCTTCTTTTGAAAAAAATCTGTCATGCGTGCCAGCAAAGTGGGGGATGAAAATTCATAAAAACAAACAAAGCACAAATGCTTCTGGTACCAGGAACACACAACAAACGCAACATTTTCGCATTCACATTTCCTCTAACGCAGGCTATCAGGGAAACAAACTTCATTTACGTTCATAAAAACACTCCTTGTCGGCATTAATTTTGACGCAAACCACGCATATTTAATCATGTCTTCAAAAATGGGTGCACACAACTGGTGATGAATGATGGAGTGAATTTTCAATGCGTCGTCTCTTGTATTAATCTGACGATTCTCTCACAATAAATAAATACTGTTTTGCAGGCGCTTTATGAAATTTTTGATTTGTCTGTAAAAATAGACGTCGCAGGGTTGGCAGAAAGGTGTACAACCCGGCGGAATTATCTTTACCTGGAAAGTTGGAACATTATCGTCATCGATGAATTTTGCATCGAACACGGAATAATCGATTTGCCCTCCCCAAGAATCAAGGATCAAAAGAAAATTTTCCTTTTTGACATATGGCTTTAAAACATTGTCAAGAAATTTTTCGAACAACTGCGAAGTCAATTTTCCTGATTTCGAAGACGTAGCATAAACGTTCTTGTAAATCATTAACGTGTCATCTATATGTATTTGTGCTTTGTTTGTTTTTATGACAATTTTCATCCCCCACTTTGCCGGCACGCATGACAGATTTTTTCAAAAGAAGAATCTGAATAATTAATTTATAAGGTATTGATGTATAATACAAAATAATTATGTAAATTTTTTAATTGCTGAATCGCAAGTATAAGATAAAAAAATATTTATTCTTATAATCGAGAAAAATAGTACAATTTAAATTTTTACAGTCGTAATAAAATAATAATGGGAATTGTACATTTTTTCAGCATTAAAAAAAGATAAAAATCAAAAAAGAAAAATTCCAGAATGGGGACTCAAACCCCGGACGTCTGGCTTACTAGCCCAACGCCTTACCACTTGAGCTACGACTGGCGCATCCTATCTGGATGACTTTCACGAGTCTTAACGCGCACACGGAAATCGGCCGAAATTCCGAAAATTTCAAACTGTGATATCTCGACAACCGAGGCCTTTTCACACAAACGGCAAGTTACATGTTAAATCGGAACCCATAAGCTATCACCATGTGAAATTTGAACAAAATCCGAGGGTACTAGCCTCCCTACTCTCCTTATAAGTGAGTATAAGACGACTCGATTTTTCAGGTGCTAAAATTGGAAAAAACCTCATCTTATATATGGGTAAATATGGTAGATAGCGCACAATCACATTAATACAGACAAAAATATGTATTAAATTTCCATAGTTATAATGGGATTTGGTTTGGTATATTTTCAATATTGCAATAACAGTTCGCCATTTGCTTTGACATATTTTAACTTTTACTGAATCTTTACTTAATTAACAGTAATAATGTTTTATTAATGAAATTTTCTTTTATATATTAATTATGATGCTCATTAACTTATATTTTCACTGGGGACTACAGTATTGTTTTGTGTAAATGATCATTTGAATTAGTAAAGTTGACATAGCTATATGAAGATTTTCAGTATGTATTGAGAAATATGTAATTTTTTCTCTATCATATTAACTTTAAAATAAATTCTTTGACATTTACCTTTCATTAAAAACTCAGTATTTTTAGCAAACATTTAATCTTCATTTCTCATTTATATTATCTACAAATAAATTACATTTGTTTACCATTAAAAAACATTAGATTTAACCCATGTTTCTTACCAGTCATCGTTTCAGGAAAATGATCTCTCTTTGAGGCAAAGCAAAGAGAGATCGAAGAGTGATAGTAGGATTTCATCATCTCCCCTCCCATCTGTCATCACCAGCACAAAACACAGCAAAGTCCCATCACCCGCGTTACCAAACTCGAGGAGTTCATCAAATGCAAGTTCAGCTCCATCTCCGAGTTCATTGTCATCATCATCAGCGTCGTCATCTTCATCATCATCACCCCCTGCCGATTTTAGGGACAATTATGAGGGTGACTGCGACGAAGAGGATGATTATGGAGGTTCTAGAGATGACAAGACCCTCGGGGCTGCACTTAGGGCTGCTGAAAGGTCTTGTGAAATTTCAGTCACATCACAGGGTACAAGCAATATTGGAAGTGTACAGAAGCCAAAGGGAGCCAGCGCTCAAGCTTCCAAGGCTAACTCTTACCAAAAGCAGTCTTCTTCAGAGGTGATTGAAGGAGCAAAGTCCCGTGGTGGAGGTGATGCTTCGAGGGCAACTGCTGCACCCAGTCTGGAGCTACCGTATAAACCCAAACCTTTGAAGAATGTTGGTCGGGATCGTGGTAAGGATGGCAAGGGGATGTCAGTGGTGGTTCCTGGGAAGCGACGTTCTGCTGAAAAAGCTGGGGCCATACTGCGAGGTAAGTTATTTTACGTAAAAGTTACCGTTAAAATATTTATTTTATGATTGTTTTGTTTTAAATGTTAAGCAGTGAGACATACATTATTTCCAGTTTGTGTACTGTTGAGGAGGTTTAAAATTTAACTTCAAAATTAGTGAAAACCATTCAAGTGTTTATGGTGACATTTTTCATCCTATGCAGCATTAAATATTAGTTTCTTTGTCCTTTGTGCATTGAGTTTCTGCCAAAAATCACTTTCATCCATAGTTAATTAACCATCCCTCATAAATATTTTCTCTCTACTATAATTAAAATAACACGTTACATTGTGTGGCATTTAAATCGTGAAGGTAACCATTTTAAAATCATGTTTGAGGGGTTAATAAAGAATCATCGATCTTGTCTTATGACTAAAATTTAATTGACAAAATAGGTATTTACTGAAGTGTGTCTGTTAGCCATAAAAAGGTTATTGATTCTGTTAGAATTAGTATCTGTGAATACTCATATTGGCTACCCGGTTACCAAAATGTGCATATTGTATTTCTTAGGCTTTTTATGGGATGCATAAATAAGTACTCATTTTGTCAAGTTGATTTTTAATTACAGCCACTCCCTGGCTTACGTAAGCCCCGACTTACGTAAACTCGACTTTATGTAAACTTTTCGATAAACTGAAAAAAAAATTTTTAATGCATATTGCGTGCGGCGGCAGAGATACTAGGCGGCCGACGGAGATGGGAGACGGCGCGGCACCGACTGCCAGGTGGCTATATTATCCCCCATAGATCATAAATGCAACAATGTATATATTACAGATTTATGGCATCTCCCACAAGGCGCTTGCATTACGATCAGTCATCTATTGCCGTTGTTTCTGTTCTGACACCCGTGGCCTCGTCTCGCTATTTTCAGTGATTTTTTTACCTTGTATTTTCATTACAATCATGACTGGAAAGCGACCAAGAGAGTGTAAAACTGCAGGGACTACTAGCAAGCGTAACAAAATTGATTTAGAGAAGAAAATGAAAATGATAAAGAAGTATGAAGCAGGACAAAGCTTGTCTTCCATCGCACGTGAACTAGGTCTCGCTGCTTCAACAGTGAATACGATTTTGAAGGACGGTGCACGTATAAAAGAACATGTAAAAGGTTTGGCACCTTTAAAATCAACAGTGATAACAAAACAACACTAGGATCAACGTAAGTGGCATTCTTTGTTTAATTTCGAATATCTTTATATTACGTAAATTTCTAATCAAATTCAATAGCGTGCGACGCTAAGGCTGAATGCCACTTAAGTGGAATTTTTGGTTTAATTGCAGGTATTATCGATATTATTAGACATTAGGACTTCACTTCTGCTAACTTTACCGCTACCGATGTTCAGCAACGCCAACATTACTGCTACTGTTGTTCCGTTAGGTAGTTCCATTCCAACTACCTCCGATTATCGGGAATATTGCTGCTGTTTTTATTAATTTTTATTACTTTATTATTATTATTGTTACTTTTGAGGCTGGAATTTTTTGTATTTCTTGTTTTCTGTGTGAGAAATAGCACACGAATAAATAATTTCCTTAATTTATATGCATGAAATGTTTTTTTTCGAGTTGACTTATTCACTGCACATACTGTATTGCATGGGTAGTTCGGCAAATTCTGACTTACGTAAAACTCGGATTACGTAAAGTTTTGCGGAACGGAACCCTTACGTAAGTCGGGGAGTGGCTGTACTTATTTTGTCAATTTAACATCAGTGATGCTATAAACATCCAGTAAAACTGTTTCTTCTGTTAAAATGTGTATCTTTTACATCCAACTTGTAAAGATGTTGGTAAAGGACGAGCTTCAAATATACAAAGCAAAAAAGTAAAGTGGCAGTTTTTTCCAGCCCAAATAAGTACAAATGGAATATTTTATGAAAAGGAACACCTTTCCCAATAGTGTTTCTGTAAATAAAAAACTCAGTACAAACTTCTTAAGCTAAAAGCAGGAATATCAACCTTTCAAGTTAAAAAATATTTGTGTTATCTTAGCTTTTATGATTAACTTATGATTTATGTTCAGTTAATAAATGAATATCTAAATTACTTGAAAACAGTGTTTATAATTAAAGGAGTAGAAGTTCCAAATAATGAGTAGTGATGGCACTAGGGCAGTTTATAAAAGAATACATTATAATGTCAGACAGTACAAAAATCAGTACAGAAAGGTTATTAGTGCTGTACTGAATAAATCAGTACAATTGGTTACAATGTATGAGTAATTGACTGAGCTACTCCATCCAACGATTTGGTTGTCAACGTTATTTTCATTTGTATGCTTTTAGCTCTATCTGAGAGCCTTCCTTTATTAAGTTACTCTTATTTCAAACAGGTCTCAATGAAATTGACCACACCATCACCCGTCCTGCTCCTCCAGCTCCTCCACGTCAACAGACCCCTCCTCCACCTCCATCCTCTAGTCCACATCAAATCCCTGCTTGGGATTCTCACAGAATGCGAAGCGGCAACCAGTCCCATCCCACCGATTCTCCCTCTCCCCCGATCCTTTATTCCAGCGTGGTTTCCTGCAGTGGCGAGCGTCAGTATCCTTCTCTTGGCCCAGCCGTTTCACGTCCCAGTGCGATTCCAGCTGCGAGGATACAACTGGATAGGCAGGAAGAAATAGGTTCCAGGAAGAAGAGTCAGTCACGTTGCAGGCCAGAGGATGGCAGTACAGCTAGCGTATCCCTCCCGACGATACCTATGGCTCCGGGAAGTATTCCAAGAGGAGTCCTGGGTCCGATAGGAAGGGGTCCCGCAAGGCCTCGTCCTCAGGCACCTGCACCTCAGGTTGCTCCAACTCCGAGACTCCCACCAGCATGGACGACGGCTGTACATCATCGACCTCTTGCTTCCCAGTCTATATCATCTCCAATTCAATCATTGCAATCTCCTCCTCATGATAGTCATCTGTTTGGTGATTCTTTTGCCAAAGTACCACAGCATGAGTCTTACAATTCACAGGTATGTGGGGGAAATTTCTTGTTTTTTCAGTTTTTTCAATCCTTGAGTCCTACCATCATATGTGAAAGATGGCCATTTCATGTTTCAAAAGAGCATATAAATAAGATGGTGACATCTCAGTGATAATTTGAGGATTTACTTCTTACTATCAAACTTTCATGACTGTCGAACAATGATCAGGAAATTTTGTGTACAATTTTTGAAAACTTCCTGAAATAGGGATAAATGCGTTGCAATACATCTGTTACAGTATATATTTTTTATTTGTTATTTTTTAGTAATAATCATATATTAATTGGGGAAATAGCTTTACTTTGTAAAATATGATAATTGTTGACTTATTTTGTTGATTTTGTTCAATGGTATAGGCTAATGAAATATTGTGAACGACATGACATAACCAGTGGTTGAAATTTTGTTGACTTTGCTTGTAAAACTATTCTGTTTATCAGTTCTTTTTGTAATCATATTTAAGGAAAGTTACCCATCATGAATTTTAACTCCCAAAATAAGAATTTGTAACTTACCCCATCTGTATGTGCAACTGTTTGCATCTGCAAACTTATGTTAAGTGAAAATTTTCTCTAATACATTTTGATGCATATTTTTCAGCCGGTCCATTACTTTTCAGTTTTAAGTAATTTTGAATGTAATAAATGATGTAAAGAAAGTGATAGAATAAATTGCTTTGAATTATCACTTTGTTAAGGTGCAAAAATGTTACACTTGAAGTTTAAGTTTAAACAGTCAGACATACTTATTGATTTTTTAGCGAAGCAGTGCAAAAGTTTCTGTTTCATTATTTGTGATAAAGAGTGGATTATTTTGTTCTATCTCAGGTAAGCAACGTTGGGTATGTTGGAGATGGTTTAAGTTGTAATTCCACGAGCAAAGGACCTATCGGCACAGTTGGAGGAACTAGCGTGCTTTCGGGCAGGAATGTTTGGGAACAGCAGAGCATCATGAAAGTACTTCAGGAAGAACGTCGTAAGAGAGTCGAGGAGCATCAGCGCATCAACATTCTGAAGGGTAAATTATTACTGCCAGTCGTGCATTATCTCGCTAATGTTTTCTTTTTTCAGCAGAAAATTAGTAAAAAGTTTTATGGTTTTGTGCTTAATTTTGGAAACGATAAGCTGGTACTGTGTCGGCATAGGGCAGTGGCTTAGCAACCTGTGACTCTAGAGCATCATCTGGCTTTTGAAGGACTTACCAATTCTTTTGGATGATGAAATACCTAGAACAAATTGTTCACTTCTTTCGTACTCTGTTCATTTTTAAGAGGAGATATCTTTACGTCTATTATAAATATCTGCTTCTTATATGGTGTTACAAAAATATAGTGGTGGAGATGTTGGAGGATATAAATGTTTAGTGCTAAAGACCTGAAACTTGCCATGATGAAAGGCTAATGGATGCAACTGACAGAAAAAATCTGAAATTCCAAAAATTTTCATTTTTAGGGATCCCATTGTTTTATTTCTACCTCCATAAGCATAGAAATTGTTGTAGGGCTTTATAAAATTGCATTGTTAAATTGTTTAAAACTCGGAACAAAAACAGTTCCATTGCTTGAAAGAATGAAGTTTATTTTTCTTGAAGACTAAATTCAAATCCATGCTGAATTGGCATAAAATTTTGTTTTTAATCAGGAAAAAAGGAGATTTTTAACAGTGAAAAATTTCAACTAAAATAAAATGCTCGTAGATTGGAATTGGTAATAGAATCGATTTAATGCTTTTTAATAGGATATTGATTTCAGCCAATAACGTTTACATATGATAACATTATAATTTTTATATGATATACCATGTTAAATAAAGAACACATTATTCCTTTAAATCATGGGGATTGAAAATCTATATTATAACTGCACTGGTTTAGTGCTTTTATAGCACCAGTGGAGACCTGTGTTATGCTGGTCAAACAAATGGTTGACTAAGTTGAGTAAGGAAAATAAGTATAAATAATGCATGCTAACCACACAGCGTAAATTAGGTTTGTTTCTCAGATTTTACTTAACTATTTGTTTCTATACTAGCCAAAATGTCCGTCATCTGATGAAATAAATTTGAACCAATAATCTCATCATTAAATTTTCATAGTTTTAACTTTAACCAAATTAGTTACATGTTTGCCAACTAATTGCTTTGGCTAAATGTTTGGAGCACATATAAGAACACAATAATTTTTTATTCTTCTGGCTTACCAATTGGAAAATTTCAAGTTACAAGAGGATTTCAATCCTCATGATAAAAAGTAAACTTATTTATTTCTTCCATACAAACATTCAAACCCTTTAAATTCTGAGTCAGTTTGTTTTGGTATTGAGCAATATACAGTAAAACCTCCATATAAAGAAATTGGCAGGACTGAAAAAAAGAGGTTTGTTGTATGGAAGTTTGTTATAGGGATGTTACAGGGGTTACATAAGTGCAGGGGCAGACCAGGCATGCATATGTTAGGCTTAAGATGAGATGAATGACTTTACCTTAAAATGCATTGAACTCATTTATGCACCTCATCTGATAGCGGGGCAGAGTATTTGTGAATGTGAGAAAAATGCGATTCATTCCATATATAGAAAATTTTGCGTAGCCTTTTCTGAGATTTTTTTCTGCGATTTTTTTTCTGCAAAAGAGCGAAACATGAAACTGGGAAAGACAAAACTGGTCGAAAATGCAGAACCACGAAAGATCGAAACATGCGAAAGAAAAAGCAAAAGCAAAAGACGACATCAGCCTGTAGTTGTTTTGATATTATTGCTACAGTTGGCAAAAATTATGAGATCTCCCGCTGACAGCGATATGTTTTGGAAAGTGATAATGATAAAGAAATAAACCATAAAGATTTATAATTTCTCATTTTATACATACTCATGCAACTAGTTCTGCAGTTAGTACTGGGTCTTCAGATCTGGATATTCTATGCCAACGGCAAAGCTGGTTGCTTTACTTAAAAAAATTTACTTTGTCACTTGTTTTTCGTTCAAGTATTCCTCAATTTTATTGTAATTTTCTTTATTTTTCAGCCCAGGTTAATTCATGATAATGAGAACTGTTCTGAATGCATTCATTTCTAGATAACTGGCCAGGATTTGACTCGCAGACATCTGCATCAGCCACCTCTGCAACGGCGGAATCACTGTGGGATCCCATCTACTCCCCCCCTTCATCTATTCAAAGTGGGTTGGATAAGGAGGTTGATCAACATCTTCAGAAGGTCGATCTGCAGCCTAAGTCAAGCGAGAACCATGTTGACAGCCCATGGACATCATTCGTGAATCAGGTTTGGTCGTCGAGCGTATGGACACCATCAGAAGGGTCGGCTTCTCACACACCATCTTCAGTAGATGCACCAACACAGACTCACCTTGGTCACCATCCTCCTGGGTTAGCTTCGAGGGCAACTGTCACTCTGCCATCGGTGTCAAGTCCTCCTGGTCTTACTCTGCCACCTGTCACTCTGCCTCCAGTCACCCCCCTTAGCTCATCCTCTGGCTTTGAATCGATAAGTCATTTGATTTCTGGAGGAAATCGCTCACCATCTGTGGAAGCACCTCTGGAGGTAAGCAGTCAGTTGCCACCCCTGAAAATTTGTAGTTGGAATGAAAAATTGTGTCATGATGATATGCTCTTTGCTTTTCTGATGTTAGTGTGACAGAATTTATTCAATACACTCATACATTGTTTTGCCAGATCCCATTTTAAGCAGATTCTTTATAGTGCGAAGCAGGCCTATGCATACCAAGTGTTTGAAAAAGAAAGGCAATCAGAAATTGAGGCAGCCTAACCATAAATCTGTTGAAAATTCAGTTTTTTTACAGACTAGTGGATTTTAGTATAATCATCTTTGGATCCCATTTAGAGAAAGGATGTGATGTGCTATAAAGGAAATCTCCCTGGATGGCACATCATTTTCATCACTTGATTGATACTTGTTTTGGTGTTATTATTTTTGAAAAAATATGACTTTCTGAATTAAACCTCCTTGCTGATTTATTTCATTAATGCAGGAAATAGATACATTTTTGTCCTAATATAATACAATTTTTAGTTTTCTATACCTTTTGAAAATTATTGATGAAGATAAAGTTTTGAAAAAATATAAAGATTTGCATCTGGCATTGATTTATGGAAGCCGAGAAGTAGCTCTTTTTTAAGTTATGGCATATTTGTGTTAGCATTATACTTAGTTTTTGTGACTATAGAAATTACCCTCATTGACATAATGATGACCCAATTTTTTGTGAATTTCATTTAGTGTGAAAATTTCAGGAACTTATCAGTCATGTAAAGCGAGGCATGGCTGTACATATTTTATCTTGAATTTTACCAAAAGTATTCCAGTCTTGATTAGTTTGTCCAGTACCTGGAAATTCACCTCCCTCAATTACAAAATCATATAGGGCTGCATAATACTTATAGTATAAAATGTATATATTTAGCTTCTGTGTATATGATTTCAATGATGATGTATGCACTAGGTGAATTATCATTTTACCAATAGCCAGAAGATATTTGGTGCAAGCATGTGCATATTGTATTTCCACAGATTACTTAATTGAATATCACCTTCCCAAAATGAATTTTTTTGTTTGATAATGCATTAATGTGGAATGTGCATATGGGTATGGTTAAAAGGAAATTGTTCTTTTTACTCATACATTTTACAAAATCACAAAAATAATGTATTATATCAGCTTAGCTTTGTTTTTCTAATAGGAGTATGGTTTTTATCAAATATATTTGCCATTGATTGGTTTCAGAATGTGTCCAGCCTGAATTGACGATGTTTTCTTTTTGTATTTCAGAGAGCCATGGATTTTGATCCATTTCGTTCATTGGGTGACATATGGTCTCCCAGGACGATGGACACCTGGTCACACAACAAGAACAACGGCAACACACAGGAATGAATTCTCCCTCCCCCATTTCGAAACAGCAGATTTTATTTTATTTTTGAAACTTTAAATCCTATCCTGCCCTGCTTAAGTTATCTTAAACCTTGTTAAACCTCTGACTCATGTATAGTACAATCAACTGCGTCCAGTCTGCGGAGATCAAATTTTTTTTAAAAACTTTTTACACGCGTGTATATTTTTTTAATATGTGAACAAGCTGACTTTTTATTTTTAACTATAATGACAATGTGGAAGATTGTAATTAATTTATTTTTCTGATTGCTGCAGGATCAGAGCACGGAAGAGTTTTAGGATATATATATTTTTTTTTTGAGGAGCTCTCATTTGTCGTTATCCACGATTGTCCATTGCTAGTTTTTTTGGAAATGAAACTTGATGTTTTTTTGACCCATGTAAGTTTATTCCCTAAGACTACTGCATATGCTGTTGTAAAATTTTTTTAGTTTACCGGGTGGGAAACGAAGAATTAGATGAAATTTATTTAAATTTAGTTGATAGTCTTTGGAGTCTGAGGTTTTATTTTTTTTTTTGGAAAGAGACGGAAAGGAAACTTTTGTGATTAATTTTATACCCACGTAGCGGGTGCATCATTTATTGAAATGCTCTCCTCTTTATGTTTTGGAGGAATGTTTTTATTCATTCGCTGGGATAAGCCACTCTCACTAAGCTTGGCAAGCAAGATAATTGTACTTCAAGAAATATTTTTTTTCCACCCCTATTGGGTGTGCGCGCACTGCGGAGTATTTTTTTTGCTAGATTTTTAAAAAAGAAAAACTTGCCGCAGTTTGTGCGGCAAAGGGTGGACAAATAGTCATATGTGTTTACGTTTATTTTTATGGGAGCTGGGAAGTCTTCCCGCTTAGATTAAAGGAATCGAAACAGTCGGCTGGAAAAGGCCAAGAGGAAAATGTTAAAGGAAACGAGTTTTAACCAGGCTCGCAATATGATGTGCCATTATCCTCTATATTATTTTTTTTTTGGACTCTTAGTATGGGTTTTACATTCATCCACACATTTCTCTCGATTTTAATTTATTTTCTTCCCTTTCCTCGTTCATTAAAGAAAAGATTTGGCTCGGTGTTGTGTATTTTTTGTTTGCCTGTTTACAAAAAGAAAAAAGCTGCAGAAGGTACGCATGCCATCCTCAATGCCACCAAAGATTATTACATTTCCCGTCCCTTTACGATAACCTGCCTCTGGAATCCTTTGGTTCACTCAGAGTTGAGGTTGTGAAGGTAAAGGGGTTGCTTGTGTCTGATGGACCTCTCTCCATATCTTGCCTGACATAGAAGGCAATTGGTTGGTCACTCTCCCCCCTCCCCCCTCTCACGATGGATTAATATGAATGAAAACTTAAAAAACTGCTCCTGCGATTAAGGAGTCAAACTCGAGAAAAAAATAAAGTTTTTCAGCATTCAACATTGTTGTGAATTTATTTTTTAACCCTCCCCCCTCTCTCACTAAAGAAGATTAGAATTTTTGTCTTTGTGAATTTTAGAAAGTGAAGTTTATAAGATTTTTGGTGAGCTGTTGTAAAGTTCTGTACGGTACTTCTTGGGCTAGTATGAAAATTTTAAAATTGTTTCAGGTACTTTTACCTAGCATAAAAGAGCGATAGTTGATCATTTACTTGGTTAGAATGTACTTGTGTCTTGTGATGATGTAAAGTTGATTGATTAACTTGATGGGATCTTTTGACTTATCCCTCAGAACTGAAGAATTAGAATACATAATGAATTTCAGTAGGGTTGCCATATTTCAAATATTATTCCCCGGACAGTGGAACTAAAACTCTGGACAAAATCTGGACTTGTATTTTCATCATATATTAATGATGTTTTGAGGATAAGGTATTTAAAATCGATTGCATCGGTGCTATTTTTTTTAAATTAATTATATTTTGTTACAATTGCATGCCCTTTTATACTATCATGATTTAGCCGAAGTAAAATTATTGTTATAACAAATAGAAATTACCTGGTTTTTGTATAATATGTGCACTAATATCAATATAGCAAAATTTAAATTACCAGTATGGTGTACTGCAAAAATACAGGCTAAACTGATTTTTAATGAACATATTATAATGTGTTATAAAAATAACCGAAGTTTAAATTTTTGTAGTTGGAAAACAGATGTGATGTCTCAGTAGTAGAAAAGGGAGTACATGTTTAGAAAACCTTGATAGGGATTCTCCTGCCCCTATCTTAACACAAATATGTAGAACCCCAGACAACATTAAAAATCCTGCCTGGACATACCTGGACAAGAGAAAAACCTGGACATCTGGGGAAATCTGGGTGCATGGCAACCCTAAATTTCAGGGATCCTAAGAGGACAACATCGAGGTGTGTGAACACTGACATGGCCAAGATTTGAAACCAAGTGTATCTTTATACATTTCTATGGAAGAAAGAATTACAGTTTTAAAATAATAATTAGGTAATATTTGCTGGAGAAGTCATTTTTTTTAAACCAAAATCAACATTCATTAATTGCCAAAGGTAAGAGTAACACAATCTGCAAGTAGACATGTTAAAAGGATGAATGAAATTATTATTTTAATATGTGAAATTATTTTTATGATAATATTTGCATCGATTTTGTATTTTTAACATTATTGTGGAATGACAGCTAACAGGTTGTGTGTCAACCAGTAATAAAAGAATTAGCTGCAAGAATAGTCCAATTCAATGGCAGTGTGAAAAATAGATCTTTGAATTGCTAACATATGAATCATGGAAATCAAAAATCCCATAAGTCCAGAAAACCAATTTTTTCAGGAGACACTAAAAACTGTGTCAAAGCTAAAATTTTATAGCAATACCAAGAATATTTTTTAAAAAATTTTAAGGTCCCTATTGCAGTGGTTATCCATGGACTTATACATTTTATGGTTTCAACAAATGCAACGTAGTCTACATGGCAGTTTCACTGTTTCCTCATTTTCACCAAAATATGGACACATTGTTTTTGATTTGCAGGATTCATATATTCTCTAAATATTTTCGAACCATTTTATGCATTTCGTTTGTCGTTTATTTATCCTAACAATGACAAACTTGTTCATTTTGAAGACGCGACGAAGCCATATTCTAATTAACTTTCGGCGGCGCTACTTAAAGGTTAAGTGTAATTAAGACCCTACGAGGAAGCATCTGTAAAATATTCTCTGAAATAACAGCACCTGCATACAGTGGTAAAGTATCAATTATTACTGTTTTCGTAGAGTAATTATTTTAGAACATAAAACGTACTACCTATTTCATTAAGAATACCTTGCAATATTCATTCGGTAAATCATATCCTTTTGTCATTCGACGCATGACTATTCGACTATGATGTTTTAGCGAAGTATAATTGATTCATTATAATGATCGATAAATTACAAATAACCTTACGGTTATCAGCGCGTTAGGAAAATTAAAATGCACGTAATTAGCGTATGTCTTCAGGATAAATAACTTGGAACTTCTCAAGGCTTTGAGACTATAAATTTTATTGAGTAATTTTCTGTGATGTACAAGTGAATACCTTGTAAGACGTATAATTCCGGACTTTTGTCATCTTTTGCTTGACCAACCATTGAAAATATAAATACTGTCAACGGTCGTAATAAATACAATCGTAGCTTTGCTAACTTTAGATACTTGACGTGGATTGTTGTCTTAGTTTTTCTGATCCAAAGAAGGCCGTGTGGAAGAGATTACCAATCATGATTTAATATATTTTTAAAAGCAAGTTTTAAAATATATTTCCGCTGGATTTTACTTTTGGCAAACTTTTCGTTACACGATACTTACTCTCGTTCATCAACTTATGTATACATATTTCCGAAAGTTTCTTTGTTTGTGTGTTTCACTATGCACGCCCAAACTATAAAACCTAGAACAACCAAATTTGATACGGTTCTTACTTACATCTTAACTTGGTGAATTGGCAATATGGTCAACCAGGATTGGTCAGTGCTGCCAATATAGGAGATTAAAATATTTCCATAATCATTATGCACGCCCAAACTATATGATTTGGAACAGTGGTCTTCAAACTTAATGAGGCCACGGAACCCTTTCATCCAAATTTTTTCCTGGGAACCCTAACACCGAAAAAACGCACCAAAGATGGTATTAGGAAGTAAAATTGAAAGAAAAGTCAAATTTATAACAAAACAAGGTACTTTCCCGTTTGGCCCCACAAAATTTTTCATTGTTAAATTTTATTTCATATTGCGACCGAGGATATTGGTGAGTCTTCGGCTCGCTTTCTTTTTAGATTGTAATGCCTTTTATATCGGGTGCAGCCGTCTCCGGGCGCTATCGCGCCCTTCGCTCTCTGGAACGAACTATCCCTCACCATTGGCCGGTGATCTGGTGGGTAAATGTCGCCACAGGCAGATCAGATAATTTTTTGAGATAACCCTCTCACGCAAAACGAAAGTTTGCAAACCCACGACTGATCTGCCTGTGGCGACATTTACCCACCCGATCACCGGACAATGGGGAGGGATAGTTTCGCTCCAGAGAGGTGAAGGGCGCGATAGCGCCCGGAGACTGCTACACCCGATAGAAAAGGCATTATAATCTAAAAAAGAAATCGAGCCGAAGGCTCGCCAATATCCTCGGATACTTTTAATTAAAAATTCCAACTAAACACTCGATTTAAGACAAAGCGAGCCAAAGGCTGGCCAAGAGAAATAAAAAATTGTCAATGGTACTAAAATAAATAAAATTTAACAATGAAAAATATTTGCGAGGCCAAAACGGGAAAGTACCCAAAATAAAATAGAACTTATTCATAACATGAAAAAGGAAAAAATATTTAAACTAAAAAAAACATTAAAAACAAAGACTTTTAAATTCATTACACTGAAATTATTACGACTATTCAATGGCTAGGATGTGCCTGCTTTTGTTTGCAAATGTGATAAAAGTTAGAACAATTGTTTATTAACACAACCAGACGTGAGCAACCATCACTAACTGGTATAATTATTTTCTTTTGAATCTTCCAATATCAGCCGGAGACAGTATGTAGCCAAAGATCATGTGATTTTTCCCCATTGCTCATACCGTGTCTCTTTTCGGCGGCCCCGGGTGACCGCCCAGCTCGCCCGAACATAAGACCGGCCCTGTTTTAAATAAAATATTTTTTACGTGAAAGCCCTACGGAACCCCTGCGATGAAGACCTCTGACCTAGAACAACCAAATTTGGTACGGTTCTTATTTACATATTAACTTAGTGAACGATCAATGTTTGGTCAACCGGGATTAGTCATTACTGCCAATATAAGGGATTGACATTTTCTCGTAAGATAACACATAAAAATCGATTGCTTGATGCGCAGGCTTTTGTACTTTTGCAAATTTGAATTACTTAAATTGGAGATACGAACTCGGTACAAATGCATGTATTGGGCTGAAAGAATCAACTTTATATTTTTTAAAGACAGAATTCGAATGTAAGCCGATTTAGAGTAAAATTTAGTTTTGGATCATGAAAAAGGTATTTTGTAACAATAGAATATGCTAAATACCATGGCAACGAGACAGGGCTGGCCAAAGGGGGGATGCGGTAGAAGCGAGGCATTCGGGCACCCGAATAATGGGGCCCCCAGAAGTTCTCAATTATTCAAGTATAGAGTGTAAATTTTGCAAAAACGTTTTCTGAAAATCACTTGCAAACTGATTTCCAATAAAAAAACTCCGTAAAAGTTATAATATTAAATTGGGGCTCCATATATCGTTCGTTATTACTATAAATGTTAATATCGTGGGACTTCCATTGATATTCGCATCCGGGCCACCTTCAGTGTTGTCCGGCTCTGCAACGAGATCAGTGCTTTTAAATGAGAACTGATCTTACATGCTATTCCGAGCAACGCCGGGCAATTTTGCCAATAATACATAAAGGTGAGGAAGTTCCTATTAAATGCATCAGTGAAACCATTATTATACGAGTAGTTTATCGATCGAATTTTACACGAATACGAATCCTTCCTAATGACAGAAGTTATTGATTTCAATTGAAAATTGGGAAATATTTACCTTTGCTTGGGGATTATTTTATTTGAATACATTCGTTCAAGTTTTTTTCCAAGATAGTATTCAAGTTCTTTTTTACGAGTCAATTAACTTGGTTGTAGGAAGCGGGTCCTCTTACAAAAAATTTATGATGATAAATTTTAATAACTAAAGAAACTTTTCTCTCACTATGACAGTGTTAAACATTTTTCCCGATTATTAAAAAAATGTATGCATTTCACATGCAAAATAAATAGTTTTAGAAAGCGCGAATCCTGGTAGTATGGTGACACATTTTTTATTTGAGCTTTGCTATACACAAAGTAATTACTATATAAAATAATAATAAGGTACTATGTTAATCGATTCAAACCAAAAGTTATTTAGAATGCTTGTAAATTTGTTGACTATGTTGCCATTAAAGAGGCTAAAATCTGTTAATATAATATCCATTGTATGCCAATCACGATGTCGTCGTTAAGGGCGACCTCGCTAATAATGGGTCCAATCAATCAATCCTCTTGTTTTTCATAGGCTTATATTATAATATTGCAGATATTGAAGATAAATACAATTTTTTTCAGTTTTTTAATCTTAAGTGCTAATTTTCGAATACGATATTTGATGCAGTGTGTTGGACCGATGGCTACCCCTTCCTCCCCCGCTTTATTTCCTGGTTATATATAATACAAGGAATTTGGCACAATCTTGTGGTAAGTGATACTCATAGTTCAGAAGAAAAGAATAACCATGTTAACTTCCACAAAATTTATTCCACGACCGGTTTCGCTAAATAACTAGCATCATTATGCTAGTTATTTAGCGAAACTGGTTATGGAATAAAATTTGTGTGTAAATTAACATAGTTGTACTTTTCTTCTGGAGTATAATTCCCTGGTGTTTTTCCGTAAATGAATATAAACGCAGTTTCTCTTATGCGCTATTTTATTACTTGGTTGAGATAACTATTTGCAGGGGCTCACATCCTGAATTAGTTTCCGCGATAGGAATTCTCGAACCACACCCGAAATTTTTTTTATGCTGGGGAATCGATAAATCTATTCGACATCCACAGAAAACCTTTATTTCGGTTAGTGATACTTATGAAAAATCTATTCCTAATCTTCAGGGATTTTCGATGGAGGGTTTGATGCTTTTAGTTAGCGGTATTCCAAAGCAACTTGACTAAATTAATCAAAATGAATCACCTGGTCTGAGAAACTATCCGCAGAAGAATTAGAAGAGTTAACCAAATAGAACTTTACTTGAAAATTACGTTCGAGAAAACCATGACGCAAGGTGTAGCTTGTAAGACGATGTTATTACGCATAACGCCCATCCCCAAATGCAGCGGCAAAATTGAACCACGAAAATTATATTCGGATTTCCTTAATGGAGTACGCCAACGCATTTTTAAATACTGACAGTTTGTAAATTTTGCTTATACATTGTTCTTTTATGTAACCGGTCAGCATTGCCTGAGATATCGAAATGTTGTTTACAACCTATTAGCTTTTGTTCTTGAGGAGTAAAACAGACGCAAAGCAGTGTGAGCCGCTTTTACCGTGCTATCTATGCATCGCGATTTGCCAGTTAAAGTTTAAATATTTCAATAACCTTATTTTTTTAGCATTATATCTTCTTTTGTTAAATCTTTTGGTCTAAAATTACCTTTATTTTTTATATTTATTAGAAAAAAGTTTTAATGCTATAATGTCATATTGTCCTAAATATATCATAAAAATTTAGTTCGTAAATAATGTAGAAAATACTAACAATAATTTTAACAATAAGAATTATAAATTATTGAATACATTAAAGGGCGGAATCCACAAAAATTAGAATGAATTTATCGTTATTATTACTGTTTACAGCCGCGTAATCAGTACGCCACATGTCCAGTTGCGTGACATTTTTTAACGCGCCTGGGTAAGGGTTAACGTCATTATTGTGCAAGATACTTGCACATATAATTTTCAACTATATTATGCGCTTTTTATAGAAATTCGCTCTTCGTTAAGCGAATGTCAGCCAGGACTCAGGAAAAGCAGTTTATGTGAAACACAGCTCGGCTTTATTGTGAACGATTGATTGCAATGCGGAGAGAAAACAGATCGATTGCGTCTTTATTGATTTCAGGAAGGAGTCTGATAAAGTACCTCATCATCAGTTGATAGGAAAACTAGCAAACTACAGTATCAGTCCGAAATGTGAGCTCCCCCAAATAGCAGATATCGGTTATCGATGGGAAGTGCACATATGCTGATAAAGTCGCGTCAGCTATTCTACAGGGAAGTGTTTTTGGCTCCCTGCTATTCTTAATATATATGAACCACATCTGCTTTGTAGTTCGTACTAATTGTAAGATCAGGTTACTTGCTGATGACACCGTCGTATATGGAAAGATAAACAATCACGATGACCACCAGTCAGTGCAGGAAGAGTTAAAAGCTGTTTCAGAGTGGTAAAGAATATGGCAAATTGAAATTAATTATCGTAAATGTTTCGTCATTTTCTGGAAAGGGAAGATCGAAGAGATACATTTTCATTATAAAATCGATGGCCTGTTGTGTTCGAGTAGCTGAGTCTGTTAAATAAAAAGTAGTCACTATTTGTCGCGTACTTTCCTGGTACATGCATATTCGTCGGGTTGTCGGCGCAGCCAACAATATATTGACCCTCACAAACATAACAGTATGTAATGGTAGAGGAAAGATGCAAGAACAGCGTTATTTATCGTTAGTTAGATGGCAGGTCGAATACGTAAATCGAAGTAAGTCGAATTCGTAAATCATATTTATGACAATTAGCAAAATGTAGCGTCATCATTAAAGGATTTTTATTGGGTATCTCTGGAGCATCGCAGACTGATCGCTAGGCTGAGGCTTCTAGATTAATATAGGTGGAAAGGTTCGTCGGAGGAGATTTTAAGAATATTAGCTGAAGCATCAACGTGAAATTCGAAGAAAGAGAGCTTGACGATAAAATGCGTCAGATCTTTAGTAGGACAAAGCGATACCGAAACTCGTTTCTCCTACTAAAATACAAGATCATAACTTAAGAAACAAGGCTGTGAGAAAAAATTGTTGCAGACGTTTTGGAGCATTGCACCCCCTGCCACCAACCAGTTTGTGAAATCGTAAGTTACATGTAAATGTACATTATACGCAGTAGTAAAAACAGAGGGTATACTGTATACTAAAGTAAAACTTTGAGGGAAAGTTCTTACCCAGTTTTTTTAGAGCTAATTACACGACTGTAATGTTACGATGCCAGGAGAAAACGTATTAGCTGTTTTTTTCAATCCACCTGTTTAATTTTTCATAAGGCGTGGGTATATGCCATTTATTCGACAAAGCAGAGGGTATGCCATATTCGATCGAAAAAAGCAGAGGGTATACGGCGTATACCACCGGATACCCTCAACTACAGCACTGAGTATACGAGTGTTAGATCCGTTGGACGTGTTGGGGTAAAATATTAATGCGATTTAGGGAAAAATAGGTGGGGATAGGAGGAGTTACGTTTTCAATTTTTCTATACGAGGAAAGGGTACGAGTGTTATTCATTTATCACTATGCATTAATTCATATTTTTGATATCCATTCATTTTCAGATAATTCTTTTCAGGTTAAATTGGTCTTTCACAAATGCTCATTTTCATGCTTTTGAATTTTTCGAATAATTGTTATTAGTTTTTGTTTTTCATCTCATTTATTAATTCACATACATATATCACTCTAATTGGCCTTAGTGAGCTGTATTAGAATAAATCGAATATATAAATTAATGATACAACATTACTGTCATGTGGGAAGATCGAAAATGCCGAATTAATGCACGAGGAAACTTTCTATGCTTGATGATTATTATAATAATAAGCAGTGTGTCTTTATAATTGGATGAGAAGGTAATATAATACTTTCCTTCCTTTACGTAGAGAGGAACTTAACTATTGTAGACATGTCTTGAAATTTATTCCTGCGAGGTGCATGTACCAATAAATTATTTTTTGCCATATTGTAGGACTTTTTCCTTCTCCTATACGAAATGTATGGAGATAGAATTATGATCGCGAAAAAATTCGACTTCGATATTTTGATGAATATGCATGTTTTAGGTTTGTCGAGTCCAAAAAGGTTTTTTTTTCCAATTCCGTCTGGGTGTAGTATGCCATCTATATGCTACTCCTGAGACCGGACGATTTAACTGAATATGATGAAATTTCGTATTTGCGTATAGCATCACACGAAATAGAAGTCTTATTCCAATTAATGATTACGGAAAACAAAGGTGGGTAGTTTATTATCGTGCATTTTTACAAATTTTCATTTTATTGAAAAGTAGTAGCCAGGATTTTTATGAAAATTCGTCCAGTTTTAAAGCCTGGTATTATAAACAATACTAAACGAGTTATATTTATTACAAAATATCTATATAGCTTCCAGTGACATGTAACATATCGAGTTTTAAGTTCTGCTATCGTAAGCTGTGTTGTTTCTGGCATTGTTGTTACGAGAAAATGCAAATACCAAGTAATGCAAGCAGCGATATTATTGTGTGGACTAGAAGCGTATGGACATGAGAAAGCTTGTACAATATCTGTTGCACCGAATTTCTGTTTAAGTCATGGAAAACATGGTGTAGCGTCCCATTTTAGTGGTGGTTATTTTAATTGTTTATTTTATGCGACGTGCTAATGTTTTCACTTTGCCTGATTGCCTTCCAATGCTTACTTATGCAAATATTTTTAGCGAAACTACTTGGGCGTGGGTAAAAGAAATCCCGTTGAACGTTTCGTTCAATGAATAGCTCGGAACCGGTTGAGAATACTGAATATTTTTGCATATATTAAATTCCTTTGCATGCGGATTGAAGTGAAAGGTTTTGGCTCCTAATATTCTCTGGAAATCAATGCTGTATTATTAGAATTTGGCTTTTAGATTTTTCCTTTTTAATATTGTTAATGTGCTGGTATAGGTCGACATTAATGGTATACCATCAGCTTTGGATATCATAGGTTTGAAATCCGTCCGGAGAACTGGTAGTTTGTTGTTGTCGTCATAAATCAATCGCCTTGCGTGACACACAAAGTCTCCCGAAATGCAGCTCAGCTAAAAAAAGAACATCCTGATTCGCTTCCGTAACACTGCTTCAGTGATCAAATTTGGAAAGTGCTTAAAAAGTTAATTTCGCGCCGGAAATGGGCACAATCCGTAAATCAATCCTGTCAAATAAGCGCAGGGGCGTATATTCTAGGCTAGCTGCGAAGCCCAGAGAATTCAAACAAATAAATATATTTAGGAACGTGTGTGAATTTCGCTTTGACTAATTGTAAGAGAATTAACGGCTCCTCCAGGGCCGCTGACGCAACCCGCTCAACCGTGTCTTCGCTGAGTGGTGGCGAAGCTTCCCTCACCGTCGCGTTCCCACTGCAAAGGGAAAGGAGGTGATGGAGTGGGGCGTGAGTCATACTTTCCAAAGTCTTCGCTGGGCATTGAGATAGACTTGTCTGGTGGCTTACTCCCGCGAGGGTAAATACAAATTCCGCGCGAGTTATTTTAATTGTGGCCTGTGTGTAATTATTGCGTCTTATTGAATTCAAATGAGTGATATTATGTGTGCTGCATAATGAGTGCTTAGACTTAGTGAATTAAAATGAGTGATATGATTAAAGAACTGTTGGAAAGGACACCATTTTCGGAACAACTCAGAAAGTTTGCTATTTCAGTTTTTAAAAATATTCCTTGTTGAGGGTAAGGGTGGCATAGCCCACGTCTTGAACTCAGGATGCGCCTCTGAATAAGCGGTTATACTTCGGAAATTTATAATCGCGAGGGAAACTGCACCGATATAATCGTAGACCCAAGTTTGGAAACTATGAGCATGCCGGATTAAAGTCTCTGTAGGCCCTGGGCACTCTCATAATCGTAGGCTCCCAGGATAGATCTATAGATAAATACTTGCATTGTATACAGTGTATAGATCCCCTACAATTAAAGCAAATTATTAAATTTGATTTGACAGTTTTATTTTCACATTTTTGACTCATCTATGATTTTTTTAGGCCTAAAACTTTTTCGTAGGTCCTGGACACTGTGCCCATTGTGCCCAATGGATAATTAAGGTCTTACTACGAGGGAAGCTATCACGGCAGTCCGCAGGTCATCTTGGAAACTAGATTAAATGATCTCAGCGGCAAAAATAAAATTCATTCTTCCGGCCGCGTGCTCGTCCAAGTGGTCACATGCACCATAATATATGCGCATTACTCTTTTAGCAGGGTCGGCTTGAGGCATGTGCGGCAGGTACGATAGCACCCGACTTCGTGCCTTCTGCTTAAACTTTTACGATATTTACTCATATTTAAGTCTTTTATTTTGTTGCCATAGAAACTCTTCCGGCGAAATGATTATTATAGCCTTGGTTTCATTAAATTTAAAAATAACAAAAGGCCTCGCTAAATGGAGCGGTATTCGACCCCCGAAACATTTAAGCCGGCCCTCTTTTTCGGTTGCATATTCCGTGTATTCTTACTGTCACATGCGAACGACCAGCCGAAGCTAATAGGTGAAACTGTATCCATTTGAAAAGCGCCTAAAACCTATAAAATTTCATTATTTTTTTCCACCTTAAATAGCGATAAAACGTTCGGAATGACCCGTTTATAAGAATAGTGGCAAACCTCGTTAACTCAATGAGCTAGAGCTAGCTATTTCAATTGATATTCTATAACATTTGTTCTTTTTAACCGAATTTATTTTTTATCATCTCCCGGAGTACATGCTCTTCAGTCGGGAGTTTATTTCCCTTAGCGTGCTACACGTGTAATCTTTCGAGGTTATTGAACAAGTCGAATAATCAGCGCATTCATTCCGTTTGCATGTCCGAATCGCCGTTTTTTTAATCCACGATCGAATCCGTGGGGCTAAAGCAGTGAATACCCGGTAATCGACCGTTGAGTGGTAATTTATTTCATCCAGCGACCCGAAGGACGGCGGGTTTCGGTGTCACGTGACTGTTACGAAAAAAAAAAAAAAAACGAAAAAACGCGAAGATAGTGTCGGGACGGCTGGACCCCCATATTTCGACCCTTTTTAGGGGAGGTTCTGTCGGGGGTAGGCGGCGAGCGCATAGGTGGAAATTGGGCCCGTAGTAGGCGCGGGAGGAAGGGTCGGAAGAGGATCGAGGGAGAGAAAGAGGAGGAAAGGAGGAGGGTGGAGGATCACGATTGTATCTCCCCCGCTTGTGGAATATGTGCGCAGCGCCGTTTAAATATAGCCGCGGTTGCGGAGGACGGAGGAGTGATTCGAAGATCCGGAGGGGGGGAGGGAAAGGGGGGGAGGGAGGAGGAGGAGTAGAGAAGGGGGGGGGTAAAGCACGAGGGGGGGGAGGGGGGGAGAGAGGGAGAGGTCCTTCCCTCTGTGTGAGCCGAGAACACCACCCAACAGGGGAAAAGGACTGGTTGGAAACGTGGTTGAAGGGAGAGTTTGGGGGGAATGAGATAGTATTTAGGAGTGGCAAAGGAGGAAAGGAGATAGGTGAGGGAGGAGGAAAGGGAGTAGCGAGCGAGGTGAGAGAGAGATAGATAGATAGAGAGGAGCGAGAACGAGCGGGAGAAGGGGAGTTATAACGGAGCGGAGGAGGAGCACTGGGAGTGTCAGGGGAGGGGAGCTGGAGGGGCGAGAAAAGTTGAGGATCGGGGCGCGTGATAGTCACTGGGAACTTGGATCCGTCCGTGCCGTCGGATTTTTGCCTTTTAGTCTCGTCTCTTCCGCGGTGGAAGATGGGTTGTGAAAGTGTTTGACGAAGGGAAAAAAGTAGCCTGCACGCGTCGTCGTACGTCGCGGAACAATTTCGTTTTTTATTTCGTCCGACGGACCCTTTTCTACCCGAAAGGCTGTGGAAAAATAGACCTCTCTCCTTTTGTTTGTGCTACGGTCGGAGAGTGGGTCAGTATAAGGACGTACCGAGGTCGTTGGTTTTTTATTCCTGGAAGTGCGTCGAGGTGTTTGTCCGGACTAACAAAGGGTAAGGAGTCGACATTTGTGGGTGTTGGCGGAACTTTTTGGTAAAACAATTGAATTGTGGGATTTTTATCTGTTAGTTTAATGTCAAAATGATTCGAGCCTGTAATTTTTGCCTTGATATCTCTCGGTATATACGTATATATATATATATATATATATATATATATATATATATATATATATTAGCATGAAAAATATAGATAGCTCTAAATCTCTTTGACCTTTTGATAACGAGTTTATAAGCTGATAATAGTCGAGAATTATACGCCATAAAAGTTTGTGTCAAGATAAAAAGGCTTTAAAAGATAGGAGGAAGGGGTATTGTCTTTTGTGATAAATATTTTGTTTTAAAAATCCTTGCAGGTGGCGAACATGAAATAGTATATATTTTGGCAACGTTCTAGCGGCAAAAAAAACTCGATCTGTAACCCGATTCTTGACATAGGTTAAAAAAATAACGTGGATTTTAAATAGATGTGAATTTGTAAACCGAGGGGTGTATTCGAGCTAAGAAAACTTCGAATTGCGGAAGTTTGATTTGGTTTATAAGCGCATTATCAAACTGTATAACTCGAATTTTCGCTCAATTGACGAAGATATTTCTTCTCCTTAGAATTCGTATAATTTAATTGAAGTCAGTTGGATTTTAATAAATAGAACTTTGTTTTCCTTCCTTCGAGATTCGAGTTACAGAAGCTCGAATGTACTCTTCGGACATTACGGGTAAGGGACTCTTATGTGAGGAGAACGTCGCAACCAATGACCTATGTATGTCGCAAAACAAATTATTATTCAACAGCCCCACGTTTTACCATTTTGACTGCGCCAGACCCCACCAGAGGTTCGTGTGCTTTCTTTTGTTTCCTCTTTCTCTCTCTCGCACACCACGTGATTAGGAGAGGAAGGCGTCACGAACCTCTTTTGGGACTGGGGCCGTTGTCGTCGTTAAACGACCCATTTTCCGCCCTTGTAACACGGCCTCGTACATATAGCATTAATCAAAAAGTACCGAGTATATTTAACTCAGTAAATCTAGCAGACCGATAGGGATTGCCAAATTGCTGAGGGTTCGTCGCGGGAGTGGATATATCGTTCGAAATTCAAGGACTTGGGCCTAGTCTAAGTTTGCTAGGGTAGATCCGATGTTTTTACGCCCTTTGGGAGATAAAATATTTTTTTAAAGGATGGGCGTAGGTGAATGAATCTTAAAGAGAAGTTATCGAGGCCCAATGGTCGTTTTTTTCGAATGTGTAAAAATCATTCTGATGGTCGAATTGGTCATATTCTTAGGCTTACATAGTCTCATTTAAGTATGCACCATTACTATTTGATTTATATATACCTAAAGTAAATTATACATATAGCAGTAGATTGACTAAATTATAAATTATCGCTGAGGACTTTGCGAATCACCCGTGCCATATATTAGGCTATTTGTTGAATACTACACACCAATCATTTTTTCTTGTAACCAGTTTTGGTAAAAGCCTCGGGATGAGCTAGCAAATTAAATTTTGAAGCCACGCTTGTGCCTAACATAAGTTTAACCGGTACAATTTGAGATGAATATTCAAGTACCTACGTATTTTTATCTAGTATTTTTTAAGATGCGAGGTATAGGCATATCAACATTTTCAATAAAAACCCACTGATATGACGCAACTATGTGTTCACGGCTGTGCTTATTTACTCAAAGAACTTTCGGTCACTTCGCGAACTTCAGAATTTCGAGGTTCCGACCGGAAATAAAAGAAAAAGACCTTCGTCATTTTTGACCTTCATCCTTCGTTCACCAAATATGCAGTCAGTCCGAAGGTTTTTAAGCTTGTAACGGGACGCGCGCATGTATGTATTAAGTGCATTGAAAAGATCTCGTTTATCTTCTCTTTTGAGTACCGCTTCTTATCTTTCGAACGGGGTTCAACCAAATCTTACTCTGCGTGAAACTTCTTTCGACTTTTATAATTAGGTTTCTCGCAACCTTACCGAATGACAATAATAAACAAGTTAGGAAAGTGTACAACGTATCAAAGATGGGCGCGCTTCGTGCAATGGAGTATTAGAAAGAAATGATATATGTACCTGTACGTAAGGGAAATAGCGTTTTAAAGTTTTTTTCTTCCTCATAAATAATCCATTTTCTTCCTATTTAAAAATATTGCATGCACACGTAAGGAAATTAAACGTTTGTTTGTGAAATTGTTTATATTAGCAACAATGAAGAAGTAATCATGCAAGAAAGTTTCATTCGAATTAAGACATTTTTATTTGATTTTCTCGATAACGGCTACTCCTACGATAAAAATGTATAGGAAAGGAAATACTCTTCTTTACCAGTTCTACAAGTTTTATTTGAAAAATATTTTGATATGAGCAATACTTTACGAGATACGACGAAAATTTAAATTTCTGTCACCAGTACGTACGTGATTCATTTTTGCGATTTTCTTGTTATCTTTGATTGTAAGTCCTTAATATCAAACTTCATGAAAATACGTTCCGTAGAAGCCGTGAACGAACATGCGGACGGACGGACAGACGGACGGACAGACGGACGGACAGACGGACGGACAGACGGACGGACAGACAGACAGACGGACAGACGGACAGACAGACAGACGGACAGACCGAAGATAATAGGCGCTCACGCTGGAAGCGAAACGCGCCTAATAACAGATTTATTGATAGACATTTCACTTGAATTGATTCTTCCTTTCGATTTCGCTTATTTCTCTTGAAGTTGTTGAAGTTCTTTTGTGTGAAGTGCATAGAGAAAGTATTGTGGGCGTAAAAAATATCCGAACTTTTGATGAATATCCACGTTTTTGGTGTCACGATACTGGTCAGAATTAATTGTTTACGCGTACAAACTGGTAGTGCTCTGATACAAGTCTCAAAAATAGTATCGTTACTCACGGAAGGGAGTGAGAGAGGAAGAGAGAGATTTTTACATCCCTACCGTGGAAATTTCTGTCTACATTTAAATCAGAGTCGCAGAAAGAGGCTTTGCTTACGTGCACTGGATAATTTTCTGCTAAGAGGAACACGTTTGAGCTGGGAATAATTCACGCGAAACTACCCTACGCTACAGTTATCCACACTTCCCTTAGTCAGTTCTGTTGAGATATAAGCTAAAACTGATATATGTGCGGAGATCTAGTCTTCAAGCGAGCAACTTTCTCATTAACGTTCTCACGCAAATAGAAATCAAAGCGTTTATTTTTATCCTCGGGTACACGAAACCGTAAATACACGGTTTACTTCCCGTGTTTATCTTTTTTTTTATGATTGGTCTCGCCCCGTTGCTTTTGGCCCGCGTTATTTTGATCTGGTAATCGTTTGCGCCATATTGAAGTGTGGCTTAATGTAATTGATCTAGAACTAAGAAAAAATTATGACGCCGAATCAGCACTTGCTCATCGAAAATGTAATCTGCGCAAAATGATGTCCAGTAAATATATAGTCCATAATATTGCTAAGGTAATAGTATTATATAATTATACCATGTTTTCAGGTCTCTTTTTTTGTCATAAAAATCTTTATGAGTTTGTTACATAAATTATAAATATTAGTTAATTTTTGAATAATATACCTTACTATATGGAAACTCCTCCTCAAACACCTATTACAATGATTGGTTTTAATCGAGTTTTATAGTTATAAATATATTAATTCAGGCAACAGTTTGCCAAACTGCGCGACAGATTCGTTCGGAGGGTTGTTACAATTTTAATGAATCTTGGTTATATCTTAACAATACCTCTGCCTAATCTTTTTTGACTTCGTTAAATCTGCAGCGATTGGCTGTTTTGTAAATGGGCCTTCTTTTGCAGGAGCCCAAAATATTGCCAAATTCTAATAAATGAAGCTTTGAATTTTTAATTGCTGTCTAATTGCTGCAACGGTATTCCGAGATTACAAATATTTCATCTTTTGCTGCTTGATCTTTAAAAATGCAATTCACGTCCATATGCAGAAATTGATTCATAGGTTGTTAGAAAACGTTTTAGTTGTATCTTACTGAATCACGCGTCACTTCACGCGGTTTACGTTTACCTAACGGGAGAGACTCTAGCTTGATCAGAAACCGACTGAATAATGACATTAACGGTTGGACGGTTTTGGAGAAGGCAAACTTTATAAAATGGCCATTCTTTTGCAACAACTTCCTAAATTGAATTTAGGGAAAACATTTTGCGTTGCTCATAGCTCCCTCGAGTTTTCTGATAATATAATTTATGCGGCATCTTCAGCTGTAGTCATTGTTCTATGGCCATCTGCTTGCTAAAGAAACCGCCTTCATTTCAGATTGGCTGTTAAACTCAGTATCAATTTAATTAAACATTTAACGTAAACTAGTTTACAGATTTAGCCTATTTTGATTATAGTTAAATGATGTACTTCTTTCAGTCATTGAAGTTTCAGATCTGTGCAGGATACCGAAATACTTAATATCACGGAATGTGGTTTTGTTATCGTGAATCAGAAGTAATTATATGAATTCGTTCATATGTGATGGAATTGGTTTATTTTACGGAGCAAAAAACTTCCGAGAAGATATTCATCGGCAATCAAAGTCATCCATTAACTTCTATAATTTATATAGTTAATTGTTTCAGGCGTTACTTCGTGGAATTTCTTCATATTTTAGAAATAAAAAGACTTATTTGGTAATTCCGTATAAACATTTATTTTTATGCTACCTAGGTTTTGTTGCTGTGCAACATCATCATTACTTCACCTGATGATGTTGCACAGCAACGAAACCTAGGTCGTATAAAAATAAATGTTTATGTGGAATTACCAAGTAAGTCTTTATTTATGCAATTCATAATTTATAATAATAATAATAACCTACTTCTTTATTTTGATATTTTTGTTTTTTGCACAAAAAATATATGGGAGAGTAAGAAAACCGCTTATAACTAAAAAACTTTACATTCTTTTACGGTCATACTTTATTTACTTTGCCTTATCTATATTAAATTTTAAGCTGCTCATCGTCTAATTAAAGTCATGGGATTGATTCTAGGAGCGTTTATTTTCTCAATTTGATTGGCACGGTAATGAGTGTAGCACATTAATCATTTGAATTTTAAAATTACTTAAAACCATCTTAGAGGTTCGTGACTTGAAACAACGTACATACGCCTAAAAGAACGTAATTTCATATTACTTCTGTCTGTTTTCGAATAAGAGTCGAATCGGAAATTTACTCTTAAGTTTGTTCATTGTATCTGGTGATATTCGTAGCGTACCAGATGAGTTGCAGTTATTATAGATTAGCTTTATTATTTATATAATCAAATTTCAATAGAATTATTTTATATGTTTAACAAATAATTCTTCATTAATATATCTTTGCCACGCAACTTTTATATGCTCATGACTATTACTTACTGGAACATTCAATTGTGTGGATTTTATATTTATTGTTTACCTTTTAGTGCATGTAAAAGTTGGATTCACTAATTTTTATTTAAAATTTATTTTAAATTAATACTTCACGCATACCATCATATTTATAGAATAGAATTATTTAGTATGTTTAACGAATAAATCTTCATTAATATATCTTTGCCATACAACTTTTATATGCCCATGACTATTACTTTCTGGTACATTCAATTGTGTGGATTTTATTTTTATTGTTTACCTTTTAGTCGTGTAAAAGTTGGTTTCACTAATTGTTATTTAAAATTTATTTTAAATTAATACTTCACGCATATCATCATATTTGATGGGCAATTACGTAACTTAATTATGAACACCTATAAAGAGATTCAGCTTTATCGATTTTCGTTTTTGATCGCTGAAGTTGCACCATTGAGTTTATCCATGTTTACTTGTTGTTCATATGTTTATTTTTATTGAGCTTTTGATTAGAAGTGTATATTTTGTAGCCCAAAATAAAAAAAATCTGATGTGGCCAACACGACTTTCTCCATATTTGGGGGATAGATATTTAAATTATTATGAATAGCATTATAAGGCAAAACTATTATTTCGTATCGTAAAAGAATATAGTCGTCCTTATTGCCGTAAATTAGATATATTTTGAATGTTTACAGAATTCATCGCTACTTGGTTGTGGTGCTGTATACTGGAAATTACGAAAAAGTTAAATACCTCCGAAATGGATGGTTCTACTATAATTTGTTTCAAACAAAACTTGGAAGAAATATTATTCTGTACAACTTTAGTCCTAACAAAGGTTACCAATGACGACGTTTTTAAGATGTTTGACGAAAACAGAAAAAACCGATTATTTGTAAATAATTCCTAAACAATAACTGCTATGGAAAATTGTATCAAATGAAAGTTGTAGGAAATTACATTCTCTATAATGTTTGTATAGAATTGTATATACAATAATGATGTTTTAACGGAGAAATATCGCAAAAACCAAATGAGTTTCGAATAAACCTCGACTTCCGGTTAACCGGTATTGACCAAAAACTAATCAGTTCTTTGTGCTCATGCTGAAGTGTTATATATGAAATTTGATATTAATATGACGTACTTCTTGAATTAGAGTGCCCACAATCACATACATCCATCCATCCATACACACACACGCACACAGGAACGCACGCACACAGGAACGCACGCACACAAGAACGCACGCACACAAGAACGCACGCACACAGGTACGCACGCACACAGGAACGCACGCACACAAGAACGCACGCACACAAGAACGCACGCACACACACATCATTCCGAAAACAGTCTAAACGTGTTCTTGGGACCTCAAAACGTGTATTTCTGTTGAAATTTCGAAGTCGATTTTTTTTCGTGATCACAATACTATCCCTATACCACGTATGGAGAAAGTAAAAAATAGTATATAGAAATAATAACTTTGTAACTATGATAAATATAGTTCGTATCAAAATTATCCGGTTTTATCTAATTGTAAATACCGCACACTTCGAAGATCATCACGAGGATTCTTAATAAAAGACTAGAGAAAAAGACCAAAGAAATGCTAGGGGAGGATCAATTCGGCTGCAGAAAAGGACGAGAAACCAGATATGCCATCGGTGTAGTGAGAATCACATCAGAAAGGGCAGTAGAGTACAGCCAAGATTGCTGCCTATGTTGGTCGACTGGCAGAAGGCCTTTGATAGAGTAAATTGGGTACTGCTGATGAGGATATTAAAGGATATAGATGTAGACTGGAAAGACAGGAGACTGATCAGGAATCTATATGTGAATAAAGTTGTAAAGGTCAGGTTGGAGAATACGGAGACCAGCGGAGTACATATCGGTAGAGGAGTAAGACAGGGCTGTTGTCTATCGCCGATTCTGTTCAATATATATGGAGAGAGGCTAATGCAGGAAGCGTTAGAAGGCACGGGAGATTTCAAAATCGGAGGCAGGATTATAAGAACAGTGAAATACGCGGATGACCAAGTACTTCTAGCAAAAAAGGAAGAGGAACTCCAGAAAATGATAAATAGACTAATAATAACAGGTAGAAAACACGGTATGGAATTAAATACAGAAAAATCCAAGGTCATGCGAATATCAAGTAAAGAAGAAAATTTGAACATAGGTGTTGGAAGAAATCCATTAGAACAATTTTCAGATTATAAATACCTTGGAAGCGTCATAACGAGAGAATCAAAATGTATCGATGAAATCAAGACTAGAATAGCGAAAGCAAAAGCCGCTTTCAGAAGAAAGAGACTTCTATTAACGTGGAATATAAAGGAGGGTGTCCGCAAGAAGTTGACAAAATGCTATTTATGGAGTATAGATTTGTATGGGGCAGAAACATGGACGTTGAAGAAAAATTATATAAAGCACTCGAAAAGCCTCGAAATGTGAACGTGGAGAAGAATGCTGATGATAAAATGGACAGATAGGGTGAAAAATGAGGAATTACTACGAAGAATAGGAGAGAAGCGAACGATTATACAGACTATCAGAAAGAGGAAGGCGAACTGGATTGGGCATTACCTGAGGAGAGAGTGCATGATTAAAGAAGTGCTAGAAGGAAAACTGGATAGAAAAAGAAAGAGGTAGGAAAAGGTTTCAGCTAGTAGACGACTTGAAAGGGAAAGAGAGCTGTCAGGACATGAATAAAACTGCAGAAAATAGGAGTATATGGAGAACCAAGTTTAACCATGAATAATCACGGACCTGTCAACGGACAGACTACCTATGATGATGATGAAATACCGCACGGATGAATTAGCCCTTAATTAATCGAAGCTCGAAGGCTATTTATAATTGCTTCATTTGTCGTGCACTATATGAGCCTAAGAGGAAGTGTTCGTGTATCATACTTGTACACTAACGAAACCTAGGTGTTAGCGTGTCAGTTCAAATGACCAAAAATATTGATAAATACAGCAAACATTTTGAGGATTTATCTCTCACCCTATGGTAATTTCTCATATTTGAAAGTATAATTTTTTTCTACGCAAGGCCTTACAATTTGATGGACATTTTTGTATTTTACTGCCAGTCTATATAACGGCGACTTTTATTTGGGATTTTATTCGATGAATAGAATAGGAATGGCAATCCGCACAATTTGCATGTATTACAGATGTAGTATATTTTGCTCTAAAGCTAGGGCATGCAGCATTCAATGTCGCTTAATGCGGCCCAGGAATCTATGATGCAAAAGTGATTTGTAAGATTTCACATCGAAATTTTCATATTTCCTGTAAAATACGGTCTCAAAACGTTTCTGATGAAGTTTTAATGACAGTAAATTATTTAGACTTGATTTTTATCACTATGGGACCATATAATCTCTAGGTGACTTCTGATGTAAGTGCCCTTCGACGCTCTCGTGACTTCCAATGCGGATCTTTGAAGCATTTGCATGTGAAAAAAAATGTTTTATTGCAATGATCATATTTTGATAAATTTTATCAAAAAGTTCTGTTCATATGCAACATTAAACTTCTTGATTCATTTTGTCAAACCTGTCTAATAGCCTATTAGTAATAGGAGCGATTTGATTAAAACTATCGAACTGGTACGGGTATATTAATCGAACAAAATTGAACTGTTTCAGTTTATTTTACCGAACGTATTTAATATGTATTGTAACAGTGCAAATTTGCATGCGGTGTTTCAAATTCTAGGTTCCTTAAATATCAGGTCTGATATTTATTGCCACAATCACTTCAATAAATAATCTTATCAGTTTCGACAATATAATGAAAACATTTCAAAACTTTAGTTGATTAATATTCGCCTGAAGAAATTATGTGGGATATTCAGCTCTCATTTCAGCTTATTTTCTTCTTCTGAATAATTCAGGGCTTAATTTGTGAGTCTCTGTTTGACCTGTAGCGAACTAAGGAAAATATCCCTCTTAAAAACAATCAGTATGTCGGAAACAAAAGAAGCACAATTAGTATGACGAAATTATTAAGTGTTTATCACCTACTTAAAACTTCTTTAGAACAGTGAAAAACACAAAGTAAAAATCTTATCAGACTTTTTGAGGACAGATCACACAATCTATTTTATATAACGAAACGTTTAACGGATAATAAATAGAGTAATACGTCAATGTCCGGTATAAATAAAATCATCAAGATTTTTATATTAATTGCCCACTCCGCTTCACACTAACAATTCCATAGATAAAACAATCACTCACAATAATATACCATGCTTCAAAACGTTAGCCAGTGGACAATACTGTCCAGAAAACAGAATTAAATAGAGAACTCTCAACAGGCACAACGTAAGGTACCACCACCAACACGTAAACATAAGTAAACTTTCCTTACTTGTCTCGTAAAACATCCTTAAGTTGCACATAAAATGGCACCAATTTATTTCTATAATCTTATTATTAAAATAGAATTTAAGACACGAAATCTTTACAAAATTTACCAAACACCTATCGTAGCGGTGAACAACAATACACTTCTATTGAGACATGCCTTGCGTCGTAAAACCTCCTAAAGTTGCCGATGAAATGCTATATGTATTTATGTATATTTCTGCAGTATTTCTAAGAGAAAACTAAAATTACTTACCTAAAAATGACTCGGTCAGCTCGGGGAAACCCCATGATCTGAGCAACGTTTGTACGTATATCTTCCTCCATGTTTGATGAAATAAATCGAATCGATTCGATATGTTGTTTAGAGAACGATGGAACTGTTCGATAGATTTCACTGATCATGTATTAACGCCTATCGAACAAAATCTTAGTTTCTTCGGTATTTTTAACCGAAAAGACAATTTGTTCGATAAATTAATCGTAACTTGGATGAAAATTATCAATCTCATGATAATATCGAACTGGTTTCATTATCTTAATCGAACAGTTCAATGTTTTCTGCTAAATCATGAACTTTCGAAATGTTTAGTATGCTCTAACTGAAGAGTTCAGTATAATTTATCAAATACACGGTTATTTGTATTGAATGCGCCGTTAATTTAATACAAAAAGTCCATATCAAACGTGTTCGATTGTTTCAGCCAAACCTTTTTTTTCCGTGCAGCAACGAATATGGCCCGCCATGCAGAAAAGGCTGCCGACCTCTGCTCTAAAATGTTATGATATCGGATCAATCGTGGTCAGTGATGTACCGGGTACCCGGAAATTACCCGGTACCCGGCATACCCGGCCATATTTTCAGTACCCGGAAATTACCCGGACCCGGCACCGGGCGCTGGGACCCGGTGCCGGGTTCTAGGTCCCTCATGAGCAAAAAAGGATAACAATAAAAACAAATTAAATGGAACTTCATATTTTACTTTTACTTTTTAGCCTGCAAGAAACATTCAGAGAAACGATATTTTAATTATAATAAGCTTTTAAAAAAACGATTACTCTAACAAAAGTTAAACAGAACCATGAAATAACATTTTACATAATATGCATAATTATACTTAACGACCGGTTAACAGTACCAGATTGTAAAATCTTATAAACTTTATAAAATTTTCCTAAGTAAAGAATGAAAGAAAAGTGCAGTCAAAATTTTAATAATTAAATTTCAACAATGGGAGATTATGATGAAGAAACAATAGTATTTCCGCATTTCGCGGAAGGAGTTTATTCCTCCGCACTTCGTATATGATTCCCACCTCGCTAAACATCCTTTCACTGGGTATGCTGCTTGAAGATGGTGACAAGTAACGTCTGGCCAATTTTGACAGTTCAGAAAAGATAGCTAGCTGCATTTTTTGCGCACCAAGTTAAAGGATTTTCTTCATGAGGGATGTTAGGACATGTATGAAAGTTTTCAAATTGCCTCTCTTCTTTAGAATGAGAAGTATTATCCTCAATACGAAATTCTTCTTGTTTGCTTTCATTTTCAAACAAAATTTCATTTAAGCAAACCCACACATCTTGAACCAAACTGGTTCAACCTATCCGGCCGGGTAATTTTTCTTTGCTTCTCCGGGTACCCGGTATTTTTTAGTACCCGGTACATAACTAATCGTGGTCGTTTTCAGCTATATACATAAGACTCCTTATAAGGGTCCCTTATTGCAGAATTTTCAAAAATCCTCCGGTATAAGAGTAGGTTTTTATTTTTGGCAATTCCTATCTCCGATAGCAGAGATTCCGTGTTAACATGAATCAAAATTGTTTGCTTCGCCGTAGTCGATTCACAAGGCATTTTAAGAAAGTGCATTTGGCTTAAACGTCATGAAAGACGCTTATTTTGGCAGCTGTTTCGATTTCAAGCGTTTTCGGTGAATGTTTACGGAATGTCAAAGAGAAAGGGAAGAACATCGGTATTCAAACTATTCCATCACAGAGGGTGCATATTTATTCGTCCCGTTCGATGGAAAAATCTCACATGGAACGATGATGCGACCCGTTACTATCACAGCACTGCATTTAATTCAAAGAGGAATTATGGAGCTGACCTTACGGCTGAAAACTTTTTCAAAACAGGGATTTCATACTGAATATATATTGACAATCCGAGAATCAAAGAGTGGGGTGAAATGTCTTTAAGTCACTGAAAAGTGAAATTTGTTTATCTTAGCTTGATGCCATTATTGCAGATAATAAAATTTTATTACTTTCTCCATACGAAGTAATGGGAAAGTATTGTGATCACGAAAAAAATCGACTTCGAGATTTCAACGGAAATACACGTTATGATGTCCCTAGAACACGTTTAGACTATTTTTGGAACGATGTCTGTGTGTGTGATTGTGGACGCTCTAACTCAAAAAGCACTTGCCCTATCGTTACCAAATTTCATACATAACACTTTAGAGTGAGTACAAAGAACTGATTAGTTTTTGGACGATAACGGTTAAACGGAAGTCGAGGTTTATTAGAAACCCGATTCGGTTTTTGCGATATTTCTCCGTTCAAACATGATTATTGTATATACAATTCTATACAAAGGTCATAGAGAATGTAATTTCCTACAACTTTCATTTGAAACAATTTTCCATAGCAGTCATTGTTTAGGAATTATTTATAAATAATCGGTTTTTTCGGTTTCCGTCGAATATCTCCTTAAAACGTCGTTATTGGTAATCTTCGTGAGGACCAAAGTTGTACAGAATAATATTTCTTCCAAGTTTTGTTTGAAACAAATTTTCGCAGAACCATCCATTTCGGAGTTATTTTGCTTTTTCTTAATACCAGTATACAGCGCCACCACCATGTAGCGGTGAATTAATGAAACATTCAAAATATACGTAATTTACGGCAATAAGGAGGACTGTATTATTTTACGATACGAAATGATAATTTTGCCTCATAATGCTATTCATAATAATTTAAATATCTATACCCCAAATATGGAGAAAGTCATGTGTTGTTTTTTTATATGTGAAACTATATAGATTCCCTTCTTTGCGGACAAATTAGTTTTTTTTTCTTGGAGGGAGCTTACAATGAAAAAATAATAGATCTTTCTGCAAGACGCTCTAATTTTTATATTACTAGAATCCAATTTTCGAATTCATTCTAGCCTTTTGTATTTAATACTTCGTTCGTACTTAATCGTCACTGATGATTTATAACAGCGTTGTATGTTATTGAAATTTTTTTATGATAATCGTCAGATAGTGGCTGCACTGTTTTCCTTCTCTTTTCACTGTTTTAAATATCGACTACCGGATGGCGTTGTTATTTTATGATCGCAATTTATTCTTAATGCAACACAGTTGAGAAAAATATATGGCGTTGCCACCGCAGAAAAAAGTAATCATGTCGTGTATATACGAGCAAATATACAAGATGTGCATTAGAGTGATTTATAAAGATGGGCATTTATTCGAATTTATGGCTTTAGGGGTGTTTCCGAAACCTTTTTGGCACACCATTGACGACCTCATGGAAACGCCAAGATTAAAATATAACAAAGTAGATGTAATATTCTTCGTTAAATTCACGTTTTAAGCAGGCAAGAGCGGTTTCTCAACCCGTTGAGTAAAAACTTGACTAGGGTAATGGCTATAGCTATTGGAACTTTAAGCACATCAACGTTCCAATTCTTGAAGTATAAAAAATACAAGGAATTACCTTTATTATTATAGTTTGATAAATGTAAATGTGTTTGAAATAGGACACGGAGAAAAATTCAAATTTGAAATACGCATTCCTATTACGGGTGTATTAACATTTATTCAACAAAAAATATGATGAAAATCGTACTTTTTATTTAGTCATGAAACGATTAAGTGCGAATAAAAGCAGCTAACTATCGATTATTATTATTTGAGCGTTGAGCTTTACGCATTTTAGCTACTATGTAGCTGTCAGCGATCGTACTTCTCCGTTCGTTGATTCTAAAATTCTTCCTATTACAGTCAAAGGTGACAGTTGACAATTATTTTAGTTCGTAGTTATGATAAATTTCCATAACTTAGAGGAGCAGAATTCTGAGAATGCTAATTGAATTGTGAATATGTATCCTAAAAACATTTTCTCCTGGATTTTATGCTACGCAACAAAACATCCCATTCCTGGTAGGTAGACGTACGATCGATGCAGGTCATCCCAGTTTGTCACACGAGAAACAAACCGTGCCAACTGGAGCCCGATACTGGCGGCTCTTTTATTATTAGACTGTGTATTCTTTTGCATTGAGTTGCGTGTGTCCACATGTTGAAACGGAGAGAAGAAATCCTTCAAATATGTCAGCCGGTTTATCGGCTAAGACTTCATGATGAAGACGTTTTCAAAATGTTAAGTAAATGACCTCTTGATTACGTCATATTCAGCCGCGAGTATTGCCATTTTTGACAGGGTCGTTAATCTCAAATGCGCAGTTTTATTGCGCCCTCGATTCTAAAATAGTCGATAAGCTTTCGGTTTTTTTAGCACCGTAAACATTGGCGGTACTTTCTAATTCGGCGCAGTCTTGTTTTGGCAGTGAGTAAGAAAAACTCTGCTGAATTTTATCATACTATTGAGAAAAGGGAAAAACTATTTTGATTTTTTAATTATCAAACGAAAATTAACATCCATTCATGAATGGACATTTTAGCTTTCGGACTCAAATCAGTTTCACCATTAATAATCAAAATATATTTGAGAACAAGCACTTAAAAAATACTTGTCTCACGTATCTTCAAATTCTGTTTTCAGTGAATTACCGTAGAAGACGGCTGTTTGTAACCGAAATACGCGTCTGGTTTTATTATAACCTTGTTGTGGTTATTGGAGACAAGTATTTTTTAAGCGCTTGTTCTTCAATAAGATGAGCTCAATAATTCTCTGCTGGATGAAAATATATTCGATGAGCGACATCTAAACCTGATACAAGTCAACATTGGTACTTTTTGGTTTCAGATAATTATATTAATTTATTTTGGCTCTATTGTTATTGTTCTTTAGCGAATAAAGTTATTATTTTCCGATAGAAATAAGGCAGATTTTAATACTTTAGAATGTAATCTCTCGCGAAATAAAAAAAGTCGAAAGATAAAGAGATTTTTCGTCGCGAACTTCAAAGGAGCCAGTGCGGTACGTACTGTAAGTCACTTCCTCTCCTACCCTTTAAGAAACCCAGTATTTTTTAAAGGTAGGGCGTAAATCATGTCTTGTGCATGCCGTTAGACTCTCTCTCTCTCTCTTCGATGCCTTAGTAACGCTGCGGTTTGTTTACAAGTACCCACCGATAAACAGATTGCCTTTCTTCCCCAAAAAGATTGCTTGGATTCGCGAGAGGAGGGTCGAAAAAATTTCGGCCCAGTCTTAAAATACAACGTAAAATCGAAAGTGTGATGAAGGTTTTTCCCAGTCTATTTTTTCCCGTCGATTTTTTCATCTGTTCTCTCTCCGTCCCTCCTCCCTTCCTTTTCCTCTCTCTCTCAATCTCAGTCTCTTTCCGAAGTCTGCGGGAGATTCTCCGAAACTCTCCAGGAGGCACAATACCCTGGTATTCTCCTCCCACTCCTCCTTCCGGCTGGCATCGCTCCATTTACTTAAAAGACAAGTTGAGAGGGATTTTCTCCGAGTCCTTTAAAAGATTCCTCTTTGTTCTCTTTCCCGGGTGGAGTTTAAAATTTCAGGAGGATGGAAGGGTTTGAGAGGGAGGAGGAGGAGAAGGGGATTCTGGTTGGTCATCGAACTTTCTCGCTCCTTCCCATAACTTATTTTTAATTGCCTCTCGGTTGGACTCTTTGGCGGAGTTCTGGGAGTGACACGGGATGCTCTTCCTCTCCTTCAAAGTGCGTTTCTAGCTGGTTTAAGTTATTATTGTCGTCGAACGTTCTGGTGGGAGCGTAATTTTTATAGTCTGTTCGCTATCTAAAGTCCCTTGACCTTGACACTTAGCATCAGCCAATAGGAGACGGTTCGTTTGGGAAGGTAGTGGGGGGAACTCAGTGTTACTCTTGATCTCGAAGCGTTCACATCGGTCTGCGTTCCCATTTGTACCGCCGTTTCCTTGCTGTTGCTGTTCGTGATTGGGTATCTGTCCTCCCGCGCGAAAGTTGTGAGGGACGACGGAAGGGGAAACGTTCGTGATTGGCTACTTGCTCTATGAAGGTCAAGAGACTTAAGAAAGTGAACAGACTGTAATTGCCGTTCATTTAGAATGCGGCTCATAGAGGTGCAAGGAGGAGTGCCTTAGCTGTCACGTGTGTTTAGCACGCAAAGCATCGGGACTAGGGGTTTGCGTGACAATTTAAAAATTCATCGGTTTCCCATCTCATTCTTCTTCGTGACGCGATTGCTTTTTATAACCGCAGCTGGTGGTGAAAATTTTATTTTAGTCATTCAAAGAGGTTTGTATGCGTTTCGTTATATTGGCATCGTTACTAATAATTACTTTTTATCAATGTCAGGAATATCCATCTGTACATGTCTTGACAGTTCGACTCAATGAGATTTCAGAGAAAAAATCACGAAATCGATATGAAAATCATTCTTCGATGCGTCGAAGCGTGCATACGATATTCGAATGAAAGCTGATTAAAGGACTTTGTGTGGAACTGTGTTATAGTGAGTATTAAAAAGAGAAATGTGTTGTTTAAGTTTGAAAAAATATGATTAAAATACGTGATTGAATATTATTTTGATTTGAAATCAATTCTCCGTCGTGTTACTTAAATAAAATTTAAATGAAATTCATTTATGGGACGAGTTTTATTTTTCCTTCATGAATTGGGGCGGATTGTGCCGCCGGGACACGGGGCAAAGTCCCGGTGGGCCGATGCCGCTCCTGGGCCGGGGCTACCTGAGTGGTTGCTGCCTCGGCCAGGAGCTGTTGCTTTTCCGTATTCTACAGTAGTTTTTCTCAAACTATGGGCCGCGGCCTCCTAGAGGGCCGCAATATTATTTTAGTTGTTAGGCGGGCCGATATCCGAGTATTTGACCCGGCCGATTTTTGCTCCCAATCCGCCCCTGTAGAACTGTATGCAGAAATACTGGAAATTGTTTGTTTTGTGAGTGTAATCAAAGATTAAGATCTGCTCCTTGAAGTTGTCGGAATTTAGAAATTCTATTTTGTCTTGCTTTAAAGTAATTTTTACGTAGTTTTAAATATTTGATCTTTGTTTTTTAAAACTCCGTTTTAGGTCCATTTTTTTCTGTACCTAATGGCTGTTTTAAAATTTTATCTCTCTCTATTCTTTTGTTAAGTATCAATCCTTTGAACAACTTATTATCAGAACTCTCAACAAAACAGCTCTAACGATAATCACGCATTTTTTCGCACAAACTTCTCGCGTTCAAATTTTCCTGCGTAAGACTTATAAGAGATACAGCAGATTTGTGTCAGTAAATACTTTCTAAAGCCATTCTCTTTTTTCCTACTATTTATGTATTATTTCCTGATTTGTGCGTTAGTTAAAATATAAAACGTTTTTACGTTACATCTAACGTCATGACAATTTTATCGAGTAGGTTTGACTCTCCTGTTGTGGTTCTCGGAAAAAAAACGAGCCTCGGTAGCGCTCTGTCTTAATATCGATCGCTTACTTCTTTTCTTGTTCTCTTCGCCGACAACCACGAAAGATTGCGACAAATACATACATCATCATCATAGGTAGTCTGTCCGTAGACAGGTCCGTGATTATTCATGGTTAACTCTGGTTCTCCACATACTCCGATTTTCCGCAGTTTTCTTCATGTCTTGATAGCTCTCTTTCCCTTTCAAGTCGTCTACTAGCTGAAACCTTTTCCTACCTCTTTCTCTTTTTCCATCCAGTTTTCCTTCTAGCACTACTTTAATCATGCATCTCTCCTCAGGTAATGCCCAATTCCTCTTTCTGATAGTCTGTGTAATCATTCTTCTTAGTACTTCCTCGTTTTTCATCCTATCTGTCCATTATATCTTCAGCATTCTTCTCCATGTCCACATTTCGAAACGTTCCAAGTGTTTTATATAATTTTTCTTCAACGTCCATGTTTCTGCCCCATACAAATCTGTACTCAATACATAGCATTTTGTCAACTTCTTGCGGATACCCTCCTTTATATTCCACGTTAATAGGAGTTTCTTTCTTCTGAAAGCGGCTTTTGCTTTCGCTATTCTAGTCTTGATTTCATCGATACATTTTGATTCTCTCGTTATGACGCTTCCAAGGTATTTATAATCTGAAAATTGTTCTAATGGATTTCTTCCAACACCTATGTTCAAATTTTCTTCTATACTTGATATTAGCATGACCTTGGATTTTTCTGTATTTAATTCCATACCGTGTTTTCTACCTGTTATTATTAGTCTATTTATCATTTTCTGGAGTTCCTCTTCCTTTTTTGCTAGAAGTACTTGGTCATCCGCGTATTTTACAGTTCTTATAATCCTTCCTTCAATTTTGAAATCTCCCGTGCCTTGTAACGCTTCCTGCATTAGCCTCTCTCCATATTTATTGAATAGAATCGGCGATAGACAACAGCCCTGTCTTACTCCTCTACCGATATTTACTACGCTGGTGTCCGCATTCTCCACCCTGACCTTTACAATTACATATATAGGCTGTTAAACGTTAGACCCAGCTACTTGGATATCCAGCCCATAGATCGAAATGTTACTCTTTGATCTTACCTTCCAGGAAGTTACGACGGACCTTTTATGGTAAATAATTTAAATTCTTTACACCAAGCTGAAATAGCTTTTAAATCTTTATGCAGTGAGCGGTGGTCATCATTGTTGTTTATCTTTCTATAATCGAGTTTTTCCTCTATAAGATGTCTGATTTTACTACATACTACACAGCACATGTCGTCTGCGTGTATTAAGACTAGCAGAGGGCCTAAAACTCTTTCCTGTAGAAAACCTGACGCGACTTTATCGGGGTACGTGGGCTTCCCATCGATAACTACTATCTCTTCTCTTTATGAGAGGGGTCTCTCTAACTCAGCTAACACCTTTTGGGTTGATACTGTATTTTCCGAGCTTCGCTATCAGTTTCTCATGAGGTACTTTATCAGACTTCTACCTGAGATCAATAAAAACGGTACATCTCGAGTAATGAATTTTTAGAACATTGTTTTCAAGTAAGGCGTGATTTTAAAGGCTTTTTTAAATTCTTACGCGAATATTTTGTCAAGTAAATGGGATTTATTTTCCTTAATTCATTCAGTTTGCTGAGTTATATTCTTTACTGAAGAAATCGGATTCTCTATCGTAGCGTCCTGATGCCTAGGAATAGGTTTCTCACAAGCATCGCTCTCCGTATTAAGGGCTTTCTGAAAGTGTTTATTAAACAAATTTACTATCTTCGCACTTCCGTTCTCAGTGACGAAACGGTCGGGCCTCTACCTTGGAAACCTCTGATGCAACACCAAAATGCTTTTAGGTTATCTTTCAAAATTTCACTTTAATCTTTCCTTTTGAACTTATTAAGAGCATTATACTTTGTTATCCTAGTTGTTGAGTTTACCTCCATATATTGTCGTCTCGTCTTTTCCTTCTGTTTAACTGTGGCTGTAGATGAAGTGTTGATAACGCGGTAGTAGAGTTTTCTATTTAATTGTACAGTATGCTATATTAAATAGACCTTATAAACATCCTTTTCTTTCATTTAACTGATTATACATTTTATTATGATTAAAATCGTCTCAAATGCACAGCATCTTTATATCCTATGATTTTACGTTGCTCTGTTCTAAAAAGAATTATCGAGCTTGCTTTATGGCTGAAATCCAGTGGATGAAATTGGTAACTCCAATTGCTCCATAAGCTTTTAAAATGTTTGGAACACGAAGTGCTCATTTCGACTACAAACGAGGCGTCATCATTAGTGAGTCACCAAAAATTACCACCAGCGAATGCAACTGACGACGGCTATTTTGAAACTGAAATGCTCGCATCTGGTTTTTCCTGTTTTATTGGCGTGGAAACTACAAAATTTACTAAATGTTTTCGAAACGAAAAAATTTTCATCTGTTTTCTTAAATATTTACTCGATCTGTCTGATATCGACTCATATGCTAGTTAAAATTATTCTTTTCGATGTTATTTTTATCTTTTGGATATTTGCGTCAATTTCTAATAATTTTATCTTAAAATGTCAATCCTGTTATTATTCGAGCTGCGTTTAAAAATACGTTGAATACATTTTTATTCTTGTAAATCATGGCGCATTAGTATGATTGAGGCATTTGAGGATGAATGCCGATTCCAAACGATTCTCTTTGTTGATATAATGGTTGCGAATTGATCCTATGATCTCTCCGATTCGATGTTTTTCTTGGCTGTTACTGATCCTTTTTAATCTTCATGATTCTTATACAATCTTTACCGATGTAAGTTTTAATTGAATCGGTCGAATTTACTCAAATTTCAGATCTAATAGCGTATTTTATAATAGGAGAAGTAGTTAAACGTCTTAATATGAAAATTTAAAAAATATTTAGACGATTTATATGGCTGAATTGCTTGCATTCATGGGCCGCCCGAGATATTTTGGCGCCCTGAGCGAGAAACTGCCCCAGCGCCTCCCGTCTGCAAATTTTTGTTATGGTATTTTATAAATAACTTGTTAATTAATTTATTGTTCTGTAAAATCGTAAAATAATTGAAAATGAAAAAAGAAAAAGGAACTTCATGTAGATTATGACCTGTCTCGCGATGTAAATTGGTTTCTAACATTTATTGACTTGCAAACAGGGGCGGATTAGGAGACCCATGGGCCCCATGCACAGCACGTTTAAGGGCCCACCCAAATCGTAAAATTTTAACAAGTAACAGATTATTGTAAGCTTTGTGGTATGTGCGGCAACACTTGGAAAGGGTTTAGGCAAGACGAAGCGAGATTGGGTCGGTCCACCGTGGGCCTCCTTGCCCTCTGGGCCCCACGGACTTGCATGTTTTGCGTACCGCTGAATCCGGCCCTGTGGGCAAGTCAAATGTCAATCCTGTTATTATTCGAGCTGCGTTTAAAAATACGTTGAATACATTTTTATTCTTGTAAATCATGGCGCATTAGTATGATTGAGGCATTTGAGGATGAATGCCGATTCCAAACGATTCTCTTTGTTGATATAATGGTTATCTTTGGCAACGGCCATACCACGATGAAAACACCGGTTCTCATCCGATCACCGAAGTTTAGCATCGTAAGGCTCGGATAGTACTTGGATAACCGCCTGGGAACACCGGATGCCGTTCTCATTTTTACTCGTATTCATTATTTTGGGGATCCTGTCGGAACGGTTGCTATTTTTACTTTCTCCATATACGTAGTATAGAGAAATTAAACACACACACATACACGCACACAAATCATTCCGAAAATAGTCTAAACTTGTTCTAGGGATCTCAAAACGTGTATTTCCGTTGAAATCTCGAAGTCGATTTTTTTGTGATCACAATAGTTTCCCTATACTACGTATGGAGAAAGTAAAAAAATCGAATTCGAGATTTCAACGGAAATAGACGTTTTGAGGTCACTAGAAAACGTTTTGACTAATTTCTCGATGTTGTCTGTGTGTATGTGATAGGCATTTTTCGAAAAACCGATATTTTATTAGATATTTTGATCCCTAGAAGACGTTTAGACTATTTTCGGAATGATGTCTGTGTGTATATGTGATTGTGGGCGCTCTAACTCGAAAAGTACTTTCCATATCATTACCAAATTTCATATATAACACTTTGGTATAAGCACGAAGAGCTGATTAGTTTTTGGACAATACCGGTTAACCGGAAGTCGAGGTTTATTCGAAACCCGATTTGGTTTTGGCGAAATATCTCCGTTAAAACATCATTATTGTATATACAATTCGAAGGTTATAGAAAATCTAATTTCCTACAACTTTTATTTGAAACAATTTTCCATAGCAGTTATTGTTTAGGAATTATTTATAAATAATCGGTTTTTTCGGTTTCCGTCAAGTATCTCCTTAAAAACGTCGTTACTGGTAATCTTCATGAGGACCAAAGTTTTAGATAATAATATTTCTTCCAAGTTTTGTTTGAAACAAATTTTCGTAGAACCTTCCATTTAGTAGATAATTAATTTATTCGTAAATTTCCAGTATACAGCACCACCATCTAGCGGTGAATTCTGTGAACATATTCAAAATATAATTTACGGCAATAAATACAACTGCATTATTTTTCGATACGAAATAATAATTTTGCATTATAACGCTATTCATAATAATTTAAATATCTATACCCCAAATATGGAGAAAGTCATATGTTGGCCACATCAGATTTTTTTTGTCTTACAGCAAATGAAATATTTCCGTTGTCTTTGCTCGGGTGCATTTTGTCGAACAGCATCCGAAAAGCATTTAAAGCTACCTCGATGCTTTGATTAAAAAAATCGAATTATGATATTTAGTACGGTCAATTTTATATTCTTTTAAATTAAATGTGGCTGTCAAACCTTTCTGGCGAAGTTTCGACCCTAAAAAATTGGTAATAAGCTCCATTGAAAACCCTTTTCCGGTTCGCCGCTGCGATAGCAACCTTTAATGCGGCCCGACGTGATAAAAGGTTGCACGCTTCTCTGGTAGAGTATTCCGAAGAAGCCGATACTTTGTATTATTCCAATAATTTGAGGAAAATAGAAGATGGAAATGCTCGTTCAACAGGGAAAATCATGGCTTTAAAACGATTTTGGGAGTGGATTAGGAGTCAGGAGCGTTATCTAATAATTTCATCCGTGAACCTCAAACGTAAACATTTTTCCGCGAGTGTACGAACTGCATTGTCCGTCCTGTGTTTCCCGATACAGGTGGTGCAAGCAGTGCCCATGAGCACAGCACGTTTAAGGGTCAACCCAAATCGTAATATTATAACAAGAAACAGATTATTGTAAGTCTAGTATGATCCATTGCCTTCCGGTTCTCCGCTGTGTTTATTATTATAAATTATTTGATTTAGGTTTTCGGAGTTAGATGTTACAAATGAATTTTAAAAGTGGATTTGAATAATGTAAAAAAATGTCGTGTTTGATACATAGATATATTTATTTTGTTTATTTCGTCATTGTCTGCCTATATTGATATAAAATTTTCAGGACGATGGTCGATGATTGAACAATTTTCTAAAAATCCAATTTTTCGAGTTCATCAGAAGTATTGGCGGTAGCTATTGATAAAGACTTCAGTTTCTTAGTTTGCAGCTTCATCGATGGGGGCTTTGATGATTTACGAATATTTATTTCAGCCATTTGACCGCTCTAATTTTTTCGCCAACGAGGAAGAAACGGTCGACAGTAAAACGCGTTTTTATTCTATTGTTAGAATATTCGTTTTTCAAGGAAACTAGTGAATAATGCGTAATTTTTCTCCGCGACATTGGAAATCCCCGTGAATTTAAGTTCAAATTGCCTCGCCAGTAATACCAGGTGGAATTTCGAGTTTAAAAACATGGCAGAGAATGAGAATGGAATAAAAAGTTGACTCGTCAGGAACCGTTTTTAAATAGAACACACCATTCAAAAGAAATCCCCGCCAACGCTTGAATGAATTCTCCGTTACCCTCTTATCAATGACGCACTAGGATACGCACATGACCACCCCGGATGTAGATGGCAGTACAATCGGGTATGGTCCACATCTCCGATCTCAGGAGATAGGGTCGTTTATTGAAACAATGATGGCGTTCAGTCAGCTATTGGAACTCGAAGAGTAACCTTACGGTGTATTTGAGGCTTCTAGCCTCTTCCGTTCTCATTCTCACCAGTATCCTAAGAATAGAAATCATCGGCCTTCGCGAGCCGTCTCTGAACTTGACGATTATTGCGTCACGAGCAGCATTGCCACCTGTCCGAGAGTCTCAGAACTAACCATTTGTCGGTTGGCTGTAAATCTCTAGGATTTTTTTAATATCTTATTTTTATCTCGTGCGGTGCATTGTAATCTAAAAATTGGATTTTTTATTGTTCAGCTAAAGGTCAAAATCTATTTCCTAAAACGAATACGATCCTATAAGATTTTAAACATTGACATTAACATGTTTTTTTAAAGATTCCTTTCACCTGGATTGTGTTTTCAATATTTTGAATCGTGCTTAATTTTGAATTTGATGGAAAAAACGTTCAGATCGTACTTGCGCACTTTACACCACGAAATAAAATTCTTCCGTTGCTGATATTATTCAAATTTGGTCTGTGATTTACGTAAGGAGAAAGCTAGTTCCATAAATTTTCCAGAAATACAACTTTCTCATTTATCGCAGAAGTATGTATTATCCCATGTAATAGGAACAAATTTCCTTTTTATTTTCTCCCTATCGTTCGAGGAGACCCAATATTTTTTAACTAAAAATATTTAGTTTAGTGTGATTTTAAAATATCAATCTTTAATTTAGTTCTGAGATCTCATGATAGAAAGATTGTACGCTAGTTAACAGAAAGGTATGATAAACTTCGTTTAAGTTTCGTAAATGGCAAAAATCCTAAATTAAACTTCTCGTCGTAGAAGAATTCGAAGAAATGATAATTTGATCGAGTCCAAGCTTGGAGTATTATTTAAATTTATATTTCAAGGTGTTAATTGCGATATAAAGTCGATCGTGGTCCATGAATTTTACGAATAGCCCTAGATATTAAATTTCATCAAAGCCCCTCCCACTAGAGTGACACTTCGTTTGCGTGTTTGTATAATATCGAACATAAGAGGAAGAGAAAGAAAGTCATAGTTAAACTAATACGTACTGCCTATTTGTCTCTCTAAAAATTTATTAGTAACAGCTTCATCCGTTTTCGCCCAGAGTGGAATTAAATATCTAATTATAGTTGTACGTTTGTACATTAGGGATGATCGAAAAACACTTTTTTTTTCAAAATTCATTACCCGAATATGCAGAAAAGTTGTCGGTTGCGACCAAAAGCAAGCGTAAAAAATTATTTTGTTGTGGTGCCCCTAGCGCCTCAAAGTTTTCGAAAATCCCCCATTTATAGCGCTATGCATTATCATTCATTCAATCATCTAAACTAATATAGAATACAGTGTCACAATGTCACTTTGTCAGTAATGTTTTTTGAAGCTTAATATCTCGCAAACGACTTAGCCGAATTTGATGAAATTTGCAGGACAACATTATGATATAATAAAAAAACGTTTTAATGTATCAAACTCGAGATCAAAGATCCGGGTTCGACTCCAGGGGATAATTTCCATTTCCAATAAGATAACACGTAATTTCACGTTAGAATGAACTTTTCGACGCGCAGGATTTCATTCTTTTTTAGATGAAAATTAGAAAGAACTAACCTACGAACTTCGAATATTAACCATTTTGAAGAAAACATTGTAAAGGTACTTATTCTGTTCGTCTTTTCCCGCCTACAGTTCGAAATCGCTCAATTTAAACGTTTAGTTCACACAGTTTGAGGAAATCTAGCCATTTTAAGGGGATGTTGCCTTGCCTACCAATTCCATTGTTGGACCTCGATATGATATTGTTATTACAATCCTTATGGGTGAAAAAGTGCTTTGATTGCTTTTAATACGAGAGAGAGAGAGAGGGAGGGGACAAAGGGAGGGTGAGAGAGGGAAGGAGAGGGAGGTAGAGGAAGGGAGAGGGAAAGGAGAGAGGGGAGAGAGTGGGAGAGGGGGAATGAAGGAGAGGGAAATGACTTTCAATACAATTTATGTTTCAGATGCCAATTTGACCTCCAGAAATAGCTTGATCGATCGAATCTTTACTCCCGTTGATATTTCAACGGGCATTACGCTAGTTGTACATATATTGACTTAATGGCAATTCTCCGTGTATACGGTGTAGAAGTAGCTATGTTAAAAGTTAAGTATAGAGATTAACAAATGTGTATATTATTGTTTTATCAGGTAACATTTTATGTGCTGTAATGCAAAAAAAACTTTTTATTAATTGATCTTTAACTTCATACGAGAGCAACTGAAATTCATGAAATCTGCTTAAAAATAAAATTCATATATTGAGATAACCTTTACAATGTCTAGTTCTCATTATTATGTACTGTAATGGCATGCCGTTTTTATAGGAATACGTTGTTTTGGGTAGAGAAATGTGCCAATTTGAATTTCATCGTAAATTGAAAATATTTTAAATATTTGTTAAATTTAGTAAACACAGTACCCAACGCTTGTAATATCATACCTCTCAAGTGTAGCACTTATTTAGTGTTTATAATAAGAGCCTACTCTTTGAGTGTAACTGGCGGGAATAGTAGTTTTTGAAAAGTTTGTAGTCCGGTTGGTTTGGGAAATAATTGTTCAAAGTACTATCTTTTAAAAACCATTCGCTATAGTTTGATGACGTCTGCCGCTTTTTTGCACGTTTTCTTAATAAGAAAAACGTGCTAATGTATTCAGTCTGCCTATCCCTCTTTGAACAATTAACTTTTTTGTTTTAAGAGATATTTTGAGAATCCTCTTTTTTAATTAGATACCTCTTATCCATGAATTTTTCGCCTACTGGATTTTCCAAGTGCATAGTTAATATGCAGGCTTCCTCATAATTAAAATACCGAAAAGAATGTTGAATCTTATTTTATCGTTTGAGATAACAACAAAATTAAAAATAAAATATCTTGTGAAGGCTTGTAAGTTTTATTTAATTGAGTTGCCAACTTTATAAATATATTTCATCGTTAACTATGATCAGCCTAATTTTTCGTTCAAATTCTGAAAACACATTTTCCTACGCAGTTGTAAGAATGGATAAGACAGCATCACAGATTCAAAGTTTTGCTTCAAAATCCTTTGGTTTGTCGTGGTTGACTTTTGTTTTCACAAAGTCTCAGAAATAAAATTGCAAAGGGGTTAAATCAAGGAAAAGAGCAGGCCATTTCGTAGATCTTCCTCCATCAATCCAACGCTCAGGAAGGGCGCCGTTTAAAAATCTTCTAGCATTTCGCGTGAAGTCGGAGGTGCTCCATTCTGCTGGAAAATAGCTCGATGTAAAAGGCCGAGAGTTTTTTGAAATTTCGGAATAAAAAACTTTTAGCATTCTTAGGTACAAATTTGCAATTTTGCAATATCACATAAAAACAATAGTAAATGCTGTAAGTATTAACAATAATCGCATTGTTATTAATAGAAGACATCTTTAACTTTGTTGTCATATCAAATATTTTAAAAGTTGTTCGACTTTATTCTTGGACTATTCATTTTGACGCTCTTATTTTCCTGTGGGTGGCTTAAAATTCGGAAAATTTATAGCTTTGAAATGGTGTTGTAGATAAAACTTATAAATATTTTAGTGTGTGTGTGTGTGTGTGTGTATGTTCTTTATACGCTTTTACACCATTGAAGCTATCAAATTAAAAAGTTTCAAGGGCCGTCCTATGGACCAAAGGAAGAACTTGTTCTAGGTTTTCAGACCGTGGGGTCTCTTATACCCCATGGGGTCAACAAAATACTATTTCCATAAGAATGCATGGGAATTGGTGTGGAGAAACCCAAAATGCCATGCAGCCCTTCACTGATATGGATATAAATATACCTGAATATTAACTTACGATCACTGGAAATGGCTTATTTTACGCAAGAAAGACTGAATATTTTAATTCTGTCATGTTTTGTCGTATTACATGCTAAATCGCTCGAATTTTTCCTTTGAGCGCAAAATTTAACGGTTTAGATGACCATTTTCCAGGCGGCAACAAAGCTAAATTTCTTAATTGTTGTCCTCTTTAAAGGGAGATAGCCACGTAAAGATTAATGCAAGGAAAATCCACGCCGTGGCACGCCGTAGAGGAAGTATAGCTAACGCCAAAATAAAGGGTACAAATGAATTCATGCCTAAATATAGTCTATGAATACTTTAAAAGTATAAAGCAATAAAAATCGTTTGCTACTTAAAAGGAAACTCTTTCCCGAGCGAAGCCGGGCGTTTCAGCTAGTATAAAAAATATATTTTTAAAGTTGTTCAACTTTACTTTTGGACTATTCATTTTGACACCCTTATTTTCCGTTGGATGGCTTAAAATTCGGAAAATTTATAGCTTTGAAATGCTGTTGTAGCTAAAATACTAAATAATAAATAAAATAAAGGAGTGAAGTTTTAACGGTCGAAATCTAGTGAGAATATATGTATCGTACATACACTCCATCGGGGAAAACCAGAGCCCTGAAATTTTTTAAGAAGACGTGCTTCTAACTCTTGCTTTAGCAAGGTTATCTTATTCGTTCGATATTGCTTATAGGTTACTGTAATGGCGTTGAGTTCATTTTCCACTCTTCACGTCGCGAATCAGTGAAGATCATATAAGAATTTCCTATCTCCGCGCATCTCCCTCCCCTATATCGGCATTGGTAGACGGATAGTGAGCGTATCTGCCAACGGTTACTAAGGCCGCGGGTTCGAATCCCACCTAGGACATGGATGTTTGTTGTTCGTCAGGTTTATATGGAAGAATGAACATTGAGATCTAAAGTATCGACCTAATAAAGACGGCTTATTATTATTATTATTATTAGTGTAATGCCCGTTGAAATATCAACGGAAGAACTATAGATAGATAGATTTTTATTATTTTTATTTAAAATAATTAATATCACACTTTTACATATGAAATATTTCGTCATATACAACATTTCTGGTGAGTATTCTGTTGTTGACGGGCTATCTTTAGTTAAACTTAAATAGTTGTCTCTCTTTCCCTCCCTTTCCCCCTCCCTTCCTCTCATACCCCCTCTCCCCTCCCCCCTCTCTCCCCCTCCCTCTAGCTCCCCCCTCCACCTCTCTCTCCCCCCCTCTCTCTCGTATCAAAAGCAATCAAAGCACTTTTTCACCCATAAGGATTGAATTAACAATATGATATAGAGGTCTAAAATGGCTAGATTTCCTCAAACTGTGTGAATTAAACGTTTAAATTGAGCGATTTCGAACTGTAGGCGGAAAAAGACGAATAGAATAAGTACCTTTATAATGTTTTCTTCAAAATGGTTAATATTCGAAGTTCGTAGGTTAGTTCTTTCTAATTTTCATCTAAAACAGAATGAAATCCTGCGCGTCGAAAAGTTCATTCTAACGTGAAATTACGTGTTATCTTATTGGAATGGAAATTATCCCCTGGAGTCGAACCCGGATCTTTGATCTCGAGTTCGATACATTAAAACTTTTGATTGTTACATCCTAATGCTTTCCTGAAAATTTTATCAAATTCGGTTCAGTCGTTTGCGAGATATTAAACTTCAAAAAGCATTACATGACAAAGTGACATTGTGACACTATCTTTTATATGTTAGATTATCATCATCATCATCATTATTATTATTATAAATGAATGTGATGACTCTCGCAAGACAAAGCATTTGAGTTAATCATTACTCAATCGGCATAGAGCCTTGACCGTGTTGTTAACTAATTGGATTGGATGAGTAGAGATGCGGTTATTGTTAAAGATTCGAAAGCCAATTTCACGAGATCGGTTTTTCGAGCAAAAACAGTTTTACAAAGTGAAGTTTTCGAACAAAAAGTTGTTCAATAGATGATATTCTGATCACCATTCTTCTGACCAGTTTTTCAAATGCGGTGGTGATTATCTGTATCTGATTTGTGTGAAGAGGAAACCGTGTTTGAAAAAACGGAACTTAAATGTATATGATTTTCGTAGCTTCGCCAACAATGCAAGTACCTCGGTTTTTGATGCTTCACTTTAATTACACCGTTTAAAGACATTCACTTACAGAAATTTCACTGACGCACATTTTGCATATCTGCGTTTCACTTAACGTAATTTCTTTAGAGCGAAAATAGCCATCAAGATTCGGTTTGCAAGATTCCTCAACTCGTTATAAGAAGCCCAAAAAAATTACAACTAATTTTTTGCAGGACGCCACCGAAAAGCAGCATTCGCTTAACATATCTTACTCGAGAAACCTAATCCTGTAGTTGAGCGAGGTATAGGGTTGCCGAAATTGTATTCGAATCTGTTTATGTATCTCAGTTAACAGAGAACATTTTTCTTTGAAATGTAGCAGTTTGAAACGGCTACTTCAAACAAAGCGCCGAAAGTGATAGAATACAGATTAACCCAGCGTAACATGGCGTTAAGAACGAGGTCCTTCGCTTATTGTCGTCAAAACATCAGAAATATTCCCATCGTGGCTTTACCCGACAGCCTCCATCTGCTACGACCGTACAGTTCGGGCCCGAAGATGATTCGTCTCGCGTGCCTCTTTGGGCACGCGTGGCATACAATTTCTGCATCATATCCGCAGAGGCAGGCTCCAGAAGGGAAAAAAATATAAGAAACCGACCACTTTCTTCCTCGAAATAGAAGCTCCGATTGCTGTCGTAAAACGATTCAGGGGAGCCATCCTCAGCATCCGAAAGAACACACACACACACAAAAAAGGATACCATCTACCTCTGAAGTTTAGGCAGAGAGAGGAGATTCAAAATACTCCGCTCGTTCCATCGTTTCGCGGTAATCTGCTCACGCCGTATACGGTGAATCCTATTCGTTTGTAAGTTGAATGACCCTCCCCTGTTCTCTGGACGTCACTTCCCCTCTCCCCATCTCCCTCTCTCTCTCGCTCCCTCTTCCGCCCCTCCCGATGTTAATGGCAACCTTCCAGGACAGACAATCCGACTCCTTCCCCAGCATCTTGCACCCTACGTCACGTTGAGCAGCGGCCAGGAGGCATGCGACGGTGTGTACCCCGCGAAAGGTATAGGACGAATTGTTTCCGGAATAGTTGACAACGCTGAGTTTAAAAAAAAAATACCATTGACAGTTTGCATCTGTTTTGAACAGTTTCAGTTTTTTTATGGTTAAGGAACGTGATATCTGAGCATCGATTTCTGTGTGGTTGAGAAATATAAGGAACTCCTTGTTTAGGATGAGGATGAAGATTTCCCTTTTACTGTGAATATAATCACTACTTACAGACTTGAAAGTAACTTCGTAGACACCTGTATCTCAACAAAATATCGAATATTTTTATTAAAAAGTTGTAGGCAGTGTAATTTCCTTCGCGTTTTGTCTGAATGATTTTTGTTCGTGTTATCGAACGTTTAAGATTATTCGTCTGAACTTAAATACGCCGCTAAGTAACTCCGCTGCCATGGTAAAATTTTCTAATTGTTCATATCGATGCATACGCAACGATATTTTGTTATCCAAAGCAACAGCTAACAGTTTTATTACTTATTATTATTTTTCGATGTAAAAGTGATTTGAAGCGTATAAAAGACTATTCACTACATAGTTTAATTGTCGATAATTAATCTTGAGGACGCTATAGTCGAGAGCAGTCACATTCATTACTCTGTGTGGAAAAGTCATGTGATGGAAACAACAGTTTTTTAAAAAATTAGACACGATGTTTTTCGTCGTTAGGATCCGCTTGTTTAGTTAGGGCGCGGCGCTACCGGGTTCCTACTTAATGTTTCATCGTTAGACACGTCTGTGAGACCAGTTATCTGCCAATTCGCACCTCGTTCAGCGAACTTTGCTCCGTATTATTCACAGATGTTTATTTTACCGAAGTCCATCCATTTTATATCGGTGTTAAACTCTTGACTTGATGTAAACATCCATACGCTACCTATTATTGGTTGAAACCTGCAATGAAAAACAAACGACCATATGTTAAACCAAATGCATTTGAGGATGATAAAGTAAGCTAAAATCTTATGTGTGTCTCCTTTCTGACTCTATAGATTTATAGGTAGCTGTTTTAAAATTACAATCCATTGTAACCGCAAAATTCGTGAAACATTTCTGAGCCATTAAAAAAAAATATTAATTGACCGTTTTCTCGAGAAATTGGTCAATGTTATTAATTAATTATAAAAGCAGTATTGAATCCAGAAATTTAGCGAGGAAAGATACTGGGAAAATAAGACTTGAGAGGAAGACGAATGGAATAATAGAAAACCATGTCCGGGTGAATATTAACTATGTAATTAGGTCAGATGTGTACAAAAGTAGGAGGATTACAGGAGATGGAAGGATAGTTCTATAATCAGTCTGTTTGAAAAAATGAGTTAATTCATTGATTAAGGACTTCCATGTAATTTTGACGACAAAATGAGATTGATACTAATGGTTACCTTTTTGTAGTCTTAACAAGTAATGTAAGTGTACAGCGTACCACAAATGGGCGCGTTTCGAGCAATGGAGCATTTGAAAGAAATTACTACATTTTTGAAATTGTTCCTTCGTTGAAAATTATTCATTTCTTTTTACTTGCAAACTCTGAGTGTACGTAAGAAAAAAGGGCGTTTTAAAGTTCTTTTCTTCGTCAAAAATAATCCATTTTCGTACTATTTTAAATAATGCTTGCACGCGTAAGGAAATTAATCGTATTTTTGTGAGATTATGTTAACAACAATGATGAATTAACCATGCAGAAAATATTCCAAGTTCAACTCGAATTAAGACTTACTTGTTTGATTTTCTTGATAACGGCTACTCTTACGATAAAAATGTATAGGAAAAGAAATACTCTACTAGTTCTACAAGTTTTATTTGAAAACTATTTTGATATGACTAATACTTTACGAGGTATGACGGAAAGTTCATATTTTGTCAACAGTAAAGTGGTACCCCTGATTGGCTTACGTGATTCGTTTACGTGACTTTCTTATTATATTTTAATGCAAGTCCTTAATATCAAATTTTATGAAAATCCGTTATGTAGAAGCCGAGAACGAACATGCGGACTGACAGACGGACAGACCGAGGATAATAGGCTGGAAGCGAAACAAGCCTTAAAAGCGATTTCAAATACTTTTAGCGGTCAGACTTTTATATTTATTTAAGGATATAATTTTTTAAGAGAAGGTGTCGTCACATCTATATTCCGATGCGTTGGCGTAAACATGTCACTTTTTCTAACGATTTCGGCTGCTTAAGTACTTATTCGTACAAGACCCTTCACGCCCTCCTCTACCATCTCTGTTGCCATATCGCGTGACAGCTCGTTCGAGACTAGTAGTTCACTGAAATTTCGGTGGAGCGCTCGCAAGGGTGTGCAGTTTTTTTGACCACCACTGTACAAAGGATCCACTGCATTTAATCAAATAAAATTTGTTTTATTCTGATGAAAAATTAATCTTATTTGGGGTAAGTATCACTCCGACATTTGAAAAGGAATTCTGTTCATCGTTAATATTAATAAAAACGTTCGTTTAATTTATATTCGGTTAAGGTGTGGCGAGCAGCACCTGCGTTTACCGTGGTGGAGTTGTCAAAAAAAAAAAAAAAGGAATCGAAAGTCTAAAGGGTTCATCGTGGACCTATTTGGCTCACATTCAGTTGGAATGGTCCTAGGTGGTGTAAAAGCGTCACACCTAAGCTTTATCGAGATCAGATAATTTTACTCCGGCAACCAATCGTGTCTATTTGCGTGCCGACTTTTACTTCGCCGTAAGAAGAAGCGTACAATTCGGGAAACGTGGTTTTATTAGGAGTTCAAGTCGTTGTCTTTACGTAACAGTGTAACGCGGTCCAACTCGAATGCGACCGAAATATACCGGGACATTTGTTTTTGTTTACTTAATGACGATGGTGGAGTTTTGGGGTTCTATACTTTACTAGGCATTTTGAGAATAAATTGTGGCTGGAATTTCTATCAGACGAGTTATAAGGGATAAATAATAATAAGATTCGTTGAACTTAAACCATTGACTGTTTTGACTGAGATAACTTGGATCCCTTCATGTTTAAAAAAATCATTTAGGCTATTCCGTTTTACCGTCTTTTTCATTGTTTTCTAGAATAATATTTTTGTTGATTTAATATCATCATCATCATAGGTTGTCTGTAGACATGTCCGTGATTATTCATGGTTAAACTTGGTTAATATGTAACACGTGTTAATATGTAACACGTAAAATCCGATAGTTTCATGGCTATATACGTATAACATTTTTGGAAAATTATTAAATACACAAAAAAACTTTTAATTTATTTACTATACTCAGGGGTGAAGCAAAAAACCTGGAATTTTTTTGACACGTCTCCAAAAAAATACCTGGCATTGAAGTGGTTAATGGCAGTATATACGGGAATAACGTCGACTAATCGAAAACTCAGTCGGATTCATTTTCACGAGACCTTTGGGCATAGAAGAATGGCATTCGCGCGTGTTGTTTGGGTTGCATAAATGCAGGCGCATTCACGCCTTAACGAAGAGACTCGTTTGGAATAGGTAGCTACTCCTGCTTCATTATATTGTTATTAATGTGATATAAAGCCATCCAGTGAATTATACTCTTCATTTTATATACAATATATAATAGGTTTAAAGGTAATATTCCATAAAAACTCGGAGATGGATCCATGGATCTCAACTAATGCTTATATCAAATGATGAAGGTTCTCCTGTGGTCAGATAACAGCCCAATAAATAATATGCTCATTTCAAAAGCGGAACAAATAAAACGCTCGAAGAATAACTCATTACCAAGATTAGATTTTTGCTGAAAAATAAGACATATTAGTCATTCCTTTTTGTATTGGAATAAAAATAATCGTTTTAAGCAGGTAAACACTGGAATGCAAAAACGTTAAAATTCTGACATGGTTTTAGATTACTAACTACGACCGAGGGGGAACATTTTAAGATATGATTTTTAGCGGATACGAATTAAATTGTATATCTATTCATTTTTGTCCGTCAGTCATATAAACACGGATTTGTAATTGCATAAGTATCAGGATATTGATTCGCGTAAAATTAGATGGAGGCGTATTAGGTGATTAAAAATTGAGATGTTTTACCCGTGGAAGTTTTTGAATCAACATATACCCCTTTAAGATAACATTGTGGATCATATTTAACAGTGGATAACGCTTTAAAATTTATTTTTGATTTTATTCACTAAGCAAAGGAGTATATGGAACGCTTGTTGGCGGTTCACGATAGGGAGATAATATAGTTGTATTTGTGAAGCAATATTTGCCCTCATGTAGATAGGCATTTAATTACCTTTATTTAAAATTTCGTGTATGTATATTCTTACCGTATGTGTTCCGTGAAATGACTTTTTCCCACTTCTTTCATGCAGTATTTTCTGATATCACGTAATTAATATTATTTGGTTCTCTCGCCTTTTATGATCAATTTTTTCTCAAGCTTTTAAGTATACACAAGCTGTACCCGCGCAGTCATTGCGCGGATATTTTTCAATTAATTTATAAAAACATTTAGGTGTGTGAAGTAAGTAATTATACTTGTAATAACTGTCGTTGATCTCAATAATTCACATTAACTCTAATAATGCATTTCCCGGTATAAGATTTTAGTGTCTTTGTCTGCCAATATAAGATTTGCGGGTTCGAATCTCGCTGAGGGCTTGGCTGTGTGTGTGTACTGACAATTTATTATCATTTTCTTGCATTAAGGCATTCAACACGCGAGTATATATTACTAAATGCGGATTGCGAAAATAATGCGATCTCGTGGGTCGAAAATGGCATGGCCACCATGGCAACCTCCAGAAATGAACCCAAGAATTTTCACAAATACGTAACTTATCTGTCTAAATTCGAGCGGTATCGAACCTAAGACGAAAATCGATGATTATAATAAGAAATCTTATTCATTTTCCTTCAAAACAGTTAAAATCCGAAGATCGTAGGTATTTTTTTTCTAATTTTAATTAATTAATTTGCAAATATTCAGAAACAGCACAAGGCCAATTACACTGAATATCGTAACGGCAATAACATGGACGAAAGACGCGTCCATGCCCTCGGCAGAATTCGAACCAACGACCCTAGAATTGGGATCTAGACACGCTAATAACCACCCCTCTACCAAGGCCTGCGAAAGAATGAAGGCGTGCCCATCGAAAAATCGATCTTTACGTGTTATCTAATGGGAAAATGAAATCATTCCCCGGGAACAAACCCGGATCTTTATGAAAATAGTTTTTCATGGACCTCCTAGCTAGTAGAAACAAAACGCCGTTTACCTAATATCTCTACGACAAACGGTTTTCGAGATACAGTGGGGTACGGGCGGACGGACTCCCTTAAAATCATGTCTAATTGAGATACCGAATTAACTTTGGCGTGCCATTGGTTAATATTACTACAATACAAAAGCATTTGCTTCTTACATTGACGTTGCATAGACTAAAATGTCGCTAATTGATTTGTATTTGCGCTAACTTTTGGAAATGGAAATGCGAAATATTCTCTTAATATATTGAGTAAGCCGTAACTACGCGGAAATCCGCATTTACGATACTATAAAAATAATCAGGCCAGAACTTTGCAGACATGTTTTATAAATAAATCCGTCGATCTCAATTTAAAAAATTTTTTCTTTCTTTCTTATGCTACCGAAAATATCCTCCAAGTGTGACGTGTGTTATCTAAGTTTGTTGTTTTATTTCGGGCATTTTCTTTTTGAAGAATAACCTTTATATTGAACTGTGTATGTGAAAGGAGTGGATTTTGTTTTGACGTCCTTTGCCTTCCGATGTCTCTTTCGCGTTTTTATGCCTCGGATATTCTTCAAGATTTGACTTCAAAGACAAATGAGACGGTGAATGCTTTTTGGCTTAGGTCGAGTGACAGCTGGCCGATTGCAGGTAGCGATAAAAGAAACGCTTCCATTGATTTATCTTCCCTTTGCTTCAACTCTTTGTCCTCGCACCGCATTTGAACGAAAATGCCGGAAATATACCTGTGGGGAACTAACTCTTTAAGGGTAGACATGCAATATCTCCTTTATTGGATTATTTGGTTACAAAAAGAGATTATAGTGTAACTGTGAATGTTTGTGGTTATTGTAAGTGCATTAAATAAAGGAATTATGAGACTCTAATGGTTATTTTAGCAAGCTAGTTGTACCGGAAGTGATATCTTTGATTGTATTCCTAAGCTTGAGAGCTTTTTTTAAAATGAAAAATGGATTTTTATGATTTATGGACTGATTTTTTTGTCAAATGATTATGGTTTTTAAATTGGAAGGTAATGATACTAAATAGCATATTTAAAGTACTAGATTCAGAAATTTTACTAGCATATTTAAAGGTATCTAGGAAAAGAGTCAATTCACAACTATGTAATGTGATCTGGCAGGTTAATTAATATTCCGCTACTCTTTTTAATACGGTACATAAAAATGGTTTAGCAACGGTCTTCTCTTATAGGAAAAACGAAAACTTTCCCGTTAATCAGAGAAAATTGTATGATATTAGTATTTCATCATCTACCTAGAAACCTGACCAATTTACATAACGTTGAATTTGATCTAAAAAACTCCCACTTGCCTTGAAGAACGATCCAAGGAAACCCATTATTACTATAATTCATTTGATCAGTCGTGGACACACTTATTCATTAATAAAGTTTGCGAATAAATGTTTTTTGACAAAGAACTAGTAGTATTTATTGCTATTTTTTTCAATTGTTCACATCAGTCCTCACGAAGTAACAGCACTGCATTTAAGAAGGAAAGAAAAATTATTCGCTTATTAAAAATGGGTTAGAGCAGTGTTGTACGAAGTCATTCAATAATTTTGTTTTTACTGATTTTGCTTTCGAGTTTTCAGTATGCAATCCCACAAAGTTACGGTTACATCAGTAGAATGTATCCAATCAATTCTATTCCTATCGGGATCATAATGATTTTCGGATTCGGGACGGGTCGGATTGTTAGGAACTTCATGGATTTATTCCTTGAAAGGATACCTAAAGTGTATGTATGTATATATATATATATCATTCTATAAGCACTCTTCTTACAGAGGAGGAGGATACTAATGTCTGACCCAAACTACAATAGTTGGAGAGCTGAAATTTAATACATAGGTGAATCGAAAAAAATAATTAGGAAAAAATGAAAAATTGCAACAGTGTTTATTTTCTTGGCCGCTAAAAATTATAAACTATTTTACTAACATTTCAAGGTTTAGGTACTTCTAAATGTTCTATGAAGCTGAAATTTTTTATAGTGGTAGAATATGCCAAATAATTAAAACGGGATTATAAAAATTTGAAATTTTTATTCGTTCGGCCGTGATAAATCCTCAAATGTTAAACAAATTGACTAATGCTTATGTACTTTCTGAAGGTGCAGGAAGCTGAAAATTTTAAACAAGGTAGGGAATGATGCTCTTGTAGTAACTAACATTGAAAATTTTAGAAATATTTGTTATTGTGGCTGTTAAAAATTCATAAAATTTAAACAATTGAATTTATATAAATGCACTTCTAGAGGTGCTACATCGATGAAATTTAGCACAAATGTGAGGTATTCGAAAAGAATGATGGAAACCTATAAAATTTTTATAATAAAACATTTTAGGGGTTGTTTTTACCCCATAATTTTCCAGAAATAAAAAACGTAGATGTGCACAATTTCGGGAAGAGGGAAGGAGATAAGATATAAGTTATATTGGAAACAGTGAAATGAGGCATAACCCTATTTATCTTCGGCAAGCGCATCATTGTCTTAAGTATATTCTAAATTCTTCCCAAATTCTTCCGCGATCACCCTCTAGTGATCGTGATGCAATCCTTCCGTCAACCTAACGTGTTTGGCTCGGACCCTTCTCTTGTTAACCAGGAAGGGATCCAAGCCGCAGGATTTTTTGGCATTCCTTCTTCCCCTCCATCGCATCTTTCCTCTCATTCCTCCCTCCCAACTCCCCCTCTCCCCTCCCCCCCCTCAGTTCCATCCCTCCATTTTCCTCCTTTTTGCACTCCCCTGTCTGCTACCATTCTTCTAATTTTCTTCGTTACCCCTTCCTTTTCCCTCCTTTCCCCACCTCTTCGGCTCCCTCCTATACACACGCACGCACGCACGCGATGGGAGCTGAACAAACAATCTTCTTCGCCTAGCGAGAGCTGGATTAATCGCTCTTTTCTGTGCAATAGCCACGTTCTTCTTTGGAGTAGGCCGCGTGCTCCAATTTCGCGTCCCCAGTTACTAAAATTGGATTTTTCCTCCACGCGGGAAGTCCCGGCGCTATGAGGAGGACCGCGAAAGGTTATGTAGATTATGTGTTATGTATTCAGGCGGACGATTTCACGGGAAATTACGCGAGCGAATCGTCGCGGGCTTTCTCGGGAGGCAAGTCGGTGCAGATACCTTTTTATGCAATTAATCAACGTGCGTTGGAATATCGATGAGTCGAATTGGTTTAGGGCGATTTTTCGATAAATCGACGTTGATATTTTCCACCACTTATTCGTACACTTTAAAATAAAATTCTATGAATCGAAGTTTCTTCGATGGCTTGCATGTTCTGACTTCCTCTAAGTACGAGTTGTCCAGGTTAGGTTGTATTTCGATCAAATTTACCTGCTGTTTAACAGTGGCGTAGCCAGGATTTTGCGACTGCGGTTGTGCCTAAACTGAACGGGTACCCAGCTGTAGGACACACACAAATATAACACACTGTAAACCTAAAGTGGATGTTGATTCTTAGAGCTAAATTAATTAGGTCAATAATAATAATATGTATTTTGAATTTTAAAGGCATTGAAATAAGAATGACCTTGGGAATTCTGCAGGGGCGATTTGAAACTCCAAAACCGTCCTCCTAACTACACCACTGCAGTTTAAAATTTTACTATTACTTTGTATATTATGTAGTATATAGGAAGTTGGTATTTAAGTGATATTTACGAGGTGTAAATATTAGCGTAATCGTTGAAATAATAATACTCATTTTGTCAAATCAAAAGAAATGGATGCATCTATATAAGCATTCATATATATATATATATATATATATATATATATATATATATATATATATATATATATATATATATATAAACTTGAGTTATTGATTGATATCAGTATCCTAATTACTGATGTCCACTTACGTCTCTGTAACATTTTCATGATGTTTACCCATGGACGTCTTATTAGAAATTACTTCATTTTTACTGTAAGGATAAAATGTTTTGGTCAAGGCCATGGGCATTTTACATACAAATTAACCCTTCTCGGTGTTAACTCACCTGTCAACAATTTATTTTTAGAATCATCGTTGCGCCTCTGGTTTAATCCAGCGGTTTCCAAACTTCACAAAGCCGCGCCTCCCTTCTACTATGAAAAATGTCCTTGCGCCCCCTTATATGTCATATATATATATATATAGCAAATGATACGCCTTAGCCGCTTGAGAGCTAGAATTTGGCGACTGAATATTGTAGGTCTCACGAATGTGACAGTTAAAACGACAGTAAATACAATGTGAAGTCTTTTTGCGCCCTCTTGATCTGCCCACTGCGTCTACCCAGGGGCGCGCGCCCCACAGTTTGGAAACCACTGATTTAACCAATCTTGCTTATTCGTATTTGTATTCACAGGAGTTACCTATGTATTTTATTTTATATCCGACATTATCTGAGATTGAAAAAATTCATTCTGAGCATATATTTCTACACCTTGAAATTTCTGTTAACGTATGGTTTCGAGTAGCAATTTTTTATATAATTTTACCGTGCCGTCATTATGCTTAATTATCGCTGTGCAGAAGGTTAGTGTTTCTGTTTGATAAAGGTTTTATAATATGCAAATTTATGGTTTTCATTTAAAAATATTTTGTCTAGTTTTTGTTACTAGGATAAATTTATAAACAGTATAATGGGAACAAAAGTAAGGAAATCCGTAGATAAAATTGGCCAGTTCTCATTTGCATTTGTTTTTTCAACTTTCTCTACCATACGGTAGTAAAACATGGTCATTTTTGAGAAGTATATTGGAACGGGGTGGTGAAATAACATCTTACAATTAGTTAAGGAAATAATCTCTCCTTCGCTGTGATTAGTGAGTTAACTACGGCAAAGGTTTTTCCCTACGTTAAAAACGCCCAATAACAGCTTCAACCTAATTTCAGAATTGAACTTTATTCTTCTTTGCGTTTTATAGCTTCTCTTCTCATCGTGTCAATTAATACCAATTAGCATAAATTAATAGTTCTTCGATAGGTTATATAAAATTATAAATGGAATCGCGATCCATTCAGAAGGGCAGTATAATTAGTTTTTAGAGCTACTAAATGAAAGGAAATTTGATCAATTTGTATTTCAGAATGGCATATTTGTAAATGTGTGATCACGTGAACCAAGGCTGATTGGTATTTTTTCTTATTCGCGTTCGTTTGCGCCAACTTCGGAATCGAAGGGCGCGAAAATTATCTTTGTTATCGTCTGTTAAGTTTCACCGACAGTTTGCTAACGAGAAGAGTCTACTCTGTCATTTTAGCGGGCACTCGGTAAATGACGGAGCAACGTGATTATTTGACCTTGAAAACATTCAGAAAAAAGATCCATGGCTCTCGATTATCCGGCATTGGTCAGAAGAGAGACACCAAATTTTCTAGTAATTAAAAAGTGTTATTTAATGGAACGGCAAGAAGCACGGTGTTTTTTTTAAAAAAAGATTAGTACTGGCACATCAGCTTTGAAAGTAATTATTTCCAGATTTTGTTGCTAAAATTTTATTATTTTTTAGGACTGTCATAGACTTTTCATAAAATGAGTTAAAGAGTAAATCATCGTTGATTATTTAATATCTATGAGACTCGAACATATGGTTTAGACTTTATTGCGTACATATATGTAGCTTTAATTTTCCTCAACTCAAAAGTTTTTCTTTCCAAAACTTTCTAGTTATAGAATTAAGATTGTGTATATAAACATCTTTTTAAAAATGCGAATTATTAAAAAATAATGCTTAGAAAATGCCTGATACACTCGAGAGATTAAATAGGTGGTGTATTAGCGCCTATCACGCAATAGCGTGGGCACAGTTTTTGCTACATAGGGTCTCTTTGGATACCAATACCTTCCGTGTTGTTGAGGTCCTTGTCTCGTTATTTTCATCAGCGTCTATCGGTCTAACAAGAGGAGACTATGTAATATGCACATGGTCTTCGTTGTATTCTTATCCTCGATTATTCTAGGCCGCATTACACTGACATGGCTTCCTCCTTTGTATGCCTTTTTAGCATAATATTATCTTTCAAATGCCCCTTAGGGTAAATTATAATACCTTATTTTAAGTTGTAGTCGTTTTTCAAAGCGACGTGTGCTCATTTTGTTTTTTTAGGCGCGTTTCCCTTACAGCGTGAGCGCCTATTATCGTCCGTCCGTCCGCATGTTCGTTCTCGGCTTCTACGGAACGGATTTTCATGAAATTTGAGATTAAGGACTTACAGTCAAATATAAGAAGAAAATCGCAAAAATGAATCTCGTACGCCAGTCAGGGGTACCACTTTACTGGTGACAAAAAATGAAATTTTCGTCATATCTCGTGAAGTATTAGTCATATCAAAATATTTTTCAAATAAAACTTGTAGAACTGGTAAAGAAGAGTATTTCCTTTCCTACACATTTTTATCATAGAAGTAGCCGTTATCGAGAAAATCAAACAAAAATGTCTTAATTCGAGTTGAACAGAAAATTTCTTGCATGGTTACTTCTTCATTGTTGCTAACATAAACAATCTCACAAACAAACGTTTAATTTCCTTACGCGTGCATGCAATATTTTTAAGTAGGAAGAAAATGGATTATTTATGATGGAGGAAAGAACTTTAAAACGCTATTTCCCTTACGTACAGGTATATAATTTCTTTCTAACACTCCTTTGCACGAAACGCGCCCTTTTGTGATACGTTGTACACTTTCCTAACTTGTTTCCATAATTGCACCGAATCCTCCTATCCTGTCTATTATAAATTGTCTGTATTTAATGGTGAATTTAGGAAAATATAGTCTTGCATATCTAATTTATTTGATAAATTTGCTTTTATCTTGTTTATTATGGGTTTTAACTGCAAGTTGTCTGCCACTAAAAGTGAACATCTTTGGCGTTTGGGAAGGTTCAAAGAGACCTTTTCTTTCAACCAGGAAAGATTGATTGATTATTCATGTCTACGGCGCCTTTATAGCCATATCTCGCCCATTAAAGGCGATATGTTGTTGATTACGAAAGTTTAAAATCACTGCAGTGGGATATTACTCCCACTGGGCGTCCATAGACTGCACTTTTCAGTGTATTAAAAAAATTTTCTTCAAATATGTGATAATTTAGATACTTTAAGGGATATAGAGCTGGTTTATGCGTTGTGAGAATATACCTATAGGAGTTTTATTGCAGTGTTAAACATTTTTTTCTTACTGTATCACCATCATGAGTTGGTAGTAAACTTAGAATATCTGTCCATCCGGTTCCTTCTCCCAAGTGATCAAGAAATTCACCCATTTTCCCTGTTGCGATTTCTTTCAGTTATGTGACAAGTGTCAACCAAGAATTTGGTTCTGCGATTATTCCAGTCCGTCGTAGCATTAGTGAAATTGGTTTGCACGCGTTCTCTGTTATTCGACGTACCCATTTTAGGATTAGCTGTCTGGTTCCTGCACGATCTCACTGTCAAATCCCAATCTTCCTTCCTATGAAATGCATCGCACCGTACTGCTTGAAGGGGTTCTAGCTGACGGAAGTCACGTAACATCCACCCTCGCCTTCGCAAAAATAAAAGACTTTCCTTCGTCATTGGATCGAAAACCGTAAAAGCTGGTTATATTTTCAGAAAGTATTTCAAAACCAAGTTTTGGATTATTAAGTTTCGACCTCAGATAATCGTACGTTTTATGGTGGCATCTTTAATTTCAACTTGGGACAATTTTTTAAATTTCTTCTTCTGCGTGACTGTTCGTTGCGGGATATTGATTTGAAGCTTCACTTTGCGAGGAAATGAGGAAATACTGAACTGCTTATTTGAAATAATGTGAAAAGAACACTCGACGAAAGGTTGTACGTATACAGAAAACACTTTTATGATATAAGTTGTATGAAATGTGTCGATCAGTAGGGATTTAATGGGTTGAAATATCTGATTCGTTGGCGGAAGGATCGATGAAATTTTTTTTTGTATTTGAAGGTGATTATCGCGCTTGAATGGAATGGGCTCCTAATTTTCTATTTAACTATTAGCACAGTAAAACCTCAATTGTCCGTGAGCGGATTAACAGGAAAACCGGGCATTCTGAAGCGAGTTTGAATTTTTACAATTGCATGGAAACTGAAGAAGACACGGGCTTCACTGTTATATTAACCATCCGCTGATCAATCAAACGAAATCTGTTTCTACATATGTATGTTCCATATTTTTTATGTGTACACGCGGCGGTGATCAGTAAGTCAGACTGAATAGTCATCGCCAGAAACAAATTTTAGTTTTTGGTCATTTTATGCATCATAATTACAATTTCTGGTTTAATTGATAGCGTTTTATCAATGACATTCGGGCTCTTTCTACAAACACAAACTTTTACGGTACCAAATTTTGCCTTTAAAATGGGGATTATTTGTTTCCTGCAAATGTCCATGCCTACCAAAGTCCAGGTTAACAGGGATAATCGGGGTTTCACTGTACTATTTATTTTGAGCAAAATCACCAATAAGGAAGTGTTTCTAATTATGGACTATGAAATAGAACATTTTGTTACGAAAAACACTTTGTAAAGAGTTGTTTTGATAAAACTGCTGAATTACATGATTTAGCTTGCATGAAAAATTCCCCGTATCTTTCCCCCTGCAACTGGTTATGTGAACGTAAACTTAACTTTTGCCGAAATTTATTTTTTAAAAGTTTCTCGAAAATCATTCACGGGCGGAGGAACTTAGAAATTTTTAAGGCTGTCAACCAAATCTCATTAAATATGTCAACGAAAAGTGGGCTATCGGTTACTTTTGTGACGTTTTATGATGATGCATTTCCACCTGTTATTGTGTCGGATATGGATCCCTTTAAAAAAGTTTGGTTTCAACTCATTTCTTTTAAAAAAAAAAACCCAATTTCACACTTCGTCCATCTTTCTGTTCTCTGGCAGGACTCCGCAGTTTCCATAACGATCCCATCAGGTGTGCGGTCCGCGGAGAGGTTGTTGGTCCTCTTTTTTCCTCCTCGTTTTTTGGGGCGTGGGAGAAGAGGCGAAGGGCCTTTTCCTCGCGGAAGTTTGAAAAGGAGGCGGCGCCGCACCGGCGACTAGCCGACTGCCGTATTAACCCGAAAAACGCGCTGTCATGGCCGCCCACAAGGAATTCCACATGGACGCTGTCTACCCTGAGCCCCTCTCGCGGCTCCACCCGCAGTTATACCGTCGCGCCGTGCGCAAAAACGTTCGCAGGAATGTCGGCAGTGGGCGCTATCGAACGCAGCCGGTCACGTTCGCCGAAATAAAGGTATTTGAAAATATTAATCATTTGGAGTCGTCTGGTAAAATAACCAGAACCTTGCACTATAAAAATGATTTAACTGATTTCGAATCAAGCTTAATTGCATGTTACTAACAATTCTGTTATTAATTTGCACAAATACGACACACCTTAGCAAGGGTTGCCATATTACAAAATATAAAGGAGTTCGTTATTTTTGCTTACACATTTATTGGTATTAGACTAAATTTATAGTTTAGGCAAGATGGTAGGATATAGTTATCAGTTTAAATGATAGTCTACCGAATGTCGTAATTCATTATGATTGGTTGACGTATTTTTGTATTCAAAATCACGCGCTTTACTTATCAACAAAGTATATTTTGAAAATCATTTTTAAATGCTTTGAAGTTATGGATATACTTACGATCATTTGTTTAGCATGATAATCTTGATTATTTAAGCTTACAGTCTTAGTTTTCCGTTTCATTAACTCTTGGTGGAGATGAAACGCGGAGGTATTTGAGATCCGTGACTAACCTTTAACGAGTCCTGCCATCATCCGGTAGATGCCACTACCTTCTCCACATGAATTTCTCTCCTAAAATATAGCGCGTGATGCATCGCGAGGGTTGAAATCGGACACTTTAGCCGGAAATTGGTGTTAAGGCCGTATATCTTGGAAATTATTGCTGGAATAAATTCATTTGGCCACTCTGCCAGCAAATCAAACGTTGATTAACGCTTCAGAACTCACCTCGTTTCACTTCTCAATTATTACCAACAGATGAGGCATGAAAATGGGGATTTGGTTTATGCAGTGGCAGTTAATTCAATGTTAATGGGCCGTTATAATTTTATTTGTTAGATAAAATAGATAGAAGAGCCGGTTTAAAAACATATTTAGAGATAGGATTGTGTTATAATTGCTTATATTAGAATTGAATCTCAGACATTGTAATCGATAGTAAATGATCACAAAATGCCCACAAAATATCTATAGATTGAGAAAATGTCAATTCGATTCACAGCTAAAGGAAAACAAAGGCTTAACACATACCTACACAACACATTGAGGTAGGTATTTGATTAGGTATTTCAATAACAATTAAAATACTTTCACTGATCAATGGTTGAATTGTTTAATGGAACGTGTCTCTACATAACTGTTATATGTTTTAACTTTTTTCGTGCTTGCGCTTTATCTTATATTTTCATTATTTATTTAAATTCATCTAACAGGTGTATCTCTGTCTGTGTGTTTAATACCTGTATTTGTGTATAAATATTGTCTGTGCAAATGAACGTGTGGGTGCATGTCTGTGCGAGCGAGTTTTCGTTGCAGATTTATTTTTTCTTGCTTGAAATTACATATTTGAATGAAAATGCGGCATTAAGCGGAGAGCTTGTATTTATAATTTTAAATACAATTTAAGGTTTGTCACACTAATGAAGGTTTTTTTCCTGCATCGCTAACACCTTATTTGCTTAAATTAAGCATACTCAGTGAACGTTGGCTAAAGAGGATCGATAGTGCTTCTATAATAAATCAAAAGATTTGAATACATTTTACGCATGGAAGCACTGAAATAACAAATACCCTTGGATGAGTTTTGATGCATTTGTGTGCTGAATTATTTTTTTAATGTGCTCATTTTTGAATGACAAGATTGATGAAGGTATACGAAAGGAAATTTCTTTTCCTAATAATACCTACGCTCTTGACAACCAAATGAATTCGCATCAAACTACAAAGAGAAAGTTGTAACTTCTCTTAATGTTTCATGGAAATAATTGGTGGTGAATAATGCTTTTGGAAGTCAGTCTCATAATGCTGTTTGAAAGACTGAAGTGATTGTTTAGTTGTTTTAGGCTTATAATCATGCGATGGAAACTCATTTTTACCTGCACACGAAGTGAAATTTTCCATTTTTTTGGGCTAGCATGGTACATGTGGTGAAACATTGTCGCTATGCTTGCATGTTTCTGCTTTCGGCGCTGCACTTTTTCCTTAAGGCATGCATGCTTTGGAATAAGAATTGTTCTTTGCTAAGTAAGAAAAATTGTCTACGCTATTGGAAATGGAATCTGGGATATAACTTTGTCTCTGATGAGAAGGATAAATAATTTACAATTAATGAGCCTTCTTTAAGAAAAATATAAATTTAATCCATTGAATAAAAAATTATATTATGTAGAAAATGAAATAAAATTATACCTTCAGTTTGTGGGCATTTCCTCCAAAATTATTTGAATTTAAAAGAAATTATATTACGACCTCATAATTTGGTCATTCATCAGTTTTAAATTAATTATTGCAAAATCTCGGAATTGGCGAAAATTATCATTTCTTCTTAAAGACAATCGTCCAAAGTTATGCGACTCAAATGGGCTCAAGGGTGTAATCTTCGTGGTAAAAACTCCTTTGGAAGCATAAAACCGTTTTGATTTCTAGGAGGTAGACGAAGAATCTCTAGAAGACGGAGGCGCCGGTGGCGCCACAGCGTCGGGAGGAACCGAAACTTCCGCGGCCGCAGCCTGCAAATCCGAGCTAGATTTAAAAGCTGGGTTTGAAGAGATAAGGAGGGTGTCTCACCTGTCACCCCCTCAGCCTACGTCACCCGAAGAGTCTTCTCCAACATCCGATTCGCCGACGTCGATTTCCAACGATCCTCTTGCCGAAGCGGTCAGGGAGCTCAAGAAACAGAAGAGGAAGAGGGAACAGGCGCGCCCCTCGATCTGATTGGCGCGCGAAGACGCAACGGTCACGTGTGACCCTCGTCGATATCTATTTCTTAATCTCTTTCCCTAGAACGGAGGCAAATGAAAAAAATATTGGACGTGTGTGTTTCGGTCATCTGCCCGCACTCCCCATTCCCCGCAAAGACCCCCCCGCCCCCTCCCCCCCCCCGTTTTATGAGGGGCAGGGATTAAGAGTGGGTTTACGTGTGTGTTAACACCCAAAACAGATACGAATTTTTGATTTTGATAAGCGTTGTTGACGAATCAGTCGAAGCGGTATCGCTTTTTGGGAGAGGAAGTCCCAAAAGAAGAAGAAGACGAAGAAGTGTTTACGAAAAAAAAAAACGGATGAAATTTGGAATTTCTTTGTCTATGTTTTTTCAGATTAACGGATTTGATCGGTACGCTGTGGGTGTGGTATTGTTGCGCTTTCTTCTTCTTTTAGAAAAATTATCAATTGTAAGCCGACGTGGCGAAGTCTCGTTGTTTTGAGAAGATGGACCGAATGAAGAGGGTGGCGAACACTTGATGAAAAAAAAATAGCGTGTAAATTTAAGCTGGCTGTTCATTGAAACATATGACTCATATAATAATATTTTTTACTATTCATTCTAACATGTTTCACCGTAGTTCACATGTCATAATAATGTGTTGGCCTCCCGGAGCTTTAGTAGTAGATGCTAATTCGGTCTTTTTAATTAACCGTTTCTTGTTTGAATATCGTTCGATTGCCATTTTGCGTGACGTAAACTCCTTAGAAAATAAATTACGCGGTTTAAATTAATTAGTCCAATTCCGAAGCTTACTAAAAGCTCAGCACGTTTATGCACAGTTGCTTTCTTAATTTGTTCATACTCTTACAACTTTAATCTGATTTATTTAATAGTTTTGATAGCTTGATAAATTTCCTACGTGCAAAAATTCCGTTTCGATCCCGAACTCTGCGTAATTTAAAATTCAACGCATGAAAAAATGAAATTAAAAGGGAAAATATAAATTAAGCGAGGAATATTCAAACAATAAAACGTCCTATTTTTTAAAATTATGCCTAACATAATACCTTCACGGAGGTGTGTTAAAGATATTATTTAGGTTTATTTTTCACGCCATTCCGACCGAGCGCAGTTTCGTCCCATTGGGCAAGCTAATGTTGCTTCATATGTCTTAATAGAATGGACAGGTATTATTATTCTTTCAGTAAGGGAAGTCTGATAAGTGGCAATTCCAACCTAATTTACGTATGTTATTTAAAAAAAATAGACCGGTGGATCGCGCCGGCGTAAACGTGTTAAAGCAGCGTTTCCCAACCTTTTGAAATCAGCGGACCACACTTCAGTAACCCTTCAAGGCCCTGCGTACCACCTCATTTCTTACACTAACCTACTTACTTTATCTATGTTTAATAAAAGGGGTTACGTAGTTTATTTGACCATTTTCAAATATACACGTTTCTGTCTGTGTGAGGATGACCTGATTATTTTCTGTTTTATTCCAAGAATTATTTTCTACATTTGTACAGGAGAAAATTTTTGAAATATGAAATAGTTTTACAAACGTCATCGATACCAATATTCGATATTTGGTAGCGTAAAATTTGCTTAACTTTTCCCAAAAAAATTCCCACTAAATATGAGGTGCGGCCTTTTTTTTTTTAAAAAAAAACAACATTTCGGTAACCTCCGCGGACCACCAACAAAACCTTCGCGGACCAAAGGTTGGGAAACTCTGTGTTAAAGCGTATCGGCGGTTGTCGCAGAAAAATCTGAAAATGTCATGTTCGATAGGTTTCTGTGTGAAGTAGTAGCAGTAGTGACGCCTCTTCCGTTTCAGTAGTTATTCATTTATAGGCGTGTTAGAGAATAATTTCATTTTGTCGTATTCGATGGACAGCCAGGCAATAAAATAGTGCTTCAAAATGTGCAGAAGAGAACGAGATCATTGGGACGAAGAAGCGTGATCGTTTGCCTTTTGAAGAAGACGATGTTTCCAAGTTTTCATCCTTTCGAAAAGATGTTTCAAAATCGACTGTTTTGAAGGAAGTCGGAAACTGTTCGCTCCAGACGAGAGAAAACTTTGAAACCCACCGTGAAAACGTGTTAGTGCTAACTTTTAAGGAAATCGAGAGAGAGAGAGTAACAAGTTTTTTTGTCGAGTGTGTCATCTTCCATCAGTTTCTTCAATTTATTTGTATCAAAGCTGTATCTGGATTACATGCAAAATAGATTATTTTTGGTCTATGTAAAATGTTTCTAATACGACTTGATGGTACGAGTGGTTACAAATTCTATAATCTGTAGATTATTTATGTTTTAAGAACTCGAAAAACCTGAATGGGCAATTTAACTCATCTCAGTTTTTCCGTGAGTATATCAAAATGCTGTATACAACTAAACAAAATTGGTATTCTAAAAAAGTCAACGAATTTTTCAATATACGAAAAAAACTTGATTTTTCTCAAAGGACGCCAAAATATGTTAGCGAAATTATTGAAAATTTGTCACAATTTTATAACTTTGTCTTCGTTAATAATGCTTTGTCCTGAACTTTGTCTCTTTGGATGGTTATACTGAGAAATTACTAAAATATGAATTTCATTTGGAAGTGAATATTACTGGAAAAATTAAATTATAATATGTGAATTATGCGTTGTGTCATTCAAGTTCTTTAAACGATTTTGCGTCATGCTGACGGTGGGAAGTAAAGACAAAATATTTGAAGACGCGAAAAGTTTTATCCTTAAATATAACCACCAGAAGAGCTTGTCAAAACGTTATCACAGAAGTTAAAATTATAGCTGAAGGAAAAATTGCGAATTAAATGAAAAATATCTTGACGAATCGCTGATTCTAAGCAAAAAGTTAGCATGCATCCTTCGCTAATGCTTATTTATTGTCTTTGGATCGATGAAAAAGGTATGCTAAGTAAACGACACGAGTAATCACAACCAATGCTCTTTAATAACTGAATACACTCTTCTCCTTCTCTAGACAGTAGAGGAATAACACTTCCAAAATTTAGCTTTTTAATAATCCGAGGACACATTTTTTAAAAAACCCGATCTCTCCCAACGTAAACGATTTTTGCAATATATTTATTGTACACATTCCCATTTTGAAGCATCGTGGCAGCAAACATGGCCATTAAAATATTACACCTCTCTCTTTCTCTGGCTCCCGCTCTCTTCACTTCATTAAACGTGGACTTGTAAACACTTATCTGAGTTGCTCATAACACATCACGGAAAAAAGATTGACTTTTCGAGCTAAAAAATGGCATGCACCGTACACGGTGTTTTGTTTTTCCTCCTGTAAAAATAAACACCGAGCAAATTAAAAATGAACAAAGATCGTATTTTCCTCTTGAGTACACTTTCTTTTTTTTTAAACATTTATTTACAATAAAACGCTCCTCAGAGAAGTTTTCTGTGAAAACTTTTCACGAATAATTACACAGCCGTGACAACAATACAAGGCTTCAACAATGTCGATTCATAGGATAGGACGTCGAAATTAATCTTTCGCTTGCCCTCTTTGAGTATTTTGTTTTAAAAAATAAATTAAATGAGTAATGAGTAACGTGGAACGCGATTTCGGTAAAAAAAGATGAAATTATTTCCTTACGCTGTACTAAACTAAATAAATATAACATTAAAAGTTATGTTGAAGGGATTTTCTTCATGACACAATCACTGAAAACGGAGGCGAGGGAAAATTATACGTTATTTTTATTCCTTTTCGCGAAGCTCGCGCTTGTCTGGCGGAGGAGTTTTTTTTGTTTAAATATTACGTTAATTCAACCCATCTTTACACAGGTTAAATAATGATGTTGCACTGCACGACATTAAAAAAATGTCGTCGTTCAGGAGAAATAAAATTTTCTGACTACGCACGGTTGGAAATAACATACAGAGGAGTTAAAAAAATGTTCGCAGTACTTTAAAGTACTCCTCGACATCCATTAACCGACGCTTTTCTCTTAAATAGGATATTCTATCAGTATTATAATAAGTTTTTTTCAAAAATACGCCGTTTATATCTTACAGTTTTTCTTCTTAAATGTGTGTGTGTGTGTATATATATATATATATATCAATCGGCCATTACAGGTTCCACTTCAAGGACGCGATCCTCCGAGCATAATTGCGAAAAACTATAGCTCTCTTTTTCTTTCTCAATTTCTCCGATAAAAATATATGCAGCTGCAGAAAGCGATCTCTCCACTTCAAGATGGCCGACAGCGTTAATCCAACAATTACACACACTTTTTAGGCAGCGGTTCGTTCCTTCCTCCATAAAAGCCAGAGAGATACAAAGGGAATTAAAAAGAGTTCGTAAAAAATAAGGAAAACCATTAAGAATATGTCTTCATCATTTCCTAACCTAACTACAGTGGATAGTCGTTATGTAAGAAATTATTGTCAACTTCGTATACTCACCGAAGTTAAGATCATTAGTTGTGATTCCATAACATTGTAAATGCATAGTTTTCTTTTTACATACATAGGTATATATATATATATATATATTATCTTCTGGAGGCGATACGTTTTTACATGCGCCTCAGAAGTGAAGACCCAGCACTTCGTTTATTCTTTTGTCTTCTTTTGGAAGAAGAACAAGTGGTGGACACACAAGACGGAAAACACTATCAAGAAAAAGTTTCGAAGCGAAAAAAGTCATACCAATTCGTCTTCATTTTTCTTTATGCAACCGACACATTTAAAAAAAAATCATACTTCCCTAGCCCCCTGGAATTCACACGTATTTTCCAACATCCAACGCATAAAAATCTTATCACAATTTTCAACACCTTTAACCTTTACAAACATTCATAAGTAGGCACACGGCACGCAAAAATTTCTCGAGGGAGAATTTGCCTCATGCATAGCATTCGTAAGGTTTCATCTGAAGATGGGCGAATGCCTGCAAATTACAGAGAGGTGGATAGAGAGAGAGAGAGGAGAAACGGACGTCACTCCGCTCACACGATTTTCTTTTCATAAGCACACGTCTTTCTTTTAGAATTCCTTTGGGTTCATTGGATTTCTCATACAAAACATTTAAGGCTGAAAAATACCACAGTATTTAACTACTAAACAATTCACCTTTTTCTTACGAAGAGAAAAAGTTGCTTGGAGTAAATGCCATATTCTGCGTACGCACTCGAGTCTATCATACTACCATACACATATACATGCATGCAAGAATATATATAAATATATATATACAGACATACATGCATACACGTACATACATACGTGCAGGTATTAATATGCATATATTACAGCGGATGTTAATTCACCAATTAAATGCAACATCCGAGAGAATCCCCACCATTTCTTTAAATACAAAAAAACACTCAAAAACATGCATCCCCTTTTCAACAAAACGTCTCGCCTCGGAGAAAAAAATCCGAGACTGAAAAAATGGCACTATTTTCGGAAAAAAATCCGTCATCTTCCCGGTAGTATCCTTTTTTGGGACCATATATATTTATATAAAAACAGGAGGTCGAACTCCGAGCACTCCTTTCCGAGCACTTGCGATTCAGAGGAATTCATTCCCTAGTTCAGCTCCTCCTCACGTCGGTCTGCCTTCGGCAGGAGACGTCCCCGCCGTCCCTACCGCTCCCACCGTCCCCGCCATCCCCGACGTCCCAGCCGTCTCCGACGTTCCCGCCGCCTCCGTCGCCCCCGCCGTTCTCTCCGGCCCGGGCGAACAAGGAGACATCTGCAACGAAGGGGACGTCGAAGGTACCGGCGAAGACCTCAGACTCTGCGGGGACCTACTCGTCGCACCGGCGGACGCACCGCCGGGCGAGGACTGACTAGTCTGTCCCGCGGATAACCTCCTTACGGGGACGAGGGCCGTTGGACGGTTGTCTAACAATTGGAGGGAAACCAACGTCCTCGGCGGACTCGCTAAGGCGGACGGCCTCCTCTGCTGAGCCCCCCTTCCCGCCGGCAGTGCGACCAATCTAACCGTCGGCAAGCTCCTCCTTCCGGTGACCAATGGGGTGGTTGCGGGGTCGTCTTCTCCGTCCTCTTCAGCCGTCCCTTGGTCCTCCTCCTCCTCGTCCTGCTGCACGCTGGTCTCTGCAGCCGACGGTATGGTCGTGAGGAACCGCACCGCCAAACGACCTGGTGATCCCGGGGGGTCCTCGTCGGACACGGCGCTCTGCCGGGTGAGTCTAGGTTTGGGCCTGGGGACGGAGGCGAGAACCGTCTTAGGAGTGGTTCCCCCGTGGTGCACGGCCGTCGTCCAGTCGTGCGGATGGTGGAGGTGGGTGTGATGGTGATGATGATGGTGGTGAGGCAGGTGGGACTGGTAGGGTGGAGCGGTAGAAGTCGATGGTGGGCTCTGCTGCTCCGGACTGACGGCGGATTTAGGGCTGATGGAGCGGGGACGGGAGAGTGACTCAGCCGTTGCGGCGGCGGTTGCTGCCGCAGCGGCGATGGTGGCGGAGGTGGCGGCGGCTGTGCAACCCGAAGCGCTCGACCTTGACATCCTCCAGGTGGCTGTACTGGCGCTCGTAGCGGTGCCGGAAGAGTCGTTCCTCGAACTCGATAAGTTCGAATCCTGAGATGTCTTCCTGGTGACCAACCAGGACGATCTCTTTTTGGGATCCAGCAGGCGAAGGGGTAAACCGCAGTTGTTTTGCCTCCAAGAGTCGGACCTGGACGAGCTGAAGTTTTCGGAGGACACCGAAGAGGCCCTCTTGTGCTGCTTCTGCTGTATCTCCGCGATCTGGTGGGCGTATTGATCGGATCTAGCCCTCGCGCCGCCTCCGCCGCCGCCTCCCGTCCCCCTACCACCTTCCCTCCTTCCCTGCCCCCTCCTGCCCCCGCCCCGGTGGCAGAGAAGCCAAGAGGCTTTCCCGAGGAGCCATCGGCGGGGGTTGGAGGTGGTCGAATCCGACCCCCTACCCGGTCGAAGGCGGGTGGAGGATGACGTTGAGGCGACGGGAGCGGAGGAATTGGACGACGTCGAAGTGGTCGCGGCGTTTTGTCCGGCGTTCGCGGATTTTCCCCTCCCCCTCGCCATGTTGGGGGTGGAGGGCACGTGGGCTCCGCCCGCCTCCACTCCCCCCAAACCCCCTCCGGCCGCCATGTGGCCGTGGTGCCCGTGGGTGAGCAACTTAGCGGTGCACGTGCAAGGTGCCTGGCCGCCCGCGTGCACGTGCTCCCTGGAAGACCTGTCGACCAGGCTGTTGGTGTTGGCTGGGGTCTGGCGATTGCTAAAGTTGGACGAGTGCCTGCACCTTCCGATTCCTCTCGTCACCCTAGATTCCTCGATGGCCTTGCAGATTAGCACGCAGTCCTTCTTGAACTGCTTGGTTAGGATGGCGTAAAGGAAGGGGTTACAGCAGGAGTTCAAGGGCAAGACGAACACGGTGAAGACCTTAGCCTGTTCCAGGGAGACAAGCTGCAGTCCAAAGGCGGCCGTCAAGGAGAAGAAAGCTATAGGTGACCAGCATAGGAAATCAGTAAATACGAGGAGGGCCATCCTCTTGGCTATCCTGGAATCGTTTGAATTCCAAGCCTGAGATCCTCTTATGGCGCAATACATTTTGAGGTAACAGCCCATCAATATGAGGAAAGCAACACCGTTGATGAGCATCAGGAACACGACGTAGGCGAGGCTGTGAGGGCGTTCAGCCTCGAAGGGCAAGCAAACGGCGAATATTCTGTAGTCGCTCACGCCGACCAGAGGGAGTAGGGCCATGACGAGGGCAAAGCTCCATCCGACGGCCATGATGTAGGCCGCGTGCTTGAGCGACAGTCTCTTGTTTAGGTGCATGGCGTGGGTGATGGCGTAGTTCCTCTCGAGGGTGATCACGGCTAAGGTGTAGACGGAAAGTTCGGAGGATAGGACTCCAAGGAATCCGGCCAGCTGGCATCCGGCCGACATTTGCCACGGGATGGCGTACTTGCGGAATTCTCCCAGAGTGGAAGCGTCTACCACGGCGAGAAAACCTGAAGGCGGGAGAAAGGGAAGAGAGAAATAGGATGGGGAAGAGAGTTTGAAAAAGTAGCCTCACCCTAAATTGCGTGGGAGGAAGTCTAGCGGGGAGGGATTATTTATAGTCTTAGGCGCGGTCTATTTCGCTGGAGCGCGGGTTCCGCGTCTCGAGCTTCGGTTTTTGTGTGTGTGTGTGAGAGAGAGAGAGAGGAAGAAAGTTGAACCAATTATGCGCGATGGCTGATAAGTTTCGTTTTTTAAAAAACTCTTTAGCGCGTCATGCGCCCGTAATCCGTTGATTTTTTTTGGAAATATTTATTTTTTTAAATTCAGATTTCTTGAATTTTTTCCCTTTGCGAGGCGAGGCGTGTATGGAGCGTAAATATATGTATATGTGCATACATACGAAATGCTTCAGCGGTAATTTGACTGGGAGTAATGATTCCCATACCTCTGTCGGTCTTGAAAGAATCACAGGTTTAAGAGAGAGGATTTCAATCATAAAATGCAATCAATCGCTTTTCTTATTCTAATATTTCTATTACATGGGCCCTTTGAAGATTGGGTGACGTTTTTACAGAAGAGTATGGAAATTAATTTACGGTTATAAATACAACTTAAATCTATTCATCTTTCCGTCGGGAGGTTATTGTTCGCCCTTCCCAATCCAACCCAAACCAAAATCTATCCCTACGTTTTCTCATGGCTGTGAAACCATATAAAATCCTTATTCTCTTCTTTCCCGTTCTCATCTCTCTCCCAGAATGTCCTTTTCGGTGATTTCCTTCAACAGCCCATTGTTTAAAAAATATTCCCCTTGTATTATTCTCTGTGATTATTTGTCTTAATTAAGCCATTACATTTTCCCAATATGTTAAATCGGTGCTCGTTTGTTTTCATCTCACTCTACTCCATCAAACTTTTTATAGCCTTTGGTGCATAATAATCTCAAAGTTTTTCTGCTCACCTCTCCTTCATATCTTATCTCTGCTTTCATTATATCTTTTTCATATCTATGGCACGGTTCATAAAATTATATATGTTAATATCATTTAGTACCACCAAATAAAAATGTTGTCAAAATGATATTTGATGTGATGTTACACCCATTTCTGAAAACATTATCAAGTCTGCGCTGTCCATTCTCCAAATGAATTGTTAAAGATGGAAATACAACAAATTTCTCGATAGCGAGTAACCTCGCTGCTATAAAAATTTATTCATGACCCACAAAAATAAGAATGATGTTTACTAAATTATACTTTACCGCCGATATGAACATCATTACTGTTTTATGCTAACCTTATCGAAGGATTTTGATACACATTTTTTACTAAGTTAAATTAATTTCCAAGCAAAATTAAAATATCTCAATGCTAAAAGTGTATCCCACGATCTTAAATTAATTTCACTAGGTAATACCTTTAATTAAATTTATTTATCAATTTCTCTCAGCCCGCCTTAACCTCAGAGAAAAAATTATTGGAATTGATTTACTCGCTACGTTTTCGAGTCGTTTTAAAATAAAAAATCGTACCTTTAATTTTGTACGATTTTATTGTTTACTTTTATTATTGCAAGACGGATGAAAAGATAAAGAGGCCCTTTTAAAAATATTTAAGTAGGACAAACATACCTAGATATATTCCCATGAAAAAGTCGGCCATGGCAAGGTTGCAGACGAGGAATCGCGGTACGTCCATCTTGCTCCGGGAGAAAACCAAGACGAAAACGACGGTGCCGTTGCCCAACATGGCCAACAGGAACACGATCCACACGCCGCAACGGAGGGTCCACCAGTCGAAAAGGTCTTCGCAGGGCAGGAATGGACCTTCAAAGAAATTTGAGCGCGTCTTCATCGCGAACGTATAACGATACGCCGAGTCGAGAGAGGAATTCAAAGGTAGAATGTCCGAAATATTATAAAATCATTATTATTATTATTATGTAATACGATAAAAATACGGTATAAACTTAATTAAACATGGATGTAATTTTACTGAGGTAACCCTTAAGTGGACTAATGGTGATCCTTGCGAGAAAACATCCCGAAAATTCGAATTATGGAAGTTTGACATGATTTTCATCGACTTCAATAAAAAAAACGCCACTGTCCTTATACATCTTTACTTCGTGCTCATGCGCTCTTTTTCTTTTAAATATGAAATTTCGTCGATAATATTGAGGGTCTACAAACTTCTTTTTGTATAGAGAGAGATATATATTATTATATTTTGAAAACAGCAGCATTGAGGACAGGAAAGGATTCCAGATATTTAAAAGTTTCCTTTTGCCGCAAAAGTATGCGAATATTATGTACGTTGTTGAAGTTTTTGACGACTGAGTTAAAACGAGTTAAATAAAAAACAAGTAAGGAAAGTGTACAACGTATCACAAATGGGCGCGTTTCGTGAAATGGAGTATTATAAAGAAATTACGTTAGGTAAATAGCGTTTTACAGTTTTTTCTTCGTCATAAGTAATCCATTTTCTTCCTATTTAAAAATATTGCATGCAAACGTAAGGAAATTAAACGTTTGTTTGTGAGATTCTTTATGTTAGCAGTAATGAAGAAGTAACCATGCAAGAAAATTTCTAATTTGTTCAACACGAATTAAGACATTCTTGTTTGATTTTATCGATAACGGCTGCTCCTATGATACAAATGTGTAGGAAAAGAAATACTCTTCTTTACTAGTTCTACAACTTTTATTTGAAACATATTTTGATATGACTAATACTTTACGAGATATGACGAAAATTTCATTTTTATCACCTGTAAAGTAGTGCCCCTGATTGGCGTAAGTGATTCATCTTTACAATTTTCTTATTATCTGTGATTGTAAGTCCTTAATATCAAATTTCATGAAAATCCGTTCCGTAGAAGCCGAGAACGAACATGCGGACGGACGGACGGACAGTCGGACGGACGGACAGACAGACAGACCGACGATAATAGGCGCTCACGCTGGAAGCGAAACGCGCCTAAAAAGATAATAATCTACGATGATTAATCCATGTCACATTGCCGCATTGCAGGATCCACCGACGGTAAACTCGTATTAAAAAGATTTTTCTTCGTCGTCTATTATGTAGAAAGGAAGGATCCCATCTCGTAACTTTGCTTATCCTTAAAGCAAGCAAGCTCGGGGATTGTCGAGCATGTAAGGCACATCCGGCCAGTTATAACTCGGCCCTCCGTATCCATTGTTAAAGGGATGGAGAGGCGAGGGAGGCGCCGGGGCATAATACGGGTCATAACAGGAGCTTCCTCATCTCGGCACGTATCACGGATAGCCATAAAGGGAGTGAGGTGGGAAGAGATTTTATTTTTCGGCCAACAACGTCCTTATAATGAGAGGGATGCCAACCTAGCAGGTGGAGAGGGTAAACATTTTAAAGGCTCTCGGATGCATGTTTTTTTTTAGATCTTTTAACAGAAGGTCGAGTCATTGTTCATGTTAATCTGATGGTGACGTAAGCTAATTTATTGTAGCTGTGCACCATATGGGTTTTTTTTTTGGTTTCACGTTCAGGGAATGTACGGTTTTAATTTCTTTAAAAGAATGATGATTCGGGGAGATGTATGAAGTAAACATGGGTAGGGATGATTTTAATACGTAATAACCTGTAAATAAAGTTTACTTAATAATTATGAGCGCCTTACAAAAGGAACTTTGAAGAAAGTAACGACGTGGCATGATTTAACCTTCTCTATCTTAGCTTATGGACTCAAGAGACGAACCAACTCACGATTATGTTACTGTTCCTTATTATTCTGTAAATTTGGTTAATCTTGTTTCAGAATCTTGCAGTATATCATCCATATAGGGCGAAAAAGTCGAAAAACTAAGCGTTTACTCTATAAATGCACTAAAATATGCATTATCTTTTTCTTCTACTAAGAGTAGTAATTATATTTTTGATGAGCAAATTTTCAGGATGAAATTTAATCTAAATCATTAAAAAGGTACAGAAATGCTCTAAGAAGCAATATGCTGCTCGTTTTTCATGAATGTGAAAATTTTCAAATTTACGAGACATTTTAAAAATAATTTTGGAAGAATATCCAAAAAAGAAAAAATTTACACTATCAAAAGGCTACCCTGAAGCAATATACGGCTCGTTTTTCATGAATGTGAAAATTTTCAAATTTACGAGACATTTTAAAAATAATTTTGGAAGAATATCCAAAAAAGAAAAATATTACAGTATCAAAAGGCTACCCTGAAGCAATCCTTAAAGGTTTGACATCCTCTTGGAATAAGATGTAGTATAGTAAAAATATAAGTTGAACGTTTTAGATTGTTTTTGTATCGAAAATTTGAAAAAATTCTAACGTTAGAAAATTAATAATTTTGGAGTATTTTTTTATCGTAAAAAGAATTTAAAAATAATTCTGCACTATGAGCTGAATTTTAACTACCGAGAAAGTAAAATGTAAAAATAATGAAGAAAAATGTCAGAATCTTGCTATTTTTTTAAAAACGGCATATAGTGTGATTGGTGAGTGGAAAATTTAGTGAATTGTTGCTGCACTTAAAAAAAAATAATTTGAAATGGGTAAATGGTTGTATGGAAGGGATTTGTTAAGAATATCATGCCCAGCCATGACAGGTCCACTAGATTTCAAAATTGAGTAAAAAGCTCAATAACTGTATCGTGCTTCCCAATGAATAACCTTGAATGCCAAGTGATTAATAGAATCAACTTTTCAATTTTAAATTCAGCGTGAAATAATGTTTTAATTATCGTTTTCACTCAATAGTTACTATTATTAATTATTCACAAATTTCCCCAATATATTAACGCAGATTATTGACGGATTTACTATTTAGCAAGAAATACAGGAAACGCACATATTAATTATGATATAATTTTAGAGAATTATTTTCCGGTAACTTAATCATCGGCGGATCTATTTACCGGGTAATGGCAGACACTGGATCTTCCCTTGGTACACGTCGTTCCCAATTCCCATGCTTTTCCCGGAATCCTGCTCTTCAAAGTATTCTTCTACGTATGCAGGAAGGTTTCCAGGGTAGGTGAAGTCAGATCCAAAACTGTCCCAGAGGTCGTTAATCTGGGTTCCGAACTTCTTGCTGAGGTTGTCTGTAAATTTAAAACGGGTCGCGTTAAAATGCATCCCGCTCATTGAGGGTTTATATCGTAAATCACCGTTTAGATGAATCGAATCCATTTTTTATAAAAATATATACGCCATAAATGACTTGTTTTCGTTTTTTCGTAAAACCCGTTCACGCGAATTGGAAAAAATCTGTTTACATTGAGATTGGCCATGTGTGCAATCATAAAAATTTTAATATTTATTTTTAAAAAATAACAACAGTTACTTTGCAAAACATTCATTTTTGCATGTCTAATAGGGAAAGCTTGCCTTTGATATTGGGAACACAACTAAAAGAAATGATGGCCACATTAATGAGTCGTAGAAAAGTAGTGCGAAAATTTTAATTTAAAACAATTCACTATAGAAGATCGTTAATGAATGAAATCCCAAAAAGGTTGTCTGATAGCTAATCTGATACTTCTCCAAACAATAGATAAAGTTATTACTCAAAGTTATTTTATAGATGGGGAGAGTTTTCACTAAATCGCATTGGGTTCTATCGAATTAATAATTTTAAGCGACTGATAACAATAACCAGCAGACATACATTTCTAAATATTTCGTTACGATTAAATGGGTTTACACAAGCATATATTCGTTTATATTTATGATATTTACCTATACAAAAATGACTATTGTATAGGAAGAATGAAATAAATAACGACCTCAGCCACGTTTCGCAAACGAAGCTGCATCGCGTCATTAAAAACATTTCGGCGCACATGGCCAACCCGTAAAAGCTTCCAGTTTGAGCGTCGTGCACTCCTATCATCCCCCAATTTAAGCCCCATTTCCTCGCAAACTCCGCGAATCCATTCAAATTAATCATCTCCCAACAATAGGCCCCGTGACTCACGCAGCTGAGGCCATATGTCCGTCAGACTCGAGTTCCAAAGGCTCAGGTCGAAGTCGGCATCGGGCGAGGGGAATAGCACCGTCTCTTTGAGGGGCGGCCTGACCCCCCCGCCTCCGTGCGAGGTGGCCGAGAAGGAGTTGGGGTGGGACGGAGGGGTTGGGCCGTCGTTTCGCCTCGGAGGAGGCGGGGGTATGCCGTCGGGCAAGAAGGCGCAGCAGTGGTAAGCGTAAGAAAGGACTAGGGTCTGGACGCGGGGGAAGTGTTGGGGCGGAGGGATCTCGCGGAGGGCGGGGTTGTTGAAGGTCTTGAGGTGCAGAAGGCGTTCCCATCCGGTGCTGTGAGGCGGCAAAGAGGGGAATACGTTGTTGGCCAGGTTTCTGGGGAAAAAAATGGAGAGGGAAAGAGATTATTAACCCTTTTTCCTCGAGTCGAAAAGCGTATGTGATTCACGGGGCGTGCTGGTAAAAAGATTAAGTGTCGCATGCTAAACTCGGCCGCCTTTTACTTTCAAATGCAGGCGTTGTTCGGAAAAGCGGAAAGAGCTTTTATTTAAGCACGGCTGAGGAGGTTAGATGGGAGAGAATAATGTTTTGACTTTTTAAAATACACGTAAAAGAAAAAATGAAAAAAAGTTCGTAAAAGGGTGTCAGTTATGCTCTTTATCATTTATTGTTATTGGCCTCAATATTTTAAAACAACAGTTGAAAATCATGTATCGCATATATAACAAAATTCCATTTCAAGACTTATAATATTCTAACTGAAAATCAGTTTCCTTGATTTATAGTAAATATTGCATTTCAATATTAATAAATCATTCGAAACAATGTAGAAAAAATCTTATCTGTTAAAACTCAAGAGAGATAAACAATATAATTTTATCGTGAAGATGGAAAAATGTTCATGAAAACGAATTTTACAAGCAAATTGAGAATTATGATTCGAATATCTTTCATCGTGGTCCAAAACATTTTCCTTTACAGCCTTAAAATATTCCGATCGGTAAAATTCTCGCTGCATTTCAGGCACGAGTAAAAAAAAAACGCGTAGGAGGCAGTTATACTCCGTTTTTTTTAAAGGATATTTTTTTAAAGCCCCCCATTTAATCTAGGGTCATGCGGCTTTCGGAACACGATACATGAGGCCGCATCGAGAGCTCCGTGGCGTTTTTCACAGAGGAAACAACCAGAACGAGGTGAAGGCCGAGAGGTTACATAGTGGCTTTAGGAGTTCGTCGACTCACAGGTCTTCCAACTGGGTGAACGGGAGGAAGGCGTCTGGATGGATGTCCACAATCTTGTTGTCTTCCAGATCCCTGCGCGACGCGAAGCCATGCAAGAGAGGAAGAAGCAGAAAAGTGAGTAGCAGACATTAAACTTATTAATCGAATCGTTAAAGCCAAAACGACCGTGTTTCTCCCATGGCCGTAACGAAGATGTGAAAACTTAAATGCACGTTTCAGCTTCAAAGCAGCCCTATTATTAAAAGGCGCATTTCTTGGATGTTTAACCGAGTTTTATTTTTCGAAAGTTCGAAGTCTTCAACTTTCGGTGGACCACCACTGATGAAGGCTGGTTTGTAGCCGAATCCGCACATGATTTTTCCCGACCTTTATGTGACCGTTCGAAAATTATAGCTAGTCAATTTCGTATAATTTTATTTTAAGTAAATGAAGATTAGAAAAGTAAAAAAAATCTGATGTGGCCAACACATGACTTTCTCCATATTTGGGGTATAGATATTTAAATTATTATGACTAGCATTATGAGGCAAAATTATCATTTCGTATCGTAAAAGAGTACAGTCGTCCTTATTGCCGTAAATTACGTATATTTTGAATGTGTTTACAGAATTCACCGCTACATGGTATTGGCGCTGTATACTGAAAATTACGAAAAAAGTTGAATATCTCCGAAATGGATGGTTCTACGAAAATTTGTTTCAAACAAAACCTGAAAGAAATATTATTCTCCACAATTTTGGTCCTCACGAAGATTACCAATAAGGACGTTTTTAAAGAGATATCTGACGGAAACCGAAAAAACCGATTATTGATAAATAATTCCTAAACAATAACGGCTATGGAAAATTGTTTCAAAAAGAAGTTGTAGGAAATTACATTCTCTATAATGTTTGTATAGAATTGTATATACAATAATGATGTTTTAACGGAGAAATATCGCAAAAACCGAATCGGGTTTCGAATAAACCTCGACTTCCGGTTAACCGTTATTGTCCAAAATCTAATCAGTTCTTTGTGCTCAGGCTAAAGTGTTATATATGAAGTTTGGTAACGATATGACACGTACTTTTAGAGTTAGGGCGCCCACAATCACATCCACACAGACATCATTCCGAAAATAGTCTAAACGTGTTCTAGGGATCTCAAAACGTGTATTTCCGTTGAAATCTCGAAGTCGATTTTTTTTCGTGATCACAATACTTTCCCATTATTTCCTATGGAGAAAGTAAAAATCGTTCAATTCGTTTAAGGAAACCCTTTTTGAGTATTTTGTGCTGTTCGTGATTGTTTATGCTTAAGTTCCCGTGTCTTCTAAGGTTATAACATTCCTAAAGTTTCTTCGCCGTTCCATCTTACGCATATTGTAAAACGCCTTCCGACGTGTCTTTACATTTGTATTGCTCTTTGTGCCTGTCTCACGCTACTCGCGTTCGTTAATGGACCATTTAATCCCTTGCAAAAGGAGCGAACATTTTTCGCTAACGAGAGAGAGAGAGGGACTAGGGAATCGACACTCGTTTGAGTGAAAGTGAAATGACCTGGCGTCCAAAATTCGAGCCGTTAAAAGGAATTTTTTTCCACGCCTTTGTTTCTCTCCGAAACACAATATCCCATCGTCTCGCGAAAAAAAAAGAACGGAAAGACTAACAGACGCTTGTTTCCGGTAGATGGTGTTTTTATTTCACCTCTCGTCACCGGATATCGCGCTGTTCACGCGTTTATTTTTGCTACAGTTTTTCTCTAACGACTTGTGTACCGTTTCCTTGCTAACATTTTTCGGATTTAAAAAAAAAAGTTCTCGTTAGTTTCAAAGTGATTAAAAACGTTTATTTTTAGATTTATTTCTCATTTTGAAACGCGCAAAAATCTTAAATTGAGTTGGATAACAAACGATTTTTCGATATTTGGCGAAGTATTCAGTTCGTTTTCTTATACTCGGAATGTATTGTCAAAACTGAAATCCGTTTGCTCATGTGTATGGGAAAAGTTTATTTCTATATGTCAAGGTGGAATATTAATATTTTGCTTAGGTGAAAAAGAATAATCAATATAATTTTCTTTCGGGAACATTGTTCGATGCATTAGGATAAACCAGCTTTTCATCAGAGGCAAATGCGGAAATTTCTTACTATATTATTTTACTATTTGGTTATTTAGTCAGTGCAATATAATGAACGAAATTGCTTAATGAGATTAACAATTAAAAATTAATTTACATTTCAATGTTATGGATCCCTCGTAAGAAATAATCTTCGCCGTTCCTATTCTTTTTATTGAGTAACAAAATTAAGTTTTAGAATTTTGGTGCCTTAATTAAAGGTTTCATCGGAAGATGACTCGAGAAAAGCGCAAATTAATATCATTTTATGAATGTAGGAAAAGTCCTAGTTGTACACACAGGATACGTTAAGTTCGCATTTATCTACGTATAATATTTGTGTACCGTCAACACGTTAGGCTCTCAAGGCAAAGTTCTCGGTTTGAAATGTTAGTAAGTCGTAAAATAATCGCGCATAATAGTCTCATTACGATAAATAGCTATTATAGGGGTTTTGTTTAGAATTTTCTTGCTTTTCTTTATTTACGTATATACAGCCGCTTTACCACGCTTTTGATGAAATTCAGCGTTTAGTGCAATTTTTAATTAACAAGAAGAAAATGGAACGCTCGAGTTAAATCCCCACCTACAGGACTTCCAATCTTCTGGAAACTAATATTAAAATTTTACTTTACTTGAAGAATAATCGAGAAAATAGTTTATTAAAAGTTGTAGCTCGATATAAATAGGAAATTTCTCGTAATTATTATTTTTAAATAAGACGCGTTGTTTTCGAGTAAATGGCCATAAAATATTTTCTGTTGCTTATCAGTATCGTGTGGAATCTTCCATCATAACATTTTACATTTGATACTTTTATTAAAATGTTAGGGGAAGCTGGCATTCATATCTGTGATAGATCGCTTTAGTTTGGACTACCATAATTACAGAAAAACACGTAAAATTTCAACTCCTAAATCTTTTGATAGAACATCATTAATTTTTAAATCTACGAATTATTAGAAATCCGGTCGTATCGTAGTATGTTTGTGTCGTGTTGTTTTATCAGAACTCGCATATTAACGGTAAAATCGAGATTCCAAATGATAAATCTACTGAGAGAAACGTGCCTAATTTATGCCACCCTTCTAGCGCGAATTATACGCACTTGTTTATTCTTGCAGCTGGCGATAAATTTAAGAGTCGAACATAAAAGTTTCCGGAACTCTTGAACGACGCAAATCGTCGGATCATTTATCTTCAAACATAAAATATCGGCGGTAAAAACCGATAACATCGCCGATTCTTCGACTGAAGGAACCCTTAACATGATTAATGTGTGGGATTTTAATCCTATTTGTTGACTGTTGTAAGATTCTGTAGCGTAAGCAAAGCTCGTTATAAAAGTAATTTTTTTTGTTTAACACCTTTCGAGGAACCAATTTTAGAAACCAACCAACCTACCGCGAAATAATACGGTAACATCAAGACGCATAATTAAGTTCAACATGACAGAATAGGATGATAGAAATTTTGCAGTTATTTACGATGTGGCATATCTTTTCCTGAATCAAGCGATGGCCGAGGAAGTTAAAAAATGTAAGGTATTTTCCAGTGAAATGGAGAATATTTACGAATTTATGGATGAGCAACGAAAATGTTTCGAATATGGGTCGTTTGTGCCATTCTAGGTTTGCAAATATTCGGTTGCGAAGGTACGAATAACTTTAATTATATAGATGCGACTTTTTCTTAAATCGTAAAAATAAATCGATACGAAATATTTATTAGGAAACTGCCACCTATCGGTCCATTAATAACTAAAGCGCTTGATGGTAGAAAAAGAAAACCCTGGCGACATCTTCCCGGATACGTTCTCGTCGCGCGACAGATAAAAATATACAAAATTACTTAAAAACTTTATGGATATCTGTACGCGTGACGCGACTCAACTTCCGACAGTTTAATGCGACATCTAGTCCCGTTCGTTCTGTCGTCTTTGTCATCGCTACGCCATCCTTCAGCGGCGCGGTATTTTTGGTAAACGGATCTTTCTTTCGTCTTTTTTCTTTCCGTCCTTGTCTTTGCACCCACTTCTTTTTTTAAAAAATAAAGTCAACAGAACATCCTCCTTCAATCCATTTTAACTTGTCTCCTTTCATCCCTCCTACAATCGTCTCTCCTATCATAAATTCTCGTTTCTCTCGACAACCATCCCCCCTCCTCCCCTTCCTCCCTCCTCCTCCCTTCCTATCTCTCCCTCCCTCTTCTCCCTCCATTATCATTTTCTCCCGTTCTCTTTGCTCTCCCTTCTCCGCTGCCCCTCCCTTCCCCTCTTCTCATTCTCTTCCTTTCTTATTCTTTTTACACCCTCCCTCAATCTCTCCATTACTCCTTCCTTTCCCTCCCTTTCTCCCTCACCAATTTACTTTCCCCTCTTTTCTCTCCTACTCTGTATGTCCGTACTCTTTGTGGTAACAGAATACGAGTTTAGAGCAGGGGGTGTGCAAATTATAGCCCGCGAGCCATGTCATAATGGCAACGCGAGCATTTTATGCAATTAGCGTTGTTAGTATGAAATTGAACCGTGAATTACAGTGCGGGCGGTATAATAGTTTTTGGCCAAACGCAGGTCGGAAAATCTTTTCTTATGAAGTCATGCTGCTAAAATATCTTTAATCATTGGTTTTCATTAGTAACATACTATGCATTCTTTCAAGTAACTTTCTATGTGAAGCTTAATGCGGCCGGAGAATTTGCATTTATCGAAAGGATTGCCTACCCCTAGTTGTTGTATTCTTTCATTCCACCCCCCTGTTCATTCAACTTTCCTCTTTCATATTTCAATTCTTTCTCTCATTCTACTTCTCTCTTTTCCAAGTTTTTGTGGTTATTTTTGTGATTTTTCCTATGACGAACATGCCTGATTACTCGCAGATTCTCTTCATAAAAAGCTCAAGTTTCTGGCATTATTTTACATCTCCTAATTTTTCTTCTGTATTAAACGTTTTAACATGAAAATTTTTGCCTATATAGGTTGTCCTTTTACTTTTTAAATCTCTTAATTGTTAAAACATTTGCATGATGAAACCAGGTTAATTCTTTTCGGCCTCTCCTGAAGTGACATAGGAGTTTTATGCTGTATGTATGATGACTTTTCCTTTAACGATTATTTTACTTAAACTTAGGATGGCGTCAATATAAATTCGTTTACGATCATAAATGGCAATTTTTTAAAACCTAGAGACAATGAAAATAACATTTTAAAAATAAAAAAAGAGAATTTCAACTATTTTTTCCAAGATTTGGGCACTGGAGGGTCGTATTGCGTGTCAAAGGGTGTCATGTAAGAAGGTACGAAAAAAAGATCCAGTTTCTCCCGAATTACGTTCCCTGTTACTCTCTCCGTCCCTTATTTTCCCCCTCTCTCCCTCCCTCCAAATCCCTCCTTCCTCCAACTCCCTTCCTCCAACTCCTTCCCTCCCTTCCTCCAACTCCCTCCCCCCTTCCACCGACTCCCTCCCTCCCTTCCTCCAACTCCCTCCCTCTCTTCCTCCAACTCCCTCCCTCTCTTCCTCCAACTCCCTCCCTCCCTTCCTCCAACTCCCTCTCTCCCTTCCCAGTCTGACAACTCTCCTCCTTCGTTCCATTCATCACCTATTCAGATGCCGATACGGAAGAGTCGCATCGAAGTTTAGGTGACGAGAGAGAGAGAGATGGAGAGAGAGAGAGAGAGAGAGGGGGAGAGGAGGGGGATGGGTGGGCCTTGTCGGGAGGAAAGATGGATGGAAAGAGCGTAGATGGAGAGGAAAGAGGAGGGTTAGATATAAGGAGCGCGATAGCATAAGAGACAGATAGAAGGGGAGGGACGAACTTTGAAAATAATAGGGAGTGAGCCTTGGAATGATTATTTTACAGGGAAGAAGAAAGATTGGGGAAGGAGAAGAAGAAGAGGAACGGAAAAATACGAGAGAAATATGGGGAAATAAAAAAATTCGGGAGGGAGTCGGAAAGGGGCTCAATTGGCGGAGCGGACGAGGAGACGGAAGGGAGGGCGAAGAAGATAAGGGAGAATGGATAAATTTCGTAGAGGGAATAAAATGGAGATGGGGTGATATACGAGGAAAGAAAGAGGGAGGGAGAGGAGAAGAGTAGGTAAACGGAGGAGGCTGAAGGGAAAATAAAGATAAAATGGAATTTGATATGGGAGAGAAACAATTGCGAAAAGTGCTGCGAACAGAGAAATTGGTTTGAAGATAAGGGGTAGTAAAATCGAGGGGGAATAGGGAGATACGTAGATGGGGAAGGGGAAGTGGTCTGAATAACGTGGGGGTGTGTGTCGCGCCCTCTTCTACGTACAGATTTTGAACCTGTATATCGCAGTAAGAAATCGTATAAGGGAGTAGTGGATTTGAAAGCACGTTACAATCGCCATTCCTTTGAATATAAAGTAGGCTAAAGCATGCTCCGAAACCTTTGTAATTTCACGGCACACTTTCGGGTTAGTACGAGTCTAGTCGCATATCGTACTAAATTTCATGAGGTTATACGTATCATTTTTATCAGAGCAACAAAAATGGGAGAAATTATGACTTCTTCCACTAAAATGAAACCTTTATTTCCAGATAGTATAAATATTTCAATAGGATTATGACATTTTTCAAAGGTTACATTTCTTAATTCTAGTATGTAGGTGTAATTTTGTTTTGTTTTGAAGTAGTTGAAACCTTAGTAATTTCACGGCACACTTTCGGGTTAGTACGAGTCTAGTCGCATATCGTACTAAATTTCATGAGGTTATACGTATCATTTTTATCAGAGCAACAAAATTCGGAGAAATAATGACTTCTTCCACTAAAATGAAACCTTTATTTCCAAATAGCATAAATATTTCAATAGGATTATGGCATGTTTCAAAGGTTACATTTCTTAATTCTAGTATGTAGGTATAATTTTGTTTTGTTTTGAAGTAGCTGCATATTCAACCGTAAAATACCGTTCTATATGAGAAATTTCTTTTATGCAGTATTAGCTGGTGGGTTATGAAAATAGCGATGTTGTTTCCTCCTCTATTACCGAAAATGTTCCGTGACATACCATTAGCGGAAGTATAGAAAACCGGAAATGAAACAAGCGGGAAATGATTAATAATCGAGTTTATCGAAGCGTAAATAGGCAACGGAAATTTTTCGTGCAAAGTGGTTTCGAATCTGATAGTGGCATATTTCTATCGAACTGCATAAAAAAATAATAATTTTGGGTAAAAGAGTCTCGCGGATAAAATTTAAATAGCTTATCTATGAGTATTTTTCCTTTTTAAAATTTACTGGTCTTCCATTGTCTTTCTTTATTCTAAAATTCAACTTCAAATTAAAATTTTTAATGGTGCAGATTCTATTGGTGTTGTAGCCGAGTCCACGCTGACACCGAATTCTTAATGAGCTAGGCAATTTATTCTAATAAAATATTATATAACGCTTGAGTTTTGAGTCGCAAGGAAAGGAAAAAAAAACATTTAGCAGCCTCGCTTTCGGAATCTTTTCTTTGAAGGGCGGCGTTAGAACAAACTTCCTCACTTTTTCGGGAGAATTTCCTTCCTGGAGCGAGGGGCTATCAATTGAATCTAAAATTAACGACCTCGGCAGGATTTTTCACCCTCATCCCACTCCCTCCTTAGAGGGATAAGTTCTCGTAAATCACTCAAAAAATGACTTTCGCGTCTCGACCCACTTTTTTCGTCGGAGAAAGACTCCTTATCTCCCTCGGATGATCTCTTTGTCGCCCTTTCATCCGTTACGGAGGCGCCGAGAGCGAGACTTTAATTTATTCCGGGGCCCGAAAAAATAAATTCGTCGTCTCGGGAGATTTTTTGTTATTTAGCTAAGGGGAAAAATAAGAGGGATTCGAGTTTTTGTCGGCTTAAATGATTTCTTTGGCAAATAATTAATGTGATTGATTAAAAACAATGAAGGTGGAGAAGCTTAAGGGATCTTGGCGTTTTTCTTCATAGTTTATTCGGTACTGGTCGGTTATCCCCCCCGCAAATCATTGGTCGGTTATCCACCCGCAAATTACATTCCATAATAAAGACACTAAAATACATGATAACTTAAATGTTTTATTTTTCGAAAATTTTAGACAACGTTAACAGAAACTGATTAGCCGGTCTCGACATTTACAAACCCAATCACCGGACAACGGGGAGGGATAGTTTGGTTCCAGCCGAGGCGAAGGGCGCGGTAGCGCCCGGAGACGACTACCCATTAAAATAAAGCGAGCCGAAGGCTCGTCAGTATATCCTTTCAATGTTATATCCTCTTGACTGTTGCGCCGCAAATGGAGCCAATGTAATTTGCGGGGGGATAACCGACCAGTACCGTTAATTCTATAGCGGATTCATCCTCTAATTAATTCCATTGCGTTAATAGTTTATGATTTGTTGTTTTCACGGGTAAGGGCTATTAAGTTGTGCCCACGATTTAAATTTATGCCTTATTTTTGGAAATGATAAATTTCGATAAGGTTTTAAATCGATAAAAATTTTGCGTCAGTATTATTACTCGATAATTATTGTTTAATCTGAGTAATGGAGCTCATTTAGAAGGGAAATTGCGCCATAAAAAATTTATTTCGATCGATGCCTTCCAATTTATTCTTAAAATTTACTCACACATTGTAATTGGAGTAATTATGCTCAGAAAATAATGTGGCACATTTAAGACAGAAAAACGCAATCGAAATTTTTATACGTAGAAATGCTTTTGAAATAAGAATCACAATAAAAAATATGTATTATTTATTGCAATCTCCTAAATGGAAGGAAATGCAGTTTAAATGACTCAAATAAATGAAATTTATTACCTACAATTAAGTAATTGTATTGTTCAAAGCATACGTGAATTTATTTAAAATGAAAATTCGGGTCAAGTGTATACATTTTCAACGTTAAAAAGGTTTTAAACTTTCGATTTAGTATTCTGCTAATTAACATAACTTTATCCCTCGTCGAATAGACACTAGCCGCGTAACTAGTAATATTGCATCCATAACAAGTTTCTCAAGGATCTTTGGGAGCGAAATTTTACAGGGTCTTCATAATATTTGTACTCACAGTAGTTGTAATCTTGTGAGGCCGGAAAAAGCGTCGCTCGGAAGCCTCTGGACGTGGTTGTGAGCAAGGAGGAGATCGTGGAGCTGAGTCAAACCGCGGAATGGCTGCCCTTCCAAAGATGCGACCTTGTTGCTCGTCAGGTCACTGGATATAATGAGAAAGATTAGGGTTGTAATACGAAAAGGCATCCTCGCATCGGAGGTAAAGGCGTTCTTCAGTAATCCTTGTCAAAATTCTTATTAAAAATAAAATTTTCGAATCTTCACTAGGGTGAAAATGACCATGGTAATATAAGAGACAGCATTGGATGCACAAATTAGCATTTATTTTGTACTCAAATGTGACTGTTAATAATTATTACCATTCAGTATATTTGTTATATCGTCAATTATAGGAAGAATAATGAGTTTTAAAATATTTCTAAACCTGCATCCTTAAGGAGGGTTAATTGCTAAATAAGGTGATACAATATATGTAAATTAAAGTAATAGTTATATTAATCATAACCGTGATAAAGAAAGGTTGGCAAGGCTGAAATTTTCACTGGACGAAAATAAACCGTGTTGAATCGCAGGAACGTTTCCCAACATAATGCTCGTTTATCGCAGTGTGATTGCCAACTCGATAAATTGCCAGCATACATTTTAAAATTATTTGTGACATAAATACGAAGGGAATCCAAAGCACTCTTGACAATACTATTTGCTTTTTATGAAATAATTCAGTGGGTATGATTAATTTGTTTGGAAGGCAGTAGTAACCAATTAGTCGCCAAATAAACATGTAGGGTAATTTCTTCTACGTAGCTTCGGGAATCCTCCTCAGATGTTTCTCATAAGTCCAGCTTAACCGTTGTACAAAAAAAGAAAATAGCTTCCAAATCCATAAACTCTCTTCTGAGTAAAGCAATTTCACGAATCTTGGCGACGTTTCTTTTCGTAGAAGATGAGAAGCGATTCACTAACCAGAATTATATCCTTATCCGGGTCAAATGAGTCGAGCCTTTTGTAATTTTTTGTCGACTGTCGTTGTTGGGTGTAGTAGGCCGTACGTTAGCCACTTCTGTCATATTTTGCCTGCTATATGCTAAATACTCTAATTGGAAGTTTAAGGTGCATTATTTTGCTTCTTGGGAATTTTATAGCGGTAAAATAGTTTTTTTATTTATTAGAAAAATTACAACCTTTAATATACGGTAAAGAGATATAGTGTTTATTTATTATTTTAAAGCTATAAATATAAACTTTTGTCACGTACTTTTAAAGGAAATTACTGTTAATTGTAAATATAATTAAGAAATTCATCATTCTTGTGTGCCACGGTATTTTATTGTATTGCGTCGCCTTTATTCAGTGTCGCAGAACTTTTTAATAGAGTACAATAAACTACATGTCGGAATAATTTCCTTTGGATGTTACTCGACACCAAGGACTTCCGAATTCGTCCATGATCCTGATATGATAAAAAATGTTCCGACAGCTACAAAACTTGCTTCTTTGTCTTAAAAGATAATAATAGACGGTCGATATAACCCACAAAAACAAAAATAAAACCCCTGCTTACTTTCTACCAAAGACGTCACGATCGTAACTTTTCTGAGCAAAAGGCGTCACGTCCTTTTTGGATCCAATGGCCGTTCTCGCATGATCGAACATTGCGAACTGTCACAAAAATATTTGGACGTTACTCGGAAGGTTGAGTTGAGTTGGGTTTGTGAGGGAGAGGGAGAATGGTTCAGAAATAGAGAGGGTGAATAAGTCGGGAAGGAGAGAAAGAGAGGAGGGACAGAGGTGGAGAGTGAAGATGGAGTGAGTGAGGGAGTGAAGAAGGGAGAGAATGAGTGAACGAGGAAGGGAGAGAGAGGGAGGGAGGGAGGGAGTGAATGAATAAGTGAGTGAGGAAGGGTGTGAAAGAGGGATGGTGTGAGAGGGAGAGGGTGTGAGAGGAGGAGGGAGCGAGCGAGGTTGGGAGTGAGCGATGGAGTGAGCGATGGTGTGAGTGGGGGAGGGAGGGAGTTAGAGGAAGGGAGGGAGTTAGAGGAAGGGAGGGAGAGAGGGAGGGAGTGAGAGAGGGAGGGAGTGAGAGAGAGAGGGAGTGAGAGAGAGGGAGTGAGGGAGGGAGTGAGAGAGAGAGGGAGTGAGAGAGAGAGGGAGTGAGAGAGAGAGGGAGTGAGAGAGAGAGGGAGTGAGAGAGAGAGGCTGTGAGTGAGAGAGAGGGAGTGAGAGAGAGAGAGGCTGTGAGTGAGAGGGAGGGAGTGAGAGAGAGAGGGAATGAGAGAGAGAGGGAGGGGGGAGCGAGAGAGAGAGAGGTAGCGAGAGAGGGAGGGAGTGAGAGGGATTGAGAGAGGGAGGGAGTTAGATAAAGAGGGTGTGAGAGAGGTAGTGAGTGAGAGAGGGAGAGGGAGCGAGAGAGAGAGAGAGGGAGGGAATGAGATGGATGGTGTGAGAGAGATGTAAGAACAGAGAAAACAAGTGATGATTTGAGAAATGAAGAGGGATGAGAAGGGAATGAGGTGGAAATAGGTGAGAAGACGGGGCAAGGGAGGCGAGAGAAAGGGAGACGAAGGCACAAGGAGGGAGGGATGTGGACTGGAGGGAGCCTTTCCCCTCTATCGCCATCCGCAGCCTAGCAACGTTCTCCAGACTTGGCGACGCGTTCAACTTGAGCGTAATGTTCTAGACGCGAAACGTCGCCTGCAGATGACATGGAAGCTGTGGCTCGTCTCTGCTCTCGAAGCACGCTCCGGCGGCAGTGGGCGGGTTATAGGGATGGCGAGGGAGTGGGGTGGGCTGGTGTGGGCGATGCACCACTTACAGTAGCCTCAAGTCCGTGCACTCGTGAAGTACCGGGATCCTGGTGAGTTGATTAGATTTCATGTCCCTGCAAAAAAGGATGAGCGAAGAATGAGTAAGAGTTCCTCGGAACTTGTGACAACGGCAATATGCATTGCAAACACTAAGGAACAAGTTGCTGTGCTTCAAACACAGTATTCATGAGTATCATGAAATAAGATCGATACTCTATAACTCTAGTTTTTTAAGAGAGGCTTACAAGAATAATAATAAGAAAATCATCTTCCAAGAGTCATCAGAGTAATTTTTTATACGGGAGGTTATGATTAGTGCAATTGAAACGAGAATTTTATCGCAAGTGCCGAAATCGCGTCTTAAAGTTGGAACAATGATACATTATGGACGTTTTCATATGGTAAACAATTTAGAGTGTTTATGATAGCAAACAGAAGACTTATTATGAAATAGATTTAACAAGTAATTATTAACCTTTATTTCAAATTTTATCGTTCTGGTGACATATATATATGTTCTATTCCTTTAAACATTCTTTTCGTGATTTTCAATAAGGGAAACCATATCCTATTTGTATGTGTTATACTGGAATAAGTTACCATATTCTAGTTAAGCTTTATGAAAGCGATAAAGAAAATTCACTTTCAATGCTATATTAACTATTTTAAGTTTTAAACCCTAGTTGCTTCATTTCAGACTCATGATGTCTACATTTTTTAAAGCTCAGTTCATTATAATGTCGATCGTACTGTATTTATTTTTTCTCAAATGAACAACAAATTTAAATAAATACTTATCTATTTCCTTTAAGATTATGAATGATATTCCTTTGTCGTCTTCATGCGGTGAATCGCCAAAGGTAGATTTAATTTAATCCCAACATAATGCATTGTTGAGAAGAATGGTGTTTACTGTTGTAGTACGGTATGACGCAGATTATTGTTCATCGATATAGAGATGTAATAATTGAAAAAAAAGCCATTTCTATCCCTTTTGATTTTAATTCTTGTGAAAAATAATTTTACGTTGTCATATTGAATAATTTCCATTGCGATTTTGTTTATAATTGGCAAACAGATGAGTAATAGGAATGGACAAACGAGTGGAATCAATATTCTGCATTGTATTAAACACAAAAATCTTTCCCGACTTCTCAAAGCAAATACGTTAAATATTCTTTTTCTTGGCACAGAGAAACAAAAACGCAGTTCGGATGTTATGCGGCTTATATGATCCTATTTTCAATAAGAGAAAGCTTACATAACAAGGCGGAAAAATTAGCGATGCTATTCGACCCAATAATAATTTCAGCTCGCAAACGCGTTTTTTTAAAAGATAGAACTCGACACTAGCGACGTAATCTCTTAAAAGTTCTCGCTACCTCTTTTTTTTCTCGAAAAAAAAGACAAACGCGTGTTTAGAATGCAAAATAGGTCTGCGCTCAGGGGAGAAGCGAAAATTCTTAGTTTCGGTCGCATTACCACGGGTCGTTGAACATACATTAAAAAGAGGAAGGAGAGAGATTCCATGTCGGAGTTAAAAGCCGTGTCTTCTCCCCGAGATCCAAGCGGAGCCATCTACATCTCTTTAAAAGGGGTTCCCTTTCATTGAGCTTCAGCGGGCCGCAAAGAGATGTCGCCAGCGTACGCCCACCAACAATTCCACGACAACTAAGGGCATCTAGAGCTGGGATTATGAGCGGGAATAATGGGTAGGTTGGGAAGACTGAGGAATTCCGGAGAAAGGAGTGAGACTACGGATCCAGGAGGGAGGTAGAGAGGAGAGAGAGAGAGAAGGAGACAGAGAGGAGAGAGAGAGAGAGAGAGAGAGGAGGAATAGATGGGGAGAGAGGGGGATGGTTAACTGAAGAGGAAGTTACTGCGAGATAAACGGAGTTGTTTCGGATTTATCTATCCAGTTTTCTTTCGTTCTGCAAGAATCGCATAGTTTTAATACGTGTGTAAAAAAGTACAGTGAAACTTCTATAAGTCGAACTTCAAGGAAGACAAAAAATATTCGACTTATAGAAAATTAGAAGAAAAATAACACGAAAAAGATTTTTCCCTGTAAAATAAATTCACTTCGAGTTATGGAAAATTCGAGTTGTAAACATTCGACTTACAGAAGTTCGGCTGTAGATTGAAAATACAATATAAATATAAATCATGCAAAATAAGTTTTTATGCACTCCTGACAAATATAATAATGTAAAGTTTGCTGTCTATTTTTAATTATTATATAATTATATAAAACTACTTCATTATGACTTGTAAAGTTCAGGAAGCGAAATGAATGTAATGCCTACATTGCTAAGAAATTTACAAGAAACAATCAGTAGATTATCTAGTGTTTCGTCAACACAGGACATTATTAATAATAGAGACAAAATCGGCGTCGCAATAGTTGCCATTCTGAAATAATTCTTAAAATGTATAAATGGACAAACTGGAAAAACGGACCATAACTCCTTCATCCATTTACCCGAAAAACCCGGGGAACCACATCTTTTCCGAGCGTACCTTCCATTATTTGCCCGAATATATTTACGCACGCCTAGATATTCGTACAGGTTATCAAATGGATAAATAAAAATTTTTTTTACCTCGTCCCAAAAAGTTGAAACTACAGGGGTTAAACCAAATTCAATGTAATATAATTAGGCACATACTTTATACAAGTTAATAAAGAAAATTTACTTTACCTACGTACAAATATTTTTACGGATTTTTGAGACGTGAGAATTTCGTTGAAGCAAACATTGCCGACATTTGCGTTCCTAAGACACTTTTTACCTTCAATAGCTAATTTTTATTTAAAACTAACAAAAATAGAAAAAAATAATCCCTTTAAAATTGCCACAGAGAAATATTTCGATGCAATTTGTATGCTGTAATTTGGAGAAAGGACGATAAGTGAATCTTACCTGAAGACAGCTACTTTTTGCAGAAGTACATTTCTGATTTGATCAACAATTTTATGAAGTCGGAAGTATATCATATAATCATGAAACTTTGTGATAAATCTGAAGTATATTCGTTCGTTCATAATTCGTTCAGCAGTTGTAACGAGACAACCCCGAAAAATTATAGGAAAAATCTTGAATGTATTTAAAAAGGTAGAGAATAGCGTCGATGTTTAATATATGACTGTAAATGTTGGAAACTCAGAATAAACCGAGGAATTGTAAATATCCTGGATAATCTACGATTTTAACCAAATTTTACGATGAGCGTTCTCCTCTTTGCACAAGTAATGAAGACCTTAAACTAGATAAAATACATTTATGTACCAGAGATATAATAAGGATAAAACATCCAACTATGTATATAATAAAATATATACTTAATTTGAATTTATTAAAACGAATTCTTACAAAATCGTATTGACGTTACTCCAGGTTCACAGGCTAACTATATTAATGTAAAAATAAACGAACATGTATTCCAACAAAATTTTGCATTCACATGGTAAAGTTAAGACTTTTGTTTATACGTAAAATTTTGACGCGGTAAAATAAGGCGGCGTCACGCCCTGTACTACGAAATGAATAATGAATATTTTCGGCGAGGGGAACAAATGGGAAAATTTCCGAGATTTGATTAAGAAAAAATAGGACGGAAGCGTGGATTACCGAAAAGAGAAGATAATCAGCGCTTGTAAAAATCTCGCCTAACACGGAAATTCCCTCTCCTAGGAGGAAGCGAAGTAATAAGGGGTAAAAATCCAGTTGGGAGCGCGAAGATACCTCGGTGCACTTCTGCGTTAGGATGGTCATGAGCGGAGGTCGGGTTTAGGGAGTGCGGCATGGAGAAGGAGGGGGAGGGGTAACGTCGCTTCTAGAATTGGGGGAGGGAGGAAAGGGTTTGACGGGGTCGAATGAGAAGGAAGAGGGATCTTTTTCTGAGGGCCCTAAAGAGTTTTGGAGTGATGGGGGGGCCGTTCTTAATAAAAAAAGCTCCTCTGGATGTTGTTGAGGGGTTTAGAGGAAGAGGTTACAAGGTGGGGAAGTGACGGGAGGTCTCATCCTCAAGAGGGAAGGATTGGGAGGGAGAAAGGGGAAACGCGGAGTCTAATGGGACTGCCGTAACACCATTTTATCCGGCCTCTTTTCATGGCGCAACAAGACTCGTGGCTTTAATAGGTCGACGACCCCCTTTCTCTTAACGCGAATGGAGAACATAAAGCAAATGTCGGGCTTTTTGACTGTCTGGTCCAATATTTTTTCTATTCCCTCGGGAGAGTGGTTTATATAAAAAAATGATACAAGCTTGTATCAAAAGGATACACACAAAAGGTTGAGCGAGTGCTGGTTTTGCTCAACGATCAAACAAAAACATCACTGGTCTAATTCAGACGTAATATTTCGCTAATATCGTGTATCTTCATTACGAAGCTGCTTAATTTTTTCATGGCTAAATTATAAATTTTATGTAATTTCATATACACAAAGCCTTTTTAATTTTCTTTCTTTATTTGAGTTATTAAAAATAAGAGGATATAACGATTATTCATAAATTTTATATTTTATGCTATTCTGTGATACAATCTGTAAAATATATTTATCGATAAACTAGCAAACTACCTTCCGAACTCGTGACAAATAATTGTTAAGAATATATATATATATATATAACCATGATTTTGTATAATTTGGAAGGGGAAAATAGTTGGAAAAGCCGTTGTCCATATTGACGCTATTTCGGCCAGAGAATTATACTCCGATTCTCGTTTGTTTTAACGATTGGCGCCATATGGAGTTTCTTATTATTTGAGGAGGCAGGCCAGGGGGAGGATGTAAAATCAAAAGAGAAAGAATCCTTGTAAGGCGTTGAGGTAGGTGGGTGGTAGAGGGAGGGAGAGAGAGGAGGCTAAGGGGGGGGGGGAGTGAGCGAGAGGGAGTGGCGAAGGACTGTTGTGAAAGGTACTGGTAATGGCTCCCTATTCTCTGTTTTCTTATTTTTTCCCTCTCTCCTTTTGTCATCTTCAGAGAAGCTTTTACGCACCCTGTTGTTTTTTCATTAAAAGGTTTTTGTGTGATTTGATACCGGTTACATAATAGAGTCGATCGTAAAAGTGTCGCGCAGAAGAGGTGAAAAAAAAATCACTTCGAGAGAGGAATTATTTTCCTCCCCCCGAGAGTCAGATGAAATTTGCGGAAAACGTTCATTTATTGAATATTGGCGAGGTTTGGGATCTGCCGAATTTTGTTGCCGTTTGAGCCCGGACCCTTAAATGATATGTGTCACTTCTCATTATCTCGAAAAATAAGAATTTTCCAATTTGTTTATTATTGCTTTGGATTTTTTTTAGTGATGCAGCGAAATTAATCAAAGCAATACCCACTGGCGGTCATGACCGGAACTACGTATAGACAAACTAGACAACTGCCTAGGGCGCTTCTGCATTCTAATATACATTTTTTATTTAATTTATTGTTACAATCTGAATCTAAATATGATATTTTCTGTGAATTTTACAAAACCATTTTTACGAGCACCGCCTAGGGCGACAAAAGACTTTGAGACGGCCCTACGCCCAGTTCATAAACAGGGTGTTCAAAAATTCTCTATACAATAGATAGATAAAAATTACAGGTTGGCAACACAGGTGTTTACTATTGTCATAACCTCATGCAAAAGTGGTTTTGTCTCTAGAGGAATGGGTGTTTTTAGTGGTAAATTGTATAAAAAATAGTAAACTTCAGTCTTGCCAACCTGTAATTCTTATGTCTACTGTATAGAGAATCTTTGAACACCCTGTATAATTGAATAGAATATATGTACATATATGCAATGTGCAATATACAGTTACCATAAAGTAACACACAGAAGTGGGAAGATCTTTTCCTCTTTGGTAGCGTCAACCTACACATTTCCTATAACCTTCAATTCCGTCTTTGTCTGTTACTATTCTCAGGTAAACGTAGTATTTACAGGGAATGTTACTGTTTGCGTTGCCTCGGCTGGTGGTGGTAAGGCCTCTCGATTCATCAGCTCTTTAATAAACAATGACACTACAGTGTCAGCCGTTCAATATATGTCATCCATCGATTCGGACAGAAATAATATTGGCTCGTTTCAAAGATAAACTCGGGACCGTACTGACGAAGACATCTGAAACTTATGAAGATGTCTTTTGCAGACAAATAAATTCCTCCTCTTCAGCGAGGCAAAAACCTGTATGCAAATTGGCGACCGTAAATATCGTCGGAAGACATAGTAATTGGCTCGATTCCAGGGCTCGCATCACGTTTTGATTAATTTTTGGAGCAAAAATTTATATGTAAAAACATTATCTTGGTAACGTACGATAGAGTTTGTTTATATATATATATATATATATATATATATATATATATATATATATATATATAGTGATAATTTTTACTTTACAGCGTGATGAATGCCGATGTAAAGTTGGAACGAAGTTCGTTCTTTGATAACAGAGCTTGATTGGTTGCACCTAGTAATGGTGGCTTGTCGCCTTTAGAATTATTGACGTGGCAAAAAGTTTACGCATGCTTTAATTGATGGTGATGGAATTTTACGACACAGTTGACTTAGCGTAGTACTTGCCATTTTTTGTCGCATTAGGCAGAAACGAAAAGTAAAAAATTATGAAACGCGGTGGGAGAATCTAGTTCCAACGTGGGTGTGATAGGTATGCTTCAAAATTTAAATGTTTGGTTGCTAGAAAACAGTAGAAGAATTATATTTGAAGTAATTGATATAACTTTCGAAAAAAATCTTGATGAATGGGCGCTAAGAATGCTGATAAACTGAGTATCAAAGGGGGTAAAAATATCGAGTCACAGGGCTACACTTTCACGTAGTACATGTTACATGCAGAGAGAAATAATTCTTAGATTTATCTAAAATTTGAACTATAAGAAATTCAATATATGGACGTTCGACTACACTTAAATATAAAAAATAACTGACGAAAAACTTCGATTATTGAAAAATTTATTGTTATAGCTGTAACTACATGGGTGGCAACTAGTTGTCGCTGGAAGCCCAGTGGGCATAAGTGGGCACACCTTATGGAGAGCCTACAGTAATTCACAATCTGTCATTACTTTTCTCAAAGACATTCTAAATGTTGGTATTACAAGAATGTAAATTTCTCTCAAATTATCACAACTTCCATAAGCATCGATCATTAGTACGGGAAAATAGAACGTCAGAAGATATTTTCGGACCTCGTTAAAGATGATTAATTTACGAAATGTACGTCAGAGGAGGCGGTCTCCAATCTCGAGAGGCGGACATGAATCATCTTTTAAAAGCCTGGCTTTCGCGATAGCGAGCTTATTCAACCTCTATATACCCCGCAATACATTTTCGGCCCGGTGGTAGCATCTCCCTTCATTTCGCACCGCGCAACAAAAGCCCGCACGCAAAAAAAACGGTGACTATTACCCGCCTCGGGGATAGGATAAAATTGAAGCTCCTTATACGAACGAATCCATTCGGTAGGATTTTTTTTTTTAAAGAGAAGGCTTTCGATCATCGATCAGGAAAGACTCATCGACAATCGATTAGTCGATACATCTTCTGGCGGGAGAGAGAGAGAAAGGTTAAAACCTCGAAAGGCGCGGCGTCATCAACCCTTTCTTGTCCTCTTAGTTAGGCTTTTCCCCGCGGGGTGGCGACGCAGGACGCAGAACCCGATGCAGGGGGGGGGGGAACTCCCGCTGTCTATATACCCTTCTCTTCCTTCCCGCCCTCCGCTCGCGCTGCTTGGTAATGAAACGCGCGGGCTTTGCGGAGGAAATTTGCAATCTTTTCACGACCCTCCGACCTTTTCTTCCCGGCCAACCTTTTCACCCCGCTCCTCCCGACTCTTTAATTCATCCTTTCTCCCACAAACCCCCTCCCCCCCCTCTCTCTCTCCTTACTTTGTATCTCATTGGTTCGACTTGTCGCTGTATATAACGTAATCCTTATAAGCTTTCACGCGCGTCTCGATCGAGTAATCGCCTCTTCCGTTTCGTTTTCCCCTCTTTTTGATTGAAAAAGTTATCGCGGATCGAATTTCGGCTTAGGCGTTTTACGTGGATAATTCGTGCAGTGCAAATATTTGAAGGGTTCGTGTTTTTAAAAAATTATTTCGTCGGTTCCTCCAATATAATCGATTTAGATCAGGGCTGTCCAATATACGGCCCGCGGGCCACAATCCGGCCCGCGAAGCTGTTCAATCCGGCTCACTAGCCGCTAGAAAAAATCTCTTATATTCATATTTTTGTTGAAACGAATTTAAAAATATATTTCAAAATAATAAACTACCTACTAATACTTGTCTGATAAAGAAGTAAAAATATATCACCGATATATATCGATATAGCGACCTTAGTGATGTGGACGATAGGACAATGGACGTGCAGTGCCAGTTTGACAGTGTCGGTTGCGTTGTCGCATGGGTATGGTTTTATTAATATAATACTACCCATTGTTGCTGATTTGTCTTTATCCCGGTTAATTATAATTATAATTACAGAATCTATACATAGAAGCTATTAACCCTTAATAATGATGGCTTAAAAGAAAGGTAAAATTGACGCAGAATGTCGCGTGTTCAAGGGCAGTTGAACTGAAGATTTTTTTTTGATTGAACAAAATGCAAACATCATATGTCTTATATGCCAAGAAAAAATTTCAGTATGCAAGGAATATAATATCAAGCGACATTATTTAGCAAAGCACGCTACAGAGTATAGCAAATTGAAAGGTCAAATTAAAATCGATCGAGTGAATTCATTAAGAAGAAATATTGTTGGACAGCAAACGTTCTTTAAAATACCAAAAGAAGATTCTGAGGCTGCAACCAAAATCAGTTTTCAGATAGCCGAAGCAATTGCAAAAAGAAGAAAACCGTTTTCTGATGGAGAATTTGTAAAAGAGTGCCTAGATATATTTACTTCAGTTGCGTGTCCAGAAAAAAAAAACATTGGTGAAAAATACGAGTTTGTCACACCAAACAGTTGCTAGGAGAGTTGATGAATTGACAAATAACATAGAAATTACGCTTACTGCTAAATTGAATGAGTGTAAATTTTACAGTTTAGGACTAGAAGAGAGTACCGATATATCTGACACTGCTCAACTAGCAATATTTATGAGAGGAGTAACGAACACATTTGATATTGTTGAAGAACTATTATACTTGTGTCCAATGAAAGGTACAACAACGGGACAGGATATTTTGGGTTAAGTCAGGAAAACTTTTAAAAATTTAAACTTAAAGATGAAAATCTCTATGGTTTAACAACCGATGGTGCCCCAGCGATGACAGGAAAGCAAAAGGGTTTTTGAGCTTAATGAGCAATGAAATTTCACACGAAATCATTAAACATCATTGTATAATTCACCAGGGGCAACTGTGTTAAAAAATATTAGGAATGAAACATATAATGGAAAAAGTTGTTAAAATCGTAAATTTCATACGATCAAGTAAGCCATTAAAAAAATCGGCTTAAACATAATTACGAACTTTTTGTATAGAAATATTGTGCAAATGATAAATGCGCTAGTTAATGTAAAATTGTGCTTTGATTTGTATGAAGACGTTCATTTCCTAAACGTTGATATTCCTTCAATCGCTTTTTAGATGGACAACGTATTATATACTAGCATAACATACAGGGTTGCCACATCAGAAAAACAAAAAAACAGCCTGAATCCAAACAACTCGATTAACAAAAGATTTACAAATTTCGAAACCTTTTTTTTCATGTTATGCAATAATAATAACAATTTTTTTAGACGTTATATTATTTTGAAATGTTTATTTGAATTAATGATCAACCGGGCAACCGCTCTCTCTATGGTAGAAAAACGGCAAGTTGACAACCCTAATAGCATAAGACTCAATTCTTTCCCTAGAAAAAATATGCGAAAAGAAGGGAAAACTTCCGAAATGAAATACCGAGGCAGAAATGCGCATTCGTATCAACTCAATTAAATCTTTCGAGGAATTTTCTTAAGGTGTTCGCCTCTACCCGTCGCCTCCAGCTCAACACGGACTCTTTAACCACGTCGATGATAATGCGAACGGAAAGATTCAGCGCGCTTACGGGAAAACATTTTCTTTTCTCTACCGTGATTGACGTTAATTAAAATCCCATGATTAACCCGATGGGCTAACTTAGACGGCGAACTCGATCGCTCACTTTTACATTTATAACGGGCATCGCATAAATGTCGTAGACATCGTAGAGAAATTTTTGTAGTCGTTCTTTAGATTTCAGTAATGTAAAACAAGATTCCATTTCTAGCCATAGAATATTTTTGAAGTAATTTTCCATTTTTATTAGTATGCTAAGCGACACGATAATAATTTCTGACGCATTATATGCATTTATTATGTGTAATTTGTACTCTTTCTAAGGATGTCTTTGAGTTGTGAATCTTTCCTAGTTTATTGCATATAAACAAGAGTGAAATACGTCAAAATAATTACAATAGTAATTCTGTGAACGTTAAAAAATATAAACAGTTTAGATCATCGTTAACGAGTTTGTTAATCAATCTAAATAACATTTTATTGCATAGCGTGTGTGTGCATTTGGTAAGAAGTCATTTGAGCGCTTGATTGTCCAGCCGCGGTAAACAGGTTTGCTCTCCCTAAAATACGAGTCATTTACGCGCGTTTTCGTTTGCTAAACACTTAATTCCCGTCTCACTCTCCCTCCTCCTCTTGTCGCTCTATCTCACACTCCTTCCCATCCATTCCATTATTCTTCCTCCCCCCCCCCCCCCCACTATTTAAATCCCGAAAGTCATTCTCCCGCCAACCAACTCAACACACTCCAGGAGAGACGATCCACGAATCGTCCGAGCAGAAATTCAGGCACTTGAAGCGACCGACACAACGGTCGATGTTCACTCTGCTAGACCTGTCATCTTGTTGAATGTCTCCTTATTACATCCGTCTCGCTCCTGCTATTACGAGGGTAGACAGCGCCATCCTCGACCGAGTCTCTAACTTCCCCCGCAACAGCCGCGTGCGTTCTAATTAAAAACCGTCTCCCTCCCGCTGGTGCAGTTAGGAAATTTGCCTCCCTCTCTCTCTCTTTCTCGTCTTATAACCCTCGCGAGCAGTCTGGAGGAGCTTGGGTGTTGCCTTTCCCTCATTCTCTCTCGCCTCAAGATGAATTAGTGACCATGGAAGGGCGCCATCTTGGCGTGGCGGCAGAAAATGCAACGAATTTCCGCGGGATATAGGAGAGATCCTCGCGACCGCAAGTACGTTCTCTGTCTCGGTTCGTTTGAGCGGGAGGATATTTTTGGAGGCGTAAATAACGGTTTTTAATGCCTCCCTCACTTCTTCTTCTCATCTTCTTCAAAGGATCGTGGTTTTAAAGTTCAACGGACTGAATACGCTTGATTTTTTTTCTTTCCGGTTTTGAAATTTTGGCGGTCGATCGTGCTTAAGAACCGGAAAGTAAACGTAATCGATACAAATAGAATTAAGAGCCTTTTTCTGCTGTGGTAGACGACAGCTGATTAAGATTTCTCGAGCATTCGTCGATGTCATGCTCCTGATATAATTTATTCAGCCCTTTAAGTCACCACTACCATTTTTATGGACATTTTTTGTTTATCTTACGTATAGCAGATATTTTGTTTCAATAGAAAACATAATACCGAATAGAAAATATCTTGGAATATGTATACGATCTAAAAATTTTTTGTAAGTATTCAGAATCATGTACTAGGTTCAAATAATATTTTCTTCTATAAAATTCATTAGTGAGAGGTTTAATTTCATTTGCCCTTGATTTTCAGTAAAAATGGGAAAGAATTGAGAGATTTCGCTTTTAAGTTCTGCGCGTTGAACTGAAACGTATCCATTAAGCACTGGAAAGGACAATGGGGCGGAAAGATTTTTTTGGAAAGATTTTAAGTTCTTGCTACGGATTTTAAGTTCTTGCTCCCATTTTAGAATTTTCCGCCGGTATCATCAAATATAAAATCTAAATGTGATCACAATACTTTCCCATACTACGTATGGAGAAAGTAAAAACATTGGATAAGAAATAGTGAACATAACATGTACAAGTGTAAGTTATTAGTGTGTTAAAACCAACTAACTAACAAGAACAAAATCAGAGTTATGCGTTTAAGTTTCCTTAAATATTATTTACTAACGTGCCTAACATGAAATAATTCGCGCCTAGAAGACACGAAATACGAAAGTGACTGACGCGTACAGATGTTCTGTTGCGTCGGCCTTACACTAATGCTACTCTAAGTCAGTGGTTCTCAACCGGTGTGCCGCGGCACATTAGTGTGCCACGAGGAAGGGACTCTCCGAAGATATTTAATTTTTAAATTATGTATGTATTTAATGTACAATAAAATTATACAATTACTGCTTTACCAATCGTAACAATCTAATATAACTGCGATTTTTACTTGTTACACTACTTTTTTATCTTTAAAAATGAGTTTCCAGCACTCTCATGCAAAACAGAAGCGAATCGCAGCGAAAGAAGAATGAATTAAAAAAAAAACAGCTTCGGTGCGACGAACCCTGTATCATTCGATTTCCGTGCCAATCCATCTAAACGCTATGATTTTATTTTTATTTTTTTTTAGCGAGGAATCGGATTAACTCAGGCGCTACCAGGAATCGGCAATTTTACCAACCCGGAAGCTTTCAAAGCCTCAACTTGCGAGTTTCCGCGGAGCCCGCGTCGTAATCCGATCCGTGAAGCAGAAAAAAAGATGAAAAGTGCGGATCGAACATTTAGAGACGGGGGGTAGGGGAGGGGGGTAGGGGGAGGGGATATGTAAAGGTTCTTTCGCTGGGATTTGATCGAACTGAAAGGTCTTTTTATTTTGTTTTTTTTTACTTCTCCGATCCGAATGTCAGCGAGGCTGATGTTTTTTTTATTTCCTATCGTTTTTCACGGAACAGTCGTCGTTTTCGAACGCAAAGAGTGCGAATCATTCGTCGCGGCAACGGTGATTCGTGAGGATGTAAAAGTGGCTGTCGCTTCCATAAAATTCCTAGCATTTGCTACTGGCCAAGTTTTGTGTATGGTGGAGCTCGCTAGCTGAAATAATACACTTAACTATAATTTTAACAAATAACCGTATTCGTCCAAATCGAACAAGGCGTAGAATTTAAAACGACCCTCGAAAATAAAGGAGTGGAAACGGAAAAAACATTTTGAAATGTGGTAGGTATTTATTAATATTAATTATTAGCAATTACCTTAAAACTATGTTAACTAATAATTGTAGTAAGCTTTAGGTAAATTTGTAAGTTTGCGCTTTAAAACCACTTTACACTTGTACAACTTCAAAAATCGAAAATAAAAGTCGCCTTAGGTAACTAACGGTATTCCTATCAAAAACACAAAAATGCTTCCAACTAATACTTCAAATGGAAGAACTGTGTTGAGAAGTTGGGTCTTTGGTGATTTTTATTTTTATGTACTACATTATATTTCTTCCAATTCGGGAGCGTATCTTATTTAATTCTCATTTGTTGAAATTCTATACTTTAAAACTATGCTGAGTATAGAATAACTACCAATTTATGGTGAATTACAATTACTTAGTTGATATTTCGGAATTCGTAATTATGGTACAGAATAGGAAAATTATGTGCAGTCGTAAATGTCGCAGAATTTAAAATATCACAAATTAAATCCATAGCAATATACCTACTTATTAGATTGGTGTTTACATTTGTTAATGTTTATCTATGTACATATCACCTTAAAATAAAATTTATTTCACAATTAACGATTTGTTTAAAATATTGTTATTCTTACCGCGTTTCAAAGTTCGCGGAGTTTTTTTGTGCATGAGAGGTTATAAAACACAAAAGGTGAAATACTGAAGCGCCATCTTTTGGTAGGTAAACGTTACAAAAATCGTTAAGTGATCAAGTAATGTTAACTGGATGGCCTGTAACTGAGTTTTTCAATGTGTGGGCCGCAAAACGTTCGGTAAGAGCCTCAATGGAGGGTGTATCCAAGATATTTTGACACAAAATTCGAGTTAAATTGTTGCCATGTCGACCAAAATCAAGTAATGGGGTTTAATAGTTATTAATTTGTACCGTTTTGATTTTAAATGCATTCTTAGAAATAATTACAATATTTGATGAGGTAGAATTTTGGTGGGTCTGATAACATTTCTTCTACCGTAAAATTTTGGGCCTCGGAGAAAAAAGTTTGAAAACCCCTGATCTATAACACTGTTTATTATCTAATCGTGACTTCCAATATTTATCTTTTCGTTTTAATTTTGAGACAGGACGCCAAAAAATGAAATTTCCGATTTAATTGTTGCTTTTCCAGATCTTCCGAATTAAAATGTTTGAATCCATTACCTTGCTATTTGTACCTGTACAATTTTTACGAGACTTCAAGCAATACTTTCAAAATTTTCGTTAATTGAAATATTAAGAAAATTACGAGCCCCGTATTACTTTATTGCTGGAGTTAGGTGGAAATAAATCCTATGATACACATAGTAATGAAAAAAGAGTGCAAAGCGACAAACAACTTGATTTTAAAAGACAATGACGAATTGGAGCACACTTCGAAAAGGACAAGGATAAAGAAAAGAAAACGTTCGTTTCCGGAGTCAATACTCACAAACTCTTGAGGCGAGGGCACGTGATGCACAGATTGTCTGGCGCCGCGTTAATGTTGGCTCGGTCCAGGCGAAGAATTTCCAGAGCAGACGTCCCATTTAGATTCGGAAATTCCCTCAGTTCTCGAGCCTCCGAGAGGATCCTGGCGTGGGATAGATCGATGAACATGATGGCCGGAATTCACACATGTGCTTCAGAGATCGCAATATCGCTGCGTTTTCGCGCGTAAGTAAAACAGATTATCATAAACGTACGTCAATCATAAATAATTCATGTATTTGTGAGAATGGACCCCGAAGACATGATAGTTATGTGCATGTAAATTTGACGATATACGACGTAGCATTGCGGAAACGCAGAGCATAGAAAGGTTGATGAATCTAATTTAATTAACCTTAATAATACCAAATAGTTAATTTTAATATAATTCACTTTTTTAACTTCACGATGTTACTGAAAGAGCGGAGGCGAAAAGAGCTTACACGATTTCACAAATATAGCACATTTTATTATTACATAGTTAATGTACTCAGCTTAGCATTATATAACGTTTATATAACCACAGTTTAATTTATCCCTACAACGTAGAAGAGCAGAAAAAGATTTTCGAATTTTAACTTTTAAACCGTAATGAAGCGAAAAATTAATTTTTTATGATCTATTCTTGAAATTTCACTTTTATTCTACAGGCCTGTTGAAAGTTTTACTTATACTTAATGTATATGTAATTATTAAATCGTTCACATAGTTAACTTAGCGTTATATACTGAAGGTTTTCCGAGTTTTACCGTCAGTTTTAAAAATCTACATCACTGTTACTATTAAGTATAGTTTTTCAGTAGTTACATTTTTCTTAATTCAGTTTACGTTTTTAGATAAGGGCTTAAAGAGCACTCCGGGTCACAAAGAATTTTGCCTCGCCAAAACGTTTAGAGCACAAATAGGAGGCCTGGAAAAATGCATAAATAAGACAGCTCCGCGAAATCATTGGAAATCAAATCCAGAACGGAAAGGGAGAAAACGTGAGGCGTCGCGCGTGTTTTCGTACAGGCGGAAAAGGATAAAGGAATGAAATGGCATGGCGTTCGTCATTTTTTTCTTATTAATACTCACAGTTTCCGCAGTCGCGGCAGGAACGAGAAGGCGTCCGGGTGAATCCGCAGGAGAGGGTTACCGCGAATCTCCAGCATCGTCAGCGATGTAGCTCTCTGCAGGAGACCGACCTCCAGGAACGTAATGCGGTTACCCGACACGGAGCTGGGTATGAGGAAAATGTCGGGGGCGGGGCGAAGGGGGGAGCCGCGAATTACCCACAAATCAACTTAAAATAGGCGTCTCGTTTATTCTGTTTATCCAAGTTTTCGCGAGGTAACCCAGAAACATTTTCGTGGCGATCGCTTTAACCGGTTCTTAAATTTAAAAACCGGCTAAAGAGCGCGTTGTTTAGGGTTATTTTACTATTTATTTGGAGTCAATTTTTTGTCTTTTAGGAAGCAAACATCGCGCTATATATTTTTTTTTCGCAAAGACAAACAATCATAACTTAATTTATTTTATGAATTCTTTTGGTAAAAGGTTTCATAAGTATAAACATAAATGGATTATTTGTAAAAAATAAATGTCTCCCGTGGAAATTCAGGCGGATAAGATAAATATTGTATGCGTTTAGACGAATTAGGCTAGAATTAAAATCTTCCCCTTTGAAAAGTCGTGCAATTTTATTTTACCTTCATAAAGTGAAACAATGATAGATAGATAGATAAACGTCTTTATTCGGTCAAAATTTAGACCATAAGGTTCATTCTTACATTTAACCCTTCGTCAATATATGTAGATAGTTTCAGTTGAAGTTAGAATTCAATATTACAAGAGTAGAGTATAAAAGTCGAAACATAGTAAGAAATGATAAGTTTAAGACAGATTTAAATTTGTGAGGAAAATCTAGATAAGAACAAGTTTGTCCTAACTAGTATAGAGTTAAGAAAGTATAGAGTTAAGCAGGCATGCATTATCGAAAAAGTCGACAAAGAAATTTTCGTGTTTGGCTTCCCTGGCACATTTATTTTCACAATTAAAAAAGTAATTGGTAAATGATCTTTTTGCTACAGTTACGGCGAATGTTTTTTTTTACGTAGACACAATATTCACGTTATTGGTCCTGGATGCCTCAATTATATGAAAGGGTATTGAAATGTTTCAATAGTTATTTATTTTGATGGAAAGTTTCAGCTATCCAGAGTAAAAAAATTGCATTAACTTTTACCGATTTTCCAAATATCTCGAACTAAGGTTCGAAATAAACTCATCATCTGAACATAAAGTTGCATCTGTGACTGTCAGCAGAATATAGGGAAACCACTGAAAGTCAATATTTTAACGTGGAATTTATAAAGTAAATTTAACCCTCAAAACTCACAGTTCTTGAAGCGTTGTTAGTCTTGTAATTGCCAAAGGAATCTGGGTCAGCAAATTATCGTCGAGTTCCCTGAAAATAAATTTATTCGTCAATTTTTCCGTAATCCTTTTACATAAGCAGGTTGCGTGCGTCACGCGAGGAAATAATTTTATTTTAAAGAGTCGAGCTCGTGAGAATCGGAGGAAAATTAGCCGTATGATGTCAGTAATTGCGCTCATAAATGTTCAGGAACACTTACTTGAAAATTCCGTGCAAAATACGTGCTCGGGAAATTGATCTTTTTAAAATTATGTTCGTGCATCATTTTCATCTGTATGCTTAATTAATTGCTTTATCTGACAAGGAATATATGATAAATGATAAATTTTCGGAGAAAATAGTGGTAGTCGGTTATAGTTTGCCAAGTAAGTAAGAAATACATTTGAAAATTTAAAAGCTTATATTCGTAACGTTTTAATTATTGAAACGGCTGGTTAAATTAAGGCGAATGTGTAAAACACCGCATTATTCAATCATATTGTCAACAGCAAAAGAGAAAATTAAAAGAAAGATTAGCCGCGGATCTATTTAAAGCCGATTTTTGTTGATGCTGCTGCTTATAAATACTTCCGCATAAGGCTGGATCACTTTGGTACGATTAAATTCAAATTTATGCCGCTAGTGAAGCGATTTTGGGTTTACTTTGTTGTTGGCGTGACTTACAGCACTCGGAGGGAGGTGAGGCCAGAAAAAGCTTCGTCGTCAACGGTGTGGATCTGGTTTCTCTTCAGCAATCTGCGGGGAGAAAAATGGAAGAGGAAGTATTTCGGATGGTGCTCTCGTAGCGCGCAAACTTATAATATCTAAGCTAAACTATATTCGTGAAAATGTTGTTCAAAATGCAAATCGGTTAAATTTTGAGGGATATTTAGCCTATTACATATAATCTTTTTACCTTTCCAAGTTTGGGAATGTATTGTTTTCTTTTTTCAGTTTAAAATTAAGGTTGATACCCAGAAAAGCCTACCCAAGGACGGTCAATATTCCGGTAAAGTATTATCGACATTTTATTGCTATGCAAGTTTTTGCGTCTGAAGTTTCATCCCTTAACCGTTTCAAGATGGAAAAACCGGATGAAAATGTTGCCAACAAAGTATCCGTCATCAGTGGTGATTCATTAACGGTTGATTCTAAAATTAGAATCTCTGTACTCTTAAAACGTTTGTCGCACTTTCCTTTTCTGGTCTTAATAACTGTCTCAAAAATTCTCCGTTTCTGTGGCTTCAAACCATATGCACCACAAGTACGTGCCAACTTGTTTACGTATGCATGTTCCTCATGTCTAAAATATACAAGGGAGACATTTTTTTAAAGCTTGAATCCATTGATTATTTTTAACCGTTCTGTTATTATGACCCACATACTCTTTACTATTACATTTACGTTGAATTGTAAATGTCATAAAAAGCTTAGATAATGTTGTTGGCTATATTATGTGTAATTGTTTAACCGACGATCCTGATTACAGTCCGACATTGATTCACACAATGTATATTTTGATTTCTTGTGTCGACGGCGAAAAATAATTTAAATTCAGATACATTAAAAAAATCGGTCCAATATACATTGTACATACTTTCTCATATACTAATGCGTCGTTTATTTATCTTTTGAAAAAATGAACCGTATAGAACCATTATAAACATCGACTTAAATAACTATACGAAATTTGATAAAAATCATACTAGTCGTTTTTTAGAAAATCCAATTGTTATTAAAGTTGCCTAGAATAAACTAGCTTTATATTAATTTATTGAGAAATATGAACTATGTAGTATTATTTCATACGTAAACTCAAGTAAAATTTATCAAAATTTTATCAAGATCGTTGCAGCCGTTTCTGAAAAAATCTAATTGTTCTTAAAATTTTCTAGAATAAACTTCCCTTAATTATTGAGCAATTTCAACCATTTATTCAGAGCTTCTATTCTGTATGATAAAATTCCTAAGTACGAGATTTCATTCAATTTCCCTCTACCGTGTGGGCTCTAGAGACGCGAACAGACAGACCTACAGAGAGACAGACGGCATTGCGAAAACCGCTTTTTCGGACTCGGGTACACCTAAAACATATATTTCCATCAAAATCTCCCAATATACTTCGTATATGAGAAAGTAAAAAATGAAACCGATGCCGAGAAGTTCTCCATCTATCATGACGAGAAGTTTTCAGTGAAACCGTAAAAAAAGAAACGAAATTTTATACGAACCACGTGAAGCAAACCGATTCGATCTAATAAAAGAACCTTTTTCTCCTCGGGAGGCACGATGAGAATAAACGAAAAGCGTCTTGCGCATCGACTAATGAGAGACCGTTGTCGAGGATAATGAGTCGAGGATTTCGACATGTTTGATTTTCTTTTAGATTCTCGTTCACGCGTAAAAACGCGCACAGACACGCGTACTCTTTAGTAAAATTAAAGCGTGTCGTTCGCCATTAGACTTTAAAAAAAACATTTTCATGCGGGATGTTTTTTCTCTGTTGTCCTGTGGCGAATTGGAAAGTTTCCAGTTGAGAGTGGTGCCAAAATGATCGCGGCGTGTGTCGCGGACCGGTTGGTGCCTTTCTTCCGCGAATTTCGCCCTTAAATTACAAATCATCCGTTGCATGACGCATCGGCAATACGACGCGGGTGTTTTTTTTTACTTAAAAAAAAAGGTAAATCATAAATATGTTGAAGCCGTTTGGTGTGGACGCAGTTTACTCCCGATTGGTTCTTAGTCACGATTAATGGGTATCAGTGCAAAGTGAATAGTAAAATCGTTTTTTTTTCGATTCCCTGATTACCGATTCCAATTCTACAGTATTTTGAGGGTTATTTGTAGAGTAAAACTGCTCATACATGAAGGTACAACTAAATTTGAAGAAAATTTGCTGTGCAATACTTTTTCAGTTGAAAATACAATTATTAACTACATACATTACCGTATTAGACTAACAATAAGATCGTCAATTCTTGAACCACTTTGATTGTATGATAAAAACGAAATTCGTTTTATCGTCGATAATGTTATTTTGATACGTTATGCAAAATATACTTACCAAGCCACAACGGAGATGAAACACGTAAGTAAGAATGAAGACTGTACCATCGAAAAAATTTAATTATCGTCCAACTCTTCATTGTTTATAATATGCAAAGAGGTACCGATAAGGCGGTGTGGACTAGCGAAGTTCAATGAACTTACGTTTTTCTCACAGAATTGTGGTAAATCGAAAATTTATTAGTTGGAAGTTGAAGAAAAGTTTTATCAGCAGATTTTTGTCGCCTTTCCTGTTTTCTTTGTTATGTTATTTTTATAAACTACTATCAGAATTTCCCGTTGAATTTCAACGGATTTAGTGAAGCTACTGCAGCACAACATACAAACTCTTCAAAATACCTATGTAGTAGATACTTTTTAAATTACAATTAGCATTTCTTAACAATTTATCATATTTGCTTGTAACAAACCGTTTCCGAACGTATTGCATTCAAATATAACGATAATTGTGTTTCCTATCATATACGATACATCACTTTAGCCAAATCCAGCTTCATTTCTTGTGTAATTATGCCTCGTTGAAATATTGACTTTTATGCCTTGCAAGCAAAAAACCCGTGAAAAAGCAACGTACAGTTGTCCATGATTGAACACTGACTGGTAAATGCACACAAGCTACGTGAGCTTATTTACGTTAATAAATATTATAATGTAGAATATAATGATTTTACTTACAAAAAATGTAAGATTCCAGTATTCAATAGACGAAAGAAGGTTCAATTACATTCATCAATAAACGCTTCCTGAATAATAATCAGTATCTATTTACGTTTCTATCCATAAACATCGATCGTTTCGTTGCTTAAACAAAAGTGCAAAGCGAATAACGGTAAACTTTCGTCTGTTTGTAAGCTTCATTGAAGCTAATTGAATGGGAGGTAACAATGACGGCCGCCTTGGTTACGCCTGGAAAGAGTACGAAAAATCCACAAAATTTCGAAACAAATATCGTATTTCTGAAAACTTCGACCGTGTAACATGTAAACTTCTCAGGAATAAGATAGTATAGAGTTTTATTCGTCGAATAAAGTAAAAACGAAAACAATCGGTCCATATTTACGTATTTTTATGTTTGAAGGAAGAATACCTTGCAAGTTAAGAAATCGATTCATACGTATTATCTTATGAAAAATGTTAATCCCCTATATTGGCAGCACTGATTAATTCCGGTTGACCAAACCTTGACCATTCACTAAGTTAGAATGTAAGGAAGAATCGTACCAAATTTGGTTATTCTGGCCTTTATCGTTTAGGAGGAGTTCCATGAACAAACACACAAACACACGCTTCAAAATATATTATAGACTAGAGCAAAGCAGTCAAGAGAAATATTTCCCTGAAAGAAATTTTATAATATTAAACCTTTAAAGACACTGAATCTTTTTATCGCTTCGTGCAGCGAGACAAAAGAACTAGCATGTGCCAGTTGGTATTAAAATTATTTTTCTTCCTTTGCGAACTAAAAACAATAAATAACGCACTGCATATTTGAACTGAATCTTATGTATCAGACGTATAACCTGTCGAATCTCAATAACGTTTCTTATCGGGAAGTATCATTCTTTTATTCTTTCCCTACCCCCCCCCCCCCCTCCCCGGATTTTTCTCGAATCATAGCTTTTAAAGTAGGTCAAACAAAATCCCTGACATTTCTGCTAATGTTTCTCCCTGCTATCGCATGGAAATCTGCTACAGTGGCAAGAGTGACTAAAGATTTCGCGAAAGATATACAACTTCGAAATTCATCCAGATGGAAGGAGCATAGTCGACTGTACTTGTAAGAAAGGAAACAGGGACAAAAAAACTTTCAAAATTTTCGAAAGGCGTTTGTATTGCCGTTTTTTAAAAATATTTATTTTCAAAACGTCTCGAGGAAAGCAAGAATACTAACGGTACGATAAGACTGCTTATTTTAGTTCGAAAATGTACAGCTCGCGATGCATTGGCGTAGCAAGCAAAAGTTCACCCTCTTTCTTCGACGGTTTTTTTTCTTCATATTTTGTTCATTTTTTTATTTATTCAAACGTATGCACCTATATAATGTTACTTCTGGGTGAGTTTTGCATGCGTCGCTATGCATTGACACATTTTCCGTTCAAGTTCGGAGTTCGACGAGTTCAAATTTCAATTCTTTTTTCTTAAAGTGTATCTGTCGCCTTTATATTTCCAATCGCTTTCTGAATCTCAAATCCGTAAATTCACAAAGAGGATCGAAGATTTTAATAAAAGTTTTGAAGGGGATATGTGTAGTACTTTGCTTTTAAAAATATATTTTACAAGCGTATATATCTAACTATTCGCTTTTCTTCGGATGTCTTTCAATACGACATGCACTAAATAGTTTTGCCTGACAAATAAGATAACATGGATGGAATTTTAAATTGGACAGTGTTTTTGGATAATTTTGTAAGAAAACCTTTATTTTTACAGCAAATGCGCATCTCAATTGTTTAATGCGATAACGTATTATTATTAGTTTATAAAATCTGATTTTTATAAAATCTGATTGTTTTATACAAAATATAATAGACGCATATCAAGATTAATTAATATTTTCTTTTTTGATGTATGCATATAAATAGATGAAGAACTATTGGTTGCCTGGAAATGTACTTTCCGTAGAAACCTCAACCCTGCTAAAAATTTATCCGAATCGCGTAATACCTATGTAGTAGAAATTAATAATTTCGAAAAGTTATTTTTGCATAATTCATTTAGGCGATACATCGATAAACATAAAAAATAAATAACACTCCTTTAAAAAAACTGAATGCAATTCGAGAAAAAGATTTCGAAAACGGCTTTTGATTTACACTTTTCTTTCTTATTTCATTTTTGAAAAGCTCCACCTAATAATTTGAACGGGTCTTTTCTCGAGGGGAAGCTTTTTTTTACCCAATTGTTTGTAATCGCCTCAAAGGCGGCGTTATTTGATAAAAGAAACTCAAATGAAGGGTTTGATCATCCGAAATTATTTTCACGAAGGCCGCCACCCTTTTTCATGGATTCTGTATAACGACAGAGAGGAAGGAAGGTGGGGGAGAGAAAAAAAGATTCCCGAGATTTTGTTAGCGCCAAATCACGCAAATTCATCCACTCACCCTTTATTCCTGCCGGCCTCGTCACGATCTCGTTAGGTTCTTTTCGATTTTTTTTTCTTGGAATAATAAACTCGCGTGCCACTTGACCTATCCTTCACCCAAAAATTTTATTTCGGAGAGCAAAGTAAATCGAGAACCATTTCGCCGTATTTTGATACTTTTGAGCTTTAAATCTCCCGAAAGTGCATATGTAATTGGCTAGGCATGAGCGCCTTTTTAAATAAAGACTGCCATAAGATTTTTAATCAAGTGACCTAAGATTCGATTTTTAAAGGTACTAAGGCGGTAGAACAAATGTTTTTGCTTCTTTGAATTATTCTTGGAATATTTTGTTAATTAACTAGCAGAATTCCCCGTTGAATTTCAACGGATTTAGTGAATCTACTACAGCACAACATACAAACTCTTTAAAATATATATTAGTAGATACTTTTTCATTTACTATTACCTTTTCTTAACAATTAATCATATTTGCTTGTAGCAATCCATTTCCAAACGTATTGTATTCAAATATAACGATAATTTTATTTCCTATCATATTACTTTCGCCAAATCCAGCTTCCTTTCTTGTGTAATTATGCCTCCCTGAAATATTTACTTTTATGGCTTGAAAAGCAACGTACAGTTGTCCATGATTGGACACTGACTCCGGTAAATGCACACAAGCTACGTGAGCTTATTTACGTTAATAAATATTATAATGTAGAATATAATGATTTTACTTACAAAAAATGTAAGATTCCAGTATTCAATAGACGAAAGAAGGTTCAATTACATTCATCAATAAACGCTTCCTGAATAATAATCAGTATCTATTTACGTTTCTATCCATAAACATCGATCGTTTCGTTGCTTAAACAAAAGTGCAAAGCGAATAACGGTAAACTTTCGTCTGTTTGTAAGCTTCATTGAAGCTAATTGAATGGGAGGTAACAATGACGGCCGCCTTGGTTACGCCTGGAAAGAGTACGAAAAATCCACAAAATTTCGAAACAAATATCGTATTTCTGAAAACTTCGACCGTGTAACATGTAAACTTCTCAGGAATAAGATAGTATAGAGTTTTATTCGTCGAATAAAGTAAAAACGAAAACAATCGGTCCACATTTACGTATTTTGATGCTTGAAGGAAGAATACCTTGCAAGTCAAGAAATGGATTCATACGTATTATCTTATGGAAAAATGTTAATCCCCTATATTGGCAGCACTGATTAATTCCGGTTGACCAAACCTTGACCATTCACTAAGTTAGGATGTAAGGAAGAATCGTACTAAATTTGGTTGTTCTAGCTTTTATCGTTTAGGTGGAGTTCCATGAACAAACCAACAAACACACACTTCAAAATATATTATAGTAGAAGTAGACATGGGACAATGCAACTGTGCACAAGTGAGAAGACAGTTACGTAAGGGACTATTTCATCAAACATTTATACAAACACAATCACACACACGCACAAAATCACACATAAAATCATGAACACACGCGCATTCACGTACCCATAGGCACAAACACGCAGTAGATGCCGATTGTTATTATCACCGGTTACTGCACTCAGCCGGTTAATGTAATTCCAAAAACAAATCTAGTCTTCTATAGTTATCAGCCGCATAACTGATATATTTTGTGTGTGTTAGTATAAGAACAGAAACACAGAAACATACTGACGCACTGACACAGACTGACGGATTGAAGTTCAAAAGTATTGCCGCGGTTCACCATTGGACAAATCGTTCGCCTTAAATTACGCCCGAAGAAAATGTAAGCACAAAAATTTTCGCTATTACGATGACTTTTATTCAGATTATTTGCAAACTCGATGGAAAGGCTGCCGCGTAGCTCTCTTTGGGTTCGTCGCTGTGCGTTCATAAGACTCATTTTTCCGTCAGAAACTGAAACATATACCGTATTAGCCCGAATATAAGGCGAGGTTTTTTTCAAAAATTCTTTCAGGAAAGTGGGAGTCGCCTTATATTCGGGGTCGCCTTATATTCGGGCTAATACGAAAGTTCTTCTAGACCTTCTCTCGCTATATCGTTTTCGGTCGAGATAATCTGCACTTCACTGCTGCCATTTTTAGCCTTTCCGTTAATAAAAAAGTGACTGGCACGGAGACCCCAGCGACCGCTTTGTCCTAAAAAAAAATGGGATTAAAGCGAGGCATTTTTGATATTTTCCGCAGTTAAACCTTTTCCATGGAGTTCGGCTTTATGTGGAGCGAGAGACATTTTTTTCCTCTTTTTTTTCGAAATAAAAAAACACGAATTTCCGCGCACGATATAATAAAAATATAAAGCTCAGCGTTTTTAACTCTCCGTTTAGACCTTTTATGGATCCTGGAGAGGGGAATATGAGCCGTAAAAAGGGATCTTTGAAAAAAATGACCTAAGTGCGGCGATTTTGACGGCTTAAAAAAAAAGAAAGGGGACGGGATAAAGGAAATAAAAACGACCTCGGAAGTACTCCTTTGTTTTTTTGTTGCTTTTGGAACAAATTGTTAAGGAGAGGAAAAGAGAGAAACGACGTCGGGTTCCCAGGAATTACATCTTTTGTACAAGAAAATATCAGTCGAATTTTCATTTTTTACGCTGTTTTGAAAAAGGTTGACGAAGTGCTTTCATTGAAGTAAATAAAATCGGATCTTTGATTTTAAACGGACCATTTTATGAGACGGAAATGATTCATTTTTCCATTAAATTCGCTTTATATTGGAAAATTTTATTCCATCTCCATCAAATTTATTTTTATATTAGAAAATATTGTGCGAATATTAATTTTTTATAACCTTTTAATGATTTGGAAACATTTTGTAATTGGATTCAATGAAATCATATCTTCGATTCCAAAAAGGATATGTAATAAAACCGAAACCTAATAAAATTTCCAATAAATTCGATGTTTTATATTTGGCTGGGCTTTCATTGTTTCTTTTTATGCTTCCAATAAACGAGTTTTAGCAAAAATTTGATATCAGTTAAATTATGGCGTGATATTTGTATCAAAATTCTCCTCAGACTTTATAAAAATTAGCCTTTCAGAGGAAATGGCGGACGAAGCCTACGCCTACAAGGAAGACAGAGCTTAAGAATAACTTTAGGAAATTAAGGATTTAGTTGCGAGTCAAAATTATCTGATTGTTCTAAATGCATTCATTTACTATAGGAGTAGAGAGGTAAACACAACATATATTGTAAATTTATGTTTTCCTTTTATGTTAAGATTATGTCCTTTAATTGTTAAACTCATGACGGGCCGAATGAAGACATTCAGCCGAATGTGGCCCGCGGGCCTTAGTTTGGGTACCGCCGTATAATAGGATAATATTTAGATGTGTGGAATTGCTGGTAAAATATCATTTTAACATTTTTTTTTGCTATAAAACGATCGAATTACTGTTCATACCCATTCAAAACTCTTATCGCCAAGTTAACACGTAAAAAGTTTAGCATTCGAAGTTCAAATATTTGAGTCTTCTCCGAGATGCCTATTTTAGGAATAATAAAAACCTAGTCGAGTCACAAGAACGACCCGAAAGTATTCCTTTCCCTACACGGCACGAATTCCTTCTCATGTCGAGCGTGCGCACGTTCACTCCAACAAATCAAACTCGGTCATTATCTTCGGCATGATCGCGCAACGCTCTCTTTATGCACACGGAGCATATCCGCGATCGCCCGAACAAACCGAAATCGTACGTCAAAAAAAAAAAAAACTACCAGGAAAAAAAAAGCAAAACGTAAAGCACTTCGGTCGTAATTTCCCATCTCCGGGACGTAAACAAAATTTAAAAAAATAATATATATATATATATAAATTTTGTTTACGTATATATATATATATATATATATATATATATATATATAGGTCTTGGAGAAAATTCCTCGCATTATGTTTTGCCTTAACTTTGACGAAATTTATGTCCGAGTTTCTTACGGGAAAGAGAAGAATACCTCTTGCACAAAAACTTATTTCTTTTCGCTCTGATATCCTTCTTTTTCACAATATCTCTCTCTCTCCGTTTTTCTCTCTTTGTCTCCCTCTTTCTGAAACGGTGCCGCATAAGCGCGTTTTCTGCATGTCCGGATCATAAAATCGGATCGGAAGGGAGACATAAAGTTATCGAGGGTACGTCCCGAAATTTCTGCGGCCGGATGTTGGAACTGCAGAAGTTTAGGAGGCAATAATATTCTGCCGGATGGACACGGTGCCAGAGGGTAGACGGGTAGATGGAGTCATCGACGCGCTGGAAATATTGTCGTAAACAAGAGGTTGGAGCAGAATGGACGCGCGGAGCTTATCTTTTGTCGATGTTATGAAACAAAAGAAATGCGACTTCGGCGCAATATATTTTTTTTTTGGGACGAAACGGTTGGAAATAAATTGTGGTTAAGAATTTCTTCAAATGCTATAGACGTGTTGATGAAACAAAGGAGAACGTTGACGTAATTCAGGCGAAGTTTTTGCCTGAAATGTTTATCATAAAAAGTCGCTATAAGTTTGATAGCTGTATTAATAGACTATATTAGGATATCAATAACGAATCGATTTGGCTGCAATAATGCATCTTCAAAGCTTTTAGAAAAATTATAAAATTATTAGGTTTTTATCAAGGCAACAGAGATTAATAAAAGGTACGCATTACTGCTCGATGGAATATCAACTTTGGTGTGAGCGATTAACTTAGGATGTTACTCATTACGTTTTATAATAATAAGACAGTACATATAAATATTTAAGGCAAAACATTTTAGTTGGGCGGGAAAAGCTTTTTTTTCGGTTAAGCTTTACAGTGAAGAAAACTTCGAAATCATCGATCTTAAAGCGGCAATATCTCTTTTCGCGAAGCAGAGAATTACAATAGATTGAGAAATTGCTCCTATTGAATAGCGACAGTACATTTTCTAAAAGTAAAGTTTTTATAATTTATTTAAAAATTCACAACGTGATATTTTCATGTTTCTAAAATAAGCATAATTATTAGCAAAGTATACTTAAATGAAATACATATTTTATTTCTGATCTAGAAAATTAAGCGACTATGGATTATTTTGAAAAGTATTAATTAAGATCGTATAATGGCGAGAATCCAATCGATAAATCAAGTAGCTTAAGTAACCATAAAAAGGTTTGAAAATCCGAGACACGTATAGGTTACATAGCAGCCTAAATCAGTGGCAGTTCACCGCTAGTATAATCTATTGAGATAGGTAGGTGAAGTTGGGCAGGTGTGAGGTAAGAAACTGTCACAGGGACAAAGGGACATGTTTTGCTTCGAAATCTCGCCGCTAGGGATTAACTTTTTATTTCCTTCCGCTGCCGCTGTTTGCTTAGGATAGAAGTGCGGGAGGCTAGAGAGGCGTAATTTATGCATTTTAATCTGCGCAAAGGTGCTTCCCCCTTACATGTGTGGGTTATGCACCTGTTCGGTCTGCTTTTCGCGGAGGACTTTTATCGGCGTCCCGCTTCTAAGCGTGAAACGGCGCTAGGGAGCCGTTTAGATCCGAGCGTCAGCCAAAAAAAAAAAACGAGGTTTATTTCGGTGGTAGTGGTGAGGAAGTTGTCGAACGCTTCGCTTTAATACAGGAGAAAATCTCGACTGGTGATAAAAAATAATATTTCGCGGTATGTGACTAAGTTTGTAATATTTTTTGGGTAACGATTCGAAAACTGCATTTGCCTGTGCCGGATTCCGTAAGTAAGCTGTGCAATAACTTTACCTATTACTTAAGGATAATTGTCCTTTATCGGATATTCGTTGAACTTCACAGTAGCACAAAGAACACGGGTTATCATCAGAGTCTGCCAAGCATTGAAGAGGGTCCGGATGCGAATATCAATGGAGGCACCGCGATATTAATCATGGAGCTCCAGTTTAATACTATAACTTTTACGGAATGTTTCTTTATTGGACATCAGTTTGCAAGTGATTTATAATAAACGTTTTTGCAAAATTTACACTCGATATTTGAATAATTGAGAACTTCTGGGGCCCACATCATTCGGGGGCCCGGATACCTCGCAACCCCCCTTTGGCCGGTCCTGGCTATTATAAGTATTTAGTATAATATACACACGCACGCACACACATATATACCTATTTATTATACATATTTAAATTTAAAAATGCAAATGGGCATTTTTCATCAAATCACATTAATACCTGTGTCAGTGTGCGTGTTTCTGTTCTAATCGAAGGTAGGAGTAAAAGAAGCTTTCCTTCTATATAATAGTAATTTTTTAAATTTAGAATATGTTGCAGTTAATTGAAATTCATAGAAATTAAAAACATGGAAGCAAAATAATTTCATCGAATTCCGTAATTTGAAGTTGGTAATAACGGATTCTTGAAATGAGCACGTATAGTCCGACATTGTTTATTGGCTTAAATGCCGTCCATATGACGAGAATTCGTTCCTTTTAATTATAACCGAAACAGCAAATGGTAGCGTGTTATTTAAGAGAATCCTTCTATCAATGGATTTTATGAAGAAAATAGCGCGATTAACAAATTGAGCGTAATATATAATATACAGAATTATAATGACGGAAACTTGTTGTAAGTTTAGATGACGTAACACGGAAAATAACCAAATCCTGCATGGTGGATTTTCACCTAATCAATGCTTTACGAAAAAACACTATTGGAAAGACCTGTCTTGAAAACAACTACTTTTATATTTGAAGGTCTTTAGTAATATTAACGCGAATAATTATTTTGCTGTTGCATTGTAATAATTTCAGCAATTCGAAACGGAGTGTTCGGAAATAAATTCGAGGAAGCGAAAAATAAAAAAAATAAGGGAAGGAACGAACGACGAGCATAAAAGCTTTCGAAGGATAGAGAAAAAAAAATTAATTAATGCTTTGGACCGATTGATGCTGCCTCTCTCGGAGGGCAGCGCCACGCGCGCGAAATGACGTTGGTGGCAGTCGGCAGAACAATTAACCTCGATCGCCCGTATTAGTTCGTTTGCTCCAATTGCTCCAAAGTGCCGCGAGGGTATATATTTATGGGCAGGACGGGGAAAACGAGGCTGATACGCGGAAAATGGAGGAAAAGAGAGGTTAAGATGGCGGAATAGTAAGTTAGCGGAAGAGAGATTCGGTGGAGAGGGAGGGAGAAAGGAGAGGGAATTAAACGATTTAAGAAGAGGGACAGTCATAATTATGAAAATCGTAAAATTTTCATAGGAATTGTTCGTGAATGAGAGGTTTTTTTTTATAAACTGCTGAAACGTGTCGGTGAGAAAGTTATTGCCACGCGGAAAATTTTGAGATAATTGGGAGAATTTATTGGGAGAGGGATTGAAGTCGAACGAAGATTAAACGCAATTTTAAACAATTTCAAAAGTAAGTTTAAATATTAAAAAAATCATTATTTAGATTAACGGGTATTTTTAAGATGCTGCACTCGCTATATTGCCGTTTTTAGTCGAAACTAGGCGAGAAATTTTACTTATACTTACATAAACATGACGAAAGGCCATAATATGGTTATTTAAAATTATTTCAAGAATGAGTGTACTTGCGTCTTTTATTTAAACTATAAGCTGTATTTGGATTTTTCTCAGCGAAGGGGAAGTGTCGGAACAATGACAAAAATATAAGTGGTACAATCAGGGGCGGCCAAACAACGGGGGAGGCCGAATTATCGTCAGGCACGTACAGTATTTTTAATAGTAATGCGGATTGTATTATAATATGCCGTATATTCTTACATGTTTATTGGCTACGGAAATTTATCAAGCCATAAGGCGTTTTTAAAAAAAATTTCTAAACTACGCCTAGAAAGGGCGGCAAATGAAAGACTGGCACACGGGCGGCCATGAGGCACTGGGTACAAGAAACTACTTTCATCTTGCGATTTTTAGAGAAAATAATGGATATAAAAGCAAGTTACCATATCGTGAAAGAGCAAAATCATTCTCAAGAATGTATTGTATTGAATAACTATAAAAATTTTCCTAATCTAGAAAAATTGTCATTGCGCGAAAAATAACTATTACAATTCAGTAAGATACGCAAACATCGCCACCTTGCGAGCATTGTAATTCCGTACAAAATAATGTAGGCAAAAGTTTGTTTTGGACTCGAGACATTTCCGCACTTCATTCGCCAGTTTTAGCTTGGAAATTGGAATGCGAAAAAACTCACGAATTTTTATGCGCAGAGGCTAATAAGGATGAGATAATCGATCGCTGACTAACAGACTATCAAAATAATATTTTTTGTCCACTCATCTGGGTATGCCGTGTATAGACGTCATGACCGGACGCACCGTTGTTGGGTATGACGGATTTAGACGTCATGGCATTTTTAATGTTGATTGCTGTGGGTATGCTGGGATTTTCCGTCCCGTAGCATCTCGCACTTATAGATGGGTTCTTCTAGTTTCGTCCTACCTACCACAGATGGCCTTGTCTTCCTTTTTCTTTGAGAAGCAGGTCTTCATAAGGGAGCTCTGTATATGCGTTGCGGGTTGCATTTCCGTGTACGCCACTTCTTCAATGACCGTTTATGACACTTCTTCAATGACCGTTTATGACACTCGGGGTTTTTTCACACTCCCTTGCGAAAACTCAAACTTTTCTCTGCATGCACTTTTGTCTACAGGGTAATCCTGCTATTTATGAATGTTTTTCCTGCTAGTAATCCTAATGGTATATGTGAAAAACAAATTATATGGAAGGCTCAGTTTGCTTCTGAGAATTGAAAGAGACGTTTCGTTTCTAAGAGAAGCATTTTTATCAGTTACGCTGTTTTATATTTGCGGAAACTGGATGATATTTAACCTTATCAATTTAATTACCCACTGTGGGTGGGACTTGATAAAAAAACTACCCAGTTGAGTGGTTAAATATCATCGTGCAAACGAAAATTGAAAGAAAAGGTAGCGTTATTATCATTAGCATATCAATGCCTCTGTGTGATGGCGATTATCTCACAAGAGCGACAGACACGCGATGAAAAATGTAATCACACTATATATCTTGTGCGAAAACGAATCGACCAATTATGCAATTCATAAGCATGTTCAGAGATCTCGGAAAGATTGACGTTTTTCAGTGAGTAATTTGAGGTTAACACTAACATGAAATCTATAATGACAGATGGAGCTTAAAGGACGAGGAATAGATGGGATTTTCCGTGAAGACTTTGGCGTGGAGGTGAAACAGCTCGTTCAAAAGTTCCATCGGCTGGAAGTTAGGAAAGAGGGAAAGGATGTGCTACGAAGAGGTGAGAGAATGGGAGAGTGATGAAGGGAGAGAGTGGGGATGCGCAGAGAGCGGAGATGGAAGGTTTTAACGGGGCGGCAGGTTAACAGGGGCGGGATGTTTCCTCGTAATGCGCTACACATTAAGAAGCGGAACTCTCTGCTGTCTGTTACCGCGAGTCCTGTAATGCGGGGTATTGAACTGCAGCAACCGACAGTCGGGATACGGTACGAATGCAGTTATCTCTCAGACATGCTTCTTTCGTAGATCCTTTCGTGTACAAGCAATTTTAAAGGGTATGAAATTTTTATTACCAGTACATACATAACAGACTTGTGGAAAGAATATAAGTAGGAGACAGATGATAGCGAGACAAAATTAATATGCAGTTAGAGGAAATGCCGCGTACTTCTTGTGTATATATGTACAGACAAACCCGGACAGCTCTAGTGAAATTTTTATAACTCGAAGAATATATTTATTCCGATCTGTATTCATACACGTTACAACTTACAACGAAGCTCTGTAAACGGAAGCTTCGATGATTGTAATTTTCGTTAAATCACGGAATTATTATGAAGGTACATAAATGCATAAATACCCGCCAATAACATCCGTCTAAGTTGTTCTAAATTTTGTATACTCATCGGGTTTAAATGTGACAGTATTGTGGGCAATATAATTCCACGTCTTATGCAAAATATTTATATTTTATTGCAGTGAGGTGGTAAGCGGGTATTTGTCCCTCCTCCCCCAATTATCGGAGATAATATTAACAAAAGCGTAAGAGTAAACGAGAGTTAGATGGAAATAGGGTGGATCGAAGGTGTCCAAATTAGAAGCAGTACCTCTGACCATTAGCTTCAATCATTACACGAATGTTATTGCATATAAATAAGCGAACAAATGTTGAGATAATAATGTGCTGCAATATTTGCCCCCTCCCCCAAACTGCGCCACTGTAATATGTTATTATACGAAACGCTTTAAGTCATTTATGCAGAAGAAACAATTCTTTTATTTCTATAGCACGAGTTACCAATTCCCAGCTTAGCAGTATTCATGGAAGTTTGATTTAGATATTTTATTTTGATTTGTTTACAATAAAAGTAGTAATATTTTGTGATAATTGCTTTGTAATCCTCACGTTAATATATCGTCTGCATTATTACGCAAAGCCAACTTTATTCAGAATAGATTTCAAATCATTTTTTCTTCGATAAATTCTTCACCGAAATTTACATTTTTTAAGCAAATTAAAGAATTTGAAAGATAATTTTTAGGGGAACAGTTTGATATAGGTCATCCACGACCGCAGCACCATCTGATTCCGGAAAGATGAACTATCGAAGTATGCGTACGAGTAAATGATGTCCTTAGAAACTTGATGTTTACCCAAATAAATATTAGCAACAATAAATAAATGGAGAGGATATTGGCGAGCCTTCGGCTCTCTTTGTTTTTATTTTAGTTGTCGTCTCCGGGCGCTACCGCGCCCTTAGCCTCGCTGGAACCAAACTTTCCCTCCCCGTTGTCCGGTGATTGGGTTTGTAAATGTCGCCACAGGCCGATCAGTCATGGGTTAGCAAGCTTTAAATTAACTCATTGAAGCAATTGTTGATGGGTTTTATTTATTTTCTTTGCTCGTACGCATACTTTGGTAGTTCATTTTTCCGGAATCAGGTGGTGCTGCGGTCGTGGGTGACCTATATCAAATCTATGCCTATTTAGGTAAGTTTGGTGTGTTACCAGTCTACAATGTTGAAATAAATTGGTGATTTGTTTTCATTCGGATAGTTTTCAAAGAAATTATTCCGCTGATTGATTAATTACTAAGCTAAATTTTTATTTCAACGTCTCCAAAAAATAAGCTTTACTAATTTATAGCAATGGATGGAAATGATGTGACACAAGCAGATAGAAAACGAAGATTATCTAGAGAAATGAGACAGCGTTGGGTTGTAAGGCAAAGTCAGGAGACGTTAGAAAGAATCGGAAGAGAGAACGCTGCACGGAATGCATTGAACCATGCAAATGCAAGTCAGCAAGCAACCGATGAACGACGAAGATTAAATAAAATTATTAAAAATAAATTATCGGTCTTTTGAGAGAAAGGGAGTGAGAAGAGGATGGAAGGAGGTAGGGTAGCGGCGAGAGGGGGAGGGAGTGACGGGAGAGAGAGAGAGACAATTAACCAAAGAGAGATTTCACAACACTTTTGTTGTGAAAGAAATGTTCAATTAATTATAAAATGTAAAAAAAATGTGAAAACCGCCGTTTGCATAGCGCGTCATTCAAATGAAAAGGAGCATCAAAACAATTTCATTCCAGGATAGATTTTCATAGCGCGGAAGACTATAAAAGGAAGCGACTAACCAACTCTGTATGTGCATTGTCCGAATTTATGCCCACTCAATAAATTTTTATTTAATGTGTACAGTGCAAATAAACCAAATCACTCCCCGTCATTTTCGACGGGCACTTATACTAGTTTATAATAGAATTGATACGAATTAGCTTAATCCTGTATTGTTGTGCATGTTAACATATTCATCGAAGCATTTTACGCCAGCTGTTATCGTCGCAAATACGCATTTCTCTTTACTGCACCCTCATTTCGGCCCTAAATGAATTATAGAGTTCATTTAATGGCTTATATCCAATTAATAATTTAAATATATAGTCATATGGTTTGAAAAACAATATGTGCATTTCGGCAATAGAGCAATCCTCGCAGTAATTTCGGTTCATTATGCTAGATTTTTTTGCAATGATCAGTCCCGAGCTAGCCGAAAGGATGAGATGTTCATTAATGCAGGAGTTCAACAAGGATAAAAATCAATTTTGGTGCATAGTGGATATTTAAAACAAAACGAAATATTTAGTTTGGATAAATGTTTATTCAGTTAAAAATTTTCAAGACAGAATTTATTCGACTGTAGTAGTTATCTAGATAACTGACGAACGATCATGTGTACAAAGAGAAAATGTTCTCTGTAATAACCTGTATTATATTAAAAACGGAATTTCAGTCATAATACACTCTTCCTGAGGGTTAGAAGGATACATGAATTGGAAATGCATAGCGTATCATCGCTTACATTTATGGCATTACTCTAGCTTTACTGTACTACTCATGTACGCATTCCACGTAAAATAATACACTGCATTATTAACATTTACGACCAATGATACATTGAGTTGATAGTATGACTTAATAGATGTGAATATTGCGTGATATGGTCTTCATTATTTCTGAAAAATAAGCGCTTTTTATATTAATAACTTTATTACATTTTTGAGATTATTATTTAAACTATTCCAGAAGGAAATTTTATATGTATTCTTTGAGCAGTGCGAAATTTGAAGTTGCGAGTTGGTATCTCATTTTGCCACTTTAAAAATGGCAAGGTTATCATGTCCTGCACTTAAAATCCTTTGATAGGGAAAAAAGACGCTCCTGAAATTAATTATCCTTGAGTTCTGAGAATATTTTATGAAAAAGAAAAATGTGAACAACTGGACAACTTTAGGAAACGATGTGTGAAATTATTAATTTGTCTAAGGCAAGAAGTTGCTGAGATTCGAGAATGCTCACACTAATAAAAATGCCAATTAAGAACTGTTTAATTGGTATGTATGTCCCTGTTTCTATCTATTTATGTAAGAGGAGACTCTAGTCCTCTAGTCTGAAGTTTACTCTTTTGATATGCTGTCTATCCTACCACACACATTTTCACGTATTTGCTCTGTTGTCGTTTTATTCTAATTTACCTTTCTTTCGCAATTAAACGTCATCTAAAATTCATCGGTTTCTCTTTCTTAACCACCTTCTGTTCTTACGTCGAAATTCATTCCCAGTCCCCGTTTTTTAAAAAGTGTTTTGCCTTATTTAAACAGAATCCTTTTCGAAAATCGTTGCCTCATTATAAACGCTAACGTTAAGGCGCCTCTTTTATCTCGTTTACTTTCCCGTGGTTTTACCTTAATTTGGTTCCTTTTCTCCGTCAGAATTATTCATCCTCGTCTAAAATAGTATTTGTTCCCAACATCTGTCCTTTCTTAGATCAATGTCACAAAGTATTTTTGTTTATATTGTCACCACGGTTTTCAAGATAAAATCTTGCCATATGCACACATCATTTTAAAAAAGTCTGTTAAATCGCTGTATGTGCATCTGTGACCGTCTTCATTCAAGGATTGCCTCCTGAAGACATTCGGACATTCTTTTTCGTGATGATTAATAATTGGAACATGTTACAAATTTCGGAAGTCTCTGGTTTTTGGAAAGTCTTCAAACTCAATATTATAATTTAGCAAATTTACGGTACTTAAACCATTGCATATCCTATTAACTAGACAGAGATATTAAATCTTTTTTTTTTACCAAAAATTTGGATACCAATGTTGCCACAAGAAACAACTCGAATGGCATTTTTAAAAAAAATGAGAGTATCTTAAAATTGTTAAATTCCGGATATTATAAGTATTTATTAGTGGTTTACATAACAAAGGACTGATTCAATTAGCTGTACATCACTTCCTATTCTCCGCCGCATTCATATCCTTTATTGTTCTTATTTATTTCTCCTCTTCCCCTTTTATCACCATTTATTTCACATCCCATTATTCTTTGCGTTCTTCTCTCCCCTTATACCCGCACCTACTTTTCTCTTATTAAATTTAAGTCTCTCGCCGTTTGTCATTAATCCTGACCTCCACATTTCTTCCTTTCGGTCTTCTTAGCCCTCTCTTCGCCCCATATCCAAATTTATTTCTCCTTCTCTCTCTCTCTCTCGATTACCCCGTTTCTCTCTCTTTCTCCCTCTATCTCTCTCTCTCCCGCTATCTCTTTCCTCTCGGTTTGGTCTCCCTTCCTATTCATCTCCCTAAAAGAACTGCCGCCATCTACCACCCCTTCTTGGTCTGTTTCTCCTTCTCCTCTAACCTCCTACTTCCACCCTCTTATATACCCTCGACTATCACCGTCCTCTACTCCCTTCTACTCCTCCTGCACCCCCCCCTCTCTGTCTCCCTAAAACCTCCCTTCCCCTCCCCTGTCTTTCTCTCTCAACTTAACAACCCCTACCTCCTCATTTCTCTCATCCCTCCATTTCCCAATTTCATACCTCCTTTCGTAGTTCTCCCTCCTCTAATCTCTCTCTCTCCCTCTCTTTCTCTCCTCTCTCTCCCTCTCTCTCTCTCCTTCTCTCCCCTCCTTCCTTTCCTCCCTCTCTCCCCCCTCTCTCTATCCTCCCTCTCTCCACCCCTACTCCTCTTCTCTCTCCTCTCATACATATCTCCTCTCTCTCCTCCTCCTTTCCTCTCTCTCTCTCTCCTTCCTCTCTCCCTCTATCACCTCTCTCTATTCTCCCTCTCTCCTCTCCACTCCTACATCTCTCCCCTTCTTATACATATCTCCTCTCTCTCCTACATCTCTCTTCTCCCCTCCTCCCTCTCTCCTCTCCTACCTATCTCCTCTCGTGCATTTCACCTCCCTATCACTTCTCTCTCTCTCTCTCAACCCCTTCTTTCTCTCCCTCCATCACTTTTGGTCCTCTCTTGTCTAAACATCCCCTCTCCTCTCGCCTACCCCGTACCGCTTTTTCCTCTGTCGTCTTTCGCTCTCTCTTTCTCCCCCCCCCTCTCCCCCCTCTCCCCGATGCCATTTCTCCTCCGTCTCCTAACCACTCCAAAGCGTCCTCCGCCCCGAACTCCTCCTTTTCCCTCCCCCCACTCACTCTTTCTCCTCCACCCCTCTTAGGAAAGGACCACCGTCTCCAGGATGTTCCACACTGGTGATGAATTATGCTGAGAGGGAGGAGGAGGAGGAAAGGGAGGGAGGGAGGAGAGTGAGGCAATGAGGGTTGGAGAAAGAGAGAGAGGGATTGAGGTTTGGAAGGAGTTTGGGGGGGGAGGGTGGAAGAGAGTAGGAGAGAGAGAGAGCGAAGAATCTTGAGAGGGAAAAGGGGTGAGGGGGTGATGGGCGGAAAACGAAATGGCGAGTTTGGGATATAGAGTGAGAGGGATGGGGAGAGGGTTGTGGGGATGATGGGAGGAAGGGAGTTGGCTGCGGAGGGAGGGAGGGAGACACTCGGTCGATATAACCTCCTGGAAAGGAACGACCATAAATCAACCGGACCCGCGGAAGGGAGAAGTGAAATAAAAGAGAGAGAGAGGGAGGAATAGCGGGAGAGGGATAGAGAGAGAGAGGGGGGGGAGGAAAGGAGGGGTAAAGAAAAAAGAAAATGTACATACTCGCCAGCAAAGGGCGACGGGGGGGGGGGGGGGGGGGGGAGTATGTAGGAAAAAGGGCGTTTAAAAGTTTTCTGGACGGAAGAGGATGTGGGCGGATTCAAAAAAGAACTTTTAAAAAGCAAGGATGGAGAGAGAGAGAGGGTATGCGGAGAAAGTGTAGAAGGAGGGATGCGAAAAGAAACTTGAAAGCTTTTGAGACGGAGAAAAAGGGCGAAAATGATAAGCAGCGGCGATGGGGGAGTGTGTGCAGAGAAAGAGAAGTTTGGGAGGAACTCATAGAGGAGACTGGAGAGGGACAGACAGACATACAGACAAACGACTTTATTTATGGCGAAATTTAATGAGAGAGAGGGTGAGGGAGAGGCTAAGAGAGAAAGTAAGAGGAAGAGAGACAGAGAGAAATGAATAAAGTAGAGAGTAGAGGAACGGTAGAGGATGAAAGTAGAGAAAGATAATATGGGAAGAGAGTAGAGGAAGAGAATTAGAGAGCAGAAGAATGGGTAGAGGGCGAGGAAAATGGAAAGAGGTGTATAACAAGTTATGAAAGTGTACAGCGTATCACAAATGGGCGCGTTTCGTGCAATGGAGTATTAGAAAGAAATTATATACCTTTACGTAAGGGAAATTGCGTTTTTCAAGTTCCTTTCTTCATCATAAATAATCCATTTTCTTCCTATTTAAAAATATTGCATGCACACGTGAGGAAATTAAACGTCTGTTTGTGAGATTGTTTATGTTAGCAAACAATGAAGAAGTAACCATGCAAGAAATTTTCAACTCGAATTAAGACATTTTTGTTTGATTTTCCCGATAACGGCTATTCCTACGATAAAAATGTATAGGAAAAGAAATACTCTTCTTTACTAGTTCTGCAACTTTTATTTGAAAATTATTTTGATATGACCAATACTTTACGAGATATGACGAAATTTCATTTTTTGTCACCAGTAAAGTGGGACTCCTGATTGGCGTACGTGATTCATTTATGCGATTTTCGTATTATATTTTATTGAAAGTCCTTAATATCAAATTTCATGAGAATCCGTTCTGTAGAAGCCGAGAACGAACATGCGGACGGACCGACCGACGATAATAGGCGCTCACGCTGGAAGCGAAACGCGCCTAAAAATGAAGAAAACCTTTAGAATAAGGGGATGAAGGTAGACGATGTGTGTGAAGTAATGTAGTGTAGAATAAGGTAACGTAAAAGAAAATTGTGACGATAGAAAAGAGAGAGAGAAATAAGAGATATAAATGCAGGCAGAAAAAGAAAAAATTTGATGTGGCCAACACGACTTTCTCCATATTTGGGGTATAGATATTTAAATTATTATGAATAGCATTATTAGGCAAAATTATCATTTTGTATCGTAAAAGAATACAGTAGTCCTTATTGCCGTAAATTATATTTTGAATATGTTTACAGAATTCACCGCTACATGGTGGCGGCGCTGTATACTGGAAATTACGAAAAAGTTGAATATCTCCGAAATGGATGGTTCTACGAAAATTTGTTTCAAACAAAACCTGGAAGAAATATTATTCTCTACAACTTTGGTGCTCACGAAGATTACCAATAACGATGTTTTTTAAGGAGATATTTGACGGAAACCGAAAAAACAGTATTTATAAATAATTCCCAAACAATAACTGCTATGGAAAATTGTTTGAAATGAAAGTTGTAGGAAATTACATTCTATATAACCTTTTTATAGAATTGTATACATATACAATAATGGCGTATTATCGGAGAAATATCGCAAAAACCGAATCGGGTTTCGAATAAACCTCGACTTACGTTTAACCGTTATTGTCCAAAAACTAATCAGTTCTTTGTGCTCGTGCTAAAGTGTTATATATGAAATTTGGTGTAAATATGACAAGTACTTTTTGAGTTAGAGCGCCCACAATCACATACACGCGCACACAGAAATCATTCCGAAAATAGTCTAAATGTGTTCTAGGGACCTCAAAACGTGTATTTCCGTTGAAATCTCGGAAGTCGATTTTTTTCGTGATCACTATACTTTCCCGTTACTACGTATGGAGAAAGTAAAAAGATGAAGGGCGAAAGAAGGAATGCAGAATGAAAAAGAAAGAATTGATAAAACGACGGCGAAGTGAAGGAGCAGTCGAGTGACGGAGATGAAAGAGGATCCAAGGAAGAGAGGTCGGTGAAAGTGGGAAGATAAAGCGAGATGGAAAAGCCAGCGAAGGAGAAGAGTCGAGAAAGGGCGGGGTTAACGTTGAAAGGAGAGATCGCACGACGATAGGGAGGAATGGGAGGCAGGCAGAGGAGGGAGGGAGAGGAGGGAGGGAGAGAGAAGAAATGGAAAGGGAGGGGGAGAGGGGGTTTAGAGGGAAGGAAACGAGGAAAACCCTTTAGAAACTCTGTCCCGTTAAGAACTTATGTGCCGAGCTCATCTGAATTCCTTATTAATTCTATATAAGGAGGTGTTTAGAGAGAGAGGGACCGTATTCTTCATCCTTTGCATGCCTGCCCGCGTAACGTTTTCTTGAGGTCACAAGAATTTCCCCGTCTTTTAACATTTTTTATTTAAAGTTGCTTCCTGTGTAAATGTGCGGTCTCCAGTGAGAACTCGCGCGCGCATTGCTCCATGGATTTCGTTTGAAAATTTATCAGATAATTTTTTTGCCGCAGTCTCTACGCTTTTTCTCTATCATAGTCGAAAGGTTCATATGCGACTTGACTAAGTCGAAGTTTTGCAAGAAATAAAGCGATAGAGTAAATTGCGTTAATCTACGTATATACGCTGTTGTTATTTCCTTAGAAGTAAGATACATAAATGGAGCTTAGCTTTAAATACTTTGGTTGAAAAATTTATAGACATCTGATGAAGCTGTTGTTTTATTTTATCAGAAATATTCAACGATAAGTATATTACGAAATGGGAAAAATACATTAGTCTCTCGCTAATAAATGTTTGTCAAACACAGTTTTGAGAATCCGTCATTAATAAATTGCACACCTCGGTGTCCAGTCTTGAGTATCCGCAGTTCTCCGCTCGCCTGTTGGCTAATTTTAATAATATTATAATTTATGTTAGCGTAGAATGTAATAACTATTCTTCGCATGAAGGAGAGACATAGAAAAGAGCAAACCTGCAGCTCCAGTTAAGACCATGAGTTTGTCGGGAGATGGATTCTCGAGGAATTTTATGGAAGCTTTGCTCCTTTGAATGCTTCTGGGTATCCCATGGCATAGCTGTGGTAATTAGCCTCTATGGAGTTGTATGTAGTCTAGGTTGGTAGGCAAAGGGTTATTGCTCCATTTTCTATGAATTTTTACGGTTATTTTTTATAAGAAACATATTTTTAGAATTATGGCATACTTAATTTTAACATTGAAGGGTATATTATAGGGCTGTATGTGTGACTCTCTGGGATTACTCCCCCTAGCTCCCAATATACATACAAAGGTCTCTGGCGGTCACGGTGCCCGCGAAGTCTCCATCGTATATCACCCTACCCTTCTACTCCTGCAATTAGAGACACCTACATAAATGAATATTAGGTTAATTAAAAAATAGGGAATACAGGCAGTCCTAGACATCCGTACATAATGCGGTCTTGAAGGCGTGAACGGAAGTCAAATGTACGGATGTCGAACATAGATTTACATGTTATAGGGGGAGTTCCGTTACCAGAGAGCCGAAAAATATTATAAAATCTCTAATTATGGTGTAAATGTTTAGTTTTTTGAGCAGGGGCATTTTAGACACAATCGTCGATTTTATAATATAGAGAGATAGGGCAAAGTGCAATAAAATATTTAAATAATTGCACAAATAAACACCGCTGTACAGACAAAGATGCCGGTGCAGCGGAAACTGGTGGCTGGCAACCAGCAACACTCGAAATATTCGTTTGTCATTTCGCTGACGCACGAAAGTCAGAATTCGGCGTACGGAAGGCGGTTTGGGGTCTAAATGTATTATGAACGAAAGTTCGAGTTTTTTTTCATTTTAAGCATTTTGCTATTTTCATAGTTTTTTGTAATATTGCATAATCATGGCCCCAAAGAGAGTGATGATTGAAATGAAAGAAAAGTCGGTAAAAAGGGCGAAAATAGTGATGAGTTTGGAGGAGAAAATTGAAGTTTTAGATAGACTTGCGCATAATGAATCTGCTTCATCAGTTGGTAAACTTTTAAAACTTACCGATTGAAGCTAAAGATTCGCCGCTTTCGGCACGCCGAATTATTTCCATCTTTGTCTCAATCGCGTTCACTTTATGAGTCCTACGTTCCTTTTCAGTTGTATTAGCACTTTCAGTTTTCCGTTTCTCACTCATGTTTATAAAATAATAGGTGTAAAATGCAAAAACAAAGAAACACTGCTGTACGTACAAACAAAGATGGTAACGTTACCGAGACTGAATAATAATAATAATTTATTGATTATTGAGCGACTTTACAGTGGTATTAATCTTGTCAAATTTCAATACAATATTAAAAAACATTACATATAATACGTATATTATGACAGACAGCGCCATTATGCGATAGCTCGAAATGTTTGTTCGTCAGCTGATGTAGGAAAGTCCGAATTCGGAGTACGAAAGGCGGTTTAGGGGCGGGAATTTATAATGCACGAAAGAGCGAATTTGACGGATGACGGATGACGAATGTACAGATGTCGAGGACTGCCTGCAATAGCAGTAAATGTATTTTGTTATACTAATTTATTATGATCCTCAGGTTTCTGTCTATAAATTGTTTAACCCTATTTTAAAATTATCTAGCGTTTTAGTTAGTAATTGAAGAGCACTTCTGGTAAACTTTTCCATTAAGTGATCCTCTGTTTAGGAGCGATTATTTTGCAATATTTCTTTTATGCGGCCTAAGTTTAATTTTGTGATTATTTGTCTTTTGTATTCACCACACTACTCCTTAAATCTCTTCCAATTTATGTTAAAACGTTTTCAAATTATTACTTGGAAATACGTAAAAAAATCGCTAAAATAATTTACTGAATTTTGATAAATACTTAACACAGCTGTAATTAGAAGAATTTAAATAGTGCATTAATACACTAATTACGACTCAAACATGCACAACTCAAGAAATTCCATTCTACTCCTCGTGTCAGTTATTTAGGTAAACTATTAATGATGTCTCATATATAAATCCAATGTGGTATGCATAATAGGGTGGGCCGAAAAAAGGAAAAGTTTTCAGATCGAAGCGTAAGCGAAAAGTTGCCTTTGGTGAATAGAAGACGAGTGCAAATTTTTTTTCAAATGTCATTATTTGACCCTCGCGCATCGCGTTCAAAGTTTCGAGAATTTGAACATTTCTACCATTATTTCTGCAATTTTTAAAAATTATTATGCATTGCATAATCCCTTGAAGACAGCAAGACAAAATATTCTCTTAACATCGAAAGGGCGATAGAAGAACACAGAGAGGCTTTCATTTTAATAGGAATTCTGCAAATAACTTTAATGAGGTCTTAATCCAATAATGAATTATGGCATATGCCTTAGTTTTTCCTTACGAATGTGTTGTTGTAAGTAAATAATCCATAAATGATAATGGAGAAAATTAAATGCAATACCATCTACAAAAGCAGTAAGGACTGATTTATACATTAATTATTTTTTAGTTTCATTTCGCGGTAAGTAAACTCGTTAACCAGCACGAATCCCGTTAACAAAAAAATAATTGGGTAGTAATTGAGACATCCTTTCATCCCTCCCACGCCATTCACAAAAGTCGTTTCTTTCGGCCAGCTTTTTTATCCACGAAAAATTATCTGATCGCGTCACTTGCCACCGGTCCATAAATTCCTTCGGCGAGGATGAAGCCCGGAAGAGGATGGGAGAAAATAAGCGCCGACCATCGGAGAATTAGGGAACTAAAAACGAGGCGAATAAAAAAGAACAGGCGAAGGAAGAAAACAATCGAAATTTTAGAGACGAAGGAGAAGAGATAGAGAGAGAGAGAGAAAAAAAGATAATGGGGAGATGGTTTTGGAGAGAAGGGTAATGAATTTATTTCCTCTTTTGTCCCCCGACGATTTGCTCCTCCCATCTGTTCTTTTGTTATTTATTTCATTCTTTTTTTTTTTAACTTTCGAGGAAGGCGGTGGCGTATGGTAGTTGCCCGGGACGCTTTTCTGAGTAGGAGATAACGAAGCATGAATCAGTATACGCTAGGAATGAGAAGTGCAGTAGATCGGAGAGTTGGTTATATATTTTTAAAAAAAAAAGCGAAAGATTAATGGGGCGTCGAAACAAGTGAAGCACGAAAATGGAGCATGAAAATGGCGTGGCTCTTTTCTCTTCTTCTCGGATTCTAGGGAAAAAAATTTTAAATCGCGTAAATTTCGCCGAACGCGACGGAAATGAAGAGAAGTTTGTTTTTCCGATGCGAAAGCTTAAGCGACGCGAAAAATTGAGCGACGAAAAAATTTGCAAGTTCGATTAAAAAGTGATGTTTCTTTCTTTTGCTCATTCGCGAAAGATGTAGAATGAACCTGCATACCCAATTAAAATGTCTTGAAAGCATGGGAGAGGTATTAAAAATTACGACAGTTAAGCTAAAACTCGATGTATCTTGATGCCTCTCAAGTGAGGGGAAAATAGTATTTGCGAATTTTACGTACATAGTTTATTTTTCACGACGAAAGAATAAAACGAAGAGATTATCAAAAAGGTTTTATTTCAAATGCGATCGTTTCATTTCTGCGTATTTGTCTACAGTGACTATTATATTGCTATATGTTTTTAATTTAAATATTTGATATTTTATCATGGATGGAATTACAAGAGGGAATCATTAGGGGATTTGATTGATAGGTTGGCTCAATTCTCGAATATCTTTATAAATCCCTGAAAATATATGTACGAAAAGGAAAAATTCGTCTTCTAATACCGTTTAAAATCTCCACGAATAGCCATAACCTCTGGGGCGACGCTGTAAAATTCGAAACATAACGATATCATATTATTAGAGATGTAATTATAACTTGGTATAATTAATTACTCTATAATTCCCTATATAACTTGTTTATAACGGAAATGTGCATGTTAAGCATTTTTCTTAAAAGAGATATCTTTCACATCGATTAAGAGAGTTACTCGAACCAGAAAGATTTACGTCGAATCGGGAAAAAAATAATTCCCGGCATAAAATGACTCCGCGTTTCATAAGAGTAAACCCGGCGAACGAATAAATTCTTCCTCGGTGCACGCAATAATTTATTTTTTTCTTCCAGAGATAAAGACAAAATCTTTTTATCATTGAACGGCGGATGTATTTACGACCTCTTTTTATTTTCAAAGGAAAAATAACATTTTCGTGTCGGAACTCCGGGAGAAAATTTTCGACCCACTTCCCCGGAAAGCATTTATTTATTTTATATAAGACTCTGCGGATTTTATTTCCAGGAAAAACTCGTTTTTCATATAAAACTATTGATGATCTGTGCATCTGTCAAAGTGTAAGTCTTAGTCTTCATAAATAAATCCGGTATGTACGACGAAAATGCGGGGTGATTCGCGTTTTTTATACGGGGAGTAGGGGAAGTGAAATATAGTAGGTACTTCGTGCACAAAAAAATATCTCCGTGCATGTATAAGTTTTATACACAATTTCTAGAGTGGAGTGTTGCAAGCGGAATGCAAGTTCGACGAACTCTTTTAGAGCATGGCTGTCACGTTAAATAAGGGGTACGATGAATCATCGAACATTTTCTTCTTTTCTTTTTCGAATGCACAATTATTTATTTTTAATTTGTCGCAATTTTTAGAATTAATTAATTAATTCGATTTTTATGACGCTTTCTATCACGTTCATTTAAATTGAAAAATGTGAGTGAAAAATAAGAAAATCTAAGACACATACTATGTTGAAAGGTTTTCTTAAAATTGAACGATTTATGAGTGTAATTTATTTTTCTGATCTATGTTTGTCTAATTCTTTGCCATTTTAAAATAGAAATCGTAACTTTGCGGAATCATTCCATGATATACACAAGGAAAAATTTTTTTAGTTCCACAATATATAAATAGTAGCAGGAGTGCCCGTTTGAATTTCAACGGATTTGGTGAAACTAAAACTTCGACCGTGTAACATGTAAGCATCGCAAGAATAAGATAGTACACAGTTATACCCGTCGAATAAAGCAAAAATGAAGAAAACCGCTCCGCAATTTCCTAGTTAGATGAATGAAGGAAGAAAATCTTACGAAAATAACGTATAAACTTCCTCCCCCTCCCATCCTTTCCCTCCCTTCTCCCCCTCCCCTCTCTCCCTTCCCCTGCCTCCCCCTCTCTCCCATATAAATGCATTGAATTCTCAATTTCGGCGACAATGGGAGTTGTCATGGTAGCTTATAATGGGTATTGTAATAAAACTGATAAAATCACGTATTTTATTGATTATAAATGCATTTTTATGCTAATTCCATCAGTATTCGGATTCTGTCTTAAATAAAAATAAACTTTGTTCTTTTCTTCGTAGAACAATTTAAGTCTCAAGTTCGTACCATGTTTCTAAGTAATTTTAAAATTCAAATGAAAAATAAGCTGCACTCGTCCTTATGTTATTCAAATGGAGAAAATAAAAAAGAAAATGTTTTTAAAAATTAGTCAGGTCAATAAAATCGATATAAAAACTTTACTATACCACCGTACTCATTATTCCGGTTAAAATGATGCATTTCTCTTGCTTCTACGGTATGTAGTTTTCGAGTTTTAAAATTATGATACACACACATACATACATACACACATTCATTTTTATATATTAGATTGTGAAACTTACTTTTTGCTTGTATATCTATGCAATTATTGTTGCTCTTTCAGGTTTTTATGTGTTAAAAGTTTATTGTATTTAATTTCAGACATGTCAATCTATGAAAGACAAAACTGCCAACGATGTACTCAAATACAATCTTGAACAAACGAAAGACAAAATTCGATTCTGTACTAATTAGAACTTACAGCAAATTTCGGCAAGTGCCAATTAATTACATTAGAATCATTCTGAATGTGCTCCCCCATTTATAAATCACATTAAATTATTTTTTTTACTTTTTTCTCAGGATAAAAGTTTCGGCTCTAAATTTAAATGTTAACTGTACAGTTGTTCGTAAGATAACCTAACGTTGAAATTGTATGTAATTCATACGCCATTTAACGATGTAGGAAGTAGGAAAGATAATGTTGAAAATTTGGAATGAGTGATTATTATTATTTTCAGGTAAGCACGGTTGTCATGGACTACTTTAGTAAAACCCATTTTACACTGATACGAGAGTAAATAATTGCGTTGCAACATTTCGTTACAAGTGTTAACATCCTTAATATCTACGGACGTTTAGATTAACGGGCAAACGACTGCAATATTACTTCTTAGAATTATCCTTTTGGGGAGCACACCTCAATTTCACGGGTAGGCAGAAAAACCGAAAGCATACCTAAGGTCTTATTTTTCTAAATAAAACAAAAATGGAAACATCTCAATTTTCTCCGACTCGACGATAACTGCCGACACATTCACCCGCCAGGAGGAAAAAAAAACACGTACGTTTTTCCGCCTTTAAAAAAAATCCATTTTTCTAATCGCTCCACCTCTCCCTTGCTCGCCTTTGTGGTAAGCGGGTCCAATCGCGGATATAGTCCACGGTTCCATTGTGTTCCTCCGCCAGGCGTATCAAACAGTTCCCGTTAGCTATAGAGAGAGAGAGGGACGCCCTGCGATCTCCCTTTCGCCCCACCGGAAGTGACGTCGACGATTAATCAAAGCCGATCGCTCAACGCAGAGGGGGTTGAAGAGGATGGTTTGGAGGTGGGTTTCGGGAGGGTTAGGAGAGATCCCTTTATACTCCCAGCTCCTGGAATCGAACGGGTCCATCCTTTATGGGAAGAGAAACGTCGTTCCGAGGGAGGGAAAAAAAAACCCTTTTTCCCTCTCCGATCCGTATTCTCTTTCTTTCCCTATTCCTACACTCGTTCGCTCATTGTCAACACCCTTTTCCCATCACATTTTTTTTTCTTAACCCGCTGGGATGGATAGTCGGGCGTTACTACTTTCAGATCATGAAGCGACCTTCTTATCCTCTTCCCCTATTCTCCGTTTCGTTCTAAATTCATTTTCGCGCTCTTCTTATTTTTTTATCCTCTCGCGAGAAAGGGATGGTTTTATATTTTCGACAGTCGGCTGTTTTTTTCCATTCTCGTTAATCTCGCTTTTCAAGCGTTCCGTTTCATTTGTCGTTTTTGCTTCTCCTATCTTTTAGACTCGCGGAATTTTTCGGTGATTTTTTTTGTTTCGTTTCGAATGGCTCTTTTCTTTCCGATTTTGTTATTTTTTTGTTTTCGTCGTGATTTCGGGGTTCAGCGACTGCGGCGTTTTTTTTTCTCGGAATTTTTAGATTTATTTTCTATCGAGATTTTCCGTCAACTCTACCCGTCGTTTCTTAATATTACTCCCGTCCTATTTTGTCGTTAGTTCTCATTTATCTCGCATGTCGCGACTTTTGTTTTGTCTTTTTCCATTTATCGAAATTCTTTTCGCAAAATTTCCTTTGTCTTAAACGAATTCGGCGTTTATCTTATGTCGTCAAGTTGTTTTGTGTGCGAGTAAAGTGGACGGAGGCATTATTGGATGTTTTTACGTTTAGTTACTCACTATACGCAGAGGCGTAATTAGGGCAGGACGAGAGGGCTAACTGCCCTTATACTGCGTTCCCTTCCGGGTTTGTGTCCTGGGCAGCTGCACCACTCATCTCATAATAGCTACTGCTACAGCTACTCCGGTCCAGCAAATTGTAAAGTTTCAATTGAAAAATGGTTTCATTAGAAATATAAATTATATTATTTTTCAGGCGATGATTATTACTAAAATTTGTATTTATTAGTTTTTCCTTCGGTGTTGAAATTATTTCATTCATTATTTGGCCCTTTTGGTATTTTTCTCAAGGCATACTTTAAAGTTTGGACTTATTTTGTTCGCTTTTTATTATTCTGTGGTAATTTATTTTCATTGTTTCGTTTATTCTAGTATATTGACGTGTTGTCTAATTTCATAGAAAGGCAACAAATTCTCTTCTTCGCATATTATTAAAAACTAGTTGCAGTACCCGGCGTTGCCCGGGTCAATTTGTCTAAGGATTGGGTAACTTTAAATAAAAATTATGAGGAACGGGGAGACATAGGCCCCCCCAAATTTTGTATACACATTATAGAAGGGATAATGTAAGACTTAAGTAAAAAAATTGAAAAAATATGAAAATTAAAAAAAAATTTCCAAGAGAGTGGGGGGTTATAAGGGTGAGGTGGGGGAAAACAAAGTTGCCCAAAATCTCTTCAGGGATGATATAAAATCACGTGCAAAGTTTGAAAGTTGTGAAACTTTCGATTCTTAAGTTATAGCTCTACATACAAACACACCAAATTATATATTAAGATTGTGCAATTTTATTTGATCGCCATTGCTCCTTTAACGTATTTTTCTCTTTTTAGTTACTTTAAAATATATCCTTTGAGTTAAATCTTCACTACCGCAATTTTCGCACTCGGGTTTTTTATTTATTAAACTTTATTTTCCGCTCAAAGTGAAATTCTCGTTTGGCTGCGTCAATCACCAATTCACCCGCTCGTTTCATCTCTTTCGGTCACGCAAAAACGCCCTCATTTGTTTCCTTTTTTCGTCGTTTCCGTTCCCTTTCTCAAGGCTTTGCGCGGAGACCCCTTATCTACGTGACCCTTGTGATTGCGAAATTCTTTCGACGCCCTCGCCTTAAAAAAAAAATCCCATTATCTCTCGCAGCGCGTTATTTTCTTTAGGGACCCCCTCTGCGTCGATCCGATGGCGATTTTATCAGGAGGAAAAGTTTATATTTTTAATAGGTCAGGATAAAAACTCTTCTCCGAACCGCGTACGTCTGGAGTTAATTTCGAGTAAAAATTTCGGCGTAATAATGGATTATGTTGATTTATTCCGAGATTATTATTTAACGGGAGCCGAGTTTGATGTATCTTGTAATAAAAAAAATGGTAAAAAGGTATGGACCATATCCGGAAAAAAATAACCATTTTATTATTATTGATCAACAGGTATTTGAATAGAAATTTTCCGAGGGGTTCTCGATTTTTGTTGCTTCAGTTATACTGTAATTTGTCGTAAATTTAAACCAGCATTTGCTCATAATTTGAGGCCGACGTTTTTGCCTTGTAGGCAGATTATCGTTAGGTCAGATAAAATTCCATTTACCAAGGAAATTTTCATTTGCATTGTATGTTCATAGCGTGTTTTATTTTTGGCATGGTTGACTTTGATGGTTACTTTGAAGTCATTGGCTAACTGATTTATGGGTGTATCTTTTAATGTATGAACTGCTTTAAAATAAAACACGTGAATAAATATATGCATCACCAAAAAAACAAGGGTAAAAGCGAAATAATGTATCCTTTTTCTAACATTACTCTCATTGCCATATTTATTGATCTAAGGATTTCTCTTATATTATATTCCCATTCGATAATACTTATATAAAAGTTGTTCATGAAATTCTACATTATTTGTATTTATTAACGGAAATAGGTCCACGGATCTGGTTACATTTGTCAATTGAAAAGTTAGTTGTAAATGATAACTTCTTCGCTTGCCACGAGCGTCAGTACGTGAGGTAGCGAGAGGTGCATGGGTCGGGGTTTGGTAGCGGAGGGCCTGCTTGCCGTAAAACTCGCAAAATTATAGTCAGAGCTATAAAGGCGTCTTAACACTGCTGCGTGGTCCCAACAGAGCTCCGACTTCTGAAGCTGAATGGGCAGCTAGTTACTCATTAATTAAGTAAAAAGATACATAATGCGAATCAAGTAAAATTACGAATAAATGTTTCAAATCCAACACATTTAAAACATTCTTTGACTTAATTACAATATATTGAATCATAACGTACTGACAAACATTCTTCAATGGCAAACATAATAAACATAATAGAAAAAGAACAAACTAGTGCTACTAATGAGTTCCCGCCAAACAACAGTTACGCTTGAATAATACATTCACTTATTTGTTCAAAGAAGGCGTGAGGTTATATTTAATCGAGCTGTGCTAAAATTATGAGAAAGTATTTATGTGATATAAACTCTGGTCAGCCTCATAAAGAAATTTCCTGCGACCTGCTCAGCCAAAGAGGTTGCAAAAATCCCTTTTAACCGAAATCTCCCCCTCCTCCTACCCACGGCAATGATCATGAACAAACTTGGGAACGAAGGGTGCAATTAACTTCATCCTATCTCACCTTTCTTCGCGCTCAATGGCACGCGAACACATTTTTTATTTACCTCTACTCTTTCAGGAAAAACTACACCTTTAAGGTTGATCGTGTATGCAATGGAGATTTTTATAAGGGTTATACGTTATTGAACGACACTATCTTCAACGATAAATAAAAAACCCTTTCTGGAGTCTCTGAATTGAGACAAAATCACGTCAGGGCTCTTCGAATTATTTTCTCTCACGTGAAGTAACGAGGCAAGTTCCTCTCCCTCCCATCTCCTGTCCCCCTCTCCTCTCCTACCCCTCTCTTCCTTCCCTCTCCACCTCATCCTTCCTCCTTCCACCACCTCCCTCCACCCCCTCATCCACCCCCTCCCTCCACTCCCTCATCCACCCCCTCATCCACTCCCTCATCCACTCCCCTCATCCATCCCCCTCATCCATCCCTCTCATCTACCCCACTCATCCATCCCCCTCATCCATCCCCCTCATCCACCCCATTCATCCACTCCCCTCATCCATCCCCCTCATCCATCCTCCTCATCCATCCCCCCCATCCAACCCCCTCGTCCGCCCCCCTCGTCCGCCCCCCTCGTCCGCCCCCTCGTCCGCCCCCTCGTCCGCCCTCCTCGTCCGCCCCCCTCGCCCGTCCCTCTCATCCATCCCCCTCATCCACCCCCTCATCCATCCTCCTCATTCAACCCCCTCATCCGCCCCCCTCATCCATACCCCTCATCCGTCCCCCTCATCCATTCCCCTCATCCGCCCCCCTCATCCGCCCCCCTCATCCACCCCCTCATCCACTTCCCCTCTTTCTCCTTCCTCCTCTCCCATCTTCCCTTCTCCTCCACCTCCGCTCTCCCAAAAAAAAAAAAACAACGGGAGTATAAGAAATACTGCCTTTGTTCAAAGTAGCATTTTTTTTGGTGGACTCAATGCTAGGGTGCGGAAGTAAAGGGAAGGAGTCGGGTAGACAGAGAGAGAGCTCCACGGGGGTTGTATTTTTTATTTCAAAGGCTGATGTAGGTGGCGGTGGTGAGGGTTCCGTCTGTACGCCTCGCATGATTTGGGTCAATAAGCTCGGGTGCTCTAAGTGCGCGCTCCGGAGTGAGGGAGATGGAAGGAGGGAGATAGGAGGGAGGGAGTTAACACGGTTTGAGATAAGGGTCCCTTCTCTTCCCTTTACCATTGACCCCATCCATGACATGTACCCTTGGAAGAAGGGGGAGGGTTTTTTGCGGCATAAAGATTAAGGGTTGGGGACGCACGGTCTCCTTTCCCCACTCCCGTTCCCTCTTTATACCACCCACTCTCTCTCCTTCCCTTTCCATAACTCCCGCTAACTCTTATTTCTCATTCCAAAAGGCTTTTGCGGTCTAGGAAAAAAAAATAGGAGGAATCTCCGGGACCCTTAAAACTATCTCGATTAAGGATTACCGAACATTCTGGTCCTGAGCGGAATTGCTTTAATCTCTCTCTTTATCCCGGAAAAAGCTCTCCAAATTGGGGTTAATGGGAGGATTTCCCGGTATTGAATTTCTTTCGTTCCAAGTGTGTTGGGAGGGTTTGCTATGATTTTTATGACTCTTGCCTCGGGTAAAGATTTGGAAGAATCCACGTATATTTAATACACATACATGTGTTCTCCTTATTCAACCTTGTGTTCAATCAAATAGTTATCATTTTAACGCGATATATATATATATATATATATATATGTATGCAATCTCGAAATTATCTTTAATTCATTTCATACTATTGTGCATATATTTATGGACATTATTCTTTAAATAATTAGGTAATTTAATTTTAGCTGCGTTATTCAGATTAACAAACTAGTGTTCGAGATAATTGGTTTATAATCTTTTCATAGACGAGTTAAAGTGAAGAGATTACTCTAAAAAGTTAATAATATTATTTTTATACTATTTAGTATCTTTTTGGATCTATTTTCGTTAAGTTAAGCACTGGTTTCTGGCGTTGCATCATTTAAAAACTCTTCATCAACTACATTAATGTAATATTCACTGACTTTATTATAGAACCGTTTGATAAAAATTCAAATTATTGCATCATCCAATATAGAAATATATCTATTCTCGGCGAAACAAGTTAAACCTCATAGTCACTACTTAAACGCTCCAGGACGCGGTTAATTTGCTCCCAGACTCTGTCCATACATTTGAAACGCAGATATATATACATACACTTAGGAAATATTGAAATAAAGGATGGATATTTTTGGATCCTATATCCGCCATGAATTGATGAAATGGATTGATCATAAGGAAGATAATTGTATACACCGTTGTAAATCATAATCTCCATAATATTACTAGTGATCCACTATTACCATAGTCCAATTTTTAAAATTTACGATGGGCGAGTTACCACTTACGGCTATTTTATGGCGTAAATACGCCTCTGGTTTTCCCTAAATGTAGCTATCTAATTTCTCAATCGAATTCCAGCCATTAGGAGGGTTCCGTATTTGTTTTTTGCTACGGTGTCCATTCACAGTGCATTCGAAAATGAAAAATTATGCCGGGAAACAACTTAGTCTTTCTTACAATTTTAAAGGAAATCACCTTTATTCAGTCTTTTAAGCGCGACGACACGAAAAAAATGCTAATAAGACGAAAGTTTGAAAGTGAAAAGTTTCGGCATGTTTGTTCATCCAACTCTTCGGAAATAGAGGTATTTGTAGTCCGATTCGTTTCTGAATGAATGTTACCATTGCAAACGGCCTTAGATCGATCGTTTTCTCTTTCTTAATGGATTTCGAAAGGGAATGTCCGCATCTCTGTTCCGCATGTTCAGCATCTCGAAATGGCGTCTGAAAAACAACTGTAGGCTTTCATAACATTTTCATTCATTCATAGCATACACTATCATTAAAAATGTACCTTTCTATTCGTTCCACAACCATAAAAAACATTTTGTTTCCCATAACATACTTTTCTTTATTTAGATATTTTTACTTACTGCAAGCCTCAGTTAATTACCGTTTTTTAATGTGAAGACAGTCTACTACCGTGAAAATTAGTAGTTTGCCTAATAATAATAAAAATCAAATTTCCGAATTGAGTACCATATGTGCTAATTGTCTCAATTTCTCTTAAAAATATGCATGTAATTTTCTATATCTCGGCAATGTATGTTCTCATTTTGGCTATTAGCGTCCTTTTTAATGCTGCTAGCAGTTCATATATTTGCAAAAAATAAATAAAATGAATTATTTATATTATTTCTTCGCCCAAAATAATCAGCTGTTTAATTGAACTCTAGAGAATTTATAAAACCGAGTAAATTAAATAAATTATCTCACTTAAACGTGGTATCTTACTATTATTGCGCATTTAGCTACAAATTCCTTTGGTGTCAGCAGATTTTAATCGCATTAATCTCGCTCCAACCTTTAAAAAAAATGACGGTAAAGCAAAAGTTCGCTGTCTTTTAGTTCAAAACACCATAGTCACGAGAAGCGATTCTTCTTACCATTCTCGAAGCCCGGGAAAGTTTTCCTCATCTTCTGTAATTTTTTTTCGTTCACGCGCGTTTGTTTGAGGTTTCCGCTCGTATTATCTCCTAGCAACGATCTGAAATTTTAAAAGGGGGGAATTCTTTTCCTGCACATCCATTGCTGAGTTCTCCAGAGATAGAAAGAAAAGGCGGGGAGGAGGGGAGAGGTCAAAGAACCACTTCAACAGAATCGCAAGATTGCAGGCAAGAGAAGAGGAGTTGGAGATAGGAAGGGAGAGACAGACAGACAGACAAATGCCTTTATTTGAGCGAGGTTGAGGATTGCTATCTCCCTCTTACACATAAATCCATTAATCCTTTAAAATCGTCATAAAAGAGTATTACTATTTATATTTGTAGATAATTGTGAAATAATAAAAATTAAACTAATAAAAAAGTTGATAACTGAGTGCGACTCAAATATAAGAATAAAAGATATGGAACGATTTAGTTACTTTTAGTGGAGAAAGGTAAACATGAAGAGAAATTATCATATATAGTAAAAATCCACTTGCAGGAAATGATTCGCAGGAAGGCGAGCGTAAAGAACCAGCGCGAACCTACAATATGAGAGCCAAGAAAACTTATAGTGTAATTAAATGTAAATAGCAATGCATATCGTAAAATATCTTTGCAAAAAGATAGAATGGATAAAATTTCTAACATTATCCATCATACATAAATATATTGCAAACGTACACTCGTATACACATACTTATAAACACGCACATATATATGAACACATTTATAAATCGACATACTTATATAAATAAAGAGGGAGAGGGAGGGCTGCAAAGAGGGTTGGGTGAGCAAATGTGGGAATTTGAATGCGTGAATACTCCGTTAATTTCGGTCGGATGTAATGAGTTTGGCCTCCAGGATACGTTAAATTTTATTTGAGCTCGGTTTCGCGAGAGAGACATCTAAGATTCACTTGCCCTACTAAGTAAGCTGAATGTATGTCTTTCCTTAATAACTTTTAGAGTTTTGCATGTCCCGCTCGGTGCAAATTTCTCGGTGCGATAGGAAAGAAAAAATGCGGCACTTTTTTTATTTTAAGTTGGAGGAAATATTCCGCGATAAAGATGCCACGGTGTTGTTTCTTCCTGTAAGGGTCTGATTAAAGTTTCAAGCCAGTTTCCACGAGAAATTCACATCTAGGTAATTGTAACATAGAACAGTAAGCTTCAAAAGTGGCATTTTTATATCTAAAAAAAATGAAACGTAATATTAACTGAAGTAATATAGTGGACGCATACTTCGTAATTGAAAATTGTCTTCCATGAAAGGGGATATATCGTTTCACCATTTTCAAGGATATGTGCGAAAGAGGTGATAAGCTCAAGATGTATTGTACTAAATTAGTATAATAACTTATATTATTATTCATAGTTGTAATTATAGTATTATTTTTATTTATATTACCATTTATGTGAGCTTTATCTTTCGTAGTATGCATCGTATGTTGCACATTAAAGAGTCAGTTGCAGCCATAATCGTCCTTTCGATGACTCTTAGAATGTTTTCGGACAATACCAAGTAAACACAAACTTAAGTCCCAGTGTTTCCTCAAAGATTTAATAGACCATTTTCATACTGCTGCATAGAATTTTGTAGCATATAAATAATATAACATGTTACTATATTTACATAATATATACATAAAATTGAACGATTTATTTTTTTCCATAATGAAAATCATTTTTTCACGAAGTATGTTTTACAGGTATAACTCGAATAGTCTTCCTTGTGCATATTTCAGAATTCGGAATAAAAGATAGCCATCGAAAGGCATTTTTGTACACGTGAAGGAGTTGCTCACTTTTGGGGAAAATTTTCAATAATCCAGAAAAAAGAAGTACCTAAACATTTATAGCTGTTAATGAGACTAGCAGATGTATTTAATTTAATTGAATTAGAACAGTTATTGCGCTGATAATTGATACTGTACTCACAATCAATACGTTTTAATATTACTCCTATCCTATTCTGCTGAAAGATTCGAGAATAACTTTGGTGTTAGGCATTTGAGTTACGTAAAATTCCCTTGATTTACGTTAAAAAGGAGACGTTTTCTTTGAAAATGAATTATTTACAGCACATGGCAAAGAACGTCCTCCGTTTCAGAGTTCACAATGTTGCGCCGGAAAAAAATCTCGCCCAATTATACGCTCCGATAATGCCTTCAGAACATTTCCAGCGAACGTCTGTTCCGATTCGAGAAGAGCACTCTATGAACCTTTCGAGTCTCATCTATTCGTTGAAATACTGCCGCTTTGACCTGGATGCGGTTGGGGTTGTGTTTCGCGAAATTGAGAGGGTCTTGACGCGAAAATGTTTGAAGCGGCACACGATATTTTCCGCTCCTTTATCAAACGGATCGAGTGGGCGTGCACTCCGCCATTATCCCGGCTTCTTGACCCCTTGCGTCAACTCTCTCGCTTTTTGCGCCCACTAACCAAAGCCACTTTCCTTCCCCCGCTCCGAAATCCATATACGCCCATGTTCCACTAATTACCACATCCCCGCCGTAACAATTCCCATATTTTCGCTTTGAGCTGTCCACTTAGTTTGATATTGTCTTAATGTTATATTTTTCTGTTAAATCCTGCATATTACCGCTGCACGTTGAATAACATTTAAATGCCTTTCAAACCACATCACTAACAGTTTTATACAGTTGCAGCGACATATTCCTATAGTTATTGTACAAGCAGTCACATTCCAAATCGCACAATTGCATAACAAGTATGGAAAGAGCTGCTGAAGCAGACAGTAAATGGCGGGTTTATCAAAATAAATTTTAGAAAGACAATACTGAATCGATTGGTGAAAAAAATCTATATTCTTTCGCTTAGAAGGAGTTAGTTCGTCAGACATACGGATAAATCGAACGCATTAAAAAAATCCGCTAAAATTATGTAAAACACTACACACATAAACACGATAATAATTACGTGCCGCATTGTTTACTTAAAAGCGTCATATAACCCTTCCCGCATAAACTTCCTGCTGCATCTGTTGCAATATCGAGGTTTATATCCCCTCTGTTAGGTGGCATCGTCAAATACTGTCGCGGTGATGGTAAAGGAGGATATCAAAGCTGCGACGCAATGGAATTTACCGCTTCCTTCTCACCGATGAAGTTTGCTTAAACCTTCTGAAGATGAAACGTGATAAACTTCAAAGTGATTCCCAAATGAGAGCATAGCGAAATTTATCTCCATGTCGGGAGATAAGAAATATGGCCATCGGTGACAATCATGTCTGTCCTCATCGCGGAGGTCCTTTTAGTTTGAATTAATTTTTTACCGAATATAATGAGATGGCTCTGGAAACCAACTGATGAAGGATAATTTTTATCGCCGCTCTTTATTCGTTTTTTTTTTTGTGGGTCGAAAATTTCTCGATTTATGTCCACTTGGAACACGTGAGGTTATTTTCAGCGAGGGGAGAAATATATTTAATTTCCTGGATTCGCTCGAATGTAACGCCCAAAACTGTCAAATGCATCTTCTCTTAGCCAGCGCCTTTTTTTCCTGCGTTCCTTCCCATTCGACAGTTTTTTTTATCCTTTTATGGCGCCATTTCGTGTTTTTCTCGCATATGTACCAAACCTACCCCTTTCCTCTCTCATCCCCGAACTTCTTCCACTCATATTTTCAACCTATCATTCTTCTACTTCGCCTGTTCCATTCACCTAATCCGGCAAATCCCTTTTTTTCCTTCCTAACCCCTTCTATCTATGAGAAAAACTACCACCGTCTCCATCCTTCGTTTCAAGCATCAATCCTTCCTCTCTTTTCTCCCTCCTCCACTTCCTCTCCCTTGTTTCCTACGTTTTCCATCTCTCTCTCTCTCTCTTGCACTCCGTCCGGCGGAACGGGAGATGGACACTACTCGTCTCGGGCCATTATATGGGACGCTTCTTGGCAAGCGGCCCTGCTCCCCGCCGTGTAGGATGAAAGCAAACCCACCGTATTTTCCAACTTCCCCCTCCCCTCTCCCCGCTCCCCTTTTTGCCCTCAGCCCTCTTTCCCTCCCGGTTCTTCTCCGGATATCCTTATCTGTTGGATGTGTCCTTAGGTCTCTCTAGCGTCCCCTTCGTACAGAATCCCCGACCTGTGCCATCTTCCTTATTTTTCCCTCCCTATCCCCCTTCCCTCCCTACCTATATCTCTCCATTCCTAAACCTTTATCTCTTCTTATTTTTCTCCCTCTGTAGCTCTCTTATTTCCTTCTCTCTCCCTTTCTATCCTTCCATATCTCTCCCTCCGACTCTCTCTTTTCCTCTTCCTGTCTATATCTCTCTTCTACCCCCTCTCTTTTACCTTCTCTCTCTCTTTTACCCCTCTCTCTCTTTTACCCCTATCTCTTTTACCCCCCTCTCTCTACTCCCTCTCTCTCTACTCCCTATCTCTCTACTCCGTCTCTCTACCCCCCTCACTCTACCCCCTCTACCCCCTCTCTACCCTCTCTCTCTACCCTATCTCTCTAACCCCCTCTCTACTCTCTCTCTACTCCCTCTCTATCTACCCCCCTTTCTACCCCTCTCTCTACCCCTCTCTCTCTACCCTCCATCTCTCTCTAACCCCTCTCTACTCTCTATCTACCCCTCTCTCTCTACTCCCTCTCTCTACCCCATCTCTCTCTACCCCATCTCTCTCTACCCCATCTTCTCTACCCCCTCTCTCTACTCTCTCTCTCTACTCTCTCTCTAACCCCCTCTCTACTCTCTCTCTACTCCCTCTCTCTACTCTCTCTCTAACCCCTCTCTACTCTCTATCTACCCCTCTCTCTCTCTACTCCCTCTCTCTACCCCCTCTCTTTCTACCCCCTCTCTCTACCCCCTCTCTCTCTACCCCATCTCTCTCTACCCCATCTCTCTCTCTACCCCCTCTCTCTACTCTCTCTCTCTAACCCCCTCTCTACTCTCTCTCTACTCCCTCTCTCTACTCTCTCTCTAACCCCCTCTCTACTCTCTCTCTACTCTCTCTCTACTCCCTCTCTATTTACCCCCTTTCTACCCCCCTCTCTGTTCCCTCTCTATCCCCTCTCTCTCTACCCTCCATCTCTCTCTAACCCCCTCTCTACTCCCTCTCTATCTACCCCCCTCTCTCTAACCCTCTCTTTCTAACCCCCCTCTGTCTATCCCTCTCTCTACCCCTCTCTATCTCTACACCCTCTCTATCTACCCTCCATCTCTCTCTAACCCCCTCTCTACTTTCCCTCTATCTACCTCCTCTCTATACCCCCTCTCTCTACCCCCTCTCTCTCTAACCCCCCCTCTCTCTAACCCCCCCTCTCTCTAACCCCCTCTCTCTCTATCCCCCTCTCTCTCTAACCCCCTCTCTCTACCCCATCTCTATCTCTACACCCTCTCCCTCTACCCCCTCTCTATCTACCCTCCATCTCTCTCTAACCCCCTCTCTCTCTCTATCTCCACCCCTCTCTATTTACCCCTTCCCTATGTACTCCCCTCTCCATTTCTTCTCCATCTACCCCCCTCTCTCCCTCCATCACTCCAACTCTCCTTCCATCTCTCTCCTTCCCTCCCTCTCTTTCTCTCCCCCTCTTTCTCTCCCCCTCTTCCACTCCCTTTTTCCTCTCTTCCACTCCATATCCCATCTCCCATCTTTTCTTCTTTCTATCCTTCTCTCCTATTTCCCCCTCTCCTTCCCTCCCAACTTTTTTCTCTCACCCTCCTATCTTTCTCAACTCTTTCTCTTCCAACATCTTACTCTGTCGCTCTCCTCCTGCATTTTCCTCTCTCTTCCTAATTTTTCTTCCTGTTTTTCCCTACCTCATTCTTTTCCTCTCTATTTATATCATCCTCTCTCTCCCTCCCTTCCTCTCATCACCTTTCTCCCACTCTCGTCTCCTCGATGCAATGCGCTGCTCTGTTTCATACCCCTTTCCCTTCTATCTCCCGCATCCTTTTATTTTTCTACGCCAAGCGCCCCGTTTAAGGGGAGTTGCCGAACTTGCACCAAATTACTTCAGAGGATAAACTGGTCTCCTTATTTTTTTCACGGAGCGCGGACTTTCCTCCTAGTATCTCTCGGATGGCTGAAGTGATAGGCGCTCTCTCAGTTCGCTTATTTTTTTCTTCTTTCTCTTCATTCGAATCGCAGTCCGTTACCGAGTTCCAGTTTTCAACCTACTCCCGTAACAGTCATTGTAGCGGCCGTTAAAGGGTTGGGTCCATGACGCGATTGGAGGAAATCTTTTTCTTTTCGGTACATAGCAACTCCGATCCCGACGTGGGCGTCGCGTCGTTCCTCGTACTTCGTTTCGGTCTTTCTTTTTTGAAATAAACTCGTGAGGGAGTTCGAGAATTTGACTGGAGTTATGGAAGATAACGCGAGTTTTCTTTGAGGTCTCCATTGTCTTATTGAAAGAGTTGTCCAGTTTTTCAACCACTGCCTCTTTCCGAGTTTATAAGGTCAGCGGAATTTGTTCTATGATATTCAGGGCTCCAAGACCCGAGCAAAAACCAGGAGAATGTATACCATAAGTTTTTGTCGGAGTTGGCAATTTATATTCGAACCAAGATTTAACGTAACTTTTTATTTATTCCTAAAAGTGTTTTTAGGATTAGGCTAGAAGCCTGGTGACGGAAAGAGTTTAGATATTTTCACGTATAAGTATTGCGTAATTATTAAATCGTTAATATAAATTACAGCCTCGTATAAAGAGCTAGGACTTTCAGAGCTCAATCGTAGTTTCGTACATTCTATAAAGTAATTACTAGTAATTAATAACATAATCGTTTCTAAACGGATTTTGCGATTTTATTTAAGGTGTTGAAGGAAACTTCTGTTGAAATATGTCATCCACTGCCTCCTCCATTGATAATCGAATATTTCACAAAACTGGTTTTTTGAGATCTAAATATGATTTTCGATAAAATATCCTTTTCATATCCTAGTTTTGTATACGTTACTTGCCTTTCTGTAATATAAATTACAGCCTCGTATACAGAGCTAGAACTTTCAGAGCTCAATCGTAGTTTCTTACATTCTAAAAAGTAATTAATAGTAATTAATAACATAATCGTTTTTAAACGGATTTTGCGATTTTATTTAAGGTGTTGAAGGAAACTTCTATTGAAATATTTCGTCCACTGCCTCCTCCATTGATAATAGAATATTTCACAAAACTGGTTTTTTGAGATCTAAATATGATTTTCGATAAAATATCCTTTTCATATCCTAGCTTTTATATACGTTACTTGCCTTTCTACGAATAACATTAACGAGGGAGACTGTGTGGTCGGAAATTCATATCTAGTTAACTCACAAGTTATGTAGGCTTAGGAGTCGTACATATCTCCTATAAGGTGGCACTACAGTAAGCGTTTTGACGATATTTGCAACGGATAATGACTTTGTAGCTGTGATTTCTTCACTTTAGTTTATATATTTTTTGCTCTCTTGTTCAGTGTAACCCCAAGTTTTTCGTATCAAGTTTTCTCTTCTTTTTCGTTTTATGTAACATATCTTATGCCCAAGGTTATTTCAAGACGGTGAGAATATGAGAAAGTGAAACTCGTGTCGCAATTTTGAAATGCAAATGCTCGCACAGGTTAAAGTAAAAATAATGCCTCTTAATACAAAAGTAATTTTACCCATGTAGCTTGCGCAATTTTAGAATTTATTTTTCTGCCCGTTAAGTGAGAGTTAGGTACATCATCAGCAGATGTTCTTTCTTAAATTATTATTAAATTTTTTCTTGGTGCTATTTAATGTGACCGTCAGAGACGACTCTTATTTGATTAGGATTTTACGAAATAAAAGGGTGAAATTTTTTTATCGACTAGGCGATTTTGCAGATAGAATAATTTTTTACTCGCGAGCGAATCGATTTTATTTCTGAGCTACTTAAAACATTTTCTTGAAATTGTCATTTTTAAGAGCAAAAAATGAAGGAAGAAAAGGTTTTACGTTATTTTTTAATGGAAATATATTTATAGAAGTTCACATTGTTGAAATTGGACTGACCAATGATTTAATAATTTGAAACTGTGTTATCGCTGGGTGATTGAGCCTTTTCCTTTTTTATCACTTTAATTATTTACGAAAAAATAAATAAGCCCGTTATTCTTCCTTAAGTATTAACTGCATAATTATGCCGCCGTAACTGGGTCGTGATTTTTGTTTGTAATTTTGTAGCGGGAGCATTATTCGCTATTTTCGTCGTTCTCTCTGCTATTGCTTGCGATTTGTAGCAATTAAGAGAAAGAGGATGCGGACTGTAACCATGGAAAAGCTATAGTTCCCGTTTTCTTCTCTATTATCACAACTGCTATCATTACACCATTAGCAACAGGAAGCGAACGAGCGAGGTAACCGGTCGTAAAAAACGACGCACTTATTTTGAAAGGCCAAAGTTCTCCCAGTCTCGTTAAAAAACTTCTATTGTCGATAAGCGTTGACATTAAAAGGAAGCGGTTTTATTTTGCGATTGTGTAACTTTAGCCGTAAGCCATTTTATTTGAAAAAACTTTCAAAAACTGCGATCCTTTTTTATTTTTATAAAAAGTGAATGTTGTTTAAACGGCTGATTTATGATAATTTTAATGATTCAGGTAGAGTGCTTAATAATTTACGTATCATGTGATGTCTCTGGGAATTAATACAACCCTAATTCATTGTTATTTTGTTTTATTAATCACACTAGTTAATTTTCGCCGCCTATCGCGGAAGACATTTTGACAAGGGACATTAACTTGAGTAGTTAATAACTATTCCGCACAACATACGGTGTCTCTATCACATAATGAGATAATAATAAAGAAGTAGATAATTAATCGTTGTATCTTTCTTGTAAAACGGTAGTTGAATGTTAAATTGGTAAATAAATAATCTGGAATTTTGTTTGATGTACAGATGTAACAAACACTGGATTCCGCAATTTATTTTCTCTTTTTCTTTAATTTCTCCGCATTAACGCAAGTTACGATGCAACTTTTATTCGCGGAACATAGTAACTCCTTCGGAACAATTATTGACAACAGATATTTATATACTTAAAATGTTTTTAAAAATTCATTATTTTAAATCGATTTCCGATTAATCAGAAAGCATTAGAAACCCCTGCACGCTTTCTTCAATTTGCATTGAAAATCGTATTGTTTTGCAACGCTATTCGATACAATTTTTCGATGAGAGAGGCATGTCTCTGAATATATCACATCCACAATTTTTATAAAACGAGACGTGATGGATGCAAATATCAGAATTCGTGCGGAATTTGAATTGGAACCTACAACTCATTTTTCTTGTGAAACGCGCCTGCCCAGAAATTATAATTGGAATGTGTGGTTGCATAACATGCAGGATGACACAAACATATGAAAGCATCGTAATTGATGCCTTCGCATTACTTTTTTTGCCAAACAATATACGACGGAAATATAATTATTGGGATAGAACCAGAACTTTTTGGAAGAGGAAAGTAAAATCTTAACCTCAGACCCGAATTATTTTAGGCCTGCAGAATTATTTTTTTCTTTTGTTGTGCTTTTGTTAGGAATAACTAGGGAATCAAATAGTTATTTTGAAAATTTTATTTCTATTTTGGCCTATTTCTATAAAGTTTGTTATATGTATTATGTTTTTAATGTTTTCGTAATGTTCCAGTGTATTGTATACAAAAATTTTCTATTAAATTTTGTTTTTATTTTTTACTGATGTCCAAAACGCTGGGCAGTGTTCGGTAAATGCCGTATAAAGTAATAAAAAATCATAAAATATTACCTTTGTCTTAATATAGTATTTTTCTAAATACATAGTTTCTAAAGACAGCGCTATATCGCATTAAAGCGTCAATTGATGCTCATTATAAATAATTAATATAAATTATAACGAATAATTATTTACAATAGGTCTAAAAGAGCGTTGGCTGGTTTGAGCTAGTTATAAATAAACGGGTAAGATACTCCCAAAGCCTCGGAAATAGGGCCTGAAAGGTTTGAAACGAACAACGGATCATCGCGACGTGGAGGGAGATTCAGACAATAGCTTTATCTCATCCCACGGGATTAAAAACCTCTACTAATAAAAAAAACAACCGACATTTTTACTTTCTCCATAGTATAGGGAAAGTATTGTGATCACGAAAAAAATCGTCTTCAAGATTTCAACGGAAATACACGTTTTGAGGTCCCTAGAACACGTTTAGACTATTTTCGGAATGATGTCCGTGTGTGTCTGTGTGTGGATGTATGTGTTTGTGGGCGCTCTAACTCAAAAAGTACTTGCCATATCGTTACCAAACTTCATATATAACACTTTAGCATGAGCACAAAGAACTGATTAGTTTTTGGACAATAACGGTTAACTGGAAGTCGAGGTTGATTCGAAACCCGATTCGGTTTTTGCAATATTTCTCCGTTTAAACATCATTATTTTACATACAATTCTATACAAAGGTTATAGAGAATGCCATTTCCTACAACTTTCATTTGAAGTAATTTTCCATAGCAGATATTATTTAGGAATTATTTATAAATAATCGGTTTTTTCGGTTTCCGTCAAATATCTCCTTAAAAAGGTCGTAATTGCTAATCTTCGTAAGGACCAAAGTTGTAGAGAATAATATTTCTTCCAGTTTTGTTTGAAACAAATTTTCGTAGAACCATCCATTTCAAAGATATTTAACCTTTTCCAGTATACAGCGCCACCACGTGTCGGTGAATTCTGTGAACATATTCAAAATATAATTTACGGCAATAAGGACGACTGTATTCTTTTACGATACGAAATAATAATTTTACCTTATAATGTTATTCATAATAATTTAAATATCTATACCCCAAATATGGAGAAAGTCATGTGTTGGCCACATCATATTTTTTCAACGCGATCTGATAGAGCTTTCTCGGCTTTGCGGCGAGGGCGCAAAGGGGGCGGGCTTAAAGGGAAAACGAATGACCTCAACGCCCGGGACGATATAGCCAACCTCATCCCATGGGAGAGAGAGAGAGGGATAGAAAAAGAGATGGGGGAAGACACCTCCGGCGACTAATCCACGGCCGAGTGCAATTCGGTTGCTCGCAAAGCGGATTAAGGCGATTTCCAGGGAGGAAGAGAATGGAGTCGCTGGACCGTTAAGTGAAATCCTCATCCCACCATCCGAAGCCTCGTAAAGATGGGACGGATTGTTTTCTTCTTTTGTTTCGCCCACCTCCCCTCTCCCCCCAGGGGCTAAGAAAAGGATTCAAATGTCGTTTGTCATCGCGAGGCGCGATTCGCCGTTCTTTTGTTTGTTTTTTTTGTTCCGGGAAGATTTTAACGCCGGGGGACTAATCGGGTCAATTAATTGGAGAGACTTTGAATATTACGGTAATGCGAGATGCAGAAGAGTCCGTTTCGGTGTGTGTTACCTCAGTTGAAACCCAACGAAGCGTATCGATTCGTAGAATTATAACTGTGATAAATGTTTGGCTGAATTCCGATGAATTCGTTATTCTTTAAAGATGATTTTATCTACTTATGAACGTAAAGAACGATTTTCTGAATAGTATTGCGGTTTTCGAGGAATACTCGCTGTTAATTTACAGGATTATGAATATAAAATCAGTACATAAAGCCTTTGGTTATTTTTGAAGTGACATCATGCTTTACATAGAAAACTACTTGATTGATGATGAAGTAGTTACTTAAAGGTAGTCTGACTGACGTCAGGGTCCTATTTCTTTTACTAGAACACGATTAATCTGAATATCTGTGTCGACTTTATCGATAATGTTGATTTTTCTTGGCTGGATATTTACATAGCATTCTCCCGACAAAATGATGCGCCATCAGACTTGGGTAATTTAATAAGCGATGCGTTATTGTTTCAAGATTGATGGCCTCTTTGCTTAGCCGAACTTACCCCCTTTACTTTTTTATAAGGATGCATCAAAGACTGATTGCAAGGCAGTTGGATGCGTGGAGAGTTTAAGAGCACCCAAGGAGTGTATAGAAACTGCAGACATCAGAGAAACATGCGAAATGTTGCCATGCGTTTGGAGTGAAATTGAATAGCGCCTGGATGTCAACGGCTACTAACGGTGCACATGCTGAAACCTATTGTCAATGTTTGGTGAATTGAGCTTTATTTAAATCTAAGATTAAGACAACACTATTTGTATTTCAGGAAACTTTAATTTTTGGAATACGGAGTTATTTTGTGGAGACCCTATTTTTAGATATTGGTAAACACAGTAGACATACGTAACAAAGCAGCAATGAAGCGGGCTGCTAAAGGCATCACAAGAAAAAAATTCAAGTTTCTGGGCAGTTAGAGAAATCGTTAAATATAGATGTTAATTTGAGAACCCGTAGAAAACATGCTGAGAGTCTGATTAAATTTTTATCTTAACGAATTGTTGAAGTTGGAAAAAACATTTGAGAAATAATTTAAAGCTTAATCTGTAATTATTTCAAATCGGCAGAAAGGGAAAAGACAAAGAGACGTTTCTTACGATTCATTCAAATGTTTGAATTCGGGAACAAAATTCAAGACGGTACTTTGCGTTTAGTAGTCGAATCAATTGAATAAGTAGCTTTGGTAAATGCTCGTCTGACATTAATTAGGTACCCTGCGTTGGTGTCCGCCTGCTACCAACTTTTAAGAAGCTAAACAGGGAGCGAAAAGACGTTTTAGGCGCTAATGCGAAACCGCGACAAATCAGCACTTTCCTGACTCGGAGGAATCGAGTAAACCTCGGTATCATTTCACCCGACACCCGAGTTTATTCTCTCGTCTTTGAATCCTACGTCGCCGACAAAGAGGGACGACGACAGACTCGAAAATGCGTTTTGAACTCTCGCGTAATCCTCCTTCCTTCTGGGAGAAGGAATTACACGAAATGCATTTTGTAACCTTAATGTACCACACGGCTCAGAGCTACTTTGAGGAGGGAGAATACATCAACGCTTTTGAAAATACGACGAAAGCGCAGCCGATTTTTTTTGTAGCGTCATCGTCTTCTATCAGCCAAACGAGAAAACACGCTCCGGCCAAGTTTATTAACATCCCCGTGTTTAGTAAAGCGAGGAAACGAGTTGGATTTAGTTGGAGAATCGTTAAGCGGTATCTCTCCCGTCTCAGAGGATAGATTCCTCCGCAATCCCGAATGATGAAGATTCTGGCGATGAGGAGAGCTTTTCTGTGGGCTGTGTGTGTGGTAGCGGGTGGAGTAAGGGGGGGGAGGGGAGGAGGACGCTGGGAAGGGAGATCTTAAGGCGGAAAGTGAGGTGAGAGAGAGAGGTAGATAAATACATAAATTTATTGTTCCCGGACAAAGTAACTCAACTTTTTTGATAATACAGTTCATCTATGCTATAGAAAATTTTCTGTGAACAACTTTACGTATGTGCGTGTGTGCGTGCGTGTGTATAGGTGGGATAAAATAACCTTTTATTGGTTGACAGTAGCAGGTCATTAAAAAAAACAAAGCGATTGAATTTTTTCGCGACCCATCTCAAATCCTTTTACAGTCGAGAAGCACTGCCACAGAACATGACGCATTAAGCTGTACATAATTAGCATACAGAAAACCCTCTCAGAATCGAGAGGAAGGGGGTAGGAGAACATTTCGCGAGGGCCTGTTGTTGGGTATTAGGACTATTTATTCAATCCTGCGAGAGAGGGACTTGACGATCTGACGAGAGTATGGACTGAATTTCGAGGCATTACTTCTACTCCGTGCATCCATTAGGAGTTGGCTTTCTGCCCGATCTCCGTTCCCCTTCGCCCTCCCCCCCTCGCGAACTTCCTACAACCAACCCAACTCCTTTATCCTCTTTCGAAAACTCGAGGTGGACGGAGGAGGAGAGCTCTACGGCTACCGCGGGTCGGTAGGTTCGTTAAGAGATCCTTTCCTCCGTGAAAACGCTATTATATACTCGCGTTAGGATGGGCGAAGAGAGAGAGAGGAGGGAGGGATAGATCGAGGGTTGAGGAATCGGAGATGAGATTGAGTAGAAGCTGTCCGTCTCCTCTCACGGAGTTGCGGTTTTTGAGTGCACGTTTTAAACCCGTTGCAAAATCTAGAAGCGTTGAGGTTATTTATACGTTGCCGTCTCGCGTGCGTGTCGACGCCAGAGAGCGTGTTTCTCTCTCTCTCTCACACACAGCCTCGATGCTCATTTTTTTTTCATTCCCGGTCACGTGAGAGCGGACGTTAAATCTTTTAACGGCGTCCGGAGGGTTTTATTGTCGGGATCGGTTTGCGTAGAACGCGCGTGAAAAATGATTTTTTCCCCCGCTCGAACGCGGGATTGCGCGTTTTTATTGCATAAAATCTTTTTTTTCTAGTCGCGTCGAATAATTGAAGGGCTCCTCGGAAAAACGTTGCAAGCGACAATTTTTTCAAAAGTGATGTTTTAATGGAAAAACGTTGCAAATGCTCTCTTTTATCATGTGGCACACTCTACTGGGATAAAAATGAACTAATTATTTAGGCCTAAAACATGCGTGTAATTCATTAAAAATTAATTTCTAACAAAATATAAAGTAAAAAATGTTTTTACCATTCCCTGTAAAATTTGTAAAATGGCGCTTGCGACGTTTTTCCGGGGAGCCCTTCAATTATTGAACCAATCTCGAACATATTCGACTTCGGAGTCCTTTTAAGTAACGCTTTAATGTCTTCCTCTGGCATCATTTCGCAATTCGTCAATTTCGATCGAAATATAGGTATGACCTTAGATTTTGCCTAAGTTAGAGGTCTAAAATAAGCGACCCGAAGGTAGAATGCGGCTCCGTCAGTTCAAACTGTTAAGGCCTCTCATTCTCTTTATTTTTCTGTAAGAGAGAATAATAAGGTAACAAAAGAGCGTTGTAATAATTGTAAATCGTACGATAATTTGTTCTTGACAACAATTTTTATCGTTTTGAGTAACGTGCTTTTAAATTTAACAATGCTTAAGCTCATTATTATAACATGCAGCCCGCCATCTATTTCAAAAGTAACAATTTGATCCTCACGCAATTTGAATTTGAGACTCATGGTCTAAGTAGCGTATTTATGTATGATTTTTGAAAAACTAAAGTAATACAAAATCATGACGTCCATATGTAATCCTAGGACGATAGTATTCGGCAACCAAATAAAAGTCATTGATAATTTCGAAAATACTTTAACTTTGCAATTATTTTAAAATTTCGGTTGAAACTCATTATTGAAGCAGTGATAAATTAATTTACTAATAAAAATATCACAATATTTCGGGTGGATAAAATAATCACGAAATTAGAGAAGGAGAAAAATTCTGAACTTAACCTAATATTCCACCTTGTTAATCACGAAATACTAAAGAAAATAAATTTGTCAGTGTCATCGCTTTAATGTTGACTCGCCATTTCAATCCGTCAGATGGATCAAATATTCGCATCCTAGGAATCTCAACTACCCTACGTACTCCAACGAAGCAAGAGATGGTTCGATATCAGTCAAAAAAATTCAGTTCCATAAAAAAACGAACAGAATTAGCTGCTGTTTGAGCAATACTATATACAACACGGCAACTCCATGGCAAAGACACGAAGAAAAGGCTTCGTGATGCATAACTCCGCGGAATTCCGCAAAAAGTCTTGCTCCTGCACGACCTAGTTTTCGTTGCAGCTCTTCAATTCTCTTAATGCAGCGTTATTTAGCGTACTGGTAATCCTCTTTAAGGGTGTGTTTAAACAAAGAGCCGTGCTTTTTCGTCCTTTCGGTTATTTAAGACGCTTTTTTCCGGCAAAAATCTTTGTCAGGGGAATTTAGTGCGGGACGGAATACGATCGCCTTTTATCCTTATTTGTCCGCCTGTTTGCGCGAAATGAAAGAGAGAAAAATTTTTTAAAGAGAAAAATTCTTTAATTCTTCGAGATGTATGCATTCGAAATTACAGCAATACTTGGCTATTCCGCGTGAGACGGTCGGGAGAAAAAATTATCAGACGAAAAAATAATACTTCAAGGTATACAGGAGGAAATAAATGCGGACACGTCTTAAGCAAAAGGTGCTTCGTAAAATGGGGAAGTAATGATCTTTTCCCAGAGGCTCGTTACCGCGGATTCAAGCCCTTCGTAGAGATGTTTCGAGCGCCCGTAAAAATTTTCTACCCAGTCTTTTATCGACTTCCATGCGCCATTCTTGGAAAGATCTCGGCCTGAGATGTCCCGCTTCCTCCCGTGTCTCTTCGCAATTATCTGAGCTCTCGAGACGAGCGCAGTCTCACGTTTATAAGACGTCTTTAGACATGCTGCGTCCTGTGGCGCGAACCTTTGCGTCCTTCGGGATTGTCGCTCTTAATTGAGAAGCGGGCGCGAACGCGTTATTTCGGAGGCTACCAGAATGGAAGTCAGACTGGGATGAGGTTCTCGGTAGGCAATTGGATGATCCTAGGAGTGAGAATGAAGGTAACCGCATTGAGAGGATGGTTTTTTTTTTTAGAGATCGTTTCTTTACGGACTGGGTAATGACCCGGGGGCTTGGTTTACCTCCGCCGCGAATGTACGAGTCAGCGTATCAAGACTGCTGTTACTGGGCATTGTCTTAAGAATTAAAACGTAGGGTTTAGCGGGGGTAAAACTGAAAGGTTAGGCCTGATTGAGTCTGTGTTAAATCAAATGTTAGTGAAAAATTAAATGGGGAAATGTTTTTGGAGGGATTTTATTTCAGATAATTTTTAAAGCGCAGCGGTTAAATTTTCTACTTGAAATTTTCTTGAAGAGAGAATTATTGAGTCGCCCATTGAAAAGCTCTTTATCCAAAAATCCTAATTGGTTGGGAAAACCGTGGGAGAATTTCAACTGCAAATAAACCATCATCAGTGATGATTCTTCATTAATAGATTCTAAAGTTTGTTTTCGGCCAATTAACACTGTTGACGGCAGCTTCGTAAACAAAAGAAAAATTTTTTATAGTTGCTGGAAAGGCAGATAGTCAATTTAATGTTTTTACTAACCAGCTCCGAATTTTTCTTTGTTTATGAAATGAAAGAATAGTCCCTGTTGGCAAAGAATTATTTTTGCGGTTGAAATACGTGGGCTATATTTGTTGGTTATTATTTATGAAACGGATACTGATAATAATTATTTAAATTTGCCCCGCCTACATTGTAATGCCCCTAATTGGGGCTATAACGAATTTTCCGGTATAATGGGAATAAGTTTAAAACATTATGATACTTTTTGCCAAAAAAATTATGGTTTTTCCACCGTTCAGGTAAACTTCCTAATCCGTTTTTATTCCCGAGAGATATCCCTCGTTTTTCTATTTCGATTAGACCAATCGTCTGGAAACTAATCCTAACAAATGTCGCGAGACCTCCTTATAATCTCCCCCTAGATCAAGGTTTCCAGGGGGAAAATAAAATAGAAACCTTCCATTAACGAATCCGCGGCCGTACCCTCATTAATCGCCTCTATATTTTCAATTTCGTGAGGTGAAACGTTGGGAGATGAAGAGAAATCTCTCTCTCTCTCTCAAGCTCCGTAAAATCGGACTTCAAAGCCCTTGTGTTCGGCGCTGCGAGACTATTAAACCTAGTCTTTTGGGGATAAACAAAGATTAACTCCTACGGAGGCTTGGAGTGTATGGGAAGAGGAAGGAAGGATTTCCAACCCCTTTTAATGCCACACCTGCCTTTCTCTTTTTTTTTTCGCTCCTCCTCTGGGGAGATATTATCAACCCAACCACACATTCTCCTTGACGACGACTGTCCGTTTTCGTTCGCGGGGAGAAGAAGAAAGAATTTTATTTCTCCGGAAAAGGGACTTGCGTGCGAAGTCCCGGGACGATGTGATCCCTTCAACTTTTTTCCTTCTGATGCGGAGTTATCTCCTTGAACCCCGCGGCGAGCATACATCCTCATTCGCTCGAATTCACTACCGCCTTTTCTTGCGTGGCTCTTTTGTTTTTTGGGTGAGCTCCGCTACGAAAAGTTGAGAAGCTTGGAATGTGTTTCCAAGGCACGTTTTTGGCTTAAGGGAAACGAATCCGAGGATTGAGTAGGCTGAAGGGAATAGCCGGGAGAAGGGTGGGGGAGAAGAAAAAAAAAAACGGGAGGTCTCCGGGGAGCAAGGGTACTATGGTTGTCAGGGTACATAATTCACACCCCGGTTCGCCGAACAATGGAAGGAATTAGTTACAGGTAAATGGTTCCTTTGGATTTGGCGAATTTTTTTCCAGGATTTTTCTCCCTCCTTTGTTTTCTTTGGAAGTGGTACGAGTGGTAAAAGGTCTGGTTTAATTAAAAACGAAATCGGTGTTAGGTTTGTCGGCGAAATGGTTAATTCGGAAAAATTAATTAAATACGCTGATGATGCCCGAATAAATAGGATGTAAACGGCGGAATAAAAACTAGTTATTTAATTCGGTATGGCGTTTATCTTTCGTGAAACCTCCCAAGATGTGGGTGTTCTTCGCGATTTAACATATCAACCGAAAACTATTTTTTTTACGTACACCAATTTGTGTATACACTATAAAGTGTGACGTTAATGGAGTTGTTAATGAGTTAAGCGCTTAACTTATAGGCAAGTGTCTGACTCGGGCAAGCAGTTCATCATCCTTGATTTTCTTTATTATTCAACTGTTTTAGTGTCTTGTTACACATGTATATTAGGCTTTAAAAAATCTCTTTAAAAATAAAACGTACAATAAATGTGCACTTACTGCTTTTTTTAAAAATATTATCTGGAAAGCGTTAAGGTTTTTTATTACTCCAGTAATGTTTTTATAAGTGTGGTATTTACAATCACAAGAAACGCAAAAATTAAAGAGTATTGGACATTAATGGAATAGGTAACAATTATATCAGTTAAATGATTGAATGAAAGGAAATTGACCATACAAAGTCACCCTTATTAGCGGCAATTCAAATATCACATCTTTTAATAAGGAAATTAATGAGTAAATTGCATGCTAAAGACTTTTGGAAATGGACGTCGAATCGTTTAATATTTGCAAGTATTGGGCTATGCTCGTTGGCTCTTTTAATATTTTTGAGGAAAGAGGTATTGAAAAATTACAGGTAAGGATCCCAAGTCATATAAATGTCATTTTACCGTGGTTTTTATTTATTCGAAAGTTAAAACTGTCTTAAACGGAAGAAAATGTTAATCAATATCAATTAATGAAATATTACTGCATTTATTTACCTTTACCACTCGAGTTTTAGATATTTAAAAATTCGGCTGAAAATCGTTCCAATAAAGGATGTCTACTAACAGAGCACGTTACAGGCACTCCACATATAATATTATACAACATTATCCTTTTTATCACTCCCAATAAAGAGTTTCGTAATTTATTATGCAATTGACAAGTAAAAACTAAAGCGATCTAACGGAATATCACTTTCGGTAAAATCTCCAGACATCGTTATCGACGCCTCGGACGGATGAGCGGGGGAGATTTATGACATCTGGTGTACCACGTGACACTAACTTCCAAAATAACAGTTTTTTATCTTTCTCCGCAGAAGAAAAAGAACGAAGGGATTTCTAGTTCCTATGGAATGACCAGGGAGGCAGTATTCTTTCGAGCGATAAAGAAAGATGGGCAAAAAATAAAATGATGCGTGTACACGTGAAAAAAAGGGGAGGAAATGTTTCTAAACGAAAGTCTTTTCTCCGGACGAAGCGGAGGGGGAGGGGGGGATGTTTTCTCGTCGCTACGGAGACGTTTTGTAAGCGTTGAGGAGGGAAGTTGGGCGAGGGGGAGGAGAAGGGTTGAGGGAGACAGACAGACAAACCACTTTATTAGGACAAAAATTGAGACTATATACATAGTCCCTTCTTACATTTAACCCTACGTCAACAATTATGAATGAGAATAAAATAGTATTAATAATTTCAGAGAAAAGAACCGGAAAATAAAAGAAATAGAAAAACATACAAGAAAATTACAAATTCGGAAAATTTCTATAAAAAGACAGAGTAATTGCGAGGAGGGTGGAGTGGTGTGGTTAGAAGGAATAGGGATGGTTGTTGAAAAGTGAGAAAGAGGGAGAAGGAGAAGATTAGGGGATAGGGAGGAGATGTACGAGAAGGAAAAGAGGAGACTGGAAGAGCATTAGATAGAGGAATAGGTGAAATGGAGAGGAAGCCGGAGAAGTATAAAAAGATATAAAAAGGAGAAAGCGAAAATAAAGCGTCAAGAGACGAATAGGAAGAAGGAATATTATAAGATGAAAAAGGACGAAAAGAAACGAGAGACAATGGAAATATATAGGAAGAAAGGAGACGGATAAAGACAGAAAGAAAAACATAATAATTAGGGCGTAAACGAGTTAATGCATTCTTACACTTAATAACTCTTCGTGTAATACGGGTTATATTTTGACACTTAAATATTTACATAGAAATGAGGATAAAGAAATAACATTACGATTAGAAATTCCCACGTATGAATTTTTGCAGTTGAAGAATATTAGAAGGGAGGGAGAGACAGGAGTTAAGGAGGGAAAAGGAAATTAAAAGACGTTCAGGGACTGGAAATATATCGTATGTTAGGTGAACGGATATGGGAAGAGAATCGATATGTCGAAATTCCGAGAAATGAACTTCGAGATCGAATTAAAGCAAGTTAGGGAAAAAGAAATTCGTAAATTAGTACACGAAAATCGGTATATAAATCTAACCAGTACAGAAAGTAAATCAGTGAAACGCTTTCTAGATCATTACAGTTTCGAATGAATCATTACGCTTGGCGACTTTATAGCCCGCGTAGTATAACTTGAGCTCGGACAGCATCGAAAGTTCGAGGTTGCCAAAGCGCACATAAGAAGGGACCGTAAGAAAAGAGAACGACATATGTTGCGCACGATGCGGCAACGTGGCATTTCAGCTATTGGCTGTGAACCCGTAATGAGATTTCACTCACTCGAATTTTCCTTGGCTACCTGAGCTCAAGTTAGACTACGCCGAAAATGGTAGTGGGGAAAGTAGGGGGAGAAAAGTGGGTTGGAGAAGGGGGATTGAGTAAAACTTAAAGAAAGGCTGCAGAGAGGGATAGAATGTGGAGCTTTAAAATTAAAAAGATAATTACGCGGCCGGCCGCCGTAGAAAATAATATTCCTTTAAATTACTTATCGCACGCCGCTTACTCTTTTTTTCAATTTTTTTACCCCTCTTGCCGAATAAATAAAATGCGGATTTTTTAAAACGCGACATCCGCTTTTCGGAGTCATATCTTCGAGCGAATTCGCAACAATTAGCTGAAAATTCCGGCGTTCTTTTTTGTTTTTTTCTCCTTGCAGTAAGAGCGTCGACGAGCTGCTCGCTCGCGTTGAGTCTCGCGTAAAACACGAGATGGGACGTGAAGGCTGAGAAGATTGTTTCTTTTTTATTTCAGGTTTCCGTGTTTCGCGAGGTATTAAATGCAAACGCCGACTCTTAAAAGGTTTACGAATATGTAGTGGTATTTTGAATAGATTAACTGTTAAATTTTACTGATTTAAATAGCAAAATAGATTATAATTACCTACTTATACTTTTGGACGAAATCCATTTTTTGATATATGTTTTATACATTTACCGGCAAAAAGCGCTTAGACGTCAAAATCTGCTAAATCGACCAATTTCCAGGATAATCTCGGTAATTAAATTTCAGTATTTTAATGTAGTACGAATTTGATATTCATGCACCATAAACCAAATTTTGGGTTAATTCGGAATTAATTCGAATTATAAAAGAGATTAAACTGAATATCATACTTTCAGATGAATAACTTTCCCGGCGATGGTATCGCATCACAGTGCAAAATATTTTAAAATACTATTTAAAAGGTGTACAGATTTAGGAGCGATTTAATTTTTAAGATATAATTTTCAAAAATAAGTGACTGGTCGTCCTGTATTTAAGATTCATACGGAATGTACACAAAAATATTTAAAATGGGTGCATACTGCGTCAGTCTATTTTGCGTTTGGCAGTTTCGCATCGTCACATTTCTGTCACGACGATTGATGTATAGTAAAAAATCAATTTCTCATCTCCACGATGGACACTTACCAATGATCCACAGTTGCTGATCCACAGTTGCATGTCCCGTCTGGCGTAGCTGATTAATGAGACCAATTTGTACATAGTATGCTATATATTTATTATGTAAATTGCATGCATGCGTTCATCGGAATCTAACTTTCTAGTTATTCAATATTTATAGGCATAACGAGATTGCGAATACATTACTGATGTCACGAGGATTTATAGAGATATTTTTAAATGATTAATTAGCGAACGCGGAGGACAGAAGTAACCTCTAGCTGTGTGTAATTAAAAGCACTGGAATAAGGCTTCATTGAAGTCCAATGTTTTGACAAAAGATATATCAAACAGGTTTATGCCTTTCTACGCGAGACATAAATGAATCAAATCGCCGATAAAATTTTATTAATTTCAAATAATTAGTGAATATATAGATATTTTATTTGTTTGTTTTTTATGGAGGATATAATTAATTTGGCACTTAAAATATATTATATTTGATTATTTAATTAGGATAAAAAGTCTTCTTGTAAGTTGCCGATGAATGTCACATATTAACGCCTTAACTAGTACGCCAGATAAATCATCAGGCTGATGTATCGTTCAATTTTTCGTTCTAACGTGGCATTAGTGGCCAAACTGTTGCATTGTACAATAATAATAATAATTACTCACGGTTATTTATCACCTGGCGATAATTGTAAGAAAGAATGCATGTTTTATGCTTGTTCTAATCTAGAGTGAAAAATCTATCCACTTTAAGGAGTTAAATATACTTCAATAGATAAATACTCCTGTTTTATAATATACTCTATACTTGAATAGGTAAATACCCCTGTTTTATAATAAACTCAGCTTAAACTATTATTTTAGCTCCCATTAGTTTTTTGTTAGTCATCGCGAAGGAGATTTAAAAAATTATAATGCAATGTAATGAAGGGTTAATAGGAAAATGCTTGTACTTACAGTATAACGAGGCTGTTGAGGTTTCCAAAGCTATTGGCTGGCAGAGAAGTCATCTTGTTAGACCCGAGATTCCTACAAGAAACAAAAGACAAATGACATCGTCGCAGTGAAAGAATGCAATCATTTAGCGAAATTGCGAATTTCTTCATTCAAGGCTGCGTCTGTACGTCCGTGAGCCAGATCAAACTAGGTGTTTTATTTTCAGCATATTGCATCTATATGCCCGATTTGTGATTTGCCCTTTTATAAAATGTCTCGGAGACATTTAATTCGCGTTTGATCAAACCTGTGTTTCCCGATGCCCAAAGCGAACTGAATTTAATATAATATAATAATGAGAGAACCGTCTTATTTTTCCGAGATATATGTTTCCATATAAATGAAAAGGGGGCCTTAGTTTAATTTTAATTTAAGAGATAAATCACTAAGGAAAACGTAAGGATAAGTAATCATGGATGTTTTTTGAATTACTGTCACTACCATGATTTATGGCTCAAAAAATTAACAATGGCCAAGGAATCTGATGGATTCCTATCTTGGATGCATGGGTTTATATTGCAACGCGGATAAATGGAATATTTTGAATGTGACAGCGGTGATTTATAGTGATGCAGATACTAAGGACTCTATGCATCGGTTTAACAATGTGTGTCGCTCACAAATTTCGTGTTGTGGTAGGACTTTGGTTAGAGGACGGAGTTAAATATAATGACTATTTTTCGGAACCCGTTATCTAATACTCATTAATTGTTAGCTAGAAAAGACAATTACCATTAAGTCACAAAAAGCGTCGTTGCACATTTCATGTTTTGCGTTAAAAATTTGGAAGATATTTGTACAAAAGTTTTCCTTATACAATAGCGACTCGTAAATAACTCTACACATCCTCATTGGATTTTCTGGCCTCTAAAAAAATCAGGGCGAAATCAACTAAGTAGCCTATTTATAGTTAAAGTGTGAAATATTTCATTTCTTGTTTTAGCCATCACTGCACTAGTAATATTGTCCACGTAAAAATGTAATTTTTTTACTGATAGAGCTTTTTAATATTTTTCGTGGTTGTAAAATGGTTGTGGATAACTTAATGACTAGTAATTTTTCCACATAGACTGTTATAACTCGCTTAGTTATTAATTACTTTTGGCGATCTCCAAGAAGTAATAATACTCGGTTACTACAAACCCTTATCGCGTTATTACTCATAAAGAAAGCTTAGCACTCTATTTTCTCGAAAACTAGACGAATTTTTTCCCTCCGATACCCGTCCGTCATTGCGGGGTTAATACAGTTCCAGCGCAACGTCGCAGTCTATTGTTTCTCCGCGAGTTGGGAAACAAAAGCACTCGCTTATCGCCATTTCATTTAGCAACTGCAGGGATTTCGTCGAGGCGTTCCCGCCGTGTTTTACGACCTTTTTTGCGGTATCGCTACATCAAAAACGGTGAACCAGCTCTCTCTGGTAGTATTCCTCCCGAACGAGAAACTTTGTAATATAGCACGGAGATGCGGTCTGGGGTTTGAAATTACCGAACATTAATTAATCCGAGTTGTCGTCGGATGAAAGCTTGCCTCGGCGGGCCTACTTCCTTGCAGAGTATAGATCAGGAGGACCAGTGAAGGTTAAGCGTGGTCGTATTGAGCAGTTGCATGCGTAGGAAAAGAACGAAAAAAGTCAAAAGCGATCTTGCTCGTAAATTATTTTCCAAGACTGAAGTCGCGATCAGATTAAGGAAATCGCATCCCGGTAACATCGTAAATTTTAATATCAAGTTACATTTGCAAAGAAATTCAATTCGAGCTATCTTTCATCCCGCGTGAATGTCTGTATGGCGTTGGAAACGTTATAATAAGTTATTTATTCAAAATATGTCTCATTAAAATTTTACACCGTACTTTCGTAATAGAATCAGCCTTATTACGAAGTAATTATTTTATAGTGCTTTTGGTAACTGGTTTACTTAAAAAGAGAACGCCTTCATTGATCATATATGTATATTCAGTACAAATTCGACGATTTAGTTTGGAAAAAACCTGGAAGGTGCATTTAACCGATTTTATCTAATTCATAACATTTGAGTGTAAGTTTTTGACTTGGTAATCTTAGATAAAGCTTTTAAGCGCCATTTTTGAAATTGTTGTTATAGTTAATTTTACATCCTTTTATTCCACACACATTTGATTTGTACAAGGACAATGAATTTTACGACATGAACAACATCGAATTAGTTAGATGGGCATAAATACATGGGTAAAAATATTATACAATAAAACACAAACATTGAATTTGTAAGGAGTCCGAGGTAGTCAAGAGTCCAATTGCGTCCTAGTCTTGATTATGAGAATCTTATACACTTCACATCCAAAATTTCACTTGTTTGCTTAGATAAAACAATAATTATTAAATTTTATTTTGTAATATCTTCTTTAATTTTCGTCTCTTTTAATTTGAATATAGCGAGAAAATAACTATACATACAAAATATTAATTTAAAACATGCTTAAACAGAAAGGAGAAATTTGAATGAACTTCAGATATTATTACACTCACTAATCTGCTGTAACTAGTCATCTTAATTACAACTTGTTAAGTGATATCTCCTAATCATTGTACTGGAAGTAATAAAAAATATCAAGTTCATTTTCTCATGTTTTTGTTCTATCAGTCTTCGAAATGGTTCCATTTTGTACGACATTTTGAAGTCCCTCTATCTTTAATAACCTTAACTGCCGTAGTGCTATAATAATTTGAACAAAATGGTTTCATTTGAGATCTAAAAAAAGTACCTATCCGTTCTTAACTCTCAGATCCTTCACCGTGAGTAGGATTGTCATAGTACATGTCTTACATTTTATACCCAATAGAACTATTTGTTTCGATCAAAATCGAATTATTTACAAACAATATTTACAAAACCAGCAACAACGACCGATTTCCAAATTCAAAAAGTGTTAGAACAGTTGGAATAGTTTTAGAGAGTGGTTTTCTGTAGTCTGTTATAATTTGAAAGAATTTTGAATCATAGATATCTTTTTCAGATTTAAAAAGGAATGGTGACCGTAATGTTCAGTGCCACTTTAGGGAAATTAAGTATACTTGTCCCAAAGGTCGAAATTTCAAGTTTCTTACTGTCGAAGATTTCAAGTTTATAGTGATTGATTTTGTTCTTATAGCCCTTGAAGTATATTGCTCGTTTAGTTGTAATTTGGATTCTTTAGCAGAAGCGTAAAAAAAATTCGATGTTATGTTATTCGATGGTAATGAGAGATGAGAATGACCAATAGCGGGAAAGGATCATTCATGCAGCACGACGTGGCCGGGCATTTGACAGCATAGCGTAAAAAAATGATAATTGTCTGCCGAGGCAGAGCGGCCACATTCGGCTACGAAAGCTGTTTACACAGACGAACGGAAAACCATTGTTTGTATACATCACAGGTTAAGCAAAAAAATATAGTGACAGATACGCATCAAGCGAACCAGTTGATTTAAAACACAGGATAGACATACATATATCTGGATGGCACTGCAATGTCATGGTCTGAAAACGGGGTGAGAGTATTGTTAAAGTAAGGAAAGAAGGTTAAAAACCAAGAGTTTATCTTCTTTGGTGTTGACGGGGAAAGGGTTAGGTGTTTTGTTAATGTTGACTCACAGCGCCTCTAGTCCCCGCAGCGGATCGAGCGCCTTCGTGGGAACAGTTGAAAGTCTGTTGGCGTCGAGGCGAAGTCGGCGGAGTGAGTCGCCCAGGCCCCGGAAACTCTCCACCGGCACTTCGGTAATCTCGTTCTGGTCCAAATGCCTGTGCACGCAGACACAGAGAATGTGGTGTGGTGTGTGTGGCAACACTGTCTCCGGGCAGTGAACGCACCGGCCCGAGACAGCGTCTCAATAAAATTCTTTTTTTTTTTCAATAAAAAAAATTATAAATCATATTGCTGGGATAAAACGGGGAGAAGGAAAAGGAAGACAGAGAGAGAGAGAGAGAGAATGGGTAAATAACATAATGAAATGATAAATGAAAATGCATCGGTTCGTTTAAAAGTTCGACGTTATTCGAAATTTTAAATTTCGTGTCCTTGGTAGATCGTTGAGAAAAAAGTTTATTATTTCGAAAATTCCTTTCTCGAGAATATAATTTTTGATTCTTGAATCGAACGTTGTCAACAGTAGCGCGAAACAACTAAATATACCAGTAAACATTTTAAAAAAAATCATTTTATTTTAACGAAATATTGATGTCTCTGGAGATATCGGAGGAATTGCGTTTTTTTCCTCTCCTTTGCACGGTGTATAATGTAACGCTTTCAAAATTGCGTTTTTCCGGCGTCTTTTGTTTATTTTTTACCGGGCATTCGTCAAGAGAGATTTGCATATCCCGACCTAGTTGTCTTTTCCGGAGCCGATTTTGGGGCAAGCTTCGCACGATTTCGGTCTGTCGGTGATGTATTTGCCGCTGGTAAAATAGCTCGCCTTCCCCTTTTGAGGGTCGATTTCCTTTTGTCAATCTTCAGGGAGAGGATCTCAAAAAACCAAGACTTTGGCAATAAAAACTTGATTTTTTATGTCGAAAACTTTGAAACTCAAATATAAATGGAAAATCCCGTTGTAATAATCATTCCATTTATTTATAATTTTATCATAAAAGACACTTCACGGCCAATTACAATTAGCTCATTTTTAACAATTACATGATAATATATTTTGAAGACATTCGGGATAGTAATTTTTTTTTCCATTTTTGCGTTCGTTGAAGAAAATATTTCGGAGTGAAATTTGTAGAGAAAGAAATTTAAACTGCTCTGTGGGAAAGGATGTCGAAGTATAAAGAAATTTAGCTGCCGATAAAACAAATATTAAATACTATTTACCTTTGCGAATTTTTTATTTTCAAATTTCCGATAGTGTAGTTTCTAATGCGAGATGTTGGGGTATTATATTAAATTAGTTAATCGTTGCTGTTGGTGTCGTCTGCAGTAAAAGAAATTTACTCACCACCCGTAATAGGATAATAACCCCGTGGTTTTATTATTCAGAAAGCATAAGTGGCAGCCGTTTTCAAGACCATTAATAAATTTTATTTATAAATTATGAAGAGTTCATACTTAGACGCAAAGTGGCACAAATGCGTTTGGATGGTCTGAACATTTTGTGAACATATCAGTACTTGCTTTGTTTTCTTAAAAGAAGTAAACTCTCCAAAACAAATTTCAGTTCGTCATGCCCATCAAAACATAGCATGCGTTTCCAACATTTTTTTACCCAATTAATTTTTTAAAATTTCATATGCTTTTTGAGGCGTCATACATAGTATATTTCAAAATCTTGCTATCCAGTAAAAGAGAACAAGATGAAAAATTCTCGAGTTTTCGTCAACTCGCAATATAAAGTAATATATAGTAAGAGATAGTCATTTGTATAATAAAGTCATTTGTATAATGAGCATTTCCTCCCTTATCATTTCCCCTATATTTCATCTGGTTAAGCTTTGAGTGTTCACATTTACCTGATGGCCCAGCACTTGGTCGCGACCCTTTTCGAAAAATATGCGAGTTTTTAAGAGGCCGCTCGATGCGGATGCGGCAAATCCACCCCTTTAGATACATCAGGACCAACTGGCTTAAGCGATTTTACAGTAACGTCTTGAGCATTCGTAATATTCTGAGTATTTTATATCAGTTATCCTCAGATAAGTTCTTTTGTTTCGTGACTCACCATAAGCGCATTTCATGCACCATAAGTGCCCGTGAGTATAACGAAATATCATGATCATCGCGGTAAAAAATTACCCTGGCATATTTAAAAAAATTAAGTTAAAGCTAATTCATCAGTTTATTCTCATGCAAATAGTTCGAAATTCGAACGATATTTCCACGGTCGAATCGGGACCTCCGCACGACGCGATGTATGGCGCACTCTGACGGCGCGGGATGGAAGTTCAGGCCTCTGGGACCCCCACTTAACTACCCTTCTTCCGAGAAGGAGCTTTTGAAGGGAATCTAAAGATATTTAGGTGGAGCAATCATTCCCCGCACTGTCATGGGAATTCTAGCCTTTTTCGTAGAATCCGGTAGGCATGGTTCAGCGATTTTGTACGCTATTACACAGTAATATCTGCCGAAGAAATATTTCGCGGGATAAAAAGAGGGTTGCAGTTGATCCCTGCATCCTTTTCACTCGATATTTTTTGTTATGAAATATTATATTGTTTAACGACCTAAATAAAATTTAGCGTCAAGGTCGTTTGCCTAGAGAAGACTGAAATTTTTTGTTGTTTAATGTTTCTAGTATTTGTTTATACGTAAAAAAATCTTCCGTGTTCTCATTCTAAATTTGTTTAATAATATATAAATAGGTGGGCGGTTTAGAAATTTTAGTAACATTTATAAACTTTTAATTAAAAATCATTGGGAAAGTGTTTCATTGGTGACATCTGCTATTTTAAGCATACTAGTCATTTTTCATTTTAGTATATCTGCATTGTTTTATTATTAAATCTAGTATGAGTACTTCTAGCTGTCTATCTACTAATCTGGAATTATCGAAATATTGCCTGGATTAAAAAGTTATTATTCTCTTTAAAATAGGTGATTTACCGATCTTTGATGCAGGTAGGCAGGTTTTAAAAATAAACAAATGCATTGACGAAGATTTATATGTATTGTTTCAGTGTTATAATAGGTACTGTAATACGCAACAGAATGTCAGATGTGTGAGTTTTATATAAATGTTGAATAATACTTCATCTCATCCATAAGGACTCAGTTTTTTTTAGAAAAATACGTTTTTATCTGTGGCAACCATGCGCTTAACAACTATTGCTTGACAGCAAAAATCAAATGAATAAATATATGGATGTTAGGGCCTTAGTTGTGATCGGGGACGACCGAACACGCTCTTTTTAAATTTGAGACATTATTACGATCTCCAAAAACTGCCTATTGAGCTTCGTATTTCTCTGGGATTTGATTAATTTTATAGAGTATATATGAGTTTTCGTTTAAAGTAATCAGAAATGAAATTGATTGAGATTTGGTCAATAATACTCGCACAGATTTACTATATGTTTACATTCAATGGTTGGCGTATTTACGTTAACTTCATGATGCTGTTAAAATTAGTTTTCGTTTTTTAACAAAAATAGTAATTTAATGTTTTCCGCAATTTATTTCGACGATAGCCAAATACCCAATTTCGAGACGAATAAAATTATATTAAAAAATGTCACTGTTTTTAAATTGAGCATCCATCCAGTAAAAATTTTGGTGGTATATTTGGGCCGAGGAAGGTATTTTGTACTGGTTCCCAAGTTTATTTGCAAAGAGAAACATCTCGAGCGAGACCAGGTTCGGTTCATATATTTCCCCCCTCGGTATCGATAGTGCGGCGAAATTTTATGAACGCCGTACTTTGTGTATAGCCTCAAACACGACGTACGTGCATTTTGGACGAGATACAGACGGAAAAAAGCAAAGGGGGCTGAAGAAACAGTCGAAGCAAGATCGACCCCAACGCTCGACGGATATTGGAGGAGAGAGTGGATTTGCAGACGGATTTTTCTACCTGATCGAAGAGTGTGATTGACGCGGGATCATCCAATTGGGGTCTTTCAAGTTTGTTCAGACTTGCAGTCTTTTCACCTCCTGTAATAAATCTCCTATAATAAAACGCTTAATATCTTTGTCGGTGTGCCTTCATGCAGCCTCATCAGTTAGTTAAAAATATCTCAACGTATCTCGGCCATTTCTTCAGCCAGTCCAGCCAAATTCGGTAGGATTGCTATGAATACGTTCAAAAATCGAATGCTTTAAAGAAATTTTCAAATAAGTCCCGGGTTCGATGCCCGTAGATGTTTTACATTCCATATGAATCTCATACCTCGGCCCGTAAGTTTACACGCTAAAATTTAATTTTCGACGTGCAGAGTTTTACTCTTTTGGAAATTAAAATTAGAAAGAATTGACCTACGACCTTCAAATTAGAACCATTTTAAAGGAAAATGAACGGGCTGTTTAATTTTGTTCGTATTTTCTCACCTAAAGGTAAAAATTTAGCAAATTTTACGTTTAAATTCGCCGATGTAAGAAAAATCGTTCAATTTCATCAATGATCGCTTTGGAAAGGGGCATTGTTGTTTCAAGCCATATATGCTCATATAAACCTATATTCGTTTACGTAAATTGGATGGATAAATGCGGTAAATTACGTATTTTAAAACATGCTAATGTTTGCAATAATTCGACAATATTTTAACGTGCCTTCGTTATCTTATCGAAGTCTTTCTGTATATTAAAGGCAGTTGCTTGCGCTGTGCCTTCGCATTATCTGAATAGAAACAGATATTAAGAAAATAATTTTTTTCGTGCTGTTTATTTTTAATTCGCATCAATCCAATTATAGGGTAACCAACCAAACAAAGATTACATTGTTATCTAAATAAATAATGTATATGCGCTGATTGCGTGTGTATTGAGATTGTTCTTAACTGCTGTTTAGTAGAATTGAACGATTGATTGTGATTACTTACTAAATATTGCTTTTCACATGGACAGCTGTATGTAGCCACTAGAACACGTGACAAACATAATTTGAAATTTGGGGTTAAGGATAAAGATAATCAAGGGCAATTGCTGTTAAACGAAAGAGTATTTACAAGGAACGTCGTTATAGGAGAGTTACTGAATAGCTAAAATAATAATATTGAGTTATAAGACTATTTTCCTCTTAATTTTTAAAAATTCCTTTGTTTTCATTTGTAGCCCTTTCCAATGTTATTCAAATATTATAATTTTATCATTTGTTTGTTGTCCTTATTTTTATATTGTTTGTTTTCAAAGGCCGTTTTAAACGGGCTCATTCGTCTAAGTCGTTATACTACCTGTATATATTTTCACATGACGAATTGTTTCATTTGTGTCCGCGAAATCTTTTATCCACGGTTTGACGAGGGTTGATAATTATGAATTTCTTTAATTTACAGGTTCATTTCCTAAAGCTCCATCGTAAATCGAATCCGTCCTTGGCGCCTAAAAAATAATTCAAGATTTGACTCGAGTGGAACACGTTATTTTGGCGTGTTTTTTCCGTATTATTTTTTGAAAGGGATTAATGTCAACTTCGCAGAGAGAGCCGATCTGCTCGCCACCTAGACGTCGAGCGGAAGAGTGAGAAGCAAAGGCGGCGAGGGTTGATGTGCGAATAAATATAGGCTGCGAAGCGTAACGCGAAGATGCCGGTTCGAATTAAACTGACATTACTTTATCGCACGCCCTCATGTGGCCATAGGAGCATTGGTTGACCAAAAAAATGCCTGACGATTTCGTATTTTACAGTAGATTATTGTGGTCTATCTAGTTTTATATAAATGTACACTCTGACTTTAAAAGTTAATAAGTTTGCAAATATGGCGTCTTTTAATGTAACGGAACATATATAAATCTACAACTCTGAGATTTATCGATATATTGAGATTTTAAATCTCGGATTGCGTATATCTTACAATTTCTTCGTGGTTTAATAGAAAATTATGAATTAACACAGTATTTCTCTCCGGTAAATAAAAAATAAAAATTCTTGTTTATTAGAATCTTCCGTCTTCTGTTGATGGATGCTTTTTAATAGCCTAATCTGATTTACTAACCTTTTTATGACTATCGGAGGAGTCAATATTTTTTAAGGTTCTAGCTATACAGGCAAAATCCTGATAACTGAGAAAGAATCAAATGTCAAAGACAGGGCCGGGACGAGGGTGGGGCGAGCGGGGCTCTTGCCCCGGGCCAAATCATTCTAGGGGGCGCCAAAATTGTGATTATATATATATATTTTTTATATAAACGTATATTTACAACCATGAAATTTATTGAAATGACGTGATAAAGTGAGATTGGCGGCGACGGACAGACGTTAATTATAATTATTATTTTTTACGCGTCATAAAATACAGGGTTTGGGCTAGGGGCGCGATTCACGTCCTTCGCCCCGGGCGCCGAAATTCCTAGTCCCGGATCTGGTCAGAGATCGAATACATTTTATTATTCATACAGTAGAAAAAAGAACACGCGGTCATCCTCGATCTTTGAAACCACAAGGTAAGACAAAGATAATTCGAATCGTAAGAGCAAAATCCCGTATACGAATGATGACGGAAAGAAATGTGTCTTCTTCGAGCGGTCGAGCATTCAAGTCACAGGACGTTTGATTTTGGGGGGCGTAACGATTTATGGACATTCGGCGGTACACGATGAAATGGGAGTTAAAAAAAAACGGAGCGCTAAAGCACGACCCGTATATGGTATATGCGAGCTTTTATATGCCTGCTTCGGGATTTTTTTTCCGCACACCCATAACGAACGTATCGGATGGTCGTTATCGATCGACGTCACTAATTTAAAACGCATTCGGATTCGCGGCGCGGGACGACCCCACATAAGTAATTCGGTTACTTTTTATCCAAGGTTCTCCTCACCCCCCGCACCCCCCCTCCTTCTCCCTCCCCTCCCTCCTCCCCTCTCTCTCGAGTCGAGATGGGAGACGGCGCCAGAAATCTTACGAGGCAATATATCACCTCCAATAATTTTGCGATGTTTTCTTTTCTGAGAAGGAGAGAAAAAAAATGTAGCGCTCTGTATATTTTTCTCGTGTTTCATTTAATTTATTTTCGATTCGCGAATTAAAGAGTTCCTCATCCGAGAAAAAACTCATCGTTTGGAAATGCGCAGTTAAATTAATGGCGTTGGTTTACCCCTTTTCGGAGTAGTCGTATTTATTAAAAAGAGAGAATACTTGTTAATATATATCTGTTCCTTTCTGACGAAGATTTAAAGGTCAAAAAGCTTTGGGAAAGTCTTTTCTGTATTGCGTAATTATAGTTTTGCGAGGAGGGAAAATGTATTTAAATTCCATTTATTGATGTGGTGAATTTCGAAACTCGAAAATGACATATTAATAATATTGAACAATGCCAACTTTATACACAATTGTCACGAAATCCCATGTGACTACTAGGAATGTAATCCATCTTCAATATTTTCTTGCGTGTTTGAAAAAATTCTGTAGGTCTTAAGATTTTAATAACTTGTGTTTATTCAAGCGAATTTAATGTTTTCAATGTAAAAATATCAAAGTTGCCGTCGAATATACAAGCATACATATTAGTGTGTAATCAAATATGGTAGCTAAAGTAAAGGCCGGTGTTAAGGTTTATGTGAAATGAAGTTTATATTGTTTCATATCGGATTCCATCCTTGCCAGTATCATTATTACCACTTGCCTTAGATGAGTTGGTTTTCTAATGGAGTTTGTAATGCGCGACGATGCAGGATCTTAAGCTACTTTTGTTATATGTATGAGAGATTTGAGCTCTAAAACTCAAGGAATAAGGATTGATAGCACTTCTTAAACTTATTGCGTTTTCCGAGAGACAGGTGAAATAACTGCAACATAAATGGTGAAATAATTACGTAAAAGAATTTTCTTTGGACAACCGAGCACATAAGTAGTAAAACCTAACACGATTACCATAATATGGGATACTTAACCAATTTTATTGTTATTTAAAGAAAGTAGCCTTTTATTCATATGCGTATTCATCCCTTTCACTTTCATACGTTTATGTTCTTTGATGAGGTATTTGGGTTCCATTACAAACTTCTTTCATTGTATGAGCGGCGCATTAAAATTAATAACTTTCGCGTGTAGAAGATTCATCGTATAGGCTAGTGGAAGAATTAAATTTAGGTGACGTAAATAAAATTAAATAATCTTTCATTTCGATTTTATACGGACCTCTCTGCAAGTGCATTTAATATACGCACGACAAAGAGCAATAACTCCAGTAAAAGAGAGAGTTGCTAGTTCAGTAATTAAGAAAATTTCTTGCGTAACGGATTCATACGAGGAGGAAAGGAGTTTAGAAACACGCAGATCAGCGAGCAAGTTTCCAGAGGAATTTAAAGAAAAACAAATGAATTACCGAAGATAATTTCGAGGTGCGAGTAGCTAAAAAAAAAAATAAAACAAAATACGACCAAAGGGCGAATTAAAACGTAAAAGCAATCCGACTCAGGAGGACGATTTAGGAGAGGAAGAAAGGGAGGCTGAAAAACGAATCGGATGCGGTTGGAGGAAGGGAAGGATGGAAACAGCAAGGTGGCGAGGAGATAGGTAGAGGAAGGGACGATATGTATTAGTCGCGTCACTCAGCTGTTTGTTGGCTCGAACATCTCTTCTCCCAAAAACTGCGATGCCGGGGGGGGGGGGGGGGGGGGAGAGGGGAGGGGGAAGGAGGAAAGAGAAGATGGCGCCCTCTCTTGTTATTTTCACTCACTACCAATCCCTTTTTACCCTTTTCTCCTTCCCCCCCTTCATTCTCTCCTTATGCCTACTTTCCTTTATCCCTCATAGCTCTTTTTTCGGGCCCCATCTTTATTTTTTTACGACCCTCAAATTCTCTCGATCGTCCCCTCGTCTCCATTGCGAAGACGAACGGAGGTTTGAAAAGGCCGGGGAAAGAGTTTTGGGGCGGTTTTCCTTCAGGAAAAGGTAGGGAAAAGTTTCGGAAATGGTCTTGCGAAACTCGCTCGCTCTTTCTTCTTCACTTTCCTTTCTCTCTCTCTCTCTCTCTCTCTCAACCTTTCAGACGTATTCCTGGGTCGCAAAAATATGACCCCCCCTCTTATGTTTTAAGACGTCATTCGCTGGAGATGGAGTGCATTTTTTAAAATACAATACTTTGAAGAATGCTCAAGATTCAGTTTTTATTAAGCGTTTTATACGCAAATGCTGTGTAAAACGGGGTTTATATAAAACCGGCTCATACAAAAACGGTCGTTTATAAAATGCGTGCAACGGTATCTCGAAAACACAGATAAATGTTTACTACGTTAACGACGTCGTAATAACAAAGCCAGTAATTACAAATCATAATAATTTAAGTAGGTACCTACAAGTTTGGACTAACGAAAATGTACTATGTATGTAACTTTACTGTGCGGAATATGAGACTTAAGTTGTGTTAGCATTTAATTTTGTATTCGTTCGGTTGGAGTTTTTCATTTACATAAACGGTTGGGGTAACTGCAGTAGTTGGATATCTACGGAGTAGAGCACATGCCTATTTCAAAGGCAAATTTTCCATGAGTTATAATTCACCTTAGGTATCAGATATGTAATTTGCTAGGTTATTCGTTGGTCTTATTTCAAAATACACGTAAACAAAATGTATAATAGTACTGAAAATTAATCCTTGCAAAAGAAACAGATCTCCATATAATGCCATTTTCTGTCGTTTCTATTACTATTAAACGGTGGATGGTATCTCTTGTTTAGGGAAATTAAAGCTTGCTTGCTTTATTACGATACAAAAGATAATATTGGCATTGATAGTAAATGTTTCGAAAAAAACAAGTTTGAAGAAAGATAAAAACTCGAGATTTTTTATAAAAATAAATTAATTAACATAAAATCTCAAGAAAACGGCTTTTTTATTCATCTATCTTCATTTATCTCTTGATCCTACAGTACGTATTGTTTGCTTAAAATATCGGTAACACATTTCTAAATAAATTTTCTATTACATACTAAAAATCGAATGCATTTGAATGAAATGAGAAATAGGAAATCTTTGTACCGGAAGTAATAGTTTAGGCTTCCAAATTTAAGTGTTCACATACACAACGACAAGGAAATATTCAGAAAAATGACACATGCAACTTTTTCGGAAATGCCGACGTTCTGCAGAAATGTTCTCTGCACATGTTCGCACTTATCTCTTCTGCGCGAAAATCTTTCCGCCGATTTTTTTTTTTTTTTAGCTCGTAAAAAGTTTCCGTAAAATTACGCCAAGTAACCGTCCCTGGCATCCTCGACATATCTACACGTCTCGCGGCTTATCTTAATTTTCCATCCCGTCCCCCCTCTACCCTGTTCCTCCGCCTCTTCGTTAACTCGAACTTCTTCCTATTCTCACTCACGGAGAAGAAGACATTATCCTCCCGTACGAAATGGAAATTTGAGAATTTCCGACGAGATTGACACGAATTCCTGGACGTTTTCCTTGTCTCCAGTTTTTCCGCCGATTCAGTTTTATCGCCTCATATTGGAAAACTCCTAGAGAGTAGATTCCTGATTCCGCCAGTTAAAATTTTCTTTTTGTTGGGAGGCACAAAGCCGTCCTAAAGATTGCGTTCTATCTCACGTCTTTTCCCCTTCTCTCTCTCCCTCTCTCTCTCTCTCTCCCTCCCTCCCTCTCTGAAGGCCGTTTTTACGGTTAAACTTTAGTGAGGCACGAAGATAAAATATATAAAATGCACCAAGGGGGAGATGGAGATGTTCGGAAATATTTTCGGGGATTTCCTCGAGGTCAACGCCTCTTCCTAATATGAAATCTAGCGCCTTAAAAAAAATCCTTGTAAATATCTCGAAAATCCAGTTTTTAAGGAAATTTGTTTATTTCTATTTGCATACTAATAATCACTAATAACTTTTGGTGTCTTAATTAGAAAATTAAAGTTTTCCTCGATTCAGTGTTCAGGTGAAGAGATTATCGTTTCTGATTTTCTAGTTTTTATGAATCTTTATTTCTTATTCGTATCTATTAAATAATTTTAAAAAGGATTTGAAAACTTGGACATTTAAAATTAATGTCATGAGTTTTTCGTAATAATAGAATGGCCGCTTCTGGATTGAATGCCCCACTTATGTTACTTAATAACAACGAAAAACCCCATTTGGATGTCGTTGAAATGTCGCAGTTCCTAAATTACAGTTATCATTCTTCTAATAATAATTCCATAAGAAGAAGGTCACGGAGAATCATAAACAGGTTGGGCAATAACGCGTTGTGTGCGAGGACAAGGAAGAAAGCGATGTAAAACTACTCTTGGAATCCCATTAAAGTTCGAGGGGATGCTTGTTCCAACAGCAAGTCGGTTTTATAACGATCCAAATTCATCCAAATATTTTCCCGTCACCCCTTATTCCTATCAGAGTAAACACGCTTCTGAACAGTATTTCAAACGCGAAACCGTGAAATCCGAGCCTTGCGAAACGTCCCCCTTTTTGTAACTCTCTTGAGCCGGTATGTGTGAGCGCGTGAAGAGGTTTGCCTTCCCTCCTCCTCCTCTCTCTCTTTCTCTCTCTCTCTCTCTCTCTCTCTCACACACACACACATGCACACTCCTTAGAAGATAAACCGCCAGTAGTTTGCGTAGCGTTTGGGTGTGCCGATGTTTTCGTGATGGACGTGAGATGGGTTTAACTCCCCAACTGCCATCCCCTTCCTCCGAACGCGGTCGTGCTGACGTGCGTCCGTGACTGGTGAAAAAAAATCGAAAGGTGCCATTATAATCTGTTTTGGGGGCCCTGCGTCGGGGACGTGGACGCCTTGATGGGTGCCTTATTGCCAATCCGCGGGACTTTCTTACGCCTTTTACGTCTTTTTTTATTTTTATTTTACGTAATACTTTCCTCCGACGTGAAAGTTGATTGAAAATGACTCATTTTTTAAAGATTGGTTGCGGTTATGATTAAAAAGTAGAGTTATTTCCGACGGTAGAGGGTAGAATGAATGCGTGTGATCATTACGCTTTCAGTTCTATGGGTGTGATGTACCTTGAAATAGATACGGCGCCGAGTAAGCAATTAAACTGCGTATTAATCTCCGGCGTCCGATCAGACGTGGCATACTAAATGCATTCCTGATAAATTTATGAATTTGGATAAATGAAAATTCCTTTTAAAACATTTTGGATTTTAAATCAACAAGATTTACTAGAGTCGTCGGAGTCGAGTGTATATCTTAATCGAATAGGTATAGCTGTTAATTGAGTTTGTTTAAAGTACAAATATATTTTACTTGTAGTTTAAATCGATACATCGAATTTTCCCATAGGTTAAATGGATTATTCGCATTTGCTTAGTGAATAATTAGATGCAAGGAAACTTTTCATAGAATGAAGCCATTTATCGAATTTATTTACCAAATTAATGTACAAGTTGACGTTCCATATTTTTCCGTTAAAAACTGTATATATTTTAATTGGTAATAAATCAACCGTAAGAGCAGTTGTTTTCCTGTTTCTCCATTGGGATCACGAATTTCAGGTAGTGAAAAATATCGACTTCACATAACGTTTCCAAACACTTTTCGGCGCTTAAAACCCCCCCGTAGAGTCGTTTCCTCGAGTCGGAATAAAGAAAGGTTTTCCTCGTTTTTCCTCCGCATAAAAAATTTTAAAAAGGAGCACCCGATGCATTATTCATTTTATCCGACGGCTTTGGAATTCGTGTCAAAGTTTTCATGCACGTGCCCCCTCATTATAAAAAAAAGGCGGAAAAGATTTACGATTAGAAAATGATTTTCCCGGGGTCGAACAGTTTAGAAAAAATACAATAGTAATATTGATAACGAGAGAAAAATTGAAATAAATTACCCGAAATTTTTCGGTACCTGTTTTTTCCGCTTTTTGCGGGCTTTCGAAATGCATATGTATAATGTAATTCATTGACGAGTTTATTAAGATTCCCAATCAGTTGTTTATCGACTAAATCGATTAATCGAATTTTCATTTTGTCGACTGAAATAATGTACTTGTTTACTTTGAAAGAAATGTACAAATTAAAATACAGTTCGTATGAAATATTTCCACCAAGATCTTAAATGTAGAGGGTTTAAAAATATCAACTTCAAATGATTTAAACAATTTTCTATTGAAACTAAAATAAATTTCTCCAAGTTTTCACTGTAGGGTTTTTTAAAATAATTTTTTCCCAACCAACTGTTTATCGAATAAATTGATTAATCGAAGTTTCATTTTGTCGATTCAAATAATGCACGTGTTTTACCAATTAAAATACAGTTCGTTCGTATGAAATACCTCCACGAGGAGCGAGATATGATGGCTGTAAACATGAATTAAAACTGACGTTCTCAAACCCTTATTCTTGAATATTTTTCCGCTTTCCTTGTGCTTCGAAATATCTACCGTAGTTCAGCGACGGGTTGATTAAGTTTTCAAATCAGGTTCACGAATACAAAATACAGGTTTTTAAATTTTTAACTAGCGTAGAATCGAAGGCTTTTTTTGTTAATTCTCATATTTTTCGAAGTTTTTCTCCTCCCTCTTGAGAAAGAGGCCAATTTTTTTTAGTAAGAGGTTCCGGTATGAGAAATGTAAGCATCATTACTTCGGCGCGAAGGAATTTTGATTCTTCTGCCCTTCCCCACTCCCTCGTAAAAATCCTCGTCTCTTCCCTCCGCTCGTATGCTAATAGAAATGTGTTGAATAATGCCGGGGAACAACCAGGCATCGTTACGCTCCGCCGAACGTGTTGTAACGATGATATTCCAGAAGGGACCATCGATAAATCCTCCGTCGTCTCTTTTTTTTCCCCGTACATCCAGAAAACTCTCCTCATCGCAATATGACAGGTCTCGAACAAAATAAAAACGAATTGCGCCAACCTTTTTTTTTTTTAAAAATATCTTTCGTAGGCGCTCGTTCGAAAGTCGAGAGGCTGAAAAGTGCAGCCGGGGATGCCCCCTGGGGCGTCCATTTTGGGAACCCGGAGTTTTAAGTTATTAATTTTATCCTTATCTCCCCTCGGCAACGCCCCAGTCATTAAAGGACCGAGATTAAAAAAAAAAATACGACGAAATGAAATTTAAAAAGCCGAGAGATTATTATATCCACTCTTACCAAAACCTTCCGCCTCCTTACGCTGCAAAAAAAAAAAAGGTCAGGCGTCTTATTCCGCAATCCGTTCTGGGACGGCTTTAGCCTTTTGATGTGTTGCCGCGTCTTTGGAGTAATGCGTCTTTAAATGGGGTGGGACTTGGGTATAAAGGGGAAGGCTTAAAAGGAGGATGAGGGAGTTTGGGGGGGGGGGATGTCGGAATGGGAGGAGAAGGTCAGATTAGAGGCGGAGAAGTTTCTGACGCGGTATTCTTTCTCCTCTGGCATCAGAAACGCATAGGTTTTTTTTTACAACGGGTCGCTTTTATCTGCAGGTTTCTACATCGCTGGTGAATTTGTGTGTGTGTGTGTGTGTGTACGCTCGCATGTGTGTGTTGTGTGCGCAAGGCCATTCATCATACGCGGAGATCAGGGACTCCCCTCCATGTCTCGAAATGCGAGTTCGATGGTGATTATAGGGCGGGTACGAAATTTTTGAACGAAAAAGAAGACGGGAGGGGGACGGGAAAGAATGTAGGGAAGAAGATGAATTGCCGAATTTTAATAATTTAGGAAAAAAAGGGGGAGGGAACCTCTTTAAGGTTCGGGATATATCGCAAAGATAATATTATTCTTTGTCGGATAAATTTATTTCGAAACGTAATATATTTCCTCACGGAGATGTTTGTTCCTTTTTTTATTCTCCGGCGAAAGCGGCTGTCGCGTATAAATAAATACGTAATTGATGCCATATACAACGGTTTTTAGGCTAATTTCTCAGCGGGAACGGTCTATAATTAAGCTGCTGGCGAACCGTGGAATCTCAGGAAAACCGGGAAGGTTTTTTTTTATTTGACCTTTTTTCCGGATAAAAATCGCCGATAAGATATATTTTCTTGCGTCATGAAAGAATTTCCATTTCAATGAGCGGAAGTAATTGCTACTTTACCGGCTCATAAGTCAGTCTTTCGTAAATAAGTCATCCGTGCCGTAAGCTAATTATGGTGTTTATTCGCGAAAACAGAGGAAATATATTTATTTTTAAAAAGATTTTCCATTAAGTTTGAGAATAACAGAGCCATCGATTTCTGCAAATTCTGGAGCGTCATATAAACGCTCGAAAGGAAACTCAAACGGTCTCTCAAATTAAAGGAAATATATCCTTCATTCCGCCGTAAATCTGACCGAAATTGATCATTAACCTCGACTCCGTCTTACGAAAACCTCGGGCGACGTTTTTGCTATTTCATATAAAAACAGGCATCCATCGTTGAGCACGCTTTCGGATATGTCTGTATATGAATATCGAGGGACTTTTTATTACAGCGCGTCGTCAGCAGTTTGTTTTAACCCTTAGAATGTACTTTCGACGAATCACCACTGAAAAATGCTGCATTGTAGCCGAAATACGCATTTGTTTTTTTTTCATAACCTTGTGTTGACATCGGAGATACCGACAATAAGTAGGTGCTTATTTTTTTCAATTTTGGATTACCAAGGGATAATTTTTAGATAGGGTATATAGTATTTGCTTGGAAGCGTGGAATAGTTTGCATGACCTGATTTTTCAATAAAACGTGACAGTGTACTTTTTAAAGTGATTTACGCTGAGAATTATTCAGTAGTGGTTCTTTTAATCTTGTTATTGACGCCACATAAAATAAATTTATATATGAAAAAGTCAAAATAAAAAATAAGGTTACACATTTTTGTACCTTCCCTCGAGAATTTCGAAAATCGATGCGTTGATTATTCCAAGCTACTCATTTAACACATGTCATCTAACGAAGAGGATAAAATACATTTTAAGATTACATGATCGTAGAAACTTGCTGCCCGAGAAGCATACCGCCATTATTACCTCAATTATTATTGGTTATCGTATAGCCCATTTTCGAATGGCGCGGCATTTTTCAGAAAGGCACCTACCACGCTACAAGATGTGGCTGTAATATGCCATGCGCGGTTATGTTTTTGCCGCAGATATTCCGAGCTGCAGCAAAACCGTCGATTTATCCGGAGAGATTCACGAAATAATTACCAATATACGAGCGGAGTGAATCGAACAGTATGAATTCTTCGAGGAGAGAGAAAAATAACGATTCCCGAGTTTAATTTCGTGTGAACCGCAGGTGCCTTCTGCCGACAAAAGGTTCTCGCTTCTGGATCGGAAAACTCGATGGTGATGCGGCAGTTCTTTAAAGGCGATTCCAAGTGGATGGAATTCCTACCCTCTGGCGTCGGATCCATCCCCCGCAAAAAATCTTAACGCTCCTTTTTACCTTCAGGTCTTGAATTCCGTCGAAGATTGTCGACTAATTGCGATGTCCTGTTTTTTTTTCGCAGGAATTCGATACCGTTTACCCCCCCGCATTAGTGACGCATCGCGGAATGTAATTGAGATCCTTCTTTACCGTAGCACGCGGTTGATGAATACCCCCGTGTTTAATTATTTTACGAGTTGAATAAACGCTGCAGCTCTTAAGATTAAAGTGGGCGGATAAGACGACGATTTTTAATTTAAAATAAATAAAAATGGCAACAAAGGAAAAAATTATCATGGGACATCTTCTGCGGTGGCAACGGAAAGTTTGGGGGAAAAAGCTACGCGTTTCGGCCACAAAATAGCCGTCGTCGGTTGGTATTCAACGATTGTGTATGGTTTCTTTTTTCAAATCTCCCACTATTTCGTAATTTTGATTATATCTAAATCATCCTAAAGACTCTTTATGTTTACAAATGACTCATCGTTACTCATCAACTTTAATGGTTGCTACTAGCCGTTCCACGACAGAATGATTCAAGCAAAAAATTTTCTAAGGCATAGAGATTTGCCTACGCTGCATCTCAAAGTTCTTTCCAGGCGTAAACATTCTCTCCAGGCTTAGCTCTTTCTGCGCCGTAGAATGGTATTCTCTACTAGAGTTTTCCGCTCGAAACTTTCCCTAATAATTACGGCAATCTAGCTGTCAAAATTCACACCTTACAAGTTGATTCCGTTTGAAACCCAAAACCCGAAAAGGTCACTCATTAGTGATTCGAAAAGAAGTCAAACTATTCAAATTGCCTTGTTTAAGTTTTCTAATGGCCTAAGGAAATTAGGAACACCTGTAGTTCCCGCTCCGTAGAACTATCCCATTTACCTTTCCTATGCTGCGTAATAGAGGATATGGATATTCATGATCTGATTCGGAACCTTGTCCCGGATGACCTTTATGTAGTTCAAAGGGTGTCTTTGGCTTTAAATATGACCTTTCTAGGGACTGTTACTATCTTACTAAAGTAATCGTCGACATTGGGTCGGAGTGACGGAATTATAGATACTTTCGTGATCACGTTTTTATCTATTAATATGGTTAGCCTATGAAACAACGAAAGGGTCGAGTAAACAATATCAGAATTTCAGATAAGAAGTAATTTTCGTAATCAATATGTTTCACATGCCATATCATCATCATCAACAAGAATAAATATATCAGCGACAACAGACTGTGAATGTGTAATGTAAGGTTTGTGTGTAAGGTTTTTCTTTTTTTATATTGTACTGATATTTGACAAGATTAATACCACTGTAAGGTCGGTTAATAATCAGTAAATTATTATTATTATTACCATCGGCGAATCACCACTTATGTCGTTTGCTTCATAGGCGAAATGCGTGTATGGAGTTACCAACATTTTACACCGTAGAGGAATGGTTGTCAATTTCATATCCAATAGTATTTTGTCAACATGTAGATTTTTTATTTTTACCTAAGAGCAGTGAATTTTTTATGTAATATCATAACAGATCTGCATATTATATTTTATGTTATTATTAGAATGTTTCCCGTCGTTTCTTAGATAAAACGATTATAGGTTTTAGCACCTATTAAATATGTGATATTATTAGTGTTAAGCAATATTAACAAAAAGTGGCTCAGAAAAGTTTCATTGACTTTTTCTTTTTTAGGCCTGTTATTTTTTGGGGCGATCTAAATTTCGAGGCCATCTTTGATTAGAATAAAGAAGGGATTTTATTTCTTGGGGGCCCGGTTTCTCTCAGCCTATATACTAATTATATTATACATAATGATTAATTCCTCGTTATTTATTCTGCCGAGGGACGTGTATCATCTAGCGCCGCTCCTGTTCGCGTTTAAATATCACTCCAATAAATTATCCACCCTCTGCGCCAAATCCCTGGCATTTTTTTCTCTCTCTCGCTGAAACGTAATGCCTCTCTACCTTCTCTCGAAATAATTGCAGGGAAATATTATCCGAGGCTCCATCCACGGTGTTATCATTACCCCTCTCTCTTGAAACTTATTTTCTCATCCATTTTCTCTGACAGAGTGAAAATTTAATCCACTTTTCTCTCCCCTCTTTCTCTCGTACATTCTGCATCCAATTTTCGATTCATCGTATCATTTCATTTTTATTTTTGGGTGAGAGAAAGAGAGAGAGAGAGAGAGATAGAGTGAGAAATAGAGGAATGGAGAGGAAGGGCGACGTAAGGAGAGGCAGAGACGCAGAAAGGAAGGCAGAAATAAATGGGCTGATGGGAATATAAGTTTCTTCATTTTGGTGAAAATGTGACGCCATAAGGACCGCTATTAATACTAGTCCAGCGGATCCAAACATTTATTTTCATGTCTCTCACAAAAAATTATAACGACTTTCTGTACCATTTACCTAGAAAATATCATGTAGGAATTTGTGAATTACCTCTTCATCGTTGGGTAAAAAGTGTTAAAGTGTTAAAAATTAGAAAGACAAAATGTAAAGCAAGAAAAAAAATGAACTCATCTGCACAAAATTACAGCAGAGCCTATAGTAAATAGAGAAAGAGCGATAGAGGGCAAAACGGAGAGAGAGAAAGAATTAGAGAGATATAGGAGCCGAGAGAGGGCAGAGAAGAAGAGATTAGGAGGTGCACAGAGAGTTGGGGGAAAAAGGTAAATAGGTGGAAAAAGGACGAATGACGATTTTGATTGGCTTCGTTAAAAAGGCAACGGAGGACTGATTTGTCCATTTTCCCGCCATCGAAGCATGGCGTGGAAGTGAAAACTGTTGTACGGAAGGACGTGACGGAGTGCTTTGATAACGCCGAAGTCGTGTACCTCATTTGCGTTTAATTGTCGGCGGAGGTTGTTTTATTTTTCGCGATATTTCTGGCGTGATTTTTGCATACGTCGCTGTAATGTGTAATTCGCTGTATCTTTCCATTCCGTCCCGATCTCCCGTCGTTTTCACTGCGATAGTTTTCTTTTATCTCGCTTTAAAATTCAAAAAATGAAAGTTTAGAGGATGGGGTCCTTAAAATGCGCTTCAATCACTGTAAGGAAGTCCTGGGTCAATGACAGTTCTCCGATGCTTCTCTGTTTGCCTGTGGGCACATTCCTTGGGTTTTGGTTTTTAAATATATGCATACGAAATTGTATTTATTCTGACGGATTTTCTTGATATCTTTCCCAAATATATCCGCTAGAACGTAGGGAAGTGAACGATTTGCCCTAATAAATAAAACGGAATAAATGAACGCTAGGTACTTTGATCCTCATGATCGATTACCTATGCTAAAATTAAGCTAGGGGCATTGATACATGTATGACTAGAAGAGAATAGTTAATGATCCGAAATAAATTTGACACTATGTAATTTTCCACTATTTTATTATACACTCGTGACCACGGTTTCCACGTAATACGCCATACTCAGGTCAAATAGTTGAGTTTAATTCTTGATGGAAGGAAATTCCTTCCGATTGAAGTCAAAAAATACATCTGAGAAGATCCGTGCTCTTATGTTAGAGTTTACAATATTGAGCTTCTGAACTAACACGGCTACATATTGCAATCAGGCCGAACTAGACTGGACTGAATAAATATGGTATCGCTTGCCAATACGAAATTTACTCGCGATTTATATGTAGAATAACGAAGGGAAATACGTATTTAGTAATTACATCTAAAATTTTCATTGTTATCCTTAAGATTATTCGCTTAGTTTCATTTAAAGGACGAATGAAATTTTTCAATAGACTACTGTTTTTATAGAAATATGTTACATGAAATATTGCAACGTTCCCAACGCAAAAATTTGGTAGCATGTGAAGTAAGCACGTGAGTTTCAAAGCATATCCAAAAATGAATCTTATTCTTTCAGAATTACAAATAACGGTGATATGAGGTGAAAAAAAATACCGGCGCATATCAAGATTGAAGTCGCAAGTAACGAAATTATTTTCATGCTACGTAATTCGCGTGTATTTGTGAACATTTTTTAAAATTATGAGAAAGGAATGAATAAATATGGCATTTTATCTTGTCTCTAGAAAGGTGTAAGTTCATTTAAAAACCTTTTTTCTTCGTATATCAAATTTTTTGGATGGTTTGGTAATAAGGACACCAGAAATATAAATAATATCACTCGTAACGCTAAGAAATGCTGACTGCAGCCTTATGCATAACTTTCGAGGGATTTGGGAAAACAAGTGGACTCCGGCGCTTGTCGAAGAAATATATACTTCCATTATTATCCGGCCGAATAAATATGTATCGCCAGGCGCAAATTTTCAGTAAGATGTGAAGAATACGAGATATACGCACCAGACGTCAATTCGTATACGAAATTCGCTCTATATTCGCGAGTGTCGACGAGATTTATTACAAAAGAAACAATCGAACCGGGCTTCGGGGTCGACTGTTCGAGTTATTATTTACACGCGTCCCGGATTGGTCGCCGCGAAGGTCTTTTCGCTCACTCATTTCGCACGCACGCATTTTCGTAACTTATTTATATTTTTTAAAAAATGCGACGGTAACGGGAGGATAAAATTCGGCGATTTATTCGCGTCCTCGTCTCGCTCCTCGGATATTGCCACAGAACACACGGACGGTGCGTAAAAAAAAGAAACATCTTTTACAGCGTTTCGTTCGCCCCCTCCCTCCAATCCGTTCCGATTACCCGCTGTTATGCGAAAAGACCCCTCTCTCCCTTCTTCCCCTTTTCGTTCTGCGGAAAAACAACTTAGCGGGGACGTGGACATTTTTGCGAGTTTTTTTGTGACGTCCAAATGCCGCCCTCATCCCCTCCGCCGCCTCCCACCGTCCCTCCCCCTCACACCTCCGTCTTCCAAACACTATTCACCCACCTCTCCTCTCCAGCCTGTCATTTTTTCTTCCTTCACGCTCTCTCTCTCTCCCTCCCTCTCTCTCTTAACACGCTCACGTGCGGTCAAACTCACATAGGAACACATGCCCATACGAACATCTACCGACACTTCATTTTCCGCAACTCAAAACACATTACGTTACCAAGAAACTCTCTATATATATCTCTCTCTCCCCCCCTATTTCTCTATCTATCGTTTTCTGGTCCGCCATAGCCGTGGATAATATCGTGCACAATAGGACCCATTCGACGAAGGATGGAAAAAAATATATAACGGTTCGATCCCTTGTAATGAAGTCTTAACATTTTTTTAAGCTCGGATATATATTTTTTCAAAGAGTTCTCGGAGCTCGTTACGCTTTCGTTTCGTTATATTTTTTTCTTTTTCGAAAAAAAAAGTCGCGATCTATTTATCAGTCGGATGGTGATTTGGCGCCATTACAAAGAAGTCTCCCTCCTTTGTTGCGAGTGGCTAAAAACCGCGGGAAAAATGCAACGCGTGTACGCGCAATAAAAAAGGAAAGTGGACGTGAAAGCTTAAGTTTCGCCAAATTTATTGGACGAATGGAAGCGTATACGGTAAGAGAGGCGTAGAATTGCATCTGTTTCAGAATTTAATTGTGATGTTTTTCCGTTTAAAGGGGCTTTTGTGTTCTCGCAAAATTTAAATAAGTTTATTGTGAGATATTTGGGTAAATAGAAGTCTATCCATGTTTTTGGTTGAATTTTCTAACTAGCGGAAAGAGTGGTTTCGGAGAAAGGATAAAATTGTAACGGTCTTTTCTAACAAAATCTATCCATCCAAATTCACAGTGTTCTTCTGTACATTGATAAATCGTAAGGAAGATTAAAAAAGTAAAATTCTAGTGTTTAATTTTAAAAATTGATCAGATGTCGAGAGCGTCTTATTTAAAAGTAAATTATGTTGTATTTTCACTCAAGTGGCATGTGACGTAACAGCGAATGTCATTTAACATTGACTGAATACGATACTTCTGCCATGACTACGCTATTTCCAGTCGATCCAACTGGACTCAATCGCAGTATTTTACTACATCACGACTGATACTGTTTGCATTTAACAACATTGAAAGACATGTGAATGTATGTTGTACAGCAGAGCATTGCATTACGTCGACATATTCAAAATGAAAGAAATAAAGTTGGTGTGTTAATTAAAATGGTATTATCTGGATTAATCTTGATTAAATCGAATGATCTCCGTAAAAACTAAGAAAAAATATTTTACGGGCACTGTCCATTAGGTTCAACAGAGAGTTATCGAGCTCGTCATATGGTTGAAAACAATTCAAGAACAAGCAAAAAATACTTGTATTTGGTATTTCCTTGTTTTAGTGTCTTTTGATCTATTTTCTAGTTGCTGTTCATATTTGCTTAGGTGCTTTTAGTCTCTACGTAGTAGCTTCAGATTTACTTTTATGCGTTAATCGTGTGCTCTCCTACCATTAAAAAAAAACTATTTGGAGCTTCCATATTGTCTGGCATTATGTCAGGATGACATATCATATCGAATGTAATTGGAATTTATTGGAGCACTTTCGATGAAATGGGCTCTCTTCCGCCACGAAGAAAGGTATTTTCTGGAACGATCTACGGTAATATTTTTATTAGATTTGCCACTTTGCAAGTTTCTGAGAGAATAATTTTTTCCGATGTATAAACTGAGGCGGAGAACATAATCTTTAAAAATAGATTTTGTTATTTTGGGAACCGTAATTCATACATATGGCTGAATGCACCTAAAGCATCACAGACTGATATATTCGCTGCCCCCCCCCCCCCCCCCCGCCTCGATATGGCGAATGATTAAAGGAAAGATCGAAGAATGTGATTTTTTTGGCATTCCTGGAATAGCTGTCACATGTTTACGAAACATAGATGTTATTGGAATAGCGGCTTCATTCGGGAGGTGTTGTGATGGGATTTTCTAACTATTGTTCTGACAGCTTTGAAAGCGGCTTTATAATGTGATATTAATTGCAAAATGTATGGGAAATCATGTGCTCTGTGACTGAAAAGAAGCTATCGTTGTTGCTCAACCATAGATTTAGGATTATGAAGAAGAACTTTATGGTATTTTTGAATTGTCTGTACACAGCCGCGATTGATTATTTTTGAAGTAAGAAACTATCCATCATATAAGTTTTCCACTATTAAAAGTATTTTTTGAAGTGGTTATAAGGTTAAAAAACATTGCGGATTTTAAATTAAGATGCATTCTTTCACCACAGGTTTAAAACGTTAAGATGCTTTGATATCCATTGCTTATTAATTATTTTTACTCTGCGAATATGGATGCAAATAATTTCCGTTCTACAGTCCGCTGCAACCCCAAAAAATCGTGTAGTTGAATTAAAATTCTTTATCCCTTCCACGTTTTCTTCATTAAATTAAAATATACTGGAGATAGTTTCCCATAGATTACATTTTTACACTTATTGTTAGCCCGTCGGTTAAAAGCAAGTAAGATCAAAACGGCTTACTGTTATGGAAACGCAAGGCGATGGAGGAGTAATGACGGATCCCTTTAATCAAACTCGAATTAGCTTTTTTATTTCGCTAGTTTAGTATCCCCATAGGCTTACTGACGCAGCAAGACGAGAGTGGAAGGGGAGGAGGTTGGAGGAGTGGAGAAAGGAGGCATTTCTCTCCTCCATCTCTCTCTCTCGCGACCTCCCATCCTCTTAAATCGTATCTCACTCTGACGTGTCCCTCTACTTTTCTTATCTCACCTCTTACGTCATCCGTCTGATCCTCTCTCGGAGGAACTTTTTGTGGACCAATCAGACAGGCACTTCATACCGATTCGTTTTACTACTTTGTTTTCCAGCTCTTCGACTCTCTCTCTGTCTCTCTCTTTCTCTCTCTCTGTCTCTCTCTCTCTGCTCCCCTTTTACCCCTCCCTCACAGTTTGCCTTTCGTGGGAAAGAGAGAAATGGGGATGAGACGAATTGCAAGAAAATAAATAAGAGCGAAAGAAAAAAATAAGAATAACGCGTTCCGCAGACGGCAAATTTTTTTTCTTCCCCCCTTCGCTATTTTCGGAAAAGGTAATAAAAGACAATTGCTTCCTTATTCTCTCGATTTCTCCCCCTACCTCACCCCTTTCTCTCTCTCACTCTCTTTCACCGGGATGTTGTCATTTTAATAAATTCCGAGGCAATGAACCCTTTCACTTTTTACGAGGCGCTATATTTCCCTCAATCCCTTCGTGGGAAACGCACCTATGCTGTTATCGAAAGTGTCTTCTATTTCGCATCGGAGAGAGGAATAGGAGATGGAGAGGGAGGGAGGGGGGGGGGAGGTGAGGGAGTGGGGGGGAGAGGGAGATGTCGAAGAGACGGAGGATGTAACAGTGTTTTCCGCCGCGAAAAATTGCCAAAACATTTTTGATCAAGTCGATGGGGAGGAAGGTGGCGCCAAATATTTTTGGTTTCGAGATGAACTCTTGAATTGGCGTCCTCTCAAATTTCTCTCCCCCTACCTCCCTCCAAAAAAATCGGTACAACATACATTGTACAAACTTTCTCATATATGGGTACTAATGCGTCATTTAGTCATCTTTAGAAAATTAAAATCGTATGAGCCTGTTTTCAGAAAACCCAATTTTTGTTCAAGTTGCCCGAGAATAAACTAGCCTTATATTCATTCATTGAGAAAAATGAAATACATAGAATTATTGTAGATGTTTACTCAAATAACTGTACGAAATTTGATCAAAAACGTAAGAGCCGTTTTTGAGAAAATCGAATTGTTGTTAAAGTTGCCTAGAATAAACTAGTCTTATATTCATTTTTTGATAAATATGAACTATAGAGTATTATTGAAGACGTAATATCAAGTAAATGTACGAAATTTGATCAAATTCGTAACAGCCTTTTGTGAGAAAATCGAATTTTTGTTAAAGTTGCCTAGAATAAACTAACCTTATATTCATTTTTTGAGAAATATGAACTATACAGTATTATTGAAGACGAAAACTCAAGTGACTATGCGAAATTTGATCAAAATCGTTACAGCCGTTTTCGAGAAAATCGGATTGTTGTTAAAAATGCGTAGAATAAACTACTCTTAATTATTGATCAATGTCAACCATTTCTATGTATACTCTGCTCAGTATGATAAAATGCTTAAGTACGAGATTTCATTCATTTTCGTTCCACCGTCTAGGCTCCAGCGCCAGTAACAGATAGACAGACAGACGGCATTGCGAAAACCACTTTTTCGGATTCAGCGACACCTAAAACGTAAAAATCTCGAGGTCGAATTTTTTCGCGAAAACAATACTTTCTCGATACTTCGTATGAGAAAGTAAAAAGGGCGCCTCCATCTCCCGCCATTCTCTTTCCTTTAGCGGAGATGTATTTTGTCATTTTAACAGACTAAATCCATATTTTTTTTGCTTTCGTTCCAATTAAATCGGTTCAGAAGTTTCCTCACGATTATAAATATTTGGTCGATTACTGTACGTCCTGCTTCCCGTCGCTCTAGTAATAAAACGTGTTGGTTGAAATGCCACTCTCGGCAAATATAATAATATATTTTCGTTGTGCTAGAACGCAGATACTTTCTCTCAAATTCTAATTGTCGTGTTTATTCGAGTAACACACAACCCGAATGATACATGTACATTTCTTTTTTTTTTGAAAAAGTCTAAAGGAATATAATTGACCAAATGTTTCATTTGACAAGTTCAGATGAACTTTTTAAAGGTACCGTTCTGCATTGGAAATTCTCTTAGTTTTGCGCAATAACTCTAACACTATTAATTAAAGTAATTTTAAAATTAGCACTCACGGGCTAGTGGTTTACTTAAAATGCAATAAAGCGGAATCAATCAATCAATTGGGGGGACCTTGTGACTTCAAACGACTCCAGCGCAGTCTAAATCACAAAGCAAGGGAGGAGTGAAACCCGGTGCCGGCATTAGCCTACTCTTAACGAGAAACACCAAGGGGACCAACGGCTTTCCGTCCCTTCCGAAGGCCGGGGCGCTGATTTGCGTTCTCCTCTAAACACGCAAATGGGGAGCCGGGCAACCCGGTTCGCACCAAGTTTGCTAAGCGTAGCAGGCCAGCGCCCGCACCACTACGCCACGACTCCCCCATACAATAAAGCGTAAAATGTCACACCGAGCGTATAAATAGCAGAAATAAATAAAAATCTGATGTGGCCAACACATGACTTTCTCCATATTTGGGGTATAGATATTTAAATCATTATGAATAGTATTATGAGGCAAAATTATCATTTCGTATCGTAAAAGTATACAGTCGTCCTGTAGTACAGGAAAGTTAGGAAAAATAGCGGAAAAAAATTCGAACAAAGCTGATTTTTGGCAGAGATGCTCAGACTGGCATCTAGTTCAACATACTAAAAGTCCTCAATGATCCGGTGTGAGCTTCGACCGCCATATTGGAAAAATTGCGCCCGAAATCAGTTTTTCGTGAATATATCGCGAACGGTGGCACCTACCTGAATAGTTCGAACGACAAAGTTGTAGCGAATTCAATTTCCTACAAAGAAGGTCCTATCAAGTTTTGTCATCAGAGTAACCATTCTCCGTCAAAATAGCGAATAACAAAGTGAACTCAATGAAAACGGCGAGAAACGTGGCGAAATCCGTACGAGTGTGTGTTGGTAATGTCTGCGCATCGCTGTTTTGTTTTATATATGTGCTTTGGTGGTGGAGGGGGGTGGTTAGGGGGGTGGTTAGGGGGGTGGTTAGGGGGGAATGGTCACTGTCAAACGGGGGAGGGGGGGGGGCATGACCCCCCTAAAAATTTCATTCTTGGAGAAAGAAGCGCTGAATGATATACTTTTGATGTTCACATTTCATCTTTTTATACTTATTTCCACACCACGCTGGAGGTAAAGTATATGGCGGGTTTGTGTGCAGAACAACACGTGGACTGGCGAGATTCTCGATCAAATAGAGATGATGCAGATGTACAGAAAGTGGATCAATGGCTTTCAAGAAACCCGCCTTTCCCTGTTTAGGCAAGTGTATGTCTATCAGTAGTGGAGTTGTCGGTGACGAAAAAATAAACTGCTATGATGCTCACAATATCGGAAGGAAAGCAATGAAGGGGAATGTTGGAAAAAAATTTGGTGATGTAAAACTTTCGCGTAAACACCGAGTACAGACATTAACAACGGCCAATAATTCTTTTAAATGCCAGGGTTCTGTTGTCACTGCCGATCCGTTGCTCCTTTTTCAGCGTATTTCAGTATTTTTGAAGTCTGAGGAAGAATTGAATTCTTACTTCCAGTATGAACTTGCTCCTTTCCCCTTGTCCCTTTTTGATGAAAACGGCATGCGAAAAACCAACAAAGCAGAGCGTTATGCAGTTTTTGAAAAGAAAAGTGATCCTACGGTTCCGGATGATTGCACCTGCGTCATAGATGGCGGATGGCTTCTACATCGCGTTATTTGGCCTACAAGTAGCACATATTGTAGGGTTGCAAATAATTACGTTTCATATGTCGTACGAAACTACAATGATAAATCAATTGTCGTTTTTGACGGTTACTCAGGAAATGTATACAATACAAAAGCAGCTGAAAGATTACGTCGCTCTTATAAAAACTTCGCGCCTGATATACAGTTTGATGAACACACGAATGTAACAATACCTCAAGAAAAATTTCTGTATAATGATCGAAATAAGACGAATCTTATCTCCATGGTTATGAAAACATTTTCGGAAAAAGGTTTGAACGTAAAGCAGGCTCAAGGAGATGCAGACACGCTAATTGTTAATACGGCTATTGAAACAGCAGGTTCTGGTGAGGTTACAGCTATTATTGGAGAGGACGTTGATCTCCTTGTTTTGCTGACTACTTTAGTGCCTCCAGAAAAAGAAATATTCTTTGTAAAACCAGATAGAGGTAAAATTCAAACAACCTTATATTCATCGTACAGTCTGGAAATAAAGCAAATGTAAAGAATAATATTTTGTTTTTGCATTCTTTCTCCGGCTGTGACTCGACGTCTGCTGTATTCGGGAAAGGCAAAATGTCACTTGAGAAAGTTTTAGAAAAAATGAAATTTTCCAAAACGAAGAAGCTTCTCACGATGATATTGCTGATGCTGGAAATTTAGTTTTTCTTACTTTATATGACGCTAATAAAGATGAACAATTTCTAAACATTCACCGTTTCATCTGCTTCAAAAAAGGAGTTGCTCGAGGAAAAAAGAGGTTCTCATCATTACCCCCAACCGAGGACGCTGCTCGCCTGCATAGTTATCGCGTTTACCATTAAATTCAGTTATGGCGTGGCATTAAAATGCTTCCTGAAAACTGGGGCTGGCAAATCCAACCTAATTTCTCACCTCTTCAATTAACCAAACCCCCTGCTCCAGATGATGTTTTATAAAGTATTTCTTGCAGCTCTATTAAAGGATGTCGCCAGGCTTGTGGATGTCGAAAAATCGGATTGAAGTGCTCAAATGTTTGCATAAATTGCAGTGGAGTATCCTGTGATAACGCCAGGTACTTAGTAGTGGAAGAAGTGGAAGGTGTTGATGATGTCGAAGCAACAGAAGAGGTGCAGAACGTTCGAACATCACCTGATAATGGAGAAGAAAACAGCGCCGACTATGATACCGAAAACGAAACCGAAAATGATACAAAAAACGATGACGAAAATGAAACCGATGATGACCCAGTAAATGAACCATATGTATTCGATGATGACGGAATGGAGTGTGGTGACGTATTTCCTTCTACATCTACTGAGGATAAACCAACGACCAGTAGAGCTGTTAAAAGACTAATAAGCTGAACGATATTTTGTGGACTAGGCCTACTGGGGATACCACATTTTAAAAATGCGCCATATACTTTACCTCCAGGGTGGTGTGGAAATAAGTATAAAAAGATGTAAATGTGAACATCAGAAGTATATCGTTCAGCGCTTCTTTCTCCAAGAATGAAATTTTTTAGGGGGGTCATGCCCCCTCCCCCTCGGTTTGACAGTGACCATTCCCCCCTAACCACCCCCCTCCACCACCAAAGCACATATATAAAACAAAACAGCGATGCGGAGACATTACCAACACATACTCATACGGATTTCGCCAGGTTTCTCGCCGTTTTCATTGAGTTCACTTTGTTTTTCGCTATTTTGACGGCGAATAGTTACTCTGACGACAAAAAATGATAGGACCTTTTGTGCGGTAAATTGAATTCGCTACAACATTGTGGTTCGAACTATTCAGGTAGGTGCCACCGTTCGCGATATAATCACGAAGAACTGATTTCGGGCGCCATTTTTCCAATATGGCGGCCGAAGCTCACACCGGATCATTGAGGACTTTTAGTATGTTGAACTAGATGCCAGTCTGAGCATCTCTGCCAAAAATCAGCTTTGTTCGAATTTTTTCCGCTATTTGGTAAAAAATCGTCTAATTTTCCTGGACTACTTATTGCCGTAAATTAGGTATATTTTGAATATGTTTACAGTATTCACCGCTACATGGTGGCGCTGTAAACTGGAAAAGGTTAAATATCTCCGAAATGGATGGTTTTACGAAAATTTGTTTCAAAGAAAACTTGGAAGAAATCTTATTCCCTACAACTTTGGTCCTCGCGAAGATGACCAATTACGACGTTTTTAAGGAGATATTTGACGGAAATCGAAAAAACCGATTATTTTTACTTTCTCCATACGTAGCAATGGGAAAGTATTGTATTCATGAAAAAAATCGACTTCGAGATTTCAACGGAAATACATGTTTTGAGGTCCCTAGAACACGTTTAGACTATTTTCGGAATGATGTCTGTGTGTGTGTGTATGTTAGTGTAGGCGCTCTAACTCAAAAAGTACGGGCCATATAGTCACCAAACTTCATATATAACACTTTAATATTCGCATAAAGAACTGATTAGTTTTTCGACAATAACGGGTAACCGGAAGTCGAGTTATATTCGAAACCCGATTCGGTTTTTGCGATATTTGTTGGTTAAAATATCATTTTTGTATTTACAATTCTATACAAAAGTTATAGAGAATGTAATTTCCTACAACTTCATTTGAAACAATTTTCTATAGGAGTTATTGTTTAGGAGTTATTTATAAATAACCGGTTTTTCGGTTTCCGGTAAATATCTCCTTAAAAACATCGTTATTGGTAATCTTCGTAAGGACCAAAGTTGTAGAGAATAATATTTCTTCCAAGTTTTGTTTGAAACTAATTTTCGTAGAACCATCTATTTCGGATATATTTCGCTTTATCTTAATACCAGTAAACAGCGCCAACACCATGTAGCGGAGAATTCTGTAATCATTCAAAATATACGTAATTTACGGCAAGGACGTGTCTTCTTTTATGATACGAAATAATAATTTTGCATAGTAATATTATTCATAATAATTTAAATATCTATACCCCAAATATGGAGAAAGTCATGTGTTGGCCACATCAGATTTTTTATAAATAATTCCTAAACAATAACTGCTATTGAAAATTTTTTCAAATGAAATTACATTCTCTATAACCTTTGTATAGAATTGTATATACAATAATGATGTTTTAACGGAGAAATATCGCAAAACCGAATCGGGTTTCGAATAAACCTCGACTTTCGGTTAACCGTTATTGTCCAAAAACTAATCAGATCTTTGTGCCCATACCTAAGTGTTATATTTGAAATTTGGTAACGATATGGCAAGTACTTTTTGAGTTAGGGCGCCCACAATCACATCCTCACACAGACACCATTCCGAAAATAGTCTAAACGTGTTCTAGGGACCTCAAAACGTGTATTTCCGTTGAAATCTCGAAGTCCATTTTTTTCGTGATCACAATACTTTCTCATTACTATGTATGGAGAAAGTGAAAAACGTATAATAACCCGCTCACAATTGTTTTCGGTTCCGCGACCCAAATATTAAGTGGCAAATATTCTAACAACCAAACTGCAATGGTTTATATTAGTTAAACGTCGTCCTAATCAGACTCGGGACAGGAAGGCAGTTAATTATGTTAATTATTTAATGGAAATTCTTCCTGGAAATGCTTATTTTTTGTATTTATATCTAAATTAAGTTTTGGATATTGAATTCAATGGAAAATTATGAGAAAACTTGGTTTTGTTTTTTCAATTGAAGAGAGAGTTATAATCTGAGCAAATGAAGGGAGTGGTGTCATTGCTTCTTCGTCATACTCAACGAGAGTTATCTCAGTCGTCCTCACGATATGATCGCACTGATAATTTATATGACTCAGATGGCCATGAAAAGTTTTGCATTTCATCTACAGCTCACCCTTCGCCAATGGCGATTCTTTTTCTTTGTTATAGCTTTATATCTTCACTTGGTCGGATACTGCGAACAAGTCAACCTTTTGCAAGAAGTCAGCGTTAAAATTTTTGGTAATAATTAATCGAAAAAACGTTCAAGGAAACGCATTACTTCTTTAATTCTCTTTACCGTCTTAACCGTAAAGGGAAATTAAGTCCTACATAATGAACATTATAATAGAAATGCAGCGATATTTCATTGAATACAGCAAATGGCTTTTCTAAGCGAGAAAAATTAGAAATTATCCTTAAACAAGTCAACCTTTAGCAGGAAGTCAGCATTAAAATTTTTGGTAATAATTAATCGGAAAAATGTTCAAGGAAACGAATTACTTCTTTTGATTACTTAAGGTATAACTGTAACGGTTTACAATTCGTAAATTTTATCAAGGTTATATGAAAGACTCAATAGATTTAAAGAGATTTCTCAACGTATAGGTAACGGTTAGTAATATGCACTGAACCTCACGTTGACTAATTGTTTTATCGGACACTTACAATTACCATAAGGATATAAATTTTGAAGCACGCATTCCGTTCTTTTCCAAATGGAATTAACACGTTAAAAAATATTTATCAAGCCGTCGGTATTGGTTTAACCCGACTAAAGAAATCGTTTTCCTCACCAAAACAAAACGTTAATTCTATTAAAGAATTAGTTTCTCTTTCCCTTCGGTGGAGTAGAAACTTGGTAAATTAATCAAAATTTCCTTTCCTTTCTCTAAAAGTCTTGTTAAAGCAATTTTGAGATTTCTGCTTCGAAGTTTAGTTTCGTAGTTTGTTAGTTGGCTTCTGTACGTCAAAAACTGATTCGCGACAAAAAAAATCTCGGTTTTCTATGAAAAAAATATTCGCGATTTAAATATCTTGTATTAAATAGCAGGACTCGGTTAATAAGAAAAAGCTTTGTGCTACTTAACACCACAGTGTGCGGCTATTTTGCATCTAAAATACGTCTCGTTTTTCAAAAAACATGAGCTACGTACCTAATTTATTTCGATTGTCTATTACAACCTGTTCACACTCAAGCATCAACACTAAAAAAAATAAAACTGGAATACTCGAAGATCAATATTTGGCTAGATTAATTGGGCGGCAAAGAAAAATTCTGAGAACGGTTGTGTAAGTACCACGCAATTGCGATGAGCGGGATGCGACAGTAATTTTTCTATGCATTTTTTCGCTTTTTCCATTTAATTTTATATATGTATATTTACAAAATTAGTAACCTTATCCTTTATTTTACATGTTTTGCCTAAATATACCCACTGCATTAACTTTGTACCGAGTCTGTTATACAAAGTACTTCTTATTCTATCTGCAGTCTTATAGGGCAGCACTCCCCATCCTTTTTTATTCCACGGCACAACTTCATGCATGCTTAAAAACACCATGCACACCAAACCACCCCTAATTTATTTCACTGCTTAAATAGATATTTCGAAGGACAAAACTAGCATAAAGCAAGTAAAAGTCGCAATTATATTATATTTTTAGGATTGGTAAAGCAATATTCAAATAATTGTATAATTTTATTGTAAATTAAGTACATACATAATTCCACGTGTAAAAATGTCATGGTCTTCGACGGAGAATTCAGGCTTGCCTTTTTGGTACAAAGTAGCTTTATATTTGGCTCAGTAATGGAAAGAGCTACAAGAACTTCATCTTAAGTTCTTTAAAGGACATTTTAATATTTTTAATTTGAGTCGGTGGCGAACAACTAAATTCACATAAATACGTTGTTGGATTTGGAACGTCATATCGATCGCATATTCAGATATAGAAGGATATTCACCTTTAGATTTTAGCCGAAATACATCTAAAGATAGCATACAAATTTTATGTCGTATGATCTTTGCCAAGGTCTATCAATTCCTCTCGTAGTTTCAGGATAAATTCCTTGGATGATAAAATTTAAGCAAATTTGTTGGTTCCAAACGCTTTTGTGAAAATTAAATACCATCATAGTGTGCGACACATTAATGTGCCGCGCTACACCGGTTGGGGAGCACTGTTATAGGTGACAGCGGAGATTAATTATTTTTCTTATATTCCTCAATTCAAGAACATTAGATCCAGACCATAAAAAATATTTGCTAGGTGTCGTTTTTTTGTTTGATACAACGATTAGTTGTCATCCTCGCGTCGTTTTTTGTCGTGAGTACGTACATACAAATTTTCACTCTCTGTATTACTTATATTAAATTCCTCCTAAAATGGTACCGCGAAGAAGCACCGGTCTCAAGTATTTTTTAAAAAATTTCATTTGTAGGATCTCAAAAAAATTTCTACGGAATTTAAGTTCGTTAATTCTAGTACGATTACGCTGATGAGACAATTTTAATGGATATGGTTAAATTATTGGACACGGAAGAGTTTTTCATAACAAATATAACATTTAACGATATAAAATATCCTACGGAGCCATAAAAGTGATAGTAAATATATTTTCATTTGAACGAAATTACAAACGCAGGCGGATTAATCATTCTCCGATTTACCATTAATTTTTTCAAGTTATTTGGCTTTTAATAAACGATTATCTCAACCAGATTTAAAGAACGGGTCTGCGCGTATAAACAAGCCCCTAATACCAGCCGTGTTTAAATTTACGTCCCTCTAATAAGCGCTTTCCTAACGCGCGAATTTACGGTAATAACAAATGTCTAGATTGCGTGCGTTCGAATTCTTCGTGCGGGAAAGAAATTATGGTGAATACACCTTTCTTACGATTCTCGGATACTAACAATCAGGAAGGCGGGTTCGAATTTGCTTTTCCGCTTCACATTCTGAGCATCGATAACGGGGACAAGTCGTCAGCTTAGAATCTGATGGCGAATACTTTTTCACGGATTTTCTTGGTGATGTATAACGCCTAAAACCTACTTCCCAAAGGCTGAAAGGTAAAGTAGGCCTCAATCCCGCTCTCAATTCAGAAGTAGAGAATGGTGATAGATCGCTTTACGCCTTAATTGACCAATAGAAGGAGATATATTGGGCAATTTAGTCTTAAAGGTTGAATTCATCATTCTCGTGACATCCCTGAAGTTAATCACACGGTACATGCGTAAAACGTTGTATAAATCATATACTATATCGCGGATGATTTATGAAAATTAACACCAAATGGAGCCGCCTTCCCTCTTAATCATCGTTAAAGTTGCCACTCCGCATTCGGACGGAGCGATCATTATCGGGAGACTTGTTGTTCACAACATAGGGAGGCAAATTTATGGTCCTTTCCGAAATTTTGAATATAATTTTTGCATTTACGAGAGGCGCTTGCTCCTTTGGCTAAGATTATGGGAAAAACTTGAAAATTTTTTTTTAGAATTATAAAAAAAATATATATGTATATAAAAAGACAAGCCTTATTATTCCGTCAACGGAGAAGGCAGCACATAGAAGTATTTGGGTTTGAAAAAATTCCATTCCAAAAAGTATTTGTGTGTGAAATTCGTATTTAGTTTTCAAGCGGAAATCTCTGATATCTCCTCCACAGTTATTTGTCGCGGGAATCGAGCCACTTGCGGCATAAAGATATCGATAAATCATTTATGCAGATCTGAATGAAATAGATGACTCCTTTATGAAACGCTACCTGATGCGTATTAACATGTAAATTTATCGCCTTCATGAAAATTCAATTTTATTTTATACTATAAATGGAACTAATATCTTATTTCAGTTAGATCGTTATTCACAGCACTCAGTTAGAGACTCTATATATATATATATATATATATATATATATATATATATATATATATATATATATATATATATATATATATATATATATATATATATATATATGTATATATGTATATGTATATATATATAGTTACATTAACAGATTGCAATTTTAAAGAGAAGTTGTATTTTTCCAATATTTAAAATATCTTAACATGTGCCTATATGATTAACTGTACCAAGCTCGTGGTATAAACTCGAATTACCAGCCGTAAAAAAACCGAATGGAAAAACTATGAAACGCAAAATTGATCAGGTTTCTCGTCAAAAGCCTTTGAATCGGTTCCTTAGCCTCACTGCTTGCAGGTCAACAGCGTTACCTCTTTCCTAAGACAGAAGTGGGGAGGGAGTGTGTTTGCAAGAGAGGAGGAGGTTAAGGAGAGCGAGAGAAATAGAGGAAGGAGGATAGGAGGATGGGTAATAAAGAAAGCCGCTCTCGACTTCATCAGTTTTTTCCAGCGTGATACCGCGATTGTTGGACCTTCCACGTCGTCCGTCTATTGTTGCTGCGATACTTAAAACCTTTTCTCTCAGGTTTCTGACCTCTTAAAGCCTCCCATATTCTTCCCGTACGAGACACGAGATTCCACTCAATCCTCGCCCGAATCTCTCTCTTCCAGTGGTCATCTCGGTCCCGAGTGACCGGCAAGATTTACGCCATATCCTCCGCTTCTTCCCACCCCCACCCCCCGTTACAACAACCTCAATTCTTCCCCCAAACCTGCCCAATCCACCTCCATGTCGCAACAGGATTGACTTTTTTAAAGCTCCCCTGGCGAGCAGTTCTCAAACCAGTGGGTTTACTTTTCTTCCAACCGTACACCATATCCGACTCGCGGCGGAAAAGTATATGGGTCTAATGCCAGGGCCTTGGAGTACTCCTTTTATTATGGGAGAAAAAGGGACCATTCTTCACTTCATCCGTCTCTATTCACTTATAATTATTTTCTTCATCGTAATGGCAGTGGCTTCAAGAAAGGGAAGGAATCAATTATATTATAGGAAGAATGGTTTGGGATACAAAACTGGGCGTGGCATTTTGAGAGAATTAGAGAGGGTTATTGAAATTTTAACAAGCTAGCTGAGTGCTAAAGGATAATAAATGGAGCGATTTAAAGAGTGGTGATTAATTGAGATGGAGGCGATGTAAAACTTTTCACCGGAGAGTGTGAGGGAAAGTTTTCTTTACAAAGCAATGCCGCTCCGGGATTTTTCGTGTGATATCCAAAGAGAGAATTACTTAGTTAATTATTTCCTGACGGTGAAGTTTATTTCTTGTAGAGGGGCTCGTGAATTTTTGCTCAGATTTTTCAGTTACGAAAGTAAAGCACGTGAGAACGAGGTAATTTCTAGGAAGAGCTTTTGTTTACGGAATAGCATCATTAGTTTGAGGCGTTGAATCCATTAAGAATTCTCTTTATTTTAGATTAATATTTATATAGAGTTCTACTTCTTACTTAATGCTTCATTGTGCGCATCAAACTAAATTTTATGCACGTATTTACAGGTGGATAGTTTGTTCAAATATAATTTAAGCAACTGGAAATTAGCTTTCAAATGCAAAATGATATTTCTCCAAAAGTTTACCCAAGTAAAACTTTTAACTTAACGTCAGTTTCAAAAAAACATAAATAAATTTAAATGTACACCAATTAGTAGATGAAATAAAGGATTCAGCAAGCGTAATTATAATAGAATGATAAATGGAAACTGATTGAATTAAAGAAAAAGCATTTATTCTCGTAAAGGGAACATTAATTTGAAAGAGGCAGGTCCTAACTTCACTGCGCATTGAATGCATACCAAGAAAGGGGATTAGATTAATATGTTTCTCCTTTAGCGTCATTTGGAAAAGGATTGGACTCCGAATTTCCTTGACGCGAAAATATTTCGGTAGGGGAAAGTCACTTCCTCAAGATTAATGGGATGCATCAATTGAATTTAAAGCTAGAAATTTTCGTGAATAAACGAATCTGAAAAGGAAACACGCGAAAGAACGAGCCTTTTCGAAGATTGATGACAAATGCTTGATTTTTTAAATCTTACGTTGTTCCCGGTCATTTGCTTTTCCTGATGAAATCGTATAGTTTTTCTATATATTTTTTTTATAGCAATTCACACCCTCATATATTTTTATCCCTTCCATAGCGGCGGACCTAAAATAAAATCCGATTTCGCTATTTTTAACGTTGGCCCAAAGACACTTTCGGAGATTAAATCTCTTGGAACCGAATCTTTCGAAAGAATATTCTTTACCAAGCTCGAGGAATAAGACAGAATTCTGATTGGTTTTTACTTCATACTGTCTAAAAATTTTGTATATAATTTTAAGGGAAGGAAGGGTAAAAATTCCGATCTTGGATGAGATTTGAACCCGAATCTTCCAATATCCAAGAGTGTGCTTAACCTGGTTTAGATATCAAGTTAGTATATTTCTCCACTCTCGAATTAAACGAATTGATTTAAGGATTTCTCTCTCTTGGAGTGAATGCTAATGTAAATGCTCCTAAGCATAGAAAACTTCATTACTTTGCATCTCATATTGTAAAAACATTTTATGGCTCAGTTTATTAAATTCTGGCCTTAACTGGTTTTAGTATCCATTATACTAAATTAAATAAAAAGTTTTATTTTAAACTTTCATCTCGCTTGCTGTACTATCGACATTGAATAAGTATCCCATCAGTTAGACTTGCAAGATTTTTATGAATCACTTAGTTATGCAAAACGCTGTTCAGTTCACTTCTCATATCGTTTCTTTGACTATATATATACCGCTTCATGGGTATAAATTACTTTAAATTATTGACCTTGTAATATGTATAATTTTATTAGTTTCCATTGTTATAAATCAGTTATTTACGACCAAAACTCGAAATTACCAAAATCGTTTAACCCAAACTTTGCTTGCACTAAAAGAGAATGAGGTTTTTCTCTCTCTTAATCTCGAAAGTTATAAAAAAAGAAACGTTCGAAACTCTTCCGCCTCTCGCTCCAAATAAGTACAGACAGTAAATATAAATATAACCAATTTAGTCCTCCTTTGCTAAAATGACGGTGGGAAAACCATAAAAAAAACTTCGACATCCTTTTGGAGATCCCCTCCCTGCTTTTAACGAGGAAAATCGACTCTCCGGGAAAGTCTTTCCGAACAGTTGAGTGCGAAGCTGCGTAGCCAACCAGTCTCCTCCCTCTGGAGTCCGCTGGCGGCGCTGCGGTAGCGAGCGATTTTGTTTTACAAATGTCGTCTTCGAATGCTTGATGCGATCATGGGCTCAGCCTAAAAGGCGCCTTTCGCCTCATCGCCGTGAGAATATTCCCCGCGGACTCCAATAACACTAAAAACGGGATTCGTTAGCCTCTCGAGTCGCTTTCGGTTTGCGATAGGAAAACTTCCTCATAGCGCGAGTGAAGTTGTCGCATATAATATTTCATTTGTTTTTTTAAGGATATACTTACAATGACGTAAGTCGAGATAAAGACTGTAGTGCTTCCCACGGTATCTCGTGAAGGGTGCAATTCTGCATCGACCTGTGGAAAGGAAGAATTTTAAGTAGATGAATTTCGGAGAGCGAAATTTTGGTAAAAATCCGCAAAAAGATGAGAATATATTTTTATATAGGTATCTCATACCCACGAGAGAAAATATTGGTATTGTCGTGGAACTCCAATTTAGTTTCATTTTTGTATGAGTTTATTAGGCAATATTACGAAGAATTAATTTTCTAAGGAAGATAATATATACGTATCGAATTGAATTTTTAAAATTGAAAATGTCAGAGTAATAGAATTTCTTTTGTGAATGTCTTTATGGATATATTACTTAGCTGCAAAATTTTTTAAAGTACTCCTGAAAGACAATAAATAATGAAAGTAGTGTGACGGACCTGAATAAATTATGCTTATGATGTAATGAAAAAGGAAGCAAAATGGTAAATATTCAAAGAAATGGTCTTTTTAATACTCACAATCTCTTTATGCGGTTGTTGCGGGCAAATATTTTCGGATGGATTTTCTCGATCCTGTTATCTGATAGAACCCTGGAATAAGAAGAATTTGAATTTACTGAAACAATCGAAAGTATGATAGATTATAATAGTAAATAACTGCGATTATCAATACATTTAAAATTTATGAATTGTTAGAATGTTCATAAATATTGACGGGGATTAAAAATCGTATAGGAAAAAAATATAAAACTTTTCACGAACATAGGAGATGCTACATAAAATCTTGCACTTAACTACTAAATATAAGAACGGAGCGGAGAAAATAATTCCCGAATCTTATTACATATTTAGATTTTCTCATAACACATGATTATTACTCCTGCTCTTGTTTTCAGTTTTGACAATTACATTTAGTTGTGTGTTGTAAGTTCGAAACATGAGCCACGACTAAAAATATGGAGAGATCCAATTAAAAATTTACGCATAATATTATATATTTCAAATAATGGTAAAAATTATATATATGTATATATGTGTGTGTGTGTGTATTTTATCAGTATCACATTTAAAAAATATTTGCGTAGATTCAAAATATATATTTTTAGGACTACAATCAAAATTATATTCGCATTTAAGGAAGTAATGGTATATTATCTAATACAAATCTCTTAAAGATATACAACTCCCTTTACAGGTTAAGTAACAGTCTAAACACGCACACTCGAATCGTCTTGCATTTTAGGGACCGGCGTTACATCCAGGCGGTAATAAGAGCCTTAAGAGTGATGTAACTTGGCTTTAAAACGTGTGCTCGGTAATTGGCTACACGGCAGCTAACACAAACACAAACAAACAAACAGCGCATGCGCTGTGGAACGTGAAAGAGAGGCTGCGCGCAACAATTACCCACCGCGTCCTTTACTCGGCAAGCATTCTCGAGCTATAACTTCAATAAGGATTTCTGCTCCGCCGTGACGTCACGTATCGAAAGCGACACCCGTTTGTTTTTCGCGTATCAACCCCCTCTATATACGTAGTTAGGAGTTTCCTTTTTCGTCCACACGGCAGCCTTTACTAATAGCCTCCGCGTCCTGTGCAAGCTGCGGTAACCAAATTGCCTCCTCAGAACTCGTAAAATAATCTCGTTTTAATGACCTCTGAAAGGACGGGAACTGGGTTCGAGAACGGGCAAAGAACGCGCACTCGTTCGCCATGTTTACGAACGAACGGTGTAAATAAAGCATGTCGTAGGAACAGGAATCCTATTGCAAAAGATGCGTGCGACCAATGAATCGTCGTGAAAGAAAATCTGTTGGTTAAAACGGGGTAGAAGGATGTTATACATGAGCCATGGGCTTTTAAAAGTGTAATGGATTTAAGCGGTCGGTTTGTGATTTAAATAGTGGTAGATCCAGCGAATATTTCAGGACAAGTTTGAAAAATCATCGAAAAGAACAGGATTCCCTTAATGAAGGATTCTAGAAAGGTTATTGGTTACATTCTGCGGAAAAATTGTGTACCAGTTTGTATTTATGTATAATTATATATATTTTTATTACATTTTCCATATGAAATCCGTTGTGAGAGAGAGAGAAATTCGCCATGAGATATGCTTGTTAAAATAAGAACGGTCCTTAAGAAAAGTTTCACCGAATATACAAAATTACGGGACTTTAAAGGGATTGCTTTAATGTGCGTTTGTGTGTTTATACCTAACGAATTCTGTAAAGCAGAATCATATTCTACGTATAGAAAGATATTTATCGTTAGGTTGAAAATTGATATACAAGTGCCTGATTCGACGTTCAAACCAATTGTATACAGTCAAAAATTGCATTCCAACCAATATTCGAAGAGTGATAATCCTTAAATTAGTGCTAGAGACAGTGCAATTCTAATATAGTACTTTCTGAAATAATTTTGTAAAAATGATTACACCAAATATCCATTTGATGCAGATGTTGTAACCACTTACTATTTGAATATTTACACAAGTTAGAATTTATGTAAATTTGCACAATTTCAACGAAAACCTAAAAATTATAATAAAAAAATTAAGGATCATTACCTAGGCTGTCGTACAGAAAGTCATTTAGTAATTTCGCTTACACTAGGATTTCCTTTAACGCTTTGACGCGGCCACCAATTCCCCAAGTAAGGTGAAGCTAACCAACATCCCTAGCTTTTAAGTTGCGCCATAAAGAACGATACCCATAAGGCGATTTTTTCGACCACCACGGAGACGCCGTTTTCTTATCTGCGGTCGCCTCCGCACGTAGTCCGAGCGTTAAATTGATAAAATATGTCCGCGCAGACCGCTACATATATATTCCGCATGTCTCATTTTAAGTAGGGAATATTATTAGCAGCGAGGTTCGTATGAAAATGCCTCGCGTGATCGGGGTTTTGAAAGCGCCGAACTTTAAAGGAGAAAGAGGCAGTGAGAGAGAGGCACGCTTTGGAATTCACCGTACGCCATCGAGAAAGGTGTCACGCTCAAAGAGGGGACCGCTTCCCTTAATACCTCCGCACGGCGGCGCCTAAATGGAATGCAAAGCGGGCTTCCGGTGCGTGCGTTTATGAAGCGTGCAGTCGAAGCGACAATAGCAGCTGGAGGACCGGAGGCGAAACAGAGGAAGGCCGCCGTCGGCCATCGATTCATACCTCTTCGGCTCACGTGAATAAAAAGAATCGGTACAACATACATTGTACAAACTTTCTCATATATGGGTACTAATGCGTCGTTTAGTTATCTTTAGAAAATGAAAATCGTATGAGCCTGTTTTTAGAAAATTCAATTTTTGTTAAAGTTGTCCGAGAATAAACTAGCCTTATATTCATTCATTGAGAAAAATGAAATACGTAGTATTATTGTAGATATATATTCAAGTAACTGTACGAAATTTGATCAAAAACGTTACAGCCGTTTTTGAGAAAATGGAATTGTTGTTACAGTTGCCTAGAATAAACTAGCCTTATATTAATTTTTTGAGAAATTTGAACTACACAGTATGATTGAAGACGTAAACCCAAGTAACTGTACGAAATTTGATCAAAATCGTTACAGCCGTTTTTCAGAAAATCGGATTGTTGTTAAAAATGCGTAGAATAAACTACTCTTAATTATTGATCAATGTCAACCATTTCTATGTATACTCTGCTCAGTATGATAAAATGCCTAAGTACGAGATTTCATTCATTTTCGCTCTACCGTCTAGGCTCCAGAGCCAGTAACAGACAGACAGACGGCATTGCGAAAACCACTTTTTAGGATTCAGCGACACCTAAAACATATATTTCGGTATAAATCTCGAGGTCGAATTTTTTCGCGATAATACTTTCTCGATACTTCGTATGAGAAAGTAAAAAGGGTGGAGACTCCGAGGATGAAATCCCGTATGACACGAACGTCGGTTTAATTATAGGCGGGGCATGGCTGAAGGTGAGGGCATCCTTAACGAATTTTCGATGTTACGGTAGTATTCGATTGTCATGCTCGTAGGTACGTGAAAAAAATCGGTACAGCATACATTTTACAAACTTTCTCATATAATTACTGATGCGTCGTTTAGTTATCTTTAGAAAATGAAAATCGTATGAGCCTGTTTTTAGAAAATCCAATTTTTGTTAAGGTTGTCCGAGAATAAACTAGCCTTATATTCATTCATTGAGAAAAATGAAATAAGTAGTACTATTGTAGATGTATACTCAAATAACTGTACGAAATTTGATCAAAAACGTTACAGCCGTTTTTGAGAAACGGAATTGTTGATAAAGTTGCCTAGAATAAACTAGCCTTATATTCATTTTTTGAGAAATATGAACTATACAGTAGCTATTATTGAAGACGTAAATTCAAGTAACTGTACGAAATTTGATCAAAATCGTTAGAGCCTTTTTTGAGAAAATCAAATTGTTGTCAAAAATGCGTAATATACTTCCCTTAATTATTGAACAATGCCAACCATTTCTTCAAAGCTTCTGGTCAGTATGATAAAATGCCTAAATACGAGATTTCATTCATTTTCGCTCTACCATTTAGGCTCTAGAGCCAGTAACAGACAGATAGACGGCATTGCGAAAACCACTTTATCGGAGTCAGCGACACCTAAAACGTATAATTCCGTAAAAATCTCGGTCGAATTTTATCGCGATAACAATACTTTCTCAATATACTTCGTATATGAGAAAGTAAAAATGAAGCGGATTCTAAATTGGATGTGCTCCTTTACGTTTGTGGATGTTGTTTTTTTTTAATTATTTGGTAAAATTGCACACGTAATTGAACTTTCAGCTGAATCTTTGGAAATAGCCATATTTCTGCTGTATTTATTTGCGTCTCTATGTAAAATTAATACATCAACAACCTCACTAGGCATATTGCAATGGATTAATCGAATTTGGAACAATTTAAATATTTAATCTCAAAAAGTGGAATTCGAGGAAGTAATATAAATACAACATAATTACGAAGGTAAAAAACAAATAAACAGCAAATTGTTTATAAAAATGGCACCTGACACGTAAAAACGAGCGGGAAATTCTAAAAAAAATGAGAAATATGATCTGGTTGATGCGATGGTTAGAGAGTTTTTTCATAAATTTTTATATATACCTACTCATAATTTAGGAGCCTTGGGAGTATTTTCACTACGTAAATTGTAAAAAGTTGCCGTCAAACTCTTGCGTCGTGCCTGGGGCGTGGGAAGTAACGTGTCATCTATTCAGGTAAATTATAGGTTTTTCTCGATCTGTAATCTTCGAGATTCCACTTTTGGCTGATGTGTTGTGAAAACATTTATGACGAAATTTCGAGACATCTCTAAAGCTTAAAAATACTTCCAAAATATAAAGATTACTCAAAATTTCCAATACGCTTTTGAAAAGATGAAGAACATGAGAAGAGTGAGATTTATCCCAACTGTACGATTTTTCCGAAGTTATTTTCTATCACCAATTGGATTGAGCGTTTGACAAAGATATTATAATACTAACAGAAATAGCCGGCGTTGCCCGGGGAAATTTGGTTGAAATCTGATCGAAATTCTAGATGACACATGGTATTTTATAATTCAATAGGCCGTCGTTTTGAATAAAACGGGCAGAGAGAAACAAAAACCGCGTATGAATTATTCCTGGGAGCCCTCCGCAATCGTACCATATTTGATTCAAATCAATAGCAGGACTCGAGAAAATACGCGTAGTTTAATGTTTAAATTGGCCGCCATTTGAAATAAAACAGGCAGACGGAAATGAAATCCCGCACTGACCTTCCCCTTACTGTCCCCTATAATTCTGCCAAATTTGGTCGGAATCGATTGAGAAATGTGGACATGCATGAAAGAAGAGACAACAGACGATTGACCGCCATTTTGAATCAAGCGGACGGATAGACACTTAAATCCCGCGTTGACATTCCCCTTTGTATCCACTATATTCATGCCAAATTTTGTCGGAATCGTGGGTTTGCATAAAGGAACAGTCAAACAATTGGCCGCCATTTTGAATCAAGCGGACAGCCAGACACTATACTGCGTTTCCAGAGATCGTACGGGTGAGGCGTGTCTACGGTTAGACTTGTAGGGTGAGGGGGAGAAAGTGTCAGCCAATAAGAGGTCTTAAATTTCCCACGCCTTTCAAAAATTCTTGACGAGCGCTGTTGACACGATTGCTCTCAGAACTTCACTCGTCCACAGCTGCTGTTGAAATGAGCTAAATTCGAAATGTGGCAACATTGGGTCGTAGCCTAAGCGAAATAACCCGAACGCGGACGGAATACTGCGAATCTGACCCGTACGACTTCGGGAAACGCACTATAAAACCACACATTAACACCTTCCCTTTGGTACCCCATACGATCGTGCCAAATTTTGTTGGAATAGGTTTAGAAATGTGGGCGTGCGTACAGGAAAAGGCAGGGAGACACTAAAATATATAGGTGGAGATTTCATCTAATGTAAGCTTCGCCATCTGTATCTCAAAAGCATTTAGGAGACAAATTTCCTATAAATAATTACGCCAAACCTATTGCTTTATCCTGAAATGAAGGAGGATTGTTACATTAGCAGCATTCTATAGGTTATTTGGATGACGAATGGACTCCATTTAACTTCATTTTCATAGATGCCATTTTGAAATTTTAATTCATGCTCTGCTATGGTTTATGCTCGTTGGAATGCCTAATTATCTCCCAGAAACGTTTCTCCTCCGCCCGTAAGCACAAAAAATTGAAACGTTTTTCAATTTTATTTCCTTTCTACTTCATCGTAAGGATAGAGAGTTATGCGTAAAATGTCAAAGTTCTTATAAGTTTTTTTAGAGTTGACCCCCTCTTAAGGATTGACCTTCGCAGGTAAACAATCGAATGAAACATCTATTATGAGATATTTGGATGAAACAGTGAAGTGTAAAGTCATTTCTTACCACTAATAGGTGCGCTTAGGTTTATTGATTCGATGGGTCGAATGACGTATCGATGAAATGCGAGTGGTAAGGAAATATTTAAACCGAGAGTACAATTTTGGAAAATCGCGAGAAATCCTGTATGAAATAAACATTTCAATTATTGAGGATTCGAAAAATACACTACTTTTTGTATTTTTAAATATTTTTCGTGGCGGGACGGGTTTAAATTATCCAATATAAAAAAAACAAATGTTTGCTTTTATCATACGTACGACCAGATAACAAATTACCATTTCATTCGCGTCTGCAAAAACGGAATTGTTTGACGTCCGCCACTAAACTGCAGCCTTCAACACGCGAAAGCATATTTACGTACTTAGACACCATTAAATTGTCAAAATTTACATTGCAATTAAAAAATATCTCCATAAGAGTCGTTCAACTGGAGTTGATTTGAAATTCCTTTCCGGAAATATCCCAATCCGTCCCACGGACGCAAAAAAAAGAGACTTTTCCGTTTCATATTAAATCTATACGCGTAACGCGTTACTCCACTGGCCTCGAAGAATGCGGATAGTATTAACGGGATGGGGAAAAAAAGAGAAACTGGATAGGAAACGCCCCGTTTTGCATAATTGCCTCGTGTTAGGGTAAATCCCCAATATACTTGTAACTCTCATTCGGATAGGTCGAGTTTGGGAAGCATCCTTACCAAATCCTTTTCGAGTCCGAGGAGAGTCTTGCCTTCTACTGCGCTCTGTTAATTTCCTAAGAGTGGAACTCTCGGATGGCCAAGGGAACGTCCGAAGAGGAGTAGTGTCCGACCCCTTGTGCAAATGGCCGTTTAGAGCAATAACGTTTAAGCGTCGGTTCGACCCCGTGTATCCTTCCTCTCTCCCTCACTCTGCCTCCCGGCAACGCACCCTTTAAAAGTGTTCCGATAAAGGTTAATGAATGGAGGGATGTCGAAATTAAAGGCTCCCGAGTTCATTAACCGTGTCGCAGGATGGGGTGAACTGCCGTAAAGAGCGAGGTTTTATAGTAACGGCAGGCGAAGAGGGCGGACGTGTCTTCGAGGGAGGAATAATTTCCCGACTACCTCGTCCTTAATTCATTCGCTTTATCGAAGCAGTTTCTAGAATGTTTTCTCGAACTTTTTGGAATTTGATTTCAATCATAAGACTAGCTCGGTTATCTCTGTGCAGTACTGCAATAAACAATATGAACATTTTGGCTTCTTAGCGACCTTCCTCAGTGGTAATAGGCAGCTCGTAATTTGTATAATAACTCACGTTATATTTAGTCGTATGGAAAATAGCATCGAGTCACTTAGATATATAACTATATATATATATAACTATATATATATATATATATATATATATATATATATATATATATATATCCGCCCCCCAACTCCGTGCCACGCTCCGCGCGGCTACTTCTCTTTAGTTAAACTTTAAAAAATAATTGCTTCTCTCCTCCTCGCTTTCTCACCTTCTTTCTATCCCCCCCCCCCTCTCTCTCTCACTCTCCCTCCTACCTTATGGGAAATAGAAATGCCTACCTTGGAGTCGAACCCAGGACTTTTTCCGAGATTTTTTTCGTCGCCGCCATACAGTATACGAGTCGAGCATTCTTACTAAATTTAGAGTTTCTATCTCGATTCTTTATCGAGTAATTAGCAAATTAATATAGTAGAAAGAAGATAATTTCTGTGGTAACACATTTATTTATTTTACATTACGTCATAAGCGACGCGAGAAGAAAACAGTTACGCTTATTATTAATAACTTACACATTATTAAAATCGATGTGTTGAATATTATTGTTATCATTTACGATATTATCATTTATTATTATCGTCTATGATCAAATAGTGGGTTACGCCACTACGACGTCATAAGTCTACGCCGTTGCTATGTGGAAGTTTCCGTTGCTATGTGGAACGACGTTTACTATAATATTATGATAGATTAATCCTTATAATTTCTGATATTTTTGTATGAAATTTGAAAAACTGTATTCAGCTAATCGTTAGAATATATCCGGTCAGTATCCTAAATTTCCGCCTATATAGAACAGAATTTAATTACCTATAACTATGTGAACGCCACACCTTTTCCTCTTACTTTCCTATGGAAATGACAATACACAGTTGTACGTTGGACAAGATTTGACTCTACCGAATACAGGCATTTTCGCCGATCTAAAAATACATGCGAACTATGACGCAAATATGAGGAAGCCATCTTGATCGTAACTTGAATCGAAGTTCGGCGCGCGTATGAATAAAGCCATAAGGAATTCTGCAAGTACCTTATCGTAGGAGGAACATTTTAAGCAGCGAACCGTATCGACATTTCCTGCATATAAAAATTCGACGAGAGAAATGCTTCGTCATTTTTCTACAACATTTTACGAGCTAATAAAGTCGTTCAAAGCGTCGAAAAACATTTTTGTTCGTGATCCGAGAATGGCGGAGCAGGAGCGAATATGAATGAAAGTGCTTCGTGCAGAAATTTCGAAATTCGTATTTAATTTTTAAAAATTTTTATCGACAAAAATAGCAAATGTGCATTAAACTTATCTTCACCACGAAAAAATATTTTAGCTGTTTTTTTTTACGTTTTATTTATAATAAGCCGTTCTCATTACATGATAGTTGGTATGACTGCGTTAGAATGACTAACGTTCGAGTCCTACTATTACGTAGCATTGACCTATATTATAGTTACCATTTGCATTAAATGAACTCCTTATAATGTACCGTAAGTTGTTTTATGATCTCATGTCAATGAAAAATATGTGTTTATAGCAAGAATGAGCTTTGGAAAGTAATATATTTCAATGAGGGAAGAACATACATCTGTTGATGTTTTGCATCTTTTTTCCTAATCTATTATAACAGAAAACGGATCACACGCACTCCGTAGCAGCTAATGTATTTAATAGTGAAGTTGCCGAAGCACAGCGCTTGTTTGGTGCTTGCTATTTAAAGCATCATGCAATTAGAGGAAATAAAGGAAAAGCAAATGCATTTTGCGATTTCAGTTTTGAAACGTAAAGTTAATTCAAGAAAGAATTAACAAACTCATTTTGTGACTGACATTAAACTGGCACCAGGGTGAAAGTTATTCTATAAAATCTACTAAAGAATTTCGTCTGTGAATAACCACTGATGGTGATTTTCTTAATAGCTAAAATGTGCATCAAGTTTTCCAATCCTTTATCAGAAAGGCAATCTCTAAAATTCGTTATTAAGTTTAGTTACAATTATTAATTTCTAAAATCTTAGTGAGAGAACACATGTATTTATATAAATTTAATTTAGTATCCATGACATAAACGGTGATTAATGTAACGAAAGGGACTTCAATGAATTTCTTACACCTGTTCCGAAATTCATTGAAGTCCCTTTCGTTACATTTTTCATCGTTTTTATGCCGTGGTAATAAAATTAAATGTATATAAATGTGACGAAATGGAATGTCGACGTTGCATTTAAATACGTTCTCCGCGCCTGCATCCTTTCGCAGTTGGCACCGTCTCGCGTTTATCAAAATGACGTGCGGTCGCGCCTACCAAAACGGAATTCCGCGCAGGAATGTAGTATTTTTAAATTCTGAAAGTCTAGCGGAATAGAGAATATGCGTGTGTGTGTACATACTGCATTTCTTCGGTTTGCGAGACAAAATGCCGCACAGCACCTTCCTAGACGTCGCCTTGAAAGTAAAAGGGATATATAAAAGCGAAATTCCCTTCTCTTATGGCGCTTCCTCCTATGTTTATCCTAGTCATTTTTTTAAAGAAAGAAGATGCGGAATTTCTTAAAAAAGAAATTTATAAAATATTCGCGCGACTACTTTTCCGCAATAAATTCCTCGAATGCGTGCGTGTCACCACTCCGGCTTATTGGTTCGAATTTATCGCGTCAGTTTTTTTTATTTCGGCGAACGAATAAAAACCGCGTGATCCGGATCGTGTGCGAGCGCACCACCGAAGAGTTGAGGAGGTTAAGGGAGGGGGAGAGGAAATAAAAAATGGCCACCCTCCGGTTACAGCCCCACGCCGTATATGGCGCGGGTTGCCTACCCCACGCCGGGAAGGTCGTAAATCGGAGGAGGGCCGTCGATGGCGCTGGGGTGGTAAAAGCCGGCAATTACTATACTCTTTCCGTCCTTCCTATCACTCACTCTCGCTCCTTTCTCCACCTCCTCAACCCCAACCTCCGTATTGCCGGACATTTAGCCGTCGACCACCCATGTATATCCCCCTTCCCCAACCCTTAACTCCCAGCGTTCTATCTCACCGCGAGGAGGAAAAAAAACGGTATATATAAAAAAAGTGGAGTTGGGAACGTGAGGAGAGTTTCACGGCTTGGCTAGCCATCACGTGTCTGACGTTAGGTCGTCGAATGAAAGGGAGTTGGGGGGGAGGGAAGGGGAGGAAAAGATGAAGGGAACGAGAGAGAGAAAGATGCATTTTTGTGCCGCGTGTGTGGAAAAGAGACCGTGATGGAGCACTGTTGCACTCTTAAGCCTCCGCGCGTTGCTGAGAAATGCCGCAGGTAAGATGGAGTAGATGTGTAACCGAAAAAGGAAGGGAGTTTTTCCTTGGGTGTTTTTTTGCGTAGGTAGAACGTTTATTAAAGGCGGAGTGTCGTGGAACTTGTAGGACAGCGCTCGGATGTGAAGGAGGGGTTGGACGTGCAACTGGTGTGTGTGTGTGTGTGTTTGTCGCTCTCGCACGCACGGACGAAGCCGCACACAGGCACGGGGACGCGGTGGTTTTTTTTTCTTCCTCCGGCGTGTGTATGCGAGAAAATAAAAGAGAGGTTCAATTACCGTCCGTTAAAGGGGGGGAATTTCATCGTCGAAAAGTCGCGGGGATTTCATCTTTTTATTGCGCGCCGGGACGGTTTGGATGTAAATCATTTCCCGGGGGATCGTTCGTCCGAGATCCTGACGCGTGCTTTAATGCGTTAGGATATTAAAAGTGGGTTCGCATCCAATAAATTAATGCCGCATGATTTACCCGTCTCCTCGCTTCATTCCATCTTTCGCCGCCGCTCGGATTCCCGTTGACAAGCTGTTCGATGCGGCGGATGGTTGCTCATGTTGGATTCGAATTTTCGCTGCGGAGAATCCTTGGCAGGAGAAGTTGAGCAAAAAATTGGATTTTTTTTGTCTACAAGGGATGATGCATTCCTCAGGGTTTGTATCTCTAAACATCGTGATATTTAATTAAAAAGGGGATGGAGATTACGGCGAGATCATATAATAGCATTTGTAAGTGACAGTAACAATTTTTCAGCATTCCATTCACATAGCAACACGCAAAGGAATCCACAATTAAGAAAAGACAGGCACAAAGTATTGCAATTTCCTATGGTATAATCAGCAGGTCGTAAAAAAAATGAATTTTTTAGGTTTTTGGTTCTCGATTATAGGTAGTGGAAATTTCTCGTTTTTTAAATAGCGTAAATCTTCAAGAACATAAAAGATATTATTTACGAGCAGTTAAACTGTCAGTTGTAATTCATAAGTGGACTTTATAAGCACTAACTATAATTCAGTATTAAGAGGCAGTCGAACTTCTATAACTCGGACAGGTGAAGAAGACAGTAAAAGTTCTGCTCATTGAAACATCGAGTTTCTGAACTTCATTTTTATGCAAATGGATGTGATTGGAAAGAAAATCGAAATTCGAGTTACATAGTACCTATGAGTTATCGAGGTTAGAATACATTAATTTTTATAATCTCTTATTGCGTCATAAATGAAATTAATCAAGAACTGATGGTATTCGAGTCGATTTGACGCGGTGAATTTATCGGTGTACTTTCACTTTCAGAAGTGTCTAGCACCTACTTAAAAGTAATCCCTTGATGAGAACGCACTAAGCGGGGCAATGCACTAATGGCGGTGCATGTTGTTTGCCCGATGAACTTCGTGTCCCGGTTGATCCCTTTACTGCAGAGACGAAGGAAAGCTTTGGTAACGTTTGTCGTTCCGCCACGTTCCCACCTCGGCCAAGCGTAAACCCATCCATAAGGGTCATTCGACATGGCGACGTAATAGCTTCGGCGCCCTGAGAATATCACTCGCTCTTTGAGGCAAAAAGGAGTTTTATCTTAAGCGTTTAAATGGCGGTGAATCCGAAATAATTACTGCCTCTCGCGTTTAAAATCCTTTTATTGGATATTAATTATATCTGTGTCGAAAGATATAAACAAATAATGATGGGAATTTCATTGCAGACATTTATATTTTATATAATTTCACCTTCGAAAAAATGTCGGTTTTTCCTTAAGTTTAGTTATTATGTAATATGTTCCTGCGATGGCATCCCGATTTAAACATGAGGGGTAAGATTGATTTGAGAATTTTCCCTAGCTATAATACACAATTACTGACAGAACGCAACCTGGAATCATGACAATAATTTTATTTCTTGTGTTGGTTTGATAAATTACATGAATGGGCTTAAGAATCCTGAGATAAGCTGTGCAATTAATAAAAAAAATCTGATGTGGCCAACATGACTTTCTCCATATTTGGGGTATAGATATTTAAATTATTATGAGTAGCATTATAAGGCAAAATTATTATTTCGTATCGTAAAAGAAGACACGTCCTTGCCGTAAATTACGTATATTTTGAATGTTTACAGAATTCACTGCTACAAGGTGTTGGCGCTGTAGGCTGGTATTAAGATAAAGCGAAATATATCCGAAATGGATGGTTCTACGAAAATTAGTTACAAACAAAACTTGGAAGAAATAATATTCTCTACAACTTTGGTCCTTACGAAGATTACCAATAACGATGTTTTTAAGGAGATATTTAACGGAAACCGAAAAACCGGTTATTTATAAATAACTCCTAAACAATAACTCCTATAGAAAATTGTTTCAAATTAAAACTGTAGGAAATTACATTCTCTATAACATTAGTATAGAATTGTATATAAAATAATGATGTTTTAACAAAGAAATATCGCAAAAACCGAATCGGGTTTCGAATAAACCGCGACTTCCGATTATCCGTTATTGTCCAAAAACTAATCAGTTCTTTTTGCTCATGTTAAAGTGTTATATATGAAGTTTGGTAACGATATGGCACGTACTTTTTGAGTTAGAGCGCCCACAATAACATACACACAGACATCATTCCGAAAATAGTCTAAACGTGTTCTAGGGACCTCAAAACATGTATTTCCGTTAAAATCTCGAAGTCGATTTTTTTCATGAATACAATACTTTCCCATTACTACGTATGAGAAAGTAATAAGCACCGTTTTTAAACGCTTTAATAATAGACTGGTTAGTTATTTTTACTACGCATGATAGGTATTATAGCAATGGATGCTTAATATGAGGCGTGAGCTGTAGATAAATAACAAAAGTGCCGGTAAAAGGGATAATTGGGCCGCGAAGAAAAGATTTTCGAATATTTTGACGAAAAATACGAAAAAAGCCTGTTGTCAAAATTCAAATGAAAACCAAGAGAATTTGTCGGAATTACTTTGCCTACAAAAGTATACCGATTCGTGTAGATGGGTATGGCCGTGAGCCTTTATGAAATAAATCCTACTGTAATAGTTCTTACTTTATTAACTTCTCCATTTACGTAGAGTTACATTTTTTTTTGCATCCAATTGCACAAACGTCAGAAAAAATTTATCGTGAAACGGAACGCACCCAGTAATACCGGCACATGTGGATTCGATTAAATTCGAAACATCCGCCCGCAGCCACAGTGACAGGTATTTATTAGTGATTTAATAAGATTCATTTCAACTTTCGGCAGTGATTAATTATTAATTTTAAAATATTACATATCCATGTTGTGTGCAAAAGTCGAAAAGTTTTATTATTCCAACTCCTCAATCAAAATTATCTTAACGCTGCAATCGAAGAACATTGCGGAAGTTGAAATCATTTTAAAATGGAACATACAAATTTTCTTTCGTGAAAAATTATTATCCTGTCATAGAATTCAATAAAAATTTGCATATTCAAGATTATTAAGCACTTGAAAAAATAAGTATTTGTCTTCAGTATCTCCAATATCCATGTAAACTAATGGAGAATCGCATAACCTAAAAAATGTATTTATGGAATGACTCATTTTTACATGGAGGTAATTCCAGTTACCGATTTTACTTTGCGGCTTTACTTGTTAATATCACCTAGTAATGTTTATACGCTACATAAAATGCCATGGTAATAAAATGGCATGCAGTTTTGCCCCAGTTGATGAAATTTCGTAGCAATATACAACGGAAAATATGAACTGTGGAAACGGCCGAACCAGGAAATAGTAATAAAATATTTTTTTATTCGTTTAAGACAGCTGCAAACGGTTTATCATGTCCAATAGCTTTGTGATCTAATAAACGATAAAGGGTCGTGTTGCTATAACAGCCCACCATTAAAAACAAGCAAACGTTTCATCTTTAAAAAAAAAAACTTGCTCATTTCATCAAAACGGCGGTTTCTATGAAAAAGAAGTCCTCGTGTTGTCCAAATAAACATCCTCCTCTGAATAAAAACCAACTTTACGGCGTGAAAGGTAAACCTTTTACTACGCTCTACTTTTTATTTTTAATCCTTTCCATTTTTGCCTAGTATGAAGTACGCAATAGTGGTCAGGTGTGGGTGGGCGGAAGGCGAACAAAAAAAAGAAAACTTTATACCGGGAATTCTTCGGAAAATGGGCTTTCTAGGGCATTTTGTACGTTTGCTGCAATGAAAATTCGATCGAAGGATGAACAGTAGAGTAGGCGAAGGTTAAAAACAAGGCAGAGGGATGCGGAAGAGAAGGAAAACGAGAAAGGGAAAGTGTGGGAGGGAAAACAAAAGAAAAGCAGAAAAAGGTAAGGTTGAAAAAGAATAGTCAATGAAGGGATGGTAGTGAGGAAGATGGAGAGTAAAGGCTAGTTTTCCTGTTCTATCGCCATGCACGCTAAGATTATAAATAATTGTGATTACAAGTTAGACCTATGTTATAGCTTATGGTTGAAAATTAAAACGTGTTTTTGAGAATGAAAATAATGCCGTTAAACCCTAGGAATAAATCCTTATGAGAAGGGCTATGCGAATAAAACTGTGAAACCGAATGAACGGAAATAAAAAGAAACCGTGATAAATACACTCTTAAAGGAGTCATACAAGAACAGAAACACGTGTGAATGTTGTGAGGGTGGAAAAAAAAGAGGTACAAAAAAGAATGAAAACAATGGGGAGAATGCGAGAAGAGAGAGAGAGGGAGAGGGGGAGTGGGAGGGAGAGAGGGAGGGAGAGGGGGGAGGGGGAGTGATAACGGAAGGGAAGAGTAGGGCGAGAGCAGAGGGTGGAATATGCTAATAAGCGAGTTTGGCCGAGGAGGTGAAGTTGGTAAGGCGACAGCCCGCGTATCCTAGAAACTTTGTCACGGAGCTGAGAATGCTATTTATCCATCCCGTAAACAATACCTACCTCGTCAACACTCTCCTGAAGTTCTCTTTTGTCTTAAGTTATTTCAAATCGCATTTCAACACATCGCCCGTGATTATTCTCTTACATTTAGAATTTGTGAGTTTAGTTCGCTCGATCCCCTTGTTTCTCGTTCGATTACAGCGACCGATTTATTCTAGAGCGCTCGATTTAAAAACGAATTTGATCTCTCTTTATGGCTGTTATTCAACCGATGGCTTCGGATGCATTTTTCAGCTGCCAAGTAGCCGTATTCCGAGGCATTCATCGTGTGTTGGCTTTATGATCAAATATGAATTAAGCGCTCAATGAAGTCGCCAAATTGGTAGCTGTAATGCACGCGCGCGAATCTAGTTTACTCAACCATTTAACGGTTGCAGCAAGCAACTTTGATTATCGAAGAGTTTTTATAATATTTTTCGACCTACAGGTCTATGTGAAAATTTTACTATTTCTTCTCCTCTATCTTACAATTAGCCTGAGATGCGGTTTTCCCTCATTTTTTACCCACAACCTTAAACCTTCCTTTCATACGCCTACGTTGACATTTTGAAATAACCGTGATCGAAAACATCTATTAAAATGAAACAAATGTGTTTGTGTATACACACACACACAGTAAAACCTCACATAGCGCGAATTCACAATACGCGATTTCGCTAAGACGCGGTTTACGTTTCACTACCAACCCTTACAAGACGCGGTTCTCCTCGCTAAGACGCGATTTGAAAAGTCAAAGCTAAAATCATTCTTCAAATTTCCCATAACCTACAAATGATAAAAACTTCAAATTAAAACATTTTAAGGAAAAAACACTGACAAAGTTATTCACGTAATCATTTACAGAAATGTTACGTCGAGAGATTCGTATGCATGCTTCTCAATACCTTATGGCCGAATTTGTTACACTGTTTCACTTGAAGTTGCAACAATGTTACTTCTTCCCCTGTCCTTTTGTCTACCTACAGTGTCGTGTTACAGTCTCGATCTATCGCATGGCACTCGATAATTTCCAAGCTGAAAGAATTTCGGGTAGTAACCCGGTAGTAACCTAGTGTTCGTATTGTTCGTTCAATCAGCAGGCTCTCTGAGTGTCTTATCGTAAGTGGTTGTCTTAACCTTGCCTCCTGTGATTTAAAATATTATTCTTATCCTTAATATTTATCTTTCTTATTTAAAACGGAACGTAAAAAAAATAGTGATTTTTCAAATGAGAAGAAAAAAGTTCAGCCAAAAAATTGAAATTTTAGATAAACGTAAATCAGGACGGAAGCACAATGCTAGGGTAGGATTATGGGGTGAATGAGTCGACTATTCGTACCGTACGAAGAAATGAAGAAAAAATAAGAGCCAGTGTAAGTGCAGCAATTTCTGCAGATGAAAAATTGAAAGAATATCAAAACGAAGTGTGCACTTAAACACAGTGGAAAAATTACTATGCGTGTGGATTGAAGACCTAAACCAGAAGAGGGCACCACTGAGTGGCTCGACCATACGTGATAAAGTATTGCGTCTTTATAAAACAGTAAGCGAACAAAATGCTGAATCATCCATTAACGTTCCCTTTAGTGCAAGTGCAGGTTGGTTTGAGAAGTTCACAAAACGCTTCAACTACCATAACGTAAAATTAGTGGGCGAATCTGCCTCTGCTGATCACCAGGCGGTCGAAAATTTCATTCCAGAATTTACTAGGTTAATCGAAGAAAAAGGTTATAAGCCGCAACAAATTTTTAACGCAGACGAAACCGCCCTATTTTGGAAGCGAATGCCAAAGAGAACGTACATACATTTTGAAGGAGGAGCGAACAGCACCCGGATTCAAGGCTTCTAAGGATCGTCTTACGCTATTGTTGTGTTCAAATGCGTATGGTGATTTCAAGTGTAAACCATTGCTTGTTTACCACGCTGAAAACCCACGCGCTTTGAAGCGCAGAAATGAGGCATACCTACCAGTCTACTAGAAAGCAAACCGAAGGTTTACTGACTGGTTCAAATTTTGTTTTATACCGCAGGTGAGAGAATACCTCGAAAATCAAAACTTGTCTTATAAGGTTCTATCGCTACTTGATAATGCCCCTGGGCACCCAGCTACCCTGCAGCATGCTGACGAAAACGTAGAGGTGTTGTTTCTTCCACCAAATACGACGTCCATCTTCATATGATACCCAAGAACCTAGGTTGACCACATATGTTTGACGATTTTACGGGACAAATCCTTCAAAAAAAAAACGGGACTTAAAAATTTGGCGGGACTTTTTTAATCTTACGGTTCTGGTACATACCTCAGAAGATGTTAGCGCCCGACTGTCGGTCTAACGAATGTAATTCGATTTCTGAGGATACGATAATCTACAATGTTACATTTTTCTCAAATGTCATAATATTTTCCTCAAAATAAGAGAAAGTATGAAGGAAATCGACTGGATCGCCAAAGGATGTAGTTTTTTCAGGAAAACATTTTCACTTGTTGCTCTCCTCTCTCTCAGGATGTTATAATGCTCATGCGACAATGTATGAATCTTCAATGTCGTTACAACAATGTACCGCATATATGTTCTCGATGGCTTGTGAAATCTAACGTGGAGTCCGAGGTGATCTTATTGTCTTATTGTCTTCAAGGTATGTACGCATACAAAAAGATTCATTGTAACCACTGATAGAGGAACGAAATTTAGAAAAAATCGTAATGTGAGAACAAAATCAAGACTTCTTTTTCACGTCACGTATATGTTTTTTTAAAATAGATATTGATTATCGATGGAATTTTCCACTGAACATATCAAAGTCAATATATTTCTTATAATAAAAAATACGGGACAAAGTGCGTCTCGTATTGATTTCACAAGGGATACGGGACATTTGAGGAAAAATTGGCCGAGAAACAGGACGTCCTGTAAAATACGAGACATGTGGTCACCCTACAAGAACCTAACCCCGTATTTCCTATTAACTTAATGCTTCATATAACGCGATTTCAAGGAACGCAACTGCCGCGTTATGTGAGGTTTTACTATATATATATATATATACAGTAAAACTTCACATAACGCGGCAGTATATATATACAGTAAAACTTCACATAACGCGACAGTTGCGTTCTTTGAAATCGCGTTATATGAAGCATTAAGTTAATAGGAAATACGGGGTTAGGTTCTTGTAGGGTGACCACATGTCCCGTATTTTACAGGACGTCCTGTTTTTCGGCTAATTTTTCCTCAAATGTCCCGTATCCCTTGTGAAATCAATACGAGACGCACTTTGTCCCGTATTTTTTATTATAAGAAATATATTGAACATACATATACATATTTGTTTGATTTTAATCGGTGTTTTCAGTCATATATGTATATTATATATATATATATATATATATATATATATATATATATATATATATATAACTTATTAACCTGTCCCCGTGAAAAAATTTAAAAAATTTTTTTGTACAATATTTTGTGCTTACCATATTACTTTCATAAATATTTTACTATCATTATTTTATCCATAAAGTTTACCTTTTCGTTATAAGGAGGTTGTGGAATTATCGGGTTCGAGAAGAAGTTCATTCGGAGGGTAAATGTCGAGTTTAAATATTTTTTTAAAAACTCACGTCATGTCTGGTTTCAATAAATACATCTATAAAAATATTCGGTTTTTTTATTTCAGTTTTTATGATTTGCGTGCAGCGACATCTGCATAGTCAATTTTTCTACGGTAATATTACCCTTTTCCGACGTTTTCAATTGGCGTAAACGACTTGATTAAAAATACCCAAATTTTTACTTTCTCCATAACCATAGTATAGAGAAAGGATTAGAGTGTATGATTAAAGAAGTGCTAGAAGGAAAACTGGATGGAAAAAGAGAAAGAGTTAGGAAAAGTTTTCAGCTGATAGACGAATTGGAAGGGAGATAGAGCTATGAAGACATGAAGAAGACTGCGGAAAATAGGAGTACCTATATGGAGAACCAATTTTAACCATGAATAATCACGGACCTGTCAACGGACAGACTATTTATGATGATGATGATGATATATATATATAAGGTATAGATATAATTTATTCTACAACTCGTTTGAACTACATTTTCATATGAGGAATATTTCAAGAGATATTCAATTTTCTTCGAAATTGACAGTTAGTGGGCAGCTCGCGCGCATGGTAGTGACATTTAATCAGCTCATTCACATCTTATATGCCCAAACATGTGACGTCATCATCATCATTTGGGACAAGCATAGATTTGGTAAAAGGATTTTTCACATGCCTTTCTTCAGAAAGCTGTAAAAAGTGGGAAGAATATTCTATTGATTCCAGCAATCGATTTTAATGAAAAACTTCCGAAAACTCTTTTATTTATAGCTTTTTTGATTGCTGTTGTGTGCTGTTTTCGTAACACCTGTTTCTAGCTTTTTACAGGGAAGACCTGGTAGGTAGCGTGCTTGCCTTCTAACCAAAAGGTCGCGGGTTCGAATCAATGTGACGTATTCGATGTGTTCGAGCTTTACTTTCAAGTTGTTTTTGCAAACACATAAATAATTGGTACCAACATTTCTTATAAATGTAAGGGTAATGTGTAATATCATTTATTTTTACTAAGAGATTCAATTGTGTCATTGATTTATACTATATACCCATAAGTCTTTAAAAGATTGGAAACCCATGCTCTAAAACGACTTAGATTGATTATTGCAGGGAGGATGTTAAAAAAAGGAAAAATTTCGAGTTTTCTCGGATATAACCGGCATTTAAAAAATCATTCGGTTAGTATAAACCTGATAAAAGTAGGATAGAACCATTCCCTAGCTATAAGGGGCTTTTTCCTCTGATGTGCAAAAAAAAATGAATACATCTCAAGCTGCTGATTCGATTTCTGTCGATTTTTTTTGTTCAATCACTTATTTGGAAATTTTTATAAAACCATTATTTTTCACGCGGAAGCGTTGAATTAATCATCCGAATCACTCCTGTTTTTACACTCATTTATCAACATATAAATATCAGAATTCTACTCCATCTCTCTCAACTCTCAGGGGGCTTTAATCTCTGGCATTTCTCCCCCCCCCTGCTTTCATCTTCTCTCTCTCTCTGTCCCACCCACGTTCTTTATCTTAACAAGCCTCGGGACGGGCTTTTTGCCCAATTTTTCCCCACCGTGTGCCGCCTTTATTCTCCCTCTCTATCTTCCCTCCCATAAACACAAAACTATTCTCCCACTTATATTCCCCCCACATCCTCGCAGGGTTTGTTTAATGCTTAGCCCGACCTGGACAGACTCTTTTGCTCTTCTTCTGCGTTCTGGATAACGTAAGCCATTCCAAATTGGATACTGGATTACACGGTGCGCCTTGCCGGTTTTCTTTTGTTCCTCCTCGTTTTTAATTCTTTTGTTTTTTCCCCTCCTCGATGTCTCTCTCTCTTGCTCGTGTGCGAAACCATAAATGGAGTAATTTTCTTTTTTCCTCGCGGGAAATTTATTTTTGTCATCTGTTTTTGTGGGTCTTTTAAACTCTGGTAATCTTTTGAATGGTAGAGCTTTTTTTTTCGCGATTTATTTCCAGGGGGTTGTATTTCCATCATGTAACGCATGGAGGCAATCTATATAAAACACTTGTTCGTTTTAAGTGGGGTGATTTATAGAAAAAGGCTTTTTTTAAAGCTAATTTGAATCGTTTCGTGTGATTTTTTTAAACGATAAATAGGTTAATGGCGTAAAATACGTTTTAAATTTAGACAACGAGCCGTGATGATTTTAGATAATATTCGTTAATGAATGACAGGTTTGATTTAAAGAATTATTGCTAAATATCCTGTCCTGTTCTTTTCTATTAATTTGTAGACTAACTCTGATATATATATCGCTTAAACTATTTAACACGTGAACAATGCTACATATTTAGGATTTATGACTTGTTAGTGCAGGATTGTTGGCTGTTATCTTCGGTTGAATTTATGCCAATCGAAGCAACACCTTTAATAAGTTAATTAAATTACCGACAAACGAAAAGGTTCAAACATAAGCAATATCTTTGGTAATGGACCAAGATTTAGATTTCCTTTTCAAGTTTTGCTTAAAAAATTATCAGAATTATATCAGATTTCTGTGATCCGGTTTCATGATAATTTTCATCTATATTTGTATCTTGATAGATTTTTTATTTATTAATATTTGGAATTTCTTGAAGTTGGTGGTAGAACATCCGGGCTCTCCTTTAGGCTAAACTCAAAGTGAAAAACCGTTCCTCCAATTTCCATAAGTTGGTTACTAAAACCAGATTTCCAAACGTCATTTTTAAAATCTACTATTGAGGAGTCACCATTGATGGTGGCTGTTATGTAGCCAAAATGTGCATCTGGCTTTCCAAACCTTTTTATGACTATTGGAAATACAACAAATTTTATGAAGAATATTTTGCATGAGTATTGGAATGAGTTTTTCTTCTCCCATTTCCTCATCACAGAAGATACAATTACCCGCTCAAAATGATTTAAAATGTCTACTCCGTTTTTGATTTTCGTAGTTAAATTAGTCTTCCATATTTTTAAAACCAACATTAACAGTTTGACGTCAGCGTAAACAAAAATTGAGTACGTGGATCTTTTTCATCCAAAAAATCGTCTGGAATTACGCGCTATAAATTTAAAAAATCTGATGCGGCCAACACATGACTTGTTCCATATTTGGAGTATAGATATTTAAATTATTATGAATACCATTATGAGGCAAAATTATCATTTCGTATCGTAAAAGAATACAGTCGTCCTTATTGCCGTAAAATACGTATATGTATTTTGAATATGTTCACAGAATTCACCGCTAAATGGTGCTGGCGCTGTATACTGAAAATTTACGAATAAAGCAAAATATCTCCGAAATGGATGGTTCTACGAAAATTTCTTTCAAAAAAAACTTGGAAGGAATATTATTCTCTACAAATTTGGTCCTTACGAAGATTACCAATAACGATGGTTTTAAGGAGATATTTGACGGAAACCGAAAAACCGATTATTTATAAATAATTCCTAAAGAATAACTGCTATGAAAAATTGTTTCAAATGAAAGTTGTAGGAAATACATTCTCTATAACCTTTGTATAGAATTGTATATACAGTAATTATGTTTTCACGGAGAAATATCGCAAAAACCGAATCGTGTTTCGAATAAACCTCAACTTCCGGTTAACCGATATTGTCCAAAAACTAATCAGTTCTTTGTGCTCATGCTATAGTGTTATATATGAAGTTTGGTAACGATATGGCAAGTACGTTTTGAGTTTGAGCGCCCACAATCACACACACATACACGCACACACACATATTAGAGAAAACAGTCTAAACGTGTTCTGGGGACCTCAAAACGTGTATTTCCGTTGAAATCTCCAAGTCGATTTTTTTCATGAACAAAATACTTTCCCATTACTACGTATGGAGAAAGTAAAAATCTTTCGGACCCTTAATCTCCTATTCATTGATCGTGTTGGAACGATTCTGTACCTTCTCATAATCGATTCTTCTTCGCGACCTCTCTCCCCGTCCCACCAAAAATCCCTTTTAGTCCTGTTCGATTCCATTTTATTTACCCCAATCACCTAGAAATCGCTCCTCTGTCGTTCCCACTCTCGTTTCAACATTCTTTTACCTCTCTCTCTCTTTCACACATCTCTCTTTCTCCCCCTTTCTTTCTCCTAATGACGTATATCTATCTCGCTTATCTATCCAATTTCTTTCCCCGTCTCTCTTCCCCCTTTCTCTCTCTACGGACACCCGCCTAATACTTCTCTTCAGAACGATCACTTTACTCTCATCGTCAACTCAAGCTAAGGTTTTTTCCCGCGCTTTTGACCTTTCGCCTTTTTTTCTTCTTCTGTTTAATTTTATCATTTCCCCGTCCTCTTTCCTCTCTGTTTCCTCTCAAATATCTCCCTTAGTCTATGTAGCCTCATATCTACATGTTCTTCGATACTTTCTCTTCTTCTTTGTGTCCTTATCTCATCCACGTAACTGCTCTGTTTCGTAATCTTTGTTCTCCCATTTTGATCATCAGTATACCTTTGGCTTCGGGTCATTAGCGTGTTTATATCCAAACTAGCTTAATACCCGTCAATAATATTGAAGATGAAAATTTCGACAAAAAAAAGTGTTCCTAGCATCTAGCATTTTAAAATGTTTTTATCACACAAAAATAATTTCACAAAAATGGATTTATCCCTGTAATAATTCTCTCAGTACGACATTTCTGGTAAAGGTTCTCTCGTCATTGAATAATACCAAATTTGAGCCTAATCCAATTACTTTTCATAGAGTTATTTCGAAAATGCTTCAAAAATAACTGTTCAGAACGAACTCTTTGTATGGCAGTTACCTGATCATCTTCACCGATCAAGCGCAAATTTGCAGTTGCAACTATATCTTGTGAGAAAAGCTTATGCTGAAAATTTCAGCTCAATCGGTACAAACCTCTGCCCAGGAGACATAAATTTCCATACAAAACATGTCCCCACTTCAGTTCTTGTAGCAGCTCGAGATGGACCTATTGACTAAAATTTTTTGCGGATCTAAATTTTGAAAGTTCGACGAATCCAAAACGGTATAGAACTTTGAAAATCCTCGACTTCCGTTTAACCGATATCGTCCAAAAATTAATCAGGTCTTTATGCTCATGCTAAAGTGTTATATATGAAGTTTGGTGACGATATGGCAAGTACTTTTCGAGTTAGAGCGCCCACAATCACACACACAGACATCATTCCGAAAATAGTCTAAACGTGTTCTAGGGACCTCAAAACGTGTATTTCCGTTGAAATCTCGAAGTCGATTTTTTTCGTGATCACAATACTTTCCCATTACTACGCATGGAGAAAGTAACAAGTTTCGTCACGTACGCGAGGAAAGCCTCTCTCATTCCTCACCCCAATGACATCTTCCGGGTCCTTCGCCATCCCCTTTCCCTCTTTCATCCCTTTCGTCACTTCCCGTCCCATCAATTCCACCTCCTCTCCACCTTCACCCGAAGTCATTCGCATCCTTAAATCTTTCCTCCAGTCCCTCTAAAGCGTTCCCGCCGAACAACTCACTTCCTCTAACGATCCTTAATCCGCCGTTTTTCAGGGGTTATTTTTTTCCCCAAAGTGAGATCTTGCCCCATTTCATCCCCGAATGTTCGGGATAGGTTCGATCACCGTGTTTGATGGCGTCGGAACCTTGGATTTGATGAAGGTTGGGATTTTTTTCTACCTTTTATACGACAACGTATTGGTCTCTTTGAAAGTTCCTCTGGGTTGCGGATTTTTTTAGGGAAACACCCGAAGTCGTAAAGTTAAATTGAAACATATTTTTAAATGGTCGAAATTCTATGGAAAATGCCATTTTAAACTAATTTGCAGAGGTGTTTCTAGTAGTCACACTTCTTCAAAAGACGAGCACGAACGGAGAAATAACGATAGATTTTCGGAGATGTGCGTTGCAGATGAATGATATAGCTTAAAGTAGCAGTATCCGTTACTACATTAGCTAATTTTAAGCAATTTCAGAAATATTTTGCATTTAGCTAGGAACATGTGTAGTAAATAATGCACGCACACGTTGTAGTTTAACGGTTTACTTGTTTGCTCACAAAAATTTGCCTATTGATCACCTGATAGTGACGATCAATCGCCGAAACCTGATCGTGCAGGAATTCTCAATGGAAATAAGTAAAACTTTAAACTAGCTCCTCTGTTTTTACTTTCTCCATACGTACTAATGGGAAAGTATTGTGTTCACGAAAAAAGTCCACTTCGAGATTTCAACGGAAATACACGTTTTGAGATCCCTAGAACACGTTTAGAATATTTTCGGAATGATGTCTGTGTGTGTGTGTGTGTGTGTATGTGTTTGTGGGCGCTCTAACTCGAAAAGTATTTGCCATATCGTTACCAAACTTCATATATAACACTTTAGCATGAGCACAAAGAACTGATTAGTTTTTGGACAATAACGGTTAACTGGAAGTCGAGGTTGATTCGAAACCCGATTCGGTTTTTGCGATATTTCCCCGTTTAAACATCATTATTTTACATACAATTCTATACAAAGGTTATAGAGAATGCCATTTCCTACAACTTTCATTTGAAGTAATTTTCCATAGCAGTTATTGTTTAGGAATTATTTATAAAAATATCGGTTTTTTCGGTTTCCGTCAAATATCTCCTTAAAAATGTCATAATTGGTAATCTTCGTGAGGACCAAAGTTGTAGAGAATAATATTTCTTCCAGGTTTTGTTTGAAACAAATTTTCGTAGAACCATCGATTTCGGAGATATTAAACTTTTTTCATAATATCCTGTATACAGCGCCACAGCCACGTAGCGGTGAATTCTGGAAACAATCAAAATTTACGGCAATAACGACGACTGTATTCTTTTACTATACGAAATGATAATTTTCCTCATAATGCTATTCATAATAAAATATCTTTACCCCAAATATGGAGAAAGTCATGTGTTGGCCACATCGGATGTTTTTATTTAGTAATACACGTTTCCATTCCTATAATAGAGTTCTGCAGAGTGCTCGCTTAAGCATTTATCTACATAGCACCTTATCTAAAATGAATGCATTGACAAAATACTTAGGTATCACGGTCAAAAGCAATATCCATCCTCTCGTTATGAATTCTAATTTTAAATAGTTCATCTTAATTTTATTGAACGCCCTAAAACTAAAAAAAAAATGATAACCCCGTTTTCAAATTCAATACTTAAGAATATATGTTATATATAGCCTCTACAAAGCAAGGACATCAGGTGCAGTAAAATATAAAGTAAATTTCTTCTCCGTCCCCGTTTCAGCATTTTTCTGCAAAACCTTTTATCGAATCCTGATCCCGAACTTTTCTTCCGGCCATCTATACAATTCACTTTCTATCCACCGACAACCCAACCCCTCGTCTTGGACCCTCAATAGCCTCCTTTCATCCCTCTCTTTCTTCCTCCCGACACTTCCTCCTGCTGGAATTTACATCCCTTCCCTCCCCCCATCTAAATTCCTAAAAAGAAAAACCCTCTCGTACCTCTTCAGTTTCACCACCCCATCCCTTTTTTTTCTTGACTCGGCTCTCTTAACTGATACCCTACTACCTTTTCCCTTCTCTTCCTCTCTTCCCCTCTATATCTCTCGTCCTCTTTTCTCGTCCAAACCTCTGATTTGTGTTACTTCTCCTAGCGACCTTCTGCTGATGCCGGGTGTCCCTTCCGAAAACCTCACAAAAATAAAGCTTCTCCTTTCGACAGAATCACAGTCGTGGACCAGGCGGTAGCTTAGCGACTACCGATCTCTACGTTTCCTCTTAAAAAGATATGACCGCACTCGCATAAGACGCAGTGTTTTGGCATCTCTGTTCGTTTCGGTGTCAAACGATCACATAGGTTGCGCAACTTCTATTATATTATTAAACAAGGTGAGGTGACGCTTTTTTGCTAAATGGAGTTCGTTCTCTAAGCTTCCGGTAGAGAGCGTGCATGTAGAGTACAGGTAGTTCCCCCTGACGTGACGTAGCGATTGAAGAATTACTAGAAGCTATCTTACGCCTCGGGGATTGGAGGGAATATGTATAGAGGGAGTGGGGGGGGGGGGGGGGGCGAATTCCATTGGAAAAGATGGGTATTGAAGGCGCACGCGCATCCTAGAAGAGAAATCACCGCGCGGAGTAAAGAGACCAAAGGAAAATGTATGAAAGAAAATCTATGGTTATTTTTTCGTTCCGTTATCGGGATGAACGAAAGAGCGGAATTCGTATAGTTTTTTTAGGTTTGCTCACGAAATTCAAACGAAAGAAGGTAATTTACAGAGAGGAACCTATAAATTGGCTAAGTTCGTAGATCCCGCGAGCGATACCAAACGAATTTAGCGAGGCGATGGAGGAGATAGGCCAAAGATGTAATCCTCTTTGAGATGAATGTACGATTGGACATAAACACTCGCCGTTTCCACATCGATAGTTTCTTCGTTTCATGTAAACATAGCTGTGTGATTACATCTCTCTATTTCGATTCTTAAACTTCGCTGTTAAACGATTACATAACTTAAAAGGAGCGAGCGCATCGTAAATCGCGGGGAAACTAATGGCACGCCGAAAATTCTGTGGGATTAAACATAAAAAAAATCTGATGTGGCCAACACATGACTTTCTCCATATTTGGTGTATAGATATTTAAATTATTATGAATAGCATTATGAGGCAAAATTATTATTTCGTATCGTATAAGAATACAGTCGCACTTATTGTCGTAAATTACATATATTTTGAATATGTTTACAGAATTCACCGCTACATGGTGCTGGCGCTGTATACTGGTATTAAGAAAAAGCAAAATATCTCCGAAATGGATGGTTCTACGAAAATTTGTTTCAAACAAAACCTGGAAGAAATATTATTCTCTACAACTTTGGTCCTCACGAAGATTACCAATAATGACGTTTTTAAGGAGATATTTGACGAAAACCGAAAAAACCGATTATTTATAAATAATTCCTAAATAATAACTGCTATGGAAAATTGTTTCAAATGAAAGTTGTAGGAAATGGCATTCTCTATAACCTTTGTATAGAATTGTATATACAGTAATTATGTTTTAACGGAGAAATATCGCAAAAACCGAATCGTGTTTCGAATAAATAAAAAATTTCCTTGCATAGGTTTTCCATGATGTTAGACACTCAACATGGAAAGTGTCCCGAAAGTCCCCAACTAAATAAGAAAAGCGGCGTAGCAATGTAGTTCAATGTTTCGAGAGGAAAAAATGTATTGTTTCTTTTATTTTTGAAACCTATTGTTGGAAAAGTTCAAATAGTGAATAAGAAGTTTGAAAATGAATTACATGACCCTACAAAGTTTATGAATGACTTGGTGCACTTAATTAATTCTGTATCTTCAAAAATAATTATTCCAGGGAGAGAAATCACTGAAAATACTGCAATTGAAAATAATTGGAACCCAAACCATTACTTGGGGTATGAGTTTGAAAAGAAAATATCCGAGTGTAAACTTTCAGGTGAAGAAAAGAAACAGATTCGTGTTAGCATTATTATGTATCTAGTTCAGGGGTAGACAAACCGCGACCCGCGGGCCGTATGTGGCCGTCGACAGCATTCCATGTGGCCCGCGAAGCTTTGATGAAAAAGCGATCCGTAAAATTTAACACAATTTCATATTGGTTTTGGTAAAATTATTTATATTAATATAATTAAAGTCTTTATTAATGCATTTTTATGAGGAATATTGTTCCGATTTTTTTTTCAAATAGACAAATATAATACAAATACTAAAGCAAGATATATACACACAAAAATCCAAATATTGCATTACAAAAATAGAATTACAAGAGATTCCACAGATATTTTTTTCTTTAAATATTACAAAAAGTGGTCCCCCAAAGCCATCAGCAATAAAACCTTTAGTTTTGAAAATTTAGACCTAAAATTCTTGTTTGTGCTTGTTTTTCACTTACGTATGCCGCCTAAGAATCTAATCAGTTTCCGATTTTTAACTCTCATCTGGCCCGCCTAAGCATTGGCACCTTTCAATGCGGCCCGCTGAAAAATTCGCAAACATCAATGCGGCCCGCCATGCACTAGTTGAACTAGTAAAACAACTTAGTCAACTTTTATCAGAAAATGTCTACTTTACAGGTAATGTCATCTTTCAGTGTGCGTGAGTGTCTGAATCGAGTAAAGCAAGGCATCCTGGCACTGGAAGAATTGTTTTTTGACGGTGCAGTAAAGGTCACATGCATTGATTTCCGATGGAAAAAATTCCATCTCTTTAAATGGACCGAAACCGACGATACACAGAAGGAAAAACCTCATTTAGAGTTGACTTTCAATCATATGTATGTCATGCTTCAGAATCTCTGGATAATATCCAATTTAAACTGTTAATTCAGGGCTGAAGCATTGTCAACATCCAATGCAACTCACAATGAGGACTACGAAGGATTCACAGCCAACAATGCGGCTCGCCATGTAGAAAAGGTTGTTCATCCCAGTTAGGAGCATCCAATTAGAATATAGGTAATAGCATACGCACCAGAGCCACTTGTCACATAATGACGTGAAGCCCTTTGTCTTTTGAGGGAATGAGTAAATGTTCAGGTGTTAATATTTCTACGTTGCGCCGTTTTTCAATAGCGTAGCATATAATTTGGTCATAATAAATTGTGATGAATAATAACGTTATTCAATTAGATTACACTTTTTCGGAAAGATTGATGAAAATATTACTTTATTATTGTTATTAACGATGAATTGTTTTACTTAATCTATAAAGTGGAAGACAAAGTTTGTAACAAGCTTAAACATAAAAGCTCAAACGGAAACTTCGAGAAATTACCAAGCTTTGATAGTTTTTGATGATTTAGAGGCGAAATCCGAGGTTGGATAGTTGATTATCATCTTCCTCCGCAAACTTCCATTAGCGGCTCCCAGGGTGTTAGTTGTCGATGCAAATATGTGGATATTACATATTCTAGCCTGTAGGTTAACTTATTAACTAGTTTCCTCCACCCATAAAGCCGTTTCGATAATTTTGAACTCTGTGATTATACCGCCACAAATCTATTTATGACAACGATTAATAACCTCCCCTCTCACTTCCTACGTGAAATCCATGTCACTCAGAAGTTATCCGCTGCCCGCCTTTTCTTCCCTACATTACATTCTTGCGTCCTATGACTAATACGACAGAACTGCGTATAACCGATTTCCTTCTTCTTTACAACGGTGAGCCTCTTTGTGTTATAGCTAACTAGCAGAAATACCCGGCGTTGCCCGGGGAAATTTGGTTGAAATCCGATCGGAATTCTAGATAATACATGCATGGTATTTAAGAATTCACTCGGCCGCCGTTTTGAATAAAACGGGCAGAGAGAAACAAAAACCAAGTATGAATTATTTCTGGGAGCCCTCCACAATCGTACCAAATTTGATTCAAATCAATAGTAGGAAAAGGGAAAATACGCGTCGTTTAATCAGTACCCGCCGTCCAATTACGGATAAGGAAATAGTCGTTTCCCACCTTTCTCAATGTGTATAAGATATAGAGTTACCTATTCTTTGAGAACAGGAAGTTTATGAGAACAGTTATTTTATTGAACAGTTTAGGCATCAGAACAGTTCGAAAAGGACTATTCCGAGAACAGTTCGTAAAGAACCGTTCCGTTCTTTCTGACCCATCTCTAGATGGCAATGTATTAGCATACAAAGTTACTTTGCTTTTTGTACAATTAATATAAAACAGTTTGGATTAAAAAGTAGTCTACGGCCTTCCTATTTGTGAAGAAAGTATCTGTTGAAAGTTTGATTGCTCTAGTTTTAACGGTGAGGAAATGTATAGTTGCACAAATAAACAAACAAACAAACTTTCATAAATATATAGGAGATTTAAAGAGAGGCAACTACTGTAATGACCCGTTTATAAGATGGAGTTTACTTTTTCCAAAAATATAAAGAAAAAATTCACATTCGTCTTATATGTTTTTATCTCATTTATCCTTTGATATTTGACTCTGTGTGCGTTACCAAGAAAGCAGTCGTCTCAGCTTGCGATCTACGTTCTCAACTATATTGTGAAATTTAATGAAACCATCCGTCTTCTTTTTCCTTTCTGTCAAAACGCGGAAATACATGTAGCCAGTCAGTTAGAAGCAGTAACTCCAAACACGTGACCCGCTACCCGTAACAAATGGTCGGACTTTCATTATTTTTTTTCTACTGCAGGTATTAGGTATGATGAAGCTAAGGCGTGAACGAGGAAATCATGTGGTATCAAAGAAATAAGAAAAAAAGGTTAATATTTAGGGTTTGTATGATCATTTACTTTTAATAAAAATATATACCATTTGAGTCACATGCTTTAAATGGCAAACAAATGCGTAGCTTCATTTTTATGACATGCGGCCCTCCATATGTATTGAAGTCACCAAATGCGGCTATCTGTTTCGGAATTGTCGAAATGTTTTTTATTGGAAATACATGGTGTTTCTGTTCGTTTTTGGCCACGATAAGAGCTGAACAGTTCTCTCTTAAATAAACCAAAACTGGGCAGAGATATGCTAAATCACGCCTTCCTCTATAACCACCGGTGGAGAATATACTTTAGCTTACGTATATAACGGAACAAGCATTTTGTTGCACTCATCCCTCGATTTTCACGGTTTCGCTATACACGTTTTCGGTTTGGCGAGGCTATCATTTAATGGTTCTAAATCGAATTACACGGCCATTGATATCACTTTAGCATGGTTTCGAAACGATCTTCAAGAATTAAAAATACAAAAATATTTCAGTTCGACTCGGAGATTATAATATAGAATTTTGAATAAAATATAACTAAAATTCTGCACGTTGAAAAGAAGACGGTGCGCAAAATGTAACCGCATGTATTGCTATGGGGGCGTACATCCTACATTGCACGGTTTCTCTTTACACGGTATTTTCCAGGAACGCACCGCGCAAAGCGAGGGATGGGTGTTGTAGCATCACTTGCGTGGACGATGCATATCCGTACGCTTCGAGGAATTTTATGGATACCAAAAAGTATTGATGAAAACTTTCCTTTCGTAAATACACGTTACTTCTTAAAAAAAAAAAAAAAGAATATCGCGAATGCTGGGGATGGGAGGTGGATGAAATATTTCCGCAACTTTACGCGAGGAGATATCTGCGGATTTATGCCACATCTCACGCGCAGGCGGCAGAAAGGTTACCGGATAAGAAGAAGAAAAAAAAACGTTTCCGCTTCCCTTGATGTTTCTCGGTATCAGAGGTGAATGAGAAGAGAAAGGGAAAAAAAGTTTTCCTTACGCAGGAAAATGCTCTACGGCCTCATACGCGCTTATGATTGAGGATTTCTCATGGTGCGAGAAAGACTGATGGAGGAAGCGAAAGGGTATTGTTTGCGGTTGAATTGTCGCGCACACAAGGATGGCGGATACACGCATATATACTATATATATAGTATATACTATATATATAGTATATATATATATATATATATATATATATATATATATATATATATATATATATATATATATATATATATATTTTTTTTTTCAAGATAGTTTTCTTCGGGTGAGAAGAGAGAGAGTTCGGAAATGAAGCCTTTGCCAAGATGGAAACGTTTCAAACGTCCTCGGATGTTTATGATATTTCTTTCTCCAAAAGATCTCGAGCAGGTTAGGAGAATAATGGATTCGTTGGTGCGTAAAATAGGAATTTTTTAAAGGTTTCTGTGTGTGTGTATACCAAATTATGGATAGGAGGGTTTCGAATGTATATTTTTCTAACGTTAACCGTATAGATTCGACTTCAAAATACAGTTGTCCGCTGAAATTTTCGGATCCGCAATTTCAGTCATAGATTTTTAGTAATTGCTTTCGACGAGGGTATACTTTATGTGAAAATATACTCGGTACGAAGGATTTCTTATTATATCCGAATAATTACTATGATGCAATTGAATCGAAATGCCTTAAAAACATCAGTTTTACAGAACTTCTTGCATACCTGAAATATACTGTCCTTCGTATATGCAAATTACTACATATTAATTAATGTCTCTAGCTAAGGAATTTCTACCAATAAGGAATAAGTTTTCTTATACGAATGACATTTTCTAGCCAGTGAATGCTTCAGAAAATTTTTAAGCCCAATCTATTAGATGGGACATATTTGTAGAAAGCTTAAACAATTTAGGAGAATTTAGATTACCATTGAAATTTTAGAATATGAAATTCGATTAATTTGGAATAGGAACTTGCAACTAGTTTGAAAAAAATTCTTATATTTTTTCCCCCTATGTAATTTTAAATGCTTGCAGAAATTAATAATAAATTACATATAAACATTGAAACTACAAAAGATATTCATCAGTCATTCCCTAATTCTAGTGAAAGGGACCGTTATTTAAATTTAAATGTGTACCTACTGTTAAGCTACATTCCGATGGAAGATTTCGAGGGGTTTTGGAATAATCCGAATGGAAAGAAAGAATATATTTTTGAATTACCACTGCGGACACAACTGTAGATGCGGAAATATCTTGGTGCAGAAAATCATAAAAAACGTATTCTGGATTAATGCAATTAACCTCTTTCAAACCGCAGGTCCGTAAAATCACGTTACGATATACATATGCTATCTGTATAACGCCCTTAAATATACACTTTTGTAACATTAGAAATGACACTATTTTATTGTCGTAAATATGTTTGTTAGCGCTATAAAAAAGAAATATTTTATTTCAAGCAGCCTCGGTTCTTCTTTCCTATTCTGTCTTAGTATACGCATAAATAAACCATTAGTGTAAAGTTTTAAAATATCTTCTGTAGATTGAAAATCCCAGAAACGAAAAAATGACTATTTAATATCCCTCTTTAATGGTTTTGAACGTCTTTAAAAATCACGGCCGCTTAGTATCTCGCATTGACTGAAGATGGCGGTGGGGAGGCGTTAATGAGGTTGAGAGGGGAATCGCGAGTACAGTACTATGGTTACGTCACGGGTGTACACATCATAATGTACGGAAGGAAAAAAGGGGAGGGGATAGAATGGAGGTGATCTCTCTTATGACCGCGGGAAGAAGCAGAGAGAGAGAGAGGGTGCGGAATTGAGAGGGGGGGAGGGAAGAGAGGGGGAGGTGTGAGAAGTGGAGGCGGAGGGGAGTAATGGAAGGGGGTGTCATCGGGGTGTCGTTCTCTTAATAAAAGATCTTGGCAAGAGGGAGCGAGAGAGAAAGAGAGAGGGGGGAAGTTTTGGAGTAACATGTCACGCACTCCCTTTGAAAGAGAACTTGGCTCCTATGGTCTTGAGAAAAGGGTGGGCCAGAGTGCGCGAGGGATGTTGTAGATTGAGGAGGCAGGTGACGCGGGAGAATGTATGAGGAGGAGGGCGGTTTGTGGGAGTGGGGAGGCGGGGGGGAGATAGAAGGGTAGAGGGGGGGAATAGAAGGGTAAGAGGAGGGAGCACGTGTGGGCTTTCCGACCAAGTTGGGCGAAATTTGACGGAAACTGACTAACCGAATTTCGTAGTTGGCATAATGCGCTTAATAATTGAAAGAAATCTACTGGTTTACTTAGAGCTCGAACATATATCGTATACATTCTTTCCATTAAGTACTTTTATAGTACATCAGTAGATGAAAATGTCAGTATGTCTTACTTTTAGCTGTATTTTTCAAGTCATGAAGTTTAGACTATAGTAGGCTGGTAATTCATGAAAATTTAATAAATTCACAAAAATTTCTTAATTTTTTCATGAGACCTGTAAGAGGGCTAATAAATAGACTGTAGCTCTGTTATAGATATATGAAATCCGAGATATATGCCATAACACATATTGAATAAAACCACAGTTTTGGACAATAATTAAGTATGAGTATAATTTCATATGAGGCTTCGGCAATTCCAACTAATTTCTCCAAAGTTAAGTAAATGTTTCAAGGAGTTGTGTACATCAAGTAACGCGGCATGTCTTAATATAGGGCCCGCGAATAAATTACTTAATTTCGTGAAAATACATCCAGTAAAAATTCGTTCATTGTTAGGATAATGAAAGCAAAATCTCATGCTTAATATTTCTTTCGTGCGTACAAAAAAACAATACCAAGAAATTTTTCGGAGATACTTGGAAATACATGAATATTGTAACGTCCCTCATCCAAAATTCTAGATCTTCTTTTGATTGATACACTCTTGGGTGTAAATATAGAGGAGCCTCGGAAAGTTGAATTTTTAGGGAAGATATATAAAAAAACTTCCAGTTATTGTTAACTCTTAAACGTAATTAGATATGAATTAAAATTAATGATAAATCGAGATACTGTCATGTTGTATTTGTATTGCAAACACATACGGTTAACTCACGTTTAGCCGGATATCGATTAACCGGAATTTTGAAAATTATAACTTTAAAGTTTTTTTACAAAGTACTTCATCGTGTACGTACATATATTACTTTCCCTTACGTAATAAATGTGTTAATACTGGGGCTGAATACTGTTTTTGAGTTACTTAACTCTTAAATTACCCTTCATTAAGTGTCATCTTTACCATCGTTGTATTTACTTAATTTTTTAATTAGTGAACACCGTGCTTAAACAGGCATTTATATAAACAGGAATATCCGATCAAGTGGAAGAGGCTCGGCTCCTAGAAAACCGGTAAATCGGGAGTCCACTGTTTTTGTATCCGCGTGCTTGAATTTTTACCGATAATTTATTGTTAGAAGACACCGTGAGAAAAGAAAAGAGGGAAGAGGGACTGCTCCGACCCTAACATAGCAAGCAGCTGCGAGGCGGGGAGAAAGAGAGCGGTGGACGGGTAAAACCCCTTAATAAACGTTGTGCGAGGGCATTTGCATGTCGCCTCATTATTTTGCCTTCCGCCGCTCTTTCCTCCGGCCCTCTCTCTCTCTCCGCCTCCAATCTCTTTCCTCCCTCTCTAGACGTACCGAGGATGAGACGTTATTAGAGAGACTGGGGATGGTCGGGGACGTTTTGTTATTCGAAACGTATGCTCTCTCGATCGTAATTAACGAGGTAATAAGCCTCTCGGTCTATCAAGGAGGAAGTAGAGAGAGAGAGAGGCACTCTCTCCGGGTAAATTGCCAACGTCTTTACGCCTCCTCTCCGGAAACTTAAAGGGTCTTGGCTGACGCAAGGCGGGCTCTTGAAATGTAGAGAGTCAGTTACAATGCGTTTTGAGTTTATTGGTCGTCCTAGAGGATATTTTGAAGCGTATCACGTAATTTTAGCGAGGGAATTTATTTTGGGACGCATGATCGTGATTTATAAAATCGCTAAAAATGTTGAATGAGTTATGAACGTCGCCAGCGCCGTAAAAAAGGACGATTTGCCGCTTATGACGAATACACTGTAGATGAAATATGCGTGTGGTTTATTAATTATTTTAACATTCACAGGTTTAATATTCCGAATCCTTTCAATATATGGGTAGTGTAATGCCTTTAATAGATATACCATAGATCATACATAGGATTAAATATAGCCACCTTTGATTCTTCATGATTCGTAGAAGTTTTCATTTGCCTATGTAGAACATTTTTCGGTATTATGTGACAGAAATAGGCTATACCAAAAAGGATATTTCAATTCCCCAATCCATGCGGCTTTTCTAACTTCCATTTATGAATTTTTTATTACGTGCATTTACGTATTTTTATGAGAAGGTAACTCATGTATGTGCATAAGATTTGAGATGCGAATATTTTCTTATTACTCCGGATGTGTATTTTATTTTGTTTGATCTTAGTAGCTTTATTCATACTGTTTTTTGCTGAGTCAAAGTCTCCAAAGAAACCATCAAATTTTCTGAATCAAAAGTCCAGAAAAAGATCCTAACCTAACGACAAGTAGATAAGCATATTTCCGGAGTTATTCCGAAATTTGAATAAATAGGAAGAATTACTTAACGCCAAACTCATACAAACTTTTTATAAAAATATTGTTGGAATAGAATGAATAATTTAGAATTATCCTTGAAAAGCATATAAAACATTTATACAACTGTGTTATTATTATTATTAGTTTAGATTTTACAAAAATTTTATCCGACTTTATCGACTCTGCAAATCCGTAATTTTCTAACACGAAAATTTAACCGCCGCCAAGTGCGGGGGTGGTTAAACTACGGTCCGCGGGCCACGTTTGGTACGCGAGAGCGTTTGATGTGGCCCACAAAGGTATTGCGGAAGTAAACCGTGAAAATTCACTCGGAACATTCCATACCTACTAGCTATTAAAAGTCATGGCCGGAAAACCTTTTCCATTGAATTTAAAACTGTAAAAGTTATTAACGATTTTCACTGATAATATCCCTCTCAGTTTATCAAGTTTATTTGTAGATGAATTCTAACGCGGCCTGCTTAAGCACTCCCAAATTCTTATGAGGCCCGCATCGTAAAAACTTTGCCAACCCCTAACTCAGCGTCTTTGCCGTAGGGTAATTTTTCGTCGAACGAATGAGATATGTCGTGGATTTGAAACAGAATCTTTGGATTTGCGGAATTAATTTATCTCTTGGTAACACGCTACTTTTTCTCTCTATCTCTTTTGTCTCTTTCAATCGGGTGACAGATGTTGCCTTGACCCCTTATTTACTCGGGCAACGCTACTGACACATGGATTATCATGTATATTGCGGTTTGAAATCCGGCCAGCGAAAACCTTCTGACGAAATCGACGTTATCTGCATTGGACGGTTTCCAACATAACAAAGAGAGATATTAAAAATGTTGGCCTGGTTACTCGCAGCTGAAAGTCTACAATTTAATATGATTTAATCATAATTATTGATGCATCGCCAGAGTTTAGCTGAGAATGAACGCAAATAGTTTTGAAAAAAGTCATTTGAAGACGCGCATCTGACGTATCCCAACTTTTTTAACGGATATAAATGTTGGTTCCCGTCGTCGGTTGCATTCTATCCTCAATGTGAGATCGATATTTCGTTTTGAATAGTTGAGATGACTGAAAGAATTTACTAGAATAAAAAAAGTACATATTTTTGTTTGATCTTGTGAGAATTTAGGACAAGTGTAATTGGAAAATTACTGGGACTGTGGATTAAAACAATCGAAGAATGAGCTGTAATTGGTTATTTAAGGTTTTCATTGGTAATTCCTAGAGTGCTATGTTGTCTGAAGAAACCGCCAAAAAGGGATAAAGCATGTGATTTTAAAATAGACTGCCTGAGCTCGTTATATTTTTTGGTCTGATGGTTATGTTTTCGATCTTTTATTTGAAGTTAGCTATCGAAAAATTGCTACCAGAGTCTCATTTAAATTTTATAATGAAAAGGCTCCTTTTGACTTAATTCTGGCCTCTTTTTCGCTAGAAGCAACTTTTACCTACAATGTATGCAATAAATTGAACTCACATGACTCAATTTCTCTATTGCTATTTTTCATATTATCTCAAAATTGGTATTGAATACGACGGATGTATTTGTTTTTCTCCGTTTAACTTAAAGATATTAATTTATTTACTTTAAAGTCCGTGAACATAAAGATTTGATTTTTATATTTCGTCTTACTTTCGGGTAACCTCTTAAAGGGTAAAAATTAAAAATAAATCACAAAGAATGAAAACATTGCGAAATATATGTAACTGAATTATATTTTGAAAAAAATCATTAATTATATGAGTAAATGATTGGCCATTCACGTAACGCAATCCCAATAATTGTTTTTTGACTTAATAATGTAATCCGAAACAGCGATTAAAATTTTGTTAGATTCAAATTTATATATAAGATAGTTTAATTGTAAAAATATTTTATTATATCCAATCATCGAAGCGTTTCCCAAGAACAAAAACAATTTTTTTTTCTGCCGCGCACAATAGAGCACTATAGAGAACGTAAATATAATAAAATAATAGAGATCCGTTTTCTTCTTTCAGTTGAAATATCATGCACTTAAACGTCTTTCAATCCTGTTAGTAACATATACACTAGTGACTTATTTTTTAACTTGACGCATTTATTAAAAAATTCTAGGTTTCTTCAAAATAATATATATTCCAGGAGAAACATAAGAGTCTCGAGTCTAAATATTGTTCACTTTTGCTTAATTCCCTTTCTACTCAGCAAATTTTCCACAGACGAAGGCAAAGACTCGTCATTTTATTGTCATCATGCTCACTAAAAATGTAAAATCTAATAAATAAAATTAGCACCTCGAAGCATTGTCACCGTAATCAATTGATTCGTGTAAAAAAAAAACTCTCGAAAAACAATCACATGGCGGAATCCCAAAGCATCAACCTATTGTTCAAAATCTCTTCGAACCACATTCGCGTTTCATTTTGGTGGAACGCTGGCGACAGCGTCTTTAGGTCTAGCTGCAGGAGCGCTTCATCGTCCACGAGATCCGAAATTTCGCGTTTCAGGTGACCGAGTTTGCGAAGCAGCAGAAGATTCTCGTACGAGTACGTGAAATGGAAGTATTCGAGTTTCTTCTGGACCCATTCTTTCACCTTTTCGTTGCCGCTCGCCACCTGGATCCTGCCTATTTGTTCGGCGTACACCGGGGAAAAGACGAAATCCAAGTCGCTATCCGACCAGTCGGGCATCTTGATCTCCGATCGAATCTCCTGTATCTTGTAATACCTTCTGACTTTGTAAACAAAGACCTGGTGGATCAACTCCCCAGCGGTGAAAGATGATATGTAGTGGGTGCCGAATTTTGTGACGAAACTCTCCACGCTCATCTCGTTCCCGGGGATTACGGCCGCGGTTTCTTTAGAAGCATTTTTGGTCAGTTCAGGATACCTCTCCGAGGAATCCGGCACGTCCATCCAACCGGTCGTCTTCTTCTTGACGAACCTCAACAAGACGTAGCCGTATTTGTTGCTGACGTAACTTTCGGAGATGCCCATTATCCTGGCCAAAGACGCCTTGTCCCAGCTGCTCCTGAAGACTCTCCACGGCCTGGGAAGTCCCTCGATGGTGAAGTTGCGGAAATAAGCTCTAATGAGCTGCTGGGGACTATCGCAGAACTCCAGATGGAAGTCCCCCTCGTGTCTCAGGGATGAGTTGAACATCGGAGGGTCGTCGAACACGTCGTGAGTCTCTTCCGTGATCAACCACGGCTCCGAATCGTTAGTGGGAAGGACGCGTAAGTCCATGCGTAAATATCCATAGCCGCTGAATATGTTTAAGGATTCTCCCGCTTGAAGATCACTGTCGCGCGATTGGTCGTACGCGGATCGGGCTTGAATCAACAGGATCGAGAGAAAGATTCTTATATTCATCTTTCCGTGCCGTTCAGGCGGTACGTCTAAACGGAATAAGCATGCAAAACGGCTGGCGAGGAATCGTTGCGGAGAGAGAAGTCGAGAGAATATTGGAAGGGAATAAAGCGATACGATTGGAGGATTATGTTTCGGACGAGATCTCATTGGAGACGGAGGGAAATGGTAGGAGGCGGAAGTCTGAAGATAAAGATATTACGAAACGGCGTTGCGTGGAAATGTTTGCGGGAATGCAGTAAATGATTAAGAGGAGACGGTCCTTATCTCCGGCTTCTTCCTTATCGAGTCTAATTTTGTTTGTTGCCAGTTTTGTGGTCAAGTGCAACCGTACGGGGTTGCACTTGACCACAAAACACAAGTGGATGATCACTCATGGCGTGGAAGATAAGTGGTACAAGTATTAACTTATTTTTTTCATTATCACCAGTCATAAATGACTTAAAAAATCCGCAGAATATCCGGAGAGCATACGTATGAGTTTTTCGTCAAACGCGTTAATATTTAGATGTAACCCTGAATGTAGCAAGTTAAATGAAAATATTTTAAAAAATTTGACATTCGTTTTAGCAATTCATCCGACCAAAATTTTCCGAACGAAATCCCTTTACGATTTTGGCCGCGTAAACAAAAAAAACCGAATCGAACGAGAAGAACAGAAAAGGTCAGGAAATCAACGAGTTTAAGTCCGCCAACCGCGTCATGAAACACGTTTGTTGCGACGGAAAGGGTTTTCTGCTCACCCCCATTTTTCCGTCCCTCCTTTATTTCTCCTCCGCCCCCTTTTTTTTTTTTCACGACCGAACGCATAACTCCAACGATAACTCCGAGATCGCCAAACACACGTCCGGTCGAAAGGAGCGATTTACGCATCTCCGCAGAATACGGTTTCAGGATTCTTTACGATCCCACTCCTTTTATATACTTTTCTCTTCCCCCCCCCCCCTCCCGGTATCAATCGAGAAGAAATTCTCCCTTCTTTTTTTTCCCCTCCTCCCCCTTTCCTATCTTCCTTAAGAAGTCCCCCTCCTCCCTCCTTCTCCATAAAGGACGGGAGGGAGAAGAAAGAGGATTCGAACGGAAATCAGAAAACCGTAAAAGAGTGGGATTTTTATTCGCCTTTCGGCTGTCGACACGAGTATCTTTCCCCTTCCCTCTTTCGAGGGGGGTCTTGCCGGAAGTATTTGCGGGGTTTTCCGGTTTATTGAACGAGGTTGGGCGCGCGAGGGAGGAAAAATGGCGCATTCGGACGCGCAACAGATAAAGAGGAATAAGTCATCACCGCAACGTGCTTTTCACCGGCATTTTCACCGTAACGATCTATAATAACAATTACATGGGTGACGTATCTGAATATAGGTCCGTGATTATTATTGGTTAAACCTGCTTCTCCGTACACTCCTGTTTTTCCAAGATGTTCTCCATTTCTTGACGGGGCCCTCTTTCGCTTTCAAGTACCTAATCTATCGTTCTGCTTTATCCTTCTAACACGTCCTTAATCGTGTTATTTTACTAAGGTAACGCCCTATCCAATGCACTTTCTTGTTTATTATAGTTTGAATAATATAGCACGTTATAATACCACTGGTTAAATAGATACGTGTTCTCGCGCGAAATATATTTTCACGGCATTTTTAGGCGCGTTTCGCTTACAGCGTGAGCGCCTATTATCGTCGGTCGGTCCGTCCGTCCGTCTGTCTGTCCGTCCGTCCGTCCGCATGTTCGTTCTCGGCTTCTACCGAACGGATTTTTATGAAATTTGATATTAAGGACTTTCAATCAAATATAATAAGAAAATCGCAAAAATGAATCACGTACGCCAATCAGGGGTACCACTTTACTAGAGACAAAAAATTAAATTTTCGTCATATCTCGTAAAGTATTGTTCATATCAAAATATTTTTCAAATAAAAGTTGTAGAACTGGTAAAGTAGAGTATTTCCTTTTCTATATATTTTCATCGTAGGAGTAGCCGTTATTGAGAAAATCAAACAAGAAAGTCTCTTATGGAGTTGAACTTAGAAAATTTCTTGCATGGTTACTTCTTCATTGTTGCTAACATAAACAATCTCCCAAACAAACGTTTAATTTCCTTACGTGTGCATGTAATACTATTAAATAGGAAGAAAATGGATTATTTACGATGAAGAAAAGGACTTTAAACGCTATTTCCCTTACGTACAGGTATATAATTTCTTTCTAATACTCCATTGCACGAAACGCGCCCCATTTGTGATACGTTGTACGCTTTCCTAACTTGTTATAATAGCAATAGTATTGCTTTTAGACGGTCTTTAAATGAGTCGATGAGAGGTAGGGGAATATTAAGGGAGGGCTAGTTTGTAATTAGATGGACGATCTCCGTTACTCAAGCAGAATTACGTAGGATATATGGCGGATTTATAATCTCAGGTTAACTCGGTAAGTAATTACTATCGATATAAACTTGAGTCTGTTGAATAATGCTACAGAAAAATGCATAGGAAATATGAAGCTTCTCAACCGAAGGGTTATGAAATATATGTCGGGAATAAAAGTCGAGTACCGATACAAATTAACTTCTCTCTCTCTCTTTTTCCCTTTTTGCGTGAATATCCATTTATATACTACATTTTAATGTAGTATATAAAACCATAAATTATTACTTTTTCCATATCTTGCAGACGCCTTTAAATTGTGAAGGGAACTGAGTTCGGGAGCTATTAGCAGTCTTATAAAGGAATATTAAAATAGCGGCTGTTTTCGTGAAAAAATAAAACGAGATTTTGGAAAGATAACCTGTCGTAACTTACATAACGCTCGAATTTCTCTGGCCTGTGTAGTTTATCGTACCTGTCTAGAAACGAAAGAAAACGCAATGATAATTACGAGGGTCTCTCTCCTCCTCATAGAAAAATTAATCCATACAAGAAAACGACAGAACTATCGACGCTCTAAGATTTAACTTTCTCGCTGCTCGTTGCAGAGTTTTGAAATATTTCTACGGATAGACTCGAAGTCATTCGCCTTCAAAATGGCATCAAACTGCGATATGCCTTGCAGACGAAGAGGCGTTATTAAGTTTTCGACGGTCGAGAACGAGTTAGTCCATCAAAATATATGTATTGTAACTTGAAAAATTCTTGAATCCTGTTAAATATTCGATTTTTTCACCTTCGGTAAGCTTGTAGTTTGAACGGAATTGTAGGTCGTAGATAAAAAAACAACTTTTTTGGCATATCCTATAAGTTAACGTCTAGACGTTTTCTTTACTCAGTGATATGTTCGCCTGTGTTTCGAAAATGAGTCCTCTCGACGGAATCATTTCAGAAAGGGACGCCATTTTTGTAACACCATTTATCCCGTTCACGAGGTTTGTGTGTTTTAAATGCGAAAAACTAGTCCAAAATACCGCGAGAAGTTTTTTTTTTGAGCTTTGGACTGAATCCACGAAGGTTAATCTCGGGGAAAGGGGGTGGGTTTCGATCAGCGATGAGTTATATCGAAAGATAATGCGTTTAATGTTTCGTGAAGCGTTTCACTGCGCCTGTTACATCTCTAAAAATCGATTTTCCCGCGAAATACGAGATAAAACCGAGATCACGTAGGTCGTTTGCTCGAGTATTTGATTGATAATCGAACAAACGTAGTTTTTTTTATAAAGAAAATTCTTACTAGGAGGCAGTTAAAATATCAGGTAGACGTTACTTTTAAATGCAAGTCATCAGCGCGACATTTAAAAGTGTATTTTTATGCACAAAACCATGGATTTCTGCATTATCAATACATTTTTCGCAAACATGGTTCTGTAAAATTACTGAAACCAATAACAACATTCCGTACTAAACAAAAATAACCTTACAATAAGAATTATTTAGGTACAACAATAACTGATGAGAGAAACAGGCGAGAAAAATAATTGTTTCTCATTAGCGAATAGGTTCATTAAATTCGTTATCCTAGTTTGTTCATCAAGTGAAAATGTTTAAAAAAATATTTCCCTAATTGGGAAAATTTTAAAGGGAAATTAATGTTTGCGAATGCTGGATTAATTTTGAAATAACTTCATCATGCCTGAGTTAACTAAAATCTACTTTTTAATTAAAAATATCAAAAGCCAAATTGAGATTGTTTTTAGGCGCGTTCCAGGGTGAGCGCCTATTATCGTCGGTCTGTCCGTCCGTCTGCCCGCCCGCTTGTTCGTTCTCGGCTTCTACAGAACGGATTATCATGAAATTTGATATTAAGGACTTTCAATCAAATATAATAAGAAAATCGCAAAAATGAATCACGTATGCAAATCAGAGGTCCCACTTTACTGGTGACAAAAAAGTAAATTTTCGTCATATCTCGTAAAGTATTGGTCATATCAAAATAATTTTCAAATAAAAGTTGCAGAACTAGAAAAGAAGAGTATTTCCTTTCCTACACATTTTTATCGTCCGAGTAACCGTTATCAAGAAAATCAAACAAGAAATTCTTAAATCGAGTTGAACTTAGAAATTTTCTTGCATGGTTACTTCTTCGTTGTTGCTAACATAAACAGTCTCACAAACAAACGCTTAATTTCCTTACCTGTGCATGCAATATTTTTAAATAGGAAGAAAGTGGATTAATTATGACGAAGAAAAGAACTTTAAAACGCTATTTCCCTTACGTACAGGCATATCATTTCTTTCTAATACTCCATTGCACGAAAGGCGCCCATTTTTGATACGCTGTACACTTTGCTAACTTGTTTAAATAGACCACAAAAATCTCGAAGAATTCAGCAAAAGAATTTACTGGAAATTGCAGTGGCTCAAAAACCAGTAAATGACGTAAATCAACAAAATATAAAAATAATTTTTTCGTACTCAGAAGATAAAACAGGAAAGCCTAAAAGAGCTTAAGCGATAAAAGGAATCTCTTTTGATAACTCCCGGATGTATATAAATATAAGTGAAAGATTCGACGTCAGGCGACAGACAAAAATAATAACAAGAAAAAAAACAAAGGAAGCGAGGAGAGCGTCGCAATAATGGAAAATAAAAAGGGGATCGTGGAGACTGATGGGAGGGCGGGGAGGGGTGAGGAAGGATGGAGGGGAATGGATGAGAGGGAGGGAGAAGGAGAGAGGAGGGGAGAGGGAAAGAGAGAAAAGGAAGGAGAGGAGAGAGGAATGAGAGGGAGAGGAGGGAGGAAGGAGAGGGAAGGAGGAAGGAGGTTGGAAGGAGAGAGGAAGAAGAGGGATGGGGAAGAAAGAGAGAAGGTTGTAAAGAGGTATGAGAGAGTGGGAGAAAGAGGTGAGGGGAGGGAGGGAGGAGAGGAGGGAGGAAGGAGAGGATGGACAGACACAGACAAACGACTTTATTTAGGGGAGGGAGGGAGGAGTGGAGGAAGGGAGGAGAGAAGGGAGGAAGGAGAGGAGGGACAGACAGACAGACAAACGACTTTATTTAGGGGAGGGAGGGAGGAGAGGAGGGACAGACAGACAAACGACTTTATTTAGAGGTGGGAGGGAGGAGGGAAGGGAAGAAGGATAGGAGGGACAGACAGACAGACAGACAAACGCCTTTATTTAGGAGAGGGTAGGAGGAGAGGAGGGAGGGAGAAGAGAAGGGAGGGAGAAGAGAAGGGAGGGAGAAGAGAAGGGAGAAGGAGAGGAGGGACAGACAAACAAACAAACGACTTTATTTAGGGGAGGGAGGGGGAGACAAGGAATGAGAGGAGAGAGGAAGAAGAAAAAGAGAGAAGAAATGAGGAGAGGGGCAAAGGGAGGGAGGGAGAGTAGAGGATAGGGGTATGGAGAAGGGAGGTAGGAAATCCCTTCCCTGGAGAGGGATTTCCGCTGTGCAAAGTGAAATAAAAAACCATTAAAGGGTATCAAGGGTAGGGATTAAGGAAAAAAGGGACGAATGTCGGGGAAGAAGAGGAAAGGAAGAGTTGCGGTTCCGATTCTCCCAAGAGGCGGACCGATCGGAGTTGGAGGTTTTTCGTTTTCTGCGTGGATGCGCACGATCGTTTTTTGCGGCACTAATTCGTTCGCCGTTGCGCGTCCTGTAAGCACCGCTGATGGAGAGAGTTTATCTCTTGCGCCTACATCTTAAATGGGTAACGCCTCCGTCCGTTCACCCGTGGAAAAGAAAGGTTTGACACTTTACTTTTTCGCGTCTTAGGGAAGATTCGATCAGGAGGACTAACGATTTCGAAAAAGGGAAGGAAATCGAGTAAGATCCCTCCTTCACGTTAAGGTCCTCCTCGATTGTCTTTTTTTTTTGGAATCGCTCTTTCGAAAATATTCTTTCTTTTTCTTTTTAGCGGTCATTTTGGAATCGCTCCTTCGAAAATATTCTCTTTTTCTTTTTAGCGGTCATCATCTCAAAACAGCGCCCTCGAAATTGTTTACGAAAGGATAACCGAAAGTGATTTTTTTAGAAGGTTTATTTGTTTATCGGTACGTTGAATTGGAATAATTGGTAATTATCTTGATAAACGGCCAACGGAAAACGTTTTTTTTTTGCATGAATATTTATTTTATTACTCTCTAGGAGATTAAGTGAGGTTTCTATAGAGTTATATTGAGTGTACCACCACAAAGTAAATAAAATAAAAATGCCTTTACGGTTGAGATATTTAGTCAGCAGCAGCATAAATACATTCTCAATGGTTCTGTGGAGCTATATCCCTTTAATACGTATATAAATATGTTCGTATAATGAATGAATTCGGCGTATGATATAGCTACTAAATTTTTAAAAATTCCAGAAGCTAATAAGGGCATACGCCATAGTGGAAAGTTAACGATGCCGCAATAATGTTGCATAATATTCGATTCCTGTATAATTTTCTATTTCTTTGATCTCAAGTAAAAGTTAACTCTTTTAAGTCGCTAATTAGCGTAGACTAATAAAAATCGAGGAAAGTATCGTTTAAGCATTTTGAATCCGTTGAAACTTTTGGTTAAAGAAAATATGAATAAAATATAATTAGGATTGAGTACAGATGTGTACGTGCTCGTGTATGGTGAACCGGTCTGAAAGGTTAATACACATCCAAAAATGTTTTTTGCGCATAAAATCTGCTAAATCCGAGATTTCGCATCGGGGAAAACCGTTATAAATGAGATTTTCTTACGCGGAAAAAACTGAACACGAATTTATTCGAAACACTTGTCGGAAGATGGAACCGAGCGGAAGTTTTCGACCAAAACTTAATGAATTTTGGAAGGAAAAATAACCCAACCACGAAAATAGCTCTTATTTCCGAGCTTCCCTGAGTTATACACATATGTGCCCTCAAACGCGCGCTTATAAAAAAACAGGTTCTTTAATATAATACCCTACAGACTCAAGGATAGAGACGGATTTATGGAAGCGGTTGTCTCGATCTCTCCTTCCCTCTCTGTCTGTCTGTCCTGTCGCGATTTTTCACTTTCGCCTCCCATGAGTCGTGCGGCGCGAAGTTTTCTCCCATTGCCGAGAAATAAATTCCAACTTTTCCCCCAAGTTTGAATTCACGATATATATTAGTCGTCTTTGGCGAAGGCGGGCCCTTAGGGGAACCATCTTCTTGCGGGGACAAATGGAATCTCGGATGAGACGGAGAAATATATACGTCTTCCGCTCTCCCCCCTTTTCTTTTTTGCACAAAAAAAGGAAGAAAGTGCTCGCACGGAGACGTCGCGGAGGAATAAGACAAAGCGACGACCTGAGAGCGCCCGATACGGATGATATATTACTCTATAAACTTTCTTCTCTGATTTGTTACCTTCGTGATGGAGTCCTAAACGGTCAGAAACACGGAAAAATTCGCCTTAATAATCTAGACGACGTTTTTGTCTCGGTGGATGTTAGTGATACACCTCGCACTTCCAAGTGTTATTTATATTTGCATTTGGTTGTAACTCATAGTAACCCAAATTTATTATAACGTCAGTTAAATTCAAATACATGCGAATTTAAGGAAGATTTGTTGAAGAAAATGCAGATTTAACACATTTTTTAGCGTGAATAATGATGGATTCTCGAAGTATCCGTGACCATTGCTCAGAAAACGTTAATTTTTCAACAGCATTCTGTCACTATTGTGGATCGCCTGTTAGCTTCACAGTGTCTGTTCCTCCATCAGTCCATATTCCCACATTACACTTGTTTCGTGACGATTTGGCTTAAAAATTTTACTGGCGTCCGGCCTCATAAACTAGGTTTACTAACAGAATACAATTAACGTCTTCGTTCAGCAGTTTAGACTAAATATTTGCATAAAAACTCAAATTCGTTTGAAAAACGCAACGAACCATTTAGAAATAGCTTTTTATCTATAAAATCCATCTGCAATTGAAATTTATACGAAATAAATTATTTTATCGTCAATGTATATCATTTATCTAGCATCTTATATAGCTGATACTCCTTTTGCTATAACATTTTCGCCTCATTTAACGCAAATAACGGAAAGGGTCCACATATTAAATGATTTATCTCGTACTAATATGTTTGTAAGATAAAATATGAAAGTTTCTGTAAATCAAGTAAACTTTGCTTGTTTTGACAAGTTTAATGGGTCATTTAAATATTACACATTCTTAGAGAGTTTATAATTTTCGATTTTAGTAAAATTGGGGTTGGTCACCGATACGCCAAAATAATTTGACCTTATATAAACGAAACATTTTTAACACAATTAAAATATCAGACATATATTTTATATCGTTAAGTATTTTATAAAACACTTAGAGTAGACTTAAAAAATTCACGAGGATTATATTTTAGCCCTTTAATTGCTCCGCAAACAGATACACGTAACATTAATTGGATAACAGATACGTTAATAACTCATTTTACACGCCAGGAAAATAAGCCATTTCTAGCCAAGGAATATATTTTCGTCTTAACACAAATCTTCCGATTAATTCCAATCACACGCCGTCTTTTTTTCATACGCTCCACCCGTTTCAACTGTTTCCTCACGTCGATATCATTCCTCACTACCCACGTCCGGTTCATCTCTCCTATTGTGTGTGTATCTCTCTCTCCCGTTGTTTGGATGGCGGAGGGGATAATAGCATCAGGTTATATACAGAGGTCCGGGGATAATACTGCGAATGGCCGAGGAGAGGGGGGAGTATATTAAGAGCATGGCGGAGGGGATTACGGCTTCTCGTGGGTATAATCCCGTGAAAGACGACTATATAGCGGTGTGGGTGGAGGAAACGTGGATGAGGGTGATTGAGAAGATTGTGGGATCATTGGATCCGTTTGGCCATTTTTCAACGGAAGTTCATCCTTTATACTCGTCGCTCCTTTCTTCCTCAGAAAGCTAGTAGCACAATGACGATGTTTTATCCTGGGTTCTTTATATATATATATACAGTGTGGGACCCTGTATCCGGCATGCTTGGGACCTGAGGGTTGCCGGATAGGGGGTTTTTCCGGAGTTCGGGCAGCCAGACCTAAAATGTACAAACAAATGCACAACCTAGCACTGTTATCCTTTCTTTTGAGTCTTTAAACCCACTGGGTGCTGATTCCTCTGGTGCAACAACAGTTTTTCTAGAAATATACCTCCAATATAAAGAAGTCTCGTCAGCATTATACACCTGCTCTGCAGTAAAAATGTGAGCAAAAATCACGAGAATACAAACCTTCACCATCGACTGGTTATAAAACACATCAGTGGCGCCACCAACAAACACAAATTACTTGGCGTGCATTTTAAATATTACACTTTGTCGGTTTCCGGTTTTCGGAACGTTCCGGATACTGGCTAGCCGGATACAGGGTCCAACACTGTGTGTGTGTATATATATATATTTTTTTTCCTGAAGCCGAAATGAGTGTCTTTAACTTACGTGCAAATTTGTTCGAATGAAACATCACGCTGGTAAATTCTGAGATACACGGTTAACTCTCTTTTGGAATAACAAATTAATGAGTTTCAATAGTATACGCTTTGTTTCAACATACAGTTGTAATATTCAACTCTTGTTTTAACGAATGCCTTGCCTGGTCTTTTCTATAGGGTAATGGAGTAGGTAGGTTAAATTATTTTTTGACAAAAAATAATCGCAGTTCGGCTATATAATAAACCAGATTCTGATAAGAATTCGTCTGAAACTCTCTCTCTGCTCCGATTTTCCTTCTCTATTAATTTGCATAAATACTCGTTTTTCATTTTATCGCAACTCTCGTTATGACGTAATAGAATTGGGAAAGGATTTGGCGCCCTTGCATGGGAGAGGGAAGGTTTAAGAGCGAGAAGCACCGCACCTTAACTTTTTGTTATTCACATTTTAAAAATTCAATTAGCTTTCTTAATGTGTTATGCAGATATAGGAGAGGAACTGCGGCGATGTTCCAGGATGGAAAATATTCCTTTGCCTATTTTTGTGAATTTGTAAAGGCCAAAATAATGTAATGCATGAATTATGCCGGCCAGCTTAGACTGGTTGGCAGTGTGTCTGCCTTCTAACCCAAAGGTCGCGGGTTGTTATAATATATGTTGATTTCTGTCTTTGTCTACTGTTAACATTTCACTGTAAAATGGCGTATGCGCCGTATGTGAAATTTTGTATAAATAAAATAAAAAATACAAATAAAAGTAATCGTATGGCTTTCTTGTACCATTTTTAATGTCTATAAATTCACAGTTGATACAGAAATTGAGTACTTTTCCATACTTTTGCCATTCTGATTAATATTAAAAACACAATATCATGGTGCAAGGCATTATCATCATCTAATGATGGTACTACTAATTGAAACCAGTTGTCATATCCCATCATCTGCGATGAGACAATCGCAACAATTTTTTCGGCTCGAGCAGCTGCCTCTCGGGGTAAATCGCAGCCGGCAAAAAGTAACCGCGTCTCGCTATTACGAGGATTTTTAATGAGACGCTTTGAAGTTTTATCCTCTTCCCCGCAGGCACTGTAACGTCTTTATCAATCCGTATCCACTCTTCCGCCGTCACTCTTCCACTACCCTCATCGTTCACCTTGAAACATTTTAACCCTGAATACTAAGTCCATTAGTCGTCCATGGTCCACCCGCTCGTCGTATCGCGCAAGGTCACTGCACTCCACCTCCTTTGAACCCTTGATTCACCCTATTTATAGTCACTTGTAAAGCACGTAACGCTGGATCAACAAGGGTAAATGATGTTATAGTGACACCGTTAACTTAAAATAAATGGTACCTTATGAGCGTAATGAAGAAGAAATTGTTTGGAAGAGATAGTTAATGGAGAATGGCGTGAAAAAAGGAAGGATGCGAAGAAACTGTAAGCAACTGGAAAGCGTTGGGGTTTTGGAAAGTGTAACTGATAAATACGGTAATAAAAAATAAGGGATTATTTACGTGGGAATTTTTGGTACACGGCGAAGTCGAATATATTAATATTTTTGATAGTATTAAATGAATACAAACGATTTTAGGGAAACACTACTGCTAGTTTAAAAGCGCGTTTGCGAGCATGTGTATTCTATGGGACGCGATTTGGTATGCATACTAAGTTACGGTATATGTAAAAATTACTTACAGAAGGCCTGTAGTTTAGCAAAAGCCAACGATAGTCAACGCTACTACTCAATTATCCATTATTAAAACTGAAAATTTAGGGCCTATATGATAGCTCTTCGATAAAGCTTAGCGATGTTAAATTTACTTGTACCTACTCTAACAACTTCAAATCTCAAGACGGATTCAGGTGGTGAATTTAGTTTAAGTATAAACACGCACAAAAGATACCAAATAATTTAAAATTTTTAAATTTGAATACGGAAAAATTCAAAAGTTTCCTAAATTTATTCATTAAAATGAAACGTCGAAAAATTTCTCCGAATAAAATTCTTGGTCGTCTTTTCTTCTTTGGAGGTAAAGATTTGAGACAGGCAACCAATTAAAATAATCTGTCGCGTCAAATTATCTTACAACAATCGAGTCTATTAGCTTTGGAAACAATTCTACACTTAATTCCAAGAGAGCGAGCTCTTCTGGCGAAAAAAAAACCGAAAAAGTAAATGAACATTAATCGCAGATAAACGCTAACTCATCAGGTGTATCATTTGCTAAAATTTTCGTGTTAACATGCAGCTAACAATAGCGTCGAGGGAACACCAGAGCGAGAGAAGAAATGCACGCAAAGCGATAACAGGGAGGATTCCTTTCTCTGCAACGGGTAAAGTGCAAGAACCAAGCGAGGCGAAGTAAATCTCGAGAAAATGCCGACTAAGATGCGCCTCTCTCTATGCAGATGAAAAGAAACGAGAAAAAAAACCTCTCTCGCGCACTTGCCAAACGGGAAAGGAAAAGCAATGAGAGGAACAATAAAATGCCTCTCGCTTACCACCCGATATCACCACCCGTCTGACCCTTCGGAGTCGTTATAAACGGCGAACTGCTAGGAAGGAAACACAAGACGATCCTCTTATAAACGTCTCGAAAGGGCGGAATAGAAAGGAGAATAGCGATCGAGTAATAAACAAGATGTGTGTTCCCCGTGGATGGGGATGCTACGACTCGAAACGGAAGAGCAGGTGCATTTCTAGACAACTTCAAAACCTTTTTTGCCGAGTGACTGTTTAGTTTCCGTGTTAGAGAAAGGCCGGGAATGAATGCGGCGTGTCTCGCAAGAGAGTTTTTGAAAGAGTAAAAAAATAAATGAATGAAAATAGGGTGGATTGAGCGGTTGTTGTCGGGTCACACCTTTAGGCGCCAGTGTCGCGGCTCGTTTTATATATATTTTTTTCTAGAAAACCTTCCCCCCCCGCGCTTGTCGGGCTCAATTCTTGCGGTTTTTCTATGTCCCGTTTTCTAGCTTATCCTTTCTCCGTCTTTCTGAATCGCGCCTCTCTCCTTTCTCGTTCTGTTTTGGTGGGAATTTCAAGGTTTTTTTTTACGTTTTTCCTCTTGCAAGTGTTTACAGTGTGGATATTTTTTATCAAATGTATATAGGTGTAATTTATACTGTTTTTGTCCCGCAAACATCTTACTAATATATAATTTCCAATTATGGTAATTAATTTGATTTTTAAGTTGTTGCTGTTTTGCAGTACTATTGTTGTCTTTTACGTGAGCTTAAATATAAGACTATATTATAAAGCCATCACTAACTAAGGCTGTTATATTATATCTCTCTTTTCTGATTAAATCTCGGTCTTAGATAGGAGAGAGTTTATAATATACGCTTACAATAGGCCGCGTTATAAACCATATGTTCTTAAATGATGGGAATTGAAAATATTTTCAGGGCATGATTTTATAACCTAAGCAGCTACATTTAGACCACCTTTTGTCGGTCCGATTATTTTCTCATCTATATAAAATGCTGCAGTTAGACCGATGATGGGCACACCACTACTTCTACGCTGCAATAATCATTTAGTATTTCTAAAATTTTCTAAACAAATTATCAGCGGCCAGAGTCAGGCTCATTCTGTCAGTAACTGTAATGCAACGATTGAAAAATTATTGAAAAGCGTATTAAAATTTAGCCAATATACGTTGTTTAAATTCTTCCCGTGTACGTTCACATTGTAGGGTAATCTTATTTTGAATTAATGTATATTTAAAATAAGAGATTACAAATATAAATTCCGTCAAAAACCAAATTTTTTTATAGGCCGTGTGTTAATCACCAACTGTATCGGAGCCTTAGAGTTACATAGTCGTTAAGAGTGCACCAAGCGCAAATGGTGTGCAAGTATTACGTAAGAAAAGTGCTGGTGCTGACGATACCCTCCAAAATAATGACTAGATAAATCCAAAGAAAAATATTTGAGGAAAGGCGGCTCGCGTAACATGAAATGTATTTGTCCATGTCCGTCTTATCCTCGTAATAATTCGCTTCTTCATTTAATTCCACTCCGACATATACGTATATACTCACCATCTTCCCTCCGGCCTAAGCATTATTCTCTGACCTTACTCCTCGCTCTCATACCACTCTGTCCTTCCATCCTTTTTTCATTCTTGTTCGGTTACTCGATTTCTATTATCTCCTCCACCTCTTAGTCGTTCGCATGTAAAATTGTTTTTTATTCTCAGAGAGAGAGAGAGAGATTTCATAGTGAATTAATCACGTGTGACTTAATGGATATCAAGAAGTTATTGTATGCATTTTTTAACTAATGGAAAACATTTTTCTTGGCTGCGAAAAAAACCTGTTTAATTTTCGGTGCTGATTTCGTTTCAGTGTTCTCCGAGAACGTCGTAATCGAGGTCCACTATGTCTTTGTATGTAATTTTCTGTCGCCGACGAAGTACGTAGTCCGAAAAACTTCCAACTCATCTTTACAGCCTTTTGCTACAGGTTACGCAATATGGGTACATTTGATTTCCTTCCTAATTCCAAATGTTTCTCTTTTCTCTTCACTAAACGCGTGTGTTTGTATCCACGTTTAAATTACGTATAAATAAAGCCATCATAGTCTGAAATTTACATAGACATTCACCTAGGGGTTTTCAAAAAATATTCGGTTAAATTTAAAACAACATCTATTATAGCATTGAAATGAGATACAGTGATTAACTGAGCTCCTATTACGATGGGTTTATTTAGATTGCATTTAATTGACAGAGACAGGAAATTTGAATTTAAAATCCCATTCTAGTCAAAACCAATAAAGTTATATAATGGGGAACTTGTATATTCTGGAGTTGATATTCATTCGCTGAGCAATATAAATGGCTACAATCAATCACTTATATTTTAATTTACGTCATGAGTGAGCAATTTTAGTAAAACAGATAAGATTTTTTTGCATCAAATTGAAATATTTAATCTCTGAAGTTGATATATCACTTCATTTCAGGCTAGACAAGCTTAATTTAATTTTCACTAGGGTGCGACTAAGATAAAAATGATGAAATACAATAATATTAGCAAAATTGACGACCATGAATGAAAATAATTCCACGAGAGAAACAATGTATTTTTTTCAGCTGTTTCAGTGACAGTAGATAAATAAACCCAAAGCGACTCTTGAGTACATTTCTGGTTTATTTTATTCAATTTCGCCTTTTCTATGGCCATGATAATTGAGATGACACCGAGAAAAAACTTCATATTCGAGATAACAGTATGATGAGTCATCACAAACGCGGAGCTAAAAGGACGATTTTTGTTTAGTTTTTCGATAATTAACAAAATTGCAGGATCTAAAAATGGAACAGATGTTTTGAAATGTAATTTACCCTTAAATAAAAGAATTATTTCAATGTAATCATATTTACTTATCTAAAAATTAATCAAAGAGGCAAAACTATGCGTAAACCACGTGATAAAATTTATATGTAACTCACCCTTGAGGACTTTTAAGAGCCATGCGAACACTACAAGACTTGGTATGACTTACAAGAAGTTTTGGACGTTTTTATGCGTTATTATTAGACAAGCTATCATATTCATCCTCCTCTGTGATGGAAACCGCATTCACGTGAATGATACCGGAAGACATTTTTTCCAGAAGTCGTATTCCGGGTTTCACCCCGAAGACATGACTTAAATGGGCGATTCGGGACGACATATGAACGCTCGACAATTTGTTTGCATAAGTGTACAGCATTTTTTACGTTACGTAAACGCAAGAACTGGGGCGGGAATTCTTTCCCAACCTTTTTGCAAATACATTAACCTCCATTCAGCAAACATCAAAGTCACGCATAACGAGCCTTTTCCCCCAGTACGCCGGCGGAGAAAATCACCGCCACCTACGGGTATTTCGCGAAAAAAGCCTATATTTTTATCACTCCGCCTTACGTAAAAACAAGATGACGCACGGGGTAAAAAAGACACATTCAGCCGGAATTCTTCTCCTCCAAAACCGGGCAACGCATAAAAGGGGCAGAGAGTACGTAAATCACTCTTTCAGTTCAAACGTTCGGCCAATTTCACTTATGTGACGCAGATTTACATTACCTCTCCAGGCTATCAACCATCCACACTACCCGGCAAATCCCACGACGTTGTGTTCCAAAACCTTTAATGCTCCCGCCCACCTCATCCCCTCCTCCCCCCCCCCCCCACCCCCGCCTCAGCTCCCCTTAACCCCTTGAAGACCTTATTCGTCAATGTCACGTGACTACCCTCACCCCACTTTCTCTCTTTTTACGGTTTTAACGTTCTTCCTCATTTCTGCCATTATTTTTCTCTCTTGCTCATAACGTCTCTTATTTCCTGGTTCTCTTTCTGGTTCTTTCTTACCACATTTATTTTACTTTACTGTTTTTTTCGCTGTTTTATCCTATCTTCTTTCTATTTCCTCATATCCTCTTAATTTTTGCACACGCTCTCCATTTCTTATTACTTCCTTCCCTCTCTCTTTACCCCCACTTTTTCTCCGCCTCCTTTCTCTAAACACTCTCTTTTAATTGCCTAGTGGTGTATACTATGTTATATTGACCCCCCCCTCCCTGGCCCGCACTGTCGTACATAAAGCCTAATGTGTGGCCCTTTCAATAAAAGGTTTGGGGACCCCTGGCCTAGTGTATACTATGTTATATTGATTATATTCATTATTATTGTTTTATATTAATTTATATTATTCTGTTTTATTTTTCCCTACCCTGTCCCATTGTATGTTTTTCATGTATATTTCCTTTTATCCAGCCAGATTAATGTATATATATACAGAGAGATGGGTGAGGCGGCGAAGCAATCGCCTCAGGCGCCTCTCGAAGGGGGGCGCCAAAATTTGACGAAAATGAAAACCTATCAAAATAAATTCATAAGGCCGGCGAGGTCAGGGGGCGCCATATTATATCTCGCCTCAGGCGGCAAAATGTGTGGGCACGGCCCTGTATATATATATATAATATATCTAGTAAAAATTAAGTCAATATCTTAATATGTACTTTTATGACGGTATACAGTGTATTCAATATTTCTCATACTGTACATACCATTTAATGTTTAGTTTTACATTGAAATGTATTTACTATCTAGGGGTTTCGCAGGTTTTCCACACTCCCATTCTCAGACAGTGTTTTCCTGCGTGGGTTTTACTACTTAGGACAAGCTTGTTCTTATCTAGGTTTTCCCCGCAAATGTAAATGTCTTAAACTTAACGTTTCTTATTATAATTAAAAAAGTGTTTTAAATATTTCTTATTATGTTCGACTTTTATACTGTTCTCTACCATTGTATTCCAAATTCAACTGAAACTATTAAATGCAAGAATGGACCTTTTGGTCTAAATTTCGTCGGAATAAAGACGTGTATCTATCTATCTATCTCTCTATTTACACGTTCCCCTGTCTATCTACAATCTTACTCTCTGTTTCTTCTCATATATTTCATTCCACCTCTCACTCTTTCTTTGGTATTACGGCAATTGGGCGAAGTAATTTTAAGCGAGGGACAATGAAAGCTACTAACGCAATGACAACGGTGAAAAACTACGTCATTCTATTTTCTTTAATTTGTTTTCGGTCAATTGACGTGAACCTATGCCTCTAAATTCATCTCTCGCGTCAATCTTTCAATTTAGATCTTATTGCAGATATTTTGCTTTAACTTTGATCGGTAATATGAATATACATACCCAGATATTTATATTTTAGGTGTTATTGTACTGAATAATGTATTTATTTTAATGCGGTTTAAGAATTTTAAGTATATAAAGGCAATCATAAGCATCCCACATTGGATTCGACGACAGTTGGGTGGCAGATATTCAACAGAGAGTTATCTAGCTCGTATTATGGCTGAAATTAAATTGAGAAAATAAATACTTGAAATCGCTCTTACATTCAAATTATCTTTTTACGTTTACTGGAGATACTTGATGATTTACGTACTCATATGGTCGATTTGATTTTTAAGTACTACTACTTGTCTTTTCAAACATTTCAACGTTTTAAATTCAACTGCTATTACACGAAGAGGAAGTAAACGTTAGAAGAGATGTTTGAATTTGTCTCAAGTGAAGATGTTTGGCTGCCTCCCCCTTTATCCTCCTATTTCACCTCTTTCCGTTTTCCTTCGGTCTTTTCCTTCTCTCCTTATTGTGACCTTCCCTTGCGCTCATTTAGAAAGAAGCCTAGTCGCCCGTATCGCTTCACTCCGACCTCTTGCCCGCCATCAATTCGAGGTCGTGCGTCATTCCATAAAAGATATGTCTCTGTGTCTCCTTCAGAAAAAATATGCGACGTGCTGTTTTTTTATCTTTCTCGTCATCCATCACGTCATACTGCCCCAAAATGTTTTTCCACATTCCGATTTTTCAAGGAACTCCCGCCTTAAGGGAGAAAGAAATGTCCCACGCGCTTTTTTTTGCGTTAACGCTTACTACGAACGGTCATAACCTCGACTTATTTAATGTTTAATAAATCTCGTACGTATACATAGTATATTTTACGATCACAAATCAGTAAAATTTCATTTTTATTGCTCATAAGAAAGCGGCCAAATCGGAAATGGGGTCTGTAAAAAGATAAAATGTCAGCAGACACGCCTTTTGCTACAAATACGAGTGTTGAAAAAAATACATTGACAACGAATATCTTGTAGTTTAAATTTAGATCCATCAATGAACATTTTACGGGATAGAATGTAAGTAAATGATGGTTTTATGCATGGGCACATAATGCTGAACATAAATGTCAGCATAGAGAAGGAAAAAATCCTTAACTTGACCGGTCTTCATAAATTTTCCTTCTCTTAACATTTTAAAATATGAAAATTGATACAAACACCGTGTTTGATTTAAGATGGGTAGAAATAGAATTGTCAAAATGCCGATATGTTCTAAGAGAAGAATTTAAGGAGACTCATTAACAACAACAATCGATGATCTGTACATAAATTAGTAGTGAATGGTAATCAGGTTAACATATTGAAAATCATCACTTTAGCGAATTAATCAGTAAGGCTAGTCCCTTTTCTTGTGCATAACTTTGAGGTTTTTTTGCGAGTTGAATTTTCTGTTATTCGAGTATACTACTTAACATCCGATTCCTCCGTTTTCAAAATTTGGTACGTTTAGTCTCCGTATAGCAGAGGTTCCTAACCTTGCGCTCTCGAGCACCGCTGTGCTCTTTGACACCCTGACTGTGCTCTTACGTGGTGCTTAAAATCCCGTTTCTTTTAACAAATAATTTAATTTTCGCGGTACTTTCTTTCTAAACGTGTCCAAGAACGTTCAGAACAACTTTGGCGTTGCTGTATTTTATCCACGGTCATTCTTATTTCTGCAAAAGTATAGTAGTAAGGTACTCGTTTTATATTCTAGCATACAAGTTGGTACTCGCCGCATCGAAAATGTCGGAAATCCCTGCCTTAAAGTTTATTCCGCATAAAAATGACTAAAATAACCATGTCCTGCAAGCAGAATCCAACGTAGTTCAATTTGTTGTGCCATAAATCCATCGACAATGTCCCAAAATGCGCATGAAATATCAGAAGAGTTTGGATTCTAAAAGAACCTAATAATGCAGAACGTAGACGTGTGTAAAATGGAGGAATTCGAAGTGCCTGCGGCTCAGTTTCTCCGCGAGTAGAATTGACCGTACATTAGGTGAAATATTGTACTGTGAAAGCATGACGCAGGAAAAGAAGCCAAACATGACGATGACAGAATGACCTACATTGAAAGTTGGCATTTTCCATCCTCGGTCTGAAATTTTATGACATTATTGCGCACTGGCCACCAATCTCGTGCGAATCGCCGCGGATGTTTTTTTAACTAAAATAAAACAAAATTCGCAAGCGATAGATGTTTAATTTGGCGTCCACGCGACTCTGTTCGTAAAACCCATTGAAATAACTTTCATCGCCCCATTCAATGCGGGAGAACGGGTGGCCGTAAAAATATTTTCGGTTTCGAAATTTCAGGCACGGCCATCTTGTTTCGATCGCCAATCAATATTAAGCATCCCCCCCCCCCCTCTCTCCCTCGCGTTCGATGTAACTTAATGTCTCAACTTTCACCGAGTCGGCTTGCTCCATGCCGCTTAACATCCCACTCGGCTGGAGTCAAGAACGTCGATCATTCGTTCACTTAAGAGGGTGGGGATGGAGTTGAAGTCGAAACGCGCGCGGCATTTGTCCTTAATTCAGATTAACATTGGAACGAAATTGAATTATTTCAGTCGCGTGATTTTTTTCCAATGAATTACTGAGAGAAATACTATTAATTCCAATGTTTAACATTTTTCTATCGTGTTCCCTGAGGCAAAAGCTTTGTTTCGAATCAAGTGCGTAAATGGTCCTGAGGATTCTATATTAAAAGTGCTTTTCTGACAATAGAAATAAAACTCAAGAAAGTGTATCCTTCGTGTAGTTAGAATGTATTAAATGAATTTCGATGCTTGCCAGCTCTTTCGCTTCAAAATCAATTGTGTCTTCTATGAGATATCTCATAGCGACGAATGCAATTGATAAAATTAATACGAGTTAATTCGTATTCGTCAAAAAACGTGATGAAAACGCCTCTCGAACTCTAATATTGGGGAATTACTAAAATTGCTATGAAAAGTGAATCCATCAGTCGTAAGTTATAAACAAAGAGTTAATGATTCATTTTTGCTAAAGTAGTGTACAGAAATGGTCTATATCAATATAATGTAAGCCGAACCGGAAGTAAAATACGATAATTTCAAAAAGTGTTTGTGCTATTAGTTAAAATGTGAGCTTAGCTTAATAAATTATCAAAACGCAATCAGTTTGTGAGATGGAAACTTTGTTTTCCATGACAAACGTAATTAAGACCTTTTCTTAGAATCTACCACCGATGGTAGATGACGGCTGCTTTGCAACCAACATGAATATGTCGTTTGTTTTCATCATCTTTTTTATGACTATTAAATATACCTATTGTATACAAGATCTAAAACATACCATATTAGATCTGCTGCTATCAAGTTTTAATTATTTTTAAGAAACGCGTGAAAATACACCGAAATTTATGATATATTATTATTCTAATGTTTTTTTTAGCAAAAAGAAACACAAAGATCACAGATAAACAGAAATATATTTTTGACAATTTTATTCCTTTATTACATGCATGCACGTACATCGAAATATCTACATTTTTCCGTGTATCTGGTTCAAACGATCATATAGATGTCCCCCTCCATTTTCCTCACCTTCAAGTATTTCTTTCGACGACACTCAAATTGGCATTAAGAATCTTAACCTTTAGTTAAAATTAGGAACGGTTCTTTTAAGCCAACAGCCCCGAAGCACACGGTAACGACAAACAAGGCGGTCTTCGACGTGTCCTCGCCTCACCCGCCCACGAAATGACTTTTACGTAACGCTAACGATGCAGTAGCCACACCGTTTGAAAACCGATGTCATAAATAACTCGCACGACTATATATCTCTCTCTCTCTCTCTCTCGGTATGGGCGTGTTCGTTCGGAGGAGGTCATTCCACAGTGTCGCTACCTGAAGCGGCCAATGGAACTCGTTATCCCTATTGGGTAGGGATCTAAAGCCCTCTGGTGTCGGGAAAAATAATTACGGTTTAAAATATGGACTCTGCGGTTTGGCGAAAAAAACTATGGGACGGTCTTAAATTTTCAATTCTCCTTTTCGCTTAATGGCTACCCGCTACGTATGTACCGTAGCTCCCGATCGGTGAATCGCAAATTATTATAAAAGGCGCTTCCCGCCACCGGCTGCATTATTTAAAATAAAGCTATGTCGCTTGCATGGGGGGGGGGGGGGGGTGCTGTATTTATACATACTTCCTTTCAATCAGATACAATAAACATTTTATTGTTATTTCTTTGCAATGCTCATTCCTCCCAAATTGCATCTTCGCATTGAAAGTAAAATATCACGTTGTGCTGAAACTGTGAAAAAGACTTTCCTGTATTTAAGCTTATTGTTAGCTAAATTGAGTGGGCCGAAAAGTAAAAACAATAAACTCAATAGTTTTGAACATTTATACTAACATATTTTGAACTACAGTTTCAACTTTAACCTTTACAAAGTCAGGCTAAATTCATATTCACTTACATGAGATAATTTTGTTGTTTAAATAAAATTAACCACTAAAATATATAAGAAAGTAAAGGCAATATCTGGAATCTGGGGATTTCTTTCGAGAAAAAACGTCAAAATATCGTTAAAAATATATATAACCTTATATGAAATAAATAGGTATTTATGAAGCTAGATTGTATATTATTTGAAATAATAGCAAATATTGTATTAAAACATTATACTGAAGGTTATCAATCCATGCCTTTCCAATAGACACAAAGAGGTTGGGAAAATCTGAAGCGTATTTCGGCTGCAATGCAGCAGTCACCATTGACGGTTCGTCGACAATATACTGCTGGTTACGTTATACTGTTCAGCGATTCACCGCTGATGACGACCGATTTGTAGCCGAATCTCTCATATGGTTTTCGCAGCTGTTTTAATGGCTATTGGAGAGAATATGTCTGTTTGATTTCAACCATCAGACGAGTTCGTTAATTACCTTTCGAATGCATGACACTAGGTGCAAAATAAGACTACTCTATTTGTTGAAACGAGGGCAAATACTGCCGTAGAAAATATCAGCCTCTGTGGTTTTATTACGCCTTATGGTAATCTAAAAAAAAATCCCAAAATAATCGCTTCCCACGAGTTTCAATGAAATTAAAAAGAAAAGCAAGCTCCATTTATTTCACGTTTTGAGGAAAAGGTACGTATTTTTATGCTTCTTTCTCTCCGTAGACGTATATAGTGTAAGAAGTTTGAGCGTGAACGATCATCCGAAGCGGAGAGAGAGAGAGAGAAAGCAAAACATCTCGGAGAGTCGAGATAAAATATTTGGTCTCAGAAGGTTAACTAATTATGCCGCGGATTTACAACAAACGGCCTTTAAAGCTCCCCGGTGCGTCCGGGTAAATTGCTTTAATGGAACCGGTTTCCTTTTGCCGCAAAGGGAAAAAATGTGAGGCTGGAAAAAAAAAAACAACAGAACCGAGCATCTACGACGTCAACTTTAGGTGAGAAAATTGCTTTAATGAAGCACGAAAATGGATAGATTGTCTCGCCGCAAGTGTCGAGCCGCGGAGGTCTTATCTTAACCGGCAGTGATGATCAAGTGCGGCCTTGAGAAACGGAAAGAGGCAGGGTTATGGTTCAGTATCAAGAAAGAAATGCTAGAAAACCTCTTTTGATTATGCGCCGGACGGGAAAATTGCAGATAGTAAAAGTTCAACCTCGCGGAAGTCTATAATAAAAATTTCCGATACTTCAACGAAGATAATATGTTCTTTTATCAGTATTCGTGCGTGCTAAAAATTCAAGTACTCGATTTAATTTTGATTTTTACTATTGTTCAATTTGTAAAAGATTCGCTATACGCATTTAGCGATCTTATTTTAATACACGTTTTATGAAAATAACGTAAAAATAGTTATGTTTTTCACAATTTTATTTTGTTTTGTTATGCGATGTTCTTTGGAGACTGTGTTATTGCTGTCACTTAAATTTGTCTGAATGATGTCCAATATATTTTGCTTTTTTATAGCAGTTTCCTATGTGTGAATGGCTAACTGAAATAGAGCCAGCTGCTGTCACCGATGTGTTACAGTTATTTAATATTAACTTTATTTATAAAATTAAATTATCAATCTCGTCATGAATGGCCTCGAATATGAATTTTTTATCTATTTTAAAATCAATTCTATGCGCTTTATTTTAAATAGCTAGTTTTTCGCTTTTGACTAATCAAACGTATACATTGCGGTGGCTTTCAGGGTGTAGATATAGATATAAACTAAAAAATAAAACTCATAAATACGTACGTAGATAAATACATACATATACACATATGCATACATGGACATATAAGCCTCTTTACCTCGACAACTACAATTGCTGGCTTTTTCCAGGGTGAGTTTTTATTTTTCATTCATATCAAATCTGATTTACCTTTATCCAGCTTCCCTTCTCAATAAGGCTAAGAAAATAAACGAAACGCTCAAAATATCGAATTATAACGGTCGCGGAGAATTATTTAACATCTCTATACCGTAAGACTCGCCGCCATTTTCACTTAGCCCGGTAAGAGATCGCTTAATCATCACGCCTCGCGATCGACGAAGATCCGGGCCCGATTCCATCCATTTTCCGTTATAAAAAAAAGAATTCTATTCAGTAACGCTTCGCCGCCTTCGATTTTTTTTATTCTCGCGCCGATGCGGAGGAGGGCGCTCGTTAATTGACTTCCTGATCGTTTTCTTTCCTTTTCCTTCCTCTCCGATTAATCCACTTCATCTCTTTCTCTTTATCTAATCCAACCCCTACCACTATACTTTTCCTCATTTACTACTTCTTTCTCCCTCTACCCATTCCTTTCACTTCGTTTCTCGTTTGTTTTTTCCATCTCCTCCGCCCCTCTCCACTCATCTCGATTGCTCTCCCATTCCAATTGCCGCCAAGGTGGAAATTTCCCGATGCTCATTTTTTTTGGAGAACTTTCACCGCCAGCAGTGACTCTGCAGCGGCGTTAGACTTTTTTCTTACACTCTCTCTTTCCGTAGAGGCAGTAAAAGTGTGTCTGTGGTTGTGTGATGGTGGAGGAGGTCTCTTAAAGATTACGGTTAGGATCATGTTCCTCTCAGTAACCATTTATAAGTACTAGTAGACGGTGCTTGCATTCAATTATATTGAAAAAACAACACCTAAGTATTACCTACAATTTTAACTATGTTTAGAATTAGAAAAATACGTGATTTTTATCAGTTTTATGACAGTACCAATTATAAGCTACCATGACAACTACCATTGTCGCCTAAGTTGAGAGTCCAATGCATTTATATTGGGGAAATTTTAATGTAATATCGTTTTTCAATTTCTGTGTGCGATTTTGTTTTGTTTACATGGCAACCAAATATTTGTTGATTTTTATTGAAATATTACTAATTAACGTTTTTAATGATATTTTCGTGTAGCGTAGATTACTCCAAAGCAAGCTGTTTTTAAAACTACGTAACTTAAATAATTATAGGTAGATTTTCCACAAATTGTGATTCAATAATCATTTCATTGTTTCCAAAGTATTGTTGATATAAACAACTTTCTTGTAACAGCTCATTGATGAGAGAATCGAGCTAATTGTCGGAGGATAATATTCACTCTGTGATTCTTAAACGTTCTCTATTTACTTTTTAGTCTTTCGTTAAATTAATTCATTTCCTTTGTTCCTTTGTTCATCCATTTTCTGTTGATTATTGTGTTCCTGCTAGTTTTACTTACAATTTTTGTGTTGAAGATATCGTCCCGAAACTTCGCATAGGTATATAATTTTAACCTGCGGGTAACATAGGCTATATGGCAATAAAAAATTTGGGGGGAGAGAGAGCTTAATTCAGTAATTATTTTCACATAAGTTTACACGTAATTCTCAATTTTTCACAGTGCAAGGTTTTTTTGCTTCATTCATCTAAATAGGTAAATGCGGAGCGGTGTTCTTCATTTTTGCTTTATTCGAAGGTTAAAACTGTGTAATATGTTATTCTTGCGATTTTTACATGTTACACGGTCGAAGTTTTAGATTCACTAAATCCTTTGAAATTCAACGGACACTTCTGCTGGTAATGGCAAATGGTTTTTGCGTATATTTTGTTGGGAGCTTTTTTATTTGAATGTTCTTTTAATTCACGGATTTGCTGGCCGCTCCTTTATTTTACCTAGCATCATTTTTACGGATAAGATGCTCAAGTATTGATTGTGTGTCTAAACGTAGCTTTCGTATGAATGGTAGTATGTACGCATTGTATTCGCAAAGTTTTGTAAAAAAAATACTTCAGAGAATTATTTTCGCGCGCAAATGGTACACCATCAGGCGTTCTGAATTTTTCCGAATGGTAGAGCAAAACGCAAAGAATTAAAATAATTTGAAGGACATTTGACAAAACTGTAAATTCACGAAGTTTAACATGTTTTGAAGAATGGTTAAGTTTAGCAGGCCTTAATAATTTCTCGTAAGCCTGAATCGCATACCTAAAAGGTTAATTAACAAGTTAGGAAAGTGTACAACGTATCACAAATGGGCGCGTTTCGTGCAATGGAGTATTAGAAAGCCTGTACGTAAGGGAAAAAGCGTTTTAAAGTTCTTCTCTTCATCATAAATAATCCATTTTCTTCCTATTTAATAATATTACATGTATACGTAAGGAAATTAAACGTTTGTTTGGGCGATTGTTTATGTTAGCAAAAATGAAGTAACCATGCAAAAAATTTTCTAAGTTCAACTCGATATAAGACTTTCTTGTTTAATTTTCTCGATAACGGCTACTCCTACGATAAAAATGTATAGGAAAGGAAATACTCTACCAGTTCTACAACTTTTATTTGAAAAATATTTTGATATGAGCAATACTTCACGAGATATGACGAAAATTTAATTTTTTGTCCTCAGTAAAGTGGTACCCCTGATTGACGTACTTGCTTCATTTTTGCGATTTTCTTATTATATTTGATTGAAAGTCCTTAATATCAAATTTCATGAAAATCCGTTCCGTAGTAGCCGAGAACGAACATGCAGACGGACGGACGGACGGACAGACGGACGGACCGACCGACGATAATAGGCGCTCACGCTGTAAGCGAAACGCGCCTAAAAAGTGGTTTATCATGAAGCGAAGGATGATCGAGGTAAATCTACAAAGCAGCCTCCCTCTGGTGGTAGCTCATCAATCCTTGAATGCAATAACGGCGATTTTTTCATTATTGAGCAAGTTCTCGAATAATACAAATTTTCAACTGAAAACATGCTCCTTTGCTGATTCTTATTTGTAGTTGTAGGATAAAACTCGTATAATTAGACAATGATTTTATTCTTACTTCCATCTGTATTTTACAGAAAAATCATTAAAAACGTAGTTTTGTTCTTTGTTTCAGCGAGCATGGTTATGGCTTCCATTAGCTAGTGCTGCATTGAAAACACGCGGCATTGACGCGATGTTACAGGGATCGTCATGAAGTCTGATATGTTTGAATAAGTCAAAACACTTCCCATTTGTCCACTATTCTGTCTCACTCTACTTGCTCATTCAAAGTCCGGCACCGCGCGATCCAATCTACGGCGAAAGACAATGCCAATACCCATATAAGTCGTATCTTGTAATGAATTACTCTCACTAGCAATGAAAGAGACGCAACGAAAATAAATTTTTCATGGCATGTCCGGATGTATACACAAGCCAGTTTGCCGTAATGACACCAATTATATCGCTCGAAAACTACCACGCCAATTATGTCGTGGTCTTGCATGATAACACTGGTTGAAAGGGAGACGAGAAACTGTAGGATTAAATCTTTAAGGAATTACAAAGTTTCCTGTCATCGAATCGAGTTATGTAACAGTTTTAGAAAGGACAGAGAGTTCTCCAACCGTAGGCATACAGTCAAACCTCTATAACGTGAAACTTAGGGGGAAAAGAGAGAAAACTTCGTTGTCGAAACCTCGAGTGATCAAAGTTTCGAGTAATCGAAATTTCGATTTATCGAGGACTTGAGTTAATGAACTTTAACGTATATTACTAAGAATGAGGAAAATATGTTATTCGGCTCTTCGAAAATTCGAGATCTGTACGTACGATTTATCGAGATTCGACTGTATTTAAATGTATACAATTTCGCAGAAGATATTTAAGAACTTCCAGTATTAATTAAATGAAACGGATGGACACGGCTAAAGCAAAATAATGGCGCAATATGCATTCGTCGGTCTACAGAACGGATTTTAATGAAATTTGATATTAAGGACTTTCAATCAAATATACAAGAAAGTCGTAAAAATGAATCACATACGCCAATTAGGGGTACCACTTTACTGGTGACGAAAAATTAAATTTTCGTCATATCTCGTAAAGTATTGCTCATATCAAAATAATTTTCAAATAAAACTTGTAGAACTAGTAGAGCATTTCTTTTCCTATACAATTTTATTGTAGGAGTATCCGTTATCGAGAAAATCAAACAAGAAAGTCTTATATCGAGTTGAACTTATTGTTAGAAAATTTCTTGCATGGTTACTTCATTGTTGCTAACATAAACAATCTCCCAAACAAATGTTTAATTTCCTTACGTATGCATGTAATATTATTAAATAGGAAGAAAATGGATTATTTATGATGAAGAAAAGAACTTTAAAACGCTATTTCCCTTACGTACAGGTATATAATTTCTTTCTAATACTCCATTACACGAAACGCGCCCATTTGTGATACGTTGTACACTTTCCTAATTTGTTACTACAAATACTGAGTTTAAATTGCAGCGAAGAATAAATATATAATTTAAATTGCGAGCATTTCTCACTTACAGATCCTCGACATCAGGCAAGCCGACGAAGTCGAATTCTTCCAAGCTGGTTATGTTGTTGTTGGCCAAGTCCCTGGAAGTGAAAATTCAATGTAAGTGACATTATTCATTTATAAATTTCGAATGTTACACTTCACCTAAAATCTAGAAGTAATATTTAAAATATTGTATTCGATCAGTGTTTTTGCTGTTATAGTGATATTTTTTAAAATCACCTAAAATGTAAACCTTACAACAATTGATTTTATTACCAGACTCCAGAAATTTTTCTCGTTAACTTACGTTACATTCACCTAAAAACGAAAAGATTGCAAAGTACAAGTAGGATCTGAACCCGAGTATCCCGCTTGTTTTATCGATTTAGAATCTAAATCGATAAAACAAATTTTAGATGAAGCATCATCAGGATATAACTCACGTTAATCATAGTTTAATTTTTTCTACTTATGAAATTTCACTTTTGTATAAATTAAAGAAAGGTTTGATCCTCTTAATTCTACGTATATTTTATGAAAAACTTCAGCGCGAACTTTCTTGTGTTAAGGAAATAACATTAAATTAATTTCAAGGAAAATATTTGACAAATAATGGTAAAATGTGCTAATATTGCATCCGTGCTCATTTTGCTTATATTTGATTTTGCCGATGCTTATAACTAGAAGCCCTCGAAAAGACTTGGGATTATTTTTTCATGAAAACAATGTCTCCGCTTATGCTGCCGTCTATCACGTATCCCATGAACCTTAACCTCAGTTAAACGACTCCTTCCGAAACGCCGGTTTCACTATTATGCGAAGGCGGCACTTATCACGGCCTGTTCCACCACCTCCTTTGCGAGCAATTCCGTCATATGTATTCCTCTGTGGACCTTCTGGTCCTTTTTGCTCATGTAAATTAGCATCCGGACGCTACCCTTCATTCGGATCAATGCGGCCCCATTTACCTACTCCGTTGTTGGAAGAGGGGATCGTTTAACAGTGCATGATGACAATGGAAGGAAACGAGCTCGAGGCAATGCGATATGTAATCGCAGTACGTAATCAATTAAATAGCAGTTCAAACGCCTATTATGTATTGTATTTTATTTGGGGAAATGTTTTATACTAAAGCAAAAAACGCGGCAAAAAAATCGGCATTTCAGATTGCTTGTCGTAGGAAGGATACGACCAGGGCCGGATTAAGCGGTACGCAAAACACGCAAGTGCGTGGGGCCCAAGAGGACAAGAGGGCCCACTGCGGGCCGAACGTGTCTCATCTCGGCCTTTCAAAGTGCTGCCACACAGATCACAAACCTTACAATAACTGTCACTTGTTACAAATTTACGATTTGAGTGGAACCTTAAATGTGTTGTGCTTGGGGCCCATAGTTCTCTCTCAATCGTGGATAAAATTGTAAAATTACGCACCTGACTCCCATAATTTTTCCTGTTCATCGAGCTGTTCTTTCTTCTATTTTCCTCAAATTGTTGAAATACTGCAAATCATCAGCTTCCTTGAAGTATTATATTAAATGAGTGTGCTACCTTTATTTACACATTAAAAATTTCGGTTCTCGGTGGGCCGAATAACGGGTTGCAACCGAGCTTATTACCAATTTTTTTTAACGTTTAAACGTCACCAGAAAGGTTTGATAACCATAGTTTTTATTTAAAAAAATATAAAATTTGCCAGTACTAAATTAGGTCGATTTTTAAATAGAATACACGCTTTTCGGATCAAGCTCGACAAAATGCACTCGAGGAAAGAAAATGGAAATGACGTAAGTCGGAAAAATAGCAGTCGTTCCGACAGAATCCGCAAAAATGACAACGGCACCCGGTGTTCCCAGGCGGTCACCCATCCAAGTACTATCCGGGCCCTACGATGCTTAAACTTCGGTGATCGGACGAGAACCGGTGTTTTCATCGAGGTATGGCCGTTGCCGAAGTATGCATCCCTGAGAATTGGATTTATTCTAGCTTATTTGTTTACAGGGCCGGATTAGGCGGTATGCAAAACACGAGAGGAGAAGGGGACCCAAAGTGGGCTGACCCTACCCCGTCTTGCCGAAACCCTTTCCAAGTGTTGCCGCTCAGATCACAAACCTTATATAATGTTACTTTTTAAAAAAATTACGATTTCGGTGGGGCCTTAAACGCGCTGAGCGTGAGACCCATGGATCTCTTAATCCGACCCTGTTCATGTCGTATGCGGTCGAAAATTACATGTCGTATGCGGTCTGTTAGCAGTGATCAAGTTGTGAGATTTCCGATCTTCTTTGCTTGTTTATTGCTAGGATTTGAAATGGTATCGCCTCGGAGAGCCTTCGGCTCGCTTTGTCTTTAGTCGGGTGTAGACCACTCAGGGCGCTAACGCGCTCTTCGCTACCCAGAACGAAAGTAACCCTCACCATGTGGGTGGTGATTGGTTGGGTAAGCGTCGAAAAAAGAAACAGCAGACCGCATAAGACGATTTTATTTTCTCCTGTTGTTGCGAGTTGCCCAGCCAACTTCCCCGATGGGATTTACGATCTTCTTTTGTCTTTTGCTGAGCATACGAATTACCTATCCAACATCAGGTAGAAAATAAATCCTGTAGTTCGTGACAGTGACTTTAAAGTAAATTAATAAAATTCCTCGGTTTGAATATATTTCTTTCCTCACATTAACGTAGGATGTTATATTTTTTCATAAAAACTCGCAATCGTAACCGTAATATGTAATAATTAGTATTATTTTATAGCAATTTTTTTATTTTCAGTCATAGATCTTAGTAATGAATTTCATTATTTGATCTAATTTTTTATCTAATAGACACGTTTCCTAGAGAATAAATTTTTATCATCAAGACACCAATTGGGTGACACAAGGTGAACTTACTATTTATATACATTCTTTCGATGTCGTGATCGAGTAGCGATGTGTCATATCGCGACGAATAATCGATATAAATCGATACGTTTTCGTTCCCTTGCCCAACCCGTTATCATTCGATTGTGTCGTTTTATTCCGAACAAGGAGGCAATAATCGTTCGGTAGCATTTTCGACCGCCCCTTCCGAATCAGATAAATAGGTTTCCGCGTGCTGCCCTCTCGCCACCAATCACGCTCCCGATTCATCGCCGCCGCTCCCGCCGTCCGTCCCGCAAATAAGGTCGCCTTCTTTTGACTTTTAACGCTCTTTCACAATCGATCATTATAAACCGGTGAAAATCGTCGCCTCGTTCGGTTTTATTCTCGCAATTCAAACTGCGGCGATTTTCAAAACGCGTGTCGCTTTTCAGCGCAAATATCGCTCCGCGGTTGTCACTTAGTTTTTGTCTTTTAATTAATAGCCGTTGTTCCCAGTTGGAAAAGCTCATTCGGCCGGATTATATCCAGCTCTCGTTTACTTTCACCCCGCCCGACTTTTTTTTTTATCGATAACCGCTCCTCTTTTATTCGGAACTCGTCTACGGGAGTGCGATGCGTGGGAATAGTAGGGAAGCGGATCCATTTTGATACAGATAGATAGAGAGAGGGAAGCTGATATTTAAGCGAATAAATCATTCTTGTCAGAAGAAGATGAATTTATGGAACATTAAGAATGGACTTATAATGTCTGCCTTTTTGTTCTTCTTGTTAATAGCATCTGTAAACGTCTTCCGGCACCATACACATACAAGTTGTTAATTATGAAGGGAATGGTTCTTTTAATTATCTGCTAACCATTGGCCTCATAAGAATTTCAAAGAAATATTGTATTTTACTATTATTCATTGTCAGCTTTTATTAGTCAGAGTGTAATCAACCGAGGAAGCATTCACCTTACTAAGGTTTATTATAGGAAAGCGAAATAGAAAATGTGATGGAGATGACCGTAGCCACCTCCAAATGCTTCTGCCCCAGGTTCCAATACCGTGGCGAGCATGGATGTCTATAATTATATTTTCGAATTGTTGTTAAGATCTTTGTTTAAGAGGTCTTGGAAAGTTGTAAATTAAAAGTTTAACCTTACATTGCCCTGTGGTGTCACTTAGATACCTACTTGTTGAATATTTCCATTGAATATGACAGAATAAATATTAAAAATGACGTAAACGAACGTTTTTAAAAGGAAAGTATAATATATCTCGTTTTCAAATACCAACGGAAATAATTACTGAAAAATCGAGATAGGTATTTTAAAGAACTCGTACATTGGAAATTGTTGTCGAACCCTGTAGACTCGAACGTAAAGAGCGGACAGAGAAAGTTCGATTCATGGAAACTTCGCGTTATAGATATTTATTTTTGCTTTTGTGAAATCTAGGAAAATTTTCTTTTCGACTCACAAGAAATTAGTTATAGATGGCCCAATTATCGAGGTCCTGCTGTATCACGTAGCTTGTTCATTTTGTCATATTAATCAAATTGGATGACGCCTTCATATTTTAGATTAACGTAGTATATCTTTTTCGGTAAGCGCTTCGTTTCGTTAACCTTTTCTCGCAGGGCGCGTCTACAAAAAAAGCGATTATTGTTTCCTTTCGACATCACAGAAATATAACGAAAATGCCGACGCTTATATTTTTATGCTTACAACTTTATCCCATCATCTGTCTCGCTTCATAATCAATCTTTCGCATCCTTTTCGAATCCTCCTTCTCCTCCTCTCACCCCTCCCCAAACCCTCCCCCTTGACCTCCTTTGTCTTTCCCAATGCATCGCGGGGCCACGCCCCCTTTTTCTGTCTGTTATAAAAGATATGGCTCCTCCGGAATAGGCGTAGTGACCTTCTGACGCCTTAAGGCGGGAAAATCTGTCTCTGGATATGAGCGGAGAGAGAGGGAGATATAGAGAAAGGGAAGGTAGAGAGAGAAGGGGGGGGAGGGAGGGGAGGATGTAGGGAGGCAAGTGGCGAGTGGGAAGTGGTTTCCATAGGAACGGAGCTGAGGTAGGAATGGTGCACAAACGATCCCACCTCCCTCCCTTCCAACACGGGGCGTGTGGGACGGAGGATGGGGTAAGTAGGGGAGGAAGGGAGGGAGGGAGGGGCGGACTCAAAAGAGACAGCTCAGATTTATGGACCGCAGATCTCTTCAGCGTCGCTTGTATTATTTCCTTTCTCTATCTCTCTCCCTCCCTCTCTCTCTCTCTCTCCCTCTCGCCTTGTCACTCCGTCGTCCACGCCACACCTTAGTTCCTCAGCAGCGATTGACGAGATGGGATGGATGGAAGAGAGAAATAAAGGGAGGGAGGAGATGAGAGAGGTGGGGAAGAAAATCGTGGAAGATGGAGAGAGAGAGGGAAAGGTGAAATTGAGGAAAGGAGAGAGTGGGGGAGACAGTGAAGAGTGGAGGAAAGGATGAGAAAGGAAAGGAAGCAAAATGGGGTAGGCAGGTGTGAGGCAAAGATTGAGAGAAGAGAGGGTGGGAAGAAGAGGGAAGCGAGGGAGTAGAGAGGGAGGGAGTAGGGAGGGAGTAGGGAGGGAGGGAGGGAGTAGGGAGGGAGAGAGTAGTGAGGGTGGGAGTAGGGAGGGAGGGAGTAGGGAGGGAGGAAGGGAGTAGGGAGGGAGGAAGGGAGTAGGGAGGGAGGGAGTAGGAAGGAAGGGAGGTAGTAGAGAGGGAGAGAGGAGGGATAGAGGGCAGTGTTAGGAAGGTGGGAAAGAGTTGGAAAGAGAGGGGGAGGGAGAGAGGAGGAAAAGAGAGAGTAGGGAGGGAGAGAGGACAGGCGAAAAGAGGGTGGGAGAGAGAAGAGGAGGTAGGGAGAGAGGAGGGTGGGAAAGAGAAGGGACGGAGAGAGGATTTAGGGGGGAGGGAGAGAGAGGGAATGACAAGTGGGAGAGAAAAAACTAGAGGTGATAAGAAAGGAAGATGAGGGGAGAGAGGGAGGTGAGTGAGAGAGGGAGAGAAGAGAGTGGGAGGTGAGGGAGAGGAAAGATGGGGAGGCGGAGGAGAGAGGAAAGCGATGGTGAAAGGAGGGCGGGATAGGAATACGATGGTAGGGGGATGAGGTATGTAGAGAGAGGAGTAGAGAGAGATATACAGACAGACAGACAAACGACTTTATTTATGGCGAAATTGGGACTACATAGTCCCTTCTTACATTTAACCCTACGTTATGAATTACAAATGACAATAAAAATAATAACATATAAACATACAAACAGAAGACGAATACCTGAAACTAAACAAATGAAAAAAGAACAAAAAACAATCCGTTTTGATAAGTGCTAGTTGTTTTGTGCCTTCATGTATCATAGTTATCAGAGGGTTTGGGAGAGAAGCAGAGAATTAGTAGGCTGTTCTTTCAGTGTTGTTATTCCTTTGTAACGCAAGTAGGTGTTTTTGATAAGCTCGTTTAAATGAATTTAAAGATCATGGTGAGTTTATAAGAAAATCTGGAAGTTCGTTCCATAATAGAGAGAGAGACAGACAGACAAACGACTTTATTTAGGGCGAAATTGAGACTGTGACGTCCCTTCTTACATTTAACCCTTTCGTCAGGATTGATAATTATATACAAGTTAAATTACAGACTTTAACATACAGAGAGAGAGAGAGATAATAATCAAAAGGGAGGAATAGGAAGGTATATAATAAGGTGAGAAAGGGGTGGTAGTGGATAAGGTCGGAGGAGAGGTATAGACTTTGGAGGTATAGAGATGGGGGAATTAGATAAGAAGAGGGTAAGGAGGGGCCAGGGGAGAAGGGAGGGAGTTTTTGAAAAGAGACGGGATAAGCGAAGTGAAAGTCTAGTCTGTATGCGTGTATGGGAGAGATAGTAGGGATTGGGATGAGTTTGGGAGGGAGGGATGAAAAGGGGTGAAGGGTTAAGGGAGTGTCAAGTGGCAGAGATGTAGAAGAGCGAGGTGGTAGACAGTTTGGCGCGATGATGGTGAGATGAATTGGAAGGAGAGAAAAAGAGGTTAAACCTGTCAGGTTATTGGAGGAAAGAGAATCTTTTGATTCCTCTAATCTTTCTTAGCAATTGAACTCGGTACTAATTATTAATCCTGGTTTTTATCAGATTTATCTAATGATATTCGAAATTAGTTCCATAAAAATTCTAAGCAAATCCCTTTCAGTAACAGATTTTTAATAGTCTAAGCATCATCATGTATCATGTGCGCAAAGATATATTCCGACCGGGTTTTCTTTTAGAATTTTGTTTCCTTATAGGTAATTTTCTGTGTGCGTTTGCACGTAACTGTACATAAAATGATTTCCAAGGTTGTAAAATCAACTTATTAATAATCATTATGATTGTGGGAATAAATATTTATCATAGTATTCCTGTTAGCAGTGATAGTGACGTGGAAGAATTCAATCAACTTATTTAAATAAAAATTATATTTTAAAAATTTCATTCCTTTCTTGAAAAGTCATGGAATTTTATTTTTCAGAATATATGTTAATTTGCCAAAATTTTATGTGACTGGTTCTAACAGTATACAGGTTTTTCTTTTGTCTCTTAAAATGTTTCTGAGAAAATGTCAAATCTAGCGAGTCTTCATCGTTATTTTCAGTTATACGACACTAGCAGAATTTCCCGTTGAATTTCAACGGATTTAGTGAAGCTACTACAGCACAACATACAAACTCTTTAAAATATATAGTAGATACTTTTAAAATTACAATTAGCTTTTCTTAACAATTAATAATATATGCTTGTAACAATCCGTTTCCGAGCCTATTGCATTCAAATATAACGATAATTTTATTTCCTATCATATTACTTTCGCCAAATCCAGCTTCCTTTCTTGTGTGATTATGCCTCGCTGAAATATTTACATTTATGTCTTGTAAAAAAGAAACCCGTGAAAAAGCAACCTACAGTTGTCCATGATTGAACACTGACTGGTAAATATACACCAGATACGTGAGCTTATTTACGTTAATAAACATTATAATGTAAAATATAATGATTTTACTCACAAAAAATGTAAGATTCCAGTATTCAATAGACGAAAGAAAGTTAAATTACTTTAATCAATAAACGCTTCCTGAATAATAATCAGTATCTATTTACGTTGCTATCCATAAACATCGATCGTTTCGTTGTTTAAACAAAAGTGCGAATCGAATAACGCTAAACTTTCGTTTATTTATAAGCTTCATTGAAGCTAATTGAATCGGGGGTAACAATCACGGCCGCCTTGGCAACGCCCGGGGGGGGGTACGAAAATCCACAAAATTTCTAATCAAATAGCGTATTTCTGAAAACTTCGACCGTGTAACATGTAAACTTCGCAGAAATAAGATAGTATAGAGTTTTATTCATCGAATAAAGCAAAAACGAAAACAATCGGTCCATATTTACGTATTTTAATGCTTGAAGGAAGAATACCTTGCAAGTTAAGAAATGGATTCATAGTGTTATCATATGGAAAAATGTTAATCCCCTATATTGGCAGCACTGATTAATCCCGGTAGACCAAACCTTGACCATTCACTAAGTTAGGATGTAAGAAAGAATCGTACCAAATTTGGTTATTCTAGCTTTCATCGTTTAGGAGGAGTTCCATGAACAAACACAAACACACAAACCAACAAACACCCTTAAAAATATATTATAGTAGATAGATTATAATTATTTTTGGCAGAAACCTACATACTGTTACATTTACTCTTTTCTACTTTACCCGCCAATTCGATTAATAATATTATATTACACGCCCACATCACGAAAACATTCCACATACCTATTTCGCTTTTTCCTTTGCTCCATTTTTCTTCTCCACGTGAGGCGACATATAGCATTTCATCATATTATTCTTCGGTTCTCCATTTATCAAAGCAGGGATAGCTAAATAATATGCTGAAGCACCAATTCAATCGATAGAAAGGAAGATTTGGGTGACCGAAAAAAAATCAATTTTTTCTGTCTATAGGAGGAATAAACATTTCGAGACTGTATATCAACCCACCTTCTCCCGCTTTAAAATCTCCCACTGTTTCGTCTCTTGATGATTCCCTTTAAAAGCCTTTCCATCTTCCGGAACCTCCGTCTCAAACTAACTCAAACCTTTTAATTTCATTAAAATTATCCCGATTCTTGTTTGCTCTGTCTCGTTATCCTTCCAACACACGAACGCTCAAAACCTCATTATGAATTATAAGGTTTTGCCACTCACTATTTGATCGACGTGCCCTCGCGACAAACCTCCAACAGCCCTTCTCCACTTGTCTTTTGATGAGCGTATGGTTTCCCTCAGACGTACGAAGGATAATTGCCTTAAGGCCCTTAATAACAACCTGAGGGTAGGGCGGAAACGAGCCGCTAGGGAGGGTGACAGAGGGGGAGGAACCCTCTGGCGGTGCTTTTCGAAACCTTGGTTGGAGAAGGTGAGGGGGATGAGGGTTTCTGAATGGAAGGGAATTACTGCGCAGGGGAAGGAGGGGAGTGGTGTAAGGGGTGTCCCCGAGCGTTTATAAATTGGATTGGAAGATTCTTTTGGTGGTGAAATTACGGGGGTGGTAATGAGGCGGAATTGGTCGGGAGTAAAAAAAGATAAAAATTGGAATTTGTGGTCCTGAGGGGGAGAGGGTGGTGTAGGATTGGTGCTTCTTTTTTTAAAGGGAAAAGCTAGTCTTATTATCATTCACTTTTTTAAAATTCGGGTGGCCGACTTCCAAACCGGAGATAAGGGCTCAACGTTGTCTAACAAATTTCATCTTCTCTCCCCCCCCCCCCCCCCATAATTGTTCTCCTGCTATTTTCCCCCATCCCAATATATATATATATATATTCCCCTTTCCGTTCCCCACCCAGTATAATTTTCTCCTCGCCCCTATATTTCTTTCCCTTCCTATTGGTTGAAAATTTCCCCGGCAATCAAATTATTTGGCTCGATGACCGTGCGTGGGGAGGGATGCTTCTGTGAGAAATCGATAAGAGGAAAGAGAAAGGGGTGACATTAAGGAGGGAGTGAAATTGAAACAAAAGGACAAAATCGATGAAAAATTTAGGGGGTGGTAGAAGGGTGAAATTTCATGTCACTCCCATTGGAATCCTAATACGCAATGTTCAGTTTTTACTTTCTCATATACGAAGTATATTAAGAAAGTAATCGCGAAAAAATTATCTCGAGATTTTGACGGAAAAGTTTGGGTGTAGCCGAGTCCGAAAAAGTGGTTTTCGCAATGCCGTCTGTCTGCCTGTTATTGGCTCTAGGGCCTAAACGGTAGAGCGAAAATGAATGTGATCTCGTACTTAGGCATTTTATCATACAGAGTAGAAGCTAAGAAGAAATGGTTGACATTGCTTAATGTTTAAGGGAAGTTTATTCTACACATTTTTAGCAACAATTTGATTTTCTATAACGATTTTGATCAAATTTCGTACAGTTACTTGAGTTTACGTCTTCAATAATACTGTATAGTTCGTATTTCTCAAAAAATGAATATAAGACTAGTTTATTTTAGGCAACTTTAACAATAATTTGATTTTCTCTAAAACGGCCAGAATGATTTTGATAAAATTTCCTACCGCTACTTGGGTATACTTCTGCAATAATACTACATACTTCATATTTATCAAAGAATGAATATATGGCTAGTTTATTCTTGGGCAACTTGAACAAAAATTGGATTTTATAAAAACAGGCTCATACGATTTTCATTTTCTAAAGATAACTAAACGACGCATTAATATATGAGAAAGTTGTACAATGTATGTTGTACCGATTTTTTCAATAGATTATATCATTAAGGGAGCAGGAAGACGGTATTTTTCGATTCGTGTAAGGCCGATATATATATTTAAATATATATAAAGTTTTGCTCTCGGGGACCTAATATCGGAGCATATTTTTTTCGAAACAGTAAGTGGAGAGATAGTTGTTGGGAATAAGTTTGGAGCAAGCATTATCTCTATGAATTTTTTACGAGACTAAATGAGAATATATTTTTGGGAATGGTCCAATTGATTTATTCTGCAGTGATAGGCCGAGACGAAAATCACCGCCATAATCAGGAATACAAAAAAAATTAGGCAAGCATTCGAGGAATAATTATAGCCACAACTCGGAATGTAGGGGATCCAAGTTGATGTCCCGGTTGGGTCATTAATACTCCCGCCTATCCCAAAATTCAGTGTGCTCTCAGCAGTGTGAGAATAGTAACGAAATGAATTCAAATTGAAATTCATATTTGGATATGTTTCAAAAGAAGGGATATCATCAGTAGTTGCCCCATTCGCATCAATAGGATTCTTACTTTTTAACTTCATCAAACTAGTTGCAGACGTCAACTTTATTTTCGTTGCCACAACCTATGAATTTTCCAAAATTTGCATAATTTATGGAAATTAAAGGTAGACCGGGACCACGTTTTCCCCTAATCGATACGTATGAGTTTTAAAAAAATCTGAATTCTCCCCATAATTAGCACAACGAAAAATCCGGCTTTGGTAATCCGAGAAAACTGAGATAATTAATTTGTTTGGTGACCTTTCCATTCTGGTCCATTCACGTTCGATCACCTTCGAATTTTTCACTTTTTTTTATGTCGCTCTTTAAAGCTCACTTCGCGGTGTTGTAATTCCACGAGTGGGCCGTCTCCTCCTCCTCGATGCACGTTTTACCGCGCACGACTCGACGAAGATCACGATACGCCGTGATTTATATTCTCTGTGAGAGACCGGAGAGGCGAGGCGGCCCAGGGCGGGTGCCGTGAAGCACTCGCTCCCTCATATTTGCCTCATACCTTATGTCGCGACGGATAACGACTCGTTGATTTGGAGACGAATTCCGCGCGAACAGCAGGAGCCCGAGGCTCTCTGATAATAAATCTCCCTTCTCCAGCTCTTAGCTTTCACTATTCTTCACTTCCTGTTTTTAACAAAGAAAAGCCTTTAGCAGACGTTATAGTTATGGCCTACCAGAGTCACGCTGGGATGGATTTATTAAGGGAATATTTTGCTTTTTTCTGGAATGCGTTCTCGAAGTTATATATAGATATTAATTTAAGGCGAACCAATATAGGAGATTGTAGCTAAGTTGAGATTGATGGATAACGCCACTTCGTCGCGTGCTTTAATTTCAGTATAGCAAAAAAGAACGCACATTTATCCGGAATTTTAATCTAACCGCATTTCTCCGTGGCTTGGTTCTTAAAATACGACGAAGTTTGACGTGTTTCTCCGAGTTAAAATTTAGGTTCCTAAATATCAACGTTTGAACGCTCGAGGATATGGATGTGTATAATCAAATCCCTCCATAACTTCCAATAATTCTTTTATTTATTGTTTATTTGTGTATTTTTTTAAAAAAAGTGTAAGATAGTATTATCGAGGCGTTATCTTTCTTTCAAGCACAATTCGAAACAATTGTTTTTGTATAGAGCTGTAAAAAACCCGACCGCGAAATGGTTAAACGGGGAAAATTGTATATTTTACCGAAAGATGCTGCGAACATCGAATATCATTCGCTAAGGTGTCACGAGTTAGAAAACAAAGCTTTGAAATATTGAAAGTCAGAGAAAGAGTCGTTGCAGCGAAGGAAATTACAGCGAGAGAGGGGAGGGTTTTTTTAGAGGGGGGGTTTTCCGAGGAGGAAAGATTTTCCGGGAGTATCGAAGCAGTAAATCTCCTGCGTCGCTATCTATCCCGCATCTGCCTGGTTATGACGCACAGCTTCCCAACTTCGGACGCGAAAGATTAAGGGAGATACGACAAAGTGAGAGAGGGAATGCGGGCGTCGGATTCGGTGGAAGGAGAGAACTCTTGGAAGTGGTTGGGGTTTTTGTGGAACTCCTGCGGGACAGGCCCCCCACAAGGATGGGACGGAATTCGCCGGTTTACACGGAGGCGTGAGGGAAAGGGATGGATTGGAGCGATGATTAATCGATTACCGATACGTTTTCAGAGGGCGAGAGAAATGAGATTACGGTGCAATGTCAATTCGACGGAGGCGGAGTCGGTGGATGAGGCGGCGTCAGTTTTTCATTCCGAGGGATCTCCGGGAAAGTTTTGGGATTCGGGGGCGTGGAAATTCATAGCAGTAGGTGTGGAATGGGGGAACCTGTACGGGGGGGGGGGGGGAGTAAGCGAAGCGAAATCAAGGAGAAATAGGTCGCGAGAGACGGGAACGGTACCGGTTAAATACAAGAAAACGAACAATTAAATTCGTGTATTTTTTACACGGACGTGGTGGAAAAGAGAGGACTAAATACGTCTTCTATTGTTTAATATAATGTTTATCAACACATGCGGTTATTAAAATTTGAGCGTGTATCACCATAAAGGGGCATTTTTGAATTAGAAAAGAGATCTCGTATATTCGTCTCCAAAGTTATAAAAGTGCCGCCCTCTAATTACTTCGACTCTACTGCAAGCAGGTGAAATAAACCGTGGAGTGGCAAAGATATACGAAATAATATAACATTTTTTTATATGTTAATGTTTCATGATAAATTTTTAAATAATATGTTAATAATTTCAAGTCGCGTGCCCTCGAGTTTAAAAGATTATGATTATGGCATGCTAGGTAATTCGAAATTGTGTTAGACCGTCATGACATTTGAGTTTGAAATTATTGAAGTTGAATTTAAATACTAGATGGAGGCGTAGATGTAAGGAGAGTTTGAAAGAATGAGGTGCTAATGCAAATAACAGGCTAAAATCCTGTTACGCGGACGTGCTTAGGAACAATTTAATTAGATCTCGTAGGAGGATTTTCAAAGTTGGCAGTGATATTTTGTAACCCCGATTTGACGTTTATAATTGCATATATCCAGTTTATATTTCTGAACTAAGATTTATTGAGTGGCGTAACGTTGTCTCTCTGGTTGCAATTGCAATTTTAATTCGGAATAGGTACTTTTTCTCTTAGGATGGTATTTAAAACGGTGAAAATATTTTAATAAAGGAGAGGCTTTGGCTGGGACAGGTCCAATAATTCCTTTCTTATTTTTCGTATTTTATCTTCAAGGAGTTAAAGAGAGGCGGCGATCCATCTTTCTCCGCCCTTTAGAACCGCCTCTTATTTTTTAAATCGTAAATATACCCTAAAAGATCGCTTTCGAGGCAGAGAAAGTTACGCACTTTTCGAGGGAAATGCCCTCGAAATTTATGACGACCAAATAACCAGAGTCGAGGACGGAAAAACGTGAGAATGGCACGCCGATGGAGATTAAGATTAAGGTGTCCATATATATATATATATATGTATGTATGTATGTATGTATGTATGTATGTATGTATGTATGTATGTATGTATGTATGTATGTATGTATGTATGTATGTATGTATGTATGTATGTATGTATGTATGTATGTATGTATGTATGTATGTATGTATGTATGTATGTATGTATGTATGTATGTATGTATGTATGTATGTATGTATGTATGTATGTATGTATGTATGTATGTATGTATGTATGTATGTATGTATGTATGTATGTATGTATGTATGTATGTATGTATGTATGTATGTATACAGGAGAACCTCATAAACCCGGCAACCTCGGGACCTAGCATTTGCCGGGTTTTTGAAAATTTATAAAAAATCCTTAAGTAATGTACATTTTTGGTAATTCAAATGATGAATAGCAATTAAAAGGGAACCCATTATAAATAAAGACTATTGCTTATACATGCACTAAAACGAGGAGTTATAAAAGAACCATTAAAAAGCACATAACGAAGGTGAAATAAAGCTTATATCTAATACGCATTTACAACATTATTTTCATCACACATTATTCTGAGAATTTTTTAAGAACAGATCGGGCAAACTAGCTTTCTTCATGCGTTTTGATTTTTCCTTCATAAGTTTCTCATGTATTCGATACAAACACGTAATCTCTTGAACATCAATGCAGGAGCGTTGTTCTAAAACAGATATTGTATCTATGACCAACTGTATACAACGATCTTTTGAAGATTTGTCCTTGATCGTCGTCACTATCATTTTCTTCATCTTTTTCATGCTCATGTTTCAAAACCATGCCCACTATTTCGACTATTTCACACATTTCACATCAGTTAGCTGAAGTACGACATTGCCGATATCATCGGCGGATTCAAGGGGGGGGTAAAGGGGTAATTATCCCCCCTAGAATTTCCAAACTCTCGAAAAAATTACTCTTTAAATATCGTCCTTCGTTTCAAGCGAGTTTCATTTTGCCAAGTAGAGTCATCGGCGGATTCAAGGGGGGATTATTTACCCCCCTTGAATCCGCCGATGATATTAAAATCATATACCAATATTATGCGCGTAGTGAAGCTGCGTCCATCCGTCCGTGCGTATGAAGCCTCTCATAATTATATCGGCGTATTTCTCAAGAACTGTTAGTCGTAAAGATATGCGGTAAACGGCAATTTGTTTCTACTGGCTATGAGGACCCTGGAAAAATATTTTCGGTTGCTGAAGCGTCCCGGGTTCGAATCCAGGAGACAATTATATTTTCCCATAAGTTTACACGGGATTTTCGATTTTTCAAAGTGCAAGGTTTTTTTCCTTCATTCGTTAAAATATGTTCTTCTTTTTTGCTTTATTCGTTCGACGGCTAAAGCTCTATACTATCTTATTCTTGTGATGTTTACATGTTACGCGGTCGAATTTTTCAGAAATACACATTCTTTTTCGAAATTTTGCGTATTTTTCGTACTCATTCCGGACGTTGCCAAGGAGATTCTCATTGTTCCCTCCGATTCATTTAAGGCCAATTAAACCTTCCAATACATGTAATAAAAGCGTTATTATTATCTTCTCTTCATTGATAATCTAAATAAACGCTTGCATTGAAGTCGCCTGTATAGTAGGTCCTGTAAGAGGTTAAAAGCAGTTGTTGATAGACACTTAAAGGAAAGCAACTGTTTGTGAGTTCGTCTATAAGGGTGCAACGATAATCATTGGAACTAAGGTAAGGCAGAATTAAAAAATTTTCTCCTTTGAATATACCGCGATATTAAACTAGCATTGAATAACTCTGTGACATTGTGATCACGTAATTGCTTTAATATATTGCTGTAAAATCGCAGAAAATTAAAAAATGCCAAGGGGTAGACCAGTGAAAAGGAGAGCTATTAGCCCAGCTGCAGCTACCAGAGAAATGAAGAGGAGCCAGAGATCAAAGGAAGAGTATTGTAGGAAAGAGAGAGAAAGAGATGCGGAAGCTCATAGGATTGCCCATGTAGATGAGGAGCGGAGAGTAAAAGAAAGACAAAGAAATAGGGAATCACGTCAAATTAATAAGGAACAAAGAAGATGTAACCTAAGGCCGAACTACTTAGATTATTTGCAAGCATAGCTGCAACGGGCTGCTAGCATATATTAAAGAAGGTAGTTCCAAAAATTTATTTTCTTGACTCCTAAATTTACCCCCCCCTGGATGAAGTCTGGATCCGCCCTTGGCCGATATCAACCCAGATTTCAATGTCATCTTCGACCACTCTTTTTACTTTCTCCATACGTAGTAATGGAAAAGTATTGTGATCACTAAAAAAATCGACTTCGAGATTTCAACGGAAATACACGTTTAGACTATTTTTGGAATGATGTCTGTGTGCGTGTGTGTGTATGTGATTGTGGGCGCTCTAACTCAAAAGTACTTGCCATATCGTTACCAAATTTCATATATAACACTTAGGTATGGACACAAACAACTGATTAGTTTTTGGACAATAACGGCTAACCGGAAGTCGAGGTTTATTCCTTGCGATGTAAATAACGTTTTAGCAACTACGAAATTTCGAGTTAAAGATATTTATGTTATTTCACAGTGCGATTGCACGCGTTACGCTCTGGTAGATCGTTCGTAATTGCATTAACATAAATTGTTCCGAAATTTTTTGAAAGCTATGGAAACGAGTGGTGTCTACGATACTATTTTAATTCCTCCATACGTAGACTAGGATAGGGTTTCCCAAACTGTGTTCCGCGGAATCTATGGGTTCCACAGAAGCTAAATGGCATTCCGTAATAGAGAGCCGATACGTTCTTCTTTCTCTTATTGACAGCAGAAAACGTTAGCCTCACTTGTAAACTGTATACTGTAAGACACCTAAGCTATATAAATAATCATTTTAAAGATAATTTATAGCGATTAGGCTTACCGTCTCTTACTTAGGGTTTCGCAAGAGAAATCAATTGAATATAAAGGTTCCGTGGTTTCACAGAGTTTGGGAACCCCTGGTCTAGGAGAAAGTATTGTATTCGTTAAAAAAATTGAATTCGGGATTTCAACGGAAATTAAACTCTTGAGGACGTTTTGACTACTTTCTCGATGATAATTGCGTATGTATAATAGGAATTTTGTGTTCCTTCGAATTCAAAATGATGATGACTTTTTTCAGTGATAAACATCTTTAAAGGTTTTGGCTGAAATTATGCAACCGGAAGTGATATGGTTCTTATCATTTTCACCCGTTTCCTCTAAGTATCTCCTTTACAGTTCAATTTATTTAAATACCTATCTCTCATTATCAAAGTTTCTACAATTTTTAATGAACCATCTCTTATAACAATAGATAAGTGTTAGTTCGTTGGTTGGTGATTATTTACAAATACGAATAACACGATAAAGAATGGAGATATGAGGGTAACTCTAATTTTGGCAGAAATGCTCGATACCCAAATATGGAGAAAGTCATGTGTTGACCACATCAGATTTTTACTATTGTGAAAATTTTTCGCTTGTTGTATCAGCATTAGACCTGAAATAGGTACACCTTCACTTCTTCGCTGACGAAACCACTCAAACAATACCTTATCAACAATATTTACCCAGAACGAGTGGTGCTTAACGGTTACACATAGCTTTAGGTGTATCACTCCCTGCATAAAATTTCAATATTTCCGTTTTTAATTTCTCCATACGTAGTAACGGGAAAGTATTGTTTTCATGAAAAAAATCGACTTCGAGATTTCAACGGAAATACACGTTTTGAGGTCCCTAGAACACGTTTAGACTATTTTCGGAATGATGTCTGTGTGTGTGCATATGTGATTGTGGGCGCTCTAACTCAAAAGTGCCGAGTTTTTGAGAATGCCGGGTTTATGAGGTTCTACTGTATATATATATATATATATATATATATATATATATATATATATATATATATATATATATTGAGGGAGAGAGAGGGAGAGAGATTGGAAGAGAGGGCGCTAGAGAAAGATTGAAATAAGGAGCGTAGGAGAAAAGAGAACAAGAGGTGTAGAAAGAAAAGGTGAGGTTGAGGGAGTGAGAATAGGTGAGTGTGAGAGAGGAGATAAAGGGGGGGGGGGAGCGAGTGATAGAGATGTAAGGATGGAGGGGGAGGGAGATAGGTCGAAAGAGAGGTATGGAGAGATAGATGGGGGATAAAGAGTTGGTGAGGATGACTGAATGGATGGTAAAATTTTAGGGGTAGGAGGTGTACAAAGTTTCTCACACACTAATGCGTCGTTTAGTTATCCTTTGAAAAATATGAACTATGTAGAATAACTATACGAAATTTGATGAAAATCATTGAAGCCGTTTTTTCGAAAATCACATTGTTTTTGAAGTTGCCCAAGAATAAACTAGCCTTATATTCATTCTTTGAGGAAAATGAAATATGTTGTATTATTACAATGTATACTGTACGAAACTGTACGAAATTTGATCAAAATCGTTCCAGCCGTTTTTAAGAACATCACATTGTTGTTAAAGATGCTTAGAATAAACTAGCCTTATATTCACTTTTTGAGAAATATGAACTATGTAGTATTATTGAAGACGTAAACTCAAGTAACTGTACGAAATTTGATCAAAATCATTATAGCCGCTTTTGAGAAAATCAAATTGTTGTTAAAAATGTGTAGAATAAACTTCCCTTAATTATTGAGCAATGCCAACCATTTGTTATCTTCTGTATGATAAAATGCCTAATTAGGAGACTTCATTCATTTTCGCTCTACCTTTCAGGCCAGGGGTGGGCAAACTTTTTACGAGGTGGGCCACATTAGTAGTTGTGGGTGCTTAGGTGGGCCACATTCGGTCTCGCATAAGAAGTTATTTGAGAGAATTCGAAGGGTCCTATTTTTAATACAATAGTAGCTTCGCTATATAAGGGTTTCCGGGCATAATTTAACCATCAAATGTGAAATTTATTGTTTCACATTTCACGGTTCTCTTTTATAAAGGCACTGCGGGCCACATAAGGTGCTCTCGCGGGCCAGATGTGGCCCGCGGACCGTAGGTTGCCCACCCCTGGTTTAAGCTGTAGAGCCAATAACAGACAGACGGCATTGCGAAAACCACTTTTCCGGACTCGACTACACCTAAAACGTATATTTCCGTCAAAATCTTGAGGTTGAATTTTTTCCGATAGCAATACTTTCTCAATATTTAGTATATGAGAAAGTAAAAAGATAGCAGTGATGTTGGAATATGAATAAAGCAACAAAATATAAAGTTTAAGCCATTTTGCTGAACCGCGAACCGAACCGAAACCACTGATTAATTTTTCAATGAACCGAAAACCGAACCGTAATTTTTTGCAAAAGTGGTTCGGTTTCGGTTCGATCTCAATCCACAAAGTAAGGACCAACGAAAATACCAGGAATTTTCATTGGAAAAACCAGCGGGTTCGCTTCAAAGGAAAGAGTGCCTAACTCTTTCCTCTCTGATACTATTGTTATCCACATAGAAATCATGTTAGAATAAAAAATACGACGTTTATAATATAAATAAATGAAGATGATGATGGGATTGTAATATATTTAAAATATAAATTTTTCCTTTCTTTAAATAAATTCTTCTTTCATTTAAAATAATAATGACTGCTGATTGATTTACTTACAGATTGATACTGAATGTGTAATGTTTATATTGGATAAATTATTTCTGGATAGTATTTCAAATGATTAATTTAGTTGAACCGAACCAAACCACTTGTCAAAATTCCCGTCTGAACCAAACCGAAGTAGTAATAAGAAAAAATATTAATAAAATCCACATAAATTGCAAAATATACCTGTTTTAAATTGAATTAGAGCACATGCGTTTGGCAATTATGAACACGTTTAATCAATAGGATGTACAGCGGATTCGAATAAAATAGCTACATATATAGTTCTGCTCAGTAAAAAGTAGCTATGTATTATAGCAAACAAATCGAGGCTTGAATGAAGGTGAAAAATGAGGGATAAAGAATGAGAAATGGGTTTTTAAAAGGAAGTGCGTGATCTTGAGAACAAGAAAGAAAAAGAGAGGAAGGTGAAGTAAAAGCGATGGATCGACGCGTGAGAGGTCTAAAAAAAATGAGGGTCGAGAAGTGACTCTATCTGTTGAGAGTGGTTGTAACCCTTTGCGTGAGACAAGACTGCCTAAAGTGGAGAAGAGCAAGATTCGTCTTTCTTTTTTTTTTTTTAGAGAAGAATGGGTTTTGGGACGAGTGGTTTTCCTTTAACGTTATCTATGGCCAGAGAAGAGATGTTCTCAAAATCAGTTTTTCTATTCATAATTTGACTTATGCGTCGATTGTGGAGATATTTGTTTGACACGATATGAGTTGTACGATCGCCCAAGCTGAAATCATTACCAATTTTTTTGAATTGCGCTTAACATATTAAGTATATTTAGGTATTAAAAATGTAAATGAAAGTTTGATTTTTTGGACATCAATTAAAAATTATCGAAACCAGCATTAACGTTAGACCTTACTGTATGTAATTAAATAACCCTATATGATTCTAGTTCTCTAAGATGGTGAAGAGGTAAAAATTTAGATAAGAAGTTAAAAACACGATGGTCAAATATTATTACGGTTGGATTTAACAATAAGGGGAGAAAAAATATTTTCACCAGAGATTGTTTCACAAGAAAATTTAATTGAATGGAATCGTAATTTTCGCGATTTTTCATTCAAGCTTTTTGGACTTTTTTTTTCACTTTTTTATTCATTAAGACTGTTAAAAAAAAGTTTATGGATGGAAAACCTGAAACAAGGGACTTATATTTCGTCTTTTTCTGCTCTTGATTGGTTTCTCACGCTCTCTCTTTCGAAGTTTATCTTAACACGCTAAGTCTTGTACCTGTCGATTCAGTTTATTTGCATTTGTTTCCAACATTGTTCCTATTTATGAACTTAACAAACTTAGAAAACATCGACGCATTTCATTCGTCTTTTACAGCTTTTTTAAAGGAAAATTTCCTTTGTAATTCATTAAAAAATGGACCAATCCAAACGTTATTATTCATTATTTGACAGTATTATATTCCGTCGAAAGACTGTAGAAATCTCTATTCCTGCGATTCCCCACCGAATCGAGTCTAACACGATCACGAAGAGCGAAATCGAATCGCTCATTAAGAGGGCGAGACAATGAACTCTTCGAACAATTTCGGATTGTCTCCCGCTCCACACCAGGAAGAGAAGGGAACAGGGAAAATTAATGCGATAAGGTCTTGAGTTGTATTGGAGATTGCGGGATGCGAGGGCGGGGAGTGAGTAAAGGGGGATGGGTTGGGGAGAAGAATTCCTGGTACCAAGGAGCGGGAGGGAGGGAGGGGGGGGGGGGAGGACCTCGAGACCATCCATAATCTCCGAGGATGCTCTCAATGACAGCCAAATGCAGGGGGGAGAGGGAGAGGGAGAGAGAGAGAGAGGGAGAGAGAGGGAGAGAGAGGGAGAGAGAGGGAGAGAGAGGGAGAGAGAGGGAGAGAGAGGGAGAGAGAGGGTGAGAGAGAGAGGGTGAGAGAGAGAGGGTGAGAGAGAGAGGGTGAGAGAGAGAGAGGGAGAGAGAGAGAGGGAGAGTGAGAGAGAGGGAGAGAGAGAGGTATAGAGAGGGTGAGAGAGAGAGGGATAGAGGGATAGAGAGGGAGAGAGAGGGGGGAGAGGGAGAGGGAGAGAGAGGGGGGAGAGGGAGGGAAGGAGAGAGAGGGGGAGAGGGAGAGAGAGGGGGAGAGGGAGAGAGAGGGGGATAGGGAGGTAGAGAGAGAGGGAGGGAGAGAGGGAGGGAGAGAGAGGGAGGGAGAGAGAGAGGAAGGGAGAGAGAGAGGGAGGGAGAGAGAGAGAGAGAGGGAGGGAGAGAGAGAGAGGGAGGGAGAGAGAGGGGGAGAGAGAGGGAGGGAGAGAGAGCGAGAGGGAGAGAGAGCGAGAGGGAGAGAGAGCGAGAGGGGGAGAGAGAGGGGGAGAGAGAGGGGGAGAGAGAGGGGGAGAGAGAGAGGGATAGAGAGAGAGAGGGAGGGAGGGAGAGAGAGAGGGAGAGAGAGAAAGAAAATAGAGAGAGAGAGGATACCCATCCTCCCACCTCACGCCACCTTTATCTATCCACCCTTTTTCTTCTACTTTCCCCTCTCCTCAATCCTCTGGAGTGGAATGGGATCTTTCATCCCTTCCATCTCTGATAAACAAGCCTCTCTCTCTCCTCAAGCATCATCGTCTCATCCGTCTCATTTCCTTTAAAATTCCGCGATAAGAAAATCCAATCTGAGGAGTTTGTCCTCTTCCTTCGTTCCCATTAAGGGCGTTTCGGCGTAAAACTTTCCCGTTTTTCGCGTCCGGATCCCTCAAAATTTCTCGCCTCTTTCTCTCTCACTCTCTTCTTTTTAAAAATTACTACGAGTGTCCCACGGCGGCATCCTTTCTCTTTCTTATCAATCGGGATATCCATGAATTTGGAATCTCTCATTTCTCTCTCTCTCCGCATCCTCTTCATTAATCGGAGGTTCGAATATCCGTATTTCGGATGAACAGAAGTTTATTTCTTGCTAATCACTGCTCGGTTTGCTGGGATTATATTTTGGATATCTCCGGAGAGTGATATTTTGGGATATGTAGTGATCAGTTTGAAGATAATTTTAGTGAAACGACATAAAAAAAGTTCGGATTATGACGGTTGGTCCCACGCGCTTCGATTTTGCTCGAGGAAATGTTTATATAAAATCTATGAAGGATAAATGATCGATATTTAAAAAAATATTTCTATTCATCCGCAACTGCTGCTTTGTCCAAAAACAGTATCTTTAATCTAATTCACTAATATTGGGTCTACATATCCTGTCTATTTTTTGTATTAAATAATAGCATAATACATAAAACATAACTTGGAGAGGCATAGATTTGAAATTGTGCTATTTCCAGTAAAATAGTTCACCATATACGACTCTGATTAGCGATAAATCTTGGCATTATTACTCAGATCGCAACCTGGCTGAAACTGTACCTTGGACATAATGGATATTTTATACAATTAAATATGGCTCATCAGTAGTGTGCTACAAAAATACATATGTATCTAATGTATCGCATCGTTACATTTGCAAAATAAATAATTTCTCACTGTTATCGACGTATAAGAATTTTTGGGCAGGAATTCGGGACACGGGACAATTTGTCCAAATTCATATTTATGATCTTGTGTTACTGTTCATTTCAATTTATGCTCGTAAAAACAATCTTTCCCGATGGCGAAATAAAGGAAAGTGATGAGCAAAGTAAATGCTGATAACGCGTAGACAAAATACTGTTTCTTACATTATGGTTGGTCTTATAAAATGTTCGTGGAAATCATTTCATACGTTCAAACTGTGATTTTTAGTTGAATTTGCTTCACTGCGACCTTGAAAATGCAAATTAAGGAAGGAAATTAGTCCGCGTGTCGAAGTAATAAGATCTGAGGCTAGGCCGTCGGACGTTCCGTGTTCAGCATGGCAAGTTAAGAGATTGTTCAAGTTTGCTAACACACACTTAGGCTACAGTGCTCGGTCGATGAAATAATACCGATTATTTCAACATAGATTCTTTTCATCTATGGCTTCAGACTTCGGCGTTCGGTCTTCTAACATTTTCTGCTTTATGAAAGAATATTTGTTATGAAAGCATTAACAAATTTGTACTAAAAGGATTTTTGCGGAGGAGGTGTTAATAAATATATATTACTTAGAAAAGACTGATAAAATTTCAGTTGCCTTCTGGTAGTTTATTATTGGCAGATACCTTTTGTAAGTCTCAATGGAGACACACAAGGTTCACATTAAGACCGATGCCGCTAAAAGCGATAAGAGCTGAAACAACGAAATATGTCTGCAATATCGGAAAAATCGAACCTACCTAGCATCCTCAATGACCCCGCAAAATTATCGAGTGATCCTACAGATCTGGCTGACAGACTTATTAAAACCGTTGATGGCGATAAAGGTGAGGATGTACCGAATCAATCTCACACTTATCTGAAACTATTAATAATTGACCGTAAAGGGTTGCCCAACTATGAAGAAATATCTGCGGAGTTACTTTAATACCTTTTTTTTTTAAAAAATCGCACACCTTTCGAAACAAATTCATACTCGTATAAACCCTCCGCTTCACAACCTCAAGAGGGAAACAGACAATCGACCTATTATCCCGCTCGATGTACATAATAGCCTTTCCGTTGCCGTGGAGCTGGCTGCATTGTTGGCGCACCTTTCAAACTCCTCCAACCCCTTCCGCCGACGATAATAAAAGAGGGAGGAGTGGAAGGATTGCGAGCGCGGAAAAGGGTGGCAGAGGGCGAATAAAAGGGGTTTTAAAAAGAAAGGCTAGGGTAGGAGATGGGATAGGAAGATTGGAAGAGAGAGAGAATAGACTTAAGAGAAAGTCTTTCGGAAAACCTGAGCGTGAAGCTCCATCCCTCTCCCCTTCTCCTCTCCCTCTTCCAGGAGACGTGATCTGAGTTTCTCTACGTTTACAGTTCCCGTGATTTATGGTTCGGAAAGGTATTGAAGGAGTAAAGTGGAGGGATATAAAAAAAAAGAAGGCAAAGATCAGGGAAGAGTTTGGTGGGCGTGTTTTGTGTATATATCCGAGCCAGAAATGTGGAGGATTTTTTCAGTCAGAGAATAGAGGGTAGGAAATGTTTTATAGGAGGAGGATGAGAAAGATGCCTTGTGTGCGGAGAAGGGGTAAGAATTTCGGGAGGGTGAAGAGAGAGTTCTTCTGAGGGTGCGAAAAGGAAGGAGGAAATAAAGAGTTAAGAGGAGGATGGTGAGAGAAGGAAGAAGGGTTTGTGGAATGAAGAGTGGGGTGAAGACAGAGGGAAGGAGAGAGAGGGAGGGGGAGGGAGAGAGGGGGAGGGAGAGAGGGGGGAGAGATAGGGGGGAGGGAGAGAGAGGGTGAGAGATGGGAGAGAGAGAGGGGGGAGAGAGGGGGAGAGGGAGGGAGAGAGAGGGTGAGAGATGGGGGAGAGAGGGGGAGAGGGAGGGAGGGGGGGAGAGAGGGTGAGAGATGGGGGAGAGAGGGGGAGAGAGAGAGGGGGGAGAGAGGGGGAGAGGGAAGGAGGGGGAGAGAGAGGGGGGGGAGAGGGAGAGAGAGGGGGGAAGAGAGAGGAAGAGAGAGATAGGGAGAGAAAGAGAGAGAGATAGGGAGAGAGAGAGAGATAGGGAGAGAGAGAGAGATAGGGAGAGAAAGAGAGATAGGGAGAGAAAAAGAGAGAAGGATGTGAGGTTTGCGAGGTTTAATGAGGTAAAGGAGATGAAGGGAAGCAGGGAAAAGGAACAAGATGGAGTGAGAGAAGGGGGAGAGGATGGAGTGAGAAGGAAGGAAGAAGAGAGAGAGAAGGAGGGAGAGTGGAATAAAGAAAGGGAGAAGAGGAAGGGAATGAAGGGAGAGGGAGGAGGCGAAGGAAGGAAGGGGAGACGGATGGAGAAGCAGAGAAGGGAGAGGATATAGAGGGAAGGAGTAAGAGGAATGGAGAGTGAAGAGATGAAGAAAGGAGATGGAGAGAAAGAGAGGGGAGAAAAGAAGGGATAGGGAGGAAGGTGGAGATGGATATGGATAGATAGATAAATCTTTTTTTTCAGGGCGAAATTGAGACCATAAGGTTTTCACTTCCATTTAACTCTTCGTTATCGATTACAAAATAATAACATGAATTAGTGTATATATATATATATATATATATATATATATATATATATATATATATATATATATACTTATATACACACAATTAGAACAGGAAAAAAGTTGGTCAAATAAACACAACGAGAACAGAATAATATATGCCAAGTTATACATTAGAGAAGCTTCTAAGAAAGATATAATATTTGTGGTAAAAACCCAGGTAGAGCAAGGCATGGCCAACCAATTAAAAAAACACGCAGGAAAACACCCGCAAAGAGAAGAGGGGGTTGAAAAAAACCTGCGGAAACCCTAAATAGTAAAAATACAATAATGAATACTATTAGAAAAAGGTAAGGTATATAATATGTATGTAAATGTATTCTTAAAGTTTATCTGAAAGTACAAGAATAATTAAACATATTAAAAAATTACATGGAGGGAGAGATAGGAGAGGGGGAAGAAGAGAGAGAGAGAGAGTGACGGGGTAGGCAGGAAAAAGAGAAGAGAGGGAGTGCAAAGAATAGGAAGAAAGAGTACCTAATAAGGAGAAATAAAGGAAGGATAGGGAGTGATGGGGAGGAATAGTAAGTTGGAAAGGTAGGGAGAGATGGAATCGGTAACAAAGGATGGGAAAATCAGATCTTTCGGGTTCTAACAAAAAAAATAAATACCGTTACGGTTTGTATTATGTGGAGAAATGACGGGGGGAGAGAGAGAGTAAGAAAAACGATGTACTCCACCCCTTGGAGATCATAGTTCGGATTTTATGTTTTTCCTACCGACGCGAGAGTGCTTTGACGTCGCCTGTATCTGTGAAGAGGTCAGAAAAGCGAAGAAAATAAAATCGCCAGTGCTGCACGGAGGAGTAAATCTCCGAAAATTGATGGTGGACGGTATTTTTTTTATATTTTTGACGGAAAACTTATCGACTGGAAATATTTACGACCGGCCAGTTTTATAGCGACTGGAATTCCGTCTTTACTTGTCTCTTTTAACTGCGCTCAAAAGCTCTCTACGTATTTGTGGGTTTTGCCGGAGGCGATCTGTCATGGTTGAAGCCCTTTTCTCCTTGCCCGATTCGGAAATCGTTCCGATGACCGCCGCGGGCGAAATATTTTCCTACGTGATTCGAGAATCGATCAATTTGACCATTTGGCTCGTCTGTTATCTTCGGCCGTAGTTCATCGGGTAAATCCAGGGTCTCAAGAGTTAATGCATTAAGAATTACAGTAGGACCTCGATTTTCCGTCAGGATCGGGAACAAGGAGGTGACGGATTATAGAAAAAGACCGATAATAGAACGCATTTATTGTTCATATTTTACAGTAAAAAGTGCATACATATGTATTAGGTTAAACAAATATATTTGCACTCAATCAAGTATACATATAGTATTAGCGCAAGCATAATAAAAGACAATTACATGATTTATTTTTTAAATAAGCGTGTTAATTTTGTTTGTTGCAATGTACTATCTCGCGCTTTTTCCGAAGCAAGATTGCGAATATTTCTTAGTAATAAAATCTGTGTTATTTCTGCTTTTAGAGCCACGTAATACATTTTGAGAGCATGTCTTCAGCCTCCCGGTGGCTTATAACACAAGATGAAAGATAATCGGCATCAGAAAGTTCGTCCGAGTCATCTGCCTCATCTTGTTCTTTGTTTGTCACTCTATCCACGATTTCTTCATCATTCAGGGGTTCATATCCCATATCCGTCTCATCCATTGCTAACCAATCATTCACGTTACTTTATTGGAGTCCTTCAAAGCCAGAAACATTGGAAAAGTCTTTTTAAAAATCTAAACTCATGGGCAAATTTTCATCTTCGATGACTTCCTTCTCACCTGGCCGCAACTTGTCCCAGCATTGTTGAAGGGTTTGAAAAGTGACATTTTTCCAAGCATCTGCAATGTTGTACGATATATCGCATCCTTTGTTTTATATTTTTTCCAGTAAGCTAGAACATCAGCATCACTTTTTTATATATTGGGGCTGAGGTTTCTGAGGCAGATGCGAGTGATTTTTGTGGAAGAGTTTTCCAATTTCAGCCGGTTTCATCACAATTGTACACCTCTTCACGAGTTAATCCTCGATTCTCTATTTGAGGTTCCAATTTTTTAATATAGTCCGATACCACGTTGCTGTCTGCACTAAGTTTTTCACCTTCAATAGTTTAGTTGCCGAATTCGGTGTAGAGTTTTGAATTTGCCAACAACCCTGAGCTTGCTTTAAAGCAGGCCTGCAACCCGCGGCCCATTTCGAGTTTTTTTGCGGCCCAAAAACTTCTTATGGTTTTCCACACAAAAGTGGCCCATCTCTTGAAAATCGTCTATTTTCGATGCAAGCACAGCACCAGCACTATTGCAGCTGGAGATAATTGATTTGCAATGCAGTACTGAATGAAAATTCATTTCTGAAAAGAAGAATGACATAGTTCAATTTTACAACAAATACGTTGAAGAATCAAAATTCCCAAACTTGAGAAATCATGCTGCAAAAATAGTTGGTGCTTTTTGGAGTACATACTTCGCTTTGTGAGTCCCTTTTTTATAAAATGAATTGCGCGAAGAATAAATCTCGTTGCTCCTTGGAAGATATCAAGTTAGAAAATCAGTTAAGAATTTCTACCACAAAAATTGTAGTAAACTCTGATAAATTAAGTCATTGCAAAGAAAAACAAGTTTCCCATTGAATAAATTTTGTTGTTATGAAAAATCAAGTTTTTAAAAATTTTTCTTCTGCGGCCCGCCCAAAATATTTGTCCTCAAAATTGGTTCATTGAGTGGGGTTGCTCAGTTTAGCATTCATTTCAAGATCCTTCTCTGTTATTATTGGCCCTGTAAGAGGAATTCCTTGAATCCGTTGCTGAACAAACCACCGAAACATTGTAACGTCGAGCTGGTTGTGACTGGAACATTTCATAATCTTTCTTCCGATAACAACCAACCAATTGGGGGGACCTTGTGACTTCAAACGACTCCAGCGCTAGAAGGCTTCTCAGTCTAAATCACAAAGCAAGGGAGGAGTGAAACCCGGTGCCGGCATTAGCCTACTCTTAACGAGAAACACCAAGAGGACCAACGGCTTTACGTCCCTTCCGAAGGACGGGGCGCTGATTTGCGTGTTCTCTAAACACGCAAATGGGGAGCCGGGAAACCCGGTTCGCACCGAGTTTGCTAAGCGTAGCAGGCCAGCGCCCGCACCACTACGCCACGATTCCCCGTTTATTTTTCCGATAACAACCAACCAATTGGGGGGACCTTGTGACTTCAAACGACTCCAGCGCTAGAAGGTTTCTCAGTCTAATTCACAAAGCAAGGGAGGAGTGAAACCCGGTGCCGGCATTAGCCTACTCTTAACGAGAAACACCAAGGGGGCAAACGGCTTTACGTCCCTTCCGAAGGACGGGGCGCTGATTTGCGTGTTCTCTAAACACGCAAATGGGGAGCCGGGCAACCCGGTTCGCACCGAGTTTGCTAAGCGTAGCAGGCCAGCGCCCGCACCACTACGCCACGATTCCCCCCGTACCCGATAACATCTGCATCGCTGACCTCCATTTGCTAACGAATTCATCAATTTTGTTACCATCCCGCTTTAGGTCATTAATGGTGGTTCTTGCAATACCATACATTTTTGCTAAACTGGAAGCTCTTTCACCCTTACTTAACCGTTTCTCCGCCATATTTATTTAGGGGTTATGCAAACGTACCGCACATGTTGATGTTTAGAAACAGACTGATAACTTTATCTCGATCTATCAACTACTTCCCTCTAGTGCGATTGAAGCGAACTGACTCTGGGCGATATCTCAGCTGAGTGAGCTAACGCGTAAAAGTATTGTATATTTCTTCATTAAAAAACAAATATAATCAAGCATATGTAATTGTATTTTTATCCAAAAGAACTTTTCCCTTTACACTTTGTAATAACACTAATCAAACAGTGATATTTATGGTTATTTTCAAGATATTAAACAAGTTCCAACCGGCCGACGAATCGCCGTCTCTCTAAGACTTTATGTACTTTTTCTAGGAATGTGGTGGTTAATAGAAAGTGACGGATAAAAGAGAGACGGATAATCGAGGTTTTACTGTATTAATGTTGCCATAGATCGGAAAGAGGTAATTTATTAAATAACAAAATTTTTAAAACGAATCATCTAGCTGAAATTATGGCTTCAATCAAATAAAATATCGAGGCTTCTTCAGTAGCCGTTAAAACAGTTGAGCGAACCACTTGTGCGCTTAAGATACAAAATTTTCGTTTTATAATGCTTGAAGGAGTAACCGGGATCGTCTTATTGCAGGATAGTCGGAACTGCTGTTAGGGCGCCGCATCTGATCAGTTTCTTGCTCCTCTGCTAACGCTTATTTCTCACGGCGCGTTTATATTTCCGCATGCTCAAGGGTTGACAAAATTATTTGTCCTCCTCCGATATGATTTTGATTATTCTAAATTTATTGAATTTTTCATTCAGTTTGAAATTGATAACTCTTTAAGTTTTGAAACCATTCTTTCTTATACTTTTTTGGATACTTATATGAATCCTTCCTAAAATAGATTATCTTCGTGTATGCAAAAATGTTTATCACTGTCGTTTAATGGTCAGCATATTCGTCGTGTTATATGATCAACCTACATGTTCACATATTTATGCATAAATTCTTCGTAAATTTTAACCACCAGTATTTTGATCACAGCTGTCAGTTTTTCGTATATTGTCATTGTTGGCAGATTACATATTTATAAGTGAAATGAAACTTAAAATTGATTAATTGATATTTTAATATCGTTCTCGCCAAATATCTCTCATCATATCCAATTCGTCCAATCCTATCAGCGATACATAAGCAAAAATGAACAGATTATATCAGAGTTCTCTCAGACTGATTTTCCAACATTTTTATTCTCCGCATAGCCTCGCATTACCGGAAACGACCTCAATCTCAAAAGCGAGCTATTAAGGGTACGTTGGCGAAGACGGAGCGCCTACTAGTGGAGACATCTCTTTATTACTCGAGGAGCGACATTCATACAGCAGGGCAGGGCAATATCCGTTAAAGCGCACGAAGTTATTTACGATGGATCCGTCTGGAATTCCGATCGGAGAGTGCCATTAGAGTTGTAGGCATAAAAAAAAATAAATCTCAGTTTTCTGTCGTGGGAGAACGTGCAGGTCGCAGATGCCGTTATCGATCATTCGGATCAGAAAAAATGGTGGGATGAAAGACCATGATTGATGCGTCGTTTATTTTATTCAAATCCAATGTTTTCTCGAGGTTTATTTTATTTTCGCAAAATAACGAGGATTTTTAAAGGATGAGATTTCATTGCGAGGTTTCATGTCAGGATATGAGAAATCCAAAACGCCGAAGATGAAATGGAAAACTGAATGATCCCATTGTTTCCTAAATGCTTCGTGGTCCGAGGGAATTATCATTGAACAGTTCCGATGATATTCGGAGCGCTATGCATACAAACAAAACAAATGCTTAGATTTGTGGGTAAAAATTTAATTTGGAAAACTCGTACAATTTCGTTATTGCCGTAAAATATTTTTTCCATATGTGATTCTTAACTTTGAGCGTAAATGTGAAACGAAAAGAAGTTGTCGATAGCTGATATATACCAGAGTTTTCTTGATGAATTTTGTTTGAATACGAAATATCTTTGCTTGAACCGCTACCGGTCTCTCCTTGAAACAATTTAATCGTCCATTAAAACGAAATTAGAAAGTCTCCGCCACACAAATCATGAAAAGACATTGTGTAATCACCGAATAATCCACCGAAAATCTGAAACATATTTAGAGCGTGCATTCTTTGGCGTCGAACCATAAATTCACGGGTAATTTTCAAGGAAATCCGACCAACACCCTTCTTTAACTACCTTGGGTGTATAGGTACATATTTGTATTGAAATGCACTTAATTTACCCAATGAGAACAGGCCCACCCTAAACTGGTAGTTTGCAACCGGTGGAACAAATTTTCTTTCAACCCCAATTACGGGCTATAAATCCGATTTTAATAAAAGTCAGAGCGTAAAATAAAAGTCAGGGCGTAAAATAGAAAAGGAACAATAAACGCCTGGCCCAGGGCCAATCCGAGTGAGTTACTGCCTTTTTTCTGGGAAGGACTTAATGGAAAAAGAGGAAAAAAATATTAATAACGATATAAAAGGCGAAAACTGTAGCGCAGCAAAGAAGGGATTTCCGTATGGCCGACAGACTTTCAAAATGGCCGTCGCTGAAGGACCAATCCAAGATATATTAGCGCTTTAGCGAAACCGAAATTCTGCCAGCTTAATCAAATTAAAAGAAAATGCAATCTAAATTTATCAAGTAGAAATAGCGCATGAAGAATTTAAATTTTATGCCGTAAATAGATTCAGAAACGCTCTGTTTGAATTCACGATAGTGAGGCATTCAAAAGAGAATTATCAAGCTCGCCTTAGGGCGAAAATCAAATTGACGACCATCCATACACAACAATTCTCCCTATAAAAAAAATCTGATCTGGCCAACACATGACTTTCTCCATACTTGGTTTATAGATATTTAAAATATTATGCTTAGCATTATAAGGCAAAATTATTATTTCGTATTGTAAAAGAATTCAGTCGTCCTTATTGCCTTAAATTAGATATATTTTGAATTGCTACGTTTACAGAATTCATCGTTACATGGTGGTGGCGCTGTATACTGGAAATTACGAAAAAGCTAAATATATCCGAAATGGATGGTTCTACAAAAATTTGTTTCAAACAAAACTTGGAAGAAATATTATTCTCTACAACTTTGGTCCTCACAAAGATTACCAATAACGATGTTTTTAAGGAGATATTTCACGGAAACAGAAAAACCGGTTATTTATAAATAACTCCTAAAAAATAACCTATGGAAAATTGTTTCAAATAAAAGTTGTAGGAAATTACATTCTCTATAACATTTCTATAGAATTGTATATACAGTGATGAATTTTTAACGAAGAAATATCGCAAAAACCGAATCGGGTTTCGAATAAACCTCGACTTCTGGTTAACCGTTATTGTCCAAAAACTAATCACTTCTTTGTGCTTATGCTAGAGTGTTATATATGAAGTTTGGTGACGATATGGCACGTACTTTTTGAGTTAGAGCGCCCACAATCACATACGCACACACACACATGCACACACAGACATCATTCCGAAAATAGTCTAAACATGTTCTAGGGACCTCAAAACGTGTATTTCCGTTGAAATCTCGAAGTCGATTTTTTTCATGAACAGAATACTTTCCCATTACTAGGTATGGAGAAAGTAAAAACCGTAGGAAAAACGTCACAATGTTCATGCTAGAATCTACTATAGGTGTATCGCCGCGGAAATGTATAATTTGCAGAGATAGTTGTTATTTATGAAAATAAATTGACACAATATGCCTTTTCAATGATCAAAAAGTGGTTGATTAAAGCTACTGCACATTTCGCCTGCTATGAAGCCCAGAAAGAATTCGCCAATAGCAGTTATTTAATTACAGTCATTGTATGATAAGAAAGAAATTTATTTTGGACTTGCTATCAACACTGATGAAGGCTGCTATGTACACGAAATTCGCACATTGTTGTTCCAACATGCATGGCTATTTGTAAGAACGTAGTTCGTCAAGTTTAATATTTCTGAGATTTTAAAATTATATTATTCATACCGACACTTAGCTTAAAATTTTATAAGATAACATGATCGGCAGTAATATGTAAATGGAGTCATTTCGAAATCTACGGGTAAAAAATAAATCCATGAAGATTTTGTTTTCAGATTTCTTCCTGTCATTCGGCATAAAAAAAATTGACCTAAAGCTTAAGAAATCCGTAAAGGATGAAGTTTTTGTGGGATAGAATAAAAACCTCAATTCGATCGCATTAATTTCATCGAAGCATCGTCATCCAGATAATTCTGACCGGAAAGAAGGTTTTGGAAAGGAATCGTGAAAAGGCTATTTAAGTTAATAAAAAAAGGATTTGAAAACACTTGTACGTGTTTACCTCCGAGCTTGACAAAGGATGGAAGCTAGAATTTCAGCACGAAAACTCCGTTTACCTATGCGGTTGAAAAAGATAAACAGACCAAGAAGGGAATGGGTTCGGTGAAGAGGGAGGGAGTTGAAGAAAAATAAGAGAGGGAGGGTGGAGAGTGGGAGAAATGGGAGTGGAAAAGATAAACAAGGCGGCGGACTGAAAGGGGAAATAAAAAAAAGCAAACAGGAAACAAACGAACGCGCGCACTTAAAACCGCAAGGCAGAAGGGCGCTAAAAATGAAAGTTTAATGGCGGAATCTGAGCGAGTCCGCCGGTGGCGCTATCTTGGCACGGGATCGCGAACTAAAAACGGGGATGCCAGACCTGCGTAATATTTTTTACGAAAAAAGTCTTATTTTTCTCCATAGGAGTGCACGTGGGTAGGTTTAAGGGCGGCATCCGTGAGAGGTTTACGTTTTGAAAAGGAAAGGGAAAATTGAAAGGGCTGCTTTCATTTCAAAGTGGGGAAAAACGGCTGAGTAATTTAAGTGGCCGTCTTAAATTGAAAACGTCTGGAACGTCCTTTCAAGGATTTAAATTTAGAAAGGATTTAGCTTGTGCGATATCGCGTACCCTGGGGGATAAAAAATTAAATTCAATTAAATCGCGAAAATCCTAATCTTTCGAGAAAACTCTCATGGGAATAACTAAAGCGTGTTGAAATTGCGATAATATTTTGAGGTATTCGCTTAAACCGATGACATTTAATGCGAGGCAAATATTCGTTATCAATTTTTTCCTGAGTTAATTTTTGAATTCACTTCTTATATGAATAATTTTTTAGTGTGGACACCTACCAAAGGTTATTTGTTTGGCGCATGTAAGATGAAAACCGTTTAGTATTACAAAAATAGAGAATTGAACTTCCCATGGATGCGAAGTAACGAGTAGGATACCCGAAGCGAAGTGTTGATAATTAATTTGAATACTGTATGCGTTCAAGCAAAATTTCATTATTATCTCTATTTTCCTCATATTTGCGTTAATTTTAATTAAAAATGTACAAGTTCGTTGTAATACGCAATAAATACATTTAATAATATTAGTAGGTACACGAATTTCAAAATTTCCTTGACCCCTTACTATTGAAATAAAAAAATCATTTGAGGTAATACAGTTACAGGTACTCACACATCACACCAACCGATAATCGTTTATTAATATTTTAAATAACTAATAAATTTGATATTATATTTTTAAAAAATGTTAAATATAGAACATAAAATAGTGCGAAGCAATTTAATTCGAATTTCCAGACGTTAATTAAAATATTTATGCCGAATAAATAGAAAAATATTAATTTTCCTTTCAGTATTTCTCTATTACAGATAAGAATTATTTATAAGTAAGCCATATGTAGAAATCTATCGAGTTATATCACACGGTATATATTATTCTATAATATATAATATATAATATATTCGGAAGTATTTGTACATATTTTTTCAAATAATTACTTGTACTAAATATTTTTAAAGTCTAGTGTGGCTAATGTAGTTCAATTAACTAAAGAATCATAGAATGAAAAATTACTTGAATTGTATGTAACTAAAAGGTAAAGTAATAGAAAAAATATTCACATCATTAATGTATTGTATAGATGTGTTCTGTACTTTCAATAAACAAGTTGAAAATATTTCTTAAGCATCTTTGGAGCCGGCACTAACAGTTTATAGGCGAGGTGCAAAAACAGCAATATAAAACACGCTCACAATGGTGTGCTGGATGCAGGAAAATGTGCAGGAAGCAGAACTGGAAAGGGATGCCGCAATGAGCGAGAGAGAATAGGGGCAAGAAATTTCAGAAGGGAAGCGGGGGCGGATGAAAGGAAGAACGACGCACTCTGGGAGAGGAGGTTGGGGGTGACTGAGAAGCGGCGGCGAGTTTATAAAGGCCAAAGAGAGAGACCAACACGCAGGATGCCGATGACGTAAATTGGGAGAAGGTAGGCGCGGCTTGCCACCTATGAATGGGCACGAGAGTCGAGAGGAGAAACGCGATGACAGGGAAGAGGGGGGGTGGGGAAGGGGAGAGAGGGTTAGAAGAGGGAGGTGAAGAGAGTTTGAGAGGGGTCAGATGGAGAAAAGTAAGGAGCGGTAGCAATGGGTATGGAGACGTGGGAGTGGTGACGTGAGAGGATATTTATATAGAAAATAAGTTTTTGACGGAGAGGAAGGAGAGAAAATAGGGAAAGAGGTGGACGACGGGAAGTGGAAGATATAGGGAGAGACGAGGGAAGAGGGAGGGTGGGCGAGAGTGAGTTAAAGAAGGGGATTGAGGGAAAGATATGGGGAGAGAAATATAAAGAAGGGAAATATAGTGAGTCGGAGAGGGTGATAAGGATAGAGAGGGAGAGAGAAAGATAGAGAAGAGAGTGAGGGAGATAGTGAGGGAGGGACAGACAGACAGACAAACGACTTATTTAGGGAGAGAAAGGAGGGAGAGAGAAAGATAGAGAATAAGAAAGTGAGGGAGATAGAGAGTGAGGGAGATAGAGAGGGAGGGACAGACAGACAGACGAACGACTTTATTTAGGTAGAGAAAGAAGGAGGGAGAGAGAAAGATAGAGAAGAAGAGAGTGAGGGAGATATGGAGGGACAGAGTGAGAGAGAAATACAGAGGGATTTATAGATATAGTGAGAGGGAGTGAGTGATAGAGAGAGAGAGGGGAAGAGAGAGAGAAAGAGAAAGGTAGAGAAGAGAGTGAGGGAGATAGAGAGGGAGAAAGAGAGGCAGGGAGATAAAGGTAGACAGAGATTAGAAAGATAGCGATGGGAGAGACAGAGGGGGAGAGAGAGAGAAAGAGAAAGGTAGAGAAGAGAGTGAGGGAGATAGAGAGGGAGAAAGTGAGGGAGAAAGAGAGGGAGGGAGATAAAGGTAGACAGAGATTAGAAACATAGCGATGGGGAGAGAGAGAGAGGAGGAGAGAGAGCAAGAGAGGGAGATAAAGAGACTAGGGAGTGAGAGAGAGAGAGGGAGATAGAGATGGAGAGTGGGAGAGAAGGTAAATAGGGAGAATACGAGGTCGGGGAAAAGTATGAATAGGTTGCAAAGCGAATGAAGAAATGAAGAGTTGAATGAAGAGGTAGGACAATGGAGGAGCATGAATTGGTTTGGTGGGCGTTGAGGAGGAAGAGAAGAGGCATGCGAAACCGACTCCGCCGCTCCCTCTCGTACTCCCTCTCATACTCCCTCCTTCCCCCGACGTTCTTTCACCGGCTCGCGATGCGCAACTCTTCATGCCGGCTGGAAGCCTTTTCCCCTCTGGTTTATGTATGTTGAATCCTTTTGAGAAGGAAGTTGTCTGTTTCCCTGGTGATTGTCATTTCGGAGGAATTCACGGGTCGCCCACGTAACCTCAACCTCCTGTTTCACTCTGAGGTAGGGTGCTGCTCTCTTCGCCTCACTGATTCCTTTTTTTTCCACGGTCCCATGAATCGCTATAAATCGCGCGAATATTCTAATCACCGCCGTAACAAAAGGATATTCCGCATAATAGTATACGTTCCTATGTTATAGAAAGAGAATGTGCCCTTGGAAACCTTTCTAAATCAATATTCGCTACGAATATTCATTTATCTGCGGTAGGCAGGTTAAAGTGGGATAAATGAACAAAACTCACTTTAAAGAAATTTAGTTTTTCGAAAACAATCTAGATTTTCTTATCACATGTCCGTAAATAATTATTTCTGTTATACTTTCCTGTATCTTCGAATGTTAAAGCCTGTTAATATCTTTTGTTTCCACTCTTTTTTGAAGAGTTACACAAATGCTATTATATCTCATATGCTGGAATTTCTGGAGTTTATATTTTCCCGATGATACTGCGTAATTGAACATTTAAGCAAAAATATTGTTTTCATATGTTGAAAAAATCCTGTCAACTCATATATAACTTGCAACGACGTTTCTCTTCGGCAAGTTTAATGTCATGTTATTCTCTTCTATTTATATGAGCATTTGAAAATTAATAGGTTTGTTTGGGTTGCTTTCTATTTTTTCTGGCATGAAACCTTTTTGGAAATAGTCTTCCGATTTTCGAAAAAGTAGTTCATGATATGCGTTGTTTATTTCTTTATATTCCTGTTGTGCTAGAAGGAAAAAATCATTTTAAAAATCGATTAGGCGTGAAAAAAGGTTAAATAATATTTTGTATTTTATTGCGAATATACAACAAAGTTCATTATGTGGTTATGCGTTGCAGTAGCGTTTTTCGTTAAAATGACAATTCCAAATATGTTAAGCACGTATTTAAATATCACTTCAAGCGCTTTGGTAAGTTTAATGGTCTTGGAAATTGGATTTTAGCACCTTCCACTTCATTTGAACGAAAATACTCGTCTAGGCGCAATATTCCAGAGAAACCGTGAAACCGCGGAAACGCAGTGAATCAGAAATCTCAAGGGAGAAAGCGCCTCACGAATCCTTGACGGATTTCCTCGAATTAGATTGTGAGAATCGAGTCGTTAATAATATATTCACGTAATATCCAAGAATGAATAGATACTTAACGGATTCGAAACGATGAAGGCGATCGAAAACTTAATGTAGAGAAGGATGAATAGAGAAGAAGAGATAGAGGACATATAGAGAAGGAGATAGATATATAGAGAATAGCCGCAACGAGATTAGTGCAGTGTCGACGATGCGTTCGTAGACTCTAGAGAACGGGATTAAACTGGAGGTAACTATGGAGACGTCTTCTCCGTTATCGCGGAGAGAGGATAGTGCAGGACTAAGGGATTAATAGGAAGTTATTTTTTGCAATGGCTGCAAAATCTCAGCGCCGCTGAAGTGACGAAACATTTTTTGCGAGAAATAAATTTTTGTTAATTAAAAGCATTACAATGCAAGATATAGAACATTCGTAACATTTACAACAATTTTAGCTCTCTAAATTGAAATCAAATTGCGATCTCTCACGTAAAACTTAAATTATATAACCACGGTATTTATCGGTGGAAAACTATGTACATCGGAAATAGGCACGCCGCATTATATAACAATAAAATATATACTAATATTTAAATCAGTGTACTATTACAATATCAGACGATCAACTCTTATAAAACCACGATAATTGGCGGTTTTAACGGCGTATTATGAAGGCGTTCAAAGCTAAAATTCACAGAAGCTGCTCATTATGCTAATTAGAAAATAAGGTGAAATATGACGATATATAGCCATACTAATAGTTAACGAATACAAACAAATGCAATTTGAACAGTGTGTTATTAAGTCAAAATTATTGCAGCCATTTCCTACAAAAATTCGGTCCAACACACGTTGTACAAACTTTCTCATATACTAATGCGTCGTTTAGTTAGCTTTAGAAAATGAAAATCGTATCAGCCGGTTTTTAGAAAATCCAATTTTTGTTAAAGTTGCCCAAGAATAAACTAGCCTTATATTAATTCAATGAGAAAAATAAAATATGTAGTATTATTTCAGACGTATTCTTGCATTGCGAAAACCACTTTTTCGGACTCGGCAACACCAAAAACGTATATTTCCCTAAAAATCTCGAGGTAGAATTTTTTCGCGATAACAATACTTTCTCAATATACTTCGTACATGAGAAAGTGAAAAACTTCATTTAAGATTACTGAACTAGTTGAATAATCTTCACCATATTTTTATCCCATATTAACAGCGTGCCCTTAATGAGCTATCAAGAAACGGAAACAACAAGTCAAAGCGGAGTATGGAACTTCGGGTTCCCAAAAAAATCTCCCTTGCCCGTCATCTCGGAAGATTTTGGGAAAAGAAAATATGACCATTGAAATCCGTTAACTTTAGAATTTAAAAGTAAATATTGTTGTTAGTTTTCATTTGAGAATCACAAAGTGTAGTTTTTGCGGAGAATTTATGAAGGCTATTGGCAGGAACTTGGATATAACGAGAGATGTTAAGAAACTATGTCGGTGGGTTTGAACAGATCATTCGTCTCACAATTTCAAATGGTAGGTAAAATTAGCGGCATTTGGAAACAGAAATTATGGTAACATTTCCGTCTTGCGTTGTCTTTATGTGTGCATTGAAGTATATTTCACTGGGCGGTAATTGCCAATTATGTAATAAATTAATCACAAAATTTAATTGTGGCCACAGTTTAGAATACCTCATGATAACTCCTTCAGGTGTTGATTGGTTGAGCCTTACCTGGATCTAAATCAAATGATTACCTACCACCGATGACGATAGATTTGAAGCAAAAAGTTTCTTCTACTTCAACCAGCTCTCTAGTGGATAAAAGAGCTACCATAACCATGATTACGAGCTATAGAAGTTAGTTTATTTTATTTTAGAACATATTGTTATAAATTATCCCGAGAACTTAAAGAAATATTAAAATAAGAAAAATTGAAAATACGAGCCTTATAATAAGATTTAACAAAACGAATTGTCCATTTCGTTGCGTGGTGGGGAAACCTATTAATGTATTAAATATTTCCATTAGCAATTGAAATATTAGGAAGGCCATGGACGCATTTGGTGAAAAACAGCCTTCTTAGTTGGAGATACACCGATAATAGAATGTTAAAATAGAACTAGATAAAAATATAAAACATTTAAGATCTGCATTCGATGAATCATCGCTGATGACGGTTGCTATGTGACTAAATTTCTGATCCGCTTTTCCCGACTTTTTACGGATATCGTAGATACACAAATTTATCGATTTTTATTCCAGATTAAAATGTCGCAATACGATCGGAAGACCATTTTATTACACCTACCTGCAAAAAAGAATATAATTTGAACTCGTAAAAAGACCGAACTAATGGTTTCTTGGATTAAAAATCGAGTTTCTCGGACTAAACAGATAAGAATCTTTCGTAACCAGCTACCAGTTATTATGATTTCTGGAATGGTAAGGATAAGAGCGCGCGCGCTAGCAATCGATGACGTTATAAAACAACCTACGTAATTGCGAACAGATAAGATACCTAACTGAATTTCCGTTCGATCTTGTATGTCTGTAATGTGGACTAATTAATAAACCTTAACGTGAGCTTGCATGTGTTCTGGAATATCGAATTCTGTTTCCAGACTGGGAAACTCTTAAATGAGAAGAAAAACAGCTCGGCGACCCGACATGAAGAAAAAGACTCTCCCATTACCTCGCTTGCGTTATAACATCGCATTCTTGTCTGTCAGGACTCTTAGAGCGCTGTCCGACTGTAGACTCTTTCAATTCCGCGATTGAAAAATTGTGGATAACCAGGACATTTGTTTTCAGGTAATAGGATAAAAGTAAACTGGTTTTATCGTAAGGCCGTCCGGCCTACGAAAAGTTCAACGAAAATGCGTAAATGTTTAATTGCTACTCAACACTCGGAGTGTAAAATAGGTGATATAATAATTATTTTAATACAGGGAAGTTAATTTAAATAATGTAAAGTGGACACGACAGATTATTTCATTTAAAGACAAATGAATACGACTAATTGTTATATTGTGGTGATTGGTTTTGGATGGTGAGCGCATAATTAAACGTCGAATCAGGACGGGACTGGTCAAGATTATAAAAGCGCGATTCTAATTTGCTAATCACTTACCGAAAATTATTTTATCGGACGATAGGACATTTGTCAATATGTGGAGTAATATAGTGTTATGTTCATTTGAAGCAAATCGATATTGATCACAGTAGATGCAAATATTCAATTTTTTATAAGGAATAAGAAAAACTGTCTATAAGACCATAATATATTGATGCATATCCAATACATAACATGCATACATGTGCAAAAAGTCACTTAAAAATGAGTTATTCATTGTCTACGAAAAGCTGGCTATAAGGAAAGTATAACGTTAAATAAACATCTTCCGAACCAAAACAATGTTGACGAACTGAATAAAATAAGTACCTAATAATTGAAATTAAGAAGAAAATTTTTACGAACCTAGGGGGAAAAGGAATTTCAATTTACTTTTACATCTTGGGAACGGAAATTTAATTGGCGACATTTTTGTAAGCTCTCATAAAATCACTTTTTATTTTTTTCTGTTACTTCACTTCTCGACCGCGAGAGGGTCGATGACACACTTCGTTATAGTAGTTGGCAAGGAGCGGATGAGGATGGGAGAAAATGGTGCTTTAGGGATTAAAATACGAGAGAGAGAAAAAGAGAGGAAGGAATGCCTTAAAGGCGAGAGAGCATCACGCATTGTTAGTTGCAAGCGAACGAGGAGGGAAAATGCGGGGAGCGTGGAATTTCAGGGAAGGGATTTTTTACACGCGAGAGGGAAAGACTTGTGATGGAAATTCGGCGAAGAATATAAATATATTTCACTGAATGATATTAATTGGAGTGCCGGCAGATGTAAAATTCATTCAGAAACTAACTGACAGAATTTTTTCGGTTTTATTTGTGTGTTAAAATGGTTAAGGGATATTCAGGGATTTTTCTTTAGTTATCACATCGTAATCACATTATATGCAAACCTTTATTGAGGTAAGAAAATATAAAACGTGTGTAGTTTTGATGTAAGATATTATATTTAGGAGATGAGAAGTTTCTCGAATTATTGCAGATATTTTGTGAGGATAACACAGAATTCCACTTTGTGACGCAAAATATTATTTTTAGATATTTCGACGATTTTAACGGATGGGAAATTATTATCTGACTTAAGGTACATTAAAACATTAATATGAATAGCATAAAATTCAACTGTTCCTTGAAAGACTTACTGAATAGCATATTAAGATCTCTTTATGTATTGCAATAAAATTCTTAAAATTCCTGTATAGTAACTGTATAGCCATAAACTAATATTTATAGATAATTCTTTTCAGTTTTAAATTTCGAGTAATTATCTCATAAGAACATGCAGATATATTCGTTTTACGCCCGTTTAAAATCGTTAGGTTACAAGTCGCAATTGCGAAGAAGATACTATATGACATAAATTAACGTCTCCAGACGGGAAGTTTACTATATATTACCTGTCTCTGTTCACCGCGAACACCTCCAGGATTTTCTAGATTTATTATTTATGGAGAAATAAAAAAATTTCATTGGATTGTTTCTCGTAAAAAATGGAAGAAAAACAGCTAAAAATTTACGAGCGAGTTGAGCAAAGAAACCTATTAGTCAAGACCGTTGGCTGGTTTTAGAACGCGATCACGTCGTCACGCGTGTCAATTTGAAGGCATTTAGCGATGGTCATTAAGTCCGGTGCGCCGCTTTGTAAGGGATGAAAAATCACTCCGCCTCAAGTGAAGAATGGAGTTGTGCAGTTTTTCGAACCTTACCAGGTCGAACTTCACGAAGCGGTCGTAGACGTCTATGAAGAGTATTAATGCGTTTAACTTGTCTTCCAGTGAGTATGTGCGTTAAACAGAAAAAGAAGTTTCGTTAGTAAACGATTAATAAGGACCAAGATTTTTACTGAGGTTAGACTTTGTTTCAGTCTTTCGATTGAATATCTCGATGGAAACTAGAAACATTTCCCAAGCGATAAGTGTTTACAGGCATTGTTACATACTCTCTGTAGAAATTATATTACTTATTTTTAGCAGAACAAACGCTTAGTTATTCGTTCAGACAATGAATAAGAGTCGTAACAAATAAATGATTAACTCAAATACGAATAACAGTTATAATGTCAAGAAGGTGACCCGAATAGTTGTAATGGCAAATATATATTATTTGTACTATTTCAAGCGAATCGGGTTTTGAATTCTTATGTAGGTTATAATAACTTAGTTATTTTACGTACAGAGTGTACATGTAGGGTAGCTAGTAGTTTATATATGTTCTCATTGCCGCAGGGTAAATACGTTTTGATAGGTAGAATTTCCTTAAACTCAGCAAAATAGGATTTGTTTATCTTTGTATTCGAGTCGCGCGTAATTTTCATATCACCGGAGAAGTTTTAAAGTAATTTCTTCTAAAATTTTACTGTCGTAAACAAGCGTGTTGAAAATAAAAATAAAAAGATTGTTATAGAAACTAACTTCAGGCTCAAGAGTTAAATAAAACTTTAAATCTTTCGGTGTGCTTTAATTCGTAATATGAGGCTAGGAGTTTGATGACGTTGTTTGAATCCCAACAGACTGCTACGACACCGATGTTAATAACTTCACTTCACTGTGAGGGTTTAAAAAAAAGTTGATTTGATTGTTTTAGTAAAATGTAAGGGGAGACCGAGGAGTTGAACCAAATAAGAATCCGACGATATACGCTATGCTTCAGTATCCAAGTAAAACTTCAAAATAATTCGCGGAGGTCATTCTAACGTTTTCGAGAATCGGTGCCTTAAAAACCTTTCGTCCACATTTCACAGGAGCGAGGATAAACGCCTTATGCCCGAACGAGAGAGAGTTATAACTGTTTTTACTGCAGAACGGCTCGTGTTATCTTCAGTGCCGGTGCAGTAGGACACCCAACTCTGCACACATCTTTCACCTTCCCTTATCCACCTTTCGGAGAGAGGGAATGCATATTTAAAACCCGAGCGGTCGCGGATACGTGCCTTGGGGGACTCCCCGCCGCCTGATAGCCGCCTTGCTGGAAAGCGAAACGTGGGCAAAGCGAATGAAGCGAGCCAGGGCTAGGCGGGAAACTAATGAATGGGTCCGGCTGGTGAAGGAATGTTTCTCATCCTATTCCCCACGCTTTCTCTCTCATTCTAACTCCCTCTTCGGCTTCGCTTTAGAGCGGTCGGAGAGATTAAATAAATTAATTAAAAAAGGTTTTTTAAAAAATAACTTTTATATTATGCACTAAAAAGGAAAAAATAAATTTTTATTTATTTATCGATCGTGAGTTCGGCTGGTAAGGAGGAACAAAATTTACAATTTTAGTTGAATAAATTCCTTCTTGCAGCAGTGTTGATTTACTAAATTTTATTTAGAACTTTTGTAAAAGTTATATGGCGCAAGATAATAAAACCTGTATATATATATATATATATATATATATATATATATATATATATATATATATATATATATATATCGAGTGAGGTTAATATAAAAGTTATTAAAAAGAATCCCTTCTTTTCCTCCTCTGTACTCGCCCGCGTGGGTTGGGAAGCAAAATGAGGAATCGTGTCGCGTCGCAGAGATGGTTGTCGGAGCCATAGGGAGCCGCCATAGAAGTCGCCCCTCGTTTACGAGGCTGTGTGTGTCCATGTTCCTCACAAGCGACCGCTCTGTTTTTTTATTTAAATGGATGGACTCGTTTCGGTTCTGAAAAAAAAATTGGATTGGAATTCTTGCGGTTTATTTTTTTAAAAATTTGGTGATGATTTAAGCTGCTGCATGTACACACGGACTAAGAAATTTAGGGATGAAACGAATAACAATGTTTAAAAATATATATGAAATGTGTCTGTGTAGAGAGACAATGCTGACTTATTCGTTATTCTATTTTTTATAGATTTATTTTACTTCTACGCCGAAAACTACCGCTGAGGAATTTGTTTTCGTGTCACTACGCCATCCGCAGTAAAATTTAAATTCACTTTTTTTACCCATATCTTTTCCACCTAGGATTACGCATGTGGTTGAAGTCGTTACGAAATTTTTAAATATAGAAAAAAAAAAGAAAACAAAGCTTTCGCTTGTTTACAGCGACGCGCCTTCTGGACAATGGGTGGGCGAGTTGATTTTTCGACGCGCCGAAAAGGAAACGCGTTTCGTTTCGTCCCCTCGTTATGTGGGCGAGGAATGTGCACCCGGATTGTTCGAGGGCGCCACTGTATTTCATCCGCTTATCTCTACCTCCGACGTCCGTCTGTCCGTCTGCGTGTCGCGCCGTCATAACCCTCGGCCCTCCATGTAGGAAGGAGGAGTGTGGGGCGGGGAGGCGAGAGGGAGGAGGAAGGGGGTCGATTTATGTCGGGTTTCGCGTGGTTATTTCTGCGATGCCCCCTTACCTCCTCCTCTCGAACCTGGCTCGAGAATTTCCTCTTTAGTTATTTACGGCTCCGAAGGCGTTTTGATAATTCGCCGCTTTGTCCAGCTCAGACCACTTCCCCCCCTCTCCCCTCAAGGTTCGCCCGTTTGTGTGTGTGTGTGTGTTTAGTCTCTATTAGCCCGAATAGAGTGGTTCTGGCTCAGTCTGCTTTAGTCGGCTCTATTAATAATTAAAAGCGGTAATAGTTCTTTGATGGATGATGCAAAACTACGGTAGTGTTTTGTATATTGTTATGAATGTGCGAGCCTAGTTTGAGGGACGGTTAGCGTCTCTGCGTCCAATATTAGGGAATGGTTTCTAATCCCTCAGTGGTTATGGTCCTGTATACTTGTATATGTCGTTGCCAATAAGATCGGTTTAAAAAAGGCAGCAGATTGGTGTCTATAAATACATGCATAATAAGTTCGTAAAACTATAGAGAGTGATTTTATTTACATCCGTAAGAATAATAATCATAATTACAAAAGTAAATAAAATGACACGCGTTCGAAATTCAGGTAATTTAGATTTAATACCGTCAACCTTTACTTCGAGATGCGTTCGATATAATTTCACAGAAAAATAGATCGTAGCTCGAAAAAGATTAAATATATCCTATTACTCCACTGTAAATGAACTACAGGACAGACAATTTCAATCCATTTATTTAATCACTTTATTTATTTGGTTGGACTAGAAATATGGCCACTCGGGAAAAATAATATGAAATGCCTAGTTGGAAAGCTTCGACTCGTGGGTATGGAGACGAATGCTGAAGATAAAATGAGTAGATAAGATGAAAAACGAGAAAATTCTAAGAAGGAAATGATAAAAGCGAATGATTATATAGACTATAAGCGAACAGGATCGAACATTACCTGAGGAGAGAGCATGATTTAAGACGTGATAGAAGGAAAACTGGGAAGGAAAAAAAAGAGGATGGAAAAGGTGTCGTATGGTAGACTACTTGTAAGAGAAATAGCTAAGACATGAATAAGAAATATGAAATATGTGGAGAAGCAAAATTAAACAGTAATAATCGTGGACCTGAAGATAGATTACCTATGATTATGATCGCCGAAACATTTAAATAAAATAAAATTTACAAGGGCATTCAGGTGCATTTACGAAAGTTTCCTGTTCGAAAAGCTTTCGGTGTGCTACTCCGAACAATTTTCGAATTTTCGATGGAAACTTTAATGCATTTTATCAGAAAATAAAAGCGAATTTGCTTTCCACAGGAAAAGAGCATGTCTTAACGTAGTGACTCATTTATCAGTCATTAATCCTAGATATTTAAAGTTATACGTCATAAACAGTTTTAAAAATTATAACTTTAATAATACATTTCGGTGAAATTATTTTCGTGACTTTGGTTTCTGTGATATCTTTTTTATTATTTTAATAAGGACTTGATGGAAACGAAACTCGGCAATTAAAGCAACAGACTCTACACTTAAAATAACTGATACTTTAATATTCAAACCCTTGAATATTTTACTCTTAATTTTGAAATGAGAATACACTGCTTTATTTGGAACATATTTTCATCTAATTTAGAGCAGAGAAATCGTAACGCAGTGGCGCAGAATGAAATAATTCTCGTTTAGACCTCTTCCATAAATCCCATGGTCAGACTTTGCTCGATAGTTCAAGTCCTTTTAAAGCTAAAATCTTTTTCTCAGAAGGTCGAATCTTCGTACACCCTCGTCGCTCCGAATCGGGTCCGAACGACACCAAACCCGGTGTTTTATTCGGCCTAAGTGAAGGTCTTGCCCGGCGGAGGCATCAATTCTCACAGAAGGGTCAATCTTTCCCCCGCCGTCCTATGCTCACAGAATGTCTCCGAACACGGTAACGCCATATAAGGGTCCGAGGTCTTGCAGATTGAACCATCTCCGAACCGTTACGAGTCATCGCCGGTCGCGTTAAAACCCCTTCAATCTCCTCGTCCCACGGCGCCTGCCCCCTCCCACTCGACCCCCCTACCCTCCCCCCCCCCGCGCGGTCCGATTCTCCCTCCTCCCAACATCCCCGGACCGAATGCGGGAACACCTGCTTCCATATTTCCCAACCCCCGCATTATGGTGCCACCTATCGTGAAGCGTGGTAGTTAAAGGGGGTGGAGTAATTTGTGCAAAGGGAGTGGTTTTGGGATGGTGATGCAAGAGATAACTGTCCGGTTTCGACGCAGTAGTGAGAGAGAGAGAGAGAGAGTTTCACGTAGAGAGCGTTGGCTGTTTATACGTCGGATTCCACAGCCTCGAGGTTAATGGGGAAATATATACATCACTATCTTTTATTTAATAATTCATCCAAAGGGTTTCGTAGCCCCTCCCCCTGCTCTCCTCGAAAAACCTCCAGAATGAACATATTTAGTTGTTTATTAGCCTTGGTGATGAGTGTCGGGAAATTTTTTTCCAAGTCGTGTTTTTTTTCTTGTTTTCACGGTAGAGGGGGAGTTAGGATCGTGAATTACGTTAACACGTCACAATTATGAGGTTCCGAAAATTACTCGCTTTCTAGAGGAGGATGAGGGATAAATACAGGCATGCGCGGCGCAGATTTTCGAAATAGATAAAGAGTTAACGAAATCGATCTCAGTATGCGTGTGTGTGTAGTAAAACATCCATTGTCCGTGGTATAGAAGAATTGGAATACACGGATAATCAGAAGGATGACATTTTTAAGGCGGCATTCCTCGAAATATCTGTTATAACTGTAAAAGTTTGAGTAAGAAGTTGGATATCTAATTCTCCCGACGTTACAAGATGTCTAAATAAAAATTATTCCTTTAATAAATTTAAGAATAAGAAATTCAATATAAAAATAAAAAGTAAGAACTTAGGTATATCCAATTGCCATAAAAAATTATGAAAATCCAGGTGTTCATTTCGGCTTCAGTATTGTTTCACCGAAAGTAGATTCTAAAGAGAACTTTAGTTTTTAATAACCTTGTTATGGCTCTTAGGGGTACATAAGCACTTCTTCAATTTTGGTACTGAATTGCATATCCTTGAATTTGTTTTCAACAATGAGACTAGCTCATAATTCTCTTGCTAATTAACCTTTATCTATCTATAGTCTATAGATCCATAGATATCTATAAAGTGTTTGTATCTATGTTTTTTTATAAATCAGCAATTACAGCACGTAGAAACTAGAAGAAGGTGTCATTTTAACAGGAATAAAGAGTTAAGTGGTGTAGTCGGGTTTAAAAACCGATTTGATTAATCTTTCCAAATAAAAAAATATATTTTCTTTTTTCATTTTCTCCACTTGAATAACATAGGGATGAGTGTAGTTTCTTTTTAATTTGAATTTTAAAATTACTTAGATACATGTTACCAACCTGAGACTTGGATGGTTATATGAAGGAAAGAACAGAGTTTCTTTTTATTGATCGAATTGGCGTAAAAATGGGTTTAGAATCAGAAAAATACGTGATTTTATCAGTTTTATGAAAATACCAATTTTAAGCTACCTTGACAACTCCCATTGTCGTCGAAGTTTTGAGTCCAATGTATTTATATTTAACGTAATATTGTTTTTCAATTTCTGTGTGCGATTTTGCTTTGCTTACATGGAAACCAAATATCTGTTGATTTTAATTGAAATATTACTAATAAATAGTTTTTAATGATATTTTCGTGTGACGTTGAATACTCCAAAGCAAACTGTTTTTAAAACTACGTAAGCAACATCAATAATTAGAGGTAGATTTTTCACAAATTGTATTTGGATAAATCGTTTCATTGTTTCCAAAGTATTGTTGGTATAAACAATTCTCTCGTAACAGAACCCAAGGATGAGAATCGAGCTAATAGTCGGAGGATGATATTCACTCAGTGATTCTTAAACGTTCTCTATTTACTTTTCTGTCTTTCGTTAAATTAATTAATTTCGTTTGTTCCTTTGTTCACCCATTTTCTGTTGATAATTGTGTTCTTGCTTGTTTTACCTACAGTTTTCGTTTTGAAGATATCGTCACGAAACTTCGCATAGGTATATAATTTACACTGCGGATAACATAGACTATATGGCGATAAAACATCTGGGGGGAGGGAGAGCTTAATTCAATAATTATTTTCCCATAAGTTTACATGTAATTTTAGATTTTTCACAGTGCAAGATTTTCTTCCTTTATTCATCTAAATAGGCAAATGCGGAGCGATTTTCTTCATTTTTGCTTTATTTGACGGATAAAACTGTGTACTATCTTATTTTCGCGATTTTTACGTGTTACACGGTCGAAGGTGTAGATTCACTTTATTCCGTGGAAATTCAACGGGCGCTTCTGCTGTTTAAATATAGAAATGCGTTTGAATATAATAGGCTAACACACATGAAGCCGCTGGGTTTTGCTTTAGATTATTGATTATCACCGTACGACATACGTATATTTATAAATGAATAAGTTGTATGTGTGTAAATATAAGTAATTGGGATTATACTGCAATAAATCTTGTTTTAAATACCACTGCGGACTCGCAAATTTTCCTTGCCGAACGCTTCGAACGTCATAATTCCGATCGGTTCAAAAGGTCATTAGATTCACCTGCACGCACGTACATACGCACTCGCACGAAGAATTCAAATTTTTTTTGCTCGCTCTGCTCGGAGGTGCACTCGGCGTTTCGTATTTAATCGGTTTCCAATTCGATTGTAATTTATCTCCGATTTATGGTCAATAACGAATGACTAAAAAACAAAAAACAAAACAAAATCACTACCGCGCGTCAATTAGGAAATCCTGTATCCTTTCTCTTTCCCTTTCTGATTATCGGCATTTACGAGTGGTTACGGTAACCGTAAAAAAAGTAAAGGAACTCTTAATGCACGACGCTAATAACAGGATTGCATCCGTAGTAGCATATCCCAACAGCAATCCAGAAACAAGCGCTTCTGGCGTCCAAAATATGGCTCCCAGAATTATCCTACTGGGTTGGCAGAAATGGGAACTTTATCGTAAGATTAGGAATGATGCCGCGTGGATTTAATTGCAATTATGAAAGAAAAATTAGAAATAAAGAAACGCGGAAATGTTTTCTCGATTTGTTCGCTGGTATATTTCGCCATTCGGAGTATTTTAAAAGGAATTGAAATGTTTGAAACAAATTTTTAATTTGGAATATTTTAGAATTATTAAGTTTAAAAAAAGTAACCTCAGATTATGGCTTTCGTGAAATGGTTTAGGTAAATTCTATAGGTTTGAAACGGCTGATAAAATATGTTTGCACTTCAATTGCATAGTAGACAGATTAATTTGTAATTACAGTTATTGTTTCTAGAACTACTTTCAGGTAAGAATAGCACAATATACTTTATGGTTGGGACAAAATTTTAAAACTATTTCTTCAACAGCAACGAAATTAGTTGGATAAACCATATGAGCAATTCGGCTTCAAAGGAGTACATATCAGTGCGATTCATTTATTCCAAACTCTAAAGATTTACATACTTTATCGTATGCCGCACGAATATGTTACAAGATGTAGAAATACAATTCACATTCTCTGCGGTTTAATGGGAGATAAACGTTTTTGTGATTTTTATACTTTGTGTAAAATGTTCCTCGCTCTAAATTGGGTAGGATCTTTACTTTATGCGTTAAACTCTCCGATATTTCTCCTTACCGTCTCCACGTTAACGGCATTATGACGGCGACAAGTGCTCTCCGTCATATCGTTTTACTTTTTAGCCATCATTTCCTTCCTCTCCATCCTTTTTTTGTTATTCCTCTCTCACGCTTCTTCCTCTATGCAAAGAATCGCATGTCCCGTTGGACATGCGTCGAGAGGGAGGGAGAGAAAGGAAAAAAGAGCCATCAAGTGACACGTAATGGCCGTGCAAACCGAAAGAAATGGCTCGTGAAGTGAAAGTGTTTAAAGTAGCGCGGCTTTAAAACTCGACGTAAAGAGTTGACGCTATTATGCATGCGATACTCTGGTCCTTTGCTAACAAGTACTCTAAAGCTTGCGTACCCTAGAATGAATTGCACTCAAACGTAAGTAGCGTTTGTACGTTCGAATTGCATTGGAGTGGAATTTTGTTTAAAGTCCTTTTATAAAATTTCACGTACGTTTTCTTTAATATGGTGTCAAATGCGACCGTTTATGAATACAAGTAGTACATATAACGACGTAGAATTTCATGAGTAAACGCACTTATACAAGATCGATTTCGTAAAATTATGCTATAATACTTTTTCCAAACCCGTTCTACGTATCATCTAGGAAATTAAGCATATTTTACCAGAGGTTATTATCTAAAAAAAATAAATGTCAAAGAAATTCTAGATCGATAAAACTAATTAATCGGCGGTAATGCTTGAAGCAACTAGTGAGGATAATTTAATTGTAACAAATATAAATTAAACAAGTTAGGAAAGTGTACAACGTATCACAAATGGGCGCGTTTCGTGCAGTGGAGTATTAGAAAGCAATTATATACCTGTACGTGAGGGAAATAGCGTTTTAAAATTCTTTCCTTCATTATAAATAATCCATTTTCTTCTATATTTAATAATATTACATGCACACGTAATGAAATTAAACATTTGTTTGGGAGATTGTTCACGTTAGCAATAATGAAGTAACCATGCAAGAAATTTTCTAACAATAAGTTCAACTAGATATAAGACTTTCTTGTTTGATTTTCTCGATAACGGCTACTCCTACGATAAAATTGTATAGGAAAAGAAATGCTCTACTAGTTCTACAAGTTTTATTTGAAAAATATTTTGATATGAGCAATACTTTACGAGATATAAGGAAAATTTAATTTTTTGTCCCCAGTAAAGTGGTACTCCTGATTGGCGCACGTGATTCATTTTTGCGATTTTCTTATTATATTTGATTGAAAGTCCTTAATATCAAATTTCATGAAAATCCGTTCAGTAGAAGCCGAGAACGAACATGCGGACGATAATAGGCGCTCACGCTGTAAGCGAAACGCGCCTAAAAAGTGTTGGAGACTACGGCGAGATGGATATTTCAAAAATTAAACACTCCTTAATCGTACAAAGTAGAATATTTAGTGAAAATACAAACGGTAAAAATTCAATGGGAGCACTAGCACTCATTCACTCCCAAAAGAACTAACCCTGTCAGAACACTCACTCACAGTTCTTAATTTTTTTGATATAACAGATATCAAGTAAGAATATAATGCTGCCTCAGGAGAGAAAATGCTTAATTACAAAAATTTTCATTAAACGCCTATTTTTATATGCGGTTATATTTTAAACGTTTAAATGATTTGGATAGTATACTAAAGGGAAAGAATAATCCAATAATAGAAGTTATATGGTAACTAATTTTGACCCGCACATTTGTATTTGATGTATCTGTAATGTTAGTTAGTTTCGAGTTAGCTTTAGAGATGTGAATTATTGAAAAGTCGAATGCCATATGATATTAAACAAGTATTCCCAAGCTTCTGAATATGGCAAGCATTAGATTATTTCCTCGAATATCATAAGAGCGCTACAATACTTTAGCCCAAGTGGGCGATATCGCAATTGTTTATATATTATACAAATACATTTATATATATTTGTACAAAAATACTTCCATATTGTACACAGCATTTTAAGCGCGGGAGGGATTTATAATGTCGGAGAAGAGAGGGAAGAGGCCGATATTTTCATAAAATTTGTTGATTCGATACGTTTAAACAATGCTTATGTATTATTTATCACTTATCACCCTTTGGAAATGGGATTATTGCTTTAAGCTACACTTTTAAGGTCTGAAAGGCAGTTAAATGCACTCAGCTTTTGGAGAACTTCGTTTTTCTTTTCTTATCCGAAGTAATTAGGTGCGTTTGCTATAAAATTATTTTTATTAATGCATTCGTTGATTTTTATCTGATGGCGACCGAAGTTATATTGTTGGCTTTTAGTATGTCGGGGACTGTTACGTGCCTGGAGAAAGCGAGGAACGGGTTATTAACGCGCGATTTTTCTTTCTTTGTACCTTTTCCTTCGGATAGTAACTGCATTCCGAAGAGAAAGCCTCGTGAAAGGGATTACTGCGTTATCACTACGATGGACTCGAAGGCTAGATCCGTTTCAACGGCTTCGCCTACTCGAAAACAATAAAAATCGCCGTCATAAATCTTAATCGAATGATCGATACGACTTCAACGGACGCCATTTGCTATTATTGCACTCGCTTCAATTTGTTAGCGTATAGCGACTTTTATTTTAGAAAAGTTTAATCGCAAAAAGAGTTCTTTGCCATTTGCTATTATCGCATTTGCGTCAGTTTGCTAAAAAACGGATTTTTTTGTAAAAGAGCTCTGAACGTTTTGCGTCGAATTGCACGCATCGCTCCCGTAAAGTAATAATAAATAAATCCGCGCGGATTAATCAGAACAGCGCGTGTTAATTTCAAACAATAACTAAAGGAGCACTCCTCTTAATTAATGTAAGTAGTTTTTACGAGCGACAGAAATTAAGATTTTTTACCGAGCTCAGTTTTGTATTTAAAAAAAAAGTTTTATTTCAATTTCTGAGGAGGCCGAAACGAGGTTCGAAATAATTTCCACGGGGGTACTGTGTTAATTCCCTATAAATTTTTAATTATTCAGTGGGATTTTATTTGTTTTATACGTGCCTTGGGTGATTAAAAAACGGCTATAAATTTGAACTGGCGTAATTGAATAAAGTCAAGCGAAAAAATAAATCCTCCACGCAGATATTAATAAGTTGCCTATTTATGGATTTGGTCGTAAAATAAGGGTTGAAGTTAAAGCAAAACTGTTTAAGCGAGAAGAATAGCACATTTGAACTTATCCGCGTACGAAGTGCGGTTACCTTCAAAAGTATTTTGATCCAAAAAGTTTTTTATTTAATTTAATGTATTATTTGGATAATATACTTATTATAACAGTTCTGTGGTCCCTCAGGCTCGAGTTCTGAGTTCCGGATAAATTCTCTTTATCTTATGTTCGAATCGTCGCTAATTCAAAATCTGAACCTAAAGAAATACAGGTTAGAAACAATGGAAAAGTTACCTTGTATCGAGCTGTAGTCGATGGGCATAGTGCGATGAACCTTGTTTTTTTTAAATAGAGAACAAACAGGTACGTGTACATGTTAACCAGCACGAGAAAAACACTAAAGAATGCCTTGCTTTTTCGGAAAAATATTTTTTCGTCTTATTTTCACCGGTGCTCAAAATTGTTTTTTTTAAGGTTACCTTAGGTCGTAGGCTTACACATCGACCTCCAGAATCTACATAAAATACACGTTTTTCTTAATAAGCCAAGTAAAGGGCAACTTTTTCCTGACTTCGTTGCCCGAAAATCTGAAACGTGCAAAACTTTTATTTAAAATATTTGTCTCGCTCAAAATTACAGTAAATATATTTCAGTTTTATAAGTCCGGGGCGAAAGGAAGCAAAAGCTATATCAATGCTGTTTATCTGAAAGTACTTTGTATCCTGTTATTTTCGACATATTTCAGGTGTTTATGCGTCAAGAGCTCACATTTTTCTTATAAGCCATGCGTTCTGGGTGCCGATTCGTTTCATGAAAAATACTTTCTCAATAGGGGCCAGTTAGGTTCGCAGATGATTTAGGTCTCTAAAAAATGTTTCGCAATGATAAGAAAAGTTTACATATGCTTGGTAGTTTCAGATTAGCCAGCGGAGTTCACATTTAAAATGTAAAACTTTAGTAAAAAATGCTTACCTCTTCTTTAGTTTGATCAGTTATAAAAATATTACTTCGCATAATATTGTAGAAATACTAAGAACTTTAATATTTAGTCAGTATTTCTAATTTTTATTTAATAATAATTAAACACAGTTAGGCGAAAGGTGAATACGGCGAGTGTTATTATTTACGGAAGTGAAGATGGCCAGTTTCGTTATTTAGTGAGAGCTGGAAGCATTTTCCTTGGATACTATTAATGGAACGGAGATGACGACGCATATCTGTATATTTGTTTTGTTTAATTTAGGGTGTGATGTTAGAGATACAGTCCTAAACAACGTCTATGTTAAAGCGCTGAGATCTCATATTTATTGGAACGAATAATTGTATTTTTCCCCACGAACTTTCGCGCATATTAAAATGAATGGGCTCGAGCAGAGAGAACGCACTGCCCTGGAGGTAATCTGTAAGAGGAATAGGGGGAGGATAGTGCCAAAAATGGCTCATTAATTGTACCACTAATTATCTCGAGGGAATAACGGCGAGGGAAGAATGGTTCCTTGTAGCCGAAAGGAACGGAGCCATAAAGCAAGGCGTCGCATTTCTCGGCATAATAGATTGGACAACTTTAATTATGAAGTCGAGGTAATAATGGAATCTCCGCCCACGTAGGACCATAGAGGAAGCCGATTTTCTCCTGGAAATTATTGAGATTGGAGTTCACGGCTCGCGCCATATTATGAGATTTGACTGATATAATCTTTCTTCTTGTTAAAATTCTTCCAAAAAACGAAAAATTAATTAATTACCGAGTTCGCCTTCGGGGTGGAATTACTTGTTCAAGCTCTATAAGCAATAAAACGCCTGAGTGAAGCACATGCATACTTTGAGAACAGCGTATCTGCTCTCGGTAACACTTTTAACTGGTTGTAATTTTTAATACTTACCACTTTTATAGCTACTGTAAATGCCAAAATGATCATAAATGCTTACTCTATTTGGCATAGCGAAGGATGTTTTATCCAGGAAATTAAAATAATCTTAGCTATTTCGGAAAATTTAATTTTTGTTTAAAATTTTCGGAATGATTTATTTTATAATGTATAAAAATCAACAGCTATTATGTTACGTTCCTAAATTTATTTTTCAATTATCCTACCAATAATACAGGGTGAACTAGAAAATTAATTATTCCGTCTTACATATTTATTTTGGCTACGTTACCATTAAGATTCTCTGATCAAATAATCCGTTTATAGCACAAACGTGTTATCAAACAAATTATAAATGTATTGGTAGCATGCGTATTTAAATGTTCTTACCAAGATTTCAAAAAAAAGGGTGAAACTCCCATAAAATCGGCCGCCATTTTATAATGAAAGATTTGATGCAGCCATTAAAAAAAAGCTGTTACATACTCTGCAATCCATAAATCCTTCAAGCTGAATTTCCACTATGAAATTTTACAATCGCCATATTTTCTAACTTATTATACTTTAGGTACCGTTTTCGTATCTTGTCATCTCCTAAAACTACGACCGACTCGCCTTTATTAAAAATACTTAAAAATGTCACTAAAAAAATCCCTTATTCGTGGGAGACCCAGAACGATTTCGCGGTACGTTCATCCGACCCGGTAATTAGTTTCTTTTTATGCAAAAACTAGTTTCCACCGTCGTAACCCAACCCTCCTCCCCCGTCATTTTGCCCCGTAACGACCTCGCTTTCCAACCCCTCACTCCACCTTTATAATATTCCATCTTCTTCTGCTCCTTCCTTTACTCATCCATCCTTCCTTTATGCAACGCAAATGAATGAGAAGCACGGTGCGGATCTTCTCTTGGATTGGCGCCAAAAAGTTCCATCCCCATCCCCCTCCTAACATATCTGCTTCCATACTTCTCCGCGGTGCGGCGCGCGGAGGCAACTCCTTTAAAAGCGGAGCTTTAATAGGAAAACTTGGGACGATTAAGAGCCCCCGACGAGAAGTAGGAGGAGATTGGCTGGAAGGGAAACAGTACAGAAGAGAGAGAGAGAGAGGGAGGGAGAGAGAGAAGAGATTTAAAAAGAACCAGAGAACTAGGAAAAACTGAACGATCAAAAGAGTGCAAGAACTACTCTCGAAGAGGTGGAGTTCCTTTGAGGCTGCGTAATGAGAACGGCTTCGTGTAAAAGTTGGGAATGAATTCCTTCCGTAACGGTGAGGGAGATATGGAGGAGGAGAGGAGGGGGAGGGAAAGGAGAGGAATAGCGGTGAAGGATGACCTTTTCCCTCACCCTCCTGCGGGAGCGTCGCGCCAGACCGCGTGATTTAAAGTGGGTCTGTGTAAAAGATGGGAGAGAGAGAGGAAGGTTTTAAGATAACCGTCGCATATGGAACACGGAGTGTGAAGGGAGTGGAAGGGATAGACTTAAAAGGATCGCGCGATAAAGTTGGACAAGCACTAAAAAATTATGGCCTAGCGGCGGGCGCGGTGTTCCTCCCTTGTTTTTCGTTTCTTTTCTTTTTTTTTTATTATTCGGACACGAGTCGCGTTATAAAAAATAAAATCTCACCGAGACCTCCATTCATATCTGCCGCGGCTGGAGTCGGGGAAGAAACCGCTTCGGTAAGCAGGAGCCGATAGGGAGCGAGCCGTTGCGGCTAATTCCTTCGCCTTCCGGTAGATGGGGACGTAATTGCGCTCTTAAATCGTCGTAAAGTACCTGATGTGTATGGTTTTATTGCAAAATACTAATTTAAAGCCCCGGAGACTGTGTGTTTTTATTGGAAATATCGGAAGGACTTGAATTCAGGAGACCTGCTAAAACCGTAAGCAAATTAATTGGCGTTTTAACGTTACCTGTACTTGATTACCGCGAAAGTAATAATGTGCTATTTGGAATGTCTCGCGCAGTGGTTTTAAATTAAAGTTACCAGCTGTTCAGACGATAAAAGGGTTGTTCCGTAGCATTGCAGTTACTTCGTTACCAAGCGAATTGTAGTATTTTATTTGCTAACGTCCAAGACGGGCTTTAATGTTCTTATGGCCTCCACGCTAGAAGAACCGCTCTTTTTGCTGATTTGGCGTCGTAATACTTAAGTGCGCGGTAAATTTTCGTTCCCTCTCTTAAAAAAAGTGTTGGTTTTTTTGTTTAAATCAATGGCAGCGTGGCCATCTATCTCTCACTTTCATCAGCTATAAAGGTTAGTATACCTAGGAGGCATTTTCGATTTCGTATTGTCATCTGGCGAACACGAAAAAGTCATTATAAGATCAGTATAAATCAAAGATTGGCGGGCGGAGTTTTTCTCCCCCAGACTTTGCGTCTAGATGAAGAACCGACCTACATTAGTCGCATTTGGGCAATACCTGAATTGTGTCGTGTCGAAACAACGACGGGGATTGGAGCAATGTTTTATAGCACACTTTTGCAGCAGCATATTGTTATAAAAACAGTTTATATCACTTGAAATATGTATCATATTTAATTTATCGTTGAAGAATTATAAGGCATAGGCTGCAAGAAGTAGGGTACTTCTAGAGATTAGACCGTCTAAAGAGCATTTGGAAAATAAATTAAGATAAGAAATGAACAACAGACAAAGTTTTCTCGGAAGAAAATCATATAATATATTAATTTTCACATTACTCAGAGTTAAAACTACCTGGGACTAAAAGATATTTCGTGAATTCTAATAGGATATTGCCATTTTTACTCATTTTTGCCATTTTTGTTCTGAAAGTATTATTGTATAAATTTTAAAAAATTTTCTAGAATGATTTTGTTTCGGAAAAAGTGATATATTTCCAATTGATTTATTATCTTTGTTTTCGTGTGTCTAACGATGTAATTTATTTCGAAAGAATGAGGTTAGTGCCAATAAATATATGCAAGTGTTCAGTAGAAATTATAATTTAGAAATAATAGCATCACAAAATGGTATTTGATAAAATTTGAAGGGTTGAAAGTCTGAAGGACTCGTCAGACTGAAATATAGCTTCGCGCTCACTGCATGTAAAACAGTTCAACGAGATTACGTTCGTCTCTAGATGTACTGATTCAAAATTTTAATGGACGAATTTTATGAGGAGAAAAAGATAAATTTTACGCGTTTTATATCCTGAACAAGCCCGTGACGCAATATTATTAATTGTCAAATTCGATCAATGACGAATAGAATCACTTTTTCGAGAATTCATCTACGTTCAAGACAAAATTAGGTATGCCATTGTTCAACTATTAAATCGTTCGCTTTCCGTGAATCATCCTTCATACCGAATTAATTTTTAAATATTCAAAATCCTCTGCCCAAATTAATTTACTTTTAAAAATGTTGAAATTTACATTTTTATTTTAAAAAATTGTTTATATTCTCGAAGTGTATAATGTAAGTGCATATATGTTAAAATAAAAGTAAACATGTGCCATAAAAGGTCTACGTTAATTTAAACGAACATTTTGCAATAAACGATTGTTTGGTAAAACATCTAAAAACATCTTATTTAATATCATAATGTGCTATAGAGTAGGGTTCAGTTTAAGGGAGCTTATGAAACATGTCTGCATAGAAATTGTCCTAAGGATCAGATTGATGTTAAATTATTTTTTCCGATAGATGAATTGAATTTTTCCTACAACGTTCTTAATCACTTTCTGGAGAGTATTCCTTCTATCTAGAAAATAAATCTCTTTATTTATTCATGAACAAACCATTTCAGTCTCTTGAGAAAATTAAATAATATCCCAAACGAGATTTCGCTCTTCTCCAAGGACGGTTACTACTTTTAAAAAAAAATATCAAGAGATATTTGCCGAAATAGGCTAATAACCGGAAAAGGTCAATCAGTCTTATACTCTACCGTTTCAGTTCTAAATCAACACGGAAAAAGCATGCCAATTGCATCGAAACACCTCGCAATTGCTGTAATTACTCCGTTCAAGGATACAGCTGCACCCATGATTCCCATTTGACAAAGCTGTTCGAGTTCCTCGAGATAAATTGGCGAAAGAGTGAGAGAGAGAGAGGGCGAGAGAGTGAGACCCCTACTGGTAGCGCACCCGTCGTTGCCAGAGGAAGAAAAACGTGACGCGATTGATTATCATAGTTCGAACCGGCCCCAAACGGGAGACCCATGTGTCAATCTGCCAAAAGGAGCACGGGAAAGGGGTAAGGCGCCTTGGAAGAAAATAAATCGAAAGAAATAAACAGTTAGGAGGAGGGAAAAAAAATCCGACGGAATCGAACGTCTTTGAAATATCGACCACTTTTTCTACTCCTACTTTTTCTACTCCTCTCTCTTTTGGAGAGGAGGAGGTGGAGGTGGGGAGGGGGTGGAGGGAGGGGGGGAGAGGAGTGGAGGTTTAGGCGGGACGTCTTGTGGAAGGAGTAGAGGTCAGCGCAAAAGAGACTCGTATTAAAGGAAGGAGGAAAAAAAATGGAAGGAAGAAGGGGCTCTTAATATATGTTGAGTTAATGGAGGCAGAAGGGAAAAGATAAGGGGCTACTCAAGCGAATTTTAATGATAAGGATAGAGAAAAGAAATGGCTGCGTAGCGAGGGTTTTACGGCTAGAGGAAGGAAAAAAAAGGAGAGAGAGAGAGATAAGGAATGAGTAGGAGAAAGGACATAATAGAAGTTCAAAGAAAATGGAAAGGAAAGGAGAAGACGTGATTCAGTGTACTGTGTGAGACCATAAAAGGAGTGATATAGAGGAAGTGGGAGAGAGAGGAGAAAGAAGATGAGATTAAAAAGAGAAAGGGGAGGATATAGGACGTAGATAAGGAGAAAGTTATGGAGAAAGGAGAGGAGTAGCGAAAGGAGAGGGATAAACGGAGAAAGGGGATAATATACGTGGATATTTGTCTTTATTCCTGCGAAATTGAGTCTAGGAAGACTTTTACTTTCTATATCCCTGGAGTCTCGTACTCAAATTACGTGGGGAACGAATAGATAATTTCAAACGATATGGCGAAACAGCATGTCATAATGTTATTACTGTAAGACCAGGCGTATTGTTGAAAATTAATAGCACGCGTCTCAAAATTGTAAGGTGAAGGTTAAAAAAAAACAAACATAATTTCTAAATATTATACGTTTTTAATATTCATTAGTATCTCTTAGTTACATCTTGATTTTCTCGCGTACGCTTTCTTCCTCTTGCAAAGCAATGCGAGAGCCGCGAACTGGTTGTTTGCGACACCTTACCCAGTGTCATAGAAAAAAATGTGTAATTCAAGTTATACGGTAAAATAATTAATTGGATCAGGCATGACTTCGTGGAAGTAGGCAATATTATTCATATTAAATAATACGCTTCGTACTTTTCTCCTGGATTTTATTCTCAAGACCGGTTTCACACGTGATATGGCATTAATAAATAAAATTCTGTGAAAAAGTACGAAGTGTGTTATTTAACATGAATAAACAGTGAAATAGCTTTGATATAAATTGAAAAAATGTATTTTAAGGGGGAAAAACTAAGAAAAATTAAATGTAGCTTAGGAAAACTGTTAATAGTAGGGAAGCACCCCCACAAGAAGTGGTTTGTGAGAAACCTACAAAACTCAGAGAATTTGAAAAGTATTGAGAGAAATGAGAGTGGAAATTGCGAATACATACTGATATATAAAGACACACTGATATACATAGTTGAAACGTGATAAAAATACTCAATAAATTAAGAGGAACGAAATGATCAAGCTATTAATAACTAAAGACATGTTGATTTTTTATTTAAAATACGAGGTATTATCCGAAATAACAAGTGAATGGGTGAGGATAAAGAGATTGAAGTGAAGGACGGAGGCAGAGAGATGAAGGTGATAAAGAAGAAAATAGAAAAGTTTAAAAGAAAATGAGAATGAAAGTGAAGAATGAGATGAAGAGAAAGTTAAAAACGGAAGCAGAAGGCGCGTAAGAGAGATAGGAGACAGTGAGATATGGAGAAACGAGAGGTATTATAAAGGCCATAAATAATATTTTTTGTAATTTGAAAAAAAAGGAGGAGAGGGCGTTGATTAAATAAAAGGAAAAGGAGCAAGAATGTAGGAAAGAAGAAGAGATGGTGTGAGTGGGAGTAGGAAAGAGATGAAGGGTGAAGCGGCGGCGGGAGGACAAAAAAGAACTTTGCGACTTTGAAGGAAAGAGCGAAGGGCGAAAACTATCGCTTCGGGGAAAATAATTCGGGCCGCTAATTTATTTTTGTTGCAGTCTTAATGTTCCATCATTTTTCGAAATTTTTTTACTTAAGGTTTTCTTATCTCTGGTCTCAAAATTTCGAGGTAATCCTCGTCTTACATTTTCGGTTTTGTTTGACTTTTGGAAATTTGCGTGCTTTTAACCCAAAAGGGTGTTGAAAATTATAGGAGGAATTTATCTTCGTACACTCCGACCGTCTGAAAGTTTTTGAGCACGTATTTACTAATATTAATTTATTAATATTGACGATTAAAATGTTTCTCGAGTATAAAATAGATTATCAACATACATTTATTAATTATTCATCCTATATATTCTATATAAATGTAAAATTATATAAAAGTATTTCGATTGAAATATTGAGGATTGATTTTCTAAGGTTTGCTAAGCTTTTTCTGTTAATTGGGGAAGCACTATCCTGCAGCATTTCCATTACAGATATATAAAAATACGCTACTCTATTTCCTGAATTCTCGAAAAATTCATTGTTTTTTGAAAACCATTAGAAAACTATGCTGCGTAACAGCATCTCGCTTAAGAATTCCCTTTGCGTTTGTCCTAAAATTAAGCAATTTAATCTCCGAAATATATTTCTAATCGAATCACACATGATAAAATGTGTTAATGTTTATTTATCTGCTCTCATATTTCTGACTTAGTTAAAGTTATTAAGCTTAAAAGTTGCACTTTGAATTTATATTACGTATATGAATGATATTTGTTTTATCTTTTGAACTGACGCATAACTATCATAACTGTAATGAATGAATAATCTGCCGAAGAAAAATATATTAAATTATCCTAAATATTATAGAGTGAAATGAGCAATTCGCTTAAACATTACCCCTACGTATTTACTTTGATGATTTAATTTAGTAGCCGGTTGAAAGATATATCACCATTATGCGAGGGAGCATCTTGATAGAGTCATCGGCTCGCATAATGCAACCCAGGGAGCCAAAGTTTCTCCCTTAATAATGTAATAAATCACACGAAGGACATGATAACTGCGCGGGACATAATTCCGACGTTCAATTTTCTGAGCGAAACTTCGCGCAAGGAAAAGTTTCGTAGGTGAGCCTGCTCAGAGATGCGAGATAAGCTAGGCAGTTTGGTAACAAGCGGCTATGATGGGGAGGATGAGTCGTAGAAGATGGGAGGGAGGGAGAGGGGGGGAGGGAGGCGATATTAGAACGGGAGAGTGGTGGAGAGATGGAGAGCGGGAGGGGGAGAGAGAGAGTGTAGACAGCTAGAGAGGACGGAGGAAAATGCAACAGGGAATATAGGGGACGTATTCCCTTTAACGAACAAACATGTTCAGTCCAAAAGGAGTGGCGATGGGGAGACATTCTCGCGTACAACCTCTCCCTCCATTCTAAAACGTTGCCTCCATCTCTCTCCCCCTCTCCATTCTCTCTCTCTTCTCCCATTCTTCTCAATGGACATCCCCACCCAAAACTCTCAACTCCCCTCCTGAGAGATGTCTCTCCCGCCCAACGCTCACCCAGCCATAGGACCCTCTATATATATATGTATGTATGTGTGTGTGTGATTTTCTTCCCCTCTCGCATCACCCTTCCTATCTCATCCCTCTCTCTCTCTCTCCCTCCCTCTTCTCACCACTTTCCCTCGATATATCACGGTGAAAATGGGACTCGCTTCTTCTCCACGGACGAGTTCCATGTTTGACCTCCCTTTAGTTATCCAGCGAAACCCCCTCCCCTTCTCCCTCTCCTCTGTGTCGCTCCTCCTCTTCTCTCTCTCCCTCCCTCTCTCTCCTCTCTTCTATCTCATTTCTCTACCTCGTTTCGCCCCGCCCTTGCCAGATTCCACGTCCTCATATCTTTCCTCTTAACTCTCTCTTTATCTCCCTCTCTCCTTTCTCTCTCTTATTTCTCTCTCTCTCTCTCAATTTCCTCCTAAAAGTGTCTTCTGCCATTCTTTCTCCTTCTCCCAATTGCACCATTATGTCTCTCTCACCTTGTTTATACATTATTTTCTTTCGGGGATGTAGTTTGTCTCTCGAAATGTTCCATTTAGGTTTCCCTAAAGTGTTGTTATTTTGCGTATCCTCGTGTATTTATTATAAATTTTCATGTAGAAGCAAGGCTGTATGTTTCGCCGTAATATTTTATTTAATTCCCACCTTATTTTCGCATTTTTCTTACCGTTTGTTTGTTGGTTATCATTTCAACCTCTTTTGTACTCCCTTTTCTTCATCATCCTTTTTATATTCTTCCACTTCTCTTCATTTTTCTTCTTCGCTTTCCTTTTATTGCGTTTATTTTATTTAAATTATAAATAGCCATTTACTACCTTTTACAATGACCTCAATAACGATAACAAAGACTACATGCAAATATGCCCCGGGTATGATTCGACCCGCGACCCAAGTATTGGGAGTCACACATCCTAACCACTTAATCCCAAAAAATATATTAGAAACGTATTTTGAGCAGTAAAGATCATTTAAAAAAATACTTTATTACCTCTAAATTTCAAAGGCTGCGTATCTCAAAATTTGGGGTTATTATTTTTGGGGGAACTATAAAGCTAAAAGTATACTCTGACAGGAACGCATGTTGAGGAGTAGTGCAATTGATTCCGTTTATCCTTGAAGGAAGATTAAAACAGTAGAAATTATGCAATCGCAAGACGGTGTGTAAGATTAGATCATTCTTATGACCCAAACAGTGAAATACCACTGACGACGACATGTGTGTAATCTAAATGCGTATATTTTTCTTCTAACCCTTTTTTACTGCTTTAGTTTTCTTAATGTCGGACTATAGTCACAAGGCTACAACTAATTTTTAAATATTATGATGGTGATAAACATACTAATGAGCAATTGAAAGTTCCAGTTCTGGCATTAGATACATAATTTATTCTACTTTTATTCCGAAAGTTCGGTTATTAAGATACTCATCAATTTACTGCTGGTATTCTTATAATTGAGACGTTTTATCCTTCAAATCAAATCGCGATTAGCGAAAAATATTCCCTCGGCATGTTAATTAAAGTTATTTTCATTATTTTTAATCTTTTCACTTTCAACTCCTTTGCAGCCATTGAAACTTTTTTCGGGAAATTTAAACCAATTTCTTTCGAGGCTCCATGCTGTTAGTTGAAGGTGGTTGTTAATGTTTTGTTTTATATCTTGGCATGCGCCAAAGTGGAGCACGAGGCGGATATTTATTGGTGCGATCCGAAAAAAAATGTAAAAAAATGTTTTTGGGTAGGGCTTTTTCAACCAGTTCACAGTTCCATTCTCTCTGACGCGGATAAGTGGTTGTTATTTTATTAAAACAGGAGCGGACTTTTTTTTACGAATAAACCCTGTAATTACGCAGCACTATCTCGCACGGGTGTCTATAATTTTGAAATTCTCATTTTTGCGGCTCTAAATTGGCGCGCGTCATTGCAATATATGTGATTTAAAAAATAATGTTCCTTTTGTTGACTCGACTTTACGTCATCATGCAGGCACACATTTCGTAATAAATAACCCTTTCTTTTTTCAAAAGAGTGAATTCAACATTTTTTTAAATATACGTTTTGTGGCATGGAAACTCCCATTTGTTTTGTGTTTTCAGCAGCTTGTATTTTTTTCGAATTCTTTCTAAAAAGGTGACTTTATACGGTTTTACCATTTGGACTCGTGTTTATAAATATTGTTTCAGTAAAAATCTTTGGCCAGCAAAAGTAATGGAATTATTTAACTTAAAAATGTCGTGTCAGTACCGATTGTTATTTATATTTTGTTGTTATCAACACGGGATACGTTTGTCAGAAGTTTCAGTGAGTTACCCCAACAAATATTTGAACTAGAAACGTGAATTTCTTCCCAGTACTATAACCGTCTTGTCTAAATTGTGAGTAATAACTTATTGTTTTTCTTTCTCTGTTGTATAAGTTTGAGTAAAGAAACGCTACGATTGTTCATGAAATACAGCAATATATTGCTTAACATTATTTTAACAGCTTATTAATTTTCAAATTTAAAAAAGAAAAAGGCCAGTCTGAACTTATTTTCCCCCTCGGATTTCCATAGAGATTATGGAATATGTGTTAACTATTTGTCGCCGTTGTCAAAAATTTCCGGATTAAACAGTTCATTTAAAAAATCAACAAGGAATCTACAAGTATGCTGAAAAGTACTATGCTCTCGCTAACCTTTCTGTTTTGCGTGATGCAAGACCATTTGTCTTTGTTTTATTAACCTTTATCGATAAGTCAAGTCTCACTGGTCTACCGCCCTTCTTCGCTATCATCTGAAGACTCTTTGCTGTTTCGGTCCCCTAGATCACTCGGACATTGCAGAATGAGATAAAGAGAGATAGCGAGAGAGAGAGAGAGTGGGAGAGAGAGAGTGGGAGAAAGGAAACTAGAATATTTATTCATCTAGGAGCACAAAAAAGAGTTTTAAATCAAGTTCCGCCTATAAAGCTGGATTCCTAAACGAACTACTTTTTTTGCTTAAATATATCACAGCGTCTAGTTTTTGTAAGGTAGTTTGTTTATTAACCATTACATTTTTATGAGGAAAATGTAATAAACAACAAAGTAGGTTATTTGCACATTAATGCGAATCATGGAATAATGTCATTCGTCTTATTGTTAGATATAAACCAACATATTTATAAGGTAGCATTAAGTATGGAATTGTGAAACAATAATTTAATTATTTAAATGATAACTAACAATTTATAACATGGAATTGGCTGTTGTAATTCGTCAGCATTTCTCTTCTTTTAGACTTTTCATTGACTCCCTTGGTAGTTCTTGGTACGCATTTGAGGAAGTGGTTGAGGATAGTAAAGTATTTTTATGCACTAGATAATGAGAATTACTTTCGTTTCAAAGGTTAAAAAAAATCCTTCCAGTTTAGCGTAATTCATGGGAAATGCTTGCGCAATGAAACAAATATTTTGTCCATATGACGGTACTGACGGCACGAAGAAATCTTAAGACACTACCGCTAAATAGTGCGAAATCAACGTAGTGATAATGTCACTTCACTCAACTGCAGTGGCGCACACAGGATTCTCTCAAGGGGGGTTCGAAACATTTGGCAAGCACAAAAGTTGTATGCAAGTTATATCAATACCTATATGTCGCGTATTGCATTATTAATTCTATTTTTTTGTTAAAAACAAATGGAAAAACTGTCTCCTGTTCCACTCTGACGGCACCCAAGGACCCAAATTCAAAATAATTAGCAACTGTTTCCACAGTTTAGAAAAAAATCACAATTTTTCAATGGGATGGGGGGGGGGGACGAACCCGCTGGACACCCCCCCTCCCCGTGTGTGCGTCACTGCTCAACTGTCAGCCTGTCGTCATTTCACGAAAATAATTTTCATGATAAATGTACCATTAAAATTCGTTTACATAAAATGGAAAATTTTGGGAGCCTCTTGGCTTGTAGTCGCAGCCCCATTCATATTCAACGAATTCACTCGCATTTGAAGTCTAAAAGCGACTGATATAATTATGATATGTGATTCTGGCCTTTAAATGACGTATTGTTATGATTTTGTTTTTATGGCCCATTTGTGGGACAATATAAAGATTAACTCTTAAAATTTTATTTAATATCTTCATCGTATACAATTGAGTAGTGGCCTTTGGGTGGAATCGTTACGAATATTTTTAACTAAAGAAATATTTTAGAGCATTGCCTCCATTCGTATTAGCTATGTATCTATAGCCAGTGATGTGTAGAATGAGTCATATCATTAAGAATCCATACCATTCATTACCACATCAAGAATAAGCTAATTTTTAGAAATTTTCTGACCGTGTTTTACCTACACTGTTACAAATAATTGAAAATATATATATTAATAAATACGATTATTACTTCGTAAGTGGCAGGAATGACGACTGTCGTACATTTTATATTTCCTCAATTTAGTCGAGCTTCAGACTTTCGGAATTGGTTTTCCTAAAAAAAATGCCTATGCCAGCTTTATTCTCTGCTCTGTGATGTAATGTCCCTCCTTGGCTTCTTCATCTCTATAAGGGAACTATTATTCCATCCTTTCCCTCTCTATTCTGTCGTCCTCTGTGCCTTATTATTTCTCCCCCTCTCTAGACAAAACCCGCTTATCTCTTATCGGTCAATAACGCCGCATGTTCCTTTGTATCGTCTTTTGAGATCTTTCCGCGAAACTCATTTTATTACTCTATTTACTACGAGTCTCATTATATTTTCCCCTATCCACAATTCGTCTTTTTTTCCATTCTATCTGCCCAACTCCTATCACCATCTGTCTCTCTTCTCTCTCCTCTTCCTTCTCCCCCTCTCTATTCTGCGGATCTCTCTTCCTCTTCCTCCATCTTTCCTTTCCTTCCTAGGTTTTTACCACAAATACTTAGTGTTCTCTTTTTAGAAGTTTCCGAATTTGTAATTCAATCTCTTAATTTTTTTCTATTATTCTTTTTTTCATTTGTTTAGTTTCAGGTATTTGTCTTCTGTTTATATGTTTATGTTATTATTTTTATTGTCATTTCTAATTCATAACGTAGGGTTAAATGTAAGATGGGACTATGTAGTCTCAATTTCGCCTTAAATATAGTCGTTTTTCTGTCTTTCCCTCTCTCTCTCTCTCCATTTCTCTCTCTCTCTCCATTTCTCTCTTTCTCTATCTTCCCTTCTGTCTATCCTTTCTCCTCCTCCTCCTTTCCTATACTCCATTCTCTATTTTCATCTCCTACCAATGTATTTTTATCTCCTCTCTCTCCCAATTTATCTCCTTGATCTCTACCTCTCTCTCTCCCAATCTCTCTACCCCTCCACGGCTTAATCCATTTCAGTCTCCTACTCTCGTTTATTTCTTCCCTCTTCCTCTTTCTCTGACATCTTCTCCCCACTCTTGCCTTTCGAGGCGTTTTTTTCCGTTTCTTTATCCTTCCCTTGGAATCGCTTAATCCCTCTCACATCCCCTCTCTCTCTCGTCTCGTCTTAATACACGTTTCTTTATCCAACTTGCGCGTTTTATTCCGTGCTCTCCCAAAAGTTTTCGTTCGTAGATATTTCTCAATGGCGTCGTCCTCATTCCAACATACCCCGATTAATTTTTTTCCCCCCTGAGTCCCTCGCACTCCTCTGCTCTTCGGCGTGTTTGCGCGGATTATTCCGTATTTTGAATCGTAAATTTTCTTTAACTCAAAATTTTTATGTTTCTACATTTTGTTTGTGGAGACTTGCGAAAATTCCTTCAAATGCATTGTCCTTGCCATCGGGCTAAAAATTACTACTCTAATCGTTACTCTGCACCAGCGGCGTAGCAAGGTGAAGCCGGGCCCTGGTTCGAGAAGTCTTTACGGGGCCCCCCTCTCCTCCAATATATATTTTTTGGGTATTTTATTTTTTAAGGTGAAATTTTTAATGAAATAAGTTTCATGATCTCGGATTCTTTTCACCGTATTTAGCAGCTCTTGTGGTTGAAAATGACACAAAGGGTAAAATTTTGTATATGTTGATTACGGGCCTTCGGGCCCCCTCGAGCTCCGGGCCCTGGATCGACCGATCCATCGGATACATGGTCCCTACGCCACTGCTCTGCACCTTGTTTAGCCGAGCTATAGCCATCGAGATGAATTTACAGTGCCACCTTCTGCATTTTTGCTATTTAAAATTTTTTAATTTGTTAAAGCTTTTCGACTTTGGGTAGTGTCTATGTAAAATTAGAAACTGCATGATAATGCAGGCCACATTTACGCTTTAATGAAAAGCTCAAATGAATAGGTATTTGATTGTAGCGCAAATCACGACCGCAGCATTGGTGGATTATACATTTTCCCCCGTTGGGTTCATTTTTGTTCAGTATACTCATATACTACATCGTTTAAAATGCGAAACTCACAATTTTCGCCTCTTAATAGCGCATTTTGGTATTCTTCCTAGTATTATGTCATTGGTGGTTTTCTTAACCTGTTATGCCTATTATATTTAATTATCGAAATTTTAAATTCCATTTGGAAGTAATACGATATTGTAATATTTAAGGATTTGGAAGACGAAAACTGTAAATGTTTTTTGGTATGTTGGAAAAACATTTGTTAATGCACCAGTCTGTAAAGTTGCCACCTGGCCTAATGGCCAAACTGTAACCTCTATGTTATAATAATAATAATAATAATATTAACCTAAATTATCAGTTATAATATCACACAGCTGCCATTCTAGAGTTATCGATAAAAACCGCGATAAAGGAATTTCGTTTAGATGTATAGAATAACCAATCGATTGAGTATTTCATGTCTTATAGTTCCATAAAGTTGCGATGTTTTAAATGTATATTTTACTTGTGGTGATTGCTGTAAATGGTTTCCCTTTCTTCCTGCAGGATAAGATTGTTAAGGAAAAGCAGTCTTTGAGAAATTTATGAGAACACGAACGCATCTTCCCACCGTCCATTCGTTTATATTCAGACATTTCTCGAATCGAAGGGAAAGTCTTTATTTTTCGCATTTTATAACTCATAAAACGTGCTACCGTCTTCCGCTTCGGCTTGGATAATAATTTCCTCATTTTTGCGTCGCGAGATATTATCGCGCGACTCCAAGATTTCGCACCGGAATAATTTACGGCTCTAAAACATCCCATCATATTCCCAAGCGAACTACTACTATCAAGCGGGAGACGTTTCTTCGCCCCTCCTCCCTTTCTCTTCCGTGCGTATGAACGCGCAACAGAAAGTTACGGGCTCTAATGCCGTCCTCGTGAAGCTTCGGATTCCTTAACCCGCCGGCATAAAACGAAAACGCAACGCAAATCGTTCGTTGCCGCGGCATTCCAGCTCCGGAACGCAGTTGCATCGATGCATATCCAGCCCTTTCTTGCCGCTGTTTTCCCTCCCGTATCCGCAAATTACCCCTGTCATTTTAGACGTCGTAACTATAGCCGCGCGCCGAGATGTGCGTAATTCCCTCTTTCTCTCGCTGCACCCTTCCCGGATCTGCTGCACCGCTGTTTTACGCCCGTCGAATATTTTATGTCATTATGTTTGTGCGAAACGTTTATTGGAGGTGGCGTTGTCTTTGGAGCCCGTGCGTGTTTGGTGGTATTCCTCGTGATTTATCATCGTCGGCGAGGTGGAATTAACTCGTTAAATATTTCGGATTACCTTAATATTTGAAAGTTGTTTACGTTTAAGATGGACGATCCAAGGGAGAGCAGTTTTTTGTCTAAGACATCCGTCCACGACTCTAATTACAGATTATTTGCAATGTCGCTTTGCGACAGTTTAAAAACATGTGTTAAATACTGTACGTGGAAAACGGCTTCGTCTCTTCCTCTGTTTATTCAAATGGACGTGCCCTTCCTCTTTTTTAAGCTTCCATCCCATTCTCTTTAATTCTTTCCCTTCTGCAGTCTCTGTTTCTCTCCATCTCCCCCGCTCTGTTTTATTCTTCATTCCCTAGTCTCTTTTCCCGTTCCATTCCGACTTTCTCTGCCTCGTATTTCCTCTCGCGACTTCGTCCGCTGCGTGGGATGTGGACCCGGGTGAATAGATGTGGAATTTGCCGCGACGACGGAAAGGGAGTAACCACATACCGCTTTGCGCATGCGCACTATTACCCTTACTTTGGATTAAACCCTATCTCATTCACTCTCTCTCTCTTTCTCCAATTCCTACAGCAGTTTATTAAGCCCCTCCTTCCTATAACGTAAGAGCGAAGCGAAAATAGAGGAAAATTTACGATCCCATATCAAATATGTTCGAAAATAGAAGAAAAATAATATAAGGAAAGGTCCCCTTCGAGTTTTTGTTCCTCAGGTTTAAGGTTATTGCGTATAAGTCGGTCTTTGCCGTTAAGAGAGACTGCGGATTCTCATTTTCTGGATTTTTTTGCGAGGCTTACCTCACGTAACGGGTTTAAATGAAACGATTTCCTCGTTCAACTCTTTGATGTTCCCTTTTAGGACGAGAGTGCTGGAAATCTTCAAAATCGGCGTCTTGTATATATATCACGGTGGCTGTATTTTATTGCATTCATTGGGAGCACTTGGAGAATTTAACAAATGGTGAATATAAAAAAGGATACACGTATTGACAAATAAAAAGATATAAAACATAAATGAACGTAAAGTTGAAAACGGGAAGTAGAAAAAATGCATATAATAAATTTGGAATTTCGTGATAGTATCTTATGCCTTGCATGATTTTTTTCATTACTGAGCATTTATGTTGAGATAATAATTTGGCTTCGATAACGAGGATCAAAGAAGCGTTTTTCCTAGGCGCTCTACATCTGTGAGATTTTAATCAGTTGAAATGTCATTCCGATATCAATAATGAAAATTTCCTAGATATTCTTTGTTTTAAAAATAAAAATTAGTTGCTAAAATACTAGAACGAAAACTTTCTTCTAAACTCCCTCCGAATGTCGAATTTTAGTTTTCTGGTGAGCTGTCGCTGAAATTTCAGCCAAATTCCACTTGGATTGGGACAATTAAGGCCTTTGTAAACTAAAACAATATTTGGATTTTATCCATAAAAACTTACAGTAAATTAGAGAAATATTATTTTCGTGAAAATGAGAAATATAATCGTCCCAATCGCTTTACATTTTACAATTAAACTCGGACCGGTGACTATAGATTTTTCAAACGTTAAAAGAACCTTAATAATTACTTCTTTTTATTAATTCTTTAATGGTGTAAGAAAAATATATGAAAAAAAAGATGAACATTTATAAATCTAACGCCATGGTGAAACTTCGAGTACTCCTATATTATCTAAATACGTAGATGTTCAATTGTATTTATCGCTGGAATGATCTCGCTCCTGTCATCTTGAACGTACGCGTGCGTTTATGAAGAGAGCACTTTTCTCGGGATGCCCCGCGAGAGGGAGAGAGAGAGAGAGATCTAGGGATAAAAATGAACAAAAGAACCACTCTGTCCGCCTCGGCGAGATAACCTCTATTATCCTCGCGTGTTGAACTCTCCTATTATGTACATCTGAGCGCCGCTGGCGTATTTCCCCTCTCTCCCCCCCTCCCCCACATTTTCCTTTGGCGTCTCTTGATGGCTCCTCTGAGAGGACGTACGTGCCCTTTCGATGGCCGTTATATTAGTCCCGGTACGCTTTCGATTCGTCCATTTGCGTCTCGGTAATCGATATTCCATCAGTGGATATACGAAAAAAAGAGGACGCCTTTTTATTTTCGTTCCTCCCATCCTACTTCCACCGTTCGTCTTTTGTCAGCGGTTCAATTCGGGGTGGGGGGGAATAAACCGCCGCGAAATGATAGAAGAATGAGATTGCCGAGACACCGTGCGGGGGTTAGACGAGTTCTCGAAGTTTTTTTTAAATTATTTTTTTCCCGTTATTACGCGACGTAATTGAACTGCGCGGTTTCCTGCGGACAAAGGAATCGTCTCCTCGGGCAGTGGAATTCTCTCTTTTTTGTGCCGGAGGTTTTGGGTTGAAAATAAAATAAAAGAACGCGTCCCCTCCCTTTTGCTTTGGGTCGCGAGAGGAATTTTATTAGGGCCAGTAGACCTCAGGAATCTGGCAATAAGTAATGATAAAAGGACCGAAGGAGGAAGATTCAATCGAGTCGCCTCATTATATATATAAAAGGATGTTGAGGAGGAAAACACACACAACGGACTTTTGAGTGCCGGTGAGATTTATTTTTTAAACAGAGTAATTAATTGTTCGGGGGGAGGTTGTTTGCATAATAATTTCCTTACAATTGGCGGTTCGATGAGTGCCGTAGACCTCAAATTCTTTTATTTTCGCATCCGTTATTGCCCATAGGCCAAGGGTTATTGTCCTCTGTTCTACAAATTTTATGTGACAAACGAAAAGCAGTATCCATCAGGGAAAGAAGCGCGATGGCGTCAAAGAATAGCGTTTTTTCGCGAGAAAACATTTTATAATTATGTCTAACTTTTCAAAATTACGTTTCTCTTGCTATTCTTCGTAATGCGACACATTTTGCGATCTAACAATTCCGTGTCGTGAATTTAATGTGACCCAGATAAAACGTGCTATTGAAAAGTGCCTAATCATTTTTAGACTAGCTGGAAGTCATTTACGTGACGCTGTGTGATTAAGGCGCGTCAGCAGGAGTTTCTCAAATTGTGATCTGTGGACCTTCTGTAGGTGGTCCGCGTTGATTGTTAGAGGTATTGTAATGAAGGTGGGATTGTGCCCGCGGCATAAAAGGAAAGCTGATAACAGATTTCAGAGGAGAAAATTCAGTAGACTGATGTAAGTGGTTATATTATTTCGTAATCCATTTTTATATTATTTACAGGTATGTGCCTCGCGATTATATTACATTCTAGAAGTTTGCCTCTGGCTACGTTCTATCCAAGTTGGTGGTTCGTCAATGGAAATATTTTAGATTTCCGAGGATTTCTGTACTTTCGGTTCAATTGATAGTAGAATTGAGTAGAAAAGTAGATGCGTGTTGAACTATATGTAGAGTTATATGTCGAAATCATCAAAACTGAAACACGCGAAGCTATTACAAAACTCCGTTCAGAATTTTCCGCGAAGGAACAGCTGAACATTTGAATAGGTATATTACAGAATTTAATTCCATGTAAATCTGGTAAAATTGACGCATTTAAAGTAAATAATATTCCTTACGCTATTAAAACAAAAAAATGTAATTAAAATTTTACCGATTTCAGCAAATTAAATTTCGCGTAGAATCTTTGAAATATTTCCTTTCTAAAAAAAAGCCGAAAATCAGGAATCCATTAAAAGCAAAAACAAAATCCGTCCACAATTGAGTAGCTTCACTCTCCCGATTCCTCACAATGCGAACTTTTGATCTCCAGAAATTCGTTTTAAATGAACTCTCTTTGACGAGACAATTAAGGCAGCGATAGAGACATGCGTTAATTATTAAATATGGTACCGCTGACGTGGAAATTCCTCTAATCTTGAATGCATCTTTTACATGCTATAGGATCTTGAATTAATAGAATTTAAATAAAATTTTCTTAATGAACTTCAGAATCTTTTAAAAACGTCATTTTTTCGTTGAAATAATGTCAATTTTCAATAAAATGTCAGAACAGATTTTCCGTTCTGTTTAATAGGATTTTACTTTTTCAAACGCCGCAAAATATGGTATTTCTTCGGAATTAGTCGTGGATGGATTCCTCAGAGTTACGGCGAAAAATGAAACGACGAACGGAACCCACTAACATCGACATTTATGTAATACGCGGAAGAAGTAAAGGTTTACATAATAAATAATTTGACATAGTTTATTATTTTTTTATAATACTATCTTTTAATATTCGTGTCCGGTATTACCTATAAAAATCTAAATTATCAATACACTTAAGTAATAAAAATGCATCTTGAGGTCAGGTTAATTTGTACTTAACACTCAACAGTAACAGTCTCGGAGCTGACTCATTGTGAGCACCGTCTGCCTATGGTCAAACATAGCAAAGGGTGCAATTAACTGTCCCGTATTCAATAGAGAATTATCGAGCTCTTTCTTATGGCTGAATTATCAAAGTGAAACAATATCACCTCTCCAATAGTCATAAAAAGGTTATGAAATCCGATACGCATCACGGGTACAAAGCAGCCGAAATGGGTATGTGATTTTATAACATTTCTATGGCTATCGGGGAGATTTTATGCCACCTTAATAACAGAATCATATAGCTATTTTGCAATTAATTTGTGGTGAAGCGCTTTATCTATATTGAGCTAATATTTTTCAAAATTACTCTTGTAATTTAATTTGTTTCAAACTGAAAATAAACGGAGCGATAAATAACGAAGACTTACTGTACTTAAATTTATGTTCGTGATGAAATTGCTAAAATTGAATTTTTAATGACAGGAAGAGTCCTGAAAAGGTGTCTTTTTCGAAGATCCATAAGGGACAGAGGGACACTATTCATTCCATCGATTAAATCGTGTATAGACTCAATTAATTTAATCGTTTAACAAAAGATGTTTTAACGCGTCAAAATGTACAAATTATAGCTTAAATGATAAAAGCAGTGAGTTTATTTTAAGAAACGTAATCCTATCTTGGGAAAAATTTCAATGAGTTTTATTTATGAATTAACTACTTTTTTATTTATTGAATACTAAAAAGGAAATCTGAAGTTGTTATTCACACTTTAACATAATCTCTACTGTCTGCGAAAATAGTGTTTACTCTCGAATGAAAAACACGACAGAATTCCTGAAAATGACAGAATAATTCGTATATATAAGCGTAAGGGCCAGATAAAATAATATTATCCTTTTATCTATTTCAGAGCAATATATAAATCTCCATTTCGTGTGCTGGGCCATTTTTGAACCGAACAAAATGAGATAATCAAGACTCTTGAGTGGAAAAGTTCGAAGCCGTAAGATTGTCATTAAAAGTTTCCAGAAAACTTCAATTTTTACGCGGTATATTTTTCGAATAAAAATAGACACGGGTAATATGAACATCTATAGGTAGAAAAAACAATAACCCTCTTTCCCTTGAGAATTTCGCGGAATCGCAAAATGGTTTTTCTATATTTTTTTTTAATAACTGCTCTTGTGATTCTTTGTCCAAACCTATTTTATAAATACCCGGGTATAATAGGAAAAAATGGACCATTGATTGAATGAGTGGGAGAGAGAGAGAGAGAAAGGGTGAAAGAAAGTGGAGAGAGAAAGAAAAAGAAATACGAGTAGAAAGAGATTTTCCAGACTAAAATAATTCCCGAAGTTTCGCAACACCCGGTTTAGATCAAAACCCAGACGAATGAATTATTTATCTCTCACGAATGGTGTTAAGATAGAAAGAGGGAGAGAGAAATGAAGAGATATGGAGCGTGTAGGAGTTAATAACACGCAGGACTCAATTGGATATCATTTATGAACGGGATGGGTTCCAAGTTTGTCGAAAAATTCAAATCTTTCTTCCCTTACGTCCTTATCGTTTTCATCAAACACGATGGAAATTTTTTAGCGTTAAAATATATCACAGAAATCGGCGAAGAGGACAAAAATGTCAGACGGAGTTGGAGGAATCATATATATAAGAAAATTAAATGCTCATGTGGTTAAAAGATTTGAATGACTGCACCGTGAAAGTTCTCAAATTAATGTTATTTTATAGTTTTGATTGTAAGTTCTCGAATTAGAGCTATAAATAAATGACAGAGGAATCGGTTTTCAGAAATCGAATGAGAAAACTGAAGCTTACGTTATACACGTTCCAAATTATTTCGGAAAAAAGCAGTTTGCTTGATTATCGATGATTGCACGATATAAGATATAGGCAAAAATTGAAAAAAACGAATAAGGATGTTTTATCGATTCCCCATTAAAAACGCCTGATTTGTTTTTTCCTTGCCGTTTGTCATTTTAGGCGGTATCTGCCGAGCTAATGAACATGATACAGGAGTATCATATAATGTATGTAGTATCATATTAATAATATGGTAAGACCCGCCTATATAAACATTGTTATCCCTTCTGAGCTAATTCCTTTCTAATGTGAGTGATAACTATGCAGGTAATGATGGAATGGCACGAAAAATAATATTTTAGTATTATCGAAAGTCAAGAAGTCAGTGCTTGTCTCTATCAACTTATTCATTTACTAGTCACAAAATACTTAGTAAAATGTATCTAATGTGCGTGAGTTTCTGTGAATGTGCGTGCGTAATTGATTTCCATAGCTAACACGTCTTACGATCGTACTTGCCTTTTTCCTGAGGAAAGGCATCCCGCACTACTTCCCCGCGTGTAAAAAATTCATGGGACTCAAAGCCGTTAAGAATTTCCTTTTTTATTCTCCTCTTCTATACACTCTCTTTTCATCTTTTTTCGCTTCCTAGAGTGCAGTGGAAAACAAATGAGGTTTTAGTTGCGCATCGTGTACGAAAGCTTTTCGAACTCTTAAAGGGGCATGAGAGGGAAAGCCTAGGAGATTTGAAGATAAAAAGTTTGGTGTCCTGTTTTCAGAGATGTGGGCAGGGAGAGAGAGAGAGAGAGAGAGAGAGAGAGAGAGAGAGAGAGAGAGAGAGAGAGAGAGAGAGACAACAGACAGACAGACAAACGACTTTATTTAAGGCGAAATTGAGACTGTGAAGTGAAGGGAGGGAGGAAGAGAGGGAAGGAGGAAGAGAGAGGGGGGAGGGGGGTGAGAGGGAGAGAGAGGGAGAGAGAGGGAGGGGGAGAGGGAGAGAGGAAGCGGGAGAGAGGGAGGGAGAGAGAAAGAGAGAGGGAGGGAGAGAAAAAGAGAGAGGGAAGGAGAGAGAGAGAAAAGGGAAAGGATAAAGTAGGGAGAACAAAAAAAGGGTCCGTAAGCGAATTTCTCATTCTTATCCAGGACGCTCTGCCAAATGGGAGGTGGATAGGGGGAGAAGGAATAGTTGTTTTTTATCCCCTCCTCGCGTTTCTCGTTTTTATTTCTCTCTCTACCGAATACTACTTTTAAAACGCTCTTAATTCTCTGTGGAACCCTTGGAGACCAACACCACTTATCCATATCACGAACCAGGTGCGCACTTTTTTCCCTCTCTCTCTCTCTCTGTGCACCATCTCGCTCTGTATCACTCTCTGCCCACTCTATCTCCCATTTTAGTCTCCATTCTTAATCTACATAATTTCTCGACCTCTGCATTCTTCTCTCTTTTTTCTCCTCTTCATATTTCCTCCCTCTCTCCATTCTTCCTCTCTCCCTCCCCTCTCTTTTCCTCCCCCTTTCTCTCCCTCTCTCTCCCTTCCTTTCACCTGTCTCTCTCCTCCTCCTCTGCCTTACACCATTTCACTTATTTCTTCCTTTCTTTTTTCTTAGTCCCCATCTAATTTACTCCCTCTCTCTCCTCTTTCGCGCTCTCCCTTACTCATTCTGTCTTTATCACTATCTTCTCCTATATTTACGCTAAATTTTTAATAACTAAGAATCTTTTTTTTAAAATGTATCGGAGAAAACTTTCAGTCGAATGCCCAAACCCAAATTCTTCCTTCGGCCCTCTCGCCATATGGTGATTCCGCGATATTAATTCCACGGCGTATTTGGGAAGCGCAAGCATCCCATCGTGAAGTTCTGCTTAAACACCTTAGTTTCTTTCTCCTTTTAGACGTTTCTGGCTCAGGTGCGCCACTATGGATTTGACCCCGTATAATTTTACGCTAGCGGACTTGCTCGACGCGTCATGTCTTAATAAAGGGTTAGAAAAATATAAGTAATTTATTTTCGTTGAATTTCGTTTATTTTTATATTCGCCGATAATGTGATTTGGTGGCTTTCGAGTAAGATCGATAGCGTTTTTATAAAGGGTAGATCATCATTATATCAACAAATGTAGAAAGATGTATTTCATTATCTCTCTTTCAATGTTAATGATCTAGTATGTTTTGTCGTATCAAAAAATATATTGTGACTTTTATGGCGATCTTCAAACTCCTCGTTAAAGGGTGACAGAGAATTCTACATAACAGAAAATTATAGCGGAGCGTTTGATAGAATCACATTTCAATAAGCTTATTAATCGATCTGAACGCCTGCCATCTACCCCATTCAGTTTTTTCATAATCGCAATATGCTTCGGTGTACTTCGAGAGCAGTATGTGGCGTATTTAATTAAAATTTACTATTGTAAAATCTAGGTCCGAGAAAAAATGTCAAATTGCTTAAAAAATTGTAATTGGTTATTTTTGTTTATTTTATGCTTACCTCTGTTGTAGTTAATGGCGCTTAAAAGCGACGTCAGCCATAGATTTTGGGCGAGCACGTCATAGGCAACAAATTAAATTATATTTCTGACAGTGTAAGTTATATCGATATATAACAGAATGCTTAGAAATGCATTACATATATTTCAACGCCAAATTTATTTCATTTCCTCACAAATTACAACTAAAGCCTATTGCGTTGTTCGAAAGCATGTGCCGACTCATCTGATATACGTAAATAAAAGTTTGAGCTGCGGTAGATAGCGAAGCATACAGTCAGGTTAATAAATGTCTTACCTGTTTATGAAAATCTCGTACGTTGTTTATTTTCTTCACATGCGGAGCCTATTTCGGTTTAGTCATGTAATGGTTAGTCAGCATTGGTGAAGGGGGCGAACTTAAACCAACAAATAAGCGCAAACCATAAAAATGTTGCGAAAACCAGACGCGTAATTCGGCTAAAAAGCAGCCACCATCCATGATTATTCATCAGCGTTAGACAGGAAAAATAATTTTAGAGAACCAATTATCTGCAAATCGCCGTTGCAGACGACTGCTCTGTAGCCGAAGTGGGGGATTTGGTATCCTCAAACAGTTTATGACTAATGGATAGTTATATTTTGTCAGTTTCATTTTTCCACCAGGAAAGCTCTATAATTCGTTCTTGAATGAGGCTAAGTTGTCTAAGAAATTAATAAATTTTAGAGCCATGTTATCCAAATTACTTCGAACCGGTGAAATGGCTCCGTGACGAAAGCATATGGCGTGTCAAATTAAGAGGCTTCTGGCGGTAAATGCTTGCGGATTTTTCATTATGCCATGCGTAATCGCCGCTTAAGGGCGGGGAAGGGAGTAATTGAAGAAATTGCTTCAACTTGAGTCTTGGCGGGCAAAGACGCTAGCGGAATAATTTTCCTTCTCTCGTTTCTCCCGGTGTTATAACGAGTGCTCTGTCGTTCCGGTGAAGGGAACTCGCAGAGAAATTAATGCGGTCGACACGTGTCTGCGTGAATTTTGAACTGCAGGCTAACACGGGAAAGAGGGAGAAATGGCGGGTGCGAGCGTGGGTCGTGTGCATAGACCGCAGTTCCGTGTTTGATCTCAAGTGGAAAAGAGGCAATTATTCCGGTTAATCGCGCAGTAGAATATAGCGATTTCGCAATGAAAGTTACTAGTGTATCATCTTCCATATGTTACAAATTATAAAATATTTTAGCAACCTAATATAAAAAAGCAATTTTCATACAGCCAAAATGCATGTATTACTTGGACGTTTCTATTTATATATATATCTCGACAAAAAAGAATCGAATGGATTTTTATTTTTCCGATTATGAGAATGTAGATCATACAAGCTTTCTCTATTTCGTTAATATCTTTGCGCATGAGCAATACGAACATCGAAAAATACATTAATGAACAACAAGCGAACAAAATTGGCTTTTACTGAATTTTAGTAAATCAATCTTTGTCAGTTTTTTAAAGATGTAATACCACCTTATTAAGGCCAATGCAGACAAGTGAAACAGCATCAATGTTTATTACAAGCTGCCACGAAGATTTTTCTTTAAATAAAATATTTTAGCTTGCGCGATTTTATTTTGAAAATCAATTGAAGGACAGGTATCACCAACAATCTATGTTCTATGTATTTTAATTTATCTTCCCATTACATACTTACTTTTTATCGGAAATGTCGAAATCTTTATTCGGATAGGCAACTTTAACTCACATCTATCCTAAGCATTTATTCTTGTCTGTCATGGCAACTGGGATTGTAAATTTTCCATCTTTATTCAGTACTTTTAATCCCCTTTCTCAAATTCCATTCACTCTCTCGACCACACCTACGACTCTCGACACTTTAACACCAATTTTCGAGAGCCTGGCCTAAGACTCGTAAATAATGCATTTAATACAGAACTCGGTTTTGCTTATTTTTCTTTAAGATCTTTATTCAAGCTCCTGGCTATTAATAGGATAATATGGATGGAAATCTATTTTGATAGATATCCTATTATTAGATTTTAAGAAAAATACTATATTATACGTATTAAGATTTGTAAGAATGAATTCACTGAGACTGGCCTTAAGTCTACTTTTGATTAGTGTGGATATTTTGTTAATCTTAATTAAGTCAATATTCAGGAATTCGCAGACACTCTAAATAATGATAATGAAAGAAAATTTTCAATGTATTCAGTGGATTTTGATATTTTGTTATATTATATAGATGTCTCCCTTTTGCATACACAAATTCATATTATATTGGACATAGGTTATATCAATAGCGCAATGGAGACAACCGACGAATAAATTCCTGTGTTAAACAAAATAGAATTTTTCGTGCTATTTCTCAGCTCACAGTTCTGTTTCCCATGAGAGAACCATTGGGGAAAATTTAAAACCATACCTTAAAATTAGTTTCAGTTGATATGAATTATCAGAATTTGGACAGATCAATAATAGTCAAAAGAATGAAATTTATTAAATTTGTCGCAGAAATTCAATTACTTTTAAAATCGGCAACAAATCTTATTCTTTTATTCGATTACGCTATTTTTCAAAGCACTATGGGTGCCTATGGCTATCAGATTTGCGTCGGAGTTATTAGTTATTGAATAGCAAGGCGAGCGAATCTATCCGTCGGATACCAGAAAGGTCAGAGTTGCAGCCCGCAGTCTAATAAATACCTCTAGTTTTACCAAATCGTCCAATGAAAACGCAACGTGGCAAATCTCGATCCATTAGCCGTAAATGCGTTCCAACTTGGATATTTAGAACCGTTCATTATTATCCCGCGAAAACGTTCCTTTTTTTTCATCCCCGATGCACGATCCACGCAATCCTTAAGCGATACACACGCATCGGAAACGAAATACATCTAATGGATAACAAATCAATCGGTAAAGGTTTGGATTAATGGTTCCGTAGCGACGTCTCTCGGGCGCGAGAGAGGAAGTATTCAATAGTTCGGTCCGCTTTAACGAGCTTTTGCACGATAGGATGCGACGAGAAGCGCGATAAACAATCCGTCGGGAGCGCCGTGTCGAATTAATTTACGGCGCAACTATTTCTGCAAAACGCCTGCGAACCAGGAGGTGGATGGGTTTAGGACGTTGCGCATGGCGGGTGTAGGGAATCGGTTCCGTTTTATTGCGAAATGAATCAGCCATATCCGTTTTAATCCTTTACGCATCGCCCACGTTTTTTTTTTTTTTTTTTTTAAAGGGACCCGCCATTTTTCAGGCGTGCACTTTACATACGAACGTGGGAGGCTCCCTTAAGACTTAGGCGCGTTTCTTTTTTTGTTTTGGCACTCGGAGGCGGCGTTTTCTTTTGCAGATTATCTCTCTCTGATTTTTTGCCTCCGGTGCTGTCCGTGTTTTTACGAAATTAGACACACATCCTTCATGCTTAATTTATGGCAGGAAAGAGATCTTATAGAGCAGAAATAGCGATGGGTTACCTGCACAAAAGGGATCTATTTGTAAGTACGGAGTATTTCACTTTCTTAATCTCGAAATGGACTGGCGGTCAAGAATAACTCTCTACTTTGTTGCCAATGAGATAGATCTCTCTCTCTCTCTTTCGCTCGGGAGTTGAGGGTAAGCTCAAAGGAAGCCGACGTCAACTGTCTAACAAGTAACTCAAGTCGGTTTATATTTCTCAAAGTGTTCCCTTGGATTTTTTTACTATATTTTCAATTACTAAGCGAAAAATCAAATAATTAACAGGTTAAAAATGTTTCATCTATAATATTTATAAACAAATCACTATGTAATTAAAATAAACGGCAATTAATCATTTCTAATCGTTCGTATTTGTATTTCTAACTTGTTTTTACTCTATTTTCAATCCTGTCTTTTGAAACGGGGCGTTTTTTAATCTATAAAATGCTAACAATAGTGCATTTGTGTAAACGCCAAAGTAGGTCAGAGATTTAGGTGGGAGATGTGGTCCCTATGGCAAAATTGTAGGAAACACCTCAGTTATATAAAATATTATTTTTCTGCGTTCCGATAAAGAACAATACTATTTTTATTAAAATAATGTCAACATCTGATTATTAAATTAATACTAGTTTATTGGAAAATAAACTTTCGGCATTATTTTTGCGGGAATATTTGGCGCCATTTTAAGGAGTCCATATCCTAGTTACGGCGCTGAAGTAGGCATTTAGAAAAGCTAGTTAAAGCGGAAGTTTCACAGAACTATATTTGAAACAATCTCTGAGAAACTTAGTAAATATTCTACGAAAACTGTTTAACGCATACGACGAGACATTGTCAATATTTGTTTAATATTTCTCAGATAGAAGTGCCGTCATCTTCCTTCTCAGTTGAAAAAAAAAACCGAAGGAAATAAAGCAATTTCCGATTTCTCGCAGTGAGCTTAACACTAAAAAAATCCTCTTACTCCAGGGGTGGGCAAACTTTTCTGCATGGCGGGCCGCATCGGTGTTTGCGAATTCTTCAGCGGGCCACATTGAAAGATGCCAATGCTTAGGCGGGCCAGATTAGAGTTTAAATCGGAAATTTCTTAGATTCTTAGGCATCATACATAAGTGAAAAACAAGCACAAACAAGGATTGTAGGGCTAAATTTTCAAAACTAAAGGTTTTATTGTCATAATTTTACCAAAAGTAATATAAAATTGTGTTAAATTTTACAGACTGATTTTTCACCAAAGCTTCGCGGGCCAAGTTAAATGCTCTCGAGGGCCACATATGGCCCGCGGGCGACGGTTTGCCCACCCCTGTTAAACCTCTCGACTACCGAAAATAACCCCATCTCCAGCCACCCACGCACGCGAAGAAAAACGACTCGGAAAAAAACATTCCCCCCAAAAATAGTCCTCACACCCTATCCAACGCGTACGCGGGTTCACGCTTCCGTGAAATCCATCTCCTCAGAAGAAAAAAAAGAAGCGAAACGCAAATAAAAACGTGCCCTCTTGAAAAAAAATATAAATACGAACAGAGTTACCTTTTTTCTCCACCAGAGTGCCGAGACCTTCTTTCCCTTTTCATTTCGCCGCCTAAGGAGCCAGTGTTCTCCATCCTCGCCCACGACGTAAAAAAAATAACCCGTTTCTCTGTCCAGAACGTTGTCTCCTGCGTGTCAGTGGCTGTCATTCTCGCCTTCACACGATGAAAAGCTATGCGAGGGATGGGGGGAGGGGGATGTGTGTTTACCCTTTTTTCCGCTCCGTAGAGGATGGCGCTAGAGGGCGTGAACTTCTGTTTGTGTGTTCAGTGTCTTATTCGTGGGAGTAGGTGGTTGACGATTTTCGATGTGGCCTTCCCTTTCCATCTCGTTGAGGATGAAACTTCCTTTTACTCATTATTTTTTTCTTTCTTTCTGTCTCTTTTTCATTCTCTCGCTTCAAATCGTCTCTGTCAAATTACTATTCCACCGAAAGTTGTTTGCGACTCCTCGTAGGGAAATGTTTTGTCGCTTTTCGTTTGTTCTTTTTATTCCACGCTTTTTTCTGTTTTCGAGGTGAAGCTTCAGTTAATTCTTTATTTTCTATTTGAATAAATTTTATTTTTAGGAGAAATAGTGGTAGAGTGTAGGTGTAGGTAATACCTACATCCACGGCTAACCTTTGCCGGAAAAATAAATTTTTCGTTGATGTGAAAAATTTAAACAAGGTCATTAAAGTATTTAACAGCGAAAAAACTCTTCCTAGGCTTATTAGCGATTAACTAGTACTTCGTAATCTTTAAACAAAATATTTATGCGGCGGGTACTGAAGAATACAATCTGAAGTTATGTTAAAATATTAAGTAAGTAAAGCAAATTACAAAAACGTCGAGCACATTTTCCTGAAAAAACAAAGAAAAAGGGGAAAACAAGAAAATATTTGGGCGACGTTTTTTTGCTGACGATAAACTATAATTTTTTATGTAACTTTTTCGAGCCTGTTAATTAGCGAGAGTGGTCTTACTGTTTCGCTGTTTTTCTTGGGAGTTTCGTAAAATTAAGAATTACATATTTTCATGTGTGTTTAAGCGAGATTCTGCATTTACGTTATGTATCATTTTAGTGTATTTCCATATTTTATTTATCTAAATTATTAATTTGAAATTTTGTTTTAAATACTCGGAAGATTTCTCAAGGTAATTACAAAAGTGTAAAAATTAATTTTAAATTAGTATATCTCGAAATATTATTTGAAAAGTAATTACTTGGAAAAAGATTTATTTATAATACGCCGGACTGAGCTCTGAATTCCCACTGTGATACTTTCCTCGAGGTTTTCAAAGGGCATTTTGTTTTCATTTTGCGAAATCGCGAAATCTGATCCGAGTCTTGCCATTCAAGTTGTCTGTCACCGTCTTTTCTTTGTCGCAAGAATTAGCCTATTTATTCCTTTTAGATGTGACAGTTACGCCAAGTCGTTTTGTGACGGGGAAAAAATGGATCTGTTGCAACGCGGTTATGTCGAAATGTTGACAAGCGCGACGGACTTGGACAAACCTATTCGTTCAGGAGGAAGTATTTGGATGGAGATTTACCGATAAAAAATGGATGTGACGATTTTTTCAGAATGGTACGCCTATCAATTGCATTTTTCTACTTCTGGCCACTGCGATCTATTAGAATCTCACCTCAAGTCGTATTTTTCGAAATAAAATGGGATTGGGTGACAGATAACACCTTGTGCTCGCGTAAAGGTGTGAATGGCAAACGTTAACGTTGCGTGATTGGTGTCTGCAAAATGACGTAATTTTTTAGGGTGATATATTAGTTTAATGACTGAAAAATATAAAATCTTTTCCATGTTTATGCATCCGGTCGAACTATTTCTAAAAAAGATTGTTATATTATTAGTCATTCTCTCTCTATATAAATAATATCCATACAAAGAGACTCGAAATCACGCACAGCGTTATCTTGTTACTTTAAACAGTTAACTCGGACAAAAGTGAAACGGATACGATCCGCTCTGACCAAAGTGTTTGAATCGTAGCCAAAGCTGACGGAAAAACAATGCTCCTTTTATTCTAATGAGTTATTTGGGAGGCTGATGAATGCGGCGGCTGTCAGGGAGGCACGACGGAGGAAGAAGGTTTGACGTTCGAATCAACGGAAAGAGATCACTGGCTTCTAACCGAACGTAAACTTGGCTAATTTCAATGGCGGATCGCTCCTCACACGGTGGCGGAGTTTAACAGCTCAAAGAAGAGCTTTGTTGGTTGTGTTAGGATGATGTCGGTCTCAGTTGAGCGGGAAGAGGTGTGATCGAGCTAAAGAGCCGTTTATTCTGGTTTTTTTTGAAAAGGTTTACGTAAATATCTCACAGCTTATGTTAAGGAATACTTGACAACAAACAAATAAATTAGCAATGCGGAAATGTATGTATTAAATTAAAATAATTTATACTTTCATTCATGAAATGAGGATAAAATGACATTAATGACGGTTAATTTTTTAAAATAAATCAGAGAAATGTGAATATTTTGTTGAAATTAACCAAACTCCTATCTCGTGAAAGTATTAGCGAAGATTTCTGAGTTTATTGCAGAATAATAAATTTAAAGTAACTGCAGTCAAACTTTAGCAGGTAATATTTACCTGAGTAAGACTGAATTAAAGGTATAGCTATGCATATAGCTCTTTAAATGGTAAAATGAAAATTTTATTCTGGGAATTAATTTTTTTGTTGTTTTTATTGGGAAGATTTACTATTGCTTTAGGTTTTTACAGTTCGCTTGGAGAATAGTTAGTTTGAAACCAAACTATCCCCAATACTGTTTGGTAGAAATCTCTTATTTCAGAGAACCATTTTGACGAAATTACGAGAAAGGCTACAATAATGCGGTGAAAATTTGTTTGACGAGAGTAGAGTCTACATTTCGTACCAAAAAGAAACTTTGAGAGAGTTGGGAAATGCATATTGAGAATGCTGAGATTGGTGTGAATAACGGTAATTTATTATGTGATCGAGAACAGTGGTTTCTAAACAGGGTGCCGCAAAAAATTGTCAGGTAGATAAATCAACTATTTTGACATGTTGATAAGTTATTAGAGCAATGATTATTTCTTTAATGAATTCATAATGATTTGATGCCAACAAACGAATTCGTCCAAGCGTTTTGATGCCTGCACGTATAAACACATACGTGTCTTTGTTTCAAGGTGGCAGTGCCGAAAAATTCCGTTTATCTTTGAAAGGGTGTCGTAGTAACAAAACTGTGGGTGCAATCGGTCTAGAACAGGGGTGCACAAAGTGCGGCCCGATAGTCGCATGCGGCCCTCCGTTGATGTTTGTGCGACCTACGTAAGATTTCGCATCATGAGGTTAATATTGAACAATGTTAAGGTTAGGTTAATTTGGTAAATCAAAAATTGAAAACTATAAGAGAATGCAAAAGGTTATCCAAACGCACTACTTTTAGCAAATTTGTACACCTGAAAAATGTTGCTTCTTTACTGTTTCTTTCAAGAGAGTTGTACACCTCTTCAAATTTTCACTCCATTGTATATTTGTGATGATTTTGCGTTAGATTATTCACAAGTAAAAATGTTTTAACATGTTATCTAAGATTTTATTCTTGTTATTTACACCATTCAGCTTTTAATCAAGTGCGGCCCTAGGATAAGTATAAACCATCAAATGCGGCCCGAGGGTGTGAAAAGTTTGTGCATTCCTGATCTATAGGATATGAAAAATCAAACTATTCGAGAAGAAATTAATTGATGGGACAGTCTTCATTTAGTGAGATTTTAATCTCGTATTTCATTGCTACTGTTTTTCCCCCCAACACTTTCACGAGATCAAAAGGATGAAATACTTCAGGAAGGCTATATAGACGGAAACGACATCCTCAGTCTCCTTTTATCGTCCGGAAAAGAAAGGCTTTGCGACGAAGTGCGGATATCGGAGATAGATATAAGGAGAGAAAGTCTCATAAAAAGATATAAGATATATTTGAACCTTTTCGGATAGATTTGGCAGACCTTTGATGTTCGGATTAGGATTACATTCATTCCGATAGGATTCGAAATCCAATCGAGAAAATTGAATGGATGCGCAGTAAAATAAAAAAAAAACTAAAGAGGATTTCAATTTAATTAATTTTGTTTCCGGTGGAGGAGTATAGCGATGCCTTTGCGATTGAGATGAATTTTAAGCCTTGAAATACTTTCACTGAGTAGACACCAGCGACGTAGCGTACATGTAGCAAACCGCCAAAGGGGGCCCCCAAATGACCCCGACATCCTATATGTTTCATGATAAAATTAATGATAGGGGTCACAAAATCGAATTTTGCACGGGGCCTTATTAGAGTTTGCTATGCCACTGATAGACACTCGTTTTAATATTAAATTTACAACCCATTTAGAATGCTAAGCTTTGGTTTTGTATTAATATTACGCAATAACTGTGGGTTTTTCAGATTTTTTTTACTATGAACATGTCTAGTTCTCCATATCTTAAATTTTTTGCAGTACTTTCATTTTTATACAAGACAAAATTATAATGCAATGCATATAAAATTAAGAAGCGTGATGAACATTTCGTTTGGTGATGTTCCCCTGCATAAATTATTTTGCATTGAAAAATTAACTAAAATCTTGTGGAAAATGGGATAAATTGACGTCAAACCCAGATATTTGCATACAATCTTTATAGAAATAATTGAAATGCGTCACTTGTACGTAATGCTCAGGGCTTAATTAGCGTAAATATAAAGATTTCAATAGGAGAAATGATATTAGTGAAATAATAGGTCGATGAATTAATCCTTTTGGAACAACTCATCGGCCCAATTGGCTCATTTCCTCCGCGTCCTTTTTTTTCTCTCTCTCTCCCGAAAGAACTTCGCAAACACGCGCTCCGTTCAGTTCTGTTGCGCACGTAGAGGAAGGAAAAATCTTCCTCTTAAACATAACGATGAAACTAGGCAAAGATTACTTCCTTCATCGAGCACAATCAGGGTCTAATTCTTTTCATTTCCCAAGTATTGCATCCGCCATTGCAATTGCTCTTCGGTCCGTCCCACTCTGACAATGTCGAATGAAGAAAAAAAACAGAAGAGAATCGCTAATAAAAATTGCCTCCGCCCAATGACGCATACGCTTTTCGGCCTTCATTTTTTCTATTCTCTCTCTGCAGAGAGAGGGAGAGAGAGAAGGAGCGTATATCATGCGAAGATATAAGACCGGTCGAAGAGGGGCGGGGCAGAGGAGAATGTTTGATTATCAGTGGAGGTAGAAGAAAAATTACCGCGCCAACTGTTTGCGAAGCCGTTCTTCATTTCCAACGAGTCCCAGTTCGGTTTGAGTGCTAATTTTCGAACGCTGTCCCCGTTTACGCCCAAACGCATTACGATTCACGACTTTATTATCTCACGGTAGCAAAAGACATGGCAATCTGAGTAAGAAAATGGAGTAAATAGTTTAAATCTCTAATCCGCCTATCGGACGCGCTTTAAATTGATTTATTACAATTGCACTTTTTTCCCATTATATGTAATACTATTCGCTTTACTTGCAGCTTAACATACATTAATGAGTTTTGGAGCTCTATTGCAGAGATGTGGAAAGTAAGAATAAAGCCTAAATTTAATCAAGCAAGCTCACGATATGGAGTTTGGGTCTTGTCGAATTTTTATTTCTACTTGGAAAATACCTTTCCGGAAAGGGAAAAGAGATACTGGTATATCCTTTTGAGATCCACAACTTTCAAACTAGAGTATTTTCTTATTTTTAGAGAGGCATTTTCCGTAATAATATGCAAAATTTTGCAAATATAAGGTGAAAAATTCTGTTTCAACCTGAAACCTGGTTTGGGCCGCAAAGACTCCGGTTAAGTTCCCTAAGATTACAGCAGTTTTTCTTAACTCCATCAGTTTGTGAAGTCGGACTTAGTATGTCACCTGATATATATGTTATTTTTATACCTTCCATCAATAGGGATTTGGAAATTGTAAAAAATTTCCTTTAATTCATGAGCATTAAAAATCATACGAAATAACTATACGTATAAAACAAAAATAAAAACACTAAATTACATCCTTCACACAAATTGATATTTTTTAGTAAATAAAACGGCGTAATATTTTATCGCTACGATGTCGTGAGTTCTTTCAATGCAGTAAAATAATTTACCGAAATATATGGTGAAAAATGAAACATTTATTTTCCCGAAAAATTAGAAATATTTCAATACAATATGAGCATCTTGACGCTATGGAGTCCTCAGGATAATCATAAAAGCATACGAATGAGAAACACAAGCCTAAGAAAACTTAAGAGAGGAGGTAAAGTCTTTTTCCCTATCGAGAAACAGAAAGTAGATTAAACTCGACCCGAGAAACGCGAGTTTTATGCCGACACAGAGTCAGCGGGGAGAGGAGAAACTAATTTTACGAAATGAATATTTCATTCTTCTAGAATTTCCTCTGCGACGTGGTCTATAAAACGAGCCTTCGCTTTCTTTGCTTTATTCTTCCCTCTCATTCCAGATTCAGTGCGCATGTCGTATATATGCAAGGGATGAGTTATATATACAAAAGGATGAAAAATATGCATAAAAGACGTTTAAAAATGAAGAAATGATGCCTCTCGCTGCAGTCTGGTGGAGTGCGTGTGAAAAGAAAAGATGCTGTAATCGCGAAATGTATGTGACAAGAATTTCATTGAAAGCGATAACTTGCAACGGTAGAAATATGATTCCGGGACTTCTGAAATATTGGTCGCGTGATGACGTCATTTCACGAAAAATAATGTCTCCGAAAATGGTTGCGATAGGGATGTACTAAAGAGTATCGTATTTCTTTAAAAATTACAGCAAGTTCGTTAATGTTTAGTTTTTCTGCATTAAGACATTTTCCTTAGCTTTCGTTTGCTGAATTTTCTGTAATACTATAATTAATCAACATACCATGTTCACTTTAACTCGCAGTTTCTTTGCAAGATATTTAGAAATGCAACATTTTATGAGAAGTGTTGTATTTTTTTTAAATTTTGGGACTCATTTTAAAGGTTGAGAGTTCTATAAAGACAATCAAAATGTAGCATAATTCCGCAACTTTTGCTGAATGTTTCGTTGAATTCCAATAATTGATAATATTTTATTGATTTCAGTTCAATGAATTCGCAAAATTGATAGAAACAGCGTAGGCAATATTCTTAATTTGTTTATTCTTTCAAAAAAATTGTTTTTGGAGCAGGAGCGTGCTTTTTCTTTTTAGACCAGATCAAAAATGTCCCTTTTAACTTGATTGATTCATAAGCTTGTACTGATCGTACATAAGCAGTGGATTTTTTGTAATTTAACAATATTAGATGGATATAAGGTAGAAGTAATATAAATCTTAAAAATATGTAACGAAAATGTACCTACATATTGAAATAGTTTCACAATAATCTATCATAGATTCTTTTGCTAGGTCAACGCTAAAATGCGCCGACATGATATTTTTAGATGTGTTTACCCACGGTAGTTATACACAACACCTAGAGAGAGATTTTTCATCGATTCGCGAACAACTTACGACGTAGATAGTATCCCGAGCCCTAATTCGTACTTCTCGTGCTGTAGTAAGCTCACTTTATCTTTCCCAAACTTGGTTTCTCACCCGCTAAACGCTACGCGCCCTGGTCACGCGTGCATTACTCAAAATTTGGGATCGCTTATGCGTGTTGCATTTACCAAAGAGGTGCTTAATTCTATTTTTGGAAAAAATATTCGCTTTTAAAGTGTTGTAAGAGTGTCCATTTAATATCTAACGGATCCAGTGATTGTATATCGCGTATTTCTTAGCCTGCAATGCCCAGATGCTGCGGGTTAAAGGGTTACAACGTAATTCGCATAATGTTTGGGTTTAGCAACGTCGAATGCGATGAAATAGGTAATTTAGGATGATTAGAAAGATTCGGTAGAATTCAGAAAATGATGTATGGTATCACTTCTTAGAACCTCGATATTAACAAATCTGCGAATTACTGATAAAGATTATTATTACATTGCTTTAAATTTTGTCGAAAATTTGTGAATCATAAGAAAACCCTTGATAAGAGAAAAAGCGAAAAACCTATGAAAACCATTAAACCGGTTATAGAAATGCAAATATATCCGCACATTTATTTACAATTTCACGGATTAAAGTTTACATTTTTGAAGCAATCGATTTTTCGCCATATAAAAAATCGTATATATGTAATGCGTTAATGAGCAGTGCCTTCGTCTTTTGGAGTTTTGTGGAAGAGTAATCTAAAGATTATACGTAGGAGAGAATGAAGAAAAGGGAAGGTTAAAAGGTAACTGCAGAAGAAATATAGGAAGATTAAAGAGAAAATCTAAGTGATAAGGAGAAAGCGTATGAAGAACGAGAGATGTCAGAAGAATAAATCGTGAGAGAAAGAGAGGGCAGTAAAATTGTGAGGTGGTGGGAGAGGGAGAGAGAGAGAGAGAGAAAATACAAGAGAAAGAGGGAGGGAGAGAGAAGCAAGACTGCCATAAAATATATCCTTTGCCGTGCTCAACTCCTCCCAAACGTTCACATTTATAATTTTCTGGTCCAGTAAAAAAAGTCTTCATTCAAAAAATCACCGCTTTTACGCTTCGCGATTTGGGTGCTGCAATAATTGCGTTACGTTCCGACCGTAATACGCAGTTAAATATTCATCAATTTTTTTCGTTGTTGTGGACGGTGGGAGTGGTTTTTATCGCTCATTCCTCAATCAGCGCCAACGGGAGAAAAATAAACTTAAAGAGATTCGGCGTGTGCCCGAGGGCGGCGCTACTTTTTTTTTCACACTCCCTCTCTGCCGCCATTAGTTGAGTATTAACAAGACGAAACCGCGCCCTTAAGCCTTCTGACCACTTAATAAAAGACTTGAATGATGCAGCCTTGGAACCTTTCTCTTAACGACGAAGAGAAATTAGACCACGAATGGTACCCTATGGAATCAGATCAAATGTAGAGCAATTCTAGTTGTAAAAAAAATCCCTTTGTTCCCTACAAAGATATCCACATTTTTTTATTGTATGTGATCTTAAAAGAATAAAATCTAAATATGTGGAGTAGCGCAAATGCTGAATTTTTATTATTTATTTTTAGAATAAACTTTCTGCAAATTGTCGCGGAGGAAGGCTACTTTGAATGTACTTTTTAGAATGTTGCGATTGCTGGGTTAGCAGTGACGATGGCCAATTTTTAATCTCTATTGTAGATTTGTCTGAAGGTGTCTTCTGTGTAGCTTGAACGGGAGTCTGGCTTTCCCAGATGTAGTGTATCTGTTGGAGTCAAATTATCAGTCGGATTCATCTAATAGGTAAGCTCTTTATTCCTTTTTTGAGTTATTCAGTTATAAATTAAGGTGGAATATTTTTTCTTTAAACTATGACTTATCCCTCGACATCTTTGAAATATATTGGAATTATTGGGGTTAAATCTGAGTTATTTTTATCAAACAAAGGTTGTCCATATCTTTCAAAGGTCGAACCATCGCTTTAAAGGTTTTGAATTGAGGGCAAAAAAGTTTAGTAAAAAAACGCCATGATGGATGACGTATTTTTCCTATTTTCTACTTGAAACTTTGGAAATGAGGGCACACGTCTATATTTCAAAATTCTACAGCTCATTCCAAAGAATTTTATTGATATAACTATTATCTGGCATTTAATTATACGATTATACCGGTGTGCTGCTTAACTGTCAGTAAAAATACAAAAGGATATCGATTATAGTGACGTTCTCCTGTTAGAGTTGAGATAAGTAAGTCAAATAGCCAATATATTCCATTATATAAAACACATATGTGATGTTACTTATACAGTGGATAAAACTTGATTTTCGAAGCCTTATTTTTGCTGAAGTCGTTCTCTTCATATTGTACAACAAAAATCATGGTCAAAACTGAGGTACGTGTGTATTTAATACTTTTTGTCTTTTATTCCACCAGTTTTGCGACTATTTATATCCGGCGAAATATTTTTTTATTTAATAGTTCTTTTGTACGCTTTCACTTACACCTCCATGGGAAAACTGTTGCTCTAGTTAAAATTAGCTACAGAAAACCGATCGATGGCATTTAACACCATGATTTCGTAAATGTAGCATAAAATGTTATGTAATATCCTTTTCATGGGAATGTCGACGCCAAAAATAGGCCCTGAAATGGAAAATGTCCACGCGTCCGACCTTAAAGTAATCTTTAATATAATAAGAGATGAAACAGACATGTTTTCTTCACGGAACTTGAAAATTAAAATGTTGCTGGACAGCCCATTCATTCCACTGAAATCGTATGTTATTGCTGACGAAATATATACGTTTTGACTAATGATCTATAATTCGGAAGGAAACCCCGTTGATCTGTTATCTGTCATTAGACAATAAAATTATATGATGTTGGCAGTGTTGGAATGACGGATCCTTTAAACGGTAAAAAATAATGAAATGACGAAGCGCTCCCAGCTTCCGGCATGATTTGAATCAACGCGCTATCTCATTATCGTCTTGTGCAATTGGTCGCCGAGTTAGGTGGATGGAATCTTCGAATAAAATTATGCCTATTACATTGATAAAATGCCATTCCATTGCAGGACCCGCATTGCGTCGTGTTTACGAATGCAAATGGCAACATCACGGTACGATGCTAATATTTATCGCGCCAATAAATTTCGCGCCGATACTCGGTTTTACCGTGTCGCGCTGAAAAACTAATGTACTTCCACCTATAATCGGCGATGGAAACTTCTCTCACTTTATTTCGTGCATCATCACGTGTTTTCATTTAATGGCGCCGTCTGTTGGCGGATTAATTTTTATTTCGAAGCTTTGATGTGCGTTCTTCGCACAGTTACGTACGTTATGATGAAAATCGTCCGACTTTACGAATAAATTGCTTGACTTGTTAGCAAATAATTAATTTTGATCTTAAATGGAACAGTATGGCGTCTGTCTTTGTGAATGATAAAATCGTAACGTTTGCAAACAATGTCGCAAGGGATGTTTAATTTGTCATTAGCCTTTTATGCGGCAGAATTTGTCTACAACTAGAACTCGAGGCTCTGAACTTCAGTTATTTATTTGCTCGTTATAAATGGGAGAATGGGCGCTGTATGTCTGAAGTTTCACGTATTATAGAATTTTGAGCAAGGAAATTTTCAATACTAACGTACATATACCTAATTATTACTTCGACGAAAGATTCGGGTTCGATTCCCGATCAAGTGCAGAATTTTACTCATCCGCCTCCTTTGAATTTTTCCAAATAATCGGTTGGCCACGGTTCATGTAGGATCCTAACTTACGTACATGCCACGCCTAATACAAAATATAAGCAAAATTTCATAAAATTAGGCTGCACACAAATATAATAAGATAAAATAAGAAGAAAAACAACATGTTTGAACTTTTTGTTGTGACTTAGTAGTCAAAAGCAACGAATAAATTATCACAGCACACGTCTTCATGTAAATGTATGTGCTAAAAAGTAAACGAAATATCTTTAGACAAAATATCAGCAGCGTAAACTGAAAATTTCCCGCAGTATATCCTGGTCTGTCGGCAATAAACAATTTTTCTCCGTTATGTTCTTCCGATTTGTTATGCTTTTGGTCAGTTAAAAATATAAATGCCATTGCGGCATCAAGATTAACGTCACCGTGCCACTTTCCCATTTGTACGAGAGCATCTATACAATTTATAACTCACTTGAGCGCGTGGTGGTCGTTGGGACAATAATAATTCACGCAACATTGAAAGTTCGTCAGAACCTAAAAATTTTCATTTTTAAAAAAACTTTATGAAAGTCGTAAGGAATACATCTCGCGCTTCGTGATATAGTAAATCGAGCGAGAAACTTGTTCGCGCCAGAGTTAAATCATTATAAAAAAACTCTGCGAAAACAATGCGAGAAACGCGTCTTTTTTTCCAATGCCTTAAAATGCTCGTCTTTCGCCTTTAAGAAATTAAGCATTAGATCTCTTTCCCCTCCAAAATTCCCCGCGCAACATCTGTTTCCATTTTTATGCCTGCGGGGGCATTTTTATATCCTAAAAAAAAAAAAACATCCGTTAAGGGGTCATGTCCCTTCAGACTTTTATGTCTGTTACTTTCTCCCGCTAAAATACACGGAGAGGGAACCGATTTTTTTTGGAGGCCTCCCAAAACATGCACTGCGTTCATTTCCTAACGCTTCCTACGTAAAAAGTTCAAAAGTCAGTTTGTTCGATGGAGTAAATAATAATCCTTCTACTTTTCTTTTTTTTTTGTAGGTCTCAGTCGCTCAAAAAATTCACAGCGCGGCGAATAAATTAACTACATAATGTTTTTATTTTGCGGTCGATATGGGACTACATTACGAGCAATACGATTTTATCGATTATGACCGAGTGATATTAAACTTTTTGTTTTACTTTCCCATCGACTGTATAAATGGAGGAGGTGTTGTGTTAGTGAGAAATTCCACTTTTATTTTGATGAAAATACACGTTTCAGGTGACAGTAAAGCGTGCAGAAGTGGTTTCTCGCAATCCCATCTGCGGCATGTCATCTCTTCGCGGTTTTAACGACTAAACTAGTAGTATTCAACCGGGGTTACGTCCAGGTTTTTGGACGAGTACGCGAAATTGTTAAATGTTATAATTTTTCTTATCACTACATCTTTCATGCATGAGTTCGTAATAAAAATTGTTCTTACGGATAAGGTTAACGTTATATGAGGAAAATACTCGAATAACTGTGAATTTTAACGTTATAAACACGAGTTATCTATCTTAATACGAGTGTTATTTAACTATCGCCTTAAAATGTACTAAGGAGTACGTGACCATCAAAGTAATCATCAATGGTTTCCTCAGGAATAAAAGGTTCGAGAGCGTTGGACTAAACGGTGTAACGAAGTCTGATGAAATATGTATTTACATAAGGTATAAGCCGGAATAGAAAACCTGGCTGAAATAAAACACCTGGGGCAACAATGTAGCATAGTTTGTTTTTGTCTATATTCACAAACTCGATTTTATAAACAAAATACTCCAGTTACAGGGATTTCTGGCACTAACCACGTGGTTCAAAAACTAATTATATAGCATACAGTGAAATTATAAAGTCTTTAGTATTTAAGGGCTGTATTTTACACGATTGAGTAGTGTTTTGATGATCTACGAAATTACGAACAAATAGTTGCTTTGCGGTTTTTAAGACGATTTTACGGATCTCCCAAATGATAAATGCCCCATAAACGCAAAACGGCGAACGCCGCCGAATTTCCATTTGAAATTATCACGCTCGTTCCTGCGAGAGTTGGTGATTTATTATTTTATTCGACGAAAATCGCCTGTTGGACGTAATGGCAGTCACGGAAAAGGGCAGGTGCGTTACGTGACGCGTACATAACCGAAACTTCAGCCCCCCTTCCGATCGAAGTCGACTGGAGAATCGCGTTACCTGACCTATAACCAACATTTTTTTTTTACTATGCCTTAATGTGATAAAAGGGGTCATTATCTTTTCCGTTGGCCCGTAAATACTTCAGACTATTGTTTTGAATTGCCTTAAGAATAAATGCATGTGATCTATGAAGACGATGATAGGAAAGGAGGATGGAAAACGAAATAAATCTGGAGATTGGGAGAGAAAGGAAAACTAGACCATTGCATCAGAAATGGCGAGATAAAGAGGCAGTTATTGCTTTTAAATTACACTGTTTTAAATTGTGACTACGCACGTTTTATCTGTAACATTCTGCTTTTTGTAATTATTATTTTATTACCGGAGTATTATACGAATATAATATACTAGTAGAAGTGCCTGTCAAAAATGACGGGGATGGTCGATCATTCTGAAATAAAATTGAGGCAGTCTTCTTTGACCAGAAATCATACCGCCTGCTGAGAGGGTTGCCTTCGATCCGAGCGAAGGTTCGAAACCTTCGCCGCGAGTATCTATTGTGCTTCAAAAGCTGACCTTAGTCCCCTCTTGACAGGTATAGTTCTGTTTTTCAGAGCGTGACAGAGGGAGTGACAAAAGGACAAAGGGACAGAATAAGGCTTTTATATATTACCGATACATTAAAATGTTTTCTTTTATTATATCGTAATGCTCTCCTGAAAATTTCATCAAATTCGGTTCAGTCGTTTGCGAGATATTAAGCTTCAAAGAGCATTACGCACAACATTTGTGTGATAAACTGTTTGGTTTTTCTCTTATGTCCAGTTTGATGATTTGCCTCCGTTTTTTCGACATATATCATAACTTTTTCATTTCAAAATGCATTAATTTTGTATTTATCACCTGTATCACAGCGTGTTTTGTACTTTAAAATGGATTAGATGGAAGATGAGATTGTTTATTCTCATTTTCGTCCAATTACATAGGAATACCTATCTATAAATATTTCACATCAACATTTAATTCTCTTTACTACTTACATAGATATTTACGAGCTGCTTTTCGTCATTGTAATATCAATACGTAAAACATTCGACTGGATATCACTGTTTTTTTTAGTATTTTTGTCCTTTGAGCGTGTCATGAAAAAAAAAAACAAGACGTTTAACTCTTCCTCGGTGCCTAAGATTGCCTCTCTGACCTACTTGTTGATTTCGAACTTCGCTTTTAGCACAAAACTTCAAAGAGGGTACGTTTCGTTTGTTTTACGCGCCCTCGTCACGAATCTCTTGAGGGGATCCTCTCTCTTCATCCATGTTCTCTCTCAATTCCCTTTAGAGCACACCTGCCCGCCTTCCCCTTCCCGCTTTATTCTGCCCACGAGAAAATAGGCTCCTCGAATTTTATTGTCTCACTTAACGTTTTCGAACAAAACTGAAATCCGCCTAAAGTGAGCGAATCGGTCACAGACGCCACTGGGATATTCTTGGTCCCTTTTTGATGGGAAAAATTATTCCGGCTCCCTCAATTTTTACTTTCTCCAGGGTATTCTGTTCACAAAAAAAATCAACTTCGAGATTTCAACGGAAATACACGTTTTGAAGTCCCTAGAACACGTTTAGACTATATTCGGAATGATGTCTGTGTGTGTCTGTGTGCGCGTGTGTATGTGATTGTGGGCGCTCTAACTCAAAAAGTACTTGCCATATCTTTACCAAACTTCGTATATAACACTTTAGCATGAGCAAAAAGAACTGATTAGTTTTTGGACAATACCGGTTAACCGGAAGTCGAGGTTTATTCGAAACACGATTCGGTTTTTGCGATATTTCTCCGTTAAAACTTCATTATTGTATATAAAATTCTATTCAAAGGTTATAGAGAATGTAATTTCCTACAACTTTCATTTGAAACAATTTTCCATAGCAGTTATTGTTTAGGAATTATTTATAAAAAATAATCGGTTTTTTCGGTTTCCATCCAATATCTCCTTAAAAACATCGTAATTTGTCATCTTCGTAAGGAATAAAGTTGTAGAGAATAATATTTCTTCCAGTTTTGTTTGAAACAAATTTTCGTAGAACCATCCATTTCGGAGATATTTTGCTTTTTCTAGTATACAGCGTCACCACCATTTAGCGCTGAATTCTGTAAATTTATTCAAAATATACCTAATTTACGGCAATAAGGACGACTGTATTCTTTTACGATAGGAAATAATAATTTTGCCTCATAATGCTATTCATAATAATTTAAATATCTATACCCCAAATATGGAGGAATGTATGTGTTGGCCACATCAGATTTTTAATTCTTCTACCATTTTCCCCTAATATTCAATATTTGAAATATGATAGGTTCTGCTGTCACTATCATCCCACGTTAAAGACATGGTGAAAAATTTTCATATTATAAAAGGTGTTTACTCACGTCACGTCACGCAGCTTAAGCATTTGTACACTGCAATATACTCACCTGAAAAGAGAAGAAACGGAATAAATATTCATGAAGCAAGGGTGTTCGAGGGAAAAGGAGACATTCATTTGTTTCTACACGACAGCGGAAAGATAATGCATTAGTATTTTCAAAATTATTTCTACCGTCGATTTATAAATGCTAAACACACAATTATTATTGTCTAGAAATCATAAACACATTTTGCAGCCTTTGGAAGACATTACTCGTAAATTAATGGGTAGAAATTAGAACTGGTGAAGTTCTGGAAAAAAATGTAATTTCTGCTAGCAATGAGAAAAAAATGACTTCGACCTTTAAATATGAGGGTAGCATAAATGGGTAAATCACACTATAACTGATTTATAAATAATTGCTTATTTATCTCCATTTGAAACAAAAACCAATATAATGTATTTAATAAAAAATAGGCTTGAGGATTGTTACGCATATCTCTAATCCTTTCTTTTCAATATACAATCTAATCCCAGATTAGAACTAGTGTTTGTCCTAGAATGACGTCGGCACTGTGGAGTATATGGGGTTAAACCGAAATGACTGTTTCAGTCGTTCCACCATCATTGTTCACAGACTTTCATTAGGGATAAAGGAGGGCGCCGATACATCTTAAGACGCTAAATCGATGGTTTAGTGTAGACGCAATTTTTGCTAGTGGAAAGCGCAGGATGTTATCGAAAAAGTAAGATTCAGTCACTTCAGTAATCAGAAAATGTTTCACTGTTATTAATATTGGTTAATGCCGCCGACTCATAAGCTTGGATAATTTGTAAAGCCAACTTAATTTATATATTTTGTCAGTATTAACAATTTAACAATTTCAATGAATTTAATTAAACAGAGAATTATCGAGCTTGTCTTATGGCTGAAAAAATTCAAAAAGGAGTACTTGTTAAACCAAAGGATTGAAAAAGTACATATATGTCAGGTATCTCCAAAAGACACAACAAGGTTATGAAAAACCAGGTACCCATTTCGGCTAAAATGCAGCCGCCTTCAGTGATAATTCACCGAAAGTAGATTCTAAAAGAAGTATTTGTTCTTAAAGAAATATCACGCCTATATTATAACCCCAAAAACGTAATTGTTAGCCGTTGACGTCTTAAACTGTCTTCTTAGTTGAGTAAAAAATAAAGTCGCAATAAGAAACTTAAAAGGGAGTCCGCTTTGACGTAACAATTTAATCAACAGCGTTGTATTTTTGCCACGAACCGAAAAAAATAAAATTCTAAGAACGCGATGATTTACCGATAGATCAGAATTCGCGCACAACATAAATAGAAGGTAATTTCGTGGAATTGAATGGAATAAATTGCGAAACTTCTCTCGAATAATTACATCCGTTCGAAGGAGCATTGTGACAACGATTTTTTCACTCTTGAGGATGACGTGCCAATTTTTTTCATTAAATCACAAAGAGGTCTTGGAAGGCGTGGGAAAGTAATTTCCTTGTTAACACGGGCGCGCCACGCCTCCTTTGAAAAGGGCTTACTCGTTAGTCCTGGAAGTCGGGAAGCTAATATTCGTTTGACAAAATGGACGTCCTGCAAATGACACTGGGCCCCGTTTGGAAGGAGATGCGCCATTTTCTATTTTAAAAAAAAGCACAAAAGGTTTCCTTCGCGACGGAAAACGATTCATCCAAGTCAGTTTTGATAAATGGAAGTTTTGTTTGCACAAATTACGCCGGTCAATGCGAAAGACAATTCATTACATTACGTATATCGAGGGTCAACAATGGCTCTAATTGTTCGAATAACACAGTAGGATCGAAAAGTTATTTATTTTTTTTGAGGGCATTGTGTTTTCAACGCCAGGATACCTTTTATAGATTTTTCCCACCCACAAACCACCTCCTGCTTCTCCTTTCACTGTCGAAATCAATAATATCATTTCGAATCGGACGAGCGAAAGAGAGAATGGGAACAGCTAAGGCGATTACGGAACGCTTCGTTCGAAAGCGGATCCGGACAACAATGGGTCTGATTGCCGCTCAATAGCTTTTATATCCCCTTTCGGATGCGTGTAGCTGTTGTTGTTTTTTTAAAAAAAAATATTCTCGACGTCTCTCGCGAGGATCTATTAAAAGGGTCTCTTAAGAGCATTGTGCCCTATAAGACGCTTCAACAAATAATTTTCAATCGAATCAAAAGGGAGAGAGAGAGAAAGATGAAGGGAGATAATGAGAGAGCTGAATAGAGTGAGAGATATGCTAAGTACCTTTTGATATCCCATCCAAACTTTTCCTTCCATTGTTCTCACCGTGATGGAGCAGGTTGAAGGGATTAAAAATGCCAAACTCATCGGCTAAAATTTTCAGCTTTTTTCCCGGGTCACGTATGCCGACTTGTTACGCATATGGCTAGAGCTCGTTTAGACGATTACATATATATATATATATATATATATATATATATATATATATATAATATATTAATATATATATATATATATATATATATACACACACTAGCAGAAGTGCCCGTTGAATTTCAACGGATTTACTGAATCTAAAACTTCGACTGTGTAATAGGTAAACATCGCGAGAATAAGATAGCACACAGTTTTAACAATCGAATAAAGCAAAAATGAAGAAAACCGCTTCGCATTTACCTATTTAGATGAATGAAGGAAGAAAATCTTGCACTGTGAAAAATCGAATATTACGTGTAAACTTATGGGAAAATAATTATTGATTTAAGCTCTCCCTCCCCCAAAATTTTTATCGCCGTCCATATAGCCTTTGCAACCCACAGGGTAAAATTATATACCTATGCGAAGTTTCGTAATAATTTCTTGAAAACGAAAACTGCAAGTAAAACCAGCAAGACCACAATAATCAACAAAAAATAAATGAACAATGGAACTTAGGAAATAATTAAATTTAATGAAATACAAAAAAGTAAATAGAGAACGTTTAAGGGTCAGAGTAAATATTATCCTCCGACAACTAGCTCTATTCTCTCATCCATGAGTTCTGTTACGAGAAAATTGTTTATATCAAAAATACTTTGGAAACAATAAAACGAAATATCCAGTGAAAATTTGTTGGAAATCTACATCTAATTATTTAAGTAACTTACGTAGTTTTAAAAACAGCTTGCTTAGGAGTACTCTACGCCAAACGAAGATATCATATAAAACCATTTATTAGTAATATTTAAATTAAAATCAACAAATATTTGTTTTCCACGTAAGCAAAGCAAAATCGCTCACAGAAATTGAAAAACGAAATTACGTTAAAATTTTCTCCATTTAAATGCATAGGACTCTCAACTTCGGCGACAATAGGAGTTGTCATGGTAGCTTATAATTGGCATCGTCATAAAACTGATAACATCACAGATTTTTCTGATTATAAAGGAATTTTCACGGTAATTCTATTAGTATTCGGATTCTGCCTTCATTAAAAATAAACTTGATTCTTTCCATTATAGAACCATCCAAGTCTCAAGTTCGTACCATGTTTCTAAGTAATTTTTAAATTTTAACGAAAAAAAGCTGCACTTATCCATATGTTATTCAAATGGAAAAAAATGAAAAAATAAAATATTTTTAAAGTTAGAAAGATCGTTTAAATGGGTATAAAAACCTGACTACACCACTTAATTCGTTATTTCGGTTAAAATGATACATTCCTCTTGTTTCTGTGTGCTGTAGTTGCTGAGCTATAAAAAACTTACGCACGCACGTACACACACAGATGTGTTGGAATATCGAAATTTGGTAGGATTATAGGTTTTTTGTCACAACCGAAGGAAAAAGTCCAAAACTGATAAAATTCCAATTTTGAGGGGCTATTTTGGCCCCTTTTTGCTCTTTTTTGATCCATAAGAAAACACGTAAATCGGTGTAGAGGTTTTTATTTTTGCTTTTTAAAATTATTTACCTAATCGGGACTTGAATTATCGGAAAGAACAGAAATAGTAGTTTCTTATTTTTGAAGACAGAATTCAAATCCTGATAGTGAATAAGATTAAAACTTGCTCGAAATGACCGAAGATATGAATTTAATGCAAATAAATCGAACGCAGTATTCATGTTATTTATATTTTTTCTATATTACTAAAATCCTATTTCTGGATCTCTCTCTCTCTCTTTAACGCTGTATACCTCAGCCATTTTTATTCTCGGGGGATTTCAGCCCTCTTAAGTTTATTTTTTTATCGAGTTATTCAACTAATTTTCTTAATTTGTTATTAAAAACCAAACATACATCCCTTATGAAATATATTCATTAAACTCATATTCGAAACATATTCCCGTTTAACTAATCTACATCCAATACGTACATGGCAGGAACGAAGAAACAGCGAACAAAGGGGGGGGGGGGGGGTTGGCGAGCGTCAGCTAGCAGGGGACTTGCCCCCTAGTATACATATATATATATATATATATATGTATATGTGTGTGTGTATTTATATATGTGTTTGCATTTATGTTTGTGTGTGTGTTTATGGGCGCTCGTATATATATATATATATATATATATATATATATATATATATATATATATATATATATATATATATATATATATATATATATATATATATATATATATATATATATATATATATATATATATATATATATATATATATATATATATATATATATATATATATATATATATATATATATATATATATATATATATATATAAGAATAAAATAAGTCGAACGATAAAAACTCTTTTTTAACAATATACTAGTGCAATTCAGCGGACGTGAGTGATAGAGATTTGGAGGATGGCCATTTCTGTCCCGACCTTTAACAACAAAGGGTTCCCTCCGGACACCATCCGCCAGATGGCAGGCCAATGCGGGGAAAACGTGAGGTGAATGCTTGAAAAAAAAATAGAAGATAACTCGTCTTATAGCGCCGCTCGGGTTTCGCGATGCGGGGATAAGGAATGGTGGGAAAAAGGAAAACAGGCGAATGAATGAATGTACGTGGATCGGGCACTCATTCTCTCCCACAGTTAGTTATCTTTCTCTCTAAGAAGCACACACTACTCAAGATACAGAGAGAAAGAAGTGCGTTGGTGTCTGTGGATGCGAAGATGTCTCCAAGGGACGCAGAGACCGGCGTGTTGATTGGCCGAGATATGTCGTTTTTGCGGGGCGAAAAGTTTCCGTCTACTTTTCCTCCTTTCCGTTCCCTTATTTCTTGTTTATTCCCGAAGGAATTGTAACTTCTCCTACGAGATGAATCGCGCGTTATTATTTCTTCTCTACTCTCTTAAATTGATTTCTCTCAGCGAGGCCATTTCGCCGTGATTAATTTTATCTTCGCCCTCTTAACGCTATCCCACTATGCGTTTGCGCGTGGTTTGGAGTAGTAATAAAAGTTCCCGTGACGTGGTTGTGCATATTAATTTGTAGGTCGGTTAAACAAGTTTGTTTCATAATTCGCGCCTTTCATTGGTGTGAACAAATTGTGTGTCGGGAGGGGAGTTATTAACATTGTTCAAGATAGAATACGTTAATAGCGAAATGTTTAAATGTTGAGATTTTTCAATCAGATTTATTTAAAACTGAGAAATTTTAAAATATTGATATTAAAAAAAACATTTTATAAAAATGTAACACATGCAAAGATATTAATTGCTTAGTTTACGAATGCTTATATATTTTAACATTGCGGCAATTTTGTGGCTCCCTTTCACTATGCAGGAAAATTGTTTGGAAACGAAACGAAGTATTTCATTTAAGATATTTAAAAAAATAAATTTAAAAAATTACTTTCAAGGTTTTGAAACTTTGTAATTGAACGGAATAAAATTAAACCCAAAATATTTTATCGGGTGAATTAAACTTCGCCTATCTCAGTGCAGTAGTAGAATATAAATTATTGACATGCTAAAACGAAAAATTCCCGCAACTTAGTAGCACGGTTGGAATTGTTTTACTTTCCCTCGATAAAATCCATAGATGTGTTGCCAAATAATATTATTAATAATATAAACCCAACTATGTTAAACGTTAAACTAAATTCACGTTGAAGGAGCGTAGAAATATAATTTCAGAATTGGGTGAACGTTAGTTTTCTTAAGAGGTTGTCGCAACATTCCGCCAGATGGACAATAGAGATTTTCAGAATGGGCCTCCTCTTTCCGTACAATGGACGTGATTTACAAGGTATCCTCTCTATGGGAGTCGAAGGGAACGCCGACGATCATTAAAAAAAAACTCTTGTTTGTCAAGACTCCATAAACGCATCTTCGTTCTTCAGTTTTTATGACACAGCAAGCCTCACACATCCATTATTGTAAGATGTGCTTCCAAATAAATCGCCCATTCATTTGCGAGATGCCACTTCCTCATCTCTATATAGAGATTTAATTGCTCTATTTCAAGCCCTGGACCCTTTGGTTTACGCAAATGAAGCAGATCCCGAGATGATTTATTCTCCTCGTTCCGCATAGAATTTTCCGCCGCGCATTCACTCTGAAAACCGTAAATATTCTAATTTGAAACTGGAGGTGATAAAATCCCTCCCCATAGAACCACACTGTCGCACTCTCCGGCTAGGCAAAAGTTATGTTTGCATTGTTTGGCTCCGTGTGCGAAGGGTGGCGTGGACTTGGTTCGTAGTAGGTCGTCACGATAGTCGGCTTTGAAAAAATCGTCCAAAGAATCCTCTCTATCCTGTTCTGTTTTGCCTGTCAGCCCGTTGCATTATCATTCACTGTGGTTTAATAAAGCACTAAACTCCGAGCCAATGAAAGATTGTGTTTAGTTCTCCTAAAAGTCACCGAGAATTATACGGCTTCACTAGTGCCGTGATAATGCTTTGCAATAAAAGTAGTTTCTTTTCGAGATCTAGAGAGAATATTATGGTGGATCTCACCCTATTTTATGGCGTGTAATATTCGGTTTTGTAAAGAGGAAATTCGTTTAAATCAAAGCGATGTTTGCATAGAAGGTATTGCCTAAAGGTTTAAATGTTTTCATATCCGAAACTTTAAATTCTCAACCCATTTACGGCACTATAACAACGGCACATCATGAATATATTTACACACGAAGTTTAGTTTCAAGTTTTATTACGTAAAGGAATTACTGCTATAAATGAAATAATTCCTTAGTTGCTTAAATCGACTTAAATTTATTTTTAAGATTTATTTTAAATTATTCATTATAAATTATCCAAAAATAACAACAGAAAAAATAAAGGAAATTGTTATACGTTATATTCTCTCAAGGGACACTTCCATTGATAATAGATGGAGTTGTTAAAGTTTAAATAATAGAGAAGATTGAGTGGCATAACTGAGAAGGATGTGAGGCATAGGTGAAAGAATATATGCATTTGGCGTTGAAAAATAGATAGGTTAAGAACGATGTTTGATGGACGCCATTAAGAGAAAAAAATGGCCGAGTCTAAGGAAGGTATTTCGAGAAATAATCGTGGAAAAATGGATTTTGGTGAAACTGAAAAAATTATCGTATTTCTGAGAGCAAAACATTTCCTACATGTGATCCTTTTACTGTCTGAGACATTAACGGTGCAATTTCTCCTGCTTGGGCTGTCGGTGCATGGTTAATCCGTAAACTCCGCCATTTTAAAAAAATCGATCCTACGTCCACGTCATTTCTTATTACGTATTCCATTATTTCCTTTCTTCTTTCCCTACATTTTCGATCTTTCTTTCCTCCTCCGTTGCGAATTTCCTCTTTCGCTTTCCCCTTTCTTCCATTTCCTCCGTATTCTCCTCTGTTTCTTTACTTCGCCCAAATGGCCGCCACTGGCCCCCACCTCGCAGACCCTCAGGTGCCGTCTCGATTGCGTGGGAGAGAGCGTGTGTGTAAGAGGTCCACCAATTGGCGCTCGGCGGTGAGTGCTACTACTTAAGTGCTGTCAATCAATCGGAAATGGGAGTATGGAGTGGGATATAGGGTTGGAAGACAGGAAGGACTGGGGGAGGGATGTGTGTGTGTGTGTGGGAAAAGTGTGAAATCGAGACGTAGAATACAGGAATGGCAGAGGAAAAATGGAGATGGAAGAGGAGAAGAGGGTCGCAGAGAATTAGAAAGAGAAGAGGAAAATGGCAGAAGAGGGAGGGGTTAAGGAGAGAGGTGGGAGGACTGAGAAGGAAATAGACGGAGAGACGTGAGAGTAGAAAATAAGAGGAAAGAAAGAGAAGCGTAGAGGAAGGGGGAGGAAAGAGGAGAGAAGGAGAGGGAACGAGAGAGAGAGAGAAGGAAAAAGATGAATTGAAAGTGGAGAGAGAAGCAGGAAGGAAGGAAGAGAAGAGGAGGGTGTCGAGGAAAGGAGAATGGAGAGGAAACGAGAGAGAAGCAGGGTGTAAAAGAGATGAAGAATGTAAGAGATGAAGGGGAGATGAAGGAGGTATGGAAGAGGAGGAGGGGTTGAGAGAGAAAGAGGAAGGAAGAGAGGGAGGAAGAGGAAGTGAGAGATGTAGAGGGAGGGATAGTGGGAGAGAAAGAATAGAGGCGAAAGCTCGAGAGAGGAGGAATAGAGGTAATAAGACGTGATAGGAGAAAGGAACAGTAAAGAGCCAAAGAGGCAGGAAGATGGAGGAAATATAAGTGTACACAACGCCTTCAGAGTAGGCGCCTGTGTGTGTGTTTGTATGTGCGTTCGTAAAGTGCCTCTTCCTTAGTTCCAGGATGACGTAGCAGGCGATGGATGCAGGTCGTTGAGCCGAGGAATGGTTGCGATTGCAGGGGACTACTTTTTTCAGCAGAGGATTGGAGGAAGAGGAGAGGAGGAAAGGGGAGGGCGATCACGTATTATGAGAGTTCGGAGTAATTTCGATATCGATGAGAAACTTCTCACATAACGTCTGGGCCGAACTGTTGAGCTTCGTAACTATGGCAGATCTGGAAAGTTCTTGATAAACTTGGCGGGGGTGAAGCGAAAACTGAAAGTTAGACCGAATTCGGGATTATTACGACTTCGCTCGGTTTCCTGCGAGGGGTACCTTCGTCAACTCAGGTTCCCTCCGCCTGAGAAATTATTTGTTCCATTGACTTAACGCTTTCTTCCGTCACTACGTCTTTATCTGCGTTCTTTAATCAACGATGCGTGCTCCACTGAGATTGGATTTCTGAGTTTATGGAGCAGCTCCTTCCGAATGAAAGTTTGTTTGAAAAGATGAAATAAGTTTGGTGTCTTTATTCCTTTGGGATGTCGCGTGATGGTAAACATGGCGTGAACCATTCCCTCGATTTGGTCCCATTTAACTCGATTATTTTTCATTCTAATTTGTACGATAATTTTCAGAACTTGATTTAATTTTTCGAAAGATGCAAATTGTCCTATGTAGTGGAATTACAAAAGTTGCTCCCCTAAATTATAATTGAGAAATTGATTAAAAATGGACTTGAAATACGAATTGCTATGCTATTAAGTTTTTGGAAATATTGTGTTTTGAATTAACATTACGATTATAAATAATTTTTCTCGATTGCTATTATAGGAAATTTTATCATATAGGACTTCCTGCGGAAAGTTTAAAACAAAGTTCGTGATTTCCGCACACCCCCTTGAACGTAGAGGGAGGAGTGGTTGCTGCTATCCAGCTCAGTTCGGCCCCTAAGCAGCTGCGCTGTAGTTTTTAATTACCCCTTGGTTGGGGTATAGTGGCCCACTTCGGCCTTACGTCGTCCTGCGTTTTGGAGGAGGGAGCTCTTCTTCCTCTTCCGTGGAGGCTCTAGGGCATGGGTCCGCAACCTTTTCAACGAGGTGAGCACTAATTTACATTCTGGAGCAACCATCGAGCACCACTATACTTTTGTAAAAGTAGGAATAATCAAAAATCAAATCAAATATACTTCAGAGTGATTAAAAATGTCCTTTCGCACATTTATAAAGAAAATAAGAGAACAAATGAAAATAACAGAACTAGGAAACGATTTTTTGTATCGTAAAAATGCTCGGTACAACTGATAAAAGAGCACCACGGTGCTCGCGAGCACCAGGTTGCGGATTCCTGCTCTAGGGCGTCAATGTTTGTCCCAGGATATGGGACGAGACACCGCTGTTTGTCGAAAGACACTAATGTTTCTTCCTTCTACGCGGAGGCAAAATTGCTGGGCGCGTTTCTTCAGCACTTCCCCGATGGTGGAGATCTGCAGATGTTCATGTAGATCGCTGTTACGCATTTCCCAGTATGATGTGGAGTCAAGCTCTTTCGGTGACCTCCAAATTGTGTCGGCCGGCTGCGCTGACTCGTCCGCTCCGTGCTGGAGATGCGTATGATATAGCAGGGAAGATTATCGCCTGGTACAAATGCAGCTTCATTTCCCTGGACATGCGCTTGCTACTTAGTAGACGAGCGAGGTGATTTATTCATCCCATCGTCCTATGGGCCATCTTCAGGGCGTTTGCGATATTTGAGTTCCCTGTCAGGGTCGCGCCTAGGCAGGTGACCTCGGGTTTCCAGGCATCTTCTTCGGACCCAATTAGGATCCCATCTGGGAGGCACGTCCTGCTTTTGGTTGACCTGCAGTTTGCGCTCGTCGAACCAGACTAGGAGTGTGTCGGTGGCCCGTTGGAGATATTTCGCTGCTTTCTTTTTCTTAGAGAACCTGCAGAGTAAGGCTGCATCATCAGCATACAGCGCCAGAAGCGTATTCCATCCGGGGGTTCTTGGGACGTCCGCGATGAATAAGTTGTTGAGCATCGGGCCCAGGACCGATCCTTGTGGGACACCTGCTGCGATGTTCTTTGGTCCTGAAAGGGCCTGGTGTGGTGTGGTGGCTGTGGTGTCGGGAGAGAAGGAAATCTTCCATCGTCAGGTGTGGTCGTGCTGGAAGCTCCAGTCTCTGCCTAGGTGTGGCTCGCTATTTGGTCTGAGTTCTTGGCGCATTCCGTCTTCCCCAAGCGTTTTTTACACCAAGTGTGGGCTGAGGAGGCTGCTGAATTTGGATAGTTGGCGCGGGAATCGGAGGGGGAGCCATTGGTTTGCTCCTCTCTGTTCGCTTGAGGCGCTGTAATTTTTCTCTGTAGACAGTGCAGTCACTGAAGAATAGAGTGTGCTTCTCACCGCAGTTGCAGCAGGTCGGCTTCGTTGTGTGGGGGATAGAGCAGGCGCTTCCCTGGTGGCTCCGGTTGCACTTGTAACATCGAGGCGCCACCGTGCAGTTTGCTGAGGAGTGGCCAAATCTGCTACTGTTGTAGCACGTTTGGGGATTATTAAAACGATATTCGCTAAGGCGAACTCTAACATTCCCCAAGTGCTTAAGCTTTGCGATCGTCTTGATCGGCAATTCCGGTGTCGGAACAATGCAGGCGACGAAGATGTCTGAGGGAGTTTTATTTCCCTGGAGGTTGCGGACCTTCCTCATATCTATGCCTACTGCGTTGATTTCCTCGTAGATGTCCTGATAGATGTCTTCTGGCTCGAATCCGTGAATTATGAAACTCTTCGTCTTGTCAGCTTCATAATTACGGAATGAAAGTTGCGCTTTTGATGCGACAAGCGCATCGCGCAGGCGTTTATGGTTGTCAAGGTTGTTGACCTCAATACGTGCAGATTTCTCTTCCTCGGCTGGGGAGATGATGAAGGTCTGATCTTTCACGACGTCTCGAACCATGATCCGGAGGGCCCGGAGGGAGCAGACGTCGTAGACAGTGAGTAGAAGCTTCTTTGAAAACTTCTTCGTCGGTAGGGGTTCCACTGTGTCCATGTCCTCCCAAGCTGATGCTCCTGCTTGGATGAGTGGCGCCTATCTTTTCTTGACGGCAACGGTAGGAACATTCGCCAACTCCGTCAGGCGTTGTTTCATGTTGGCAGATTCCTTTGCTCTTAGGAAGGCCAATGCGCGTCGACGCGGGTCGCTCGAATGGATATTCAAGGGTCCTTGAGTGATCCTGTCGACTTGCTCGGTTGTAGTGTGACCCTGAAAAGTGCCTGTTGAGGTCCCTGAAATGAGTTGGGGGCGTCGGGTAGGTTGTGACCCTGAATGGAGCCGGTGACAGCAGACGGAGAATGACCCTGAAAAAGGGTTGATGTGCTGTCCTGTTTAGGTCCATCCTCAGGTTCAGCAAAGCCTTGCAGTGGTGTTCGGCTCCTGGGACAACTTCCCCTCTAGTCCATTGGAAGCGGGTTTTCCCATTGGTACGCTGGTTTGCTCCAAAAAGAGCAGAAGGAGTAGTAAGCGCCGCTGTCTATCGCGGGCTCGTTGTCTGAAAAAGCGACTTATTTTTTTTTAGTAGGTACTTACTTCCCCGAAGGTTTTCGGCACCAATTCCTAAGCGAATTCCGTTTTCCTGCTTTTAATCTTGTTCTTTAGTTCCTATTTGTTTTTCATTCAAGTTTAAGAACGCTGGAGAGTATGACTATTTATAGTTGTTCATTTGTTCCTACTTGCTATTCATTCAAATTCAGAAATTCAAATTCAGTAACGGAGTAGGTGATTAATTTTTTTGTTCCTGCTTGTTAGAGTGAGTATGACTATTTATAGTCGGATGACAATTAATTGGAAAAAAGAGAAAAATAAATGAATCTAAATGATTAACTAGTTAAATATAGCAGAAATGACATTAATATTAATCGTTTAAACTATTTCTAATGTAATACTAAATTAGTTATCATTGCATTCAATTATTTTATTTTAACTAAATAGTATTGCTGTTGTAAAACAAATCGCTGCGTTCTGACAGACAACGACATCTACTGGTGCTTATTTCTATATATCCAGAATAATATCGGTACATACTTTCTTAAATAAATGCAAACGGAATTATTTAATTTGAATGGAGATAGTTTATTTTCCATTTACTTCGATCTATGTAAACTACAATTTTGCTACGAACTGTAAAAGATATAAAGTCTGTAAAGAAAAACAGCAGCGTTGCTCAATTCACGTTAGCGCCACTGCAAAATGGTGAACATTATTATTCAAATTCGCTAGTATTTTACAGTCGGATTTAGATTTATTATTCGCGTCACTAAAGAAACAGCGTAGAGGAAAAAAGTAAACTCGATCCGAATAGGTTCGTTAGCGGTGGTTGGGAAGTCCGGCTGAATGGAAACCGCGGAACCCGCGCAGTTCCCCATGGAGATTTCGCGCGTTCGGGTCGCTGCGGGATACGTCGAACCGGCCTCAAATGCAGGGAAAATCGGAGGACGCGATGAACCGCATACGTGTGGCTGTGGTAAAAGCGTTCTATGGAACACGTGTGACGGCGAAAGAAACATGGTTTGACTAATAAATTGGTGGGAGGATTTTGGAAGTTTAATGAGCGTACTGACTTCCTATAAAATGGAAGTACGTATAAAATATGCTTTGTGTATAATTCTTAATGCAAGAGACGATGATAGGCCTTGGCAATGGCTGAACCCAAATGAGAATTTTTGCTAAAAGGCAGCCGTCATCAGGGGTGATTCGCTGATGGGAAAATCTGAAATAGATAGAATCTGTCTAGATCTATATTTAGAATCTCCTCTCGGTACAGATGATGACGGCTGCTTTGTAGCTGAAAATCTCCTCTGGATTTCCCAGCTTTTTAATATCAATTTCCGGGACACATAAACCTTTATCATTATTCGGACTGCACCGTGATAACGTGAAAGTATGTTATTTGAATGACGATAATTTCTCGACGGCGGAAATTAGGGATTCAAATATGAATCAGTGATTTAAAAATATCGAAATTTACTGTTTTTTTGGGTCAACCGCGGAGGCTTGTCAAATGTTTTTTTTTAGTTCGTTTGTCTAGCAATACAAGACGGGAATACATTCGCCAAGTTGATTACCACGATCGACAGCCGCGAAGAATAGCGATAACGTCGTAACCACGAATTTTTCGCGTCATAAGTTCGAATATACGAGTATATGCCATAACGTTGCGGAGTGGTGCCCGTGAAACGTCGTTATTCGAGGAAACGGATGTCCAAATAGCTCAACAGAATAATACGATTAATACTAAAACAGTCACGAATTAAAAGGAGTCAATCCGAAAGCTCGTTTAGAACCGCTGAAATATATACGTTAGAGATTCTAAAAGAATTGCAGAGAAATTTAAGAATGGTAAAGATGCAAACTTAAAATATCAGCGATGCAAAGGACACCGTCATTCTAGAAAGATTCACACCTCAGCACGCGCCATTTTATCCTCCTTGGATCATATGACGCGTCAAGTATCTTTCATTCCCTCGCACCACCTCCTCAACTCAAGTCTTCCCCCTCCTCCTATTCCGAGAGGATTTATGTCCTATTTGCGGGACCCACGCGTGATAATATACCGCGTGTCAGCTCGTGTCTGCGACTGCAGGACAACGCGTCGTATATTATCGTATATATGTTCCGAGGACCAAATGGATAGTTTCTTTCAGGATGGTACATTTTTCATCACCGTCGCATCTCGAGGGGATGACTCGATGTATGCAGTCGCGATGAAAGAAGTTCGAGGGGGTGAAAAGAGTCTCGGGAGGATGAGAGGGGGGTGTATTGGGGTTGGAGGAGGGACACGGGGGGGGGGGGGGGGGGGTGATTCCTTTCGCGAAAGAAAGTGGACTCGGAAATTGGGTCGGGGAAAATTTTCGTGTTCGGCGGCGTCCCTCGTATGCTCAAGTAACTTCTGGGGAGACCGACTTCGTTCGCCCTGGTTGTTTCGTAAGAGCATGACATTGGAAATTTTGGCCAGTCTTCGAGAGCCTTTCGGTTGACCTGTTTTCAATATAAATCTTTAAAGAGAGGGCGCTAGAGAAATACGTCTCCATGCGGTAAAGCGTTTTCGATACGAAATAATCCTCTGCACAGAGCATCATTTAGACATCTACGAAAAGATAGGTCTCTGAAATTATGATTAATATTTTAAAGGAAGTATTTATAATATTATATATTAAATATCATGCATGTAAATATTTTTAAACATACCATGGCAGATGGCGAATGTATTTTTACAATTTTGCTCAGTTATTATAAAAAAACTATTTTTTAGAGCACATGAAATTTTATTTCTCATTAAGTTAGTATTATCGTGAGAATACAAAATTCTGTGTGTACGTGCATGTTACATTAGCCATGTATTTCGTGTGGAGTTTATATATATATATATAAAATTAATTTCATTAAAACAATGTCTTTCTTCATATTTCGGAATACCAGAGTTGCAGAATTGAATTAATCAATTTAATTGCGATTTTGTCAGAGACTTTCGGGACAAAATGTACATAATCTTTAACTTAACTTAAAACCCAGCCTATTAACACTGGTGAACTAGTTGTCAAATATGATTAAGAGTCTAAAAAGTGATCTTTATTAATAAATATCTGGCGCGAATTTTCCGAAAATTTAAGCTTGTACTTTCTCCTTTTTCACATTTTGCTATCGTAATTATTTTTGTCTCTTATCAACTTGTTATTTTTTACGTGTTATTAATTTACGAAGAAGGAATATTTTCTATGCTAACATATTTGCGTAGTTCCTCTTCTATGCCTTTTAAATACGCATATGCGCCCATTAACTGAAATTCGGACGATTAGTTTTAATTCCAAGGTAACACAATTAAATTTTTATTTACAGATGTAACTTATGACGTGCAGGATTAACAAAAAATTATTTATTGATTTATAGCGCTGATAATGTAAAATATATTTTGCCTTTGATGCCCGATTTCAATTATTAGGATATTATGAGTCGGAGAAGACGTCGTTTTCAATATTTGGATAAGTAAACAAATATCAAGATCTGATCTTGGATATTTTTATGTTCCCTTCTGAATGTTAAAATTCAGAGTAGCTAGATATCACCTATACCCCTGTTGTAGGTAATATTTTGTCATTTCTAGCAATTAATGTTTTCCTCATTATAGACGCAAATTTTTAAAACAATTTGGTTCTACCGATAGAGTGCTTTTGCTCTCTAAGAATGCAATATTTTGAATTCCTTTAAAATTTCCGAATGTCAGAAACCTTTACCCTGTTGTATTTATGAAAAAAATTCATAGGAACCGTAAATTTGGTTATTATAATATCACTAACGTACTTTCTTTGGAACAGATAAAAAATCGTTTGGCTGTCAGAATAACGACTAACGAACAGCATATGCCCGGAAACTTGCCGTGCACGATCACCAAAACGCTGAAAGAGGTTTCTTAGAAAATACTATATTTGTTCTTTGCGTTTCACATTATAGCTATATCGTTTGTTACACGTAATTTATTGCAATGGTAAAAATTATACCGAGTGCATTTCTTGCTGCGATTGTCATCGAAGCTTAGTCGTATAGCATTCTACTCTCGGCGTTTTAATTTCCACGCATAACAACTTCATAAATAACCGAGAAAACGGTTTCGGATGTTCGGGTGAAAACTTTACTATGTGATATACCTATCACATGGCGCATTCTTGAAGTTTCAAGCATATACATGGTAACCTGTGAGAAGAGAATATTCTTTTCCTTATAATACAAACGCGATATCAGCAATGCATATGTTTGCCTGCCTTATTTGTAACTAAGAGGTTTCGTTTATTGTATTGTTGTATAGGGATCGTACTTTAGGGGCATATGATTATCAATATGCATTTGATAAATGAATATGAATACATATTTTCTGTCATATCGATGTGAATCGATTCGTGGACAGCGAAGTGTTTGATGATTTCTCTAGTTTTTTATCCAACACGAAAGACATATCTAAATGCTTTCCTGAATTTACCCTAAAAATTCATTCATATAATATGTGTATCATAAATTTGTGTTTAAGAATTAAAGTATTACTGCTCTACCTTTTTATTTTCTTACGCTGTTAGTGACTTAGTAGTTAAAAATTACATTTTTTATTTGAGCTGCTGCTAGATTAGTTAATTCTTGCTGCGGTGGAATTTAGGTCATAGTTTTTTCGAGTAATTAATATTTCTATACAGATTTGTACAAAAATCGCAGAAGATGCTATACGCATGGATATTAATATTAATGCGTAATATTGATATAATTTAGCAAAAATTGTTTTAATTGTAATATTGTACTTGATAGCGTTAATGAATTTTTTGTATAAAAATCTGAGTTGCTAGATAGTTGGCTGCATTTAATTCAATATTCAATTAGTAGCACTGAAGTGAATTTTCATATACTTGAGAGACAGTTCGATTCCTTACATAGATGTTCTAAATGTCATCTTCGCTCATATTTTAAGGACTCATTCCTTATAGCCACGCTGTGTCGTCTCTAATACACTTTCTTTACCCGCTCGATCACTTAATAACGGCCCATTAATTGCCCTCATAGACCTTGTCATACAACGCAAAACTCCATTGTCTTTGTGGTGTGACGGTTAGTCGTGAAATCAAAAGGTTCCCTTCTCCTTTGTTCATACTGCGTGGAGTGACCGCAAACATGGCGACACGGCGCCGCAGTTAATTACTTGGCGGGGAACACAGGCGTTCCAGTCGACTCTCCTACGGTTCAAACTGCAGGTCGAAGTTTTCGCGGAAGCTTTCGTCTCCTAGGGACTTGGGTTAAGTGGCCGGATCTGAATCTGGTCTTTCCGCTAAAAGCGTTAGGTCTACTGCTCAACAAGTTTCCCTTCGCCTCGTATCTAATCTATTTAATCGGTCGATGTTTCAGGTGGGATCAGAGATTGAACATATCTCAGCCTCCTTTAGGGCAGTGGTTCCCATCCTTTTTAATTCCAACGCCCCCTTTTACCGAAAAATATACGTCGCCGCCCCCTTTATGAATATTACCTCGCATAGCTAAAACCTTATACCAGGGGTCGGCAACCTGCGGCCCGCGGGCCTCATGCGGCCCCCGAGAGCGTTTTATGCTGCACGCGAAGCCACGATGAAAAGTGATCGGTATAATTTATCACAGTAAATTCCATATTTTTCAGTGAAATTATGGTCTAAAAACCCTTTTTGATGAAGGTTTAACGCTAGTAAACTAATTATAACAGATTTTCACTCATGTGAGACCACAAAATCCCTAAGTAACTTCTGATTTAAACGCCCATCCTGCTCGTTGGAGCTCCCGTGATTTCCAATGCAGCCCTCCGAAACATTCACAACCACGAATGTGGCCCGCCATGGCGGGCCACATTCGTGGTTGTTCCAACTTGCTAGTCCCAGTATGAAACATAGAGGCAATCGTGGCAGTGAAAGTTGGGCACAATTCACGTGCGGTTATTTATATAATGTGAATAATGTATACCAGAGTAAATATATGGGTAATTATTCAATTTCATATTTACATTTAATGATATAAAAACACGCATATTTCATGCAAAATGTTGGAAACTCTTACGAGTGTAACAACAAATTTTGCATAAAATGTTGTTTAAAAATAATCGTACTAGGCAGTGAATAGTTCTTAAATAGGTTATAACAAGTATAATAATTTGTTTTTTTGGAAGATTTTATGTGAAATATACATTTTTACTACATATAGAATATCTCCACTAGAGGATTTGGCCGAGAAAATTATGTAACCCCTTAAGGAGTTAAGCCGCTAAACATGTAGCTATAACTCGCTTAAAGGCAGGATTAGGTTCCTCAAAAACGAATCTTTTATCGAATGTTGTTTTAATGTTATGGAAATTATTTTAATAAATTTAATAACTATTTCAAGTATATCGTTAACCGAATTTTGGTCGCTGTAACGGAATGTCGTTAAGCAAAGTGTCGTTACGTGAGGTAAACCTATAATTACTTTTTCCTACCCACTTGGTGCACAATATCACAGGAACATATTTCATTTCTGTGAGTAAATTTTATAGTAGCGCCTGCTGAACCTCTGTAAACCGAACATAGACGGTAGGTGCCATTCATAGAGTTTCAGCGTATGAATGCAGTTGTGAACCTCTTCTATTGAAGTCATCGCAAAAACTATATTTGGATTAGAAATTTTGCGAAGGGTCTTTTTTAGGGCTCTGAGACGTGATCTCCGACATATTCAGTACCTTCTTCACTGTCTGCGCTGGCAGTCTGCCGGGTCTCGGTTTGTACTAGACTGATCCAGTTTCGCGGAACTTGGCAGTGAAATAGAATGCCGAATTGTGTTGCGGTGTTCTTCACGAAGGTCAGAAAAGTTTTTGGCGAACTCCCGTTGCATCTCTGTGTACTATGTCCTTCTGCACCGCGGAACACTCCATCTAGCAAATAAATCCGAACCTCAAGCGACAAAACCATTTTCACTTTAGCCATTGGGTTCGTTTTTTTAAATAAAACATATGAATCGCAGTGACAGTGGCTTTTATCAAGGGCACCGTACATGTCAAAAGTCACGTAGTCCGTTTTCAGAGTTTGTGGTAGCGTTAATATTAGGAATGAGGCGGCTTTATCATCCGCATTGTAAGTTTTGGCTCGCATGGTCAAATTGTAAATTATAATTATCATTTATGCGCGAACTTTCAAGATTGTTTAGTGTGACAATTAATTTATCCGATAGTAAAATCCGAGTGTCAGATTGTTTAGTGTGACAATTAATTTATACGATAGTAAAATCCGAGTGTCAGATTGTTTAGTGTGACAATTAATTTATCCGATAGTAAAATCCGAGTGTCAGAATGAGATGTTATCTAAGAAGGATTATTTCGTAATGCGTTGGAGTTCGTTTGTCATTGATATTTTAAGGACGTTTCAAATCAATAAACATTCCTTTGTGTGTGTGCTTGCGTATGTATATATACGTAAATTTGAATCTTATATTTCCGAATTTCAGGGTAAGATGATTTGGGTTCGAGTTAAATAAATGCCAAAAATTCATGAGATAAGAGTAATTAACTGAATTAGAAAAAAAATTCATTCAGAAAATGCTGACAGACTGGGATTTTTCAACAAATCCAATTTGCTGTAAAAATTTTCCGGTGAAGACGAGAGACGGTAAAATTTAAATTTTTTCTTTTTTAACCGAATCTAAGTTTCAATAAAATTTTTAATAAAGTTAGCATTTTTAACTACTTTTGACGAATAATCTCTTTATAGTCACTGGGGTCCTGTCGGTGGGTGGATAAAATCCTCACGAATTCTATTTTTCGGAAACGAAGTATGTACTTTTTTCTCTCCTTTTAGGCCTCTACATTGCTGAATTTTTCTATTCCACTACTCCTTAGCGAAAAAGGTCGCCAAAGCGATTAATTTTAACGTTCCTCTATTTTTCCCTCGACCGGTTCAACGATCGAAGAAACCGAAACCTTTCGGAAAATGTTAAAAAAAAAGAAAACAAAGAAGAAAAAAATGCAGCTGGCTTTTCCAATCTTCCGTATTAACTCTCTCGGAGTCTGTTCGGTTCCATTTGCGCGTTCCTTTTCCTTCATTGCTTTTAATCCCACCATTTAATGGGAATGGTGCAGTGAGACTCTTGACTCATCCAAAGAGAGAGAGAGAGAAAGAGAGAGAGGGGAGGGAGAGGGGAGGGAGGGGGAGAGAGAGAGATGGAGAGAGAGGAAGAAAAAAGGGAATGGGGGAGGAAGGAAACGTCCGAAAACGTTTTAGTTGTTTAACTTACTCGAGTTTATAATTGTCTCTGCGAAGTTTAAAGTTTCCTTCTTTCGAGTGTTTTCTCTTGATTAAGTGGAACGGCTAGAAAGGTTCCAATAGTTTTCTCATCATCTTTTCTGCCTTACGACATAAGGAATCATCAGTGGAATTTGTATGTGTCCTGTCTTTCGCGAATTGAATCGGTACGATACGTATAAAATGGCTTAGATGTAAAGCATAAATTTTCCAATAATATGACACAAAATCTCCTCCAATTAGAGTATCGTATCATTTTCGGGGATTTTTTTCTTTTGAGCCAAGAAAGATATATGAAGACACTTAATCATGTAAATTATGAAATAATAGATTCAGATTGTTTAACATTTGAACTACAAACCACTAGACCTTTTTGCCACCATTATAGATTTACAACGTACAGAACGAATGAGTTGATATATTTAAATAAATGCAACAATATTCAAAATTGGGATGCGGTCTAGTTTAAACGCATACAAATTTAAGCTCCGATGCACTATTGTTTATTTTTATTTGTCAAAGGAAGAAAATTCATTTGCGGCTTATTATTAATAGTCTGTGAAAACGAAACTATGGCATATCAAAAAAATCGGTACAACATACATTGTACAGACTTTCTCATATACTAATGCGTCGTTTAGTTTTCTTTAGAAAATGAAAATCGTATGAGCCTGTTCTTAGAAAATCAATGTTTGTTAAAGTTGCCCAAGAAAACACTAGCCTTATATTCATTCATTGAGAAAAATGAAATACGTAGTATTGTTGTAGATGCATACCCAAGTAACTACGAAATTTGATAAAATCGTTAGAGCCATTTTTAAGAAAATCGAATTGTTGTTAAAGTTGCCTAGAATAAACTAGCTTTATATTCATTTTTGAGAAATATGAGCTATTTGGTATTATTGAAGAAGTAAACTCAAGTAATTGTACGAAATTTGATCAAATTCATTCTAGCAGTTTTTGAGAAAATCAAATTATTGTTAAAAATGCGTAAAATAAACTTTCATTAATTATTGAGCAATGTCAACCATTTCTTCATATATTCTGCTCAGTATGATAAAATGCCTAATTACGAGATTTCATTCATTTTCTCTCTACCGTTTAGGCTCCAGAGTCAGCAACAGACAGACAGACGGCGTTGTAAAAACCACTTTTTCGGATTCATCGACACCTAAAACGTATATTTCCTTAAAAATCTCGAGGTCGAATATTTTTCGCGATAACATTACTTTCTCAATATACTTCGTATATGAGAAAGTAACAAAAATCTCGAGGTCTAATTTTATCGCGATAACCATACTTTCTCAATACGCTTCGTATATGAGAAAGCAAAATCTCGGAAACCGTATTACGGATCAATTAATCTCGTCCGGAATAATCGAAGATCGGCAGACGGACGTCTTTGCGTAAAGTGGTTCTCGAGTGTACAATGGACTTACTTATCTCCGCCGCCAATTGAAAGGAAACGGAGACGGAATTTGGGGGAGGAGGAGATGGAGGGAGATTTATAAAGAGGGATATTGACTGGGATGGGGAATTGGTGGAAGGGATCACGGAGGGGAGAGAAGGAAAACAAGAGTGCAAGAGAGAGAGAGAGGGGTGGATGTGACAGGAAGGGATTGTGATGTAGAATGAGAAATAGGGGGAGTTGAAAAACGATAGGGAGGGAAGGAAGGATTAGGAGAGTGGATGATATAGGAAGAAACATAGAGAGAGAGAAAATGAGACGGAAAGAGAGATAGGGAGATCGAGAGATGAGAGGAACACACAAAGATATATGACAACGTTTTAAATTTAATCCTATCTATCATAAAATTTATGAAAGTTTGTTTGTTTATTTGTGAATCTATACATTTCCACACCGTTAAAGCTAGAGTGATCAAACTTCCAACAAATACTTTCTTCACAAATAGGAAGGCCGTAGGCTAATTTTTAGTCTCAAATGTTTTATATTAATTGTACAAAAAGCAAAATGACTTTGTATGCTAATTTTTTCGCATGGTCAGCTGTATGTTGCAGCATCAAGAGTTGGATCCGGAAAAAAACTTATATATGCTTATAAATAATCAAAAAACCAAAAACATTATTTACAACGAAGCACTGAAATAAAACATTAATTTTTATAGAACATTTTTTTTGTTTTTTTCACCGGGCAAAGCCGGGTACTGTAGCTAGTCTATCATAAAATAAGCTACATTTTACGATTGTTCTTTTATCGTTAATCATCGTAGGAAGACTAAAAGGCGGTGGAAAAAACAATTACTATTTTATCTTGTAAGTTACACACGCAGCGTATCAAATCGTTCATGTTATTATTGCTAACTTAGTTTTACAGGTTTTTACAAAGTAAGAGTTTGGTAAGCTTGAGATAAGCCTTTGTGGCTACCGTAGCAGTCAACGGCGTTCAGGAGCTCTCCACCGTATTTCATCACATCAAAATACATAATATTCAAAAGTTCGAGATTAAAGCATTTAAATATTACTGAGAAAATCAGATACGAAATACAATGTCGCTTGCCTGCAGTTTGTGGGATGAAAGAAGCAGAATAATATAGCTTGATTGCCGCGGATAAAATCCCATGGAGGAAGAGAGCGACTCTATATGGGCGAAATGGAGATTATAGAGACCCTTCTTGCATCATCATATGAAACTATTTACAGATGTAATTTAAATATTTTCATCAATTGTCGCTAAATAAAATAATATACTTAGTAATTTTGAGTAACGACAAATGAGTAAAGTAGACGAATAAAATAAATATTAGATAAAAAAAGAATATTTGGTTAAAGGCTTGCGAACTAAAAAAAACTGAGGGATCAGGATCGTTCGTCGCAAAAAAACACAGGAGAGAGACAAACAGACAGACAAAAGACTTTATTAGGGCGAAATTGAGACTATATAGTCTCTTCTTACATTTAACCCTGAGTCAACAATTACAAATGAGGATAAAATAGTAATAATAATTTCACAGAAAGGAACCAGAAAATAAAATAAATAGAAAGACATACAAGCAAAATAGAAAATTACAAATATATATAAAAAGACAGAGTAATTGTGGTAAAAACCTAGAAAAGACCTGACTTGGCCATTCTAGAGAGAGAGGGAGGAAGAGGAGCACGTAATATATAGAGATAAAAGAGATGAGGTAAGCAGAGATGTAAGGAGCAATGAGTAAGAGCATGAGAGAAGGGGAAAGCAGAAATAAGAAAGATGGAGAACTGAGGAGGAGGGAGAGCGAGGGAGGCTAATATTCCGGTTAGCGTCTGGGGGGGAAATGGGCCAGACAGAGAAGAACGGAGATAGGAAAGGGGAGTTTGGGAGACGAAGGCAAGAGGTTTGAAAGATTGCGGTGGAAGATGGAACGGGGTAGGAATCAAAGGAAAGGAGAGGGAGAGGGGAGGGAAGGAGGAAATTCTGTTGTGGAAGGGAGAATTTGGGGAAAGTGACGAATGTGTGGCGTGGGGGAGAATAGGAGAGAGAATATGTTGTAACGGAAGGGGGAGAAGGAGTAGAGACGGAGCGTCTGATGAGGGAGAGAGAGTTGGAGAGAGAGAGTGATGGAGAGGGAGAGAGAGAGATGGAGAGGGAGAGATGGAGAGAGAGATGGAGAGAGAGATATGGAGAGGGAGAGATGGAGAGAGAGAGATGGAGAGAGAGATATGGAGAGAGATATGGAGAGAGAGAGATGGAGAGGGAGAGCTGGAGAGAGAGAGAGAGAGAGAGAGAGAGATGGATAGAGAGATTGAGAGAGAGAGAAATTGAGAGAGAGATTGAGAGAGAGAGATTGAGAGAGAGAAACTGAGAGAGAAATTGAGAGAGAGAGAGAGATGGAGAGAGAGATTGAGAGAGAGAGAGATTGAGAGAGAGAAATTGAGAGAGAGAGATTGAGAGAGAGAGATGGAGAAAGAGATGGAGGGAGAGGGAGAGGTGGAGGGAGAGAGTTTGGAATGGGAAGGGAGAGGTTAAAGAAGTAGTAGTAATCTTAGGGGACTTGGGCAATGAGCCGCATAACTTTTAGGATTTTGGGGAAATGGTTTGTTGGTAAATGGGTCGATCCTGAGTGAAAAAAGGGGAAAAAAAGGAATAGGAAGGAGGGAGAGAATAGACGGAGAAAATGGAGAGGGCGAATTGATTCCTTTTGTTCTGAGGAGGAGGGAAAAAAAAAGAAAAAGATGGAGGCGAAACCCTTCTAATGGATTGCCGGGGATTTCCGAGACGGATGAAATTCTGGATGGCCAATCTTAAGCGTGCGTGCACATACATGTTATCGTTTTTGTTTGAGAGATGTGGAGGGGGTTAGGATACATTCGCAAAAAGGGAGATGGAGTTCCAGGGAGAGAGTGTGATGGAAGATTTTTGGGTGGAGGGTTTAGGATATTCCCTCTCTTCTAATGGTTGATGGGAAGTTTACGTATTCCTTCCTAAGCAAATGGGCGTGTGTGTGTGTGTGTGTGCGACGTATCACTTCAATTCTTATCTGATTAATTTTCGTCTTTTAATTACATACCCTTTGTCTAATCTACCACGGCGCGTTCATTTTCTGCATTATTTGTTTTGATTCTCCGAAGGCTATACCTCTTCATCTCTATTTATCAAATAGATTTTAACCGTTTAATGCTAAATATCGTGTTTTAGAGGGTCGTTGTAAGATATTACTTTAATCAGTCCGAAATTCGCAGTAGTATTTGATTTTGTAAACATCAAAGAATAAAATTATCCACTATTAATGGAATATCTATGTATATATAAATAATGACCTGTGTTTGTAAGTTGTCAGGCTGAGATATTGTTGAAAAGAGGGAGGGAGGGAGAATGGGAAGTGCTTTAATTGTAATATAATAATTTATTCACGCATACCTTTCATGTTTGTGGGGAAATTACACTAGTTCTAAAATAATGCCCGTACACCAACATCAGCAGGTTGGGCGGTTCCCATTTAATCCATGGCTGAATATCAAGCATAGTTACAATGGGAAGGTATTATTTGTGGTGAAATAATAACAGTTGAATTTTTTAAATTAACACTTTTAAAAATAATGGAAATTTGAGTCTCACTTGACTAAAATAAAGTGAGGTTACACATGCATTAATTTTTATTACGTTCAAGCTTACTATTAACTTGTGGGCGGACAAATATTGTGTGGGAAAAAATTTGTTTCCTTGGGAATCGCAACAAAACCGTATTTGCATAACTTCCTCAGCCGTGCAGAACCACATTCTAATTTATTCAGGCAAAAACAACGAGGAAAACCTTTAAAAACAGTTTGAAACAAATTTCGAAAACAGAATTCGATTTATTTAGTACACAAAGCAATTGCAGGGCTAATTAAAACGCAGACAAGTTTAGCGAACGAGTACAGTTCACGGTAAATAATTAATACAATTAAAAGGAATTAATGAAGAGGACGTGAGTATAATAAAATAAAATATTGAAATACAGTAATATATGCATAAATAATTTATCACAGAACTATTTTTCGTTAATCAAAAACTTATACGGTAATCATCATCGATGTATTCAATATCTACAGTTGAAATTTTATATTTATAGCTAATATCTCAAGTTACAACATAGAAAATTTTCACTTGCAAACAAAATAAATCTTTCATTCTGCAGTGATCATTGAATGAAATTCCAGTGATAGAAGTACAAATCAAAACTTTCGGTTTCGCTAATTTTAACTCAGTTTGACTTTTCGGAGAAAACGCGGAACCTTTCAAGCGAATAGAATTAATTATAAAAGGTCAGTCAGTATTTTTGTAAATTTCAAGATTTATTACATCAAATCACCCAAGTTTCAGCTGAGAGATCGCAGTTTGCCTCGAGACGTTAGATACTTCCATGCCAGGGAATGCCAAAAATATCACGCTTGCGAAATTCAAAATTTTCCCATTTGATTCGCAAGCGTAACAACGTTTGCAAAGAGAATTCGTGGGTTGGGCCTGCATATTAAATATGGATGCTGCCTACAGTCCATTATATGTAACTTTTAAACAAAGTAAGTCCCGTCACGTTATATTTTTGGATCGTTGCGGTTCGTAAAAAACGTGCAAATAACTCTGTGAGTCTGACTTCCCACCTCTGCACATTTGCATAAATTTTAATCTCTTGCTCGGGATACAGCGGCCAAGTTTATATTTTGACTAAATAATTCGTTGGCAGTTAAATAAAAACTTAACGTTATTTCATTTTTAGTTAAAAATACTGATCCCACCTAGCACTAATAAATTGTAATTTGCCCTTTCGCTGGACCCCATGGGTCCATGACGATTTACAGATAGTATTACGCCAATCGATTATTGCAAAATCTCATGCTACTGTGAATGTTAAGAATGAAACAAGTTAGGAAAGTGTACATCGTATCACAAGTGGGCTCGTTTCGTGCAGTGGAGTATTAGAAAGAAATTATATACCTGTACGTAAGGGAAATTGCGTTTTAAAGTTCTTTTCATCATCATAAATAACCCATTTTCTTCCTATTTAATAATATTACATGCACACGTAAGGAAATTAAACGTTTGTTTGTGAGATTGTTTATGTTAGCAACAATGAAGAAGTAACCATGGAAGAAAATTTTTAATTGTGTTCAGCTCGAATTAAGATATTCTTGTTTGATTTTCTCGATAACGGCTACTCGGACGATAAAAATGTATAGAAAAGGAAATACTATACTTTACCAGTTCTACAACTTTTATTTGAAAAATATTTTGATATGAGCAATACTTGACGAGGTATGGCGAAAATTTAATTTTTTGTCACCAGTAAAGTGGTACCCCCGATTGGCGTGATTCATTTTAGCGATTTTCTTATTATATTTGATTGTAAGTCCTTAATATCAAAAAACCCGTTCTGTAGAAGCCGAGAACGAACATGCGGACGGACGGACAGACGAACAGAGGGACAGACCGACGATAATAGGCGCTTACGCTGCACAGTGGGACCAAAAGCCAGTAAACGTGGCCAAAACCCTAGATATGATTTACATGCAATGTTCATTGCTTTTATGGTTTGTAATGGGCGGAACTAGAACTCTGAAGATTTGCTAGGAGATTTTGGTAGGGCAAGTGTGTTGCCAGGGGCAAATGTCCATAGTTGTTCACCTTGTAGGTGCGCTAATTCGGTGTAGGGGTTCGGGATGGTCACTGAATGAAGAGAGAAACATCCGAACAAACTAAGTTGGTTTATTATTCCTGATTTTCATTCAAACATACGAATTGTGACAAAATTTATTAAAAAATAATCAGGAATTGTGCCAAAATTTGTTAAAAATAATCACCTCACGCGCAAAGGAGACGCATTAGATCAAATCCGTACTTCAATCACCTTCATCTGAAATTTCAATATTTAGTTCATCTTCCCTATCATCCAAAAGCGCAATTACTTCGACATTGAGGCTTCCGTTCTTTTTATTGGGTAGTGCTCTCTGGGATGAAATAACAGGGTCTGAAGATATTAACATTATATGTAACAAATCTTCATTTGTTGCTACCCTTGACGTTTTCCTGCACCTCTTTTCCCTGTACCTCCTGAAATCTTTATTTCTCGCCTCTTGCGCTTCCTCACTTAGCATTCCAATTGGAAGTAATGCAACTGCGATCACATCTGATCCATGAATAAGTACTTTATATACGGAAGCGGTCATAGGATACCAAGGATACTCATTCACATAAAGTCTGGCTGTGTCTAAGGCATATTTATGAAATGAGTTGGGATTCACAGCAAAACCACATGACAGCGTTCTCAGAATTATATCGCATCTTAATATTAGGGTCTGATTGATGCCGGTAATGGAAGCAGACAGTTTAGGATTTTGAAAGAAACGGCGGGCTGTGTTGCCGCCATTAGTGTTTCCTTTCCCGTTTAACCACACCCACAAGCAAGCCCATCAGTGACCTAAACTTATTCTTGATATCCAACTCCCTCGCATCAACTCTGTCTTTGGTATCTTTTTTCTTTTGCCATGATTTCGTTTCAAGTCTTGCAGCAACTTTAATGAGCCACTCGAAAAATCGAATATAGGCATGGAGGGTGGAAAGTCCGTATTGATAAGCACTCCTGTCTACCTCTGTTGCCAACACTTTATCAATATTGTTCATATCATTAGGAGTAGCTCCACATATGTAGCACTTTTGAGCGGAGGCCGTGTCATTAACCACATTACACACTTTTCCGTCAACCATTGTCATGCACAATTCGTGATGAACAATGACGTCTGGACTGCAATCTACTTTAGTTGGTGTAAGGGCTTCAATTCATCCATATTTGTTTCCTCCTTTATTATTAATTCTGTAGACTCCTTAATAAATTCCATTTTGACTGGTCTGCAGAATCTAGTGGAAGAGGGACGTGGATTTTGCCAAACCACTACTTTTTCACTGTCGTGCTCCTCTTTCACATATAACTGGAGAGGCACTAAGCACGTAATAAACAAATCGCTGTCCGTGAACTCCCTATACTCACTCTGTTGTTTATAAAGTGAATGGTTACTGCTCCCATCCAAACCCCATTTTGACACTAAATGCAATTTTTTCAACAAATGGGTGGATAGGTTTGATGGAACTGAATTCTGGAGCTGGACTATCCTACTAACTGAGAGGTCTAACAATGCCTGAAGCTTGACTTCAGCCTTACTCTCTGTTATAATGACTGAATTTTGGGGGGATAACATACCGCTTTTGCTAGTCTAACTCGCGTGTATGAAGGGTACAAATCTACTCCTCTAACATTGGCTTGAGATCTCAAGGTTTGATACGATTTTTTTGAGAGATCTGCCTCTATAACAAGAGAAAGAGCTTCATTCGGTGAATACGGTGAAATAACCTTTTCACTCTTAGCGGATCCCCAGGCCGCACTAATCTTCCCTGCGCACGTGGGTGTTGTCAGCAGCGCCTCAGTCAACAGCTTTGCCTCCTCCACCTTGCCATCTGATCGGAGGTTCATTTGAGTGGCGTACGTCAGGACGCTTGTATCTGTGATTTTCCTCAGTTCTTGAACTTTCCTCCTCTTGCTCCGTTCACTACAGAAATCAAAGGACTTGCTCGGGCGCCCTCCTGAAAGACAGAAATAATTTATAATCGTGATCTTTATTCGCCTTTTATGTTTCCGAGAGCAAAATTTTTCATTCTAGTAATTTTACCTTCAGAAGTGCCAGAATCTTCACAAGTAGATGAGGGAGCGCCTATCACAGAAATTGTGATACAGCTGTCCAGCCAATTCTGGTTTTTTTGAAGGAACGTATCTTTTATCCTGCGACTCTCTTCCCACTTCTTTCGAACTTGCGCGTAGTGCTTACGAGCTTCCGATTTCATTTCCTGTCTCATTGCCGCAGTCATATCTAGCCCTAATAATCTTTCGATGTGTAGATCCACATGCTGGTATCGTGTATCCTAACTTTTAGATGACTTTTCCATTAATCTCCTAAAGAGATCACGCCTCGTTATTTCACAGGACATGATACTGAACGTACAAAGAGATATCCGGTTGATAAGCTGTCTACGCGCGAATGAACTTGTCAAAAGAATGATACAATCAACAACAATACAAATTTTAATTACGAATATCCTTCGCTTTTTGACACAAAATATATACATTGTTGTGTTTTACCAGCTCTCTGTAAGAATGATTAGCTTACACGAGAATTTGTTATTGTAAGACACAAATTATAACTAATGATTTAATTTAATTTCGTAACTTAAATCTAAATAAATTAAAAAGTCGTCTTTGTAATGCCTTGCATGAAATCATGTGCTATTCTAATGGGTTATTGAAATGAAAGAAAAACGTTTAAAATCAAGGCCTAAAACTTTTGAAAAATTTTATTTTATTTTTACGGTGCGTTATATATTTCTGACGATTAAAGTCAATTATACTTGTAATTTTAAGTCTTATCCCCTCAAAACATGGTAAACGACCACATTACGACGCGGCGCCCGCTAGCTGGACTCCTGATCGCGCATACACTCGGACCAAAAGGGAGCACTTTCTTGAAAAGTAGCAAATAGTAGCAGCTAATTTTTTGGAAGCAACGTGACAACACGCCGTTCTTATGATATCATGAGGAAATTCAGCTTGGCCTCGTTTGGCTTTTTTTGTAGGCCTAACAGTATGAAGAGAAACATCAGAAAACGCATCCTATGACGAAATGTTTAGAATTGCATATTTGAATTTAGAATTCGATTATTATAATTTTCTTCCATCATCCACAAAGAACGTCTAAAGTCGTTATAAATCGAATTTCGTGCATTGTATGGCTGTTAGGTTTACTGGAAACGACAAACAGGAACGGAATATACCTGCTGTTTGGCAGAGTAGACTCAAATAGACCATCTTCCTGAAGCCTTAGTCAGCCCCAATGGTGATATGTACTACGAATTCATGTGTTTTTGGTTACTTTGAGCATTACTCCTTGAGTTAGACAGTATGAGGTCTGTGGGGGATAACTTTCGCTCGGGGGGGTTTTGGCCACGCATACTGGCTTTTGGTCCCACTGTGCGCTGGAAGCGAAACGCGCCTAAAAAGAACGTTTTTTTACTTAAATAGATTAATTTTCTTCAACGTCGATAATATCTTGTACTTATCTGCATAAACAAATGAACACAGTTGGATATAGTGCGAGTCCGTGATGTAGGTTTTAACAAGCTGCTCCTATGTCGCGACGTAGGAACAGCTTCAGTCGGGATGTGTCTCGAGGGCTAATAGAAACAGCATCGAAGAAAAAAAAAGGAAAGACGACGTACTTTGAATTCGCGTCTCTTCCCGTTCTGCCAATAGAAGTAGGTGAGCATCATTTTAACATAAGATAAGATAAAAGGGGACGAGATGCGGAGAGGTACAATTGACCCAAAGGAAGAGAGCCCCGAAACAAAAGGATCAAAACGGAGTACTTCAAGGCACCGTGCTATCTCCACCCTGCTCTCTCTTCATGAGGAGAGACGAGTCTTGGGACTCTTTTTCTTTGTTCTTCCTCCATAGAAAAGATGAAAAGGGGGCGGAGAAACGAATCGATTCTGTCGAGATCCTTTACAAATTCGCCAGAGTATATGGGGAAGGCGAAGGAAGCCCCTCCATCTCCGTTTGAACTGAGGAAAAAGCCAGAATCTGCGAGGAATTTGCATTAGGCCCGAGAAGGAGTTAATATCATTAGCCAGGATAAGATCAGGCGAAAAGGGTCTTTTTTCCCTCAAGTTTCCATATCCAAAATTAATTCGGGATTCTTAGGGGGAGTGGATTGTATCGAGGAGTATTTATCAAAGGAGGTTTTTTGCTGATTCGACGAATGTTTCACTCGGGTCACGAATTGGAATCTTACTCGCTTGGTAAATGTCTTGAGGGGAAGGAGAGCAAAAACTTCTCAAGACTCGAGGAAAGATGAAAATAACTCGTAGACTGCTAATGACGTTGACCGAGTTTATTGAAATGCGGTTGAACGTTTGGGAATCGAAGCCTTTTTTTAACGTGAACTTCCTGTTACTCGAAGAACCTATTTCTCTCAGTAATACAACTTATAGTCTTTAAATTTCTTAGCAATTATTTCTTTTAACTCTTAACTTTCTTAATCTAAAACTGCCTAGGAATATCTCTCTTTATTGTGGGAATAATGAAGGCTAGACGGCATTGCGAAGTCCTGAGTTTCCCAAATTTTCGATTCATCTTATTTCTTACATCATATTTTTATACTTATATAGAAAAAGTATACCACGTCTGGAACTTTTATTGAAATATAGTGTTAAGGCTCATATTAGGGATAGTATTTAATAATATGAAACCTGGGAATGGCAAATAAACGCGCAGTTTGTAGCAACCCATTAAAAAAAGACGTTTAATTTTAAATCAGATACCGAATTTATAAAGGAGGTTTGTATCATATGACGAGATCAATTTAAACTAAACGAATTCATTTATATGTCTAATCTACATGAAAACCGAAGAAATTAATGCTGACGGTAACAATTTAAAAAGCTAATTAAAATTCTTAGAATCGAGCAGTACATTTCCTACAAAACGATCCATCTTCCGCACGTTTTCTTTGTTTCCATAACAATGCTTCATTCGAGCCAAACCCAAAATAAAATAAATCAGAAGCAGAGGAACCGCGTTTCCCATTCCCTTCAACAACAGCAACAAAAAAAAAAACACTGCTACGCCAACTTCCGTCAAAAAGGAAATCAGCGGATGTTGCTCGAATGTTGTCCGCTCTATCCATCAAGTCTCTTTCGTCCCGCTTTCAATGCAACTTGCGGATTTAAATGCAAACGAAACAGCTTCCCCATGGAAATGTTGGGAATAATTAACGATTCGAAAGGATGAGACGGACAGCGCCATTAGCTTGCGACGGCGGCCGCTGTGACTAAACTCCGCCCACATGGAGTGTCCGGGAAAGGACAGAAAAATAAAAAGGAGAGGAATAGCGAAAATAAGTGAGAAAGAAGCTGAGATGGAATGGTTTGGAATGGTTGAGTATGTCTTTGTAAATGCAAACGAATTATTGCAGTGAAACAATGCAAAGCACCACCAATAGACTAGTTCATTTGTTAATGGAAATATAGGAGGGAGTATTTAACGGGACGCATCTTAAATGCAGATTTACGGTGCAGGAGTTTAGCCGATACGCTTTGACGAAGGTATAATAGCAACTTCGTTTTGCCGATCGTCACTAATATTGCTTTTAATAAGTTCTAAGAGTAATATTTATTGTTATATCTGTGAATTGCTCCAATCTCGGTGATGAAAAGGGCATTTATTAATCTAATGAATTGTCGAATTCATTATGGGAATTTAAAACGTTGTATTAATTTGAAAACACTTGCGTTAACTTGAACTGGAATGAGAATAATCGAAAAAGAAGTGAAACCTTAATTTAAGCATTACCTTAATAAATAGGTTTTCCAGAAAATGCACGAAGAAGTTATTCCATTTGAATACCATTTCCGTCGCACGTCGTAGAAAATAATTGTGTTAAATTTTATGCATTAAAACCTTAGCCTGAAACTATTCCAAAAGTTTATTATTAGAGTATCGCTGCTACATTTTTTAAAAACAACACGTAAAAAAGACAAAATAAAATATGTTGTTTTTGACGCAGGCATGGAAAAAAAGAATGAAATTAGTCACGACTGAGATAATTTACATTCTAAGGAATTCAAAATATCGTTTATAATCCGAAATAAAAAGGCGTGTTTTCTGACCTTTCACAGTGAGGACTTTATTTGCCATGACCGCTTCAGACGATGTTGTCATAATTCAACCCGCTGAATTAATTAACGCGTTATCGTTCACGTAAATCAGATGCTATGTTAATATGGTTCCACTCGAGCATATTTTTAATGTGATCCGCTTCTAATTCAATAAATTTAATAAGACAAGTATATATGTAGACATGGAAACAACAAGATAAGCATTTTACGTAATGCAAAAATCACGTCGCTTAGTGACTATATCTAAAATTAAAACTTTGGTTTGCAATTAAAACAAATAATTCACTTGGTAAGTGTGTGTGTGCGGACGGTGTAACGCTGGGTGGTTTTTGGTGTTAGGTGGGAGAAAAGGAAAACCGCTAATAAGTAAGAAGCTTTTCATCCTTTTTCGATCAAACTTTCAGGAATCACTTGGCTATTCAACTTTTCAATTTTAAACTGCTCTTCGTTTACATAGTAGTCCTGGGTGTGACTCCAGGAGTATATCTTTTCTCCATTTGAATAACATAGGCAGAGCTGAAACGAAGCGAGAAAGCCTTTTTACTTTCACCATATACGTAGTATAAAGTGTGTTGTTTTCATGAAAAAAAATCGACTTCGAGGTTTCAACGGAAATACATGTTTTGAGGTCCCTTGAACACGTTTAGACTATTTTTGGGCAATGAGGACAACTGTATTCTTTTACGATATGAAATAATAACTTTGCCTTATAATGCTTTTCGTAATAATTTAAATATCTATTCCCCAAATATGGAGAAAGTCATGTGTTGGCCACATCAGATTTTTCTTTAGCACTTTAAATTGTCTTAAAAATGAGGTATCGACGCGGGATTTTCACAGTTATGCTGAGAAAACTATGGAAATGAATTTCCCTATCGCATAAATTCAAATATAATTCGAAGAAAGCCGAAAATTAAGTTTAATGATTATTTTTTCGTGATTTTTACGCATTTATTCAATTCATCGCCATGGCAACTGCAGTGGTTAACTTCTGTTGTTGGCTCGATGCTAATGGGTAAGAAATATACAAAAATTGTGATCTAATCATGTTAAGCGTCATTTTATATGTCCATGATTATTATTACTTTCTGTAACATTCGATTATGTGGATTTTATATTAGTTTTACGTTTTAGTACACATAAAAGGTGGTTTCATTAATTTAATTTAATTTAAACGTAATACTTAATTCACGCCTACCGTCATATTTTACGGGCAATTACGCTAGTTGAATAATGGTATTCTTAAACTTTTTAACATAAAACAGGTCTACGAAAGAAAAATATGCAAAACTAAACTACTGCGCATAAAACTTCAGGTGATCTTTTTTCAATTAATGCATAGCATTCATATGAATGCTTTTTTGGTTCATGTTCATGGTAAGATTAAAATGAGCTAGAAAATTGATTTTTTGTTACTCGATTAAAAAATGACACTTGATATGGGGTAAAATTCAAGAATTACAGGTTTTCATTAGTTAAAATTCAAGCTCATATCAAAACTTTCTTGCAATTCGTCTCTCTCGCAATCCTTCAATTTCTTACATTTATTCCGGAATCTGTCTTTGTTTATCGAGGAATGGCAGTTTCTATAGTTTTCATTAATTTGTGTCTAATTATCCCAGAACGAAAGGGTGTCTTTTTAAGTAAAATCGTATCAATTTTTATTTCCAAACGTTTATTAAATCTTTTATTTCGACAGCATTGTGTTTTAATGGAGAATAACTTTAATGGCACCAAGTTCTGCTCGAAACAGGCGAGAAGTCCATTAAATTTGCAAAACTTCGACGCTTTGTAAAAAAAATCGTGAGAAATAAAAAAAATGAGGTGAAAAGCTACGGACTCCGAAAAATGCATTCGTTTTGTTTGCTATTCGTTGTTTTTCCCCGGAAAATCTGTGTCAACCCCCGAGAGAATTTTTCACCTCTCATCTCGCGGTGCCAAAAGAACAGGAAAAAAACGATCTTCTTCTCTCGCCAGCATCTCGCTTCTTCAAGGGACCCAGGAGGATCCACGAAAAAAAAAATCGTCCGAACAGGCGCTTGAAAAACGAAACGAAAGACAACAAAAGACGGTCGCCAATGTGGAGACGACAAAACGAAAAAAAAACGTAATTCTTCCTCCCGCAAAAGTACACGAAAAAGTAGTACGATGAAGAATATGGCGCTTTATACATTTTCTCGAAACCTTTTCTCGTTTATTATGGAGAAAGCTCGTTCTTTCATTCTGACCCTCTCCCAAAATAAAATTCCTTTTTCCCCCCTCCTCCTACGTTGACTAGCACTCTCCTATATTACAAGAGGGCCGCTGAGAACCATTCGAGTTCCATTCCCTGCTCCGGTCCAGGTCCCTTCTGCTTTTTGTTCCCCTTTGCCAAAAAAGGAACCTCGCGCGCACCCCCTTCATTAGCATGTGGCGCAAGGGGAAGAACCATCCGAGGAAATCGATTTCTATAGGTTTTAATACACTTTCTCGCCGTGGTAAGGAAAGCGGTTTAGGATGTTTTGGAGGTGTTAAGAAGTACGATAAGAGTCTTTCTAACTTTCTCGGATGGATGTTTCGAAAATATTTCAAAACTCCATGCAAAGATTCTGGGAGTTGGGAATATATTTTTTTCACGACATGAACACTGTTTTCCTATTCTATACACTCGGATGTACTCTATCCTTTAAAGGGATAGAAGTTTTACATGTTATAGGAACACCATGAAATCCTCTAAGAAGAAGGGATATATTATATTAACTGAAATAAACAAATTTCGTTATTTTCGCAGTCCATTGAATTCAAAAGAGAATTATCGATCCCATTACTCGAATCAAAAAGAAAGACTATATTCCTCCAATTGCAATCAGGGCTGGACAAACCCAGGTGCCCGTTTGCCATTGGCGACTACGTTTTTCTGTTATAGGTACATACTTTGTCAATAAGTAGATTTTCAATCTAGGTAATATTTTATCGTCTTATGTATTATTTATATGCAATTTATACAGGTTTAATTAACCCTAGTCAGAAATCGCATCGAAATATAACCTGGTCACTGGTTTTTTGAATTTTCTCCTTGATTTGGACAATATTTGCCACAAATATACGTAAATATTTTGTGATGACCGGGCGAGCATTTCGGTGAAACATCAATGATGACTGCAGATTTGTTGCCGGGACGCTAATTTGGTTTTCTTAACAATAATTAAAGATGTAGTATGTAATTACGTGGTTAACCCACTTCATTCATGCATCATTTTTTTTCATTCCGGAATAAATATTTAAATTTAAATTTAATATACTTATATTTAATTTACATTTAATCAATTATTCCACACCACTGAATGGTAATATTTGAAATTGTATTTTTTTTCCGGCAGTTACTTTTTCAGGTTTTTTTCCAGCTGTCGGTACGATAAAATCTCCCTTCTTTCAAACTCCTATGGGACTGATATGTCCCCATAAAATCCATTAAAAATTCAAGTTTGCTTGTTTCGAAAGCCATAAATCTTTAGCAAATCCAGATGCGCATTCCGACTAAAAATAGGCCGCCGTAATTGCAGATTGGCAGGTAATTGATAATTCTAAAAGGGAAGATAATATATTATTTTTGTATCCGAAACATTAGTATAGTTTCACCAACCTTCCTATGGATATTTGGGCTACCTAATTATTCAATTAGATTCCAACTCGACTTTTGACATTATGTGCGACAAGAGGATGAATTATTTTCTTCGCGAGGCCATTTTATTATACCCAAGTTCAATGAAAACTCGCGGAAAATCTTATAAAGCACATCTGTATCACTTAGTATTTAAAAATCACTCTACAAATAATTAGGTTTGTAATTCCCTCACGCTTAGAGATATACGTAAACATTTTTAGAGGGGATTGAAGAGGAGAGAGGTAGGGAGATAGGGAGGTGATTTATTTTTAATCGAATGCTTTATTCATGCATTCCCGTCATTTTTCACTAGTTAACTAATAACTCATTTAATAGAAGCACGAAAAATTTCGGGATACGTATTGAGCTGATCCTATTTTTGAACTTGTATAGTAGTAAAAATTTCTTGAAAATAATTCGTAATATTTTCAGAGCCGTATTATTTCGTGCGTGCCCTAATCTTAGCAACCGTTTCGAGGGTGTAAAACTGGGTCGACGACGTGTAGCGTTCCAAAAAATAACAGAATCGAAAAAGGGTATTAAACGGACGAAATATAGGAAAGAAGCTCCAGCTTCCTAATTGGATGTACTTGGAAAGGAAGATCTGAAAGAGAAGTCTCTTCTACGTAGGGAACTCAATATCCGGCATTATTCTTTTGCTTCCTTTTCTTTAAAATGATCGACTGTGTTTACATCAATGCCCTTAAGGTGCCGCGGGCGCGCTTTGTGCTTCGTGTATTTCCTCACAGTCTTTTCTTTACAGTTCCAAATTCTTAGAAGGGGAGGCGCGCTTAGGATTTTAATTTGCGGTGAATCGGCGGAATACGGCGCTGTCGAATCGAACGTAGAAAACCGGATTGCATTTCGCGGAAGAGAGTCAAAGGGAGGGAGATGGAGTTTAGATTTTATAAATTGGCAATTACTAGAGAAAGGAGAGCTCATTATTCGTACATCACGAGTACCACCTTCGAAGTGCTCCGACTCGAGTTAAAATTAAATGGCGGAAGGGAACTAGACTTTACGTTCAAAATGGAATTAGAAATGTTTTTATTATTCTTAATGGGTGTCACGCGTGTCGTTCGTAGATTGCTAATTTAAGAGCTTTCTGAAACGTTCGCCTTCTTCCTTTTTTTTTTGTTTCTTAGAGGAATATATTTTCGAGTTTATCGATATATTTTAACATAGTTTGTATTTTAATTCAGGTAGCACGCATGGCGTATACTATTTCTGTTATTTTTAGGCTCAGCGCTTTTAAAGTTCATTGAATGCTATGTTGTCCACCTGTTCCTGGATCTAGGAAGTAAAATATGTCCGTCAATCAAACTCAGTCATCCGTCTATTTCGCGGAAATGTGTTAATTAGCAGAAAACCACGCAAAATGCCAGGGAAATTTGAAGAGTACTGTCCTTATTTCGGCGAATTTTTGGAATTGAGTTTCCACGAAGCGGAAAAGGCTGAAAGTTTCATCATTTAAGCTTAAAAATCCTCCAACGATAGTATTTCCAAAGGAATATGTTTAAAAGTTTATTTTTTAATCCAATTAACGAAAGTAAAGCGACGAGAAATCTTCAAAATGACAAGGATGACTTGTACTTATATTTTTTGAAAGAAGGATAATTTTCTGCACTTCTCAACATTTACATATATACTGTTTAGAGACTAATTATTGTGGATGAGAATAGGTTTCATGAAATATTACTCAATTAATTCTATGTATTTAATACTTTTAAGAGATTTGATAAAAATGCATTTTATCTTTAGGCTACACGATAACATCAAAATAAGGATTTTTGAAAGAAGAAATGAAATGAAAATATTTGGAAAGAGAAATGTAAATTTTTACGTTACTCATAAATTGTACTCTTCAGATACAAAAAACGGTCATTTGGCGATATTTTTGAATCGCACGGAATGGACTTGCATTCGAAACTCAGAATTTTCAAATCACCTTATTCCGTTGAAAAAATATCGCATCTCACGTGCCTACTACATTTTTACCTTCCACGGAAATTTTTGCTTTTATACGACGCTGCATGAGAATCGATATTCATTTTTCCGCCCCAATTATTTCATGGTTGAACTTTGGAACGATAAATTTCGACCAGAACGAGTATTCTGCGATTTTCGCGGAGAGGCAAAGGCGGGGGCGTTGTGAACGCGCAAAGACCTTTCTTCTTTTATATTTTTACTCCATATCTTTATGGAAACGACACCTTTTCATTATTTGAACACGAATCGTTTTTGAGCCTAGAATCCGGTAACTACAGCATCGAAAGTAACTTCGAAGAAGATACTTTTTCCCTTATCATCTTCTGCGTGAGCGAATTTTAAGTAATACTTCAGAATTGTATGCATTAAAATTCCTTATCAAACTTTTCCAGTTTTCGCATAAACCGCGATGATTCCGAGCATTAATCCGATATCACTTCAAGCATCGCGTTACATCGCTGTACTTGAGAAAGTGTAACGCTGTCGAAGCAACTTTTTTAATACGAAAGTTATTAGTACCCGTTTTTTTTTTAATGGTGTTAATCGAATTGAGGATTTATGACGCCTGTGTAACTGCACCAAATCTGAGATAAGAGACCATGAAGAGATGAAAGAATTTAGATAGAGTTGCGCCTAACGAAAACATCACAAAGCTGGTTAATTTGTACCATAGAAAAAATGCGTGTCAAGGGAATTATATGAAAGCGTTGAAATTTTGAAACGAAATCAGTCGTAGAGAAGATGATAATCGGAATGGATATGCAGAAAAGCTTAGCCAAGCCTCGTTTATATTGTGTGCCTAGTTCGAGAAACCGGCACTTTAAGTTAGTAATTAGACGAAGGGTAGTGGTGAAACTTGTATCACTCTAAAGTATTATTAGGAAATATCTGGACTCTTAGATAAAGGATAACATGCGAAGTTTAAACTCTAATAATATGTACTCTACATAAAATCTAATAAAACTCTACATACCGAACTGCTACTCTATATGTAGTAAGTACTTCAAATTGCAATAGAAATAAATGAATGCATTGCGAAGTTTCACCACACTTTCCTCGTAATGCAACCTTAGTAATGTGTACCAAGTGCATGCGATTACATATCTGCATTCTAAGAGGAATTTAATCGAAATACTTTTACTTGGTTGACGTGCTTAAGACTGAATTGAGACATCAGCTTCATGTAACTTAAGTAATTTTAGGCCATGTTCAATGTAGTTATTCCCATTGGTTATTCGCAGATTTTTTTGTTATAAAGAGGAACACCATCAGTTAACGAAAACTTGGGGCACTTATAATGTAAATGCGCATAGAGTTCACATTGAAGTTTCATCGTGCAATTAATTATTCCAACTATTCGAACAGTTTGACAGCCCCGAATCTGTTGAGGCATACCGTATTTACGTAATTTCCCCGTCTTTTTACATTATTTTTTTATGCTAAAAATGATGAGGGTAATACGTAGTTTTCCCCTCTTAGTGAGAAAGTGGTATTTTAGGAATGATGCATACCAATAATGCAATTGCGATGTAAAATAATATTTTATTATCTCCTCATAATTCGGATGAGGCAATTACGCGAGTAAATACGGTAGTTGTACCTACTGGGGCTAGGGAACGTAGATCAGAACGTATCAGAAAATACGTAGACATATTCACTAGAACAAAGAGATACTATGTACATACATATCATTGTACCCCCTGAAAATTGCTATTGGAAACATGCAGTGTAGTAATGTAAATGTAAATTCAAATGTAATATGAAAATCATTTTCAAACGGTGTTGAATGAATTATCTGAAAGACCAATTATTTTCCTTATTAGAAGAAATACATTTAAATAGCTGGATGTTGCCTGATACGCGATATAATATTTAAATATGGTTGTCGAAATAAGAACATATCTCTTATATGTATGGATGTGCTAAGCAGACGCGCACAAACATACATTTACCGATGACGAGACCAAAGTCAATGATTTTTCGGGCGAGCAGTAGTGTAAACGTCAGTTGACCTCAGTCCCACAGGGACAGCTATGCCAAACGCATTGTGCGTTGGTGTCAACTGGACTTATTTACTGAGATTAAACATTTGTTTCAACAGACATTTTTAATTAATGCCGACAATCGTATGATACGTCAAACTAAAATCTCTCTCCATATACAAGGCGACGGTGAACGACAGTGCATCATACCGCAAACTCATGCGGAATTATATATGCACAGAAAATTTCTAAAAACAGCTTCCTTTGGTTCTTTTATTGAAGACAGTATTTGTTTGGAAGATATAAAAAAGGACTTAAATTGCAGGATTATAAACATAAATAATTCAGTTTCAAATTTCATGTAACTATACACAATAATTTTAAATTCGGATAAAACTTTAAAAACTGAAGTGGTGGCATAATGGTAAACAAACATTTTTAAAACAATTTTTGAATAAAAACATTCTGAAATTTGTAGAAAACTAGATTTTTTTCAGGTTAGAAGAGTTATATCTCTGATTGTTCAAATTATAAACCAATGTTTCTTTTTAGGTATAAAGGAATAAAATTATAAAATAGATTGGCACTGCTATATAATTATTACATCGTAGTTCTCACTGTATAAGCCAACCGGAAGTTTTAGATATTTTTTTAAAGTTTTCATTTAAATAAAATACTTAATCAAAATAATCACGAAAAAAGGCGATGTTAATACTCGAACTTTGAAAGTTGTCAAATTCACGTCGAGTCGCGTGTGTGCTACGCGCTAAAATGTATTCTTCGAATCATCGTACATTCGCAGATTAGACTGCATTAGTGTACTCGAAATGCAATATCGTTGACGAAATCGATCTTAACGAGGTGAGGTATCGTCAGTAACACGGGTCCAACTCGTAAATCCCTAAAACGATTGACCCCTCCTCCGATACCCTCGATTCACCTGTTCGCCCTTTGGGGGTGGAGATGGGGGTTGAATAGGGCGTCCCTCCCTAATGGGTTGGCCACTTCGTGAGGTTTAGGCAGTTTTAACTCCGTGGCTTCTCGTCACCCTTCCCTTATCCTCCCCTCCCAAAACCGTTCCTCTGACGTCACCCTTCTCTCTCTCTCTGTCTCTCCTTCCCTCTCATTCCGGGATAGGAAGCCCATTCCGTGAGACCGGTACATCAATCTCTCACGCCCACCCAACACCCGGAACGGTGCTAACTCGCAGAGAGCCTCCACCTACGCGGCCCACGCCGGAGTGGATAGTTCTACCTTCCTCTCCTCGACTATATATCCGTTCCACTGTATCGTGTCCCACAAGGCACTATCCCTTCCCCTTTTTCCTTCTCTCCTTTTCCTTCCTCCCCTCTCTTTAACCGTTCCCTTTGTTCCATCTATCTCTATCAATCCATCTATCCCTTCCTCCCCTCCATCTATTTCTTAATACCACTCTATCTCTCCATAGTTTGTCTACTCTCTGTAAAGGCGTGACTAGGGATAAAGAGGCCATTAAGAGAAAAGAGGATGGTGGTTTTTCGGAGGATTTCGAATTTTGCGCAGTGATAAACTGTGACGGATTTATTCGTTTTTTATATTTTTCGTCTGTCCATTTGGGGCGCTGCCTTAAGAGAGGATGGATATCTTTTCCGATCGTCTTACCAATTAATATCAAAAGTTAACCCCCTAGGGAAGTCGTCGGATATTTTTTTCCGTTGGGAAATTGGCTCTTGAAATATGGGATAATTAATTCTGGTCTCCTCGTTAGGAAGATTGAATAATTAATGCCTGCCGTTACAGATTCGGAAAGTTCTTATTTCATAATAAAACTTAGAAATTTTTCTTTTATCGCCTACGATCAACCAGTCTGAGACAATATTTTCGCAGCCCATGCGTGCTAATAGGGTAACCCTAATTCTTACAAAAAGAAAAAAACATAAATATTCTTCTCTTAATAGGAGAATAAGGGATTGAAAAAAGTTACCTGAAGATCACTACAAAATCTTTTATTTATTTATTTGTTTCCGTTAGCTCTTAAACAGCACATCTATGGCCTTTTACAAAGAGCTTTATTACAGTAACAAAGACAATCACAACATCCATGCCCGAAGCGGGATTCGAACCCGCGAACTTTGGGTTAGAAGGCAGGCGCACTGCCTACCAGTCTAACCCGGTGTTAATGTTAAAATAGTATAAGAATGAAGTTAGTTTGATAATAGATAAACATGTTAATTGTAACAGATGACGATAGAGTCGGGAGAAGTAAAGAAATGCTTGATGGAGAGGAGCTCACGAGAATCTCGTGAGCTCCTTAACGGCTACGGTATTCGTGAAGGCCCACCATTGACCTAGAAAACTGTAATTTCTTAAAAAATAGTAAAATGTATTTTTATAAAGTACTCCTCACTCCACGTAAATATTTTAAGACTTCCAAATATAAGAAATAATCAACCCTTCTGAAATATCTGCAGTTTAATTTTCATTCCCGTTTGAAAATCATATAAAGTAGGGTTACAGGAAAATATTCTTCACCTTTTTGGCGTGCTTTTAGTAACTACCCGAAGGGTCTAAACTGTGTTACACCAAATACAGTATTTTAAGTAATGAATGGTTTTAAAATCGCATCGAATAAGTGATAGAATGTTAAGAGGTGTGATGAGGTGGAAAGTCGTTAATGTGGCTCGCGGATTTGGTACGGTGCCTTAATACGGCCCAGACATATGCTCCAGTATTTGTATTCGGCCCAGGCACTAGTGTGGGTTTGAAGCTCCTGTTATAGGTGGTGGGAATGATTTCAAAACGGAATGTTTATTTGGTATAAGTCACGTGTAGAATCGCTCTTACCCTGAACGATCAAAGATTACAATAGAAAAGCGATAAAAAAGGAATTCCTAGGGACATGTTTGGTGCATCTGCACTCACTGCCATCCACTACTTAGGCGACTTGCAGTAAGGGCTGCCCCGAGATACCGGCGAACCGAGCGGATGCTCGGGGCGCCAAAATCTTGTGGGCTCTATTCCGACCATCTATGCATTACTTTCAAGTGAATAAATACTGGATACTGATTTATATCGCCGTACAGGCTGTAATCTTTACGGCATTCGTTGTGTTTTTTTCTTTATCTATAATCTTTACAGAGGGTTGTACATGCACCTCCTAATTATCCCAACAAACATTTACGGAGGACGCTAGAGCGCTATCTAGCCCGCGGCGCCAAATTTCCTCGGGCCGTCCCTGCTTACAGGGTATGATGTAGAGTTTGATGTTGTTCGTTTCCAAGAAATACCGTTTCCAGCCTTCGATAACTTACAAGATTAAACATTATAAGATGAAATCCCACGTGTTGGGGCATAAATATGTTATATTTGTATTTAGAGTCATATATTCTGAATTTTTTTATAAGGATTTCTTTTTCTTCTTTATGTTGTAATGTAAGCTGCGTTAAAAATCCCACATAATTTCGAAATCACGTCGGGATTAAAACGCATCGTCACTGTTCAATACTTTGGAGTTACAACTTGATGTACAAAACATCTTTTGTCGATGAAATAACCCGTGCTTTATGTTTGTGTAGTCAAGCGCCATTTTGTAAGATGCGCTTCTTTGAGGATATTCACCGATGCTTCTCCGTCTAACTGCCGGAGGCGCTGTGGCAGCCTTTCCCGAAAAAAAAAAATTTTCAGTTCGCGGGTTTATGATTTCTCCTTCTATTTTTTACGTTGAAACAACACATCCTCTTGGGTGTTTATAAGAAGAAGCCCATCTAGCTCGTTTTTCCCTCCGTTTTCTCTCTCTCTCTGTTCTTTCCGGGGCGCTTTTGTTTTCGTTTGTCGCTCCTTTCGGCCTAAAACCGCGAGCGAGATGGGCCCAATAAAAAAAATCTCCTTTTCAACTTGAAAGAAAAGTCGGCTATACGTAAACAGGTTCGAGTTCATAAAAGGATTATGTATTTTTTTCCGTCCGCGTCGGAAACACCTTTTGGGTTGCGTACGTGTCTGCGTTCTTCACGAATGAGTGCTGTCTCGGTTTATTATCTCGGACACGAGCAATAAATATACGAATTGGAAGCGGGAGAGTGGAGAGGGAAGGGAAAAGCGAACATTTAACTGCCGAAGAAGGAAGAAAAAGCAACAAAAAAAACGTAGATCGATTTGCAGCGGTGCGCGGAACGTCATTGCCCTTTGCCTCTGTGATTATTATAAAAAGAAGAAGGCATGCCCTACGGAATGCTTCGATTAATGAAAAAAAAAACGAAATAGATCCCCGCAAGATAGTTTGCGGTGCCTCTAATTCGCGGCGGCGGACTTTTATTAAGCGATCGATTTTTCCGTATCAAGAAAATATTCTCCATGCGTTGCGGTTTGCCATTCGCTTTAGCCGTGCCATGGATAAGCCTTGTAAGCGGTGCCGTAACTAGAGTATGGCGAAGGTGGCATTTATCATAGGCGCCGCCAGCAAAAGGCGCAAAACGTTCCCATAAAAAGTGCGAAAACTGCATTTTTCCTTAAATATGTATTATTTTAATACGCAAACTTTAATTTATATATAATAATAACGCTATTATTCTTTATTAAAACGAAGAAAAAATTTCTTACATGACAAAGGTGTTTCCTAAAATTTGGCCATAGGCGCCATATCGCCTAGGTACGTCTCAGCTTGTAAGAGTAGATTCTGGGGATCGAGCGGCACTATCGGAATACGATGAATATAATAATTTTGAAATTCTGTATAGATTATTCTATCAACCACTACGAATCGTTTAATTAGTCGAGAAAACTTTATCACGTCTAATGTTTTCACGAGCATTATATAATATATGTGTGTATGTTATAACAGTAGATATATTAAGTAATGACTCTTGAAAATTTCATTGTTGCTTCGTAACTTGAGCACTTGGCAAAAAAACTATCTTTAAAAACAAAATGATTGTGAAATGGAACTGTGGACACATGAATACCTCGCATATGGATAATTAAAAAGGGGTTTGGAGACTACGGCGAAATGGACGTTTAAAAAAGAAACTCCTTAAACGTAAAACTTGAATATTTAGTGACAAGACGACCAGGAAAATAAAATTAAAACAATTGAAGAAAGAAAAAGAAACGTTAAACTTACAGGTTTACCGGAAGGCACCTCACAAGCGACTTGATGTCAAGGCCGCAACCTCTGCCATTCACCGAAATGGCGAAATGCAGGGCATGAGTAGGTAACCAATCACTCATACAAAAAAATCTGATCTGGCCAACACATGACTTTCTCCATATTTGGGGTATAGATATTTAAATTATTATGAATAGCATTATAAGGCAAAATTATTTCGTATCGTAAAAGAATACATTCGTTCTTATTGCCGTAAATTATATTTTGAATTTTAAGAAAAAGTTAAATATCTCCGAAATGGATGGTTCTACGAAAATTTGTTTCAAACAAAACTTGGAAGAAATATTATTCTCTACAATTTTGGTCCTTAGGAAGATTACCAATAATGACGTTTTTAAGGGGATATTTGACGGAAACCGAAAAAACCATTATTTATAAATAATTCCTAAACAATAACTGATACGGAAAATTGTTTCAAATGAAAGTTGTAGGAAATTATATAATCTATAATATTTGTATAGAATTGTATATACAGTAATAATGTTTTAATTGAGAATTATCGCAAAAACCGAATCGGGTTTCGAATAAACCTCGACTTCCGTTTAGCCAGTATTGTTCAAAAACTAATCAGTTATTTGTGCTCATGTTAAAGTGTTATATATGAAATTTGGTATTAAGATGACAAGTACTTTTGAGTTAGAGGGCCCACAATCACATACGCACACACACACACATCATACCGAAAATAGTCTAAACGTGTTCTAGGGACCTCAAAACATGTATTTCCGTTGAAATCTCGAAGTCGATTTTTTCGTGATCACAATACTTTCCCTATACTATGTATGGAGAAAGTAAAAAGAAAACAGGAATCTCTAAATATTAAAAAAAAACACTAAATGTACATTTCGGGAGCTAAGCCTCATCTTCAGTAGTTAATGTAGAATGCATCGCATATGGATGTTTTAGTATTCTCTATGGAGTGAGGCGGTATATAAAATAATAATTTCCATACACGAATATATCACCTGCTTTCGTGGTTTTTAATAATATACACATAGATTGAATTACATGAAATAAAGGTCAATTCTCTTTATTTAACCTATTCTCTTATTTTCAGACGTCATTTTAAGTCATCTACTTAATACGAGTTATAAAGAGTCGCAAACTATAAAACAATGTATTTTCATACCGCTGGTGACCCAGAATAAAATTTTAAAATGCAACATCAGTTGGTACTACACTTTTGACAGTATGAATTTAAATAGGCGTATTTCACCTACAAGATGTCGGACGGCGCTCCTTATCAACGAGATTCACGACTACAGGGAAAAAACCCCAATTTATGACGACTCCTCTGGACAGTTCCTCACACATTATTCTCTCTGTTTTATCTTCTTAAATCTCCTCAAGTTTATAGACATTCTCAACCAACGCTGTTTTGTCCCAACATTTATTGCCTCCTTTTATAGGAAAAGTTTCTTATTTTGGAATTGGTTTATCGGCCGCATCTCAAGATACGAGTACCAATACGTGGCTTGAGCAAAGTACAAGTTTCGATATTATTTAATTTTTCATCATCAAAGCTTACGAAGTTTATAATGGGCACCATAATGGTTTCGGTTCAAAAGACTTCTGGTTATGTCTGGGGTGCAATTTCTTAAGTTGATTCACTAACTAAGCAATAAGGAATTCGTCGTTACAACTTTATTGTTTGCCGTCGCCGTTAGGGTTGTCATAGTGAAGTGTTTCTGCTTTATATTTCCTGGTGTTGTAAATCTCCGAGAGTTTGTTCATAATTCAGCGAAGAACGATATTATGTCTTCCTTGCATTTTGAAACATGTTTTGTCAACTGCTTCAAATTGCCCATATACTTCTATTTTATATGTCGCTCGGTTACTTCCACCGAACGCAGTAAACCGGTCGTATATTAGATTTTTTAAAAAATTATCGATGAAATTTATTTATGTTTATGTCATTTAAACTCTCAATTTCCTGAATTTTATTCAAGAGACTCGTTTTCCTTCCGGTATTTCTTGATTTTCATTAACCTTTTCGGTGCTGTGACTCTCACTGTCATATTTCAGCTAATTTTGATTTAATACATTAAGAATTGGTCACAGGATGACCGAAAGGTAATTTTTCCCCGCAAAACCAGATTGGAACTCGAGGAAAATTATGTTGCTTTAAAGGACGGCGTTGCCAAATCTCGTGCTGAGATCAAACCTAAACCTTAACTCGAGGAAAAATGGCTGCGTTCGCAAATACCGCTCGCTGGTTTTAGTAAGAATTCTAGAACCGAGAATACAAATTCCAGTCTTTTTCGTTTCCTTTTCGGAGTGAATTAATTAAATGATTCAATCTTTTGTAGAATAAAACCTCGATCAAATAATTCCCAAGAGACGCAAATGTCACTTGGAACTAACGAAACCATTCCGTTCGGACAATCCTATCGCCTCAGTCGATCGACCGAAATCGCAATCGTGATATCGCAACGCTTCGATCGATTACCCAAGAATCCCGCGAACTCTTACTCGAGTTTCGAGTTAATCCGCCGTCGATTCCCGGCTAATGGAACTCGTAAAAATTCAAGCTTTGGATTTTATGCTCGAACGCCCGTTCGCATTCCCTTCTTCGCCGACTCTTGTCAGTCTCTCTCTCTCCTTCCCTCTCCCTCTCTCCCTCTCTCTTTCCTTCCTTTTTTTGCACCCTTTCTCTTTCCATTCCAAAGTCATATAGAGCCTCTCTTCTCATTCCCTTATAACTCACCTGTCTCCTGTTTAGTTTACGGTCGTGGACGGGTTGCGACTGCCTCCATTTCTCTCCCTCTCTGTCTCTTACACACACACACACACACACTCTCTCTCTCACTCCATCTCGAGAAGTTTTTAAAGCTGTCGGAATGCCAATTGGTACGCGATTCTTCCAGTTCTCAGGTGGCGACACCGGCGCCTTTCACCCCATCGCGTCTCGCCTCTCGATCTACAACTTCTCGCTTCTTTTCCTTCGAAACACTTGCGAAAGTGTCGGAGAGAAATCTCTGGAATTTGACCTTCCATTCGGATGAGAGTGGTGAAGGAGGGCTTAAGTTTTTTTCGTCGAATATCTGATGCTTTTATCGGATATCCATTAAGGAAATGTGTCCGCTTTTACTACTGCCTTTCCGGTCGCCATGCTTCAAAATGAAATCGTGTCCGTGACTAAAAATTAAGGTTTTACTGCGATGAAATTTTAGATTAAAGGAATTAAAAATTTTCTGTCTCTAAATAGAAAAATAATGGGCTATTTTTAAAAATGAAATTTCTATTTTCTCTGAATCAGGTTTACTGCGTGAAGTTTCTAAACAAATGCCGTTTTTTTTTGATAACGCGATACAAATATAATAGCTTCTGAAATAATAGAACAATAGCAACGAAAGATAACGATTAAATACGATGCAAATATGTGTATTTCATTTATGAGGAGAACGACAGTTTCAAAAAATTCGAAAGAATATAAATCATTTAATTTTTATTTCTTTGAGAATTAAATTATCCGTTTGAAGACCACGCCCATAATATACATTTTCTAATACTAGAAACTATGCTGTTTTATTCTCAGCACAAATACGTTTAACAGGTTAATGAAATAATATAAATGTTTCATTTTGAGCAAGCTCGTTTTAAGTTTGCAAACATTCCCTGACCGTATCGTTTACAAATTAAAATAACCGCAAATGAAAGTGCTTTCTAGATTCCATAATAACCACCTAAAGATCAACAATTGAAAAATTAAATGCTTGTATTAGGTATCTCCAATAACCGTAACAAATATAAGACATAAGATAATGCGGGGGTGAACACTTGTTCATGGGAGAGAGAGAGAGAGCTGTTTGTATGATCATACTTTTTGCCGTTGAGTTTGAGTATAACACACTCATAAGGAGATTGTTAAATAAAAACATCGTTAAAGTTTTTTAAAATTTATACTTTAATTGCGGATGGGCGTTATTAATTGTAAGCATATCATAAACGGTGGGAACGCTATGGTAGAGGAGTTTCTTGGGAACGTAATTCTCCATTATCATCTCATCCAGCTTTGATGGTCCAACTCGAGGGTTTTCAAAAGAGATTTGAAGAGGTTCGCGAAAGTATTAGAGATAATAATTTTCTCCTCGCTTTCTCTCTCATGAGCTACTTTAGAGGCAAAGGTTGCCATTTTAACACGGCGAACAACGGTATAAAACGTAGCTGGCACGTTTTACCAACAAGAGAGTGTTTTAATGTGTACAATTATTTCGAAATTTTCGCGTCTCTTCAAAGGAGTGTGCTTAACAGGAAATAAATTTAACGCTTCAGAGCTCTCGTGGTGAATTATTCACGCGAGACTTCGTGCACGGTTGTTTTGGCCATGTTGGAAAATGTACATACTATGAGGGAGAAATGTATCACCTTATTTTAATTGTTTTTATTAGTAGAATTGTTTAAATAGAAACTTAACATAAGTATCACGTTAGGCGCACGTGATTATATAAAGGGAAGCACTTCTATTAAAAAAATGATTGAAAATCCATGTTTTAGAGTGAAGAATAACGAAATTCGCAGCTTTAAATTAATATTAAGTCGCCATATTGATTCTTCGCAGCGACGTAACTAGCCTCTCAACTGAATGGGCCAGCGTGGACTGTAATGGGGCCATAGAGCACACAAAATTTTAAAACATACAGTAAAAATGATATTAAAACAAGTGTTTTATCTAATTTCAATTGCATTTGTCAGTCAAATGGGAGGTAATTATTTATTAAGAATTAAAAACATGAAATACTTTATCAATTCCTTTTTTTAAATATAGGTACTATTCGGCAGGTGGGCCAAGACCCCGCAGGCCCTTCCCTACTTACCTCCCTTATTATTCGAGGATTTAATTATTGCTAAAATTAATCTAGGGAATACCTCAGCGAAAAACGTTGAAATCTCTTCGTCTAACATAAATTTCGACTATTTCTGCAGTGAAGCAAGTAATTTTATACAGTCTAATTGTAAGATGTATGGATTACGTAAACTACGATTTTTTGTTAGTTTAGTTTGTAACTTAAGTACGTCATTAAGGTTTAGTTTGATACTGCTTCTAAGGCATAACTTTTTTGCTTGGTTTCGTGAGATGTTTTCCAGTAAGGATGGATGCGACCCATCGTAAAATCGAGGGAATGAAACGAATACATCTCGGAATTTTGGTTATTATCCTCTCTGCAAAAAGTTTCTTTTTGGAGTCCTAATTGCCTTCCGTCGCCCTACTCGTCGGATGACCTGTTGGATGCAAGTGGTGCGCCATAAATGACCATTGGGCAACTTGTAATGGTAATTTAATGGCGTCTATGTATTCGCTCGGAGCTATAAATTGCGCGCCGGTTGTATGCTCCGAGTACCAATAAATCATGAGTTTGGGTCAACAGCTCCACCACCTTGAGCTTTCTAGCGAATTACACTTCCACCACACCCCGAAATAATCCCATTGTCCCAGAATAGCGCCTGTATTTTTATCCCGCGTCCAAACGGTAAAGTTGAAATAAGTAGGAATCTTGTAAAAAAAAAACTCTGCGAATGAGAAATAGCTAGCAGGCAAAGTATGATGATACTTGATATAGGAAAAATAGTTCAAGGAGTTTTCGATCTCACCTTATGCTTGAAATCAAGTAGAAAAACTCCAATAGCAATAAAAAGGTTGGAAAACCAGTTCCGCTTTTCGGATACTCAGTAGCCGTCATCAGTGGTAATTCATCCGTAACAGATCCGAAAAATATAGAATCTACTATCTGTGAGTAGTCACTAATGAAGGCCACTTTGTAGCCGACATGAGAATCGTTTTTTCCCAGCCTTTTTAAGGCTATGGGAAATATACGAGATTTTTTTGTTTCCCATTAGAATTTGGAAGAAGTGTGCTAAATACGGTCGAAACTAATTTTTCTCGCTTAGTGGATCGAAACGACACTTATCTGGAATACGTACATTTTCCCTGCATATCTTACTATCTCTCTTGACGCACGCGCGAGCATTTTACCTCTCCGTCCGCCATCTTACGCCGGAGTGATTTTTACTACTCGACCTATCGCGGAATTTCAGGCCGGGCTTGTCGCTCGGGGTTAAAGGTTGCGAACCCAATGAGAACTCGAGGAGGAGTTGCGTAAAATTTTTATTATGGTTTTCGTTTCGAACGATGCAAAAAAAAAGAAGACACTGACGTCAATACTCCTGTTGTAAAAATGTTTCCGAAAATATTTTGCTCACGAAAACCAATTTACGTCTTCGTTAGGGGTAAGGATGCCCCAAAATGGCGTTGGTCACTCAAGGTATCTTATCTCGCGAGTTTTTTTCTTTTTGATGGCTTAAAATGAGTTTTAAATAAAAATAATAAAATTTAAATGTTTTATTCTGAATTTATATTTATGATTCACATAAATTGGTAGACTACCCGAGCTATGGTCTGGGACTGAGTCGGAGCGATGGACGCTAATCCTTAATAATGATGGTCTAACGCGATGAGCAGGTAGTCTTCCGAAACATGGCCCCGGATCTGTTACATAAACTGAATAAATTGTTCACAAGAGAGCAAACAGACTGATCAAGAACGTCTCAGACTGCACTCGAGCACTGCGGTGCTCACAAGTGCCGAAATAGAAAGCCTTAGTCCAAAACTAAAAACAATTGTGTGTTATTAGAATATTAATGATTTCGGGTTTATTCAGATTTTACCCATATTTGAAGAAAGGCATTCGGATGGTAAAAATCTGGTAAAAATCTCATAAAACCCGAAAAATCTATGTTTGTGTGTGTGTATAATTTCTTCTCTCTGATATATGCTTAATGCTAAAGTAGTCGAAAATGAATTTTTGCTCCAATGAAAGCAATAGTAAGGTGGCTATAATTTTCATAATATGCTAGATGCAAAATAACTGATAAAATCACCGATTAACTTTCTTTTTTTGTGTCATGAAAACGCAATTATAGTCACTCTATTGTCTTTAAAAAAAGGGTTAATATTTTGTACGGAATCGTTTCGATAACTCGTTAATTTATAATCACGAAGCCTGTGGGAATCCCTCTCTATTTCTCGATGTTTTCGGGAAACATTTTATGGCCTTGTTTTCCACGGAAATGAGAGCCGCTGATTGGCGATGCTTCCGAAAATTCAACGTCAGGATACCCGTAACGTCCTGCCATAAAATCATAAAGCCATAAAAATTATCCCGGCGGTTCCAAGTGGCTCGGATTTGTGGAAGATTGGGGAAGGGAGAGAGACATGGAAGGGAAGGAGGAGAGGGAAAAGGGAGAGCACGAATGAAAGGGAGAGTGAGTTTACCGGGGGCGGTATTCAAACATTTTATTCGCCATCTTAGGACTTCTCTCCTTGCGTAGATTTTAGGCTCTTTTTACTCTTCTTCGTAAAGCATCTCTCTCTCTCTCTCGTTTTCCGGATTTCTTTAAGGCGGAGAAAGTACGTTCTAATTCTTCCAAACTTGAACGAAACTAGAAGAAAGTGTTCCGGATTTTTATTTTTTTATAACTGCGGCTCCTCCAAAGTTACGCTGTTAAAAACTTAAGTTTCCTCCCTCGGAATTCACTATCTCGCGAAAATGTTTTTTATTCGGGGAACGCCTTAGGTATTAAAGGAAAAAATGGGACCTGCTTGATACGTTTTTCTTATTACAGTTTTTATTGCTTTTTTCCAAAAATAACATTTCGACTTCGATGAGGCTAGAGAAAAATATGAGCGGCTTACGTGACTTCCATTGTTGTTCTTTCCGCGCTTGTTTATCCTTTACAAACTATAAAGCATTGGATGAAGAATATTTTTAGAAGAAAAAAAACTTGTATCATTATTACCTTGATATTTACTAAATTTGTTGGTTCTTATGTGCAGTCCCCCCGCCAGGCTCGTGGCGTCGACCTACCGGTCAGAATGAGAACTACTGCCTGTGGCGACATTTACCCAACGGTTACAACTGGGTTATCCCGGATCCCCTTTGAAAAATAATTGTTTGCGATAACCCTTTATGGAAAAAAACATTAAAACAAACTACGAAAATGAAGAATTGCCAAAAAAACTTTTTATTTACAAGTCACCGAGGATATTGGCGAGCCTTCGGCTCGCTTTCCTTTTATATCGGGTGTAGCCGTCTCCGGGCGCTATCCCGTCCCATTGCCCGGTGATCGGACGGATACATTCTCATTCTGAGCGGTAAGCCGGCTGGGGGATTGCACATAAGCCCCTTTGTTTCTCAATATCATACGCATTATAATGTCCCGCTTGGGATGAAAATATAGAGGATTAGCAAAAATTATATGATAGTCTTGGGTAACTATGGAACGTGGGCATAGAGAAGATCGCAGAACCCTACAATGGGCGATAAAATAAAACTGGATCCTAAAGAAAGAATCAATGATAAAAGACATGATCGAGTAAAACTTTGTGCCAAAAGATGAAGGGAAAGATATTGATTTGAAGGGGAAAAAGTGTAAGGAAATGAGGATAGACGCAAATAATCACGGACAAACAACTAATAATATACATGACGTTAATTCAAAGATCCGACTTGATAACAACAGTTATCTACGTTATTTGTACAATCAATGTTCGGTAAGTTAACATATAGGAAGGCTATGTTATGTATAATTTTCCGATAAAATGGTAGACGAACTAGCACTTCTGGCGGTTTATGTGTACCTTATTTATAGATTCGCTCAGACGAGCTTTAATTAATGACTTCTATTTCGTTATTTCTTTCAAGAGTGAAAGATTGAGGAATTAATACCCATGGCGGCCATTTTATTAGCAAGCATACTCATCGCGTGTGCTGAGCTGTTTTATAGCTGTGCGAAGTATCGCGATCAAACCATATGGTGAGCTTTTTAATTCATTTTACTTACATATTCTGATGTGTTGGAAGCTGAATGAGAGTTTCTGATATTTAAATGTGTTGAGGTTCTTTGACAGATTAATTTTCTTATTACTATTTTTTAAACCAATTGAAAACAATGTGTTCATACATCATTTTATGAAAGCTCTGAAAATATTAATAACTGAGGTACGAGTTCGATTGCAACACTGACACTTGTACAGTTTACTCGCCGAAAAAAAGCTTTGTATTTACTAGTAACCGAGGATATTGGCGATCCTTCGGCTCGCTTTGTTTTTATTTTAGTAGTCGTCTCCGGGCGCTACCGCGCCCTATGCCTCGCTGGAACGAAACTATCCCTCCCCATTGTCCGGTGATCGGGTGAGTAAATGTCGCCACAGGCAGATCAGTAATGGGTTTGTTAGTTTATTTTTTATTAGTAATAATACTAATATTGTTAGTAGTAATAATAATAATTGTTAGCAATAAGCGGAACTGGCATTGAAGTAAACTTTTTTTGCGGCGGGTAAACTGTACAAGTCTCGCAACACTTTTATTTTTATACCTATTTCAGGCTCATTTAGAGCCATTAAATAATCATGAACGTCATACTATCATCAATTAAAAGCGCCTCTGTTTCAAATATACTATTTTGTTTACACCATTGTTCATTCGAACATTTAACGAATGCGATCAAGAATTCTATCCAACACCAGATTACTGCGATTTATTCATACACAAATATTTGTATACATCGCTTTCGGTGGTTTTCATAGAAAAAAATCTGTTGTGGCCAACACATGACTTTCTTCATATTTGGGGTATAGATATTTAAATTATTATGAATAGCATTATGAGGCAAAATTATTATTTCGTATCGTAAAAGAATACATTTGTCCTTATTGCCGTAAATTACGTATATTTTGAATGTTTACAGAATTCACCGCGACATGCTGGCGGCGCTGTATGCTGGTAATTAAGAAAAAGCAAAATATCTCCGAAATGGATGGTCCTACGAAAATTTGTTTAAAACAAAATCTGGAAGAAATATTATTCTCTACAACTTTAGTCCTCACGAAGATTATCAATGACGTTTTTAACGAGATATTTGACGGTAACCGAAAAAACCGATTATTTATAAATAATTCCTAAACAATAACTGCTATGGAAAATTGTTTCAAATAAAAGTTATAGGAAATTACATTATCTATAACATTTGTATAGAATTGTATATATAATAATAAATGTTTTAACGGAGAAATATCGCAAAAACCGAATCGGGTTTCGAATAAACCTTGACTTTCGGTCCAAAAACTAATCAGTTCTTTGTGCTCATGCTAAAGTGTTATATATGAAGTTTGGTAAGGATATGGCAAGTACTTTTTTAGTTAGAGCGTCCACAATCACACACACACGCACGCAGGCGCGCACGCACACACAGACGTCATTCCGAAAATAATCTAAACGTGATCTAGGGACCTCAAAACGTGTATTTCCGTCGAAATCTCGAAGTCGATTTTTTTCATGAACACAATACTTTCCCATTACTACATATGGAGTAAGTAGTAATATGAACGATTATGAAAATCTGTGTTTAAAAAATAATTCAAAATACACCGAGTCAATCAAGTCATCTTGAGCCCGAAACATAGCATTTAACCGTGCGCAAAATGAAAAATATAGGTATTAACGTCCAGATTAATCGACGATGTAAATTTTTTAAATTATGCCAGCTTACTTTCTCCCGCCGTTTTTTTTATGAATTTCAAAAGGATCCCACAGATATTCATAGCGAGAGATAGGGAGATACGAATTTGAATATTTTAGCATTTCCAATTTCCCCTAGCGAGGCATTTCGGTAGTGGTTTTTCATCTTCACAGACGGTAATTGAGTGTATATCCTGCAGAGTCTATGCCACTTTTTTTGGTAATTATACCATAAATAAAATAAAATATATGGTTCACAAAAAATTTATTATTATTATTAACCAAATTCTGCAAGTTTTGAAGCGATTTCAACGATTCTTATGCTCCAAACAAGGGTTATATTGGCACTATGTGTATATCTATCCTTGATTTGATACGTTACCATTTGACCGTGTATGACAAACTTATATCTGTATGGGAACACAGATTTTTTTTTATAATAAAGTCGTTAAAGAGTACGACGAGATAACTCGGGTTGCGCAGAAAATAAATAACCGACGTAGATGGGCTTTATTTTAATTTAATCCCAAACAGCTCTATCAGCCTCGGTAAATACGCGAAAGCACTCTTCATCAACGAATAAATTTTATAATAAAATACGTTGCCACTGTTTTTTTCTTCACAAAATGCCCTCTTTTTATCATACCTTACGAAATTGGTTGAATTCTCTGCCATCCTTCGTAATTCGAACCTCAACAATCATTGATACATCATCCACCTGGCGAATAATGGAAAAACTAACGCCTAGCAACGGCGTAGAGATCACTCAATAATGAAATCCATGCAGGATATGGAACAATCTAGAGAAAAAGCAGCTTTTTCATGCGTATATCTTCATATCCAGGAATATCATCGAGAATAAGTGCCGTAGATGTTTTTATTTTCCCTAGCAGAATTTAGTATCCCTGCTTTCTCACTCCACCCATCTTGTTTTCCTCTCACAGCCTATTTTCCACCCTCCGTGTTATATTATCTGTATGTTCTCCTCTCCCTCCCCCCCCCCTCTCCCCCCCCCTTAAGCTGCCACGCGGAGTGATGGATAATGTCCGGTGTGGGTGACGTCATAGCATTTTCCGTTTCTCTTTTATTTTTTCACGGGGAGAGTGTGGCTTTTCCTTTCTTTTCGAAAAAGTATGAACAGCTGTGAGTTTTTTCGTCGCTTCTGTCAATTAAGAGCAGGAGAAAAAAATTGTTAATGTGATAAGGCTCGTCCCACACGTGTAGAGGTACGTACGCACATGCGTGGTTTTTGAGTAAAAAGAGAGCGTTAAAAGACCCGCAAAGCAACACTAACGAAGTGCAAATGTGAGTTTTTTTTATCGAAGAGCGAAAAGACAGTAAAGGATTAAATGAAGTAATCATCGTTAGCTCAGAAATGTTTACATGTGGGAAATCTAATTGGAAACCGTTATCAATTTTTACTCTGCTTGGATATAATTAACAGATCAGATAAGTAATCGTTCGTCAAAGTCTTTGTTTTTTTCGTAGTAGTAGTAGTAGTAGTAATTATGTTTCTTTTAAGGTGCGTCAACAACTAAGGTTATTTTGCACCGTCAAGTTCTCTTAGAGAAAATCAACATACATCACAACATCCATGCCGGAAGCGGGAGTCGAACCCGCGACCTTTGGGTTAGAAGGTAGTCGAGGTAGGCGCACTGCCCACCAGTCTAACCCGGCCGGCGTTATTTTCGTCTTGCAGGATTATAGTGCGTTTCCCGAAGTCGTACGGGTCAGATTCGCAGTATTCCGTCCGCATTCGGGTTACTTCGCTTAGGCTACCACCCAGTGTTGCCACATTTCGAATTTCGCTCATTTCAACAGTAGCTGTGGACGAGTGAAGTTCTGAGATCAATCGTGTCAACAGCGCTCGTCAAGAATTTTTGAAAGGCGTGGGAAATTTAAGACCTCTTATTGGCTGACACTTTCTCCCCCTCACCCTACAAGTCTAACCGTAGACACGCCTCACCCGTACGATCTCTGGAAACGCAGTATAGTATATTTTCGATAGCTTCTTTTATTTTTGCCTTTCGAGACATAAATTTCTTTTTGCTTTTTACGCAACGCAGGAATTACTGACGTTAAGCGCAACCTTTTCTTCTCATGGAGCGTAGCACCGAATTTAATCTTTTTTTATTGCAAATATCGTCGCCAATGTAAGCAAGCTCCGGATAACAATAAAGGCGAACCATCTCGTATTTTAGAAATATAAAAAAACCAAATGAAACCTTGGGCTTAAACAAAATCTTTCTCGTAAATAATGACTTTTACGACTCCTGCCAGTGGCGAACGCACCAGCTGCTTCCACTCTTCAGGATTACCTTCTATCAGTCGCGTGTCGCATGATTTCGATCGTTCTCAGCTGGTCGCGTGTGACCACCCATAGGAGCTTCGAGCTTCTCCTTTTGCCACTGACATCTATCAGTCACGCCATTACGCAGATTGAATGATTGTAGCTTTCAATTTTGGTCGGTTGGGAATTTTTTTTATTGTCCACGCTGCGAGCGGCGAGAACACGTAAGAGGCTTACACGGATGGGATAGGAAGCTGTCGAAAAAAGGAGATTTACCCTTTGAAGATGTAATTGTCTATTCTAATATAATTTTCGGAAGGAATTTCTAGGGACCGAGGGTTTTTTTGCAACGCTGACGTCGAAAATTATACTAGGTTTGAGATAAGGGCCAAGTTATTACTCGTGACTGGGTTAATTCCAATTCGGTTCGTCAGGCTTATCCTTCGGAAGGATGTCTCTCACTCTGATTTTATGCAAAACCGTAAGACGTAATAGATCAAAAAATAGTTTCTAAGTGTAGGATTTTAGCTCGGCGTAAACACAAAACTAGATTTAAATACTGTTGGTTTAAATCAGCGACATTCAAAGTGTGGCACCAGTGCAGCAAGTGGCACCGGATGATCCTTAAACAAATATTAAACAAATGAATTCCTTTGCCATGCATAAATAAAAAAATTCGAATTTATATACCGAGTAGTCCACTAAACTGTCTAATGGGTACATAGAAAAGTTTTTAATGGCACTAGTTTGAAATATTTTTTCGGGTAATCATTTGTGTAATATTTGCATGTTGAAATTATGTAAAGCACTGATTTTATAAATTTCTGTTTTATTAAAAACTAAAGTATGTAGTGCGAGCCAGTCTTGCTTTATTAAAAGTCTCTCTTTCATTTAATTTGTAGTGAAGTGTGAATTTACAGGATCAGTATTTAAAATGGAGAATTTAATGCAATAATTTTTCTAATTTATTCATGGCTAAGCAAATTTGTAAAATTCGGTAAAATTCAGAACCGCGGATGATTTACGTGCCGTGTAATCAGATGCCACGTTTATTTAGCCGTTTATAATAACATCCGAATTGGGGAAATCCGTGCTAGATAGGAGTTTACCGTAAATTTTATTTGTTGCTACGATCTCTCTGGACGGAAGGCAAACAAACCACCTTAGTCCTCATCGAAATATCAAATCCTTCGTGGACAGGATGGGAATCCTTGACCTTAACTCTATGCAGCAGGCGCTACAAGGCACATCATCCCCTGAGAACGACATCCATTTCGCAGTACAAGGTTTATCCACCCCTCCACCACCATTACATAGCATCCTCTCCCTATCCACCCCTCCATATCCGACCCTCCCTATCCACCCCTCCCTATGCATCCCTCCATATCCACCCCTCCATATCCACCCCTCCATATCCACCCCTCCCTATCCACCCCTCCCTATCCACCCCTCCCTATCCACCCTTCCCTATCCGTCTCTCACTATCTACCCCTACCTATCCATCTCCCCTATCTTCTCTCCCTATCCACCCCTCCTTATACACCCCTCCGTATCCACCCCTCCCTATGCACCCCTCCATATCCACCCCTCCATATCCACCCCTCACTATCCACCCTTCCCTATCCGTCTCTCACTATCTACCCCTACCTATCCATCTCCCCTATCCTATCTCCCTATCCACCCCTCCTTATACACCCCTCCGTATCCACCCCTCCCTATCCACCCCTCCATATCCACCCTTCCCTATCCGACCCTCTCCCACCATTACCCACACCCCACTCCACCAATAATTCCAGTAACGCTAGGTAGCCCATGAACATAACGGGTAAAGTGTGCAAGGTTGGCGAAAAACTTAAAAAGAAAATGCGGGAGACGTTAGGTTGTGACGAAAGGAACCGAAAAGAAAGATAAAACGGACCGCAGAGATGGAAATGGTGGAGAGAGAGAGGCGGGAAGGGATAAGGCAGTAAAAGAGGTATGACGTTGAAGGGGGTAATGGCTCGGAGAAGGCGGGATTGGGAAAAATAGTCGAGGAAGAGGGATTGAAGGGGTAAATGGGAGAGAGGTGGAAGGAGTTGGAGGGAGGAGAAAGGGGATGGCGTGAGGAGTGAGCGGTTTGGGAGAGAAAGGGAAAGAGGGTGTGGAGAGGATGTAGGATAGGAGGGATGATGGAGTGGGAGGGAGTGGAGAAAATATCGGATGGTGTTTAAGGGGAGGGGTGGGATGAAGGATGCGAAGCGTGTAGGAGGGGAAGAGAGGGGTGGGAGAGGGAGGGAGAGAGGGGTAGAGGTAGTAACTGAGGGGGAAGAAGGGAGGTGGAAGGAGGCAGTGAGAGGGATGGAGGGAGGAGGTGGTGAGAGGGAGGGAGGGAGAGTGGGAGGGGTAGTAACGGAGAGGGAGGAGGTAATGAGAGAGGTGGAAAGAGAGGGAGGGGGAGGTAGGGGGAGGGAGAGGAGAAAAGATGAGTGATATCAAGAGAGGATGGGAGAGCGGGTAGCAGTAAAAGAAAGGGAGGCAGAGAAATGGAGGAGCCGAGAGAGGATGGCTGAGAGGGAGGAAGGAGGAGGAAGGGAGGGAGTGATGGAGGGAGATGGAAAGAGAGTGAGGGGAATGGAGATAGGGAGGGAATGAGAGAGTGGAAAGAGAGATAGGGAGGTAGTGAGAGGGAGGGAAGAGAAAGGGGAGGGACCGAGAGGGAGGAAGGGTTTGTGAGGTCAGTGGCCACTGGGGCTGGCTGGATGTGGCGCAAGGCGCCGGATAGATAACGGAAGAGGTAGGGAGAGGAGGAGGGAGGGAGAGGGTGAGAGGGAGGGTGGGAGATAGTGGGGTAGCGAGGTTGTTCCACGCCAATCGATGGAACCCCAGACCACACACACACACACACACACCTTTTGCACCCTTTCCTATCTTGAAATTCCCTTTCATCCCTTCCCTCTGCTACCTCTCTCGTTTCCTCCCAATCATTCTCCCTCCTCCTCCCTTCCTTATTCCCTCCCTCTTCCCACGCTCCCTCTCTCTTTCTCTCTCCCTTTCTCCCCGCCCCATTCTTGTAGGACTGCGTCGGTGACAGTGTCAGCTCTCCTGATTCCAATAAACGTGGTGGGGTGGCGTCGCGAAGCGTGGCGGCGGGAGGTATCGTTAAAGGAAGAGCTACTTTTGGGGGATGCTGGGAAGGGAAGAGGGATATCGGTAGGGATTGATAATGGCATTCTTCTTTCGCTTTGCTGTTTATCACCCTTCGTAATGAACGTCGTGCAAACGTGTTTGTATTTCTTTTGGGAATTTTGACTGGTACACTGAAACGCATGGGCATTTAGAAGGAATGAGAATTAAATTAACGGGTAATTTATAATACAATAAACATTAACAAAACAGATTAAATGAATCATTGTAAAACTCGTAGAAAAGATGAAATCAAACTGAATAGGTCTTTTATTTAGAAAAGATAGCGTGATTTAAGGAGTTTATAAGAAAAAAGATTAAGCCGTTAGAAAATTTTTGTCAGGAAGTATATGTATGTAAAAATGAAGATTTTACAGATGCTAAAACGATGCAGAGAATCGGTTTGACCTTAAACCACAGAATTTTGTTGTGGCAGATTAATAAATATTGAAAACACCAAAATGTTTTGCGCATTATCGATTTTATAGAAATCACAAACTTCATCTTTATGTAGAAAAGACGAAATAATTGAAAATGGTTGTGCACCTTTAATATACGTTATTATTTTATCTACTATAACTCCGAGTACAGTTTCTACTATAAAGTAATATCTCGAATTGTCAAAGAATAAAGCTAGACTGAAAACGGTAGATATTTCCTAGACTTGACTGCGAAATATTAATTTGACATTATTTTCGTGGATGACTAGTTTCACAAAGCGATCGCTGAATCTATTAGCCTATTTCGATCAAATCAACCGAGGGAAGATTAATCGTGGAGGTAGTGTCAAGTTTGCTTTAGGTTTCTCCACTCGCAAACGTATTTACGCGCAGGGTAATCGGGGAAATGATCTTCTCCTTACTTCCCTGATCAAAATCGCATTCCCTCGTTGGGTATAGTTGCTCTCCAGATTCGGTCTGCTGGTTAAAGCAACACCTAGATATCACAGACGTATCCGGAAAATTCTATTGAAGGCAAGCATAAATCTTTATCATACGCGCATCAGCTAAAAGCAAAAAAAATGTTCAGATTTTTCGTTAAAAGATTAATTCACGCAAATTAGTTACTTGCAAAAAAAAAACGAAATAGATATTAAATATCCAACGGCTGAAGTTCTCTCCATTAATCAAATCAAAGTTCTCTCTCCGAAATACTTGGTAACATTCCTCTATTTGGCAAATTGTTGGATACTCTTCCGTTTGTCGGCAACCATGTTGTTTGCAGAAATACTCCCCGGAAATTATTCATTTACTCGACATTTTATTCTATGGAAAAAATAACATTTAAAATGGCTCCGTTCTGTTTTAGTCTCCTGTCCACGGATAATCGAGCACGATAATTACCGTGAAGGCTTGTAATAAAAAATTTTTTTTTTAAGGTTCGTTAAAATGACGGAAATCGATCCATCATTTATGCGTTTTTCGGTCGTCTGAGGCGATCGAAGGGCGTCAGCCGTAACGGCCAGATGACAAAAGCCGACGGATAATCCGATTTGGTCGGAGTACGTCGGCATATGATGGAGATATTTTCCGCCAACCGCAATTTTTTTTATCCTTAATGGGATTAGAATCGTGCACATCGTTTGCCAATGGTGGACAGTGATACGTGATAGCGCCGTTCTATGCCGTCCTAATTTTTTAGATGTCAAATTACCGATTTTCTCATTTTTATACAGCGTAGTATAAAAACTTTTGAACGGCGATAAAAATCGAATGACGCGTTAGATATTATTTCTTTTTCGAATGCTCGGTTAATTTTGATTGCATACAAAGTCGAAATCAAGGAACTAATTGGTTATCTATACCTAATGATATTTGAATAATAATGAAGGAATTTTTGATTTGGTTTTATATTGCACAGAAACCCCGGAACTGATGATTATATTTCCCCGTCAAAGTATATGCATAAAATTTATAAATCATCTCCCTATCCCTATCAAGCGAATCATCCCGATTTTAAATAAACTTTGTTGTTAAACATTCGTTCCAGCTTGGAGAAATTTGAAACAAATTTAAAATTGGAAAGGGAAATAAAATTGGATGTTCGGATAGTCTTAAATAAAAAGAAGCTCTACTTCCGATAGGTGATGATTAATCTGCAGCCTACTTGCATATGATTTTACTTACAATTTTACCCCAATCACTTGTAATGAATTCACTCTATATTCCCAGGTTCCATGTGTTATCACTTCATTCCTGAAGCGCATATCCTTAAATTATCGTGTTACTTGTAATTACACACGCTCACGCACGAAACATACATGCAAATAACATTTTATAATCTGCTTTTGGAGAAAAAAATAGAGGTTGAAATTCTTGTGTAATTTGAGCAATCAAGTCCTCGATATTAGGTTTTTCCTTAAAAGAAATCCCATCACCTGACGGAAATTATTCACGCTCTGCGATGCGATTTTCAACACGTCTTAACGACCGTCTTGAGGGCGTGCGGAAATAAAAAAAAAATATTAAACTATTAACGGTGGAGAGGAGTGTCCGGCAGAAGATTTATAGCGACCTCTCTACAATCTCGTCATCGTCAATTATACCACCGGTCTCCGGGAATATCATATCTTGATCCGTCCGAGAGATTAAACTCTTTAGAACGAGGCTCGCTAACGAGTTCCCGCGGGTCGTTCTCTAATGTTACGAGATGGACGGATATGTGTGTGTGTGTATATATATATATATATATATATATATATATATATATATATATATATAGTGGCAGGGAAAAATGAGATTATAACTCGGCGTGTTTTAACGTCCGGAAAAAAGTTGGAAACTTGATACGAAAAGCGCCCTGGGGACTTTTTGAAAGAGTTATTAGTTGATCTCGAGTGGTAGATGGAGAACATGAATAGATGGGAAGAAGATTTCTGCGACTGGAAAGTAGCTTTCGACTTTTCAGCTACGTTAAAAGATGTATACAGTTGAATTTTCCGTCTCGTACAATTTTTTCATTCAAGAAAATAAGTGAATTTCTGTGAAATGGCCTGGTTTTACCGTTCTGTCATATTTTGAAATAACTTATAAATGCTTGGAGATAAAAGCTTGTCGCCATTTGTCGTTAATGAGTGACGTAAGACGCTGGCATAAGTTGAGGAGTGGGTAGCACTTCAACGTCTCATTGCAGAGGTCGCGGGTTCCAACCATGTCGACCATCTGTTCCTGCTGCTCGTCTTATTATCTCGTAAAAAGCAGTGGGATGATGCTTATGAATGAATTAATGGATAGTTGTAGTTGAGCTTGGAAAGAAGGGATGCAGTGAATATATCACAATTATTTATTGAGTATGATAAAAGCAATTTAATCTCGTTATTCTGTTTTCAATAAGAGCTAAAAAAAATCTCTATTGGAATTAACTCCAATAAAAAATGGTTACTCTAATCGTGCTTTGAAGAAACTATTGATTCCCAGCAGTTAGTCATTTCAAGAGGCCTAAGGTGGCGAGGAGGAAAGAAATCACTAATATATGCCAAAATCAGTTATATTTATAATCATTAATTAGTTAATTACCAATGGGGACAGCTAATCGATTGATAAAATTGTTTACTTTAGCATATTATTGCATCAGACGGTACTTTTTCCATGTATCGGATTTGAGCCACAAGACAATGAAGTATCTCTCTATCAATCTATCAAATGCGCTCTTTATTTCATGTTATATAAAATTCTTCGTTTTGGCGCCGCATATCTGCAATGGCAAGAAATATATTGATAGGGGGGATATTCAAATAGAACGATTGTCAGATCAAATGAGTTGAACGCGGTATGGAATACATCAATTTATGCCACATATGAGCTTTTACAAGCAAAAGGTAGGTTTTTAAATTAATATCCGTGAAGATTTTAAAATCAAGAGGAAAGTCGCTGAGCACAAACCTAGGCTTTATAAATTCGAGATGAAACAGAGTTCCCGCGGTCAATGCGTTGTCACCAGTGGTCGAATTCACGTCATACTCGAGGCGCATGTATGCTAAGAATTCCTTCTGCTTCCTCCACTGCACTCAGTTTCATCATTCCTCTCGCCTCACGCTCGTCATTTGTTTATTTCACCTTTCGCGAGCGCTTTACCTTACTCGATCTGATTGAAAGCCTTTCGTTTTGGTCATGTGGAGCACCTGTCTACTGTTATCACTTCCTTCTCTCACTCATCTAACGGGCGCTGTTTAAAATTTTACCGCGGCCTCTTTACCGTTTACAACAGATTCGAACAATGGCACTTTTCCGGTAGAAAAACGTACTCTTATAAAGGGCATTAGATGTTCATTAACCGGCTGAGAGGTCACTTCTTCAGAATATATCGATGGATTGACCTCGCAATCTGCAATTACGCTATATTTGTAGGCGAATCCCGAATAAAACTAAGAATCGATATGCTTAAGAGCCGTGCTAATATATTTTCGGACGAAGTTCACATTAGAGAATATAATTCATTAAACAATTATTTTATGGCTGAAATGAAATTTACGACCCATGCATATCCGATATCCAGGAAATGATTGCGAAAACTAGATTTAATGTATTTTATCCGCCATCGGTGAATTGTTGTTGTCGACGGCAGCTTTTGGTTGGTTTTCCCTAATTTTATTATAGCTGTTGGAGAGACAGACTAGTTTGTTCATTAGAGAGGATAGGCTATTTGATGATTGGATTTGAGCCATTAATTTTCACAAACACGCGCAAATACACCATATAAAAGGTTTTCCAAAAATTTAATAAAATTTATTTAAAAATATATTTCCCGGAAATCAATTTTGACTGTATATGTGTACAAGAATTATAAAGTTTTACGCCGACGAGTGATGCACAAAATTGCTTTAATGATAGTGGAGCCGCACATTGGAAAATTAAAATTTGAATTGGTATTTGAGGCATAAAATAAAATGCAATTTGTTTGAAGTTTTCAATACCCGAGCAAATATTTATAATTTGGTGGTAGACTTAAATTCCTATTTACACAGAAGCGCTAGAAAAACTACAAATTTCATTTTGTTGTGAACATTTTGAAAATACAGTCTGCGACGGACAATTTATAGCCTACTCGTGAAAAGAAAAGTTTCGTATTAAAGACACCACTTCACATTTATTGCTGAGGGAGAGGTTTTATTTTCTGTTTTTTAAAACTGTGTTAGTTTAACGGATGACTTTTGGTAGAGTAGAGAGGATTATCTGGTCGATGCGCTGACTCAAAATGTCGAAAAAAAAAGAATCCGATAATCCGATATATCGGTTGATATTTACGACAAAGGATCGGAAAGCGGCAATTTTTTTATAATAAAATTATGAGTCATTGAGTTTTACGTTAGTCGAATAAGACATTCCGCTTGGGTCGGTGGTCTTTGTTGGGTTCATCGACCGAGAAAATCAACTAAAACGGAAGGGACATATAGAAGTGTTATTTTCCACAAAATTTCCCATACTTAATTCTGATGAAGCATAGCAGCCACTATAAATATGTTTTGTTCCTTAAAATCCTCGAGTTAAATACATGTTAAAAACTTTCATTTTATCTCTGTGATCAGTAAAAATTAATTTTAATATTTCAGGTGAGCTACTTTTTTAAATTAACGACCGAGACAAAAGGTGAAAATGTTCATAAAAAATTTCCCTCGCAAAGTTTTCCAACGAAAATCTTAAAAAATTGAATCCCATAAAAATTTGGGTTACAGAATTACCCTTTAATATAGGCATTCTCTTCGGAAGTTAGCTGTAATGCGAGGGATATTATTTTTACGTGAGCCAACTTAATTTTACAAATTTACAACAATTGATGGTCTCACTCTATAGGTTAAAAATTGCAAAGCTATCTAAAAATTTCAACCGAGCCGGCCGGGTTAGACTTGTTAGCATGCCTTCGGGCATGGATGTTGTGTTATATGTTGATTTATGTCTTTGTATACTTTTAACATTTCACCGTAAAATGGCGAATGTGCTGTATGTGAAATTATGTAAAAATAAAATAAAAAAATATTAATGAAAATAATATTTAGAATAGGTATATATAATTTAATATTACGGATATTCCATTGAATTTTCAATTGAATTCATGATAAGTAGAAGCCCTATTGCATATTAATATACCAAACGCCGCGTTCCTGTTTGTATAAATGGATTTAGCGATAAATTTTCCTCTGAGAATAAAAATCTGGAAAATGACCTCAAAAGGAAGGCTTCAAATGCAATTATTAAAGCCATTTCCTCGAGGGAATGTGACAGCTTTAAAATATCGAATAAGGTCGTTTTGAGTGGAAGAGCGATTTTACAAACAAAATTCCGAGCGAAACACCGTGAAGAATACCAATAACAAAATAAGCTACCGATTTCCGATGCGTTCAGTTTAAAGCCCACAACTCAGCCTCAACACTTTTATAACATACAGCGCTCACACACACACACAAAAAGATCCCCTCCGCATCCCCTCTAATTTTCCTCACGTGCGAACAACCATCTGTGTGTGAAAACATTTCACCTCTCTCTCCCCCCTCTCTCAACATCCAGAAACATTTCACAAACTTTGAAGAGGGTTTCCATTTTCACAGCTAGCGGCGTAATGGTGGTTATAGGTTTAGGGAGAAAGAGCGGGATAAGGGAGATGGAAACCGAGGAAGGAAATGCAAAATGAATGAATAAGTACGGAGCCTCTATAATTCGAACTTGTATGTGAAAGCAAATTTTTTAGTAGTTATAAAGGCGCTTCGATTTATGAAGTGGGGATGGTAAGGGGTTAAGTAACGTTTTGCTGCGAAAATTCAGCTGCGCGTATTCATATGATTGAAATTGTTTTCATGTGCTTATGAATAGGACAAACAAACAAGGGTAAATTGAATGAATGAGCAAGTTTTCGCTGATTTATTCCAACGCCTCAAAGTAATTAATCTTTAATTCCAGTGCTTCATCAAAAACTCATCTTTACCCTTTTATTTCTGCGACATTTTTAAAGTTTAGAAAAAACATTTAACCGCACAAAATTTACGATAAAAATCATCTCGCAGTTACCGTTTTAAAGTGAGGTATTCATATGGAAAACGACGTCAAGGACATGAGGTTTTCATTAATTAATTTCTGGCTTTGACAATTTTCCGTGTAATACAGGCTCCGAATCTCACGAGTTCGGCCGTATATAGTGTGGTTTTATTCAAAACAAAAATAAAATGTTGCAAGAGCGAGAGAGAGAAAGAAAAAGGTGGGAGAGGGAAAGGATAAAATGAAAGAGGGGGAGAAAAAAGAAATAAAAGGATGAAATAAAAACTTTTATTCGAGGAAGGTTTGAGGATATCCTAGACTTATTTTACTTCCCAGCAGAGAGAAATACGAGGGAAGAAATCTGGAATTCGTGAAAGAGAGGAAAAATCTTGAAAAATACAAGAGGCCTATTGAATAAATGGAAAGAGATGAGGTGAATAGAGAGTGAAGAGAAGGAGATAAAAGGGGAGATGCTTGAGATGAAGAGGGAGAAGACGAAGGGAGAAAAGACAAAAAGAAAGGAGATTATAGTACAGTATAAGGTGCCCCAAAAGCTCCTTTACTCCCAGGAAAAGAAGGGAATTTAAAACAAATGTGTTGTATTCATTTGCGATGTTAAGCTTTGTTTGTTTTGTGTCAATCGTTATATCAATAATTATAATTATTTAGTATCGATTAATTCTAAAAAGAAAAAAAAACGAATTCACAAAAGCCAGGAGTTAGGTAATTATGAGAGAGTCATAGCGATGTTCATGATTATTAGAAATAAATGTGACGAACAGATAGAGCGTAAATATAATAAGTTAGTAAAGAACTGTTGAATCAAACAGTAAATGGATTTTTAAAAAATTGACGGACAAACCAAGAAAACCTACACAAAGAGACAATATTGAATCAATTGACGAAAAAACAGACTATCTCGGTGGTTCCCAACCGGTGTGCCACGACACACTAGTGTGCCGTGGACGAGGTCCAGGTGTGTCGCGAAAATTTAGAAAAAAGGCTCAAATTTCACATTATGTTTTTAAAAATTGTTATTCGACAATTTTTATTTTGTTAAATAATGAATTATATATATATATATATATATACTTCAAATAGTCCAAGTTTATGCACCAACGTCATCATACTCGGATGAGGAAGTGGAAGATTTTTACCAAGAAGTTGGAGAACTGCACGACAAAGGAAGCTGCCATCTAAAAGTGGTCATGGGTGATTTCAATGCCAAGGTAGGAGAACAAAAGGAAGACGACAGCGCAGTTGGAAAATGGGGCTATGGAGACAGAAATGAACGAGGGGACCGCCTTGTAGACTTTGCTGAATGTACTAGTCTATATATAATGAACACTTTCTTCAAAAAGAATCCCAATAGAAAATGGACCTGGAAAGGACCCAATGGTACCAAAAACGAAATTGACTACATACTAGTAAATAAGAAGCAATTGGCTGAAGACTGCTCCGTCCTCAACCAGTTTAAAACTGGAAGCGACCATCGCTTGGTAAGATGCAGAATAAAATTCAACTCAAAGTTAGAAAGACAGAAGCTTATAAAGAAGAAGCCTAAGTCTATTATCAACACGCAGGTGCTAAAAGAACGAAAAGAAGAATTTCAACTCCAACTGAAAAATCGATTCAGTGCACTGGAAGACCAAGAAGTTGAATCCCAATTTATAGAGATACTCAAGGAAACTGCTGAAGAAATAGGCGGAACAGTTAAAACAAAGCCAGAGAAAAAGTTGACTGAAAAAACAAGACTGCTGATGGAAAAAAGAAGGAAAATGTTAATTACTAATGATCCTAAAGAAATGATCCATTTTGCAGAACTAAACAAAACTATAAGGAAGTGCATCAAGGAAGATGTGAAAAAATATAATTATGAACTAATCGAGAAAGCCATAGAAAACAATAGAAGTTACAAGAAAATGAAGCAACATCTCTCGATCGGAAAGAGACAGCTGGTGGCCTTGATGCTAGAAGACGGCTCCATAACCCATAGTAGGAAACTCATCCTGAAACGGGTACAAGAATTTTACACCAAGCTGTATGAGGATCCTCTAGGAAATGATGAAGTAAATGATGATGCAAACATGCCCACCGAAGAGGTCCCAGGTATCCTTCCGGAAGAGGTGAGACACGCAATCAGAAGTATGAAGAATGGAAAAGCATCTGGAATGGATGGTATCACAGCGGAAGTATTCAAAGCAATGGGGAATCATACGGAAACAATTCTCGCTAAGATTTTTAATTCCTGTCTGAGGAAGAAAAAGATACCAGAAACATGGAACCACGCATGTATTATCCTTCTGCACAAGAAAGGTTCCAAAGAAGACTTGAATAACTACAGACCGATCAGCCTACTCCCAACAGTCTACAAAATATTCACCAAAATACTCACTATGCGCCTTCAAAACCATCTTGATGCTGCCCAACCCAGAGAGCAAGCTGGATTTCGCAGTGGGTATAGCACGATGGACCACATCCAAGTCGTGAGAGAGGTAATCAGTCGGACCAACGAGTATGAATTACCTCTATGTATGTGCTTTATCGACTACGAGAAAGCATTCGACTCTGTCCGAACTTCGTCGGTGTTACGTGCACTAAAGAAACAAGGAGTAGAAGAAACGTACATAACCTTGATCAAGAATATCTACGAAAATGCGACAACATCTGTCCAGCTGCATGAAGAGACGAGTGCCTTTAAGGCCGAAAAGGGAGTGAGACAAGGAGATACTATGTCCCCTAAGTTATTTACAGCAGCTCTAGAGGAAGTATTCAAAAGGCTAGACTGGGAGGAAAAAGGCATAAAGGTAAATGGAGAATATCTGAGTCACCTGCGCTTTGCAGATGATATCATACTGTTCGCAGGGAGCCCAGAAGAGCTCCTTAGAAGAACTGAAGAGCTTGAGCAAGCAAGCCGAGAAGCTGGACTTAAGATGAATCTTAATAAATCAAAGGTTATGTACAACTCCTTCACAAATTCTGAGAAGATACATATCAACGGAGCAGAACTTGGAGAAGTAACCAGCTATGTTTACTTAGGTCAACTCATCACTACTGATGGTTCGCTTCTTGGAGAAATCAACCGGAGAGTGAAGATGGCATGGAGTGCATTTGGCAAGAATGCGAACATCTTTAAATCAAATATTCCAGTCTTCCTAAAAAGGAGACTGTATGACCAATGTGTTCTGCCTGTTCTGACATATGGTTGTGAAACATGGACCATGAATGCCAGAATGATACAGCGCCTGCAAACAACACAGAGGGGCATGGAGAGATGCATGTTAGGGATCACCCGAAGAGACCGCAAGAGGAACGACTGGGTAAGAAAGAAGACGGGAGTCTGTGACGTGATTAGAAGAGTGAAGGTGTTAAAATGGCAGTGGGCAGGCCACATTGCTAGAAGAAATGACCAGCGTTGGACGTCCAGTGTCATCGAATGGATCCCAAGAAACATCAAGAGACCGAAAAGAAGACCGAAAGACAGGTGGGACAGAGAGCTTGTTAAGTTCTTGGGGCAAACTTGGAGGAGGGAGGCAGTTGACAGGGAAAACTGGAAGAGTCTGGGGGAGGCCTTCGTCCGTCAGTGGAAAAAGGCTGATGATGATGATGATGATGATGATATATATATATATATATATATATATATATCATCATCATCATCAGCCTTTTTCAGTCCACTGACGTGGAAAAAGGCTGATGATGATGATGATGATGATATATATATATATATATATATATATATATATATATATATATATATATATATATCATCATCATCAGCCTTTTTCAGTCCACTGACGGACGAAGGCCTCCCCCAGACTCTTCCAGTTTTCCCTGTCAACTGCCTCCCTCCTCCAAGTTTGCCCCAAGAACTTAACAAGCTCTCTGTCCCACCTGTCTTTCGGTCTTCTTTTCGGTCTCTTGATGTTTCTTGGGATCCATTCGATGACAGTGGACGTCCAACGCTGGTCATTTCTTCTAGCAATGTGGCCCGCCCACTGCCATTTTAACACCTTCACTCTTCTAATCACGTCACAGACTCCTGTCTTCTTTCTTACCCAGTCGTTCCTCTTGCGGTCTCTTCGGGTGATCCCTAACATGCATCTCTCCATGCCCCTCTGTGTTGTTTGCAGGCGCTGTATCATTCTGGCATTCATGGTCCATGTTTCACAACCATATGTCAGAACAGGCAGAACACATTGGTCATACAGTCTCCTTTTTAGGAAGACTGGAATATTTGATTTAATGATGTTCGCATTCTTGCCAAAAGCACTCCATGCCATCTTCACTGTCCGGTTGATTTCTCCAAGAAGCGAACCATCAGTAGTGATGAGTTGACCTAAGTAAACATAGCTGGTTACTTCTCCAAGTTCTGCTCCGTTGATATGCATCTTCTCAGAATTTGTGAAGGAGTTGTACATAACCTTTGTTTTATTAAGATTCATCTTAAGTCCAGCATCTCGGCTTGCTTGCTCAAGCTCTTCAGTTCTTCTAAGGAGCTCTTCTGGGCTTCCTGCGAACAGTATGATATCATCTGCAAAGCGCAGGTGACTCAGATATTCTCCATTTACCTTTATGCCTTTTTCCTCCCAGTCTAGCCTTTTGAATACTATATATATATTTCGTTGTACATACTCGGAAATTACGTCGGTCATATTTTTACTAATTTGATGTTAATAAACAAACATTTTTTTATATTTTTTTATATTTATGATGTTTTATTGTTAAATATTGAATTTTAAGTATTTTTATTGTTTTAACCAAGAAAATTGACTTTTTAGTTCATGGTGTGTCGCGAGAGCTGGATCATTTACAAAGTGTGTCGCCAAAGCAAAAATTTTGAAAAAACCTCTATCTCCTTTCGTTTAGGAGTTAATGCGTCAGATAAACGAGCAAAGCAAACTCATTAAGCGGACGTTTTTAAAACGCTAAAAATATAGCAATATAATATCACAAATAAAAACCGAACGAAACAGATATAACGCACGTTTAATTATAATTTGGCTCAAACGTAACTCCTAATGGGTAAAGGGAATTTGGAGAGGCGATCGGGTTGGGAGGAGGAGGAAATTAGAGAAGCGAGAGATGATGAGGTCGAGAGATGAGTAACAATTGAGTGTAGAGGAAGGGGGGAGAAGAATAGAAGAGGGAGGGAGGACGAATAAAGAGGGAGGATTGTGCCTCCAATCCCACCACGCTCTCTCTCTCCCTTTTGACCGAGGTGGCTCTCTCCCCCATTTGACCGAGGTGAGAACGCGGAAATTAGCAACAAAGCGCGCTGAGTGGATCCGGGACATGACGCATAGGGGAGGAGCAAAAGGTAGGAGCGTGGAACAGGTATGTAGCCAATAACAAAGGGAGTTGGGATGGGTAGTGTTTTTGTGAGATGGGGATAAGAGAAGAAAGGAGGAGAACTCTTGGCTTTTTCGCCCTAACGCGCGACAGGTGGGCATAAAAATGTGGGGCGGCCGTCTTTTCCCCAGTAGGGGGAGAGAGAAAAAAAGAACAAAAGGCCCCTTTTCGAAATCCCTTTGAATGTCAGGTTAAGGCTTTAGGGTCGACTGAGAGAGAGAGAGAGAGATGAGGAGGTGGGGAAGATAGTGAGGTGTAAATGCGTAAGGGGAAGGGGAGAAACACGCCGAGTTTAACCTCTCTCTTTCTCGCCTCCCATTTACCTATAGGGCCCCACACACAATCGGATCCTGACGAAATAAGTTTTTTCGCCTCGTGTTTTTTTATGTGGAGATCAGAAGTTTTTTTTCCTCCTTGGATTGCGGATCCCTTCCGTACACAATCGTCTTGCCTCGTGGCGCGCTGCGGGGGATATTAAACAAGAGTACCCGTAATTTGTCTTATCTCTAATGGGGCATTATTTTCGCTTTTCTTTTGTAAGAAACTGCTATTCTTAAGGTGAAAATTCCACGGTAAAATCTGCGATAAAATTGCTGATGTTGAAACTGTCGACGATGGCTTTCCATTTATTACTGTTAGCTGCAAAATCTAGTGCGTATCTATAACTAGCATGAAATAGATTCCGCATATGTTTTAATGATAAGGTTCGCCGAGCCCGAATCAGGGCTAAGAAACTATTCTTCCTGAAAAAATAAAAGATAAATGTCCCATTTCTGAGTACCGAGACTAAATTAACCTAGCACGCGTAGCTTGGGTAATAAACAAATCTTCCGAAGTAATTTGGTGGGATCAAGCTGAAATATTTTAATGTTAGTCAAACGAATTACATCAGCAGGAAATGAAAATAAGTTTCACGAAAAATATCTAATCGGTCCAAAACTTTGTTCAGATTTGTTGAGGAAGTGGTGATTTTGACTCACAGTGTTGCCAACGTAAATGAACCCTCTATAAATAAAGATACGTTATAGTGTCCAGTATGAGTTTTAAAAAACTGTAACCTCTTGCTCATTGAAATTATAAAAATAGTTAATGCTATTAAAAAGGTACGTTTTGTAAAAAATAATGAATTATCTAGCTATACTAACAATCAGTCTGTATTGCCGGTAAATCTATTGTAAAACCAAAATAGACTTAATAGCATAGTAAGACGGGCTCCCGAATTATTGAATTCACACAGAAATTCGAGAACCGATGATTCTTGAACAAAATTAAACACTGTATTGTTAGCGCTCTTCCAAAATGTGTATAAAAACTTCGCATTAAAGGTAAATTACACATTCAGTTAATAATATAATTGGATAGGTATTTTGTTTTTAGATGGAAAAAATAACAAACGTGATAATGTTATAGAACATTATTTTTCTACTGGAAATATTTATAAAAGTCATTAATATCAGAAATCTCCTAAAGAACTTAACCACAACTCTGTATGGTGAATCCTAGATACAAGGGACGTGAATCACCATTAAAACAATGAAATCCTGAGGGAAAATTCAATTTCTGAAACCAAAAAAATAAACTCAAATCTAAATAACTGCGCAAACACTTTATTTCTTTTAATTCCAGCAGATTATCGCAAATTCCTTCACGCAAACGATCGAACGGCTTAACATAAATACGACCAAATCACCCGCGTCGATGGCATTTTTAACTCGCTGTTATACTGGAGGAACCTCAGGCAAGAAACGTCTTATGATTTCGAAAGAAAATCAAAAGAACGGAAGAAAGTTAAACCGCCCTCTCGAATGAAAGTTCCGGTCGTTGGAAGGAACTCCCATGTCGCCTCGTTCTCTCATACCATTCCCTCGCACTTCCTCCTCCATCCCACCACCTGTTAGACCAATCGGCGATACGTGATAATGGCTCCCCGCAGGTGAGGGAGAGAGAAAGAAAGAGAGCTCGGAGATTGAGGGGGTGGAGAAAGGGGCGATGAAAGGCTCCTAAAAGGGCGATGGGAGGGATAAATTGAAAAGAAAAAGGAGGGAGGGGAGAATGAAACGAATGGGTATCAAGGAATTAGGGGGGCTTCATTGGGGGAACCTAAAGGCTCCTGGAAAAGACACGTTTCCCGATAAGAGCGCCTTGTATTCAAACGGACGTTCCCTTCACTTCGCAACGTTTAAAATTAATTAATTAAATTATTTTGGGGGATATTTGCTTTTCATTCATTCATTTGCTTCATTGGGGGAACCTAAAGGCTCCTGGAAAAAGACACGTTTCCCGATAAGAGCGCCTTGTATTCAAACGGACCTTCCCTTCACTTCGTAACTTTTAAAATTAATTAATTGAATTATTTTGGGGGATATTTGTTTTTCAATCATCCTCAGTCACATCACTTTACGTCGTCATGTTGGGTAGTTTTCCCTCTGGTTAGTAGAAACGTACCTCTTAGAAATTTCGTCTTAGTTCTTTTTTAGGAAATACTCGAAAAGCTCGTACTCTCAAAATTCGAGTAGCAGTACTTAATTTTAACGTATATGGGGACAAACTGGAAGAAATATCTATTTCGACCCATAAAGATTCGGGTGAGTATGAGAGAGGGAAAGAGGGTGGAAGAGAGAGAGAGAGGAAGGGAGGAAAAAAGGGAGAGATAGGGAGAATGGTAGTGAGAGAGGGGGGAGGGAGGGAAAGTAGGAGAGAGAGAGAGGGATGCTAGGCAAATTCTGCATTAACAGCATTTGCCAAATATGATTATTTCATTCATTGAAACAAATTTTGTTCCGCAAAGAATTTTTGTCTTTCTATTTGAAAGTCAACCAAAGATAGAAAAATTCCTTAGATTTGACGTCCCGACATTTTTACAGGCATTCACTCCATATGCTGCAATAATATTATCGCGGAGGCAAAAGGAACGAAGTCTATATGATTCGAATGTTTCACGTATCTGGAAGCGGCAGCATCAAAGCGAATTGAGTAAGCATCCATGATCAGGAGAATGAAATTTTGACAGGAAAACGAATTTCTCATAACGAAGTTTTATCTCAGTCTTCGATCGGAAAATGGCACGGAAACGTACTCGCCATGAAAGGAGCTAAGACCCTTTAAGAGGTGACGTAGCTGAGTTTGCTAAGGGTGGAGTAGAAGAATTTAAGGAGAAGAGGAAGCCAAATTAAGATGGAATGTTCCCCGTCATTATGTCGCGAATGGATCCGAAAAAGCACTTAAAAGCCAGCGTCGTAGGAGGGAAAGGACGTCAACTTAGAGCATTTTCGGTTGTAAAGGGCGTGATCTTGGTTGCTAAACATTGTAGAGCAATATTCTCTGACAGTTCCATAAACTCTCAAGTATTTTAAGCGCGTTAATGAAACATGGCACTTGAAGGGATTTCATATTTCTTGTAAGATTCCAGCGATCATATACGTTGCTTTGTAGTACCACGGAATGATATGGTGTAGGTATGCTCCGAATTACATCTACGATTCAAGAAAGAATTTCTCATGTTTCGTTAGCATATTAATAACTGATTAAACATAGAGGTTTTCTCTGTAAATAGAGTTCCAAAAGTGAAAATTTTATTGAAGAGCTACCGGTATACAGACTAACTGCAGTCCTTACATAGTGACTTATTTTATGAATTAAGGTGTTTCATACTACTTTTCATTATATAAAGCTTCAATTAATTTAACAATTTTCTACTGAAAAAGAAATTTATAGGGTTTTCCGTTGAAAATTCCACTCAGTTGTAAGAAAAGCAAAATATTGACATAGCACAATTTGAGAAACCACTTGTTCTTTGACAGGAAAAAAATTAAATTGAAAACATTATTCAGCAATAAAATATAATCGAATATAAAGAAAATTTTGAATTGTAAATTTAAAAATAAGTTAGTAAGTATAGATAGTAGAAAACACAAGTGCATGTTAATATTTTAGCAGTTAAACCTTTGAATAAATACCATGTGTGTCGCAGATACAAGGTGGCCCAATTGAGGGACATTGTGACTTCAAACGACTCCAGCGCTAGTTGGCTTATCAGTCTAAATCACAAAGCAAGGGAGGAGAGAAACCCGGTGCCGGCATTAGCCTACACTTAAAGAGAAACACCAAGGGGACCAACGGCATTGCGTCTCTTCCGAAGGACGGAGCGCTGATTTGCGTGTTCTCTTCTTAACCATGCAAATGAAGGGCTGGGCAATCCCGGTTCGCACGGGTTTGTTCAGCGTACCAGTCCAGCGCCCTTACCACTACGCTATGGCTCCCCCAAATTTGCATTTGCGTTCTTCTTTTTTTTACAAGTTGGCCGTCCTCAGCTGTTGCAAATAAAACTTACGCTTTAAATCTTATACTCGTGGGTAGCTGGGAGGCATGACAGACCGTGAACCCTGGGAAGAGGGGTGTGTGAAGGGGTCCTATGTGTCGCTGACAGGGGTCACAGAAGAGGCATGGAAACCTGGAAGCCTTGTGTGTTTGGGTTATGTGTTTGGACTGGGTTAATGTATTTGTGCTGGAATTTTTATTAGTTTTGTACGGCATTGTGGAGTCCCTATATCTTTAATAACTATAATTGCTGTGGTGCTCTAGTAATGAGAACATTATACCCATAAAGCCTTTTAGAAATCACTACGAGTATCACTGAGAGAAAATGGCCCTCTTCAGTGGCATTTCAGGGGTAATTATTTCTAATAAACCTAACTAAGCCAAGGATTGGCATATTATCACTGAAGGCGGATAATTCTTATTTTGAAAGTGTATTTAAAGATTTACTCAACCGCTTAATGTCGGCTGGAGTTATGCGTACCGTTTATTTAGACTAGTGGCTGAGGAGGGAGAAACATCTTTCCCCATTCTCCTGCGTTAGGCATACAAACGGAAGGAGAAGAGACATATGGAGGGATTTACAAGCGAAAAGTTCTATGTAAACGTGGATGATTGCCGGCGGATACGGCATGGATCTACATTTTGGCGCCTCTGAGCTTGTTATCTGTGTGCATATTTTATCTATCCTCATGGGATTATGTGAGTTTTGCTTCCATTTGACCTGTTTTGAATGAAATTAATGATATGACGCAGTAGATAGAAACAAAAATCAGCCTGAAAAATAGACTAGTGTTAAGAAGAAGAACATTTTAAATCTTTTTAAATACTAGCTCTATTTTTTACAATTAAGGTTTTGCATTTTACATTGGAATTTAAAGAACGTACCGAAGTGACCTTAAAGAAACTAAATCCTGTGAGAGATAGCTGCGTTGATTACACTTCCATGCATTTTCAGAAAGTGAACATCTGTTATAATTTATTTCATTGTAATTATTATGCCAAATAACGTTATATCAGTAAAGGAATACTTAAATCAGTTGTCGTATGGTAAAAAGTGAATAAATAAATTAGACTTGTGAAAATAGTGGGATATTGCTCCATTTCCTTTTTATTCCCTCTCATAATTTATAACCGTCCGGCACAAAAAAAAATTGGTAACCGTTATCTATGCCGAATAATGTAATCTTCCTGTTTAAGGGTAAATTGTATGGTTTTTAAAATAAAACGGTACTCGAGGATATTAATACAAAGGGTTGGATTTTATTCGTAAAATGTCATAACTCCGCTGAAAAAGAGGGAAATTTTTGAGATTTGAAAAGTAAAGCACTTGGGGAAATTACGGTGATTTTCGGCGGTTGGCGTGACAAGAAATGAAAACGCTTGACGTGACGTAATTAATCCGTCGCGTGCGGTAGCTCGTGCCCTTAGCACCACGGAAAAGCCCACTCCCTCTGTCAAACCTCAAAAAAATTTCTGTTTATACACACACGCTCGAGATTGCTTTAAATTAATGAAAGTTGTGAGAATAGCAGGGCTTTAGGAATTCAAAAATTTAATTCGAAAGTTCCAGCTAAAATTCAAAATTTTCCTTTACCTAATACCAAATAAAATGCGCGAATGTGGTATACGTAAGAGGTATTACGTAGAAAGTTACCTTTTTAATTGTTTAGCGACTGCAAAACCAGAAAATCTATTAAAGTATAACTAAAATTTAAGAAAATGAAAAATAATTTCAAAATCCTGATTACCGAGGTCACGTTAACTTTTTGTACATGCGATTTAGTAACCGCGTAAGCTGTTTTACGAGATTCTTAATTACACCATGTGCCACTTTTCGTACATATTGTTCCATATAGGCCTAGTAATCGTTAATAACCTCATCTAAAATTCCACTTTATGGGGTAAGTACACTTCTTAAGATTTTATTTAATTGGAAGGATATATAGAACATTTTGTATTCATGTCCAGGGCCGGATTAAGCGGTACGCAAAACACGCAAGTGCGTGGGGCCCAGAGGTCAAGAGGGCCCACTGCTGGCCGAACGTGTCTCGTCTCGCCCTTTCAAAGTGCTGCCGCATAGATCACAAACCTTACAATAACTATTACCTGTTACAGATTTACGATTTGGATGGAGCCTTAAATGTGTTGTGCTTGGGGCCCATGGGTCTCTTAATCGTGGATAGAATTATTAAATTACGCTCCTGACTCCCAATCCACTCCCAAACCATAATTTTTCCTGTTCATTGTGCTGTCCTTTCTTCTATTTTCCTCAAATTGTTGAAATACTGCAAAGCATCAGCTTTTCGACATATTATATTAAATGAGTGTGCAACCTTTTTATTTATATATATTAAAAATTTCGGTCCACGGTGGGCCGAATAACGGTTTTCAACGGAGAATCGAAGAAAGAAAATAATGCAAGTCGGAAAAATAGTGATCGGTCCGACAGAATCCGCAAAACACGAGGGAAAATTTTGCAAAAATGACAACGGCACCCGGTGTTCCCAGGCGGTCACCCATCCAAGTACTATCCGGGCCCTACGATGCTTAACTTCGGTGATCGGACGAGAACCAGTGTTTTCATCGTGGTATGGCCGTTGCCGAAGTACATGTCCCTGAGAATTGGATTTCTTTTAGCTTACTTGTTTACAGGGCCGGATTACGCGGTATGCAAGACATGCGAGGGCAAGGGGGCTGACCCTACCCCGTCTTGTCGAAACCCTTTCCAAGTGTTGCCGCTCAGATCACAAACCTTATACATATAATGTTACTTTAAAAAAAATTACGATTTCGGTGGGGCCTTAAACGCGCCGAGCGTGGGGCCCATGGATCTCTTAATCCGGCCCTGTTCATGTCGTATGCGGTCTACCATCGAAAATTACATGTCGTATGCGGTCTATTAGCAGTGATCAAGTTGTGCGATTTCTGATCTTCTTTGGTTGTTTATTGCTATGATTTGAAATGGTATCACCTCGGAGAGCCTTCGGGTGTAGACCACCCAGGGCGCTAACGTGCTCTTCGCTACCCAGAACGAAAGTAACCCTCACCATGTGGGTGGCGATTGGTTGGGTAAGCGTCGAAAAAAGAAACAGCAGACCGCATAAGACGATTTTATTTTCTCCTGTTGTTGCGAGTTGCCCAGCCAACTTCCCCGATGGGATTTACGATCTTCTTTTGTCTTTTTCTGAGCATACGAATTACCCATCCAACATCAGGTAGAAAATAAATCTTGTAGTTCGTGACAGTGACTTTAAGGTAAATTAATAAAATTCCTCGTGTTTGAATATATTTCTTTCCTCACATTAACCTAGGATGTTATATTTTTTTATAAAAACTCGCAATAGTAACCGTAATATGTAATAATTAGTATTATTTTATAGTAATATGTTTATTTTCAATCATAGATCTTAGGAATGAATTTCATTATTTGATCATTATTTAACATCTAGAATTTCATATGTAAAAATGGTCTTATCAGCAGACCACAGCACTTCCGATTTAAAAACATTTCTTTTCGCGTCTTTTTTAAATCTTCCGCGATTTTTCGAAACTATTTCGAGGGATATAAAATTCCTTCAAAGATAAGCTAGATACGGAACTCTGTAGGAAAAGCTCCCCCCCCCCCCCCCCCCCCCCCCTCTCTCGAATGTCACGAGACTCAGAAATTCCTTCCAAAATAAGAAAGGGAAGAGGCGTAGGAAAGTTTTTTGTCCCCGGGAAGAAGGAATCGGCATTTTCCTTCCGTCCAGTCCGTGTCACTTTGCAAAGATTCGAGAGAAATAGAATTGCTCGTAAAGGACTCCAGGCGGGAATGAAAAGCACTAGGAAGTTCCTTTGTGGTGGATGGTGGGAGGGTTGGAAAGGAGATAAGAGGGTCGAAGGAGAAAGGAGTGAGGCGAAGAGGAAACGCAGCTAATGGAGACCCAAATGGTGGTTTTTCCCTTCAACTCCCACGAGTTTTCGCAATAGGAAAAGGTGACAATAGATCACGCTTTGAATGGTGAGGATTTGCTTCGCCGGAGAAAGGAGAGTATCGGATAACATTAATAAAAAAATCCGTATTCAAATAACTTCGAACGTATAATATATTTCACGTGATAAAATTAGACAAAAATAATTAATAGACCAAAATTTCAACTGACAACAGGAAAAGATGCCTCGTGTCCAATAGAAGATGTAGATGTATGCTGTACTCGTACCTAGTGAATCAGTTGTCGATTGCATTTACGAATTAACCATCCTCCGTAAAAATTCGTCGATTAACCATTTGCATAATAATGATTAACTGCCGAATAGTTATAATTACGTTTTACTCAATAATTTCAAGGCTAAATAGCCTAAAAAATTTTAAATTCTTAACCAGTATTTATATCCGCTAATTATATTTTTAAAATAACTTAAATTACCGGGAGATATAGATGGATATAAAACCTCTGCTAAATCATAGGCAGATATTGTTTGCCAATTTACATCTGTCCAAACCTAAGCATGAAAGAATAGATTACCGAAACGAAATATTTTAGTAGCGAAAATATTTTAAATGAGTTCTTTTCTATCATGTCCGTTAATGTACCCTTTCTTAGTATTTGCAAATATTAATAGAGATGGTTTTCTCAAAAATCCAAAGGTTGTGCGATTTAACAATCATTTACATCACGAGCAATAAAAAAAAATGATGACGGCACTCGGGAATCAGTGCCTCTTCAGCATTAATTCGCCGTTTAAATTCTAGAGGTGATTTGTTTAATCCACGCTAAAAAAAATGAATGTCAAGCGAAAGCGCTGAAGTTGTATCGATGAGGACAAAGTATCGATATTTTCGACCACGTTGCAAATCTCCCTCCATTAAATTGATTCCTTCCGGAAAATTTCCGCAAAAGGTCACGTCCGTTTTTATTTTTAGGGCACGCGGGAGTAAACGGTCGATGCCCAAACCTCTTTAGCACGTTATTTGAAAAGACCTTTGCAAAGGAAAATTTCTCTTGTTCTTTTATTCCCATTAAGAGAGAACACTGCGCGAAATCACGCACGCACGCTCACACATACAGGCACTCCATTATTCAAAGGTTCTCTTTGATTTTGACTTCCATTCATCCCAATTCCTATATTTGGACCCTTATTAGAGAACTTAGCGCCGAATAATCATCCTCCATCTTTGTAGCCTTTTCATACCGAGATTTAGATGTCGAAGACAGCGGAATGTAGGAAGAATTTAAAATGAATAACACAATTAAAAAATGTTTATACAGCCGAAGCAGTTTTCTTTGGTAAGGATAAGTCAGTTAGATAGCGTAGTGTGGGATGCATAAGATTCAGGAGATTAAATCGGTACATGTTTATTGTCTCGCTAGATAGAGCAATTGGTCCTGGCTATGGGTCGCTGTGCATTATATGCCTTAACGAGTTATAAACAGTGAGGCAACAGCATAAATGGAGTGCTGGAATATTGCAATGCCCAAATTTCTCGATCGCCGCTACCTCGGGCCGGTCCTATTTATGGCTATCGTTGTTCAGAATTAGCTTTATATAACAGAATATCTGTGATTATACATGCTTAGCTTTTAAAATTGTTAAACCCATATATTGGCAGCACCGATGGAGGTTTGTATTGTACATTTCTCGTGAAACTGTTAATTCTTACAGATATTTCCTTTCAACTCTCGGGGATAGTTTCTATTTACCGTAAGATGAGGCGTATAAATCGACTTTTTTTGACGTGCAGACATCATTTCGTTAACATTTTAAAATGCCTCAAAATACGATTTTGATGTGAAACCTGAGCAGTCATGCGGAGAAAATTATAAAGATTAATTTCCATATCGTAGGAATTCATATATCATCCGAAAATCTCCAAAAATAATGTTTTAACACGATTTGATCACAATTTTTGTACATTTCTTACGCATTAGGATCGAGTCAACAATAGACTTTTAACAATAGCAGTTGTCATGGCGATGAATTGAAAAAATGCGTAAAACTCAAGAAAAGATAGTCGTTAAAAGTAATTTTCGGCCTTTTACGAATGAGATTTGAACTTCTACGATATGGAAATTCATTTGCATAGTTTTCTCGGCATAAATGTGAAAATTCCGTGTCCATATCTCATTTTTAAGATATTTTAAAATGCTAAAGAAAAAGGGCTTGCTCGAATCGTTTCAGCTCTGCCCATGTTATTCAAATGGAGAAAATATATGCTCTTGAATTCAAGCCCAGGACTATTATGTTCACGGCGAGTAGTTTAAAATTGAAAAGTTGATGAGCTAAGTGATACCTGAAAGTTTGATCGAAACGTATTGAAAAGCTTGTAAGTTATAGCCGGTTTTCCTTATTCTCCCACATAACTCCGTAGAGCGTGACCGGATTATTATAAGATATTTATAATACTCAATCCAACGAAGATTAATAGAGTTCGCCTTGTATCTGAAATCAAATTACGTAGCCATAAAACCTAAATGCATATTTTTGCTACAAAGCATCAGTACTGATTCACTAAAAGCAGATTTTTAAAGAGAATGTATTAGCTTGTTCTATTAATATCTTGTTTGACTTGCATATATTGTTGAATGATATTTTTCTTTATTTATGGAAAAAAAAACTCGAATTTCGTTTTCATTAATGATTTGATATTATTACTTTCTCCATACGTAGTAATGGGAAAGTATTGTATTCATGAAAAAAATCGACTTCGAGATTTCAACGGAAATATATGTTTTGAGGTCCCTAGAACACGTTTAGACTATTTTCGGAATGATGTCTGTGTGTGTGTATGTTATTGTGGGCGCTCTAACTCAAAAAGTACATGCCATATCATTACCAAACTTCATATATAACACTTTAACATGAGCGCTAAGAACTGATTAGTTTTTGGAGAATAACGGATAACCGGAAGTCGAGGTTTATTCGAAACCCGATTCAGTTTTTGCGATATTTCTTCGTTAAAACATCATTATTGTATATACAATTCTATACAAAAATTATAGAGAATGTAATTTCCTACAGTTTTTATTTGAAACAATTTTCTATAGGAGTTATTGTTTAGGAGTTATTTATAAATAACCGGTTTTTCGGTTTCCGTTAAATATCTCCTTAAAAACATCGTTATTGGTAATCTTCGTAAGGAACAAAGTTGTAGAGAATAATATTTCTTCCAAGTTTTGTTTGAAACTAATTTTCGTAGAACCATCCATTTCGGATATATTTCGCTTTATCTTAATACCAGTAAACAGCGCCAACACCATGTAGCGGAGAATTCTGTAAACATTCAAAATATACGTAATTTACGGCAACAAGGACGTGTCTTCTTTTATGATACGAAATAATAATTTTGCCTAGTAATATTATTCATAATAATTTAAATATCTATACCCCAAATATGGAGAAAGTCATGTGTTGGCCACATCAGATTTTTTTTATTGCTGGAATCCCACCTTTCAAGGATTAATTCAAGTGCTACGAGGTGATTTATAGACTGACTCGTTTTCTAGAAAAATAAAAATTTTCGCTTTTCTTTTCGCTGCAATTACTTTCGCGCAGTCAGCGCCGGTTGCTAAGGACGGTTTCTTTTAACAATGGCCGCGCACGAAACGAGTGTTCGGTGAGAAAAGTCGGAATGTTTCCTCGACAGAATTCATCGACCGGAACCAGTGTGCAGCGAACATCACGCAGACGTTTTCTGGGGCTCTTGTTCTCCCGAGTAACAATTTAAATCCTTAATTGCATGATGTTCTCACGAAGAAACGCTCGTTTATTTTAATGGACTTTGAGCCAAAATTTTCGCTTGCGGAAGTTGAGACCCTGTAAAATGTTTTAACTATACTGTACTTATATCTTTCGGACGTAAAACATCTGGTGTATAATTTACCGCGAAAGAAGTAAAAAATTAACCGTCGGATGGAATTTCCCCTATCGCGTTTATCAAAATTAAGCTTAAAGGTAACGTAGTCTTTCAGCGTGTTGAGCGCAAATGATTATCTCGTTTTGTGTTCGCATAGGTAACATGCTTGGGTTGAAATTGGGTTCTCTCATTCGTTATGTGGTACACCTTTAAAATAATTGTATCTCTGAAGATAAGATAGGACCACTTGAATTAATAGGATACTTGAGTAAGCATTTCTTCAGCTTCGTATTTTAAACGCCGTAATCGGTAATGGTCAAAATTTAGAAAGAGATTGCTTACTGTAATGCTCGTGTTTCATAAGGGCGCACCAATGACCCAATTGATTTATTGACTTAATTTCATTTCCTGGCATTGCGAGTTCGAGTAAACTGTGTATTACACATTGCATTTAGAAGTACATTAAAGTCGCAACTTTTAAGCTCTAAACCAGGGGTCCCCAACCTTACACCTCCAGTGGGCCGCATTGGTAATTCGAAAGTTCTCGCGGGCCGCAGGCAAAAAAAATCTGTTGACCTTTTTTATAGAGTAGCAGTTCATCGCAAAATCGTTTTTAGAGTCAGTTCGTCATATTGATTCCTCCTCAGCATCAGGAAAGGACGCAGAATAATGCATTTGAAAATTTTACTAATAAATAGTAATCTTTACCTAAAGATAGACGAACCACGTCCATCCAAAGGATGGACAATGGATATATCTTGTGAAAGATAAATAAACAAAACAAATTACTCACTTCTTCGGAAAATAAAGTTAAATTTATGAAATAAAGACATTTATTTATCATCATTTATTATTTTTACATATATTCAATGTGATACTTGAGGCTGCATTTTATTAGCAAGGTTATTAATATCTACTTCAATGTTCGTGACACACAACCTTAAAACCTTATGCAAATGATCTTGTCCTACACTTCGACTTGATTATTTTCATTTTTTAAAATTTTGATTCACAAATGTATGTGCTACCGAAAATAGAGAACATGCCCACTGCAAATGTCTTTAGGTTCATAAATGTGTCTGGTAGTCCTGAATAAAAACTCACAAGGCTATTTTCTTTGTGCTCTCAAAGCATCTGTGGCTTGCAGATCAATTAATTCCATCTGATACATTGCAGGTTAGTCCTCTGGTGCTACTTCAAATGGATTCTGAAACATTCTTATTTCCTTCGCATTTTTGTGAAAATCCCCGAATCTGTTCTTGAATTCTTCCTGCAAGAGTTTCAGTGCATCTTTCTAGAGTGGAATGAGAAACCATTTTTCCGTCAGATTCTAGTTCTTTACAGCAAGAGAAGTGTGAAAAATTACCTTCACTAAACTGTTTCACCAAAATATTTAACTTCCCCTCAAATGCTTTCACCTCAGCATATATGTCATGTCTGGCACCAGCTTTCCTTTGCCCTGTAATCTTAAATTCAAATGATCTGTGATATCAGTTAAAAAAGCTAAAGCCCAAACCCATTTTGGGTCAGAAAATTCTTCTTGAGATCTTCCTTTTTCAGTGAGAAAAATATCAATTTCATGCCGAAGAGCAAAATATCGTTTAAGAACTTTTCCTCTGCTAAGCCACCTAACTTCTGCATGATACAGCACATACCCATATTCTGCATTTAATTCAGAGAGGTAGTTTTTAAACTGCCCGTGAGTTAATCCATAACGCCTGATGAAATTAACGCTTGATACAACAACACTCATTACATCTTCGAATTTTACAATCTTACTGCATAAAGCCTGTTGGTGAATGATGCAATGAAGTTGCATAGGAATGGCAGTATTAACTTTCACTACTTCTTCATTAATTCGGGCAACTACCCCAGATTTTTTCCCTATCATATTTCTTGCACCATCTGTTGTCACACTTTTTAGTTTATCCCAACTCAGATTAAGATTTCTCAAAGTTTCGGATACTTTCAAAAATATATTTTCTACAGTTGTAGTGTCTGTCATACTTTGCAGTGCACGCAACTCCTCCGTAACCACAAAATTTGAATCTACAGCCCTAATAAAAATTAATAGTTGAGCAGTATCTGTTATGTCAAGGCTCTCGTCAAGAGCTAAAGAGAAGTATAGAAATTCCTTTGCTCTTTGAGTTAATGCAGCATAAAGATAACCTCCCAAATCCTCCAAACGTCTTGTAATCGTAGATGAGGATAAACTCAGATTCTCAATACAATGTAAATTCTCAGGACACACTTCCTTCATTACTTTTAACATGCAATTCTTTACAAATTCGCCATCAGTGATCGGTCTCCCGTTCTCACAAATATATTTAGCCACATGGTAACTAGCACGCACAGCTGACAAGTTTTCTTTTACAACTTTTTTAAAAAAAGCTTGCTGCTGGTGCATAGATTTCCTCAGTGAATTCAACTTATTCAGTCGCACGTCTGCATGAAACAATGAGTACTCCTTATGACGAGATTCGTAGTGTCTCTTAATATTGAACATTTTAAAATTATTAATAGTTGGCATATCAGACAAAGTGCCTTATCACTGTGTAAAACAAAAAAAATATTCATTTGTCCAAAGATCATTGAATTGACGGCCTTCATCTACTATTTTTCGCTTTTTTTTGTCGTTTCATTTAATGAAGCCATCTTTTTAAAGGGTGCTTTATTTTAGAATTTTGTTTGAAGTAGTCTGAAAAGAAATAAATCACTATACATTGTGTATTTTCTTAATAAAATAATTTGGTTATGGTATAGGAATTTGGGCAGGGGAGTTCGACTCCAGGCAAGCATTTTTTAAAGTAAAGAAGGGCTACAAGTAGTTCAGTGTTGTTTAGTTTACGCTATAAGATCCTTACCGTCATCAAAGACGGAAAGGAGATGCTAAGGTAAATGTACATGCATTTTGGATGAAAATTCATCTTATTAATACTGTTCAAATCCTGAGGTGTTCGTATTTTAATTTTTGTATGTGTTCTGAATATTTGGACCTTTCAATGAAAGACACCTTGATTGTGCCGAGAATGAGGTCTTCATTAATAATTAGTTCTTAATCTTCATAAAGATAGAAAGTTTTACTAATCCTTTTTTTAAGAAATGATTGTCCGTATTCAAACTTTCCCTCCCATTCCTTCACCATTACCAATAATTTCATTTATTGTAACGTAAAAAGTGACATAAACATACCTTGCACTAAATGTGCCTCGATTTTTCCGAGTTCGATGCATGTGCACAAGCACGCACGTCGTGGAAAGATTTTCTTCAACGACGCTCACGTGATCATACAAACAAATTTGAGTCCGTAAAAAAACAAGGAGTTCGGCACAAACAAGAATTGATGTTAGATTCTACTACTGCTACAGAACCTATTGCAAAAACAATTTTACATCAATTGATATAATTACAGTGATTCCACGATTGTTCAATTATGGGAGTTTTTTCCTAACATTATCTGCAAATCTACACAAATTACGTCATAGCAAGCACATCACTCGTGGTTTTCCGTACAGTCATCTGCACACAGAATAATACCTCGGTTTGGACTCGTAAAATGTTGAAATTTGATTACCGTCGTCTATAATATCCTTCTGGAATCACGTAATCACCAAATACACTTCAAAATTAACTGGGAAGAGCAGCAAGAGCGACAAAAACGCCGACAAGTCACCCACACCGAGACACAAGACAATAGGGAAGGACTATGAACCCTGCAAAATACATGTGACAAATGTTTCAATGGGCACTGGCTGGAGGTGACGGGATATAACTGTCCGTTACTCTGCCATCACTCGTCTTTGTGTGTATAATGTAATACATAGATTAGCCATGAATACAATGTTTCACTGGTGTTGAAAGCAGATGCCAATCTGAATTGGCTTTTCATATTAGCTATGAATACAATGTTTCTCTTTCGTTGAGAGTAGATTCCAATCTAAATTTGCTTTTCTTCATCCCAGCTATCCAGCTTCAAGAGAAAAACGTGTACAAAACGTTGAAAAAAGAATTAGTTTCTGGGAGGCCAAGGGCCGCATAGAATTGGTTCGGGGGCCGCATGCGGCCCGCGGGTTGGGGACCCCTGGTCTTAATGATTCGGTAGTATTCTGCTAAAGACCATAAAATTCGTTCTCTGAATTATACTGAAAGACATACATCATGCACGCAGAGGGAAATGTTAAGGTGAATTTCGCCCTCTTGAATTCCTTGATTAAGATTTCCACCCATCGCAGTTTTTGTTTTGTTGGCCAGTACTTTTTATAACGATAGCATAAGAAAAGGTATGGAGAAAAATTATTTCAGCACGAACCAGGCTTAACACATGGATGTGACCTCGGACAGTATAGACAACGAGAAGCCAGAGACAAGTTTTCCATTGCCGCCAAACGCATATTGTAACTGCAAAGTCCAGAAAAAAATCAGTCCAGAAACTTTTGGGTTAACACCATGTATACTATTCTCCGCTCGGACACAACTTCTATACCATCGCTTGGTGAAAACCTCCGCGCCCTTTTGCTTGCATGTTTCGTTTCTCGTTTGCCTTTCCGTTTATCATCGTTTAAACGGGAGCGTCCCTCTGATCCCCTCCCCTCCTTCCGGGACCTTTCTGTATCCCTCTGACCTACCGCCCCTCTCTCCAGCCACACCTATCCGCCTCTTCCCCTACCCGCCCTTCCCCGCTAATTCGTTTGATAATTCCGTGTCGTGTGTTTTCCCCAAATAAATACTAGACGAGAGGGCCCTCGGCTGCATGTTTGTGAGAGTAGAGGTGATCGCGGGAAGTATTTGGGTTCCGGATATAATTTTAATATGGTCAAGGCGTTAAAATATTGTGAATTTTGTGAAAAATGTTTGTAAATGATTTCACTGCGAGTGTTTGGAATACGATCGAGCAGTGATTCATCAGCGTCAATAGTAGGTACGGATTTTGTCACCGGCTTTCAAAAAAATCTTTTCTCTATACTGTGCAGTTGTACAGTAATCCTATGGCTGTCAGATACCAGTTTATGGCTAGATATGATAGTAGCATCTATAAATACGATATCGTATATATTAAGTTGGTGAATTAATTTATAACACTTATCGAAGTAACATTTGTGGTATATTTTCGCACATTTGTACGATAAGCGATATTTTCGCCATTAAATATTATTTTTCTTAAATAATAATTAAAGCAAAATTGCCCGCCCACGATGAAAAATCATTGGAAAAGTGAAATCAACGTTTCCGATTCTTGGTAGAAAATTTAAATTTATAGGAGCTTGAGCTCTTGTATCAAGCTCGTAGAGTGAAATCTGAGGTTCGTAATGATATTTTCGGAAAAGGTCGGTGTCTGATGACTTGCAAATTTTTATATCGGATATTAAACGAAGCATTTTATCACATATTGTCTTTGGAAATTTGTCTTAACTTGATGGCTTGTACCAATAGGTAAAACATAGTTCACTATTATATGATTTATTCAAAGGAATTATAAACTACATGGCTAAAACTAATTTGAGATTGAGTATGCCAGGAAATCTAAAACAAAAAAGTACTAATGCATCGCGAATGCTTTCCGTATGCGCTCCAGATTTTAGAAAATACAATGCAGACGATGCATGAATTACAGTTTCGTCAGTGTAATAAAATGAATAAAGGCAATAATTTCTAACTATTGCATAAATATCATTTTATTAAACAGCTGATAATTATGGAAATATTTCAAGTTAACTTTTTAATTGTAATTATTAAAATATAAAATGAAATTTACGCTATTCAGTTAAAATTAACAAGTCGTTTAAGCAAATTAGCCCATTAATTGTATGCTATCAACTAATTTAAGCGTAACTTAGGTTGTTGAAAACGGGATAATTCTTAGATACACGCCGACGAATAATTCTCAATTGTGAGTAAATTCACATCCAAAGGCAAGACGTCGGTCGTTTTTTAGGTTTCAAAAATACATTCTGTAATTCAGGAAAGTTTTGGGTGAGATCAAGTTATTACTAGAAAATTTGCAGGGAATCATAATAGCAAAAAATACTCGGTCTTCATAATGAACTGGAGAAGTGAAAGTCGACTCATGAGAGGATTTCTACAACGGAACGAATAATTCCCTCTGAAAAATTCATTCAACGGAAGGGCGCTACCGCCTCGCTATTTTCCACGCATACTCGATTCGGAAACATGTCCGGGAGGCGAATTGATAGTTAAGAGGGAAACTTTTTCCAGTTAGCAAACAAAGCGTATCAAAGGTCTAAATTTAGCCATGTACATGAGGCATTGCAAATTGTAACCTAATGCACCATACTTCCAACTACTCGAACCTTTTTGTTTTACATGCCAATGAATATTAGCAATATTAATGAGTTTTTCCATCCGATGACGATATTTTTAGCAAAAATCACACACCGCATATCACCAATTTTTTTGGATTGTTCGTAACCCCATTTCATATCAAACAATATTATGAATATTTCCTAGGAGATAGAAATTAGCTGATAATATTCATATGTTAGTGTTTTTCTCTTTCCCTTGACGTCACGCAATTTCCGCAACTGAGTAAAAAGTTTCGCCCGAACAGGGACTCGAACCCTGGACCCTTAGGTTAAAAGCCTAATGCTCTACCGACTGAGCTATCCGGGCTCGTACATGGTTGATAACGTTAAATACATTTTACGTAGTAACCAGGAATTGCGCTGGCCCGCATTCGTGCCAGCATAACATCTATTCTTATCTCCGTATTATTAACTCGGTATTTATTCTTTGCTGAGGATAATTTTAGCGCTCATGTCGATTTGAGTTTGGAGCGAGCACGTATCCCATTCAAAATTTCTTAACCCGCCAGGAGTTATTTCCGCCCGATGCACGCCATTCATCACAGCTGTAGCACTGTGACTCAGATCCCGTCCGCTGCGTGGCTCTGGGTCATCTCCTTGACGACCTCATCCCAGGCCGTAGCGTAAACAAAGGAAGTACAGCCCAGTTGGCGAACGGCAAATGAAATAGATCTTGCGCAACGAGAGAGGATATGAGTCGGACTCAAAAGGAGGCAGATGGAGTATCTAATGGTTTTAGAAAAAAAAACTTATCGCTTACTTATCCCTAAAGGCATACGTCTTATAAAATGACGGTGACACCCTTTCATTAAAAAATTTTGATGGTTTTTACACGTACTCATGTTTACAGAATGGTGTTTTTATTTTACGACTTTTTAAACCAAAATTAATATATTGTACATCTGTCCAGTCTAGCGAGTTTGCGATATATCGAAGTACTAAAGGTACGTTTCACGGGCGAGGGTCAGAAAAGCATTAATCAACATTTAACATATAACGAATGCATTTTCCGTACTGTAGTTCTTCCAAGGGCAGCTCACAGTTAATAATATTAAGGTATTTTTTATCGAAATACGTTATGAATATAAGAAATAAATTATACATTCTCTACTTAAAGTTGTAACTTAAATTTAACGAAATTGTGTAAAACTATTATATGTCTACGTTGGGGGATACAATAGCGATTATAAAATGCGTGCGTTGTAGATATGCTTTTAAATGAACTGACAGTCTGCGGAATATTTATAATTTTATTTTATACGCAAACCGAACACGTTCTATTCTGCATCTTTTTGCTCTCAAAAGATTTTAATTGATGCCTATCAATCTATTTCATCTAAAACTCATCATCCCGTCCAGCAAAAAATCGGTACACCATACATTGTACAAACTTTCTCATATACTAATGCGTCGTTTGGTTATCTTTAGAAAATGAAAATCGTTTCAGCCGGTTTTTAGAAAATCCAATTTTTGTTAAAGTTGCCCAAGAATAAGCTAGCCGTATATTCATTCATTGAGAAATATGGAATATGCAGTGTTATTTCAGACGTATTCTCAAGTAACTGTACGAAATTTTATCAAACTCCTTCGAGTCGTTTTTGAGAAAATCAAATTATTGCTAAAGTTGCCTAGAATAAACTAGCCTTATATTCATTTTTTGAGAAATATGAACTATACAGTATTATTGAAGACGTAAACTCAAGTAACTGTACGAAATTTTATCAAAATCGTTATAGCCGTTTTTGAGAAAATCGGATTGTTGTTAAAAATGCGTAGAATAAACTACTCTTAATTATTGATCAATGTGAACCATTTCTATATATACTCTGCTCAGTATGATAAAATTCTTAAGTACAAGATTTCATTCATTTTCGTTCTACCGTTTAGGCTCTAGAGCCAGTAACAGATAGACAAGACAGACGGCATTGCAAAAACCACTTTTTCGGACTCAGCGACACCTAAAACGTATATTTCCGTAAAAATCTCGATGTCGAATTTTTTTCGGAATAACAATACTTTCTCAATATACTTCGTATATGAGAAAGTAAAATGAACCTTATCAATTTCATATTTGGTCTAAATCAATAAATTAGTAATGTAATTCGATTTGCAATAGCACCAATCCGTATTGCGCACGGGTGCGCCCGCACCCACTTAATTGCAGTTGTAATTTCATTGGAATCGAAAATGGGAAGATGCATTTATATATCAAACTAGACTAACGTGATATACGGGGGAAACCGAAGGAGTTTACCGTAAAAATTAAATTAAAGCTTAATTTTGGGTGATAACGATAAAAGGGTTCGCAGCCATTCTGCACGCAGCTCGATACAAAAATATAAAATGAAATTAATATTCATCTCACGCAAATTAATACAAGTTCGAAGTGTCGCTAAATTTTATCCGACTCATTTAGCCAGAAAAACATCCACAAAAAAATCTTATTACCCATTTTTTTTATTCATCGGAGTCAATCGAATTAATTTCAGTTTTCAATTTTAAGTTCCGAGCCGGAGATGTGACGATGAAATTTAATCAACAAACCAACTCGGTAAAAATCTCACCGAAAACCTTCTGAGAAATTAATTTAATAAGAAAAATGTTTATAGGTATTTTTAAAGTAATCATTCCCGCTGAAAACTTGAAAAGTATTGAGAGAGATAGAGGGGGGGAGATACGATGGGTCCTTATCGCGCTAATTTCATTAAGGGAAAACTGAAAAAACAAATAAAAATAAAGGGTTTGATTCGATTTCACTTTCGACCGGAAAGGCGAACTGAAAGATAGTGAACGAGGGACGACGATAGAAAGCAGGAGGGGCGGAAGGGGGATGAGGGAAAGGAAAGGGAAGATCTGCAGGATAGAGAGAGAGAGAGAGACCCATGTAACGATAGTTGGCAATCTGTTCGCCAGAGGGAAGCCCTGTGCGCGTGATGAAAATTCAATAGGCCAAAACTTGGTTAGGGTATTTTTTTGGGGGGGTCCGCTCGAAGGAAAACATTTCTACAGAGAATAGGGACAAGGGGGGAGGGGGGGGGGAAATGATGAGTGGAGGAAGAGTGAAGGAAAGTTATAAATGGCGCGGAGTGACAAATGACGGTGCGTAGTGATGACGTGGCGGGTGGAAAGAAAGTCGAGGAATAATTGATAACGGGAAAGGAGATGGGAAAATTGGAATATAGGTGAGAGGTTGCGGATGAGGAAGAGAATTTTAAACCCGAGAGGATGAAGCGGCTTGAAGTGAGCCACGTGGATTCTCCGAGGTAATCCGAAGGTAAATGGAAAAACGGATGGATTTCGAAGAGGTGAAAATGCACGTGGGCGTAGGATACATTTTCGGGAAGTAATTTGATTTGAAAAGGCGTTTTGGTATTTTTCTTCAATAAACTATTTAAGGCGGCGGAAAGTTGCATATTTATTGGCTACAGATGTCAGTAAGAAATATAAGTAAATCCCTTAAAAGCCATTCGTTTGATATTTATGTTTGTGGAAATATAGACCTGTACGTGCAATCGTCTTACGTACAAATTATGGCTTGTTCCGGGTTAATTTTTTTTTCTATCTTGCGATATCTTGTATAAAGAGATTTTGGCTCTAAGCAGGCAGAGTCCAACTTCAAAAGTTTGAAAGGAAAAACAAAACCATAAATTTACTCAAAAGGAGATCCTCTATACAAGAATTTGGTATGAGGCAGTCTTTCCCCAATAGATTTCCAGATAGGATGATATTTTTTTGAACCGGAAAATCACATTTCTATCTCTGCCGATATTTTGTGTCGATAGAGCGCAATCTTTTTATGCGTTCTTTCGACTTTCTACGACCTGTTAAGGAAGAAACCTTTATTCGGGCCCAAGGGCTGTTCTATACTATTGCTGCTAATTCGCAATGAAGTTGTGTAACGAGAAAATCTAAATAATAATCGAATAGTTTTTAGTTTTTAATTTTATGGATTTCACAATGATAATGATAGGGATTGATATATATATATATATATATATATATAACGATAGGATCGGATGGAATACAAGTAAATCTTTTATCATATCGATATAAAACATTTATATAAGCATACATACGTATTTCCTCGTGAAATACCGAATTAGATGAAATAATGGAGAATTTCTGCATTTATTTCCGATTTGAAAGTATTTCTTAAACTACCATATTTTACATTTTGGGTAATGTTATTTCATCCTATCTTTCTATAGTTTATATAACTTATTCCTCGGTATGTTTTCTCACTGTTTACGTTAAATTTGCTGATGCTTAAATAAATAGATTCATTCTATAATAGTATTCATAACAATCCTTAACTAAGTTCCATAAAGGTTGGAAAAAGAAAAACGGAATTATATAGCTTTAGTTATATCATTAGATGCTTATCTTGTGGGCATATAAACCATTCGTAGTCGCACAAAGGTTTGATTTATCGTCTGGCCGAGCTAGAGAGAAAGATTTCAGAGGTTAAATTTCATTTCGGGGGCCATCAATTTGAGGATGTTCTACCGTAAGGGTTTCAATGAATGATTCACCGTGATAGGCGAGTAATAATGCATAACATTGCGTTTTTATGCGCGGCTCTGAGTCATCTTAGAAATTTCCGCGCTCTATGACGTACTTGATTGCGTGCTTATTGTTTACTGCTCTTTTAGAATTATTGTTTAGTATACCCATATAATCTACCATGAGGTACAAGCAGTGATGTAGTCGTAAAAAAGCAGAGGGTATACCTATTGTATAGTAAAGTAAAACTTTGAGGGTTCTTACCCAGTTTTTACATTCACCATACGTAGTAAGGGAAAGTATTGTGATCACGAAAAAAATCGACTTTGAGATTTCAACGGAAATACACGTTTTGAGGTCCCTAGAACACGTTTAGACTATTTTCGGAATGATGAATGTGTGTGGATGGATGGATGCATGTGATTGTGGCCGCTCTAACTCAAAAAGTACCTGTCATATTAATACTAAATTACATATATAACACTTTAGCATGAGCACAAAGAACTGGTTAGTTTTTGGACAATAACGGTTAAACGGAAGTCGAGGTTTATTCGAAACCCGATTCGGTTTTTGCGATATCTCTCCGTTAAAACATCATTATTGTATATACAATTCTACACAAACGTTATAGAGAATGTAATTTCCTACAACTTTCATTTGAAACAATTTTCCATAGCAGTTATTGTGAAGGAATTATTTATAAATAATCGGTTTCCGTCAAATATCTCATTAAAAACTTCGTTATTGGTAATCTTCGTCAGGACCAAAGTTATAGAGAATAATATTTCTTCCAGGTTTTGTTTGAATCAAATTTTCGTAGAACCATCCATTTCGGAGATATTCAACTTTTTCTTAATTTCCAGTATACTGCGCCAGCACCATGCAGCGGTGAATTCTGTAAACATATTCAAAATATACCTAATTTACGGCAATAGGAATGACATTATTCTTTTACGATACGAAATAATAATTTTGCCTCATAATGCTATTCATAATAATTTAAATATCTATAACTCAAATATGGAGAAAGTCATGTGTTGGCCACATCAGATTTTATTCTTAGAGAAAATTACACTACTGTAATGTTACGATGCCAGGAGAAAACGTATGAACTGTTTGTTTTCAATCGACCTGTATAATTTTTCATAAGACATGGGTTTACGCTATTTGTTCAAATTGTTCAAAAATGCAGAGGGTATACCCTATTCATTCGAAAAAAGCAGAGGATATACGGCGTATCCCACCGTACATCCTCCACTACAGCGCTGGATACAAGGCTAGTGTGTAATGGATAGAATTGGAAGTAATAAAATGTTTACGATGCGCCTTAAAAGAAAATAATTTATAGCTTGTTAGAGAGCAACTTCATTCGAACAATAAATAGGTATACCTGTTATTCCTATTCATTTTAAAAAAAGTCACGCGAAATGTAGTTAATATGGGACATTCCCGAGAAGTAGTAAAACATGGAAGACGTAGGTACGCTTTGAAATAAGTCGCAAGCTCTAGCGTCATAAATTAACGCTTGAGGATGTAGCTGATTGGTACATCTCCGTGGAAATTGAATAAAAAGTGTAGCTATGTATTTTTTGTAGCAATCGAAAAATTTTTACACATATATTCCTAATGGAAGGATGGTCTGAAGGAAGATTTTCACGAGAGAATGTTTTATAGACATTTAGATCGAATGAAAATGACTCATGCTACAGTATTGGCAAATAGTTTACGACTTTTCTCCCTCTGAAAGTTACCTACTAACTCTGGAATCAGAAGCTACGAACTCTTTAAGTTTACTTAGGACTTGTGAAATAACACTTGAGTTAGTTTCTAGTTTCCAGGAAAGAATTTGTCGGAAATTTTTTGCGTGGGTACAAATAAATCTCATTTTGAGTTATCGGACACACAAATATTGTATTGGGTGATTAACCACAACCAAATGTCGAGAAGGCGTATTTGGAGTAGATATGATTAAATAAATGTAGTTTATATAAATTTACTTATATATGAGGCATCGGGTTCTACTTTGAAGATGTAGTATTACGAATTCTAGATAATGCGAGCAACATTTTAATATGGAAAACCTTTTTCTAAAAATTGTTTAATGATTCTCGATTTAATGAATGTGCGAAGACGTTGCAGTCACGATGTGTTATTGTACCAATGAAATAGGAGTTACTACACTCTACGCTATAAAATCTGTAGTTGTGAAATGATTATAACTTTATATTTTTAAAATATGTAGTAAAACGTGTAAAAAGTTGTTTTTAAGTGGATTTATGAGTCTGACTATTACATTGAATTAATTTATAATTATAATTAAGTAGAATCGCCGTGATACCACAAATTGTAATATCCGATTTTAAATGAGTATGGGTTTCAAAATTGCACTTAAGAATAAAAGTTAGCCATATCATAATGCATGAAAAATAAATTAGAATAGTTCTACTTCCATAGGTATTGTAGCATATAGTATATGGTCTGATTTTTAATAGCTTATCTTCTGTAATAAAAAACACTCAATTTACAAACATCCGGAAAATTTTGTTTCCAAAAGTTTCTAACATCTTTGTCTTGAGGTAGAATTACATCGCCTAGCTCAGGGATATTTTATTCCCTCCACGCGTTAATAGATATTAGGAGACAGCAATTTTGATTGTGATTTAATTTATGCGAATGTTACTTTTTAATGTAAAAAAGAGCGATCTTCATCCGAGCATTGGATATGGAGGGATTCGAAAAGGAGGCGATGCAATCGGCCATTCCTCGAAAGGAGAACGAACCCATAACTCCACCTTAAGAGTCTAGCATGATCCGAGAACCTTATTACATGCGTGTGTAGCGTTTCACGACGTCTACGAACGGCGAAAAGGGTTATTGAAGATCATGATCTACTTGCTAGATATGTGCATTATCAATGCGTGCTCAGTAAGAAAATATGTCCAACCATCATATCTTCAAATTCAAAAATAACACTCAAGAAAGCAAGTACTTATCTTAGGTTATTGCTATTGGAGATACCTAAGATAATTACATATTTTTTTCAAATGCTTGTTCTTGAATTTGTTTTCAGCCATAATACGATCTATGTGATTCTTTGGTGACTCACGTCTTCGGATAAAAATGTACGAAAAAGTAATTTTTGGATTGAGGATGTAAAAGTAACGATAAAATAAACATAACTAAATCCTACTTATTAACATATTAATAATTTGTTATTAAACATAAGTAATAATTTAAATAAAATGTAATTATTATCCATACGATTGAAAGGAAAATTAATTATACTAACAAGAAGTGCATTTTTATAGACGTATTCATATAGAGTTTTGCAAGGTATCGGCCTCATCAGCGATTTACATATAGATTGTTCCGTTAAAAAATGGTATCGCTTAAATACAAGGTGCTATATTTAAGATAGCTTTTGATGTTATTTTTATAAGATGTAGCACTAAAAATGTAAAATATGTAATACTATGAATTGACCATTAATCTCCGTATTCTAGGAAATCGTTCCGTTCAAATGGCACCCCGAATTTTTCATTCCAATTAAATTGTTATGCAGCTAACGAAAAACAAACAAACCACAGTGATTAATGGATAGGTAAATAAGCAGATGCTTAATGTAATGAGGTAACTTGTTCCGTAAATCCGCAGCCTGAATTCACCGATAAAATATTTTACGAATATATATAAAGAAAAACAGACTCATGTTTATTTACCATTTAATATGCAGCGCAAATGATAATTCATATCGGTTCTATTTACAATATAAGTTTCTAAAATAAATACTTATTATCATGTACCAAGCATTCCTAAAAATTGGGTATTTTTTGGAGTCGGTTCCGCATAACGGCCGGGTGAAATAGATTATTCTCCACGCCCGTAAAGTAAAATGGATTTCCCTATCTCCTTTTTTTTTTTGGGCCGAAACTGTAGTAAACTTACCCCGAATAATTGGATATTACAATGAGATGAAGATTCGAGGCGAGGAGGAATAGAGTAGAAATTCCGCGAGGGGAGAATGCTTCCTCGGAAAGAACGTAAACATCAATTCGGCGAAGTACGTGAATTAAAGTCCCACCGCGCCGCGGCAGCACTTTCGCAAGAAATAAAAGGAGTGCTTAATATTCAGTCTGACATGCAGGAGGGGGAGTAAGAGGAGCAAGGCCGAAGGATTGGAGGAAGAACCAATATCCCCGCGATGAAGTATGAGAAATTCTGCCGTAAAATCTTATTGGCAATTCCGTCGAACTTTCTGGATCCCCCCCCCCCCTCCCTCTCTATCTCTCTTTCTCTCCGTCTCGTAGGTCGTATCGTAAATATTATCCCGATGTAACAGTTCTCCAAAGATTGAAATTGAATTCCTTATAGAAGGAGATTTTTAAGAAGTTTATTTATTTTTATCGCTTTTAAGGGAGTGTAGAATCTTGGTTTGGAACTTTTGGGATTTTATCGAGGATTGAAAAGGAAGTTGCGTGGATATGATCGCGTTTCGGAGGCGGTTTTTTTGTTAATTTTTCAGTAATCGGGGAAAGTCGGTGCGGCACTTCGGCGAACTCGTATTTAATTCACCTAGCGGATTTTAACGGGAGGAGGCGTGGGCGTAAGAGTTATTGTGAAGGTATTATGATCCATCTTTTTATCGGTTTTATTTCTCTCATAATTAAAACTTTATTCGGATTTTTTTTACGTTCTTGCGAGAGGAAATACTTAATTTTCATCGTATACGGCCGAAATGGAAAGCATCGTCTACGCTGTAAATCTTCGAGATGGCGCATTTTATATCAAAGTCGGTTAGAAATTAACATCAATTCGGAGAAATTAATGCATAATACATGTATTTATTACCAATAATCCAGATATGAAATTTCGTAGAGTATATTTTTTGTAATGTCTGTTGGTTAAACAGTCCTATATAATTTTATGCAGGAATTCTTAATACCGGATTGGTGGAATATAGTGTCTAATATTTGAATAGTTAAAAGGATGAGAATTCTGAAACAATAGAATTCGCCAGGAGGGTTGGGATAATAGAAATTAGATCAGACGCTTAAATATATATAGAAGTGCTATCATATAAATTTCGTCCTTCCGAAAAACGTAAGAGATGTGCGTTTTCCTATGTACTATGCAAAGAATGTTTGACTTTGTTAATCTTGAATCGAGGGAAAAGATAAAATCTTGAAATCTGTCAAAGAAAAAGTATAAAATGTATACATTAATCAAAGTAGTATATAACTTCTTGCTCGTAGTGGATTTCGGGTTTCTCGTCGTGGAGATCATCGTTCGGAATCGACGGCGACACCCTAAATCCGCTATAAGCGTTCATCAACGCCGCGAAAGCCTCAAACTATAGGATTTCACACCTTCCCTCTACTGGCGAGCATAAGGGAGCGCATCTCGTTACAAACTCCACGCGCAGGTGCGCTTTTTCGGACGGATCCACGAAAATAAAAGGCTCCGTCGTTAAATCTATTCCGAGCACGTCTTTATGTGCATCATGGTCTGAGCGATCCCATTCGCGGTTATCCCACCCACTCGCTCTTTATTCCATCGCGGTTCTTTTATTTTTACGGACCAAGACTTCATGTTATTTATTTTACTTCCTCATCTTATTATCCTCCTGCGATGTAATAATCCTTCTCTTCACACATCTGATGCGAGTCTCTTCCGGTAGCCATATTTTTAAAATCCACTAGACCAGAGTTGGGAACCTACAGCCCGGGGGCCGCATGTGGCCCATGATAGTGTTATATGCGGCTCGTGAATCTATGATGAAAAATCTGATGTGGCCAATACATAACTTTCTCCATATTTGGGGTATAGATATTTAAATTATTATGAATAGCATTATGAGGCAAAATTATTATTTTCTATCGTAAAAGAATACAGTCGTCCTTACTGCCGTAAATTACGTATATTTTGAATATGTTTACAGAATTCACCGCTGGTGGTGTCGATGTATACTGGAAATTTACGAATAAGCAAAATATCTCCGAAATGGATGGTTCTACGAAAATTTGTTTCAAACAAAACCTGGAAGAAATATCATTCTCTACAACTTTGGTCCTTACGAAGATTACCAATAACGAAGTTTTTAAGATATTTGACGGAAACCGATTATTTATAAATAATTCCTTTACAATAACTGCTATGGAAAATTGTTTCAAATGAAAGTTGTAGGAAATTACATTCTCTATAACCTTTGTATAGAATTGTATATACAGTAATTATGTTTTAACGGAGAAATATCGCAAAAACCGAATGGTGTTTCGAATAAACCTCAACTTCTGGTTAACCGATATTGTCCAAAAACTAATCAGTTCTTTGTGCTCATGCTATAGTGTTATATATGAAGTTTGGTAACGATATGGCAAGTACGTTTTGAGTTAGAGCGCCCACAATCACACACACATACACGCACACACACATATTTGAGAAAATAGTCTAAACGTGTTCTAGGGACCTCAAAACGTGTATTACCGTTGAAATCTCCAAGTCGATTTTTTTCATGATCACAATACTTTCCCATTACTTCGTATGGAGAAAGTAAAAAGAGAGCAGTGAAATTCACATCTTTGAAATTCAAACTATAATAATAAGACATTTAATACTGAAATGCCAACTTTAAAAATATTATTTAGGGTTGGTTTGCTCTTTTGATGATATCTCATAATGTCTAGGTAGCACAAATCTATAATCATGCCCGTTGAAATGTTTTCAACTTATGATGTGACTCTTCGAAGGGTTCGGAACCACCAATGCGGCCCGCCATGTAGTAAAAGTTACTTATCTCTGTGTTACACCATTGCAGTATTTTAGCTGGTTTAAAAAAATCCGCTTATGTGCTCGGTTTGTTCGTCTGTGTCACGCTCTAATTCCTCCTAAACTAAAGCAGAGACTTAGTTTTTTCGCCAATCGATTTAGTGTTCTATCTCGCTGTGCACGTTATCTCGTGAACGTCTGTTTTTCTGTCCTAAGCAAAATCGGCTAGAGGTATTTTTGTCAATCAGTTCAGTCTTGTCTCGTTGTGCAAGTTTTCTCTTGTTTGTCCTTCTGTCCGTCTAAGTTATTGTTTTTAAATCCACAATCAGCTTCTATTAATTCTATCCTATATCTCTCAGCGACTGAGAAGCTGCAGTAAAATGAAAACAGCGTAAACATTAGGAAAGGCGGAATGGTTTTTCATCCTTTCGGAGATTCTAGGATTCCTTTTTTTAGTCGCTTTTCGCTTCCATCGTGAGCGCCTATTATCGTCGGTCCGTCCGTCCGTCCGTCCGCATGTTCGTTCTCGGCATCTATTTAACGGATTTTCATTAAATTTGATATTAAGGACTTACAATCAAACATAATGAGAAAATAGCTAAAATGAATTACGTACGCCAATCAGGGGTACCAGTTTACTGGTGACCAAAAATTAAATTTTCGTCATATCTCGTAAAGTACTGCTCATATCAAAATATTTGTCAAATAAAATCTGTAAAACTGGTAAAGAAAGTATTTCTTTTCCTATACATTTTTATCATAGAAGTAGTCGTTATCGAGGAAATCAAACAAAAACGTCTTAAATCGAGTTGAACTTAGAAAATTTCTTCCATGGTTACTTCTTCATTGTAGCTAACATAAACAATCTCACAAACAAACGTTTAATTTCCTTACATGTGCATGCGATATTATTAAATAGGAAGAAAATGGATTATTTATGATGAAGAAAAGAACTTTAAAACGCTATTTCCCTTACGTACAGGTATATTTTCTTTCTAATACTTACTCCATTGCACGAAACGTGCCCATTTCTTTCCTAACTTGTTTCAAATGTCCGCCACGGCCGCCATTTTCTAAGCATACGTTTAGAATATCTCGTGATTTCTCATACAAATTCCTCGCTCGCGCACTCCTCCAGAGGCTTCTTGAGGGAAGACTCCTTCATCACCGAGATTTCAATACCCTCGAATCGTGCAACGCTCACTCTCTCTTTACTACCAACTCCAGCTGCCAATCTCTTATGTTAGATGAGTGAGAGGGATAAAGGGGCGCTTCCCTCTTCCTTCCCATAAGATAGGAAATGGTTGAGATGGAGAAAGCGGAGTGGCGTGATGGGAGATAGAATAGGAAGTCATAAAATAGGGGAGGAGAGGAGTCGACGGAGATGAGGAAGGGGAAATGTGTTATATAAAAAACGAGCAATCTCCGCGAATGTTCTCGTGGGATGAAAAGGGTAAGAAGAATGTCGGAAGGTTTTCTTCTCTTTTTCTTGGTACTAGGTGGACGGGAAATTTCCCCGGTTTGTGGTTTGACAGACATGGCGGCCGGAGAGATTGGTTGATAAGCGGTTTAGTAATAACGGGGTATAATTTTCGTTCTTTGAAAATGTACGTGTTTAAGGTGTTTTATACTTTTGATAGGTTAATTTCCTTCGGCAGACTCTCGGCTGGAATTTCCGTCTGAAATGTCAAGTAAAAATTAATCAAGTACAGCGATTGATTCGTACGTAAGTTAAGCACACTTAATTATTGGGCGTAATGAAAAAAATAAAAATATATTCATATTAAATCCTCAAGCTGGCAATTTTCTCATTTCCGTTATTCCCAGAAGTCGGCTATTTTAAAAGATTCTTTGGCATTCATGATTATCTTTTATTTTTCGTACCGACAATTAAATATAGTTTTGAGTATGGATAACCGCCGCTGCAGAAGGAGACCATGGTCCATCCACGTGTACTGTGAACTGGCCTGACGGGTTAATAAATGTATAATTATCGCATTATCGATAAATAAATGTATTTTTTAAACTCGACCTAAAATTTGGGCCGAATTCTAAATTAAAATCCCTTCATCAGAACAAAACTGATTGATGCGAACATTGAACAGCTTAATTAGCGGGCGTAGTCATATGTACTAAAAACGGAAGGCCTAACCATAGCGAATGCATTTTTAATTTTCACATCCTCTATAAATCATTCCAATTTTCAAAAAACAAACAAAATTCTGGAAAAATATAGGCTGGACGTTTTACGACAAACCAAAATAAAATTCGTTTTGATTGTGTTTACGAATATGTGTAATAGAGAAAGAAACGGAGTACTGTTTCAGGTTGTTTAATCTACGATAATGTCTAAAATCACCATTGCAATCGCATCTCTCGGCCCCAATGCAAAAAAAAAAGCTGCTTCATCGACGACCCTATCTACGCCCCTTTAAGCGTCTCCAGGGCGACGGCGGCGTCACTCGTTATTCACTCCTTGAACTTTAACTCATTTAACCGGCTGAGATGTAATCTCTTCGATGATGAGCGAACGTCAAAATGTTTTCGAACCTGTAGGAGGCAGTCTGTCAACGACGTTTGAGTGGCTTTTTGAAGCGTCGTGGAGGATTTCGACCCTCGTTCTATCAAGATGGGCGTAGGTGTTGTTTATGTTTAGTAGCAGCGGAAGAGATTAGGAGATTCAACGATAGCTGGAGCCAAGGTAGCTCGGATGAAAAAATGACGTTTTTCCGATAAAAGGTGCTTATGGAGTCCTAATCCACTATATCGGTGGATCTCAGCTTTATTCGGCTAAGTGCCAAAAGTAAGTTTATCGGGAGTTGTCTAGCCCAGCTCTTCGCGCGTGCTTTCAACAATCAATGGTGGACTTAGAGAAAACCCACGACGTACCGAAGACAAACGAGTATTTTATTTTTCTTCTTTCAAAGTTAATAACATGTTCTTAAAGTGACCTGATGTCAATTGCTCGTATGCTCACTAACTCTCACAAGAACTGTTACTGTTAGAAGCACACTCACGCACGCACACAAATAACGGACGGGAACTCTAAATATCCTGTGGGACGCCATATATGTATTTCTATGTCTATGCTACCACCATCATCAGCAGCTGATGAAGAATGGTTCGGGGTATTTAAATGGTGGTGGAGTGATTGTGTGAAAGTGAAAGGAGGGAGAGGGTTTACTGTATTCAACTCTAACGATTAAATTTTATCGATTACACTGTGTACGGAAATAATTTCATGAAGTCCTATAATCAATCGACGGGAATCTAACTAAAGCGGAAAAGTTTAGTGATGAAATAATTATTCAGATTTATATAATAATATTGCTTTCTTCAATGCAAACTACGACCATGGACTTTTGATGTATGTTACCAGTTATTTACGTAAATAATGATTACCTATAACGCATTTTTAATCGGAAGAATTATCGATTAATCTAATAGAATGAGTTCATTTAAAAATGAAAAGGTAAATTATCCGTTATATACATTGTTTTTGCTAAAAATTAAAAAACAAGCAGAATGTGACCAGCTATTAAGGAGAGGTACATGGGAACCGCCTGAAATATACCTATAGGTACTACTGATTTCTTCATTCGTTGTCCTTGAGCTAAGTCAGTCTGTAAAGACGAAAAGTAAATCCTCTGTCATCCTGTTGTTCTATAAAATCCACCGAAAAAGATTTCACTTTGTTAATTATCTTTTTCCATTTGCTTTCTTCGTATGTCTTCCACGTTTAAATCTCCCCTTTCTTGGATATCTATTTTTGTCCAAATCTCGCGTAAGAATATTATTTCCCGATGATGCAGTGGCCGCTGCTAAACCGATCTCGTGAAATCAAATTGACGGAAACCGTACAAAGTGTTATTATTTAGTTTTAGTCCTGTGAACTATTGTAGCGAAATAATTCTATCATCGTATTTTATATTTAAGTCGTAACGACAATTGATAAAAGAATATCACAAATTATATTCGCGACAAATCGAAACAATTGTTCGTTCACGGAATCCCACGCTTTCGCGGTTGAACTAACAAGGAGTAAAAAAAAACTGTGCGTTCCGCGTAGACATTTTGTTTCTCTAAAACGCCACAAGATTGGATGAAAATGGCGGAGACCCCTCGAGGAAATGGCGTCTGGAGAAGAGGGTGAAATGATATATTCGTTTAGGGAGGCGGATGCATCGTAAAAAATAATAAACCTATCGGGGAGCCATAAATTGCATCGCTTTTACCGTTTTCGACGGCCAATAAAATAAATTATCCGGTTTTTTTGCTGGAAAAGTGTCCCCATTGGAGGAGAGAGCGCGGTCATGCATTTATGAGGAGCGATTCCATTTCGAGATTTTATTGGACCCAGGAATATTAACCGGCGTCGTATCAATCAAAAAGTTAAAAATATGACGCCGACGAAAATCGATAAGTTGCGAGTAATTTTATGAAATTAATATCTAACGAAAGAGAAAGTAGTAATCATAAACCAAACTTCTGGCCTCTTTTTTTGCGAAGAACAAAGCCGAGCAATTTCATTTGATGGCAATAATGAAATTGGATGTATAAGTACATACTTAAATTCAAACTGACAGAATAAGTAGGTACTTTTTGTACGTATCTCCGATAGTCATAAAAAAATCGGTGCAACATACATTGTACAGAGTTTCTCATATACTAATGCGTCGTTTAATCATCTTTAGAAAATGAGAATCGAATCAGCCGATTTTTAGAAAATCCTATTTTTGTTAAAGTTGCCCAAGAATAAACTAGCCTTATATTCATTCATTGAGAAAAATGAAATATGCAGTATAATTGCAGACATATGCCCAAATAACTGTAAGAAATTGAATAAAAATCGTTATAGCCGTTTTTAAGAAAATCAAATTGTTGTTAAAAATGCGTAGAATAAACTTCCCTTAATTATTGAGCAATGTCAACCATTTCTTCATATACTCTGCTCAGTATGATAAAATGCCTAAGTATGAGATTTCATTCATTTTCGCTCTACCGTTTAGGCTCTAGAGCCAGTAACAGACCGATAGACAGACGACATTGCGAAAACCACTTTTTCGTACTCGGCGACACCTAAAACGTATATTTCCGTAAAAATCTCGAGGTAGAATTTTTTCGCGATTACAATACTTTCTCAATATACTTCGTATATGAGAAACTAATAATGGAAAACAATATGATCATTCCGGTTACCAGACTCCGGCATCAGTGGTATTAACCGATAATGAGTAGCCGGAATGTCCATACATGTTTTCACAAGCGTTTTGTGGTTATTGAGAAAGTAATTATTCTTCAATTTGACTTTTAAGCGCTTATGTTTTGAATTTTTTTAGCCATTAAAATGAGTTTGGTTATTCTGTCTTGAATGCAGTAATGAGGTTTTTTATTTTGATACGCCGTCAGTGGAGTAATTTGTACTGGAGTGTTTTTGTGCATTACCGTCTTACGTAAAATTGATAGACTATATTTAATATTCAATTGATATTTCATTTACGGGGCATAGATTCATCCGTAAAATTTCAATATTATTTTAATATTAGTTTATACTTTTTTCCGAAAATAAATGGAAAATCTCACGTATTAGAAATTTTTACTATTTAATTAAGTTACCAATAAAATGTTTACTGGAAAACCTGACCGATATAATTCCAAGCTACGATAGGAGGAAAATATGACTAATATCTAGTTAATTTAAGGAAGAAAATCAATTAGCCCCATGTTTTCTTCGTCCCTTGCTCCAAAAAAATCACCTAAAACAGTTTTAAAGTTCGCTCATACACATTCCATTGAGAAAAGCGATAAAAATAAAGTCGGTCAATCAACCCGTCCGTCGGACAAGCCAGGGATCAACCTCGACGAACAGTAGTAAAAATTGAAGGGATTAAAAACAGTTGAAAACGTTTTATCGTTCACCCCCATTAGTTTGGTAGGCCTGAGGACGAATGAGACGAAAAACCCCCCTTTAAGGGAGAGAGTCCATAAATCCGTCGCTTCGCTGATTTGCTGAGGATTAAACATCCAAAGGGTATGTGGAATGAGAAGGGTTTCTCGTAGGGCGGTGATGAGGGAAACACTGGTTAGGGATAGCATCTCTGTTGGCGCGAGGGAGAAGAGAGGGGAGGGAGGGTAAAGGAGGGAGTGAGGGTAAAATGGATAATTGTACGATGTAGGTCCACTCGAGGGAGGTGGAGGGATTCAATGTTTTGCTCTTCCTAAGGGTCAGAGGAGCAGGGTTCGGCCTACTCGCTTAAAATGCTCGGCAGAGGGAAAGGGGGAACGAATTGGGGACGAGGAGGAGGAGGGCTGGACCGTGTTCCAGGTCCCCTTAATTGACCAGTGAGGGAGTCTTATTGGGAAGGGGGAATACCCTGGATACGGGGAAGATAAACGAGGGTTCCTGTTGTGCGTTACTCACTATGAGATGGCCTCTCCTGCTGACTTTATCTTTTTACACTCCCCCTCTATCTCTCTTTATCCATCTTTCTTCCCTATCTCTCTAGCCTCATCTCCCTCTTTCCCTAAATAAAGTCGTATGTCTGTCTGTCTGCCTTTATCCCACTATCTCTCTCCCATATCTTCGTCTTCTTTTTTTGTCACTATATCTCTCCCCTCTCTCCCTTTCACTCTCTCTCTCTCTCCTCCTCTCCCTTTCCCTAATCTCCACGTCATCTCCCATCTTCACCCCCTCCCCCACTCTCGCCTCTCCCCCCCTCCCCCCCCTTCTCTCTCTTCACTCAATTCTCTCTCTCTTCCTCTCTATCGCTAGACTTTTTCAACTCTCTTCACCTCTCTACTCTCTTTTTATTTTCTCCATACACGTAGTATAGAGAAAGTGTTGTTTACATGAAAAAATCGAATTCGAGATTTCAACGGAAACATACACATATACACACAGGGCCGGTTCAACAATACAAGCAGACCAAGCGACCGCTTGGGGCGCCAAATTTTCCTGGCAAAAATTTTCAGAAAATACCTTAATTTAGTTTTTCCATTTGGCTTTCCATTGATATGTTTAGTGTTTGCAGCTTGCGAATAAATTGAATACGTCCGTCGTTGTCGAGTGGTGTGCTTCTTGTAGTGTTTGAAGAATGTTATCAAGTTATAGCAGGTTAGTTTTCCTTGGGCATAATTGATATGTTTTTGTCTTTGCTCAAGAAGAGACGTCAATATTTAGTGTAAATATTATTTTTCACCCTGAGGTTGGAGCTATACCTAGTCTACGATCAACGGAGATTTTCTAAACCAGGAAGTTACATATTTGTATTCCATCTTTTTATATACCGTATTTATTCGATTGTATGCCGACCCCTACTTTTCATAAGGGGACGTGAGGAAAATTCCATGTTGGGTGTACAGACATCCTAGTTTTCCGGGATTTGTCGCGGAAATATATCGAAAAGTATGAATGCCCCGGTTTTTTCAATTCGTAATTAAATAAAATAGGTATCAACTGAAATTAGAACAACACAAATCACATACGTTATATTCAAGCATTCAATACAATTTTTACTAAATGAAATCTGTCCCGGTTATGTCCCAGATTTTTAATCTCGCAACAAAAATATCTCGGTTTCTCTCTTTGTCCCTTCCAACGTCTCACATTCGACTCATCAATCCCGTAGCTCCATTGTGCAGCAAGGTTTGATGTTTCTTCCGCATATGCTATCACTTTTCTCTTAAAGTCTGCAGAATAATGCGTTCGTCCCATTATGGGATTATTAAGAAAAACTGAAAAACGCCAAAGTAAATGACAAAAATTTACGCTTGCAAAGGAACGAGGAAATTGATTGACTCAGGGAATCCTAAGATTACGCGTGCGCACATACTAGAGATGGCTCAGGAGTGAATTTATCGAAACATTTAGGTATTTAAATTTTTAATACTCGACTCGAAGCCGAGTGGCAATTTTTAAGGCGGTAAAAAAGTAAAAAAAAGGTCGGCTTACAATCGATTAAATATCTTTCACGTTGTATGGTTAAATTATTTTTTAGTTTAATTCAAATGTTTGTTGCTATTACACTCTTTCTTGAACCAACCTTTGATAAGTAGTTTAATGTAGAGGTTTTTCTATTTAATATTGGAGTTAATTAACTTTATTATTGGAAATTTTATTTTCTTTTAAGAAATTCATCCTGAATGTCGTTTTAAATTTTAAATTGGTAACAAATTCGTAGTCTGCTTCTGTAACGAAAGTTGTCCTTTGTTGTAACGATTCCAAATAATAGACGATGTTCATCTTGCTGTTGAAGTTCGTAATCAGTCATAAATTTGGAGTATCATTTATTCACGATAAAGCCCGCTTTTCATCCCAACCCATATTTTTAAATCATTTTTTCGGAATGTCTTTCCAATATCACTTCCAAGATAAGGTTTGATTCGATTCGTTACGTCGCTTCTTTTTCCCCTGCATCTTTCCTTCGCATTATTCACAGACTCCTAAGTGCATTTTGCAATCAAGAATCAATTTCATCCTTTCTATTTCATTCAAAGAGCAATTTGTACCATCAGCTTTAGATAAGTTCGTCGCTGCCTTCATTCATGCGTTTTGCAACACGTCTACGAATAAGGCAGTGTGTCGATGTTGAATTTTTGATGCCTTCTTTATGAAACTTACTGCAGCAGCAAGTTTGACAGCCATTGATTGAGCCCCATCTGTGCATATGTATATCGATGAAATGGTTCCAATCAATCTCATTGTCATTGAAATAAATATCGCACAATTTATAATTTCTTTGTGACATTTCAAATTTATTTCTCTTTGAATAAATCCTTGTTTTTTATTAAACTGTTTAATCATAAAAATACGCAAAACTTAAAAATAATTATATCCTATTATACAACTAAACTACCGAATTTTAATGTAATATATATATATATATATATATATATATATATATATATATATATATATATATATATATATATATATATATATATATGTATGTATGTATGTAAAAGTTGTAGATATTATTTTTTTCTACAACTCTTGTTTGAACTAAATTTTCATATGAGGAATATTTGAAGAGATTCAATTTTCTTCGAATTTGACGGTTAGTGGGCAGCAGTGAATCTCTAGCGTGTTAGTTGAAATGTTCCTATCGCCGTATTTATTTGATTTTAGTTGACAACTTACTTATGGAGAAAGGCATGTGTTGGACACATCAATTTATTTCTCTCTGCCTTACCCTCTCCCTCCATCTCCCACTCCCACATCATGCATTTTTCCATTCCGTTTCCTCATCTCTTACAAACTCCTCTCTCAGATTTGTTTATTCCAACTCTTGTTTTTCTTGTCTTTCTTTGCTTCCATGTATTTATTTTTGTCAATTTTTATTTTTCAACAACATGTTTTTCATTCAATCTCTTTTTGTCATCTATCTCCGCTTAAATCGTTTTTACTCCGTCTCGTTTCCTCCATGTTCCTTTATTTTTCCTCCTTTATAGTGTTAATTTGTTTTGCCTATTTTTTCTCCGTGAGATGTCAGAAAGTTAAATTAAACCCTTTCGCTTCGGCGGTGGGCCGTAGTCATTTTAGAGTTTGCATTCATTTGCTTCCTTAATTGACTTTTATTAGGGTTCCAAACTAATTCAATCGATAGATAGATAGATACACGTATTTATTCGGGCGAAATTTAGACCATAAGGTCCATTCCTACATTTAACCCTTCGTCAATATGGATAGTTTCAGTTGAAGTTAGAATACAACATTACAAGAGTACAGAACAGAGATGTATTGAGCTCGTATTATGGCTGAAATCAAATCGGCAAGCTACGTCTTTTCTAAAGAAATTTAAAGAAAGCTTCATGTGAGATATGAAAATTTTGCGGCTACTTTTTTGGAATAAAAATGATAAATTTGTGTTTTAAGTATCTCACGTTGAAATGTATGCAATAACTCGAGATGGTAAATGTGTCGCATAGATATGTGTAAGTCGCAATACTCATGATGGCTACGAGTTAGCGCATGCATAAAAACGGGAGGGAAAATAGAAATTAAACACTCGAAAACTCGACGTGGGAAGAAACGGTTCGAATATTCATTAATTTGCATTTTTACTTTATCATACGAAGTATCGATAAAGTATTGTTATCGCGAAAAAATTCGACCTCGAGATTTTTACGGAAATATACGTTTTAGGTGTCGCTGAATCCGAAAAAGTGGTTTTTACAATGCCGTCTGTCTGCCTGTTACTAGCTCTGGAGCCTAAACGGTAGAGCGAAAAATAAATGAAATCTCGTACTTAGGCATTTTATCATACTGAGCAGAGTATACGTAGAAATGGTCGGCATTGCTCAATAATTAAGGGAAGTTTATTCTACGCATTTTTAACAACAATCCGATTTTCTCAAAAACGGCTACAACGATTTGATCAAATTTCGTACAGTTACTTGAGTTTACGTCTTCAATAATACTGCATAGTTAATATTTCTCAAAAAATGAATATAAGGCTAGTTTATTCTAGGCAACTTTAGCAATATGTAATTTCATTTTCTCAAAAACGGCTATAACGATTTTGATCAAATTTCGTACAGTTTCTTGAGTTTACATCTTCAATAATACTGCATAGTTCATATTTCTCATAAAATGAATATAAGGCTAGTTTATTCTAGGCAACTTTAACAATAATTCGATTTTCTCAATAACGGCTCTAACGATTTTGATCAAATTTCGTACAGTTACTTGAGTATACATCTACAATAATACTATCTATTTCATTTTTCTCAATGAATGAATATAAGGCTAGTTTATTCTTGGGCAACTTTAACAAAAATTGGATTTTCTAAAAACCGGCTCATACGATTTTCATTTTCTAAAGATAACTAAACGACGCATTATTATATGAGAAAGTCTGTACAATGTATATTGTAGCGATTTTTGAAAATTGCGGTTGAAGGTCTTTTCAAGGTGGTCTACTTTTATAATGACATTTCGTGAATCTCTTTCATAAAAATTCCGCGTTTTCTTGGAAGCTCGATTTCTAATTTTTTAAATTTCCATTGTATCGAGAGAATATTATGATATCAAATCGAAAAGGCACCAAGTCACGTGGAAACGTCCTCTTTAAAGTCTTTCCCGAGACATTTTCCATAACGTTTCTTTCTCGAACTTTTTGATTATTCGAAGAGATTGTTTGTGCTCTTCAGTATTTAAAGGTATTTATTTGCAGATCGACTACTTTAATTTCATATAACTTGAGTAGTTTACGTCTTCCGTCAGCTTATTCATGTATCACTTCTACCGTACAGAAATTTGCACAAGCTAAGAATGACATGAGATAACAAGGTTAGTTTTTTGTGCCACTGCGTTGTTAATCGTTTTATAGCGCAGTCCGTAAACACCCTTGTTCGGCATGTTGATCGTGAATAATCCCCTTAAGTACTTAAAGAATAAGAAACTGTTTTATGGCGCCATAGGCTAGTTGAAGTACACTATTTATCTTTCCAAGTGTATCTAACACAAGAGAAGCTTACCACCGCCTCTTAAATGAACTCTCCGAGAAATCAATCGTACGGCAAAGTGACAGTGGCACTTACCTGGAAAAGAAGAGAAGGAAAATGTTAGAATTTCATCGGAAAAAAATATATAACATAGTTTTATTTAAGCATAAATCATAAAATTACATAAATCCTTTGACTCGTATAGTTCTTAAGAAATTATCTTTCGACTTTTCAATGAAAAGCTCTTATGTTGAATATAAATATATACGTGTACAAAGACAAGAAAAAATATTTTTGTGCCCCTCTCCTAATAAAAGTATACGTTATACAGTGTTTACCCATAAAACAGTAGTTTATTTACAATGAAGATGTAAAACAAAATACATCAAATTATACTATTATGTAGAAAATTCACATTTGAAAGTTGAAACAGTCATTTGTCGCGCCCCTAAGTTTATATGTGACAGGAATGGATGGATTAAGCGTTAGAATGTAAATTTAAAATCACTTCATAAGTTTTAAAAAATTGAAGTTTAATGCAAAGAAATTCATCCAATCTACATTCAAGAGTAAAATGAGAGCAATATTTCTTGTCGGGACGGTCCTAATCCATCCTTAACCCGAACAGAGATCGTTACGTACCCAAATGGTCCAAAATAACACGCATCCTTCGCCGCCCGATCCGAATTTCGTTTGAGGCGCGCAAACTGAATTTCCTCCGCCCGTCAGTATATCTCGTGCCCTTAAGCATACAGACCATGTTTTGCACATCATTCACCTCGGGTTCGGGATAAAAAGAAATACGACCGCGTCTTTTGAGAGGAAGGAAGACGCGAGGTAAAAGAATCGTGAGGAGGCGGCCGTGACGTAAACAACCGGTTTCTTTTTTCATCCTCGCTGTCGCAATTAAACGGGCGGGGCCGCTTATGAAAACACTGGTAGCAGAAAGAAGGTGGGAAGAGCAAGCCTATCTCTATTCGCATCGTCCTTTTTTAAATTCACGTGAAGCCTCCATCACTATTAGAACCTATTTTCGCGGCGCCAACGGACTTACGACTTTAAACATAGGTTCTCAAACTGGTGGGCTGTGAGGTTTATTGTATTTTGTCAGATAATATCCACATCTACATGTTATTCAAACATTCATCAAAATGGTGGGTGGCAGGGAGTGTGACGCAGAAAAGTTTCGGTAATCCCTGTTATGATCCCCGTTTGCTCTTCACGAAAGAAGATGAATCATTTAATTTGTAGGAATTTACGTCGAAATTGAATATTTTTCACCCGTATTTATAACTTTTATTTTCTGAAATGTAATTATATGGGCGAATTAAGTTTTAAGTATAAATTTTAAAAAGGTAATCAACAAAAGCAGGATTGGTTTGATGGAGTTATTCATTAACGGCGTGCGGCAATATTTTTCATGCTCTCAAGCGCAGCGTTAGTAAATTGTACTTTTTATAAACAAGATTTCCTAAGTTAAATCCTGCGTGGTGAAACCAATTTGTAGAGAAAATATGAGGAAGCAATTCTGAGGACAAACAGATAATTTTAAATAATTTTTAAATCTTTGAGAGAAATTCCTTGATTTTTCCACAATGGGAAATTTTCAAAACCTTTTCAATTTAATTTAAAATAGCATCGTAAATGTATTCCGTTCTCTTGCAATTTGTTAACCTAATAAACCGGTCTAAATCATTAAGGAGTATGAAGTTGATATATACAGCAGTAGTAGCATTATCTTATAAAAATATTCTTTCTAAATTTCATTCCTTGTATTATATAACTTTCTGAAGATTCGATGAAAACAGTTTTTCAAGAAAAATTTAAAAGAATTTTATGCTATGTTGTTGTGACATCGAGCAATTCTAAATCATATGTTATTATGATCGTCTTCAGTAAATCGTTTCTGTATATTTATAATAATCCTCTGTGGCATGTCTTAACAATACAATTTCAGAACGTATAATTATAGAAAATTACAATAAAAATAAATCCTAGATTGAATGCATTTGCAAAATTGCTCGTGTCGCTTCTTGGCATCATGCGGTCGATCCTTTACGGCCGCGCTGCAAATCCTCGCCTGCGAGTGAAGTACAGGCATGTTGTGCGTAATTTATCGCGCAATTTTATTCTATTGCAATGGCAAATCGTTCGGAATCTATATAACAGGAGGAGAGGTAGGAGAAAATATGGCGCAGCGTTGAATAAAGACGCGGGAGCAGTTCGCCTGGCGGCTTGACCCAGCGAGGTGAAGGCGATTTAACCTTGTTGAATTTTGTAGTTTGTTGGGGGGGGGGGGGAGGTGTCCTACTTCCTGCCCGAAGAGTAACGGGACCTTTTGCGAGATTATGACGCAAGAAAAGAGGGAAAAAGAGAGAGAGGGAGTATTGATTAGCCTTTCAAGCCGATGGAGACGCCGTAGCTAAATGACATTAGGCCGTATTTCCTCCTTTCCGCTAAGGCGCATCGGATAAAGGGTTTTCGGTGGAGAGAAAGGGATGGCTTCTCGGTAATCTAGTTTTTGAGGAAGCTATTTAGCCTGCAGGTGGCGTAGCCGGAGAAAGAATAACAGCATTATTTTTAAATTTATAAATGTAACGCAGTTTCGTGAAGGAATTTGGAAAGTAGCGTTTCGCATTAATTTTCATTTTTAGCTGTTAAGAAGATCTTAATGTTCAGCCTGGAATTAATTTTTTAGCCGAATAATGAATTTAACACATCTTTGTACATAATATATTTTAGCAGAGTTTTCAAAGTAGGCGATGGATTATACGTAGTATATTCCTCCTTTATAAAGTGCAGGTTATCCAGACTAGATATTTTAGCGCCCGGAGTAAACTACTAAAACTTAGTAGTTTAGTAGTAGAGGGCGTATATTTAATATACGCCCTCTCCCCCTTCAAGAAATTATTTTCTCTAGTTTATTTAGTTAAGTTTGAATTTCTTGCGACCCTTGCGTAGTTGCGGTCGGGACTTGTCCCGCCCTAGTTACGGAACTGCATACAGAGAAGCAGCTTTTGTGTAATATACCTCGCCTTGAGTTAGAAATTTTTTTGTTTCAATCAAAAGGTATTATTTACTTCTGAGACACAAAGATCCTTCTACACATTGTTCACTGCCGTAGTGAGCGAGCAAGATAAAACCCAACGTAATTTTTGAGACATGTAACTTTGAAGTTTAGAGACTCAAAATTTCCTTCGGGATTTCGGCCGAATAAAAACTAACAAGTCTGACGCAATGGCAAAGAGGGATTTCAAGCGAAAGACCACCGCAAAGAGAGATTTTTTTATAATCATCTCCGCTCCGTTCTGGCAGTTAGCGAGTGTTATCTATTGTCCTATCGTCGGCATCTCGCGAAACTAATTGGACTTATAATATCTGATTTCCCTGTGCAGAGCGGTTCCAGGTCTTTGTTGTCGGGGAAAACAAATGAGCGCTCGTAGAAATCGATTTGACGACTGAACCGTCTCCGAGGAGAAATTATGAAAGACTTTTGAATTTTCAGATCCTTTGCGATAAAATTAAAAAGGGAATTATCGTCCCAAGCGGCACAGATTACTCGGCGACCGTGACATGCTACGCTTGAAGTTCAAATAAAATATAATATCTAAAAAAATACATGAATAACAGGCATTTAAGGGGTAAAGCAACAGGGCTTGTTGGTAAAAGAACGTACCTTTGAAATTATTCCCATAAGAAGGCTTTTGGGATATATAACTCGTACACTACCGTTTCCACCAAATTATGGAGATGGAATGCATAATCTGGAAATAATACTCTCTTGTTTTTATAATAAAATAACATTAAGGGATGGGATTTTTAGGACCCTAAATAGTAGTTTTAATAAATTTCAAGCCGTAATAGGGATTCTCGTCCGCACGTCACCAAGAGGTAAACATTCCATTCATTAAATATTTTGTTTCAGCCTCAGAACAATTAATAAATCCAGGGTAAAGGGAGGTATCAACATGAGCAGAAATACGGAGCCATTAGCACGCTTTTTTTTGCTGGCGTCTTCAAGAAGAATGGGAATAAAAGGAATATCGCCGTGGGATTTCTAGAAAGGCAATTAATCGACTAGGATGAAGGAAGTGGTAGAAAATCTCCCGAAGAACAAAGGTTTATTTTTTGTTCGTTCGTGAGTGGAATTCTCGCCGCCACATTATGGGATCGAGAGGCGTTTATACAAAAACGCGGGCGCACAAGGAGGCGTTTTTGGAGATATGGAACCGCGCCACTTTTTTTCTTCTTCTTCTTCTTCCAGAAAAAACCCTTTCCCTTTCAAACGACTTCCTCCCTCTCACATCGCCCCCATGCTCCACCTTTCCACTCGAATCTACCCTCTCTCTCCCTCATGTTTTCTCTCTTTTTTCTCTCTCTCCTCTCTGGAGTAATCCGATGCAATTTATCAAACCACTGGCGTTCAATATCTTCCCTCCTGTGGTTCTGGAGGAGGCCTTTTTGACCCAACCTCCTTCTCCTCCTCTCTCTCTCCCTTTCCTTCTTCCTGTCTGTCTCCACCAACTACTTATCCCCTTAACCCTTCCCCCTTTATCTTCGCACAGAACTTCCTTATTCGCTTTTTAAATTAAAATCCCTCTCATTTCCTCTTAATATTTCACCATCCTTGTTTCCCCTCTCTTCGTCCAAATTTTCCTTATTTTGTACCTTTCGTCGCTTCCTTCGTAACTTCTCCACCCATTCTTTCTTTGGTCTCTTTCCTCGTTTCTTTTCCCCACGCTTCACATTTCTATTCCCATCTCCCTTCTCCTTTCCATCATTCCCTTCTTTTTACTTTTTCCATTCATAGTATAGGGAAAGTATTGTGATCCATAAAAAAAATCGACTTTGAGATTTCAACGGAAATACACGTTTTGAGGTTCCTAGAACACGTTTAGACTATTTTCGGAATGAGGTCTGTGTGTGGATGTATGTGATTGTGGGCGCTCTAACTCAAAAAGTACTTGTCATATTAATACCAAATTTCATATATAACACTTTAGCATGAGCACAAAGAACTGATTAGTTTTTGGACAATAACCGTTAAACGGAAGTCGAGGTTTATTCGAAACCCGATTCGGTTTTTGCGATATTTCTTCGTTAAAACATCATTATTGTATATACAATTCTATACAATTGCTATAGAGAATGTAATTTCCTACAGCTTTTATTTGAAACAATTTTCTGTAGCATTTATTGTAAAGGATTTATTTATAAATAATCGGTTTTTTTTGGTTTCCGTCAAATATCTCCTTAAAAACGTCGTTATTGGTAATCTTCTTGAGAACCAAAGTTGTAGAGAATAATATTTCTTCCAAGTTTTGTTGGAAACAAATTTGCGCAGAATCATCTATTTCGGAGATATTTAACTTTTTTCGTAATTTCCAGTATACAGCGCCACCACCATGTAGCGGTGAATTCTGTAAACATATTCAAAATATACGTAATTTACGGCAATAAGGACGACTGTATTCTTTTACGATACGAAATAATAATTTTGCCTTATAATGCTATTCATAATAATTTAAATATCTATAACCCGAATATGGAGAAAGTCATGTGTTGGCCACATCAGGTTTTATTTCCGTTTCTCTCTTTTACGATTTCTCCCTCTTTTGTGTAGTTAACTCCCGATATACCGGATCTATCGGGACCGAGCATGTTCCGGTTAATCGAATATTCCAGTTCACAATGTACGTTACAGTGCTCATGAATGAATAATTCTAAGCAAACGGATAGATAGTTGAGAAATCGCGTAAGAAAAGCTACGTTAGCTGTAAAGTAAATAAACCGTTTATCTTCACCTTTATTAGGCACTAGCTACAATACCCGGCGTTGCCCGGAGAAAAACAAAAAAGTTCTAACAAAAATTAATGTTTTATTTTAGTACTTCGTTGTAAACAATGTTTTTGGTTTTTTGATTATTTATAAGCATATATAAGTTTCTTCCGGATCCAACTGTTGAAGCCGCAACATACAGCTGGCCATGTAAAAAAATTAGCATACAAAGTTATTCTGATTTTTGTACAATTTATATAAAACATTTGGGATTAAAAAGTAGCCTACGGCCTTCCTATTTGTGAAGAAAGTATCTGTTGGAAGTTTGATTACTCTAGCTTTAACGGTGTGGAAATGCATAGATGCACAAACAAACAGACAAACAAACAAACAAAATGCCATAAATATATATGAGGTTGGGAAAAAGTCAATATTAACGTAATGTAGAAAAACACCCATCAAATCATGAGTTTTAAAAATTTGGTTTGAAATATTTTCCGGTTGATCAAAATTCCAGTAATTCGAGACCCAGTTCACCCCTGCACTTCCGTTTTCTCTTTCTCCCAAATTTTCAACCTCTTTTCCTCATCCTTTCTCCCCTTCTATTGTTCTCTCATTTTCAACTTTTATTTGCATTACTTCCCTCCTACCTCTTCCTTCCACACGTTCTCTCTTCTTTTATTTGACTGGAAAATTGCGAGAAATAACGAAATACACGCGGCTAACGGATTGAAAATGACGGCTCATCCTTCACTTTCACCTCTCTCTTTTTTTTCTCTCTCCCTTTCCCTTGACGCTCCTTATGCAATCTCGTTTCCACGTTGACACGTTCCAAATCGCGTCGCCTCGTGTTATAAAGAGAGGAGAAGGAAAAAAATGCGACCGTTTCGCCGCTGCAGGGAATGGTTCTCTCAATCCTTTGCGCATAAAGAGAAGAAAGGGACGTTTTTTTGGTCTCTGCTGTGAATATCCATCGACTGCGATATTTTTCCCTCTTTACATATTATTTTTGTGGAAAGCCTCATTTCATCTCGAATTTATTTATTTTATTTTTTCAGATCGAATCCGTCACCTGTACGGGAATTAAGCTCTCTGCCTCTTGTTTTTTTTCGCGCATGTTCATCCTTTTTTTTTGAGGTCGTTTAGCCGCGGGCGATGGCCCTTCCGGGATATTTTGACGCCAACTCGCGGATCGGTGTGTTTTTTGTGGGTGAAAACAAACTGAGTCGTTTTCTGCTTTTCCCTTTCGCTCCCAGGAATATCGCGGTTTCAGACGGATTATTTTTCGAAAAAATATTTTCTGTCGTAATGGGACGATTCGGATTACCCATTTTCCGCGTCGTTGTCTGTATGCAGGGCCGTCCCAGGACGAATCGAGGCGAATCCTTCGAAATTACCGCAAGGAAGGTCTAAATTTAAATTCGCTGTTATTAATCGACTATCCCAAGGCCCCGCATCTCTGTAAGCCTGCATGAATATAACATTTTCCTTTTAATGCTATTTATATATAAACGTAAGAAAGATTTTCATTTTTATTTTGAGTTTGGCACGGTTTATTGACAGTTATTAGGAATGCATAATAGGGGCAATTTAACGAGTTTCCTTTTATTTTTGCTATTGCAGATGAGTTTTTTTTTGCACCGACTGCTATCTTTCCAGCGGAGTAAAGAACCGTAGATGTGATATTGTCTACATTTGCAGCAACATGCGCTTTTTGAGTTTTTTTCTGATTACTTCCCAGCAGCTAATTCTAGTTCCCCTAAATATATACCATATATAGTTCTAATGCAGAACTATTTATTTTAGAATTTGGCGCTAGCAAATTATTACATAATATTACTGACTTTTTAAGGAATTGATTAAACAAATTTATTGTACTGACTTTACATTGTTTTATTTTTGTATTTTAGAAAATAAGCGCTTAAAATTGGAAATGACTGTTTTTAAAAGTTTTTCATTTTTATTTATTCTTAAAACAACATTCTTTTTATTTAAGTTGGACGTCGTAAAATCAGCTATTTCAGCATTGTCACCGAGGACCTTTTCTTTGTTGCAACAGCGCTCACCGATTTTAACCATCATTGTTTTGGGAAAAGGAGCGACCAGAAGCAGCTGTTCGATTGGAACCATTAGGTGAGCTGATTCATTTGTATTTTTTAAAATTTCATTAATAGACGTGACATCACTGTAAGTATTAGTGGCGAACTAGGAGACATTTTTATTGTTTTATTACGTAGAAATACGGAAAAATTTTCAGAGCTAGTAAGTATAGGTACTTACTGGCTCCGGAGATTTCCTCAGTTTTTCTACATTTAATTTAACCAGTAAAAGGTCACATTTCCTCGTCATCAAGTCCGCTTATGGCGAAAAATAAAAATTTACGACGAAAGAAGGGAGTTAATTGAGAATATCTGAAGCACATAATTTCAATGAGAAGCTACAGTCACTTTGCAATACCTACGAGTATGTCACCGTTAATTACCCTTCGGATTAATGCGCAAAAAATGGTACTTTGTCGCATAACCTCCGGTTCAGAAAATTGAATAACAAATGAGTTTTTTTTCGCGCGTCCCAAAACTGACCAGAAAAAAACTCATCGGATTTTCATCTCGTACACGCAATGTTTCCGCGCGTGCTTTAGCCAGGTGTGAGTGCAACACGGCACGCGTGACTGAGATGGGTGATCAAGACGAGCGTGAGTTGCTCCACTTCCGGTATATATATATATACCATCCGAGCGAATGAATGGTTTCGCCCACTGAAAAAGAAAAAATGTTGCGCCCACGTTCGAAGCGGTTTCCACGGCAAAAATGCGTAATTAAGTATCTTGGATCCCGAGTCTGAAATAGGAGGTGCCATCATCAACGCTCTGGGCAGCGAGATGAACAGCTTTTGCTTTAAGGTCAAAGGTTAAAAACTAAATCTTCACATTCATTAAAGTCCGCCCACATTGCTACGCGGCAGGGGTGTATATATCCAATGTATTTTAAGGGGGAAAGTTTGCTTAATGCATGGAAGGGAACTTGTTAATCTGTTTTAACACCTACGCGGTCCATCATAAGTAAGAGGAACGCTTTTAAGTGTTGAAGGACCGAAAATGTAGAGTACTAGATACGCAGATACGCTATTAATGCTTAAGTTGAAGGATTTTTGCACGTGTGCCTTTTTTAGCGATTATTTTTATAATTTACCGTATATGGAAATATACTCTAGCATTTTAATTAATTTATGTCAGAATTCTTTTCAACAAAAGGGCCTGTCTCCTTGAAAAATACTACATAAGTACTATATTAGTACAGTAGAAATTCTAAACGTCGAACGTTTATAACTCGAATTTTCCGTAACCCTTTAAGTTAATTCATTTTACAGGACAAAATCTTTTTCATGTTGTTTTTCTTCTATAGCTCGAATTTTATATGCGTCGAATATTTTTTGTTTCTCTTGAGGCTCGACTTATAGAAGTTCCACTGTATGTTATTTTTAAAGTACGACACGCTAATGTTTACTAAATAGCTTCTGCACCAATTTATTTAATAAGTTTTTGCCAATTTCGGGCCTAAAAGTAAATTATTATCATTACGTATTACGAATCAAACTTTAATTTTTCCACAGACTTCTCTATGACTAGACAAGTTATATCGTTGGCGCAAAAACTTTTACACAGTCAGCAAAACAAAAGTTATAGAAACCACCAGCGATCAGATGTAATAACGATAGATCCGATTAATGAATGAACGAGTTAAGGGAATGATCTGCCGAGGGCAGATGATTCCCACTGTCGCTCAAAAACGTAATGGCTGCAGTTTCGCTGGTGACGTCATCCCGTGATGGGTCCACCCTTTCCGATCTCAACCTCTCGATCCCTTCATCCGCCTCCATCTCCCCCGGAGGTCTCCTCCTCCGGCCTTAACGACCGGAGGCGAATCATGGCGGTCCCCTCCCCGGAGGAATCGACTGCGGAAGGCCCCCGTCTCTTTTCAACCGAGCAACACGGGACGTGATAGTCTTTTGTCCACTTTCTCCATTACGCTTTCTCATGTTCCGCGGAATTTCCGAAAGGGGACGCAGTCGAAAAAGGACCCTACCGTCTCTCCCTATACGCCAACCCTCTTCACTAAGCTCTCCCATTGGTCGGTTGGGGATAGAGTGAAAGAGAGAGAGAGAGAGATGGAAATGGAGGGAGTGGGATTGGATGACGTCACTTCCCTTCCGGATCCCTCCACCCGCTGCATTCATTCGTTCCCCGTGATCGGTGATCCGCCTCGTAAAAAAAAAATCCCTAGCGCCTAGTGCCAGGGTTTCATCTCGAACACGCTTCCCCCGACCTCTTTTGTTTTACTTTTTACTCGTTTTCGCCGCTGTGTTTTTACTCGCCAGCCCGTTCTACGCTTACTTTTTTATTTTATTTTTTACAAGTCTTGGGCGCATTTCTCTTTCATCCCACCCCCTCTTAACGTTTTATCTTGATTTTTTTTATTCTAGCGTATTCGCGGATTACTTTTGTCGCACTGTTGAATAGTCTCAGTGATTACAAAAAGTAGAAATTATCGTCCTTTGAATTCATTGCATATTAGTCGAAAATAAAATTTGAGAAACGTTTCTCTTCATAGAAGAAAAATTTTAATGCTAATTTCCCCAGTTTGAATCAGTTTCACGCCGAGTTTGCCTCTCCCATAAAAGGGGATGGGTTGCATTGGTAGCTTTATTTCATAACTTCTCTGAGAAAAAAATAGTTCTTCAAATAAAAAAATCCATGAAATTAATGCCCTTATACAATATCGGTAGCTGTAATTGCGTGTGAAACTTACTTGCACACCATTATCATCCCTGAGAAGCGGTTTCTTTTTAATTATTGCTCAGCTGCATTAGTGGGCAGGAATGTCTTTTTGGTATTGAATAGCTTGTAATCGCCTAGTTAAGCCTTCATTTTGTAGAATTTCATTTTCAGGAAACTTTGTTTTATTTCCTATATACCTATAGCTTATGTAAAACACATTTCCGTCCTAACTTAAAGACATTCTTTCTTAAATTACTATATATCGATTCGTTTTATCTTTGCTTCAAGAAGAATAGAAATATAGTCCTTTAGAAGTCGTTTAATCTCAGAAAAGATTGGATATGTTCACGCAACGGCGAGAAATTAAAATTCTAGGGAATGCAATCTCCCAGTCACATAGGAATCTTGAATTTTAAACGAAGCTATTAGTGAAATGAAGTCATTCGTTTAATCAGGATTATTCGTCCAGCTATGAAGCTTTTGCAATTTAATCCTTTGAGGTATATCTAGATTCTTTGTGAAGTTCTTGAAAAGTATATTGATAATGTACCTCTTTAAAACGAAGGCGTATTTATGAGATAGTTGAATAAAAAATAAAATTCAAACGAGAACTAAATCCTTGAAAATAAAATAAAAATTAGTTATTTAAACCTCAAATGTTATATAGAGTTTTCTCACTCGAAAGCATATAAATAAATGTTATTGTGTATAACTATTAAAAAGAGAAACGTCATTTAAATCACTTTTCCGCACTCTTTAAATTTATAAAATAGTACTGTACACTAAAAAAACTAAAAACAATAGGCCTCAAATTGACTCTACAGTGACAAAAGCAATTTATTTTGATCCTATTATAAGTGAGGGAATTAAATAAATTTCCATGAACTCAAAGAAAGGTCTACATAATTCCCATATTATTTAAGTGTTAGCTTACAATTAGTTTTAATGTATTTTTAAAATGAGAAAATATGCCAGAGAATGTCATAATTTGATATTTTTATGGTAATTGTTTTCTTCAGAGAAGAATCGAAGGAAATGTTTTAAATTACGGAAAGAGTAGTTAAAAAATACTCGTACTGCGATATACATAAAAGCCGAATGCTTAAAGGTACCTATTCCCTCTTTCATAAGCCTACATTATTACCTACTTTTTCCTTTCATATTATACTATTAAAGATAGACATTTTCCTTCAGAATCTTCAAAAGAAAGCTGAGTCTTACTTCGGAATGTATGGGTAAATTCTATCGGCAGACGAAGAATTATTCAACATGGCCTGTACAGGATTAATTAAAATACTGAACTGACCTTTATTTAGCAAGAAATATAGGAAATCTACGTTTTAGTTTATTCCCAGTCCTATAAAAAATCAGACCGAATGAAGCGAAATATTTCCTTAAAAAACAAAAGAAAAGGTGGCATGTAGCCCTCCGAAAATCGAGCCACCGGATTTTTCTCAACCCGAATTTTTTTCCAGCTCAAAACTGGGACAGTTTTTTATATTGGCAGCATGTTACTACACGCCATCTATTGCCTCTCTTTCTCCCTTCAACACTCCTTCTCGCCTTCAACTGTACCTCTCTCTTCTTCCTTACACTTCTTCACGTTCACTCTTGCACAATGTGAAGAGAGAAAAACTTTACCAGCAAGCTGAGATTTATTTCTTCTTAGAGTAGGTATCAGAATGTCGAGTTATTTTTATTCAGTCCACACTATTATTCCAATGCACTTCGCACTTCGAATCAAATTTTTGCAATTCCCCACCTGACATTATTTCTCTCCGATAATATATGTACCTTCCGCTATATTATACAACTATGCAGCGGAATTTCTAAATGATCGACATCATTTTACGTTTGTGTTGAGCGCTGTCTTTCACACTTTTAGGAATTAACCTTCTTAATCATTTGCGGTCCAATTTTTTCCAGGTTCAATTAATTTTATAAAAAAATGCGTAATGACTATGAAGTACCAAATATAACTAATTTTGAAGACTACCTTTTGTTAAAGTATATCTTAATTCGTTTGGGTTACAGGAAGCACCTAGCGGTACTGTACTTGGAACGCAAAAATTTTAATGTTGGACTCGGTTCAAAGAAGGACCCCAAAGGGCTAAACATTAATTGAATTCTCTAAAGAAAATCCCGCACTGTAATTACGAATAAATTCTGTAAAAGGTAATTTAAAAGAGTCTATTAAAGAAATCAAAATTTAACATAATCATTAGAGAGAATAAGGGTGAGAAAATTCGGAATGGACGCCATATTAAAGAATATATGGAGTCGTGGGTCGGAGAGAATAGTTAACAAAGCTTTTAGATGTAAAAAAAATTTGCATATGTATCAAAATATGCGACGTCGGAGGAAATATATACGCGTGGCCAATCGTAGAAGTAGGAACGAGTAGCCTTTTTTACTTTCTCCATACGTAGTAATGGGAAAGTATTGTATTCATGAAAAAAATCGACTTCGAGATTTCAACGGAAATACACGTTTTGAGATCCCTAGAACACGTTTAGACTATTTTCGGAATGATGTGTTTGCGTGTGTCTGTGCGTGTGTGTATGTGATTGTGGACGCTCTAACTCAAAAAGTACTTGCCATATCGTTACCAAACTTCATATATAACACTTTAACATGAGCACAAAGAACTGATTAGTTTTTGGACAATAACGGATAATCGGAAGTCGAGGTTTATTCGAAACCCGATTCGGTTTTTGCGATATTTCCCCGTTAAAACATCATTATTGTATATACAATTCTATACAAGGATATAGAGAATGTAATTTCCTACAACTTTCATTTGAAACAATTTTCTATAGGAGTTATTGTTTAGGAGTTATTTATAAATAACCGGTTTTTCGGTTTCCGTTAAATATCTCCTTAAAAACATCGTTATTGGTAATCTTCGTAAGGACCAAAGTTGTAGAGAATAATATTTCTTCCAAGTTTTGTTTGAAACTAATTTTCGTAGAACCATCCATTTCGGATATATTTCGCTTTATCTTAATACCAGTATACAACGCCAACACCATGTAGCGGTGAATTCTGTAAACATTCAAAATATACGTAATTTACGGCAACAAGGACGTGTCTTCTTTTATGATACGAAATAATAATTTTGCCTAGTAATATTATTCATAATAATTTAAATATCTATACCCCAAATATGGAGAAAGTCGTGTTGGCCACATCAGATTTTTTTATCTCGTATTACTCGAAAAGAAAATCAAAAGAACGAGCGAGAAATTTTATGGAGAGTTTGCCGCATTATTCCACCTGCTGTCCACCAATCTAGGGAATTGCAGGGTGTAATGTGGACGGAGATGCTTTATTTACCGTCGGCCTTTCTTCCTCAAACAGTAAAGATGGCGATTCGCACAGTGTTAAGCATATTAGCCCAGCTTCTTTGCTCTCATCCTTGACCGCTAGCTTCCGACAATTTATTTCACACTCGCCTGGCGTTTCCCAAGAGGTGGAACGTGAACCTCCAAAGGAGTTGCGACTTATATCAAGGGGGCTGCCATAAAGGACGATGTTTATTTATTTAATTTAATTTCAAAGGAATATGATAGTGTAAAAAACATCATTCGACGGATTATAGTAAAAATGGTCAGTGCTTCTCCCGACTTTTCGGCTCACTAATAACAAATGCTAATATACATTACTATGATGCAATAGTTAAATTGATGAAACCTCTTTCTTGTTTAAAATTGTTTGAAATTTTTAATTTAATTTAAAGATATAAAAATCAAAATAATAGCCATGCATTTATGGGGAGTAGGCTTCGATTCCGTCTAAATATTTTGTGAACCAGTTCTTCGAAAGTAATAGAATCCAAATAATATTACTATTTATCGAACTTCCGCGTTTATGATTGCTAGTGGCGGAAAATTTTCATCGATTTACGGACGTTCGACGGTATTATTCGCCCGAATCTATATCTTCCAAGTATACCTATCTCTCGCTTTATTTCTTACTCTTATCCTATTACGCAAAAATTTCATTCCGTAACTCATTGCGACGTCTTCATCCTATAAGGTCACGTTCTCGCAGTTTCCCAAATGAACTTCTCACACGTGTTCTTAAGAAAGAGGCGAGCGGGGTATCTTGTAATCTTGACATTTGAGATGGCGTTGGATAGATGGTTTTTCCACTCAGTCCTTTCTTCCTGTTCCTCCCGGTTTTCCGGGAAAAGCGTGTCACCCGAGCCAAGGATGGGTGACGGTGGACATATTATCTCTGACCGATACCTACCTCCTCTCTTCTCACAAGGAGAGTTAGTCAACTTGTACCCTTGTTTTAGGACGAAACCACCGCTGCATGAAAGAACATGAAAATTAACGGAATACGTATTTTTTCCTAGCCTCCAATGGCCATTCTTTCGCAAGTTATTGACATTTAAAGATCACGAAAAACCTGACGGCCACTTAAATACCTTCGAAACAAACCTGCCGGCAAGTAGGCGTGGTTGCCTTGAGGGTAAAATCGCTGATCCCCACACGCGGCACGTAATTTTTCGTCTCCTACGGACATTTTCTTAAATTAAATTTTTGCCTTTACGTTATATTAGTGTGCATCTTTCCCGGTAGATTTTTATTTCTATTTTTTAAATAATATTTACGGGTTTTTACTTTCTCCATACGTAGTAAAGGGAAAGTATTTTGATCACGAAAAAAATCGACTTCGAGATTTCAACGGAAATACACGCTCTGAGGTCCCTAAAATACGTTTAGACTATTTTCGGAATGATGTGTGTGTGTATGTGATTGTGGGCGCTCTAACTCAAAAAGTACTTGCTATATCGTTACCAAACTTCATATATAACACTTTAGCATGAGCATAAAGAACTGATTAGTTTTTGGACCATAACGGTTAACCGGAAGTCGAGGTTTATTCGAAACTCGATTCGGTTTTTGCAATATTTCTCCGTTAAAACATCATTATTGTATATACAATTCTATACAAATGTTATAGAGAATCTAATTTTCTACAACTATCATTTGAAACAATTTTCCATTGCAGTTATTGTAAAGGAATTATTTATAAATAATCGGTTTTTTCGGTTTCCGTAAAATATCTCCTTAAAAACGTCGTTATTGGTAATCTCCGTGAGGACTAAAGTTGTAGAAAATAATATTTCTTCCAAGTTTTGTTTGAAACAAATTTTTGTAGAACCATCCATTTCGGAGATATTTAACTTTTTCTTAATTTTTCGTAATTTCCAGTATACAGCGCCACCACCATGTAGCGGTGAATTCTGTAAACATTCAAGATATACCGAATTTACGGCAATAAGAACGACTGTATTCTTTTACGATACGAACTAATAATTTTGCCTCATAATGCTATTCATAATAATTTAAATATCTATACCCCAAATATGGAGAGAGTCATGTTGGCCACATCAGATTTTACTCTCCTGCGATTCTCGCAAAAACACGTGTCCCATTAATTTTTATGTTCTTTCATGCTGCGTTGGTTTCGTCCGAATACCAGGAGACGAGTTGGGATAGTGTTAGCGGTACCTTTGCTACCGCTGCACAAGCTTGCAGATGTATTGTTACAAAATAAAATTTTTGGTAATTACTGGAAACTTCGACCTGAGCGGTGAACATCCTGTAACTCATTTCTATCTTCGTTAAACCTTTTGATCCATTTCCAGACGTTCCTTCGATCCATACAACTTGTTCCCTATTGAAAACTCATTCTTCTGCAAATTTCCGCACCGCTAACACTCTCAGCTCGTAAAAATCTGACTGCTCTTCCAATGTGTATTCTTACAAAGGGACGGCCATGTTACCTACTAACCACAACATACTTAAAACCAGACACGGATACGTACTCGTGGGAGGCAGCGTTGCCAACTTTGTAAAACCAAATTCTCTAAAATATGATTTTTTTTCTTTGTTCACGTTGTGTGGGTTTTTTTTCCGTTTGTGCCTTTAATTACCGAACGACCATCGCATATATGGGATGAAATTCGTTGGTTTTAACAATGTATTTTATTCATATTTTAGCACGCATTTTTGAATCGGGAACCTTAACTTTTTAATTCCACTTAAATATCTAAAATACTATTTATGTCACAAAAATGTTCGATAGGTTTTACGAAGTGAAGTAAAAATCGAGAAGTGGTACAAAGGAGTGCGAAAGTTTGTTTCAACATCGAGGAAGAGTACTTGAGAAGTTTTGAGATTTGATTATTTCCTCGCTTTGCAGAAACGTCATTGTTCCTCCGGAGTCTTACCAAGTGCACTCACGTCATCCCATTTCATACGTCAGGCTTGCTTTCTCTTGTCTCGGATAGACTAGGAAACGTTCCTAACTTTGTTGAACTTGGATTTGGTTTAATCGTAGAAGAACCTATACTAAAAAAATGGAAAAGTTATATTTCACCTTAATAATAGGGTGATGTTCCGTTTTCACGCGGCAGAGGGCCACACGCGGCCCCCGCACGATGATAATGCCCTAATCTATATTGAATCCGTGTTTTCGCTTCCGTTACGCTCTAATTCTAAGTCTTTGAAGTAGTTAGACACGCTTTTAGAAAAACAGACGATTGAGATTCCCTTCTTTCTACAGGAAACTCCCATTGGCAGTCAACGCGTCCTTTTCCTTTCCTCGGAGGGGGTGATATTTCTTGTGTTCGACAGCCATTTCCTTCTCTTCTGTCTTTTTCGTTGAACGACAGTCTCATACACACGGCGGAAGAGGAGTGATTGAAAATCACCATTCAGTCCATGCTGCCAGTATATTGTAGAATGGTTAAAAGAAGGAAAACGTTTATCTGATAAGTCGGTAAGGTGGTTGACATATTATAGGGCAAGTGGTTGAGAGAGAAAGAAGATGATCGTAGTAGGCTATTAACACTAGAACCGCCAGATTTCTGACCCCCCTAGAACCGCCAACTGCGGTCATTTTGACCGCTGTTGTATAAATTAGCCAAAACGTAAAAAAAACCTACTGTTACTTGATAAATGTATTTATTTATTGTTTTCTTAAAGTTTTACATAAAAATTGTGGATGTTTTAACATTTTTAAAACGCAAAAATATTAAACAAAAATTTTGAAGTTATTACGTAAAACAAATAATAAGGAAAGAAAATCAGTTAACAAAGTTAAAAGCATATATGTACACTAATACCTAATGAGAATATAAACACAATATTTGAACATCTATAATGAATATAACAACTGAATATAACAATGAAATGCAGCAATATAAAGTTAGTATTCATTTTTAAAAAAATAATTTATCAGTAGTAACACGAAAATAAACACTAGTCCAAGGACTATTTTTTATAAAACGAATGTAAGGTTAAAAAGAAAAAAAGAAAAAAAACTATTTACAATTCTGTTGTATCAAATTTACAATTAGGGATAAATTATCTTTTCTTACAATCATTGCACTCTTGTAATTTAGTGATAAAGCTGCATTTCCCACAAACAGGCTTCTTGCAGGAAGAACATATGTCAGAGGATTTATTTGTACATTTTCCAACCTGGCATTGTCGTCTCTTTCTCTTCGCTGAAGGAGCTTCTTCATTTGTATCTGACTCTTCTTGACAACGTTTACTTTTCAAATGTTCTTCCCTCAATTCTTCTGATAGCTGTTGGATGAATTCTCTAGCATCTGGCCTTAGTAGGGAAAAGTTGCTCGTCAACACAGATTTTGTCCAGGTTTATAGTGAGATTGACAGTTTTCTATAAAACGGTCCCATATAACAGAAATCAGAGCAAACTTGTCAGATTTCAAACGTTCTGATCGCAACCGTCTTTCATCAAATCGAGTATATTTTAAGATTTCTGTAAATTTATTTCGTCGCATCATGTCCTTGAAGAGCGAAAACCCCCAATTTTTTTACTATAGAGATTCTAACTCTATCCCTTTGGCACAATACAAACCTCTAACGTAGATGCAAGCAATAAACGCTTCAAGCTCAGGGAGACTAATGCTCCATTGAACGCCTTTCAAAACTCTTTTTGCCTCCAACTCTGTGCATGATTGTACGTGTTTTATTATAAATGTATCAATGAACAATCGCCAAGAACTAACTGGACTGTCACAAGATATTTCTCGTTTAGCGTAAGAAGAGGGTCCAGGATTCTCCCGTAAGATATTGTGGGTTGGTAAGCGGCCTGGAGACGAATAGTTATTTCTCATTACCTGCCATTTTGATCCATCCTTAGCCGTCTCAAATACAACAGAATCCACTTCCTGACACTGATAAATTTCATCACATTCACTTTTATCACTAAACGCATCACTTTCACTACCTGATTGTTCTTGAATTTGCACTGGCTCGTCTTCGTCGACAAGTCCCTCGATTTCTCCTCCCTCAGAATCTTCATCCGATAATTCACGCAACAATCTCAGTAATTCAGCGTCTGACAGTATTGGACAGGACATCTTTACACAACTAATGCTGAATATAAACTGAAAGAAAAGGAAGATACGAGAAACATCGTTGAGAGAATTCTTAGAAATTCACCGATGTTTTTTACTGACTGGCTTCTATGAAACTAATCATTCGGTTTGCTTGAAACATTTCTTTGAAATATTTTCATTCGTTGTGCTTTTCAGTAATATTATTAACAAAAACAAAACAACAATCATAATAAAAAATACATTTATATTACCGAAATCACCAAATTATTACAATGATAGATAGATATTTGTAAGTAAATTTGATAAAATCAGTGGTTATGGTTATCAAAATTTATATTTTCTTTTTTTAAATATAAATTTATTGAGAGTCTGACTATCAAGAATGAGCTTCAAAAGCAGTTTTTCTATTATACACTCATAAGTACCTATAAATGAACTTAAAATTGATTTAACCAATGTATTTAAGGTACCGGTCAAAATGACCGCTGTCGGCGGTTCTAGGTATAGCTGTTCATAACTCAGCATCGAATTATCAGAAAAATATCATCATTGGTGAAATGTTGTATTTAATAGACATAGGAAAAGTCACAAAATTTCAGCCTCCTATACTTAAAATTGTGGAATTGCGAAAGATTTATATGTCCCTAGCGGTCAAAATGACCGCTCCGGCGGTTCTAGTGTTAACTTTTTTAATGGAAAAAAATAAATTGCAAAGAGGCTATCGTTACCGCAAACACAAATGTAAATGAACACACGTACTCGAATGTACCTTAACAAAGAAATACCTGTCTTTCGTTTCACGAATTTTTAGGTGAATCTGAAATTCTTATTCTAGAAAACCAATACAATGAATATGAAATAGATTTATAAAATTTTAAGTGTAGGAAATTATGTCTTCGAAACCTTTATTCCACCATAATGATTAATTATATTTTTCGTGACGCATTTCATATGGCATAATAACTTTTCCTTATTATTATTTATATCACGCAGAGCAGACATAAATGTGATACAAGACTGTCCATATTTATTTATAAGATTGTTTCGTCTAATAGTCCATCGTGTCTTTTTAAATTTTGAATTTTAACTCCAACGAATGGATTTTATGCTATCGTTATAATTTATCTCCAACCTCCTTCCGAAGGTTGACTTAAATCGAACTAATAATAGGGATAACATGAAACCCGATTTTATTTCCAATGTTCTTTTGCAATTTATAGTCTCTCGGTCCTTCGATCGATTTTATTAGAAAAGAGAAAAACGACGATAAGGGATTCGAAGAAGAGATATCGTCGAACTAATCGATCGGAAGGCATACCACCCGTTAACAAACAAAAAAAATAAACAAACAAGATTTGCGATAGGTTAAGGGAAACAGAACGCGAACACGCAAACATCCCATCATATTTACGCCCGAGACATGCTCTCTTCTGCTCCTAGTAACCCGACCGGTTTTACTCCGCACGACGCTTTCCGTAAGCAACTGAGGGAACGAAAAAAAAATTGAAAGGAGGAGAACGCACGCGCGTGGCGGGGTTGGGGGGGGGAGTTGAAGGGAAGGGAAGAAAATAGGTCAGGAATTCCGCCCAAAGAACGCTTCCGTGTAATCTGCACAAGTGCCTCCTAAGGGGTAGCAAAAACACTTTCGGGCAAACGCCCAACGATTGACTAAGAGCGGATGGCCTGCGCAAATGAGTGTGGGAATGAGGGGGTGCAATGGGGTGGGAGAATGGGATGGTGGGAGAGGGGCTATTTCGGAAAGAGGAATGGGGGGGGGGGGGAGTGGGGATATAAAAGAGAAATAGAAATGACGGAAAGGGGAGAAATGAAGAGGCAACAAGGAAGTTGAAGCCGCTGGAGCTGATGGCGGAAGCGGGAATGACAGATGAAGTTAAAATAAATGAAAGAGATTTAAAGTGATATTATATATACATATATATATATATATACATATATACATATATATATATATATATATATATATATATATATATATATATATATATATATATATATAACTACGATGGCCCGCCAAGGAATTATTATTGTTGAAATTTACAGAGAATTATTTTATACTTATGCCTTATAATAAACCTTTTATGATGAAGTCATTACACTGAAATTTATTTTATACCTTATTATACGGACAGATTCATTCGCAGTCTCTCTAATGACTTACGATATGATCCTTAACGCTGCTCACTCGTGATGTTATGGATGAATAAATAAAGGTTGACCCCGAAATAAATGTTCTTTTTACCAAATGTATTCGTTACGCAAGATAAAATAATAAAAATACTAATGGAAGTTGCCAGTGAAATATTTCGTCCGACTAAGTAGGAAAGCATAAATTCATAACCGCATAGAAACTAACCGTAGTAAAACTTACACAAGTATCGTCAGCTGGAAAAAACTACGAACCGTAACCGTTTTGAGGCTCCTTCATCCGAGTCGCGAGGGCATTTATTGTTTTCAATTATTAATCAACGCCGACAGTTACAATCAACTCGCGACTGCAACATCAAGTGGACAAGTGAACACCGAAAGCAAGCTTATACAAGTAAGATACCATTGGAAAATGCAAGAGGGGGAAGCACGATTTCTTTAAAACGTTCAGGGTTCCTCCCCTTTTGTGTAAACCCACACGGTTGGAATGTACGTATATCCTCACAAGACTCTCCCGTCCGTGAAAACTTCACCCCTCTTAACTTCAGTGGTTGGCAACAATACCATATAAAATTTTGCAATTTTCCGACTTTGAAGCCACTTGGCGAAAAATGCACGAACTACTTTGAAAATCCAATCGATGGGAAATTCATAAATTGACGAGTTATCTAATTCTAAAAGAATTTTCCAAATATCTCTTAAGAACAAAAAAATGATAAAAATACCTAGAAAAGAGTACGATCACATTAGCACGTTTTTGCTTTTACTATCTAAAACGTGCTAGAAAGAGCGAGTAGTAAAGCGATATCCTGAATACGACTAATTTTCGGGCGAGAAGGGAGATATCAAGGAAGCGCCTTATAAAAAGATAGTGAAAACGTGAACGGGATAAATAGAGAATGAGGAGATGAGAAGATAGGACCAGACTACAGAGTAGGGAGGAAAATATCCGAGAGGGAAACCCCAAAGATAAACATGCATATGATGAGAAGAGAAGCGGAGTTTTAAAAAAAAAGGAGGGTTAGAGGCAGCTGAGAGGAAAAAGGGATGACGCGAGGAGCAGATGGGAAAGGGAAAGATCTCAGAGACGAAGGAGAAAGGAAGATGTCTTAATGGAAAATTGCACATGGCGTGATGGGTTTTCGGCTGCGCATGTGTATTTAGGTTGGAGGCGTACCAATTTAGGATGTAAAATGGGTCGAATATCGCCCGACCGAAGTGCATTCGATCTTGAGACACTTAAAGGGAGGCGGAAAATTGAACTGAGCTTTACAGAGAAATTGAGGAAAAAAAGTCTTGAAGATTAGAATATTTAAGAGAGTTTTTAAATTTAATGCTTGCGGGAAATTTTCCGCGTAACTGTTTGCGGTAACTTAACATACTCGGGTAGAAAGCTAAGGGAAGAAATTGTTATGCAAAGAGGCTGTTATTTCATACGGTATATAAGATTCAAAAAATAACACAAAAGTTCTTATGGGTCTTACGGGGTACTTAGCCATTTAGATAAACATAACTATTAGGCCAGAATTATAAAACATTTTCGATGAAAATTTACAAACCAAGCAATATTGGCTTAAACAGCGTTAAAGTGATGAGTGATACATGCCCTTTTTAAATACTTGGATATAAGCCGCAAGGATAGCTAGAGTAACTAATTTTATTTGATTTGTTGTATTTTTATATAATCTAACGCAGTCGGTGGAAGTTTGTATTATGTGGTTTATTTGAGAAAATTTTATATTTTTATTAACCCTTAAATTTCCTTCGCGATTGCTATAAAAACATAAAATTTAGATATTTTTTTCGAGGTTCGTTATCATCATAGGTAGCTGTACGTTGACATTCCCGTGATTGTTCACGGGTTAACCCGGTTATTCAAACACAAAATCAGAGCGTAAAAGCGACCAGATTGCTTTTAGAAGAAAAACAACGATCGCACGCACCTGCAAAATTCAAGGGAGCCTTTTCGCGAATGGACGAATTTTGAAATACACGGTAAAAAAAACCTTAAAAAAAGAAGTCATCGAAATTCGTCCGACACTTTGAAAAAAATATCCTTTCGGATACCTGAAAGTGGCACCGTTTCCTCGGAAATGAAAAAAAAATACGAAAAGGCGACTTTAATTTCGCCGAGCTAAAACCAGCCAACCAAGCTAGCCAACCAGCCGGGAGAGAGAGTGTGTGCGAACGTTAGATAGGTCGAAACGGGGAGATGTGTAATTGAATGGAATTATGGGAACGGTCTCCGGTGTAAGGTTTTGTGTTTTGTGCGCGGGATTTTTTCCTTTTTCCATCTGCGCCCTCTCTCTGTGTTGTAGCGCACGGAGTGCAAAGCGAAGAGGTCGACGAACTTTCCCCAATCCTCCCTCCTCCTCTTCGCCTCCCTTAGAGAGAGAAAGAGCTTTTGCATTTGCCTCTGTCGCTCCGAGTGGGAGTGCTTTAGGTCGGAGCTAGAGAGGAGAAACAAAAGAAAGCTGGTGATGGGAGACATTGGTTTAGTAAGGGATCTACGGGTGTCAAGAGGGGGATGGTGAGAATGTAGGGGGAAAGCGGTAGGGAGGGGAAGATAGACAGATGGAAGGAGGGAGAGGGAGGGGGGAGGGGGTGGGGGAGGGGGAGAGGGGGGGGGGAGAGAAGAACATAGGCTAGGAGAAATGGAGCCGAGTTTGCCTCGTACAGTGACGGGATTGGATTGGTGCAAATGGAACTCCTGTGCCATTTTCCGATTCTAGTTTTCGGTTTGTATTAAAAAAAAGGTTATGGTTTTTTTATTCGGAATCGTGTAATTTTTTGCCCTTTTTACGAGTCGGACGATTTAATTGACACTGACAGGCCGTTTTGAGAATGATTGATTTTTTTTTCGTGAAAATTTTATTTCTTTCTCAATGTATAACTTCTGAAATGTAGATATTACGTAAATAAGAAAAGATATTTTCTTACAGTCGGCGTTACCGCACTTCAACTTAAATTTATACGGTTTGGTTTTTGTATAATTATAATATTTATATTTGTGAACATTTCGACAACAAAACGGTATATTTACCTTACAAATTGATTTTAGCTGTTAGTTATATATATATATAATACGTAATTAGAGCTTGAATACTTCATCGTTGATATATCGAAGTGACGGAAATTGAATAAAATAAAAGTTTGACTGCTGTTGACGTTAGACTGAAAAGTTCGTTATGTTAATAGACAACTTTTTGGTGATTTTCATTAGGAAAATTATTTTTAGCTCGGATTTTTCACAACTTTTATCTCAAAACTAATTACAGAAGGACGTCGTTTATACAACATTGACCCCAAAGAAGTTAGACTTATGTTAGCTACAATTTTTATTTAGAAAAATTTATGATAATTACTGGAAACTTCGACCTGAGCGGTGAACATCCTGTAACTCATTTCTATCTTCATTAAACCCTTTGATCCATTTCCAGACGTTCCTTCGATCCATACAACTTGTTCCCTATTGAAAACTCATTCTTCTGCAAATTTCCGCACCGCTAACACTCTCAGCTCATAAAAATCTGACTGCTCTTCCAATGTGTATTCTTACATATATATTTAGAAAAGCATCCGTGGAAATAGAATTAAGTACGTGCTATTTTCTCGTAAAAGAAAACTTGTAATAGAATTCTATATTTCTTTCGTAGAAGTATTTTGTTTCGGAATTAATTAATATAAGAGTTACGCGACGATCTTCATATAAAAAGCCATTTTTTCTTTGCATCATCAACTGTCAAAGGAAAACTTCTTAAGAAAATATGCTAGAGTCGTTCGCCTCTTTTCTAATATCATGCATAGGGAGATACCCATCCTACATCCTATGGAGTTTGAGGAGAGAAGGAAGAAGAGAGGAAGTGTAGAGCAATATGAGGAGGCTGGGAGTAGGGTAGGCGAAGGGGAGGTGAATGGGAGGGGAAAGGGTGACGGATGAATAGCTGCTTGGAGGGATAATAAGAAGTCATTGGGTCGGAGTCGTTTAGCAGTCAAGACAACCGCTGCATCTCCGCTCCTAGCATTAATCAGCTTGCACGGTTGCCCGAACATACACATAGAGATCCGCGCATGCGCAGCATGGGTCAATATTGACGGCGGCGGCGGCGGTATGCGCACTCAAGGATGTATGGCAGATAAAGAGAGAGTGGGAGAGGAAGAGAGATACCCATTTCAAGCACGGAGAAAATTTATCAAATCGCGGTTGAAGATCTCCCTACATTTTCCAGCCAGATTCATCCGATGCATATGCCATTACGTCTGTCACTATGAGGGACGTTGTTGTAACATTTGGAGAACTATCCAACCATCACATCGTCCGTATTAGGTCAACATGTGGAGGAGTCTATATCAATATTCTCTCTTGTACTGATGTTGCATTCTCATCAGGAATTACTTTTATATTCTTCATTTAAAGTTATGCGTGTACGAAAACTAAGCTTCAGACATGACGATTTTAAAATGACCATTAAATACGAGTGATCTTAAATAAAAATTCAATTCAAACCGGCAATAACCTATATCGTCGAATTACACATCCACGATGAACTTTGGTCTCCGTTAAGCAAGACAATCTAGAAACTTGAATGTTTAATCTTTTCATTCCATTATTAATACAGTCCAAGGATTTTTGTTATGCAGTATACATAATGGTGATAGTCACTTTCAGCATATTATTTAAGATTTTCAGTGAATAATTTTCCGTGTTATCAAATTTCAACAAAAAAATGTTCACATTTCTCTCTTATTTGTGTGTTGAAATGTAGCTATTTGAATGGTTACCGAATGAAAAAGCATTCTTTATGTTGTGATATAGATGCTGTCATAAGTGCAAGAATTTATAAATATTATTCACATTGTGATTTTCTATTATTTTACATAATGCGAATTGGACTAGAAGGCTCTGTAAATTCTTAAAATTTCATAAAGTGTGTTTATAGACATAGTTATTTATATTTCTCAAAATTTTAAGTTTTTCTCTAAACAAAAAATATCTAAGTAGACAGGGGCCCACGTTACACCGGCCTTCGGGAGATACAATGCTGGGGGTAATCATATATAGTTTTAATTGCATTAACGGATGTCAAGAGCTGTTCATATTATCTTCAATCCCTTTGTTAATTAGTAATGGAATGTTGCTAGTGACTCAAAAGGTTGTTCTTCGGTACTATGTAAAACACCTTTTAAAACAACCAGTTCGTGATACCAAATCGCATCGTCAGAGATTATCCAACAGATACAGAAATGAAAAATCGAAAAGAAAATATAAAACGTCATAGCTTTCGGTGATGACGCGGAAGAAACGGTAGATGTAGGGGAAGGGGTGAGAGATGGTATTTATAGGGGTATGCGAGACGGGAGCATAGGATGCGTGGGCCCCTTTTGAACACCTGGACATAGGCAGAAGGAGAACCACCAAGTAAAGCATGTTGCCTAAAAGTACGGCGCTCGGAAGAAGTGGGTCCCTCACCTACCCTTCCTCCCCTCGCTCCTCAAACGGAAAAGAGACAATAGCACTTGGCTATAAAAACGATAAGTGAAATATCTTTCTCTTCTGCGTTTGCTCCGTAACTTCGTCAGTCTTCCGTGACGACGAAAACTAGCAATTCGTTCGTTATGGAGAAAGCACAGAGATATTTTTTTAACAACTTGGATTTCGTTTATTTCTGAATACGAAAGATGTCAACGCCATTCATTATAAATAGGAGAACAATTTTAGTTCATTACTTTAAAATTCAGGGGGTGAGTTGATGTTTATTATTATTTTGTCGAACGTTTTTTCTAATGCTACTTAAAACCCAATCTATTGGCAGAACATGAGTAATTTGTTAATATGAGCATTAAATAGCAAATTCGTCGAGTTTATTTTAAATTGTTTACGAAATTCACGTGATAATCGAACCCCTTGTAAATATATGTTTAAAACCTATGTTAATTATAAAAGGTATATTTAAAAAATTACCTTTTTAATTTGAGGGTACGTGTACAATGAATATTGACTTCTAAATTAACGATCCAGCTCCATAGAATGTCGAAAAAATATTCTTCACACAAAGTTTTAAATGAAGAAGCAATTTCATTGGCAATTGATGGTTTATTATGTGATTCAGAGCAGCGTATAAGAAAAAAAACAAACTTGATGACCCATTAAAAGTTTCTCAGAGACGAAGTTCATTTAGTTGAAATTCAAACATCGGCGAATCAATCTCCCAGTTTTTTGTCATTCCTAGAAATGAAGACACGAAGATCAACAACTCGAGAGGCGATAAAAACATATTTTCGGAAATAGAAAAAGAACAAGGACAAAGAAAAGTCTAGAAATATATCCACATTGTCTCTCGACGTTAAATTTAACCCTCGGAGATTAATATTCCCCAATAAACACCCCTTCTTACGGCCGAATTCGCAAAGGAGAGGTGGGAAACCCTTTTTGCCTCCGGAAACCCAGCCACTCAAACCATCCTCTACATCCAGCCCAGAGAAAGGAATTGGAAGTCGAAAACGATTAACTCTTGAACAGAGTGGTTCAGCATTCCGGGCGGTGGGTGGAGATAAGTGAGGGAGGGAGGAGAGAGAGGGAGAGAGAGAGAAGAAAGGATAGAAAGAGATGCGAGGAACGATAACGAGCGATATTTCGCGGACGCTCCCCCTTTTTTTTCCTCGCATACCTTCTACGGTTTCTTAATCTCGCGGAATTCCTAGAACCGGTTTTGTTTACGTCTGGGGAAGCTTTCGTTTTCTGAGAAGGAAGGGAGCGATCCACCTCTCTCTCTCTCTTCCCTCCTTCTCACAAAACCTCTCTCTCTTTTTCTCTTTCCACGTCGCTTTTTACGCGCTCAAGAGGAGGAATTAACAGCGTCTGAAGGGGGAAGCCGTTTACCACCGCCTCACCCTCTCCGTCTTGCTCTCTTTACTGTTTCTCTCCCTCTCTCTCTCCCTCTCTCTCTCCGATCTTTCTCTGTCTGTCTCTTACTCTCTCTCTCATATATATTCTGTTACTGTAATTTTCTCTTGCATCCATCTTTCTTGTACATTTTCTCTGCTCTGTCGTAATTCACTGATTCCTTTGTTTTCTCTTTCCATCTCTCCTCCTCCTTTCCTTATTCCTGTCTTCTCCCTTTCTATCTCCAGTCTTTATTATTCAAAACTTCCCTCAATTTTCCTTCTCTTGTTTATAAATATACTATATTATAATATACTATTGTCACCTATTCTCTTTCTCTCCTAGGTTTTTACCGCAATTACTGTCTTTTTATAGAAATTTTCCGAATTTGTAATTTGGTGTTTTGCTGGTATGTTTTTCTATTTATTTTATTTTCTGGTTCTTTTCTGTGAAATTATTATTACTATTTTATTCTTATTTGTAATTGTTGACGCAAGGTTAAATGTAAGGACTATAATATATGATAGTCTCAATTTCGCCCTAATAAAATCGTTTTCCTCTCTCTCTCTCTCCCTCTCTCTCCCTCTCTCTCTCCCTCTCTCTCTCTCCCTCTCTCTCTCCCTCTCTCTCCCCCTCTCTCTCCCCCTCTCTCTCCCTCTCTCTCTCCCTCTCCCTGCCTCTCCCTCCCTGTCTCCCTCCCTGTCTCCCTCTCTCCCTCCCTCTCTCTCCCTCCCTCTCTCTCCCTCTCCCTGCCTCTCCCTCCCTGTCTCCCTCTCTCCCTCTCCCTCCCTCTCTCTCTCTCCATCTCCCTCTCTCTCCCTCTCCCTCTCCCTCTCCCCCCCCCTCTCTCTCTATATATATATATATATATATATATATATATAAATCTTTCGCACTCTCCACTTCCGTAATATCTCTCTTCTTCTTCTCTCTACTTTCCACGTTTCTCCCACTTTTCTCTTTCTCTTTCTCTCTCTCTATCTTTTTCCCTTCCATCCTACCTCCATGTTATTCCCCCTCCCCCTCCCCCCACCCTCCATATATTTCCCCCTTCGCCACTCTCCTATCTCTCTCTCTCACCCATCCTTCTCTCCCTTCCTCCCTCTCTGCATTTCCCTCGATGTTCTCTCTCTCAGTCTCTAACAATTTTCTCTCTATCACTTTTCTTCTTTCTTTCTTTATCCATTTCCCACTCTTCCATTTTATATTGCGATATCATTTTCATCTCACTCTCTCCCCCTGCTCCTCTCCCTCCCTTTCTCTCTCTCTTCTTTCTCTCTTTCTCTCTCATAGTCTCAATTTCGCCCTAAATAAAGTCGTTTGTCTGTCTGTCTGTCTGTCTTCTCTACCTAAGCTTCCTCTTATCTTCTCTTCGTTCCCTTTATCTCTCTCCCTTTTCCTTCCACCCCCTCTCCTGCAAGTGACAGCCTCTCATCGCCGCCCTTTGTTGCGTTTCCCGGCCGATTGAATAACCCACGGTATGAAGAGGACTCTGTTGAATAAACAAGAGAGCGGCGTTATCTCTTTCAATCGCACCCTCTCTCTCCCTTTCCCTCGTCATTCCCGCTTCTTTGATCGAGTGGAGTGAGCTCCTCTTTGGGGGAAGCCTCGATTGCCGCCTGAATCTGCGGCGAAAGTTTTTTTTTTTGCGACGCGAGATGATTCATTTTTTTTTGTCGGATGCAGGTCGTCTCTGTTGCGTCTTCACGTCTCGGGTCAAATATTCCTTAAAGTCGATTTTGGTGGTTTGAAAAAAAAATGAAGGTAGTCACTTTCCCATTCTCTAAGACTCGACAGTGAATTTCTTGCAGTTTTTATAGAAAGAATTAAATTTGTCTTTAAATCAATATTCAGTTCGTGAGGTTATTCATTCCGGGATCAGTGTGTACATATTTAGTGTGAAAAATACCGATGTTCAGTTTATTACGAATTTGTAATAGCTACATTAAAAGGGAAACCATAATTTAAGTGATTTCGTTAATATTCCCGCAAATGAAATTATTTTGACCTAATAAATTATAATTTTAGGCCCCGATTTTAAAAATTATATATAATATGTTTGCCAAATTGCTCAATTCACTAATAGTAAATTCTAAAAATGAGTTATTAATGGAGAATTCGTGGTGATGACGAAAGTTCTGGGCCTGAAATGCGCATTTGGTTTGCTAATACCTATTCATAGCTACCGGTAAGAAATGAATCGCGGATTATATTTTTGGCCATAATGCCAGCTCGATAATTCTCTTATGATATGCTTATAACTTTTTTAGCGTTATTAAATTTTGTTAAAATTTCGTATTTTTATTTATATTTCCGCACAAAACAAACAGGATTTAATGACAATAACAAACGATATATTAGTCTTAAAATTATAAAATGTCATTATAGATTTGCTATAAACCATAATATGGCATTTTTTATAGATTTTAAGCATATAAGCCTTAAGATGTTACACACATCCGTGACGGTATCTATGGAATGAATTTACACTTGTAGAGATTGTCAACCTTATTCTGTCAAATAATCGTAGCTTAAGGTTTAATTTAGAATAGGTCGAATATGCCGCACGTATCATAAGGCCGTTTGAATGATAAAAAGCTGAACGTATTCGTTTAACTTACATATATAAAACATCTGACCGTCCTCTTTTTGTTGTAATTCTCAGGATGCCAAAAAATCTCGCAATGGTACACGAATTATCCATTCAACAAGAAGTATCTAAAGCATACGAGCACCACTCTGGGAACGCGTAGTACACTTCTAAATCGAAAATACAGTAGGGAACACTTGATGCACTCAACTCAGAGGTGAAGTGACATTAACTCAAAAGACATGCAAAATTCTCGCGTGAAATCTGATTTTGTCGTTAGCCTACATTTCCGCGAAACGATCCGATGAGAGAATTTGGCTTTAAGTGAATTCGATCCGGACGAAACTGTCTGCTTGGAGCATTTTATAACTAAATTAGGGATTCGATTTCGGCTCTAATTATCCCCAGACTTCCTGCTTATACAGATATTGGCAGTCCCCGCTTATACGTCAGGTTACGTACCTGAATACTGCGACGAAAAGCGGATCACTCGTTTACATAGACACAGCATTAAATTGAGGGATAAAGTTCAATGTTCCTGGGGCAAAGACGTGAAATATTTTCATTTAAAAATATACCATGAAATTATAATTGTAATTTTCCACTTAAAACTTTTAATAATTTAAAAATACGCATATCGATGCAGTGCATCATAATCAAACATAAAAAGCAAATTACACATTTTTTATGACATCGTCATCACATCTTTTCCCTCCACTTTTAGGACCATTCAGTTTGATCTACGTACGTTGCATCACCGCTATCACACTGCTCGATGCATGCCTCATTTTTTTAAATGAGCATTTTAGTACCTGACCTAGAACACTAAGAGTAAAAGATTCGAGGAAATACCCATTTAAAATACTATTGCAGTTCAAGTTAGGGTTTTAAAAACTGACAGGATAAACTTCCAGAGATAGGCAAAACACGAAATTTTCATTAAAAGTTCATAATTTGGCCGCTAGACGCTAGATGGTGTCACCACAAATTTGGCCGATAGATAAATCGGAATGACGAAATCTCAAACAATTGAGTAATTTGGGCATACATAGTAAACAGATCCCAGGGATGGAAGAATGAAACAATGTTTTCATTTAGGCACTTTCATTTGAATCGTAACAAAAAAAATCGGAATGAGGAAAAGCATTAATGCGACGAATAAGCGGATCACAAGGACGGAAGAATGAATCATTGGTGTCATATTGCACCTGACGTATGAGTGAAACGACGAAAAGCGGACCGACAAAAAACGGGGGCTGCCTGTACTGATATTGAAGCTAAAACGAGAAGAAGAATAATTGAAGGACGGTAATAATCTAAGGAATTTTAATTTTCAGATAAATTTATGTCATTCGAAAATATTATCTTGGACGTGTACACATGGATTTATTTATTTATTAATATTACAAATTAATTTATCAACAAAACTTGCAGAATTAATCAATGAGCTTATTTAAATTGATTCACGTTGCATTTATACCTACGAGATGATTCGAGCACTTCATTCAATTATTAGGAAACAGAGCCAACACGCAACTATACGCCAAATCCAGCAAAGCATAATTAAGTCCTCATTTTAAACGTTGAATTTCTCAGTGATTAATATTGTAAGCTTGTTTAATTCATCTTTGAATCCAAAGACGATCCAATACTACACCATTCAAATCTCTTCTACACTACTTCGACTACTTTAGGGTATTGCAAACGTTTCTTCTTTGCGGCCGATTTTTTTAGGGATATTACTGACGTATGACTTTCTAATATTGTTTTTCATCGCATGAAAAAATTTTTGTAAGCTTTCGGAGAGTTTTAAATAAGTTGAACGTCTTTCCGTTTATAGCTGCAACTACCTTTGAAATAAGGAATTAGGCAGCCATATAATGTTTCTAAAAACCAGATGCGCATTTCAGCTACAGAACAGCTGTCATCAGTGTTACGTCCAAACGGTGAATCAGAACTAAGGATGCCTGCTTTGTCGCCGAAACACGCAGTATTTTCCAGCCTTTTCACGGCTATTGGAGCGACCTAATTTATTAGTTGGATCCCATCCATAAAGCAAGCTCAGTAATTCCTTTTCGAATGGATCGCACCCTATGTTTACGAGCATTTGAACTCAGAAACGTGTTAAATTCTGAAAATATCAAACATATACCTTCATTTCATTTTTCGACACAATGTCACACCCAAATAAAGGCCTCAGAAATTCAACCGTAGCTTTCGTCGCGAGATAAATTCGAAATTTGCCACTTAACGGGGGCTGCGTGGATGGGATGAGTTGAAAGGAGGACGTAGAGACCACGAATTCATCCCTCACGGTCGACAAGTCTTTCCCATCGGGGTGCTTTTATATTCCCATTGACTCTCAACAAAACTCTTGTCTTTTTTTTTTTACCTACTCCCGTCTTTTTCCTTCCAACCGTGCTAATCTCGCTCCCGCGGCGTGGCTTACCCTTCCCCTCCGCCTTTTTCCCCTCTCGTTCCGAGCCAACGTAATTTTTCACCTCCTTCCGTCCGAGTCCGGATTCCGATTCAAACGGCGTACAAACCCCTGCACGTCGCCTCACACTCCCCGTCCTATAAAACCTCTTTTATATCTCCCGTTGCCTTCATAGTCGTTTCCGCTCCGTTTATTCCGTCCGTGAGGTAATCCTCCCGTATTACGCCCATTTTCCCGGCCGTATCAATCATTCGTCCCCGCCCTTATGTTCACCGTGTTACGCTAAATAGACCTTAAAAGCGATTACGGGGAAGGTTGGGGTCCGGATCCGGTGCCAAATACATCTTCTATTCCTGCTCGACAATTTGTTCGTGGGTTTTTAAAAAATATTTTTATATCTCGCGGGGATAAATTGCGTGCGTGTGCGCGTGATTGCGGATTGTCTATGCGAGTGTATACGATACGCAACCTCATTAATACGAACTTCCATTGAATCGTCATGGGTTGCATTAAAGAGATCACACATGATTCCCGAATCGATAATTAAATGTCGAAAGCGTAGTTGTCAATTAGCCCTAACTATTTCATTGTCCAGATTACTCGTAATATTATTTTATTTATTAAATATCCTATTGTTGATTTGTTTTTTACTTTCTCATACGAAGTGTCGAGAAAGTATTGTTAACGCGAAAAAAATCGACGTCGAGATTTTTACGGAAATATACGTTTTAGGTGTCGCTGAATCCGAAAAAGTGGTTTTGGTAATGCCGTCTGTCTGTCTGTTACTGCCTCTGGAGCCGTCTAGGTAGAGCGAAAATGAATGAAATCTCGTACTTAGGCATTTTATCATACTGAACAGAGTATACATAGGAATTGTTGGCGTTGCTCAATAATTAAGAGTAGTTTATTTTTTATATCGCCGCATTGTCCCGAATGATATGCACACTTCTTTAACTTCCAATTATCTCTTTACAATTTACTGCGCATCAGATTCGTGCACTATTGTTTCCCCACCTATCTTGCTACTTGGGGTGACAGTCGAAAAATATTATTCTAGCGATTGAGAAGATTTATCCGAAAATGAATGATTAGCTTATCAAGAAAAGTTTCCATAAATTTTGTAAAATCAAAAATTTTCCAAACCTTTCCGGCATAATTCGTCAAACTTTTAATTCAGCTTTTCTAAATTTGGATGCGAATTATTTATTTGGCCAAATACGACCATTAAGAAAAGCTCAGATGTCTGTCTTCCTAGGAAACTAGAATATGATTCTACCATTTAGTATCAGCCGATGATATTTAAGCGAGGTTTTTAAAAATTAATCATCTATTGTCCTAAGGTATGTTTAAAACTTATTGAAGGAGAAAGTAGTCCTTCTTGTAGACATTTACTCTAATTTTAAATCTATGATAGATATAGCGCAATCTCCTTCCTCGATCGAATAATTTCTCTTGTTAATACTCCTATTTTCAACAGTACATAAATAGCTAAGTTATATCTCATTATAATGCAACAATATGAAATGGTATAAAATACTTTTGCTTCAACTACATGCTTATAAAAAAAGAAATGTTTTGCTTTATTTACGAACTTAATGAACCAATACTGCTTTCACGGCGTGGGTTCAGGATTGCAATTTCTTCCGGCATATCTCGCCATGTTTTCATTTCGGTTCTCTGAAATCCTTAATGAATTAATGTCAATTCCAAACCGATTATTTCGGTGTAAAAAGTAGTAACCAAGGATTCAACGATAACCAAACAAATTTTTACAAAGTACGATAAAAAATTATCGTATTTTATGTCACTTTCCCAAGTAGGTATATGATTTATTTATTTCATCTTGCAGCAAGTAAATGTAAAATACATCAGAGTAATGAATTCCGCTTGTTATAACATAATTGATAGTTGACCAATTCAAGAAGCTTGCATAAAAGATGTAAAATAATCGTAGCACGGAATTTCGTCGGACGTAAGCCCAACTCCAAACATTGTCTCTGCGCCCTCTATTGGTTTTAGTAGGTGCGTGAAGTGCATTCGCGTGTTTTTGAACGATATAAGTGTCCCAATGCGGACACGTTGTTTATATACTCTTTGCGTTAAAGTGACTTAAAACCTCTTCGTGCTTGGAGGTCGAAAGAGGGAAGGAAGGAAGAGGAAGTTGCCCAGGATGGACAATCTGCGGATTTTTTTTTAGTGTATAGCCTTGTCTAATGGTCTCAATCCAAAGGTTGCAAGCACTTTGGAGAGAAAGAGAGAGAACAAGGAAAACTTTTGTCCGCGAAAATAGAACCCCGAGATTAAGTCAAATGGCGGAACGCGAGGATGAAGAAAAGATGGTGGGTGGGAAAGGAAGACGAAACTGCGCGTGAAGGGAAAGATGAGATAAATGTAGGTTTAAAGGGGATGGCTCATAGAAAAGAGGGAGAGAGTGGAATATTGCGTCCACGCTCTTCTGCGGTTGGGGATTTGAAAGTGAGTTTCGGATGAGTGGGAGCGTTGAAGAATCGTAAGAAGGAATAAAGGGAAGAGGTAAGGCAGGGCGAGAAAGAGGCATGGAGAGTGAGAGGAAAGGAAAAAAAGGGAGGGAAAGAGTACGGAGGGGAGAGTGAGGGAATTAAATGGTGGAGAGAGAAGGGGATGGAAAAGGTAAGAGACGGAGAGAGGAAGGAAGGGAGAGGGGATGGAAGGGAGAGGGGAAGGAAGGGAGAGGGAAAGGAAGGGAGAGAGGAAGGAAGGGAGAGAAGAAGGAAGGGGGAGACAGACAGACAGACAAACGACTTTATTAGGGCGAAATTGAGACTATATAGTCCCTTCTTAAGTTTAATCCTGCGTCAACAACTACAAAAGAGAATAAAATAGTAATAATAATTTCACAGAAAAGAACCAGAAAATAAAATAAATAGAAAAAACAAGAAAAATAGCAAATTACAAATTCGGAAAATTTCTATAAAAAGACAAGAGTAATTGCGGTAAAAACCTAGGAAAGACCTCACTTGGCCATCCTAGTAAAAGACCGCGCAGGAAAAGACCCACGAAGGGAAGGGGGGGGGGGGGGGAGGAAAAAACCTGCGAAAATCCTAGATACATAAAAGAGCAATAGTGGAATTACAATAATACATACAAGTTTTAGAAGATAAGATTTACAAAATATATTTTAATGTTATGGGAAATGAACAAGGTAATTAATAAAATTAGATGGAAACATGCATATTTAGCAGAATAAGTGGAGGAAGAAAGGGAGGGAGAGATGGAGAGTGAAAGGGAGGGAGAGGAGAGGGAGGGAGAGGAGAGGGAGGGAGAGAAGCGAGAGAGAGATGGGGAGGGCGAGAGTGGGAGAGGGGTACATACAAACATTATTGTATATAAAAATAACAGTTTAAATGAAGGTGACATAACGTGTTGATATGGCAGTGAATATTATCACCTGTCTTAAGTACAACTTAGGGAGAGAAGGAGGAAGGGAGAGAGAAAGGAATGGAGAGAGGAAGAGACAGGGATGGAGAAAGGAAGGTACTGAGAGAGAGGGAGGAAGGAAGGTACTGAGAAAGGATGGGAGGGGACAGGAAAAGAGAGGAAGGGAGGGAGGTAGGAATGGAGGAAGAGGGGAAGGGATAGGGAGAAGAGGGAGGGAGAAAAAAAGGGAGAGTGGAGGAAGCACCGAAATGTTTGGCGAAATAAATTAAAATATAGAGGGAGAGATAAGAGGAGAAGAGAGTGAGGGCGTGGCAGTGAAAAAGAGGAGAGATGGTTTGGACAGACAGACAAACGACTTAATTAGGGCGAAATTGAGACTATAAAGTCCCTTCTTACATTCAACTCTGCTTCAACAATTACAAATGAGAATAAAATAGTAATAATAATTTCACAGAAAAGAACCAGAAAAAAAATAAATAGAAAAACATACAAGCAAAACACCAAATTACAAATTCGGAAAATTTCCATAAAAAGACAAGAGTAATTGCGGTAAAAACCTAGGAAAGACCTCACTTGGCCATCCTAGTAAAAGGAGAGTGGAAGATGGATAAAAGAGCTAATTGTAAGAGAGATAAAAGATTGAGAGACAGGTGTAGAGAGGGATAAAAATGATGTGTAAGAGATTCGTGGTGGAACAGAGACAGTTAAAACAAGGTAAATAGAGACAGTTAAAACAAGGTAAACAGAGAAAGGGGGAAAAAGACAGAAATAGTGATAGGGAAATCGAGGGAGAGAATCGTTTCGAAAATGACTGTCGCAAGAGGGAGGAAGGAATGGACAGAGAAATAAGCGGGGAAAGAAAAAAGTGGTAGAGAGGAAGGGGATGGGGGAGGATATAGATAAATAATTGTCTTTATTTTGGCAAAGGAGGGAGAGAGAGAGAGATAAAGGGGGAACTGGAGAGAGGAGATGGTGGAGACAAAGGAGAGAAAGAGGAGAGAGACTGGAGAGCAAAGTTGTAGAGAAAGACGGCAGGAAAGAAAGGAAGGCGGAAAAAATGCCTTTATTGTAGAGGTTGGTACTTAATCAATTTTTTTCAAAGTTTTTTATATTTACGAAATGAAATTCGCAACAGAAGTGTTTACAAAAGTTGAAGTAATGCCAGGAAATATTTTACATAACGGAGATTGTATACTTACGTTGCGACAAATTTGCAATATGATTACGGTATTAAAATGCAGAAAAAATGCTGACTGAGCAAGTAATAAAAAATTAGGAGAACATCTGGAGCGAAAATTATGTACAAAAACCTGTTTATAATTTACAGTATCGGTGGAAGTCACTGCAGCCGCGATAAAAAATACATGTTAGAGATATAAAACAATTTTTGAGTAATTAAATAAATTGATGTGCCCAACACATGACTTCTTCATACGTAAGTTGTCAACTAAAATCAGATGAATGCAGCGATAAAAACAGTTCAACTTAAACGCTACAATTGTTGTCAGTACCACGCGCGCGAGCTGTCCACTAACCGTCAATTTCGAAGAAAATTGAATATCTCTTGAAATATTCCTCATATGAAAATTTATTTCAAACAAGAGTTGTAGAAAAAATATTATCTACAACCTATATATATATATATATATATATATATATATATATATACACACACACCTATATATATGTGTATAGTTATATATATATATATATGTGTGTATGTGTGCGCGTGTGTGTGTGTGTGTTAACAAAAATTCAGTTTTAAGCGAAATATTTAAGAAAAACTAAAATTTGACAGGAGTAAACCGCTACTTCCGGTTGACCGATTGTTATCAAAATCCTTTCAAATCTTAAGAATATAAATAAAATCACAAATATAGAATTTCATGCTGATCTGATGCATAGTTTTTGAGTTGGAGCGCACGCAAAATTTCTGTCACACACATACGGACATACAGACACACACAGACATCATCGAGAAAACAGACAAAACGTGTTCAGGGGATCTCAAAACGTGTATTACTGTTGAAATCTCGAATTCCATTTTTTTCATTAAAACAATACTTTCTCTATACTACGCATAGCATGAAGAAAGTATAAATGGCAATTTTTGGCTTACAGCGTAAAGAGAATAGTCGGTAAGAAGTTTCGACGGAAAGATTAAAACACAAACAATTGAAATTAGAAATTGAGAGAAGAAAGAAGAGGGATAAAGGAGAGAGAGAGAATGCATGAGAGGTAGATACCGAGCGGGACATAATGGAGAGTCAGGAGAAAGGGAAAGTTCAAGTGGAAAGTGAGAAGGGTGGATATAAAGAGAGATTGGGATGGATACAAAGGCGACGAAGAGGGAAAAAGAGAGAGGGAGAGAGAGAGAGAGAGAGACGGAGAGAAGAATAGAGAGTTTCCTGGAAGTTAAGAGAGGGTAGCGATGAAAACACTTCTTCTTCCATCTCACGTCCGCAAATCCTGGACGAAACTCGATTTGGTGAGGAATTCCCAGTTATGGTTCTATGGTTTAAGGACGGAAATGGAAGGAAGGAGAGAATGGAAGAGTGAGCTTCTCTCTCTCTCTATCTCCCTCCTTTCTCTCTCTCTCTCTCTTACTCCTCTCTCTCTCGCACTATAGAAGAGAGAATAAAGACGCCGTCGAAAAGGGGAATTGGGTAGGAGAATACAGAGAACGACCTTAGGGGTTCTCCGGATAAAAAAAAAGAAGTTATCGGTTATAAAAAGAATGAAGAGGGAAAGAGGAGAGATAGAGATAGAGATGAGGAGGAGGAGGTCAGAACGGTTCTTCTTTGTTGCGTCGCGGGGCGAGGTTTTTTGAGTAGTTTGGCGAGATTACACGCGGAAGTGGGTAGAAAGGTTCGGAGAGAGGTGTCATTTTCTCTCGATAGAGGGCTCTGTTGAGAGGTGGAGGCGTAATGAATAAGGGCGCGTAAGTGATACGGTTGGAGGAGATTAAACTAAGTCCGTGGGTTTTTTTTCCTTTCCTTGCGTTCTCTCTCTCTCTCTCTCTCTCTGTCGGCGTGGGTAGTGTTTTATCATGCGATACGCAGCGAGTTGATTGGTTGGGATTAAGTGGGTGGAAAGTTTGTACTTGGAAATAAGGTGAAGTATAGGAGAGGGATATATTTTTGTCCTCCTTTGACGAGGATAGATCCGCGTTCGTCTCTCTCACAGAGGAATCTTTATTTAAATTATTTAATGGAAGGAAGATATGACGACGGGTTTGAGACAGTTTTTGGATGTTAGCACGATGGAAAAAATGGAATTGCTTGATGAGTTTCGCTATAAAGAGTGTCAAATGGATTCAACGGAGTTGAATGGACCTAAAACTCAAGTTAGCTAATTAGAAATGTTCATGAAAATTTCCAGGAATAGTTTATTCCATTTCAAGCGATTGGCAATAAAAAGGTTCGTTGGAGAAACTATATTCACATTGTCGTTTTAGAATCTGATATCGGTGAATCGCCACTGACGATGGCTGCTTCGTATCCGAAATCTGTTTTTGTCGACCTTTTTACGGCTGTCAGATAGTTGGTCACTTCGATCTTAGTCATGAGAAAAGCTCCCTTGTTCCTTCATTTTGAACTTATTTTAAAAAATCTGATGTGGCCAACATATGGCTTTCTCCATATTTGGGGTATGGCTATTTAAATTATTATGAATAGCATTATAAGGCAAAATTATTATTTCGCATAGTAAAAGAATACAGTCGTCCTTATTGCCGTAAATTATATTTTGAATATGTTTACAGAATTCACCGCTATATGGTGGCGGCGCTGTATACTGGAAATTACGAAAAATTACGAAAAGTTACGAAAAAGTTAAATATCTCCGAAATGGATGGTTCTACGAAATTTTTTTCAAAAAAAACTTCAAAGAAATATTATTCTCTACAACTTTGGTCCTCACAAATATTACCAATGACGACGTTTTTAAGGTGATAAGTATTTGACGAAAACTGAAAAAACCGATTATTTATACGTAATTCCTAAATAATAACCGCTATGGAAAATTCTTTCAAATGAAAGTTGTAGGAAATTACATTCTCTATAACATTTGTTTAGGATTGTATATACAATAATGATGTTTTAATGGAGAAATATCGCAAAAACCGAATCGGGTTTCGAATAAACCTCGACTTCCGGTTAACCGGTATTGTCCAAAAAATAATCAGCTCTTTTTGCCGTCTCCGGGCGATTCACCCATAGCGATTCACCCATGGGACATTTCAGCCAAAGACGTTTGACCCAAAGACGACTCACCCACCAGAGTTTTCACCCAGGTCTTTTCACCCAAGGGTTTTTCGCCCACAATCCATTTCACCCACATACTGTTTCACCCAATGATATTTCCCCCATAAGTTCTTTTTAAACATCTGATCTCTCTCTGTATCAGATTGTCATCTTCAAAACTGTTAAATCAGTGGAAGTCGTGAAAAATTTTCAAATAATATTTATTTAATTTTATCCCATTTATTTAATTTATAAATGAATTGGAAAGGGAAAACGAAAGAAATGTTCATATTCAAACATAATGAACTCCTGAATTATGTATCTTTTTAAGGTATTTCAAATGAACTACTGCATATTAGGTGTTTGATATACTGCCACAATCGCTCTCCTTTCACTTAAGATAACATGTAAAAACAGACTTTTTGACATATAACTTTAATTCTTTCTCTGATTGGAATTAGAAAGAGTTAACTTAAGATATATGGACCAAGTCTGCTTATAAGCGCATCTAAATTGTTAAAACCAATGGAATGATTGCGATTTAAAGAAATAAATATATCTGCATTTATTACATTTTAAAATCAAAACATTGTCAATTATATATAGATTAAAAATATAATTGGGAATGTGTACGTCGAGCCCCTAAATCAACCCTGAAAATATGGCGGCCGTAGCTTAAACAGTTACCTAGATATTTATTGATCACACACAGACGGAGAAAGGGTGAAAAGGTCAGATGTTTTAAAAGAACTTATGGGGGAAATATCATTGGGTGAAACAGTATGTGGGTGAACTGGATTGTGGGCGAAAAACCCTTGGGTGAAAACTCTCGTGGGTGAATCGTCTTTGGGTCTAACGTCTTTGGGTGAAACGTCCCATGGGCGAATCGCTCTGGGTGAAACGACATGGAACCCTTTTTACTCCTACCAAAGTGTTATATATGAAATTTGGTAATGATATGGCAGGTACTTTTTGAGTTATAGCGCCCACAATTACATACAGACACACAAACACACAGACGTCATTCCGAAAATAGTCTAAACATGTTCTAGGGACCTCAAAACGTGTAGTATTTCCGTTGAAAACTCGAAGTCGATTTTTTTCGTGAAAACAATGCTCTCTCAATACATATATGGAGAAAGTAAAAAGGAGAATGCGGCAACATCAAAATGGAAGAAACTCCTGGTGATGCGAAGTAAGCCACAATTTGACTAAAGGATTAGTAAATGGGATAATAGACTTAATTTGCTTAGCAAAGCTGCTGAAATGAGTAAATACTAAGATTGTTTTTACCAATGAATAATTTAATAGTGAATATTGGACATATTATATGTTGCATATTGGATATATATGTGTATTTGGCTAGATTCCTATTGATGATCGGGTATCAAACGGTTGTGTAAACCCCATGTCCATTCTACCTAAAAATTACCCGTACTGTCTTAAGAATCAAACATCGGTATTTTACACTGACGTCTTATGCTTATCTGAAATGCGCATTTTATCGTCTCTCTTAACCGACCGTTTTATGCCTGCCGGTTTAAAATTGATCGCGCATTAATGTTTTCCCTACTTGCTCCTTTGGCCCAAAGGGATATAGAATTGTACATTGCTTAATTTCTAATTTCTAATTTTTGGAAATTATTCATCGAGTAAGATGCGAGAAATTATAAACGAACCGAGAAACGCAGCAAAGGTTCATCTCAATTATAAATAATTCATGAGGATACGTAGTCTCAAAACAATTTATGTTTCTGTAATATATTTCTTATTAATTACTCGATAGCCGGTGATTTAGATTGAGAACGGAATAATTTAAAAAATAATTTGTCTCAGCAATATATATTATAATGAGATATTATATTTAAATGTAATATGATTTTTTCTGTTACGGAAGTACTCAAATGTATTTAAGAATGTTATGCTGGAAAAATAATTTCCTTAAGATATTGTTTTTCCACAAGATGTTTAATTTTCAGCGCGTATTACTGCACTTATGGAAATATGTTATTGTCCTAAACTTCACATTTCGTGTAAATTGCCTTAGTTGAACCTGAATTTCCTACTTATTTAACAAGACTACCTTATGATGAGGTTATATATTAAACATTTTTCTCAGCCAGAAGTATCAAGTTGTAACATTTTGGACTCCTAACACAATTATACTGCCTTTATCAACCGTTAGTACATTCGGCCATAAACGATATTCAACATTCTACACTACAGTTCTACAAATTGTTAGGTGACAGCTAGCAGTGGCACCAAAATGTCTCTAATAACTTCCGTTTGTAGGTTTGACTCTCCTTTTATGACTTGTTATTTTATTAGGATAAAACGAGTCCCGAAATCGCTCTGTCCAACAATCGATCTCACGTATTTTATCTTCGTGATCGTGTCCTACAATATATATATATATATATTGTAGGACACGATCACGAAGATAAAATACGTGAGATCGATTGTTGGACAGAGCGATTTCGGGAGCCAGTGGATCGTGTCCTACAATATATATATATATATATATATATATATTGTAGGACACGATCCACTGGCTCCCTCCTATCCCTCTCAACTACTAGTTACAATCCTGTGTGTGTATATATATATATATATATATATATATATATATATATCCCTTCCAACTGCCTCAGTTCACTGCCTCAAAGTCGGCGGAAGGGTGTAAACGGAGGCTAAAGGGCGAAGAACAGTGGTGTCCTCGGACACCGGTAGGTTCAACCATGCTGTGAAGTCTTTCTGCAATATCTCCGGCCAAAGTGAAAGAGGTACTCACCAACCCGCTCTGGGCCAGCGTGGTGTTTTAAGGCCCACAATCCCCCCATGACATGTACACCCATAAAAAACGGCCCTCATTCTCCGGAGGCTGGATTGCCTCTGACCGTGGCAGTGGTCAGGAACAAGGCAGGAAGGCAGAGGGTGCTAAGAATCCCCGGAGGTTAAACGCCCACTGCCACTCTTTCTCATCCTTACCCAATTCCTTTAACCTCAACCTAACTACCTTTAACTGCCGGACTTTGTCCAGTGAAGATAAACTTCAAGAGCTCCAAGAACAACTGGAGAAGATCAAGTGGGACATTTTAGGACTTAGTGAGGTGAGAAGAAAAGGTGAAGGCCTATTGGAGTTGAAGAGTGGAGATATTTTTTATTACAGGGGAACTGACACAGGAAGAACAGGAGGTGTTGGATTCATCATCAACAAAAAATTGAAGAATAATATCGTGGAAATGGAAAGTTCATCCGAGCGGGCAGCTAGACTAGTGCTTCAAATAAATAAAAGATATCAACTTCAAATAGTCCAAGTTTATGCACCAACGTCATCATACTCGGATGAGGAAGTGGAAGATTTTTACCAAGAAGTTGGAGAACTGCACGACAAAGGAAGCTGCCATCTAAAAGTGGTCATGGGTGATTTCAATGCCAAGGTAGGAGAACAAAAGGAAGACGACAGCGCAGTTGGAAAATGGGGCTATGGAGACAGAAATGAACGAGGGGACCGCCTTGTAGACTTTGCTGAATGTACTAGTCTATATATAATGAACACTTTCTTCAAAAAGAATCCCAATAGAAAATGGACCTGGAAAGGACCCAATGGTACCAAAAACGAAATTGACTACATACTAGTAAATAAGAAGCAATTGGCTGAAGACTGCTCCGTCCTCAACCAGTTTAAAACTGGAAGCGACCATCGCTTGGTAAGATGCAGAATAAAATTCAACTCAAAGTTAGAAAGACAGAAGCTTATAAAGAAGAAGCCTAAGTCTATTATCAACACGCAGGTGCTAAAAGAACGAAAAGAAGAATTTCAACTCCAACTGAAAAATCGATTCAGTGCACTGGAAGACCAAGAAGTTGAATCCCAATTTATAGAGATACTCAAGGAAACTGCTGAAGAAATAGGCGGAACAGTTAAAACAAAGCCAGAGAAAAAGTTGACTGAAAAAACAAGACTGCTGATGGAAAAAAGAAGGAAAATGTTAATTACTAATGATCCTAAAGAAATGATCCATTTTGCAGAACTAAACAAAACTATAAGGAAGTGCATCAAGGAAGATGTGAAAAAATATAATTATGAACTAATCGAGAAAGCCATAGAAAACAATAGAAGTTACAAGAAAATGAAGCAACATCTCTCGATCGGAAAGAGACAGCTGGTGGCCTTGATGCTAGAAGACGGCTCCATAACCCATAGTAGGAAACTCATCCTGAAACGGGTACAAGAATTTTACACCAAGCTGTATGAGGATCCTCTAGGAAATGATGAAGTAAATGATGATGCAAACATGCCCACCGAAGAGGTCCCAGGTATCCTTCCGGAAGAGGTGAGACACGCAATCAGAAGTATGAAGAATGGAAAAGCATCTGGAATGGATGGTATCACAGCGGAAGTATTCAAAGCAATGGGGAATCATACGGAAACAATTCTCGCTAAGATTTTTAATTCCTGTCTGAGGAAGAAAAAGATACCAGAAACATGGAACCACGCATGTATTATCCTTCTGCACAAGAAAGGTTCCAAAGAAGACTTGAATAACTACAGACCGATCAGCCTACTCCCAACAGTCTACAAAATATTCACCAAAATACTCACTATGCGCCTTCAAAACCATCTTGATGCTGCCCAACCCAGAGAGCAAGCTGGATTTCGCAGTGGGTATAGCACGATGGACCACATCCAAGTCGTGAGAGAGGTAATCAGTCGGACCAACGAGTATGAATTACCTCTATGTATGTGCTTTATCGACTACGAGAAAGCATTCGACTCTGTCCGAACTTCGTCGGTGTTACGTGCACTAAAGAAACAAGGAGTAGAAGAAACGTACATAACCTTGATCAAGAATATCTACGAAAATGCGACAACATCTGTCCAGCTGCATGAAGAGACGAGTGCCTTTAAGGCCGAAAAGGGAGTGAGACAAGGAGATACTATGTCCCCTAAGTTATTTACAGCAGCTCTAGAGGAAGTATTCAAAAGGCTAGACTGGGAGGAAAAAGGCATAAAGGTAAATGGAGAATATCTGAGTCACCTGCGCTTTGCAGATGATATCATACTGTTCGCAGGGAGCCCAGAAGAGCTCCTTAGAAGAACTGAAGAGCTTGAGCAAGCAAGCCGAGAAGCTGGACTTAAGATGAATCTTAATAAATCAAAGGTTATGTACAACTCCTTCACAAATTCTGAGAAGATACATATCAACGGAGCAGAACTTGGAGAAGTAACCAGCTATGTTTACTTAGGTCAACTCATCACTACTGATGGTTCGCTTCTTGGAGAAATCAACCGGAGAGTGAAGATGGCATGGAGTGCATTTGGCAAGAATGCGAACATCTTTAAATCAAATATTCCAGTCTTCCTAAAAAGGAGACTGTATGACCAATGTGTTCTGCCTGTTCTGACATATGGTTGTGAAACAGGGACCATGAATGCCAGAATGATACAGCGCCTGCAAACAACACAGAGGGGCATGGAGAGATGCATGTTAGGGATCACCCGAAGAGACCGCAAGAGGAACGACTGGGTAAGAAAGAAGACGGGAGTCTGTGACGTGATTAGAAGAGTGAAGGTGTTAAAATGGCAGTGGGCAGGCCACATTGCTAGAAGAAATGACCAGCGTTGGACGTCCAGTGTCATCGAATGGATCCCAAGAAACATCAAGAGACCGAAAAGAAGACCGAAAGACAGGTGGGACAGAGAGCTTGTTAAGTTCTTGGGGCAAACTTGGAGGAGGGAGGCAGTTGACAGGGAAAACTGGAAGAGTCTGGGGGAGGCCTTCGTCCGTCAGTGGACTGAAAAAAGCTGATGATGATGATGATGATGATATATATATATATATATATATAGGGCAACTAGGTGTTGTGTCTCTATTGTGCTGACGAAGGGATCATCCCGAAAGCTCTAACCTCTACAAATGTGTCTCACTAACACCGGTAAGTGTTCACTGGGTTTCCTTCAACACCTAGTTGCCCTAAATACCCTTACCTTTCCTCTTCCGTAGTATTTATATATATATATATATATATATATATATATATATATATATATATATATATAAAGGTGGCAACAAGGTCTTGGAAAAAGCACAGTGGACACTTACCAAAACTGGAGAGCCGCTGAGGGTGCTGAAGACAAACGAAAAACAACACAAATTTTAAAGCTTTAAACTATTCCTACAATCTCCTAAGATAAACCTTTTCCTCTATGTACCTATATTTCTTCCAAAGCCTCAACTTATCTCGTCAATCTTAATTTAATTAATAAATAATGAGGTATCGCTTTGCTTATGTTCATGTTTCACGAATCTAGTTTCCTTGCGTTGATCTTATGTAAATCAGTTATATAGTCTTTCTCCTGAGGATCCCATACCCTTGAAGGTTATTCTATCTTAAACCTAACCAATGATTGATAAATTAATGTATTCGTCTGTGTTAGTGTATAAATGCAGACATAAGCACATGAGAGTTCATCATAATGTATGCATTGAGATTCGCTAGTGACACATAGGTAATATTTCCGCACCACCTCTTAGCCATATATAAATGCGCCTTGGGGGAAAAAACTCCTATGAGTAATGATGTTTGCGTTACGGTTTTCTTTGAAAGACGTTTATAGTTGATGACGCAGTAGAAATATTTTCTCTCCCATCCCGACACCAATTTTATCATTTTCCTCTCCCTCTTCCTTTCATGTGTTCCTTCCGTTCCCTATCCGTCTCTCTCTCTCTCTTCTCCCCCTACTTCACCTCCTCCCTTCGTTTTTTTCTTCTCTTCCCTTTCCCCGATTTCCCCCGCGGCTTCCTCCTCCTGACCCAAATAAACGGGAAGAGGCGCCATGCGTGAAGATTTTCAAAATTAGAACCGGGACCGGATTGACACCCCGTGGAGTTCTCTAGTGGTCCTTTTTTTTCTTAGAACTTCCTCTTTCTCTATCTCTCTCTCTCTCTCTCTCTCTCTCTCTCTCTCTCTCTCTCTCTCTCTCTCTCTCTCTCTCTCGCTTACCGCTTATTCATCGAATAACCGAAATTAAGTCGCGTTCTTACTTCCACGAGGGAAGTCGAAAAATTTTCGATTTGAGTAATGGATTGAAGTTGTAGAAAATTCGAGTATTGGCTCGGTTTTAGTGAATTAGAACCGTAGAACATTCGATTCGTGGTATTTTTTTCAAACGCAGAAAACTCGAAATTTAGCCAATTCGGGTGACATAAATTTGAAACGATATAATAAAACGCAAAAATTATTTTTTTCTATAACACAGGAGAGTTTAAATAAATAAGGGCGCTCGGTAGAAGAGATGGTTTTACTTGGAAATGTAAAATTGCTTGGGTGGCTGAAGAACTTTTCCGTCATTTCAGTTTTTCATCTGAAAATCATATTTTGATAACCTTTTACAAGTTAAATTACAACTTAGTTGTTGTTATAGTTGAAGTTCGTGCTAAATTAAGCTCGATTTCTGTTTTAAAAAATGACATTTTATCATTCTCCGCAGTTTTGAAGTTTTCGTGCCAATTTCAAATATAAGATTGTAAAGCGTTATAACCTATCTATTTGTTTTCGCCGATTTATGATAAATAATTATATTTATAGTAAATAAAAACCATGCATTGCCTAAGTAAATGCAGCGCGAAATAGATAGCAGAATAAGTTTTACGCAGTTGAACATATTAGAATATTGGTACAAGTATATGAAAAATACTTGGTTATTTGTCCTCTTATAAAATACTTTATCTTTGTTTAATTACTAGATAATCATTTTTCACCATTTACCGTTACTCAAATGTATAATTGGGAAAACAAACTCTGCGTTCTAATCAACTTCGCCGGTAGCAGATTGAATCAAAACACGCGGTAGACATAACAAATGCGGTTTTCCCGAGCAAATGTAGTTAAGCAAACGTCTCACTTTACACGCGCATTTATTCATCTGATATGCTCGAATTTCTTAAAGGACTCACGTTATATCGCAATTAGCGCTGAAAAAATATAAATTATTTTTTATCAAGATAAGGTTTGCGTGTGTCATTACTCATGTTTACGCGACAAGGTTCTTAAGGAATTATTTTTTCGTAATTTAAAATTCTGAATTCTGTGTAAATCTTTCTTTGGAGGGCATTTAATCATTTCTGTGAGCATAAAGTTTATCTAAAATGCTAAATTTATTCTGAGATTTATTCAGAAATTCTTTTAATTTAATTTCGTTTTAGGCCATAATTTACTTAAGGCAAAAAACAACAAAAAATCCTATATACCTGTTCTACTTCAACTTAGATTTTTTTTACTAAGTAGCTGCAACATACGGAAATTATACAAATGCCTGAAATTTTATTTCGTATTTTATTGGATCCTTGATATATCTACGAAAATACCACTCAGATAAATTCTCGCGAAAAAGCTAATATGTATACTTCGCATAGCTCGAAACTCGGTCGACATTTTTATTTGCGCCAACTTTTAAAAAACTCTCGCCCGCCATTAAGTGCGTCGCACGCAGTTCGTTCTCCGAAAAAAATTATTCCACCTCAGGATAATAATTCTTAAAAATTCCTCTTCGTTCCTTCTTTTTCAAAATACTTTACAAACAATCTGCACCGTTTATTTAAAAAAAAAAAAAACAAACCCTCGCGGCGAAAGATTTAGGAAAAAAAAGAAATTTTCAAAAGCGAGAAAAGTTCGCATGATTCATTTTACGTGGAATTTCTCGACGTGCCGTCTAAGTCGCGTTCGTTTTGTTACGTTTTGCTCTTCACTCCCTCGGGGCAGTCTGAAAATTCTCGCGTTTCCCAACGTCTCTCGCGCGCGACGATAAAAACAAAAGTCTTCCAATGTTGCTTCAACGTTTAAGTCTCTTTCTTTTTTTTTCGTACAAAGTGGAAATTTTTTGTTCTCCTCTCCCCCCACCAGAGTACATCTTATGTTTTCGCGTTGTGCTCGAGTCATAAATCCCCCCGATTTTTATCCCTTCCTCAACTCCACCGCGCATTGTCATCCTCGCCTATTTTCCTCCTCCCTCCTCCTCCATCTCCCCCTCCTCCCCTCCGTCTCTCTACCTCCCTCGGGGGTTTTTTTCCTTCCGACACGCACACACACACACATACACACGTACAAGGGCTCCGCTTTATCGTCAGTTTCTCTCCAGACGCCCCAGACTTCGCATCAATCTTCTCTTTGCCCCCTCCTCCTACTCCTCCTGCCCATGTTTCTTTGTGGTACTCTCTTCTAGATATTCCATCATCTTTATCCAGCCCTACAGCGCCATTTTTTTGTCCCCTTTTTAAAGATTTTTCCTCCCACTTCCTTCTCCTTCCTCCTCCCTCCTCTTGCCTTAAAACACCCCCACCTACTATTCCTTCCGTCACATCCTCGTTCTCCTCCCTCTACGAAATTCATCCTCTCGCCCTCCATCAGCTTGTCTTTCTCGCCTCTCCCTTATTTACTCATTCCTTTCTACCTCCCTCCTCTCTTTCTCCCCTCTATTTTCCTCTCTCTCTCCTTCTTCATATCTCTTCGCCTCTCTCCTCCGCCTCTCCCTCCTCCGTCTCCTCCGCCTTTCTCTCCTCAGCCTCCCTCTCTCCTCCGCCTCTCCCTCTCCTCCACCTCTCTCTCTCCTCCGCCTCTCACTCCTCAGCCTCCCTCTCTCCTCCGCCTCTCCCTCTCCTTCGCCTCTCCCTCTCCTTCGCCTCTCCCTCTCCTCCACCTCTCTCCCTCCTCCTTCTCTCCCTCCTCCGCCTCTCTCCCTCTTCCGTCTCTCCATCCTCCGCCTCTCTCCCTCCTCCGTCTCTCCCTCTCCTCCGCCTCTCCCTTTCCTCCGCCTCCCTCTCTCCTCCGCCTCTCCCTCTCTCCGCCTCCTCTCTCCTCCGCCTCTCCCTCTCCTTTGCTCTCCCTCTCCTCCGCCTCTCCCTCACCCCCGCCTCTCCCTCTCCCCCGCCTCTCCCTTTCCTCCGCCTCTCCCTCTCCTCCACCTCTCCCTCTCCTCCACCTCTCTCCCTCCTCCGTCTCTCCCTCTCCTCCGCCTCTCCCTCTCCTCCGCCTCTCCCTCTCCTCCGCCTCTCCCTCATCCTCTCGCCCTCCATCAGCTTGTCTTTCTCGCCTCTCCCTTATTTACTCATTCCTTTCTACCTCCCTCCTCTCTCTCCCCCGCCTCTCCCTTTCCTCCGCCTCTCCCTCTCCCCCGCCTCTATCTCCTCCGCTTCTCTCTCTCCTCCGCCTTTCCTCCTCCTCTCTTCCGCTTCTCTCTCCCCCGCCTCTCTCTCCTCCGCCTCTCCTTCGCTTCTCTCCCTCCTCCATCTCTCCCTCCTCCATCTCTCCCTCCTCCATCTCTCCCATTCCACTTTTATTCCCCTCTCTTTCACTTCCCACTCCCTTCTCCCTTCATCCCAATCCTTTATATCTTTCTTTCACCCTCTCCTTTCCTTTCCTCCCTCTCTCCCTGTGTTCCCTTTCTTCTCTTCCTCTTCATCCCCCTCCGTATTTCCCTCTCTTCTCTATCTCCTTCCTCTCTCTCTCCCTCCCTTCCTCCCCTCCTCCCTCCCTCCCATCCTCCTCCTTTTCGCCTCTAATATCTTGAAGGCTGGAAATTCAGTTCCACGGGATAAGCTGTTTCCAGGGAATTCCCTCCTCCTTCGGCAATATTTTTTTAAAAGTTTTTTTTACGTCAATTTCCGGATATTTTTTGCGCACATATTCCGCTCCTCTTTCGGAGGAAAAGTAGGCCATGGGATCTTCTCCACGTGTAGGGCTATGGAAATCGCGTGTAAGGCGTGTGACGAAGGGAAGGAGGAAAGACATTCGAAGGGCGTATTGAGACAATGATTTTTTGTAATGCTTATGCGACGCGGAAGGATCTGACGTGATCGGAAAATGTGAAAACTTTTGTTTAGGTGGCGAAGTGTTCGTGCAAGTGTTGCCTGATTTTTCTAAAAATGGAGGCACAAATGAATACATATTTCGGCGAGGAGCACGTATCTATGTGGCACATCAATAATCATGCTAGCGTCGAAGATATATTTCTACTTTTATTTGTTGTTTTCCTTATATTTAGTATCAAAAGTGAATACTTGAAGAATACGTTATCACGTCCAGACCAATTTATGATGGATGTTACATCTTCATCCAATAAGCGGTTGAAGTAAATCGCGGAAATTTTGCGTACGAAGTGTCACCGGTGATTATTGATGGTCGTTAAACTAAAAAGAAATGCCGCTGACTGTGGATATTCATTTAAAGTATATAAATTGGTTTTTATTTTTTGAGTGAATAAACACATCCCGAACTAATGGCAAGTGAAAAACGGTCTTGCATTTCACATTTTGCATTGAAAATAGCGAACATTTCATTGCAGGCATACGAATTACTTACTAATAGAATACAGAAGACTGTGACGCAATCAACTATATTTGAATGGTTTTAACATTTTTCTTCCTTCTACGTATAAGCCGTGTAATTTTTCATCTATTTTTAAATGTTTTGGTTCAAAATACCTGTAGCCTTACGTAATTTTCAAAATATAGCAATGAGCTATAAATTATGGAAATATATTATACAGGTGCACAATTTCTCTAAAAAAATTGTAGGTGCATTTCAGCAGCAAAGTAGCTCCATTAGTGGAAAATAACCGATTTCTGATTTCAATTTCCTCAACTCAACTATTACAGGAATTGACCTTATTGGAGATTGGAAAGCGCCGTAGCTCCGTGGAATTTCGACGAAACTATTATCGTTCATCATTAACACGCGCACCCAACACCTGTGGATCATCTTTTCGTCAGACCGACTAGAGATGTCATTTGTTTTGTATGGATAACATTGGGAAGAAGGCGCCCCTTTTCCTCCCTATCTCTCTACCTCCCGGACACGTGAACTCAACTTGACGATAACGATCAAACTCCACGACCGGAAGTCCGCGTTCACGAAACTATCGACCCCCTTAACAACCACCTCCGCCATTACGAATACCAACTCGGTCGATAACGAGGAAGCGATAGCTCTGGCAGATGAATAAATAAATCCACAAAACACTCTCCCAGTCTCTTAAGGCTCGGGGGAAACTTGTCGGTTTATTCTTAAAGAAAAACAAGAGAACGCAAACAAAGCTTTTCAATTACGTAAAATCACGCCTTATTTAACCGTATACCGTAGGTTTTGATCTGTTTGAGGTTATTATTCCAGATTGGAGAAAAGTCGAGAATTATATTCCGCGTTTTTCAGAAATACGGCTTAACATATAGATTGAAGTGTGGGCCTTGTCAGAGGATTTTGATTGAATGCCTGCAAAACAATATTAGATTCGTGGGTTCCTGCCGAGAGCGTGTTTGTATATGATAGTCTTTCTTATTATTTCACTCATTATTAAAGGCCGGTAACGGGTATTTATGAGCTATTGAAAAACCACATAAAAGACAATTTGACGCGAACTATTACAGATATTTGTGATAAAAGTGTTTTGCGAGGGTAAATTGCTTGAATCGCGATTTTATTATTTGCTGTCGCTTCATCATACAATATACGTATCTTACATATTAGTAAAGTGCACGTTTTAGATCTGTTATTTCATTGCAGTATTTATATATTAGAATTATAACAATTATTGATTCATATTAAGATTAATAGGTACTGAATATAATTTCATTAAGATGTTTGCTCGGTCGCGTAGAAGTTTTCTGATACATTCAGAACAAATTGGAAGAATCTTGATCACTACTATATGGCAATGCTTTATGTCACGTATTTAAAGCGGGACAGAGTACTTTGTCATGCGACCGAATACAAGAGGGAACTTAATAACACGTACTTACATAGGAAACAAAAACTATTCTAGTATAACGTTTGAGGTGAGAAATTTCATTTTTATAAGTTAGGCATTCTCCGGAGATGTAATAGTATTATTTAGTTTATAAAAATTCTTGTTGTAGAGTCTCTTACGTTTTTTTTTCTGATCGTATATATTGATTCGCAATTCTGAATTATGGGGTACATTCTGATGTGAAGAAATTCAAACCCTGTTTTAATCAGTCCAGGGATATTGAAAAGTTTAACTGCTACGTCCAAAAAAGTCTTAGGAGAAACTTACTTAGTAAGTCGGGTGTCAGCCAATCTGAGGGAAGAGGTAAGAGGGTCAGAGAGGTAGGACGAGAGGAGAAGAAATACGAGTGAAGAAGAAGTCGATAAAAGGAGAAGCGTGGAGGAATGAGTAAAGGGTGGCAGAGGAATGCGTGATGGTGGCGAAGAGTAAGGAAAGGTAAGGGAAAGAGAGAGAGAGAATAAACGAGAAGAAAGAGGAATATAGAGGATATCGTGAAGAATATGAGACTCAATAAGACGCAAAAATCGATAGATTTGAAGTGAAGAAAGTGTGAACAGTTAAAGATGTGGAAAATTTTGGAAGAGGCGAAGAAAGGCGGAAGAGAGAACGGAGGATAATATCAACTAAGAAAATAGGCATAGGAAAAGATAAACCCTCTTTAAGCGCTGAAAGCGAAAATTAGGACAGAAATCGATGATAAAATTCCCAATATAGGAAGGGAAAACTTGGATACAAATATTTGACTGTGGCCATGTTGGATAAAATCCGTTGAGGTGAACGCAGTTAGGACAAAAAAGAATAGGAAGCCAAAAATAATAATGATTAAAAGCGAATAGCAAAGATTAAAATATAAATTTTCTCAAAGTACAGGTCGCTAACCAGTACCGCGTCGCAAGGCTTATAAGCAGCCCCGTAACTGGTTATTTTAGCACCCGGGGCAAAGTACTAAATATGCGCCCTCTCCTCCTTCAAGGAGTTATTTTGTCTGGTTTATGTAGTTACTGTTAGGATTTTTTGCGCCCCTTGCTTAGTTGCGCCGGAGGCAGATGCCCCGCTTGCCCCGCCCTAGTTACGGCGCTGTTTATAAGGAATATGTGAGGCCTCAAAGCATAAACTGTCGATATATACTGAGAATGACAGGGAACAAAATGGTCTATTATACAAAATTCAATATTTTAGTTTGTTGCTTTTTATTGCGAGTTAAAAAAACTAGAGTCGGAAGACTTTTTCTTCTTGCGCTGCCTTTCCTTCTACTAGGTCGCCAGGGAAAACGTTGAAAAGATCCATTACTATATTTAAAAAAACTAGGAAATTATGAAACAGGAAATAAAAATTTCATCGGACGCAAAATTAAGACAATGAAAATCCCAGTGAAAACTGGAAGCGAGATATGGAAGACGTCCGCGATGAAATATTTTCAAAGTGAGGAATCACCGGAAAAAAAGAAACGGGAGTTTACGAGACAAAAAATGGGCTCGTCACAGAATGCTGTCGCAAAAAAGATGCGATGCGGTAATGAGAGAATTAAGGGGAGAAACGTTGTTGGAGAGATAACATCGGTCAACGTACTACAACTACTAAGAAGGGACTAGGGATAATTGAGGACGGATAGGGATTAGCGGAAAAAGAACAGTTGAATAACGGCCGTGGGGCAAGGGAAGAGACATTTATAAAAAGAGACAGAGAGAGAGAGACGGAAGGAGTGATGATTGAGTGTGGGGGGAATTCGACGAAATTGCGCGAAAGAAAGAGGGGATGTGGACGAGTAGGAAACGGAAGAGGAGAAAGAGGAACGCTGAGAAAAACATAAGAGTGCGTAAAAAAGAGGTGCGGACGTGAGAAATTGATAAAGCTCTTGAGGTTGAGGAAGAGGGTAGAGAGGGCGTGAGAGGATGAGGGAATGCGAGGAATGAGGGATTGCTGTAGGCGATGGAATGAAATGAAATGGAACGGAGAAGGGAGAGAGAGGGATGTAGAGAGAGGGAGAGAGAGAAGGGCGCTAATTGGAATGGGGAAGAGATAGAGTGAGAGAGAGAGCAAGGGAGAAATACGGGGTAACCATGAGGGGAATGTCTGAGAGAATGAGATAAAGAGATTGGGGAGAAGAATAGGATGACAAGTGGCGATTGGGTTTATCGCATGACCTCCATGTTATTTTTTTTTCGCTCTCAAGGGATGAATTATTCGAGGCGAAAAGGGAAATAAGAGTGGAAATTTTTCGTCATTACGTTATAGCGCGGACAATGGAATGACCTATATATGTGTCAACACTTCTCTGCGCGTTGGATGACAATATTTACCGATATCACTGGGAAGGTTTCAGGGCACGACGATTCATGGAAGCGTGAAACGAGTTTCTGAACTTTTGAGAATGTTTCCATTTGAGTAACACTGGAAGATTGTTATTGGAGAGATACGGAAGGTTTATTGGATCGTTATTTCTGTCTCGATGTACTGCGTTGTTGCCCGTATTTCGGTCACTTGTTCGTGCTTCTACATCATATCGTGAAGCCGTGTATTCAATTTTGAGCAATTCTAGGTTTGTTGATGTTAAGTATCACGAATATAATAATAATAGGTAGAAAGAAAGAATAATCGCGTTCTAACAGTAATTGGTTCGATAAAAGAACCCGATTAGAATATATTGGTCATATTAACTTTTAGCTTACCCTTCCTAACTTTAATCGGTAGTAGATAATTATAAAATTAAGAAATATGACTATATTTAGTTACGAGTATCGAATAAGAAGTGCCTATTTCTTAATTTAAAATTTAAAAACTGTTAGGCTAAATTGTTAAGGAAATTATAGAGAACTTATGCATACTTACATTGCCAGTTAATATGAAGTATGTACGTTACCCATAGTAAGTAGCTAAGATCCACATTCTAAATTTGTAAATTTAGACGATTCTGCATGAGCAGTGGCGGCCACCCTTTACGTCAAACCAGTCAACTTTTATAATTCATAAATAGTTGGTAAAAGAATTTCGTATCGCTTTTGTCAAACTTCCTTTATTTCTCAAAAAATTAGTAATTTTTATTTTAGAATGAATTGAATGTGAGTTAATGCCATAAAAAAACTTCAACTGCTGAATTAACTGCTTTCTTCGTTCCCATAATTTCTGGGCACCACTCAACGTGATGGGAAGCAATGATAGTAAGTGCTCCGGGCAATGGTTTCATGTGGGATTGCAAGGTAAGGGAACGAAATACGGTGAGGAATAGACCAGCAGCGGGGGTGGAGAGAAAGAGAAGTTATGGAATATATGACCCTCAATGCTTCAACACGGGAGACGTAAATGGGTTGAATTGAAAAGGGTGTACGTACAGGTGCCCCTATTTTAATTTTAAGTTCGCTTTACAAAATGGGTAAATTAAGAGGAAAAAAATTAATTCACGTAATCAGTTTCGCTCTAAGGGACATTTTTACTTTCTCATACAAAGTATCGAGAAAAGGTTGTTTTCACGAAAAAAATCGACCTCAAGATTTTTACGGAAATACACGTTTTAGGTGTCTCTGAATCCGAAAAAGTGGTTTTCGCAATGCCTTCTGTCTGTCTGTACGTCTGTCTGTCCGTCTGTCTGTCTGTTACTAGCTCTGAAGCCTAGACGGTAGAGCGAAAATGAATGAAATCTCGTACTTAGGCATTTTATCATACTGAGCAGAGTATACGTAGAAATGGTTCACATTGCTCAATAATTAAGAGTAATTTATTCTACGCATTTTTAACAACAATCCGATTTTCTCGAAAACGGCTTTAACGATTTTGATCAAATTTCGTACAGTTACTTCAGTTTACGTCTTCAATAATATTGTATAGTTCATATTTCTCAAAAAATAAATATAAGGGTAGTTTATTCTAGGCAACTTTAAAAATAATTCGATTTTCTCTATAACGGCTTTAACGATTTTGATCAAATTTCGTACAGTTACTTGAGTATAAATCTACAATAATACTACATATTTCATTTTTCTCAATGAATGAATATAAGGCTAGTTTATTCTTGGGAAATTTTAACAAAAATTGGGTTTTCTAAAAACAGGCTCACGATTTTCATCTTATAAAGATAGGTAAACGACGCATTAATATATGAGAAAGTTTGTACAATGTATGTTGTACATATTGTTTTGGTTCGTGTGAGGTAAAAACGTGGATTTGGAATGAAGCATCGTGCATCTGATGAGATGTTACTGGTTTCAATCGCGCCTTATTATGCCTTAGTTATTCGTTCGAATTTGATTTTCCACTAGTTTTACTTTGCATTTGGGAAAATAACTCCTCAGCCGTAAGAATGAAAATTTAGAGGCCGAAGGGGAGAGGAAAAAAGACAGGTTATGCGGGGTTAAACAGAAACCCAAAGTCAGACTTATGCACTCGCTCATTCACACTATCAGGTTTGCGGATTTTTATCTCTCGCCAGGGACCTTAAGTCAAAGGTTCATGTACTCACTCAGTCACACAAGGAACCTACAGGTTTGCGGAGTTTTACTTCACGCCAGGGACCTTAAGTCACACGTCCATACACTCTCTATTCACACTGTAACTGTCACACGATGTCTGAAGGTTTATGTGTCTGACGACAACAACACGGACCTATCAGATACACACATTCACTGAAAGAAAAGACAACTCTCTAAATATCAAAAGAATACTAGATACGTATTTCGAGAGCGAAGCTCTCATCATCAGTAGATGACGTGGAATTTCGCCGTAGTCTCCAGTTCCTCTTTCCATAGTTTTACTTTTTCATGCGAAGTACATTGAGAAAGTATTGTTATCGCGAAAAAATTCGACCTCGAGATTTTTACGGAAATATTATATGTTTTAGTTGTCGCCGAATCCGAAAAAGTGGTTTTTGCAATGCCGTCTGTCTGTTACTGGCTCTGAAGCCTTAACGGTAGAGAGAAAATGAATGAAATCTCGTACTTAGACATTTTATCATACTAGGCAGAGTATATTTAGAAATGGTTGACATTGATCAATAATTAAGGGTAGTTTATTCTACGCATTTTTAACAACAATTCGATTTTCTCAAAAACGGCTTAAACGATTTTGATCAAATTCCGTACAGTTACTTGAGTATACGTCTTCAGTAATACTGCATAGTTCATATTTCTTAAAAAATGAATATAAGGCTAGTTTATTCTAGGCAACTTTAACAATAATTTGATTTTCTAAAAAACGGCTGTAACGATTTTGATCAAATTCCTTACAGTTACTTGAGTATACGTCTGCAATATTACTACCTATTTCATTTTTCTCGATGAATGAGTATAAGGCTAGTTTATTCTTGGGCAACTTTAACAAAAATTGGATTTTCTAAAAACCGGCTGATAGGATTTTCATTTTTTAAAGATAACTAAACGACGCATTATTATATGAGAAAGTTTGTACCATGTATGTTGTACCGATTTTTTCATCGGTGAGGCTGACTTTTATTAATTTGTTTATTATCATTGGGAAATTTTTATTTAATCGTATGGTGATTTATATTCGGTACAAGCATCTATTTCGTATAGCAAAGCGGCCAATAACAATGCTGGTGGATCCAGAGATTACGAAGTGTGGTTACCTAAGCTATTTTAAAAAATAGATCATTTCTTTCCTCGGGATTAAAAACCAGTTCGTTTGAAGCGAAATTTTTAAAGTCCTTAATTTTTCTCATTCAAATAAAATTGTGTACTTCATTTTATACTATGCCAATATTTTAAATATAATTCATTGATTAAGTGGTAGCAAAACTTCAATTGTGTTGCCATATGTAATTGATCACATGATGCGCTAACTTGCGTTATATTGTTACCTATATTTAAGGACCTGATAATTACTTGTATAATATTATTTTCTTAACCGCTTTAGCATTTACTGAAAATCGTTTGTTTGCCGTGCTTTCAATTCAATTCATTTAATCTACAAGTTTCACTAATTAGTAGTGAATGTGTTTTTATTAAAAAACAGAGATATAAGTTTTCCACTAAAAATATTATAAGTAGACTTTAAATATGTTGATTCGTAAATGCGTTTATTTTTTAAATATCTTTTAATCGTTTTCATGACGTAACTTAAAGATAAGCTGGATTGAAATTATGTTCTTTATACTAAGAAGCAACTGAATGTCTGAAGGAACACAGCTGCGGAAATACGGAATGATTTTAAAGCGTAAAACGATAACATTCTTATTTTGCTGATGTACTGATGGAGGGAATAATAAATTCATGCGATAACTTTTCGCGGCGCTAAGGCTCTTCAATACACGTCATCTCTGCCGAGCGTCAAGAATACAAAGTGGATTTGATTCGGCTGCCACTGGTATATAAAATTCTTTTATTGATGTTTCTCCCCCATGCTTCTGCGCAACAAGTTCATCCAAGACGAATTTAGGCCCCGTTATAAGATACCATTCGAAAAATCAGCCATTTAAGCCCGCTTTTTATTCGTAAAAAGGGGAAAGTATAAAATGGTTCCATGAGTTTGAATACCTGAATAGATTCTGATACATTTTGGGTGCATCTAAACAATTATGTCAACGAATCTTCATTTTCAAGGAATGTTTATGATCTATAAAGATTCTGCCGCAAGCCCTATTTCGAGATTTGGTTAATACTTCTCCTACATATTTATGAAAGTTGTTTGTTTGTTTGTGCATCTATACATTTCCACACCGTTTAAGCTAGAGTAATCAAACTTGCAACAGATACTTTCTTCACAAATAGGAAGGTCGTAGGCTACTTTTTAATCCCAAATGTTTTATATTAATTGTACAAAAGGCAAAATAACTTTGTATGCTAGAGATGTGTCAGAAAGAACGAATGCCTAAACTGTTCAATAAAATAACTGTTCTCATAAACTTCCTGTTCTCAAAGAACAGGAAACTCTACATCTTATAGACAGTGAGAAAAGTGGGAAACGACTACTTCCTTGTCCGTAATTGGAAGGGGGGGACTAATTAAACTACGCGTATTTTCCCAAGTCTTACTATTGATTTGAATAACATTTGGTACGATTGTGGAGGGCTCCCAGAAATAATTCATACTTGGTTTTTGTTTCTCCCTGTCCGTTTTATTCAAAACGACGCCCGAGTGACTTCTTAAATACCATGTATCATCTAGAATTCCGATCGGATTTGAACCAAATTTCCCCGGGCAACGCCGAGTATTTCTGCTAGTTTAACATAAAGCTCGCGTTGAAATATTGAAACTAGAAACTTATCATTAAGTTTGATATAACAGCGCAATAGGTATTTTATGCTCGCCTTAAGAAGCAAAAATGTAATTTCGAATCTGAAGACGAGCATTGTTCAAGTTTAACAATGGTCATATACTGCATAATTTAATAAGGCTATACTGGGAAGGTTATTATTGACGTTTAACAGATTCGTGATAAGAACCAATCGAAAAATGCTTCTTTGACAGCGACGGCTACTATTGATAAACAAAGTTATGAAGAGAACCGATCAAGAAAACAGTTCATCCACTCGTTGAATGATTATCATATCAAAATCTTAATGCGTCACGCAGAAGCTCTGTGTGATAGCATGAGCCCGGATAGCTCAGTCGGTAGAGCATTAGGCTTTTAACCTAAGGGTCCAGGGTTCAAGTCCCTGTTCGGGCGACTTATTTTTATCTCTTTATAATTCTTTTATTTTTACTATCATTCGTACTTTGACATCTAACTAAAATCCATATCTTATTTTGTTTTCAACTCATTCTGTTAAATGAACGCATGCGCTCATAAACTGTTTGCCGCCTGCGCTAAGAAAATTTTACCGAGATAATAAAATAAGAGCGGGGTTCATTTAGTATTTACTGCTCTTTATGTTAATTAATGGAATAAAGTTATCTGTGATCCTTGAAGCATGACATTTATGTCCGTGGAGCGTCGACTTCACGAAAAGTCGAAAAATAAACACGAAAGTCACAATAATTCGAAAAAGTTACAGGGCACGGCCCCAAGGACGCAAGCGATTCGGGGACGCATATTTATTATTTGAATATAGTAAAAAATGTGATTAAACTGTTTATGTGATGTTTATTTAAATATATTATGATAAAAGTTAATTTTGAATAAAAAATCAATTGGTTTATTTTAAACAAAAATGGGGAATGGGGGCGGGGGGCGGGTGTAAGTCTCTAAATTTAAAAAGGGCGCAATATTTATAAAGTCGCTACTGCATCGTTCGTCGTAACTTCGTAAGTGGACGGTACACTTTAATGAACATAAATAGGAGCTAAGCGACAGGTCATCGTATTATTAGGAAGGCAATGTAAATTTCCTGTAGCTCCTTAGCGTCGTTTCGGACTCAAACCAAGAAGCACCTCTCTTCAGAGACACTCCCCTTATGTTGTGCCTGCATTCGCGCACACGACAAACTTAAACACTACTATGAGCCGAAGCGGGAGCGTGGTGGGTCCTTCAGCGCCCGAGAGGATCAAGAAAAGGGACGAGAGGCCGGATAAAGGGATGTATGCCGCGATGAAAGGGATGGAAATCCGGAGTGTGGAAGGAGAAAGAAGGGCGGGGGAGTATGGGTATCCGATGCGGCGGGAGGAAGCGCAGAGCAATGGAGAGGGGAATGGGAGGGGCAGGGGAAATTGAAGGAGGCGACACGAGGGAAGAATCTTGAATCAGCAAGAGTTTTGTCCTATAGAAAAGATGCAGGAAGGTGGAGGGGGGAGAGAGAGAAGGAGGGAGGGAAGATGGGTAAGAAATGCATTAGATTGTGGCGGGAAAGGTGAGAGGGTGGAAGGAAGAAGGTGGAGACAGAGGAGGAGGAGGAGGAGAAAGTAGGGATGGCGTGGGTGGTGGTGGGGAGGGGTTTAGGGAAACGGTTTAGGAGGCAGGAGGGCGTTAGAAAGCTTGCGGTGAGGTGGAAGGAGTCGGAGAGGGATAAAGTTGAATAAGAATGGAGGTAGGGAGCATAGGGATGCGCTTTTGTTCATTTCGTACGATGCCAAACTCCAGGAGACGGAAGTCATTGCCAGGACCCATGCGCATTTTTTTTTCGCCTGCAGGACCGGTACAAGAGGAGAGAGAAATTTTCAGGGCTGTTACATGTTCTTGAGGTTAATATCCTCTTCATACGTTGCAGTTTCTTTTTTAAACGATGGTTTATCTTTAGTTAAATATGTTTCTATCATTGCTAATGATATCTGCTGGAATAGATAGTTTTCAAATTATCATTCTCTATTCCAACGTAAGGTACAGAAATATTTTGATAATTGTCCAGCAAGCATACTGTGACTTTAAATGAAATTATTTGGTGACATTTAAAGGTATTTTTGCATATTGTTCGTTTGAATTAAAGTTATTATTCCAGAAAATACCTTTATATTGGTTTTTTAGAATGACGTAATTAATTCTTGTGAATTTTATAAATTCACGGTGAAATTACGCTTCCATAAAAATTTATTTTTTTTAACGGGTTCATTTTTATCTTTATCTCCAGAGAATTATTTTACAATGAATGATACAGCATTTCAATAGCGGTGATATATATATAAATTATATTTTTTAAATCGTACATTTTTATAACGAAAATACACATGAAAGTTTTCCATATTTTTCGTTATTGCAAAATTAATATCTTTTATAACATTCGAGCAATGGAGCAGTCATAGCAGTCACATTAATTTTGTAATGCTCGCGTATATTTGACTCAAAAATTTCCGTAATGCTATCTAAAATTATAATTTCTATCGGAGCGTGGCCTCATATACCGTCTTAAAAGGGCTCCTCCCTCGTGCACAATCCACTTTAGACTGAAAACTCTTTTCGTCTCTTTTCATTACACGGAGGTCAGCTCTTTAGCCAAATGCCAGTCTCTTCTGTAGTCCATCGAGCGGAACAGAAGATGGAAATGCTCTCCTTGCTTCCTCTAGCCTACTTTTAAGAAATGCATCGAGAATTTCCCTCCGAAGGTCGAAAGTGCTTGGTTTTCCTCCTCACAAAATGCAAAAACCGGGTCGAGATTGAAAAGGCCCGGAACTTGCTCAAGACCTCTGGGCCTTACCAATCGCCTTGTGCCTCGTTCTTTACGCACGAGTGAAGCGACGCGTCCTAAATTTTTCATAGCTTCAATAAAGAAAATGTGGTTTGATACTTGATAATGTTTCAGAATTCGAAGTAACTATTCGTAGGCACTTGCGCCTGAACCCGCGATCGTGTGCAGATGCGTGTATGTGCCATGATATAAAAAAAACTCGCGAAAACACACACATATACATTAATATTAATACTATTGCAAATCGTGGAAAACTGGAAACTTCAGGAACATCCCCACTTGGGATTTTAGACACTTTATATACCGTTACTCAAAATAAGCCGATTGCAATAAGATTTCAACAGCTTACAGGTAATTTTCTTCATATTGCAGGTAACGATATGTGGAAACATAAAAAAACAATCAAAAATAATTCCTTTGATGTTCGTTAACAGCCAGGAAGTTTGTTAAGCCATTGGTTTAGTTAAGAGGCCGTCACTTTGTGAAACTCCATGGTAGATATAATTGTACGTTGAATATACAAATACGACAGTTGCAGTGGATAAGTTGGTGCTGTTCACAATGCCGACAAAGAATCGTAAAAACTTCCAAAAATGTGTTTGTGAATCACAAACTCCTTTTCGGATGGTCAACTGATGCATCCATTTTGTAGTTATGTCCGTTTTTTCTAGTGCGGCAATAATGATAGAGCGTTGTTTCTTTTTAACTTCATTGATTCGGCGCTGTACAGGTGGACGAATAGAAAACATTTTTAAAACAGAACAGAATAGGAATAAAGTTAAATATATTGTGATGAAATAAATCGTAAATTCAAGGTAGCATATACTTGGTGAATGCGAGAAAAGACTTTAAGCACGTTTCATTCATTACTTTTCTTACCTAAAAATCATCTCGTACGCTATGGAAATAAATTTTTATGCAGAACTAATTCCTTTCCCCCTCCCCCCAAAAAAAACCACCCACCTCTGCCACTCCTCACATCCGCTACCGGAATTCTATTTCGTGTCCCTCGTTCGCAGATATCCCACAGAGGAAGGAAAAAAAACACGCGTGTATCAGATAAGTCTTATCGACATTCCTAGAGGGCACACGTGTTACTCGTCTCTCTCTCTCTCTCTCTCTATCTCTCTCTCTTCCGGACGACATCCAATCCGTCGTGGAAAAGAGAAAGACTCGAAACACTGACTCGACCCACCGACTGACCGACAGACCGTGGCGTCCGGCGACATGATTGAAATTTCGATCGGTGTTGAGTGGGAAGGAGGAAACCAATAGGATGTGTCGAGGCAAGAGGAGGGGGGGGAGGAGGGGGGGGGAGGAGGGGGGGAGACAGGAAGACCGTTGCCCTCAACCATTCGAAACGAGGATGAGGACGAAGAGACGAAATGAAGAATAGACTCGAGAGGAAGGATTGAAAAAAGAGAATAGAATGAGAGAGAGAGAGAGAAGGGAATGGAGAAGTTGGACGGTAAGGGGGGATGGGAAATAACTTCGCTCGGGATTACGCTCCGAGGCTTATCTTCTGACACTGGGAAAATTCCGGGAAGGTCTCCAGCTAGGAGAGTCGAAAACGTAAGCCTTTTTATCATCTCCGTCTTTTGTCCTTAGTTCGCTCGACCCTATACGTCACACTCTTGATCTCCTTCTCTCTTCCAATCCCTTCGCGGTAAACAGGGGTGGTAATTTAATCCTTCGGGATGCTCGCGCTGTTTTCTCTCCCTGCGTTTTTCTTTCCTGGGATGGTTATTTGCTTTCTAGCCGCTCAATAAAGTCTGCGGTACGCTTCTTCGCAGGTGGTTCGAATCCTCGTGGTTGTTTACCTGATTCGGATTTATGCGGCCCAGATTCGCCGGCGTTTATGGTTGTTGCAAGAAACGGATATTGTCAACTTCCGAGGTGGTGTTTATGCTGCGGGAAATGAGGTTGTGGGTTCCGAATAGGATACTTGTTGCTGAAGCGTATGATGGTCTCTAATGTTGATGTGTAATGGGGGTAAAAGTGCAAAATAAGGAGCGGATTTGTAATGCAATTGTATAAAATGTATATGTTTAATCACGGATGAGTTTTGTTTTATGCTTATTACGTCGAAATTTTACGAGGAAGCTGGTTACTTTTGATCGAAGGTTTTCGTAGCGTGGTTGTTCGATGATATTGTCAGCTATCGGTTTCAGCTGCGTCCGAAACATGATGGAACCGACGCTGGTTACTTGTTTTCATTTAAGCCACCGTAGGAGTGAATTTAATAAAGACTTTGATATAATGGATTGTGAATAGTGTAAGAAGTTTTGTGCAAATTGCTTGTGATTTGAGACATCCGTTAATGATATCTTTATGATAATAAATTCTTTAGGAATTAATTCAGTATCGCATAAAATCATGCTTCCATGGTTATGATTCATCTAAATATAGATATATTAATAATTGAAAAAATCAGTTATTTAGATTTCTTTATAGCTACGATTGATAGCCAATACAACTCGTGCAGATATAAAACGTTTTTAATAATCAGATAATTATCTCTAGACAAATATGTACTTTGTTTTTGATGAAGTTCATACGCTGTTAACAAAATGAATTGCTTTGCATAACTTGCAAAATATTATCATAACTCTGAAAGTTTAAGGTATTATTTGTTCATACATTGACCTGCAAACTATAATATCCATGTAGCTAATTAGCGAAAATACTACGAAAGTCAGGGATTGTGTTGGAACAACAATTTATCAAAATGAAACGCTTTATACGAAAAATTCATATTCGACGGTTTCCTAGTACATGGCAGCATCAGACGATTCACGAGAAATGACAGTAATGCGATGTTTCACTCCCGAATTTTTTTACTGACTGAGATAAGCGGATTTCTGGACTCCGCCGGAAATTTGAACCTCCGACCGATCTCTACGCCTTATTGGGCTTGGACCACAAAAGATTGAATCGGGGGAGAAGGAGGAGAAAAAAAAGAAAAGAAACCGCCACCCTCTTTTTTGCATCCCTTCCAACATTTTTTCCGCTGATTCAATTACTCCCCTTCCGAAATCCAACCGCCTCCGACGCCCGCACCCTGTCTTCCTAAATCGTCAAAAATTCTCTTCTCCCTCCTTCCCGTACCACACCCACCCACACCCCAACCCTCCCACCCACATTCTAAACCTCTTTCTTTATTTTTTTTTGGACCCGGCAGCGAAGCGGCAGTCCCATCACTCCCCATAACCCTATCTCTTCTTCTCTCGTACACCCCTCTCCCACCATCTCTCTACCCTCCCCTCTCTCTCTCTATCTCTCTACTTCTCCCGGTTTTGCTCCTCGTATCCAAAAACCCCGCCTACTTTTCGCCTCTCCCGTCTTAAACCGCGCCATATCCTTCCTCTCTCTTCCCTCCTCGTTCCATTCTCTCGCCTCAACATGACCTCTAGCTTCTTCCTCTCTCCTCCCTCCCTCGTATCCTGATCCCTCCTTTGCGTTACTCGACATCTCTTCGGTCCTTCTCGTCTCTTCCTTTTTCCCCTTCTCCCTATACCCTCTTCTCTCTGTATCTCTCTTTATCTTCACTTCTCTCCTCCATATCTATCCTCTCTCTCTCCCGCTCCTCTCTCTCTCTGCCTTCTATATCTCTCTCTCACTTCATCACTCTCAACTCCTCTCTTCAATCTCTTGTGTTTTTTTCATCTGTTTAGTTTCAGGTATTTGTCTTATGATTGTATGTTTATATGTTTTACTGGCAGGATTTCCCGTTGAATTTCAACGGATTTAGTGAAGCTACTACAGCACAACATACAAACTCTTTAAAAATATATAGTAGATACTTTTTAAATTACAATTAGCTTTTCTTAACAATTAATCATATTTGCTTGTAACAATCCGTTTCCGAACGTATTGCATTCAAATATAACGATAATTTTATTTCCTATCATTTTAATTTCGCAAAATCCAGCTTCACTTCTTGTGTAATTATGCCTCGCTGAAATATTTACTTTTATGGCTGGAAAAAGCAGCGTACATTTGTCCATGATTGAACACTGACTGGTAAATGTACACCAGATACGTGGGTTTATTTACGTTAATAAACATTACAATGTAGAATATAATGATTTTACTTACAAAAAATGTAAGATTCCAGTATTCAATAGACGAAAGAAGGTTCAGTTACTTTCATCAGTCGTTATAAACGCTTCCTGAATAATATTCAGTAACTATTTACCTTGCTACCCGTAAACATCAATCGTTTCGTTGCTTAAACAAAAGCGCGAAGCGAATAACGCTAAACTTTCGTCCATTTGTAAGCTTCATTGAAGCTAATTGAATCGGAGGTAACAATGACGGCTTCCTTGGCAACGCCCGGGAGGGATACAAAAAATCCACAAAATTTAGACACAAATAGCGTATTTCTGAAAACTTCGACCGTGTAACATGTGCACTTCGTAGGAATAAGATAGTATACAGTTTTATTCGTCGAATAAATTAAAAACGAAAAAAATCGGTACATATTTACGTATTTTTATGCTTGAAGGAAGAATATACCTTGCAAGTCAAGAAATGGATTCGTACGTATTATCTTATGGAAAAATGTTAATCCCCTATATTGGCAGCACTGATTAATCCCGGTTGACCAAACCTTGACAGTTCACAAAGTTAGGATGTAAGGAAGAATCGTACCAAATTTGGTTATTCTAGCTTTTATCGTTTAGTAGGAGTTCCATGAACAAACACACACTTCAAAATATATTATAGTAGATTATTTTTATTGTCATTTGTAATTCATAACGTAGGGTTAACTGTAAGAAGGGACTATGTAGTCTCAATTTCGCCCTAAATAAAGTCGTTTGTCTGCCTGTCCCCGTTCTTCTTCTCTCTCTCCCCGTTTCCCTATCTCCCCTTCTCTGCATAATTCTAAACTTTAATATATATAAATTTCGATAAATTTGTGTGTTTGTATATGTATTTGTTTAACACGTGCAAGGATTTTTGTAGATTTTTTCACTCCATTCTCTTTGTTAGTGTTTTCCAGTAGAGTGAGTGAGACAGTCCAGCGTTGTCACTCAGTTCCTGAGTCCCAAAAAGTTCAATATAATCACATTATCATTTTTATCTCGCTTTCTCGTTAATGAGTAAAAACTAGAATACGGAAATTTTAAAGAGCATTGCACTTATCCGTTTATGGTAAACACACACACACACTGTATCTCACATACACGTTTGTATTTCTCTCCCTCTCTCATGTGTTTAGTTTCAGGTATTTGTCTTCTGTTTGTATGTTTATATGTTATTATTTTTATTGTCATTTGTAATTCATAACGTAGGGTTAAATGTAAGAAGGGACTATGTAGTCTCAATTTCGCCTTAAATAAAGTCGTTTTTCTGTATGTCTGTCTGTCTGTCTCTCTCGGTTAGTTGAAAGATGGGACTTATTAGTCTCAATATAGCCCCAAATAAAGGCAATCAATCAATCAATCCCTTTTTCACTCTCTATGCTCTTCTCTCTCTCTCTCACCAATTCTCTCCTCTCCTCTCTCTCTTTCGCATTTTCCGCCGTGTAGTCACATCCTTCTTTCGTCCAATCGCGGAAACTGCCTAATGATTTCCTTTCTTCGTCCGCTATCTCTTACGTCGTTTCTCCTCCATGTCAAATTCAACTTCTGTCTTATAGATACAGTTCAGCCCGCCCGTCATTCTTGGTGGGAAATTATACCGCTATAAACTTATAATAGGTGTTACAATTTTTTCTAACGAGACGGAATTCGTTTCACTCTACTTCTTCGAGCGTTTTGTGGATTTATTTTCCTTGTTCTTTTTCATTTCGTTGACATCGAAATTTTCCGTCTTATTTCTTTCACATTCGCCGTTTTTAGTTTTTTTCCCCCAAAATTGCGTAACTTTTTCGCATTCTTCCAATCTCATGTCTTTTATTTGTTTTATTCCTGTGTGTATTTATACATGGTTTCCAATCCCGCTTATATTCTCTCAATTTTACTTAGTTTCTCCATTTTCTTAGGGTTATGGGATACGAATGAGGTTATCCCAACTTCTGCTATATTAAGATGATAAACTTCTGCTATTATATTTCAAAATTATTTATCACGGTAGTTTTTTTTTTTAATGCTCGGCTCTCTGAAGATGAATAGACACATTTTTCTTGTTTTTATTTGCGTTATCTCGTAAAAATAAATTATTCAGGAAACTTCCGTAGACAAAAAGCTATTGAGTATATTTCGCATTCAACACAATCCATGCGTTATGCTCTATGATTATTTGAAGTTGGTATTTGTTATATTAATAATGGTAGATATGATTGGACTATGAAAGTAATAAAGTGAGAAGGTGGAGAAATGTGAAATTAATTAGCTTATCGCATTACCCCTATCCCTTCTCTTCCCCATTGTTTTCCACTGTATATATATCGTAATATATATCGTATATATCGTAATATATATCGTATCGTATATATATCGTAAATAATAAATAAAGAAGAGTTTCTATATAGCAGATAAGACTCGAATTTTCTATTGTTCGAAAAAATGCAGGCGCACCCCCAAAAACTCGAACGTCAGGTGAAGATAGCAAAAACTAATGAATTCTTAAACTTTGAATTCTGTATAACGTTGTTTTTAACCTAAACGTACACGGGTGGATAAACCTTTAAGAGCTCTCTAAAATTACAATTTTGTATTTATTTATTTTTCTAGTGTTCCTTAAGTGGTTTATTTGTTTCTCTTTGCCTTGAATTGGTATAAGCCGATTTTGCGTCCATCTTCACTCAAGAACCGAATTATAGAGTTTTCTATATCCATATATAATCACGTACTCTTTGTAATTTAGCTAACATTGCATCATTTATTCATCTCGTCTTCTCTCCGCATCACACTCCCACTTCCTCAAACTTCTTCCTTCCTCTCATTCCCTTCCCGAAATGTTTCCACCTTTACCTACCTCATCTTCCCCTTCCTTCTCTCCGACGGACTTCCATCCCTAACTTTTATTCAATCCCGTTCTTCTCTTCCCCTGTTACCTTCCTCTCCAGTCTCTCAATTACGCTTCCGAAATCGCAGCCTTTCTCCTCTCCTTCCACACCCTCTTTACCTCCTCGCACCCCCCTCCACACGCCCTCCTTTCATCCTTTCTCCCTCCCTTCCATTGTAAATATACGCCCACGTCCTTCGCTCTCCCCCCTCCCTCTCTCTCTCCCTCGAATCCAGGACCCTCCGCAAATCCGACAGACTTCTACCCGAAATCTTTTATTTTTGTCTCTTTCGTGTTTTCCCTTTATTCTTCGCTTCTGTTATCTCTCTTCCTTTCCACAGTCCACGGTTCCGTTTCCTGTTCTACGTTTTTTTTCCCCAGGAGATTTGGCATCGGTTGAGGATTCCCACAGAGGCACTCAGACACCTGCATCCCTAACCCCAGACTAAACTGCCTTGCCGAAAGGACTCGTTCTCAAACCACCCGCGCGCGCGCACACACACACACATGTGGATACACACACGCCCACACGTAGGAACACTCGGTCCATTTTCCTGCTTCCGTCCCTCTCAGTCTCCGACATCTTTCTTCCTCCGTCCGACCGTGGACTGTCCAAATATGTTGCTTTTCCGTTCCTGTTTGCCGGTTACTCTCCGAGAATTAGTTTCGTCGTTTGGACACTTTCGGGGTTTATTATGATAACCAACTGGAGTGCCCGTTGAATTTCAACGGATTTCGCGAATCTAAAACTTCGACCGTGTAACATGTAAGCATCGCAAGAATAAGAGAATACACAGTTATAACCGTCGAATAAAGCAAAAATGAAGATATTTAGATGAATGAAGGAAGAAAATCTTGCACTGTGAAAAATCGAAAATAACATGTAAACTCCCTCTCCCTCCCTTCCACCCTCTCCTTCCCTTCTCCCCCTCTCACCCCTTTTTCCCTCTCTTTCCCTCCCCCTCGCTCCCTCCCCCTCACTCCTTCTCTCTCTTAAATGTAAGAAGGGACTATATAGTCTCAATTTCGCCCTCAATAAAGTCATTTGTCTGTCTTGTCTGTCTGTCTGTCTCCCTCCCTCTTTCTCTATCCCTTCTTCCCCTCACTACACCCTCCCTCCCTCCACCCCTTCCCCCTAATTCCCTCTCTCCATCTCCCCCCTCCGTTACCATCCATCTCTCTCCCTCCCTATCTCGTACTAAAAGCATTCAAAGCACGCTTACATCCACAAGGATTGATATAACAATAGGATTTTGAGGTCTAACAATATAATTGGTAGCCAAGGCAACATCCCGTTAAAATAGCAAGATTTCATTTGTTTTTACAATTACTGTATTTTTTATGCAATTATAAAGCAAGTTATTTTTTATTTTTACAGCTTGAGATCGGACCCGATCGGGTCCAAAAGTACCTTAAAACCTTCTCCTGGAGGAAAGGTTATCCCATGCAAAGTTTGGTTGCGGTAGCTCATATAGTGCCCAAGTTATTAGCGGACAAACTTACAAATATTCTCCTGTATAATTAGATAGATAACGGAGTTCGGCGCTCGTTTCTTGGTAGGTTCTGTTTGTTTGTTTCCATATTGTCCCTAAAAGAGAATGAGGAGCCCTGAAAAGGTTTATTTAGGCAATATTGGTTTTTACGTTATAGTGTATCGGTTTTGCGATAGGAGATAATTCGTATAGTTTAAAAGCATATTTTAAAAATCATTTGTGCAATTATAATGGTGCGTTAAATAATAATTCTTCGTAAGTTAAATTTTCAGACAGACTATATAGTGTTCTAAAGTTCTATTGATAATCATTCAATAGCAAGTAGTCTCAGAGCTGCAACTAGGGGGTGGCCAAGCTGACATTCGCCATAGGAACCGCTCGCAAAAGGCGCAATATGATTCCCACTAACATGCGAAATGATATACATATATTCCGATAAAAATACTTATCTGATGATCAAGTATTACAATCGTTTCAACTAGGAGGTATTTTTTCATATCTACAGTGGAGAAAAATGATATTTCACATAATTTTCTTTTTGAAAGGCGCCATAGGCATAGATAAGACGCTGACTAGACTTGCTTCAGTTTATAGTCAGTAGTTAAATGTTTCGTTAAATATTTGCAAATGCATGGTTTCTCAAGTAGGTATGTCAGTTCTGTAATCGTTTTAAATGAACTAAACAGCGTGTTTCGGAAATATTTCCAACGTTTGCGTCTTAGCTCATTTAGGTTTGCTGCTTTAATTTTTTCGTAATTACATGCTGACAATGAACCATAATGATTCTCGCGAGTATTTAAAGATTCAAAAGGCATCGAAGTAATATAAATGACGAAAATGCTCTCTAGATTATGGGTTAAGCATTACTATGACGATTATTATTGACTGCTCTTAGGTCTACCTGTAGCTGGAACTTTTGAATAAGGTACATGAACACAAATCGAAGTTAACATAAATTTTTCGCTAGAAGATATGATTGTACATTATGTAAAATAAAAAGTAGGCAACAAAATCAAGTCTTGAATTGAAACATTAGGAAAATGCTTGTTTGGGTCGCATATTTCATTGTTCAAAAAATAACATTTATTTTAATTACTAAGAGTAATGAAGACGTTTCTTTTATGAATCGAAATGCCATTGAACAATTTTGATCTATTTTTTTCGTCACGGAAAATTAATCTCTTTTAGGTCCACGTGAAGCTTTATGAAATCAAGCGCAAAGCGAGCAGAGATGCGATTATTCACGATCAAGCGTTTTCCCCAAAGCTAGCGATTCATTCGCGAACACGTAGCTTTTGTTACATTATTCTATTTCCGAAGGAAAATTTATTTAAAAAAATATATATCGCGACTTGACGAAAATTTCACGTTTTTCTATTCACACAGCGAAGCTAGTTAATCGATCGTATACGTTCTTTTTGACAGCTGGGCTGAAAATCTTCGCGCGGAGAAAAATGAATTAATTCTCGTGATGATCGTTCGAGTGAAAACGATGCGCGTAGTTTCTGGGTCCGATTTTAAATCCTCTTTCGCCTTATTTTCTGTTTTTGAATTCTTTTTTTGGTATTAAAACCGTTGAGGACCCGCGTTTTGATCCTTCCGGGCGTGAGAAACGATCTCGATTTAATGAGAGGATTTGCGGCTTGGCATTTTTCCTTTTTTTTTGGTCTAATTAATGCAACTCTTCAGTCCAAATGAACAGCTGGAACCGCAAATATCTCACTTCCCCACACCGAATAATTATGGAAGTTTTAAAACTCGGTCTGGATCCCCATTAAAACCTTGTTGGAAAATGGGAACGTTTTTTTTTTTTTAAGCTTTTAAAACCTTAGCGTATAGGCCTTCATTATACTGACTTGAGCAGAGTTAGTATCTCATGGCATTTTTTAATCTTTTGGGCTTGCGTTGTTTGAAAAAAATCGCAGTTTAAAAAGTTCACTCTATCGAATCATATTGTAAACTAGCTGAAAGTACCCGTCGTTGATCGGGAACACGTCTCACAAACTAGACCAGTGATGGCGAACATTCTATTGCCCGCGTGCCAATATTACTGAAATTGTCGAATATCTTCCGACTCGCTTGCCACAAAAAAGTTATTGATTTTTTTGCGTGACAACTTAATTAAATTAGTGATCAAGACATAATAGATTGATGTTTGTAACCATCAAACTAATGTTTACAATAGCTAACTAAATAGCACAAATGTTTTTGCGGCACTAAATCAGTACGATATATGCTTTGATTGGTTTTCGCCTTTCGTTGTCGTGCCAACCAAAATCCTCCTGCGTGCCACTTATGGCACGCGTGCCATAGGTTCGCCATCACTGACCTAGACTCTACGCTTCCTTCTCCCGATCTCGTTTTTTGTCGATATCTCAACAACTGTTCGTCCTATCAAAAATTAGTATAGAACAAAAACGATCCAGAATCTAATTTACAACAACATTTGTTATATGCATTTTTGCTTTAAAAGCAATGGTAAGCGAGATTTTGTGAATTTTAAAGTTTGCCCCCCCCCCCCCCCCCCCCACAACCCCCCTTCCCGTCAAGAATTTCCGGATACCATACACCCTAGATTCTAAGTTGGACTGACCTAAAGATAGGTTCCAAGTATCATGAAAATCCAACTTTCCGTTTCGGCGTGATGATGGAACAAACAGACAGGCAAACAAACAGACACCAAGTCTGCAAATTGCTGTAATCATCGTCATTTCATACGAAATGCACAATAAAAGTGAAATTCTGAAAAAACTAATGTACAGACAGACATCAGAATTTTATTTATAGAGATATTAATATAAAATTTTGCTGGATTCTGAGAAAGAAGGTATATGATGTTATTACAAAACTGAAAGTAGCAAGTATTATCGTGATTTCCAGGAATTGGAGTAATAAAATATATTCCGAATGAATTCAAGAGTCAACCAAAATAAAGCAAAATTAGCATTTTTAAAATACCTGAGAACGAGACATCGCTTCATCGCAAATTGTAGCGGAAATCACGTCGTTCGAATTATTATACAAAATGAAACAATGCGATATTAATTTAGTAGTAATAATAGAAAGATCTGTTTGACGAAGTATGATGGATTACCAAAACGCGCGGAGAGTTCAAATGCGTAACTTTTGGGCATATTTAAAATTCTTATGAAATGAATTTCGAAGAAAACCTTTACAAACGGTTAAACTTCAAATTACATATCTCATCTGTATTTTTAAAATTTTAATTTTCTTATGGATTAAAGATGCTTTTTCTTGTGCTGTTTGTTGTTCAGGCTAATCATCCTCGGGGTTTAATCTGTCAAATTCTTCAGTTTGTTATAAATGTACGAAGTAAATTACGAACTGATTCACAGTTTGGCTGACAGTGAACATTTCCGACACTTAAAACGTGGATTTTAATGTGTTTACGGTGTCTAGGTGATTTAAAATGATCACCACAGGCAATTTAATCCTAGTTTACCCTTATGATTAAATGATGAAATCGCTTCATAAGGTGTCTTTTTAGTTAATGGATGTATTTCCTTTAAACTGTAAGAGGTATAAAATATTTTTTTAAAACAACGCTAAATAGGTCAATGTTCCACATCTTACGAATTCAACAGTGCAATACAAAAGAATTTTTAAAAACTCCCTTCCGCTAACCTTATTTTAAAAGAATTACTATTTCTTTAGTGCATCAAAAAAGCACAACCACCCCATATATTATTAAAGATACTTATCAAAAGAGATTGATATTGTCCATTAGTTATGAACCTTGATGCATTTTCAGAAGTATTTAAGCAATAGCTTGATGCAGTTAATCTCAGGCGAACTCCAACTCATAAACAAAACCAGGAACGTTTTTTTCATCCTGTTTTTGTATCAGATAATCACGTAACGCGTCCAATGAATCCATCCTATCACGAGAAAAATTTAACTGCGAGAATATTATTATTCTTTATTTTTTTCATCGGATTTGACGCACGCGTACGGAATTATCCCCCCAAAAAAAACAAGAAAACAAAACCTTTCACTTTTACCAAACGTTTTGATTATTAAAAAAAAGGGGAAAAATGGAAAGGCAAAGCGCGTGCGTGATTAGATATCTGCGTGGTTGCGCCTCTCAGTTAAGCGAGAGGAGAACGTGCCGAAGGAATTTTTAGAGAGGGATTGGTGGTGTCGAACCGGCGGGGGAGGAGGGTTTAAGGTGGTGCCCAAACGGGGTGACTGCCTGAAGATTTTGGGAGCAAAAGGCTTGCGGAAGGAATAGGGATCGTGGAAGTGAAGTCTTTCGAGGTAAAACGGCTTCCGTGGTCTTCTTTCCAGACTCTCATCTTGACTCCTTCCAACCTACCGACACGACTTTTCCCCGCCATCACCTCTTGCCTCTTCTAACTTCCACTCCTCCCCCCTCCCCCCTCCGGTAAAGTCCATCCCTCCCTCTCTCCCACCCTCTTCCAATTATCTCCACAGGCAGGATTGGAATAGTCGTGGGTTGGCGGGAAGAGAGAGAGGAAGGTGGAGGTCGAATGGGTAGGAAGGTGGCGGTATCTGGCGGAAAAGAATTGGAGCGCTTCGGGGGAAAATGAAGTCTAGGCATGAAGAAGGTAAATGAGTTATTAAGAGAGAGAGAGAGAGGACAAAGAGGAGGAGGAAAAGGAGGTCTAGACAAGAGAATGGTAGGAGAGCAGGAGAGAATTGGAATGGTTGTGAAAAAGATAGAGAGGGAGAGAGAGAGAGAGGTAGAGAGGGGGGGGAGATAGGAAGAGAGGGAGAGAAGGCAGAGTTGGAGAGGGAGATGGAGGGAGAGGAAGATAGAGTGAGAAAGAGAGGGAGAAAGAAAAAAAGGAATATGTACTACTATAATCACAAAGGAAGAAAGTCTGAATTTACTCCGAAGCCACGAGAAAATTTTTTATGAAAGGAATTGAAGCAGGTGTATGGAAAAATACCGGCATGGTTTACGTAAGTCAATGAATTATGAAAAATACGATGAAAAATACAAGATATTATTAAGCCGCTAAATTTATGCTAGAAAGGTGATTTTAATTTAAAATTAAGCCTCGGGGAATATACTTAACAAATTAACGGATAGCCATAAATTGAGTTGAATAGATTATTTAGAAATTAAACATAGACAACTGATCTTTATTTTATATTGATTTTTAGAATTTATTTTTTGCCTAACAATTACCGCATCAAAGGTTGTTTTCATTAAAAAATATTCTCTTCGGTCTTTGTGTCTTGGTGATCTTATGTTAAGAATTACGCTAGAGGCTTAAACACACATCCACAGAGAAAATCCATTAATTTGCCCTTTGTATATCGAATAAGGTAAAAACAAAAATAAGACCGAGAGAATTTGTGATAAAATGTTTTAATAGCACTACAGGAATGCCCTAATTAAAGGGGAACGTTTCTCTTAAGAAACAAAAATAATATTTCTGACAAGGATCTACAAGACAAATTTTTAATGATTATATTACAACAAAGCTGAAGCTTTTGCGTTAGATTGTAATAGAGAGGAGGGAAGTTCATCTGGTGGAGCTAGAAGGGGAAGTAACGGGCGAATCCCGAAGGAAATGCAGGCCCGCGTCTTTAGTCGGGAGATCTGAGTGAGTTTCCTAGATGGAAGAGAACACGAAGTTACTAGTATGGAGGAGAATGTAAATTTATATAATTTTTTCGGCGAAGGAAGATGGCGAGAGACAGAGAGAGAGAGAGAGAGAGAGAGAGAGAGAGAGAGAGAGAGAGAGAGAGAGAGAGAGAGAGAGAGAGCGAATAGATGAGGCATATTTCCAGAGAGAGAGAGAGTGGGATACCCAAAAGTCTTCGAAAGAGGATAGAATGTACTCCGCCCCAAATGAGAAAGAATCGCGGAATGGAGGTGAAAAGATGAGAATGAAGCAGATGTAGCTCGGAAGGAAGAATAAGCCTTTGGGGATTTCGGCGGAAATTTTGCTGCGGAGGAGAGATGCAAGGCCGAGGTGAAATTATGCAGCGTGGAGCGAAGTTTCGGGCCAACCGTTAAATTTACGTCTTCGAATACCCACGATAACGTATCTTACGTGAAATTAATTTAGTGTAATCTGCAGGATATTCATCGATTCTATTCGTCATTTTATAAAATCTTAATAAATACTAATAAATTCGCTCTTCGCCAGCAAGTCGGCACTTACTGAACTTCAAGTCATGCCCAAATATATGTAATAAAATGAGTGAAAGTATTGCGGCATTACGGAATTCCGTGTGATAAAAACAATTGAAAATGGTGTTTCGTGTATTTCAGTCGATCAATTATAGAGAGAAATTAGAGAAACGCTAAAATGGTTTCACGGTAAAATCGGCAGAAATCCAACACTTCAGAGTAAATTTAAGTGTTCGTTAATAGCAATCATCGAATGGATAAATTTACCAACATCAACCGGATCATTTATAAGGTAATAGCAATGCCATTGTCACCTGAGAGAGAGAGAAAGGAACATTTATGAGGCGAATACATATCGATTTTTAACCATAAACGACGTAGGTAAACTTAAGCACTCAAAAAAGGCATGGTAAGAACATATTCATTGGAAATGTGTACTCTATTATGGTTTATAATTGCTTAAAGGACTCAATTTGAACTTTCTTTGGTGGCAATGACAAGGTCACTGCATTATGAAGAGTTGAAATCCATACAGTTCTCATTCTAGATTGCTGCTGATTCTTTTCGGTTTTTAGTCCGTGATTAATTATTAAGTGCAAAACATTACCCTAATTAGTGAACTATTTTACGAACAAAATAAAGAAATTTGTCAAGTCGAGATAAGTTTCCACTATTAAGATATAAAAAAAGATTATAACTAAAAAGTTATAAAGAAATTCTGTAAAATCTTATCGTCAGTTATCGTCCATTAGGATCAAATAAAATTTCCTATATCTTTATAAATTTCCTCAAAAAAATCGTGAAAATTTTCCCTCGGTGCAAAATCTTATATTATTTTTTTGAAACAACCAAAAGGGCAAAACAATCAGCAACGCACTTACAGATGTTTCAACTTGAATAAGGGTATTTAAAAAAAAAGATAAGCGTTTGCCGAAAGCGAAAATTGTATGCAAGGTCAACTCTATTAAACATTAGATAAGTGCGTGATGGCGGTAAGAACTTAGGGTCTGAAATTTAATATGTTAGGGATGAACTAAGACACGCTCAACACATTGCGATGCGAAAAGGAAAACCGCTCTTTGTATAATTCAAGAGGACACGCGTCGATTCATTTAGCACTAATAACTTCACGCACCCACTTTAAGGGTGGGAAGAGAACTAAGCCAAATTAACGGGAAAGATGAAGGGAAGGGGTATAGAGTTTAGGATTTACAATTAATCGCAACGTAGCTGTAGCGACGGAGCGATAAACTTTCTGCCATGTATTTCCTTGGCCGTCCAAAGAGGGTTAATGCTCTAGGGCTTAAGTAAAAGTGGTGGTGACAGAGGGTTGTTGCGAGTTTATAGTAGGACTTGATTATGACGTTAAGTCTTAATTACGTCAGCAATCCTACCCTGCTTACCACACCCCTTTCTTCTCACCCACCCTTCCTTCCCCTCAAGTTTCACCTTCCCATTGGATAAAAGCTCCCCGCGTGCATTTCACGCCTACGTGTTTCGCAAGTGTCTCATAATCGGAAGAAAATGAGACTTTGAAGTTGTTGAAGTTCTGACCTCCTTTGTGTGTCGTCATGTTGTTCCTTCTGTAATATAACAAGCGGTTTTAAATTTGGCGTCAAAACCCTGAGCTCATTCCAGTGTTGTCTTTCCCATTCTGAAAATGATGATTAAATAGTAATAATAATAATTTCCCGTCCGTAATTTTTGCGGGTGAAATATTTTTCATTAACCAAACTTAATCTTCTTAGCAAAATTTAATTTAAGATGGCATTTTTTTGTGGCAATAAAAGGAACGCATTCATAAATATCGCGTGTCCTCATAAAATTATATCAGAAAAATAACCACAACGCGTCGAGTAAACGTAGTTAGAAGCTAACGTTATTATTTCTTAAGAAATAAAGGTTTAAATAAGTTTTGTCGATTGAAATTTATAATTTACGACATGATCTACTGACTCGTATGAGTCTCATATTTTGAATTACATAACATTGTAAAAAAGCGACATCGAAAATTTATAGTGGTTCATCTATCAAAAATATTAATTTAAATTCCGCATTCTGAATAAAAAAATTATGATGGCACATTCCAATTCATTGTACCAAACATAGGCATCCTTAATGGTATAAATTAAAATAATCCTGGCGGAAAATAGTAATAGGGAATAAGGAAGAAAGAATTCCTAAACATATTCCTTGAATGATTTTCATGCAAGTATTATTCCAATATTTATAAAAACCCTGATGTTATTAGGATCATTCCGTTTAAGTATAGGTATACCACGATTTACGTCGGGGATGCGTTCCTAGAATGTGCGACGCATATCGAAGCAGTTTTTCTCATAACAATCAATGATATTACGGGGGAAACATGCAGGAGTTAATGACAGTTCGGAACAACCGATTGATGTAACCCATCAATCGTCATCCGGCTGGAGCACCTAAGATTCTCTTAAGGTTGGCAATTAGCTCGTCATCTGGCAGCAGCACCTGTGATTCTCTTAAGGTTGCCATTTAACTCGTCATCCGTCCTTACTCTTCCGTACCCCTTTCCTTTTTCATCTCCTTCTCCTCCCCTATCTTCTGCCTCATTTTCCCCTCCCCACCTACTTTTTTCTCCCCCTCCTTCCTCTTCTTTCCCCTCCCCCTTCTCTCCTCCTCCATCTTTCGCCCACCTCCCCTCTTGTTCCCTCTCATCCTCTCTCTCTTCCTCCTTCCCATCTTCCCTCCTCCCTCTCCCACCTCTTCCCCCATCCCCCTCTTCCCCCCCCCCCTCTCTTAAAGCGGGATGACGTAAAAAGGAGTACAGCTATATTCATCTCACTATAATTAGCGAATTATTTTCTTTAAAAATTAAATCCATTAGAGTCTGGGGTTAGTACCACTTTAATGGATCAGCAACACAGACAATTTCCATGAAAATCATTAAACTTGTACAATTGCGATTGTTTGCATATTTCAGCATCAGCACTTAATATGTTAAGCAGCATTTTACTCAACATACCTTTTGAATTTTACTGATTTTACTTGTGTTTTAAAATTCTCCCCATCCAGAAAGTTGAGCGAAACGTCTTAAATTCTCTATAACATTTCCGGTATAGTTTTACAAGCGATGACAACCGTTGATAATGAAATTGTTACGATAGAAACATAAGCGTTACAGGCTTGATACAAGACTTAGGATGGGAATCACTAACTGAGCGCTGATCACGCTCTAGGTTAAAACTTCTCGAAAGATTTAGAACGCATATATTCTCCAGCGATGTCGAAGAAATAATAAGAGCGCCAACTTATATTAGTAGAATGGACCATCCTCGTAAAATAAGAGAGATAGCCTGTAGGACTGAGAGGTACTAAGGCTCCTTTTTCCCTAGAACGATAGCTGAGCAGAACAGAAGTTACGAAAAGAAATCAGCCGACGTAGAGTGATACTATTCATTATTATGCGCTTTCCATTGGTGCTATTGCACCCCCTGCCACACGCCATTGCAGTGGCTTGCAGGGTGAACTGTAGATATAGATATCCAAATTAAAGAGGGAATTTTAGAGTCTGTTATTCGAGTTTTTCTCTCGATTGAGTTTATCCGAGAATATTTTTTCCGAGAAATCACACGACGCAAAACCATCCCTGTCAGTGCGCGTCGTCAGAGATAATAATAATATCTATAATCGGCAGAAAAATAATTATCGTCTTCCTCCTCTTGGTTACAAGTAGCGGATTTCCAACCTATCAGGTTAAATAACACCAAGCCCTTATCCCACCCGCAATATTACACATTTTTATCTTCTGCGAACCGAATTTACCACCTCATTTATCCGACAATTAAAGGAGCCACTTTGTAATCTCGCGTTTCCCGAGAAAATCTTAACTTTTAGGATGGGGAGAGAGTGGAAACAAATTCGGAGGAGGAGAAATCATCCGTTCATCATCTCGTCCGAAATCGGGAAACTTTCGCATCGAAGTCTGTGTAATTAACGCCTTTCTACACGAGGGGGAAGAGGGTTAATTCCTTTCCCATGCAAAGAAAACCAATCAAAATTTCGAGGTCTCTCCTTTCCTTAAAAGCTGGTGCCGCCTGAATAATTCCGTCGGCCTTTTCAGAGTGAATGGATTGAAATGTGAGATACAGAGAGAGAGGGAAGGTGGGGGAGGGTGGGAGGTTAGGAGATGAGAGATAGGTCAACGGGAGGGATTGTGGAGGATGTGGGGGGGGGGGGGGGGAGAAGAAAGACAAGAATGTTTACAGGGTTTGTCGGATCAACTCATGCGAGAAGAGATCGCAAATGAGAAAATCGTCGGGGCGGGAAATGAGGGGGGGGGGGGGGGGGTATTTCTTTCTTTTTTTTTCTTCCTTCCTTTAATCGGATGGTGAATGGTGTGCATACGCCTCTCGTGCCTAATCAAATGCGAATTCGACGTTCAATTATTGCCCGTCAAGAGGCGTTTTTGAAAGGATTTTGCGGACGCGCCGGAAGAGGTTGGTGGTGTGATGTTTATTTTTGGCGTTGGAGGAAGCTTTGCGGCGTCGCGAATTTGAATTTTTATACGGAGACCGACGTTTCCAGATGTTCGATACGGGTGGATGATTCAAATTTGGTCGATGATATCTGCGTAATTGAAACTAAAGTTTGAAGGACGAAAGGTTAGGTGAATTCCATTTATTTTATTCTTAAACAATTTATTTGACGTATTTTTTTGATCGCGTGCCGTAAGTCGTTAAAACTATTCATAAGCCAAAGATTTAGGATTGGTTCTTGTGTGAGTGAGTGAGTGTATGAGCGATTGACAACAGGTCCATGGCGTGGAGTAATGCCCCGCAAACCTGTAAGTGTACCTTCCTTTTTTGTTTTTTTTTTCTTCCTTTGTCCACTTTTTAAGCTTTAATGTTTGTATTGCCTCTAAATTATTCGATTTGTACGCATACGGAGTTTTTTCTTAATTTAAAAAAAATGGAAAATTTTATTTCATAACTATTCCACATGTCAAGGTTTTCATATATTTTCCTGTTGATTTCACTTTTATATCTACGCCCATAACCGCCAATTTTCAGATTCTCACTCATTCTGATAATACTATAAATTTCAGGTGGGTGTGATACAAGCACTTTAAACAGGTACACTAAAACAATAATATACATAGGATTCGTAACCGAGAGAAAAGTAATTTTGGCCGCTAATGCGACAATTATTCACGCTTTAGACTTGACTTTCTTACAAAGACGTATGGATATAATGCCGGAAGATAAAAATTGTATATCTTAGCGCCTTTTTCTAAAAAAATTCGCTTATGTATTCGGTTCATACGATCGTCTGCCCGTGTACAAATGTAGTAAAAAAAATTAGGTAAGTTACAAACGCCAAAATTATAGGCTAGATTTTAAAAACATTATATGGTGTAATTTTGGTTGATCTAGGCTAGAGATCTGCATATCCTCAATTTATCCGACCCGAATCTCGGATACCCGTACTAAAAGTTGCGATTCGGTTCGGATAATGCGTAGCGGGTCGTATTCGGATAAGAAAATCAATATCCGTGCCGAACTCAATATTCAGTGAATTGAGCATGGAAAAAAATATAGTTGGCTGCATCCTTTTCCTACCCCGTCCAAACCGATAACCTTAAAGGCTTTGGGTCTCTTATCACCTTCCCTTTCGAGGGACTCGTTTTTCAGATAATATCTGGCGTCCTCCTTTTGGAGCTAGTACTGGAATTTTATTTTCATTAAGAGAGGATCATTGCTATGTCCGGCCGAGAGTCATTTTATTTTCAATTTTGGTTCGTAGATGTCGCTCCAGATATTTTTACTTTCTCATATACGAAGTATATTGAGAAAGTATTGTTAACGCGAAAAAATTCGACCTCGAGATTTTTACGGAAATATAAGTATTAGCTGTCTCTGAATCCGAAAAAGTGATTTTTGGAATGCCGTCTGTCTGTCTGTCTGTCACTGGAGCTAGAGCCTAAACGGTAGAGCGAAAATGAATGAAATCTCGTACTTAGGCATTTTATCATACTGGGCAGATTACCTATATGAAGAATTGGTTCTCAATAATTAAGGGTAGTTTATTCTATGCATTTTTAAAAACAATTTGATTTTCTCATAAACGGCTATAACGATTTTGATCAAATTTCGTACAGTTACTTGAGTTTATGTCTTCAATAATACTACGTAATAGTTCGTAGCTATTTCTCAAAAAATGAATATGAGGCTAGTTTATTCTAGGCAACTTTAGCAATAATTTCATTTTCTCAGAAACGGATTAAAGGACTTTGATAAAATTTCGTACAGTTACTTCAGTATATTTCCACAATAATCTATAATATATTTTGAAGCGCGTGTTTGTTCATGGAGCTCCTCCTAAACGATAAAAGCTAGAATAACCAAATTTAGTACGATTCTTCCTTACATCCTAACTTAGTGAATGGTCAAGGTTTAGTCAACCAGGATTAATCAGTGCTGCCAATATAGGGGATTAACTTTTTTCCATAAGATAACACGTGTGAATCCATTTCTTGACTTGTAAGGTATTCTTCCTTCAAGCATTAAAATACGTAAATATGGACCGATATTTTTCGTTTTTGCTTTATTCGACGAATAAAACTCTATACTATCTTATTCCTATGAAGTGCACATGTTACACGGTCGAAGTTTTCAGAAATACGCTATTTGTTTCGAAATTTTGTGGATTTTTCGTACTCATTCCGGGCGTTGCCAAGGTGGCCGTCATTGTTACCTCCGATTCAGTTAGCTTCAATGAAGCTTATAAATAGACGAAAGTTTAGCGTTATTCGCTTCGCACTTTTGTTTAAGCAACGAAACGATCGATGTTTATGGATAGCAACATAAATAGATACTGATTATTATTCAGGAAGCGTTTATTGATGAAAGTAATTGAACCTTCTTTCGTCTATTGAATACTGGAATCTTACATTTTTTGTAAGTAAATCATTATATTCTACATTATAATGTTTATTAACGTAAATAAGACCACGTATCTGGTGTACATTTACCAGTCAGTGTTCAATCATGGACAACAGTACGTTGCTTTTGCACGGGTGTCTTGCTTACAAGCCATAAAATTAAATACTTCAGCGAGGCATAATTACACAAGAAATGAAGCAGGATTTGGCGAAAGTGATATATATGACAGGAAATACAATTATCGTTATATTTGAATGCGATAGGCTCGGAACCGGATTGTTACAAGCAAATATGATTAATTGTTAAGAAAAGCTAATTGTAATTTAAAAACTATCTACTATACATTTTTAAAGAGTTTGTATGTTGTGCTGTAGTAGCTTCACTAAATCCATTGAAATTCAACGGGAAATTCTGCTATTACTACATATTTCATTTTTCTCAATGAATGAATGCTATTTTATTCTTGGGCAAATTTAACAAAAATTGAATTTTCTAAAAACCGACAGATACGATTTTCATTTTCTAAAGATAACTAAACGATGCATTATCAAATGAGAAAGTTTGGTACAATGTATGTTTTACATACCGATTTTTTTCTGCTTGATGGTTGGGTCGGTCAATTTATTTGTGCGGGTTAGCTAATTTAGACATTTTTGCGGATAAGGATCGGATACGGATGTGTAGCCTGCGGGTACGGAGATCTGTATCCGTGCAGGGTTATCTGCTGGGGAATAATTGGAGAAATCCTTAAAACAGTGTTTCCCAACCTCGGTGCCGCGAAGTGTTTTGAAAGGTGCCGCGAAAAATGTTGTTTTCCCTTCTTTAGCCTCATTTTGCATTGTCGGCTTTCAAGAATGCAAACCAGAGTTACGTCGACCTTCATTTCGTCGCAAAGGCACTTCAAAATGAAAGGAGATATGGAGATTGGAGTTAGGGGTTCAACTTCAGCACCATTATTACTGACGGTGGATAGGGAGGGGTGCCGCCAAATTCTGAAAAGTCACTTAAGGGTGCCGCGACTCTAAAAAGGTTGGGAAACACTGCCTTAAAAAGTATTTACTTACTTGGTAAATGTGAGCAACCAGCAATACATCGCATCTACGACTATAGCAAGATATCTGTCGGTGAAAAAAAGCTCCTCGTGTAATTTGCTCTGCTATTTTCCGTTCTTAAATGAACGGATTGTCTAAATTCTCCGGAATGAACCCAACCGTGGACTTCCAATATCCCATAAAAATGATAAAAAAACACAGGTTTTTCCCTTATATCGAATACGTGAAGCTCTCTCCACGGGAGAAAATCCCAACGCGACATTCTCGATGTTTGTCCGAACCCTCGTCGCAGATGTACGCATTTCTTCTCATATGCGTCCAGTTCCGTTCGCATTTCGCTTTGTTCTCGATTCCGGGCCATTTGCGCGAATTGGAGGGAAAGGAGCTGTTTGTCCGAGGCAAAACATCCACTCGAGAGACGGGTAGGGTGCGCGACACGCCCACTTCCGCCGAAAGAGAGTGACCGACCGATGGAGGGGGGAGGGAAAGGGGGTGGGGGTAGGGGGGAGGATAAAAAACAAGCGAAAGTGCCTTCAACCTACTCTTCTGATATCACGCCCCCCTTTCCACGTTCTTACTCAAATTGCCGCCATCTCCTTTTTTTTCCTTCCTTCCTTCCCTTTTCCATGCTTCGTCTTTACTTTTTCTCTCTTACCCTGTTCTCACTTTTCTCCCTTTGCGAGCCTTTATCCTATTTTCCTTCCTCCTCTCATTTTCTCCGTATTATCTCCTTTTTCTCTTATCTTCTCCATCCTACACCTCTCATTCCTATTATTTTCACGTGGTCATCTAATCCTCCTTTTTTCCTTCCTTTACTCTTTTCATTTTAACATACGTTCCTTCCTATTCTTTTTACTTTCTCATATATACGAAGTATATTGAGAAAGTATTGTTATCGCGAAAAAATTCGACCTCGAGATTTTTAGGGAAATATACGTTTTTGGTGTTGCCGAGTCCGAAAAAGTGGTTTTCGCAATGCCGTCTGTCTGTCCGTTACTTGCTCTGGAGCCTAAACGGTACAGCGAAAATGAATGAAATCTCGTATTTACGTATTTTATCATACTGAGTAGAGTATATGAAGAAATGGTTGACATTGCTGTATAATTAAGGGAAGTTTATTCTACGCATTCTTAACAATAATTCGATTTTCTCAGAAACGGCTCGAAGGAGTTTGATAAAATTTCGTACAGTTGCTTGAGTACACTTCTGCAATAATAGTACATATTTCATTTTTCTCAGTGAATGAATATAAGGCTAGTTTATTCTTGGCCAACTTGAACAAAAATTGGCTCATACGATTTTCATCATCATAAAGACAGCTAAACGACACATTAATATATGAGAAAGTTTGTGCAATGTATGCTGTACCGATTTTTTCCTTCTTTCGTCTTCTAATCCGCATTCCTTATCCTTTGTCCCTCTTTTTCTCCCCTCTCCCATATCCTCTTCCTCTTTTCTTTGTTTTTCCCGGTCCTAAAGCTCATTTTATCCGTTTTCTCCTGTTTAATTTGTTCCCCTTTTTTACATTCTCATTTTCCTTGTCAATTTATCACCTCCTCTCTTTACTCTCCTTCCATTTTGTTCCCACCTTATTATTCCATTTACTTCTCCTTTTCTGTCCCTTATTTTCTCCTATAAAATCGCGATTCCTTTTCTTCATTTCCCTTCTCGTTTCCTCGTACTATTCTCATTTCGATATCACCTTTTTCCTCCATCCCTTTTCTCAGACGGAATGCTACCCAAAAACTAATGTTTCTCTCCCTTTGACAGTTTTCTCTTCTTTCTACTTCATCCCTTTGATAGGTAATCTTCCAGTCCTGTTTCCGACATATTACCTTCTTTATTCTTTCCTTATTTTCGCAAGATCTTCTGCTTCTGCGTTATTCCCCTCTTGCAAAAATATTTCCTACCCATTTTTACTTTCTCCATACGTAGTAATGGGAAAGTATTGTGATAACGAAAAAAATCGACTTCGAGATTTCAACGGAAATACACGTTTTGAGGTCCGTAGAACACGTTTAGACTAATTCGGAATGATGTGTTTGCGTGTGTGTGTCTGTGCGTGTGTGTATGTGATTGTGGACGCTCTAACTCAAAAAGTACTTGCCATATCGTTACCAAACTTCATATATAAGACTAACATGAGCACAAAGGATTGATTAGTTTTTGGACAATAACGGATAACCGAAAGTCGAGGTTTATTCGAAACCCGATTCGGTTTTTGCGATATTTCTTCGTTAAAACATCATTATTGTATATACAATTCTATACAAAAGTTATAGAGAATGTAATTTCCTACAACTTTCATTTGAAACAATTTTCTATAGGAGTTATTGTTTAGGAGTTATTTATAAATAACCGGTTTTTCGGTTTTCTCCTTAAAAACATCGTTATTGGTAATCTTCGTGAGGACCAAAGTTGTAGAGAATAATATTTCTTCCAAGTTTTGTTTGAAACAAATTTTCATAGAACCATCCATTTCGGAGATATTTAACCTTTTCCAGTATACATCACCACCACTATGTAGCGGTGAATTCTGTAAACATATTCAAAATATAATTTACGGCAATAAGGACGACTGCATTCTTTTACGATACGAAATAATAATTTTGCCTTATAATGCTATTCATAATAATTTAAATATCTATAACCCAAATATGGAGAAAGTCTTGTGTTGGCCACATCAGATTTTTCCTCTTCTGTTTTCCTTTTCTCATTCTTTATCCCCTTCTCCGTCTTTACTTCCTTTTGCTCTCCTACGTCTTCCTATCTCTCCCTTTCTTTACGTCTCCCCCCCCCCCCTCTCTCTCCTCCCCCCCTCTCTCCTCCCCCTCGCCCTGGCCCTCCTCCTTCCTTTCCTCAAACACCAGAAAGTATAACAGTCGTCCAAGATCGCATATTACTGCTTCCGAGCCAAAAAACTCTTGACATTTATGTCTCAATTTTTTTGCGCTCGACGATTCTCCTTGGAAATGTCCAATTCGGGCCTCCCTCCCCTCCCACCCCCTTTTTACCCGCGACACCGTTCCTTTTTCCTACCCCCTTCCTCCCATTCGGCTTCCATTTCATTTCGTATATCTTTTCAACCCTCCGAGAAATGGAGACCCTTCCTTTATGTGCCCTCGACAGTTTTAGTCTCGGGCTGTATTCCGCGAAGAATCAAGCTCTCCTTTTCCGCGCGTTATATCGTCTCTTTTTTTTGAGGAGACGTCGTTGGCGGTTGATTATTTTTAACAAGTATTTCCGTCGTTGTCGGGTGTGAAAGGTGAACAACACCAGTAAATATTCTTTCTCTCTTTGGTAGCTTCCTGGTTTGATAGTGCGTGCGAAATGTTCAGATTTTCCAATAGATTAATATACATCTTATTCAGGTGAATATAAAATATAACTCATAATAAATGGTTAATAAAACTCACATTTGTTTATAATACATAGGCGACATTTTTGTAAGTTTAACCACGCGAGCAGAGACTATAACAGTAAATATGTATTTAATTAACGTGTCATTGATAAAAGTATCCCTCTAACTTGATAAAAATTCATTTCCTTTTAATAAAAATCCTTTTAATTGTAACAACGAATCATTTTTTCTTGCAGCAAATCATTGGTTTTAAGAAAACTTGTTCGAAGTAGCTAGGAAAACTTTTGAAGTTTTGCCAACAATAAACATCTTAAATCTTAAGAGTGCCGAAAATTGCGTTGTTCCGTAAACAAATCACATGTTTAAGGATACTTTGGATGAGAGGGCCGAAAAGAAACCTTACAAAACACGTAGTAAGGAAACGTGGGGAGTTTTTCCGTAATTCAAGAGATATCCTTTGAAAATCAGAACTCATCATATGAAAACGTCAAATTTCCTCTCCCTAAGCCAACAGAATTGCCGAGGGACCGTTGGGACAGACAATGCAGTTACGTTCATTCTATCTGGCAGACGGGAAGGAATCTCCTTTTTCAGAGACGGCGTGCGCTTTCATAATCCCTTTTATATATATATATATTTCTATCTGCCCCATTCGCTCCACAAAAGAGTCTGCAGCCTCTTGACTTTTCTTCCGAAAAGAGAACCCTCTTCCCTCGCACAAAAATGCATTTTCTCACTCCCCTCAACTCTCCGGCTTCTTAAGACTCCTTTCTTCTTCCAGCGCATTGTATACAATTGTATACGATCGCATACGGACGAAAATACACGCGCGCACGCACAATCGGAATGGCGGCAAACTCCTGTTCTCACACGCTCAAAGCCTTGCGTGCACACACGCTAACACGATTACGACGGCGTGCACAAACGTATTCTCTCGTATAAACGCACGCAGGCATTCGCTTATGGCGCAGGCACGCCCTGTGTCGGGTTTAAGAGGAGGGGGTCGCACTTGGCACGTCCCAAGGGCCCCATGAAGTAAAGTGTCCCGAAAAAATGTTCGTACATACATATGATCTCGGAAATATTAAATATGTCGATTTTTAAAATCAGTAGAATTTCTCTACGATTCCATAGAAAAACGTCAGTTAAGAAGGGTCACATAACAGAGTAGCTGTTATTAGAGATTTCACTATATATATTGCAAGACCCCTAAATGTTTAGTGAAATTGGCCACCAGACACGCATCAAGTGGTCAACTGTATCGATTTATCCAATGCCTTTTGCTTCAAATATAATTTCTTGTAATGATTTCCATTTTCTAAAGCTCAAATATGATGTCTAATTTTTTATTAATTTATTTAGCGAGACCTGTTTAGTGAACTTGGATATTTAAAAAAATATTTTGATTCGTCCCGATTTCTTATCTCCGCTTTGTAGATCAATTGATTTATTAATCGATTGAACTTTCATGAAAGCTAATCTTATAATAATTTTCCGATGCTGTAAGTTTGTCCGTCAGCAGAGAAGTTTAAACACTTAAATTAGTGTAGGAAATTTTTCGTTTGCATCTTTAATTTTCTATTATTGTCATACTAATTCCGGACTTGTACTTGAGAACGCACAGAATAATGAAAATGCACATTCTTACAGTCGATTTTCAAATACTATTCTAATCTTTTCACAAAATGGCTTTGAAGTCGAAAATGTTAGCGTTATTGAGAAGAGAACTTTCGTTGCCAAGAGAAATCTGCAATGTTGCCGAATTCATGAAATGAAGTTGAATTAGATTGGGATTAGGGCAAAGGAAAGGACTTTAAGGGAAGCGAGGTAGGGGGAAAAAGAGCGGGAGTAACAGAGGACGGGAAGGAAGGGAGGAGAGGGTTTATTATTATTCTATTTCTGCATTTCTGTAAAATTACACAAGTGCCTCTCATATAAATTGTTAAGTTTAGAGGTTAGTATTCCAACTTTAATCAAAAGAAGTTTATGCGTATATACTGTTCAATTCTTACGTGTGATATTTCCAAATTCTTCGTTTTTAATTACTTTTACCTATATTAACTTAAACTTTATGTGTACATTGATACACCTACATCGGATTGTATTCAAATTTCATAAAATCGTTAATAATGTATCATAATAAGTATGTGATCCTAGTGGATCAAAGGGGACGTGAATTGAAAAAGAATGTTTTATGTAATAGTTCACTGTATAGAGGTATGAAAAGTAGACTAAAAGGTAAAAATTTCAATTAAAAATAATATTTTGGAATAAAAGATAAACTTTGATTAATTAGACTTGGTTCAAAGCTTTTGTAAAAGTAATATGGCTTCTACACTTTTAACTAGCCATAAAGCGTAGTTTTAAAATTGATCGTTTTACTGGCTTGGTAGTTTATGTGGCTTAAGTATCCTCCCAGGTCTTTATTCCCGGCCAAGTTCGGAATATTTCTCCTTTCCTTTCTCCTACGTTTATGAAACCCCTTTTTAATGATTTGAGCTCAAAAAAATTAAGCATGGCCAATTGGACAGAAATTTCTTGCAGACAAATACGAAAATTCGTGCGTTTACTGAGAAGTTCACGCAAATACACGATTACACGCACAGACGACATGCATAGATTCCATTGTCCTCCCTTCGCCATTCTTTTCACGCAACCTTTTCATTGATCTTCTTCATATGTAATTCCTTTTTTTTTTTGCCAACCCTCGCATCCCGTGACGTCATTATGGATTTCCTGCTTCCTTCCTTAATCCCCTCCTTTGAATTCTAGCATACGGAATCTCCTCTTTGAGACCCTTTCACCCTCCTCACCTTTGCTTTTTTCCCCCCGAGACGGTTCTTAGAGACCAGCGCACACATGCGTTCACGGCCCTTCCGCAAGCAAAAAGGAATAGAGGAAGAGGGGAAGAAAGGGCAAAAGAAAAGAAGGGAAATAAACCCTTTTATTCCCTTCGTGTTTGTCCGCTTGGAGAGCCGAGTGAGGCTGCAGACGCTACGCCACCCGCTTCGCTTTTTTCCGTAGTTACCTCTCCCGCCGCTTGGCAAAATTGGAGCTATTTCTCTCTCTCTCTTTCTGCTGTGATCATCTCCCATTCGCCATCTTTTTTTCGAATAAAAAATATTCTAGCCTTATTCTTATTGCGCAAAGGAAATGCTTAAAGCGAAATTCGTGAGTTATTTTCGCTATACGGGCTAGAGATCGAAGGACGCGACAGAATTCGTGCTTATTTTTTGAGGGCTTAACAATCCTTTCACATTGGAGATTCGCAGTCGTGTCGAAAATGGTCGGCGGGCCTCTTGTGTAAACGCAAGGAATGGGAGACCTTCGAATAGCAGAAAACGATTTCGATAATGGATGTAGAGGAGACCGGAATTGCGTGGGAGTTTCGGTAGGCCGTGGGATTCTTGAGAGCAAACAACGAATTATTTGACTAGTTCGTTTTGCGCGGGCAGTTCCGAATACTTTTTCAAACTGTTGTTTAAATAGTTGAGAAACTTTATCGTTACGAAAGGAGGGATATTTTTTAAAAATACGGTGAATTAACTTATTTTGCTTATCTTTGAAGCGAATTCCATTAAAACATTTCTACTTTTTTATATATAAATTTGCGTAGTTTTAATATAAAAATTGCGTAGGTGTTGCACAAATGCATATTAATTTTGGTAATAATTTTAATGAATAACGATAATATTTCACGATGCAAAGGTAAATGGTGATTACATTTCCGTTATTGATAATACAGCGGATAAGATATTTCAGTCTTATTTATTGTAGATTTTAGTGTCACTCAGTGGCGTACTGATAGCGCCCGCAACCCCTACAATGCGGGGGGGGGGGGGGGCGAGATTTAGGGGTCCCTCAATCTTTCAAACCGTACTGACTAAGATATCCATAGGGGGGCCCCATATTATTTGCTGCGAGGCCCTCCCAGATTTTCAGGTACGTCACTGTCACTTATTAATATTAAAGAGAATATTAAGTTTTGCCAATATTAAGAATATTATGTTTAACCGATCAAAAGTGCTGTATTCAATTAGGGCGCCTCCACTTTATCCCAAATGCAGAAACGATAATAGAGTTTTTAAGGATTTAAACATTCAAAATTCCTAAAAATAAATTAATCGAAAGTTTTGTTATAGACATTCAATTTTTCCAAAACGATGTTGATTTAATTTATGCATGTTGTAAATGATATATCTTCAACTATAGGATATAACTGGTTTAATAATTTATAAAATTTTAAAAGTGTTCTTTTGACGAGTAGTCATTGTAAGCATTGCACTATAATTTTTTTGAAATTCGTAAAATGCTATCTTTCTTGCCTAACATTTTAAGATATTGAGCTGTTGACAGAACGTTAGGACACACGGATATATTTTTCATCGAGATATCTTCAACAAGCGAGCATTTTTCAACTGCTTCTTTACAATTAGCATTCAATTACCACACTTATTTCGTCAAATTTTTTAACATAAGTATATTTACTGCCACTAAATTGATTTAAATAGGTATTGATTATTATATTCACATATACGAAGTATATTGAGAAAGTACATATTGTAATTGCGAAAAAATTTGACCTCGAGATTTTTACGGAAATATACGTTTTAGGTGTCGCTGATTGTGAGTCCGAAAAAGTGGTTTTCGCAATGCCGGCTGTCTGTCACTGGCCTAAACGGTATAGCGAAAATGAATGAAATCTCGTATTTAAGTATTTTATCATACTGAGCAGAGTATATGAAGAAACGATTGACATTTCTCAATAATTAAGGGAAGTTTATTCTACGCATTCTTAACAACAATTTGATTTCCTCAAAAACGGCTATAACGATTTTGATCAAATGTCGTACAGTTACTTGAGTTTACGTCTGCAATAATACTTCATATTTCATTTTTCTCAATGAATGAACATAAGGTTAGCTTCTTCTTGGGCAACTTTAACAAAAATTGAATTTTCTACAAAACGGCTCATACGATTTTCATCAAATTTCGTATGGTTACTTAAGTTGATGTTTATAACTATTCTACATAGTTCATATTTTTCAAAAGATAACTAGACGACGCATTAGTATATGAGAAAGTTTGTACAATGTATGTTGTACCGATTTTTTATATTTATATTAAATCCTCGGCAATTCGTCCAGTTTTACCGAGCTCTTTAAAGCTATTTAAAACATTAAAATAAATAAACAACAGATTTACGGGTTCTTCCTGCTCTTCCTTCCCTGTGAGAAAGTGAAAACGAGAGCACTCATGGAAATTGGATTGAGTACTAGAAAGAGAGGCGGGTAACAGAACGTCTTTTACTTCCCGCATTAAATCCCCAAACTGCTCGTCTGCGAGAGAGTTGGAGAGAGAACGAGATAGAGATGGAGGCAGTCCGGCTAAAAACGTTCGCAGTATCGCCGAAACATTTGCGCGCCGCCCCGTGGAAACTCTTTGCGTGCGATGTTTTTTTTAGCACGATTTATCCCTTTCCCGACAGATTATTTGTCCGCTAGAGTACGACTTAAAAGTTTATACATGCAAAACACAGGTAATGAATGGCTCGGCGTCTAGAGAGAAGAAGGGGGGAGGGGGGAGAGAAAAAGGCTCTCTCGGAATTTTTTTTAACTCGTGAATTATGGAAGAAAGCTTCGTTGTGGTTAATTTCCCCTTGAATACATTTTGGGTAACAGTCTGCTTTTAAAATATTTGCTAATAAGCTCCGATTGTTCTTTCTCGGCTGATTATTTTTGTAGAAAAGGAATTCTTTTTACTTACTCCGTTGCTTAACACCGAAGGAGTGTCTTTTTTTACTATTTCTGATTTCAAAATTACTAATACTCTGTTTGTTTACATATTCTAATATTTAAACGTGTCTCTCCCGGTATTTTTGCAATAAGATATCTATGGATGTCTAAAATTAATTGCCTAATATCAAGTAGCACGTTATGGTAGCATTTACAAGTGTTGACTTTTCAGTAGGTATGAGCATTCAATTGCCAAAGGGTACGTTTTCAATTGGTAACCTTATATAAACGAGCGATTGACAGATATTGTTGCTAAACTTCTAAATATATGCTGATATAAACCAAAATGCAGGTTTCGATTTATAACTTATATACATAAAGTTATTGAATGTTAAAAAAATATATATCTCAAAACCAATGTGCCGAATAAAGATTGAAAGATGGATTCCACCATATTTTAAAACATTAACGGTTTACATTCAGAAAGAAGGATTAATAACCGCAATATTTAATTAAGTAACGTTTAAATTACTTTTGCTTTTATCGAACCAGTTTAATACTACGAACGTGATTTTTATCACAAGAATTAGAGAATCTATAAAACTAAAGAAGTTTAGACGAGAGAAATCGGTCGGAATTCAATCTAAATTCTGTACGTAAATAGTGTCAAATAACAAAAAAAATGGCTAAAAGAGTGCAGGTATGTGCAGTTAAAGGGTAGAGATATATGTAAAGTACTTGGGAAAAGAATGGAAAAGTTCTGATTGCACATAGCAACATTGCAATATAGCTATCCACTTGTAGCAAAGCCAAATAAAGAAACAGAACTGTCTAAAGTGATAGGATCAAAAGTGTCCTATTCAAGACTATTTAATCGAAACGTACGTAATAGTAGGGCAGAATTAATCCACAACATAAGGCAAGATTTTTTTCAGAAAAAATATGAAAAAAGGATCAAAAAAATATAAAATAGCAGAAGAATATCACAAAAAGGGAATCGTCTTTCCCTTTCACCCGAAAAACTACCGACGATATGCGGTTTTAACAGGAATTTTACCATTTCTCCCACCGGAATTAGATTCTTTTTCGGCGTAGATTGGAATGAAAACTCAGCGGGATTCTGAAAATTCTTCCCGCATCTCTCATGCGAATGTTTCATTGCGCGGTGATTACTACATAAAGTTCTTTAACTTTTTATTCGCATTAAAAGTTTCATGCGCTCGTTAAAAAAACAGCATGCCTTTCAGGGATGAAAAGAATTTTTATGCGTAATGTCATGGAATTGCAATTTTCAATTAAGAAAATGTGAATACATCGCTGGAATATTTTTTGGAGCAGTGGAGTTTGGCATGTATAATTCCTCGTTCTTTGTTATACAGCATTAATTAATTAATAATAGTGCTCTCTTCTGAAATAAAAGTATTATGATTTTAATTGTGAAGGTGTTGAGCGATGAGTCAATAAGGAACCAAGACGTTACACTGGAATAACCTATAGACCTTGTCGAAAACTTAATAATTTTTCAGCTCTTGTTTTGCCCACGATTTGGAGTTGAATATATGCATGAAAGGCACAAGGGCGTGAAAAGAAAGCTAATAAATTTAATAATTATTATTTATAATTATTATGCCCTTATTAGAGAAAAATTTCACAGGTTAATATATAATTTGTATTTCAGACATTTTAATGCGGATAGGCAGACGCAAAAATAAACAATTTATAGAACGTCACAAATAGCATGGGACAAAGCAGAAATTGTTAATGTAGTTTCTCAAGCAAGGCAGATTCACGTTTGCATATAGTTAATTATTATTTGCGTCCGTATATTTGCACGTATATTTAAATATTTAGAGGAATTGTCACAACTTTGGATTTATTTAGAGATATGATTCGTGTTTCATGTTTCCAGTCAACTCAAGGCCTCTCACGTATTCTCTGTTCCTATTGCAGCGCCCGCGTTGTTTTATCCATATATCATTTCACAAATAGTGCCACGAAAATTATTCTTCACACCACGTATTGTTTTTTACGCAGGCAGATTTACTGTGATCATATCAGTCATTTAATTCCTTTTCTTGAAGCGTCGGCTGCCAACAAGCTAGGGTAAAAATTCTTAGATGAATGACTTAACGCATACTAATTTCGAATGTATTTTTCATTTACGTGTCTAAAAATAATGACTTCATTTGAGGTAAATGTTGTAGCGGCTAAAACATTTAATACTTACGAAAAAATAACTCTGAGCAAAAAAATCTTCAGCTCTGTATTGAGGGACGCGATTAATATAGGGTTCATTAGGAATATGTTGTAATTCCCCTGTTATTATTGTCAAACGAATCGTCGCCTTGTGATGCATAATTCGATCCGTTAGCAGGAGTAATTGATTTTTGCAGCTCCATTATTTGTGCCTTCTCGAGGGTGATTATGCAATCAACCTGAACTCTCGTTCCTAGAGTGGAGATTTATGCCGCTTCGCTACATAGGGGCGCATTTTTTTTAACGATAATTATAATGCTGGTACCGTGTTCCCCCTCCCTACGCGTGATAGAGCGTACGATTGAGTGAGTAGAAGAAAACAGACCCACACCAATGGAAGTGATTATTTTTTCTGAACGTTACCTCGACACTATAATAGGCGATTAAAAAAATAATGTTTCCTGCAACGCACATCGTAAATAGTCAAGTCCATATGCTTGGCCCCAACTAATGTTCAGCGTTGCATTAAAAGTGATTTTTTGGATTTCCTAAACAAAAGATGTACATACCTACCTGTTTAGATAATTAAAAATACAGTGAAGGATTGTTGGGAGATCGAGTGTTTGTTTAATTAAAAAGCGTAATTCAGATGTAAGATAATAAACAAGAAAATTGCATTTGGTAACATTTCGATCTATTGCAATTTAAATTTATACTTCCATTTGTAATGTTTATCTCGAAATGCCCGCAAATGAGGATTAATTTATTAAATAATTTAAAATTGTTCAGAACTCATGTTTATAGGAAGTAAATCCTGCAGAGTCAATCCATGTAGAGGTAGCATTCAAGCAAATTTCATGTCCTTCTATTTTTATATTGACTAAAAACGTATATTCAGTCAGGTATTTAGACAGAAACCTGACTGTTCACCACAACTTGTAGGTATATATAATAAATCAAGTTAAGTCCAAGTGAAAGATTTTTGAATTCAGAAGTTTTTGAATAATAATAATAGATATAGGATTATATTCCGCCCCAAATCCATGCTCTGCACGTTCTCTCTGATTCGCATAATCTTTTTACTTTCTCATACGTAGTAATGGGAAAGTATTGTATTCATGAAAAAAATCGACCTCGAGATTTCAACGGATATACATGTTTTGAGGTCCCTAGAACACGTTTAGACTATTTTCGGAATGATGTCTGTGTGTGTGTGTATGTGCGTGTGGGCGCTCTAACTCAAAAAGTACGTACCATATCGTTACCAAACTTCATATATAACACTTTAACATGAGCACAAGGAACTGATTAGTTTTTGGACAATAACGGATAAACGGAAGTCGCTGTTTATCCGAAACCCGATTCGGTTTTTGCGATATTTCTTTGTTAAAACATCATTATTGTATATACAATTCTAAACAAATGTTATAGAGAAAGTAATTTCCTACAGTTTTCATTTGAAACAATTTTCTATAGGAGTTATTGTTTAGGAGTTATTTATAAATAACCGGTTTTTCGGTTTCCGTTAAATATCTCCTTAACAACATCGTTATTGGTCATCTTCGTAAGGACCAAAGTTGTACAGAATAATATTTCTTCCAAGTTTTGTTTGAAACTAATTTTCGTAGAACCATCCATTTCGGATATATTTCGCTTTTTCTTAATACCAGCCTACAGCGCCAACACCATGTAGCGGTGAATTCTGTAAACATTCAAAATATACGTAATTTACGGCAACGACGTGTCTTCTTTTACGATACGAAATAATAATTTTGCCTTATAATGCTACTCATAATAATTTAAATATCTATACCCCAAATATGGAGAAAGTCATGTGTTGGCCACATCAGATTTTTTCCCTTTGAAACTGTACGACCCTCGTCGGAATTCGAGCATCAAAGTCCTTAGAGCGGCCGAGAGAGGGAACATCCGTCTGCGTCCCGATCCCCTCGAACCTAATTGGCCACGAAAAAAACGGCGTGAATGTCCGTCACGTGCCTATTCTCGCGAATTAAAAACGGACGGTACCCATAGGAGATATTATTCTCCTTAAAGGAAGAGTTTTAGCGTGCGCGTCTCGTCTGGAGATAAATGAATGAAGAGGAGAGTAGGTGAGGAAGGAGAGAGAGAGAGAGAGGTCAGGAGGAAAAGGAGAGGGAGCTCATTTGAAAGGAAAATTTAATTAGTAGCGTTTGGCCGCAGACGAAGAAACGAAGAAAGGACTTGCGCGATCCGGTAGAATGCTCGTTTCTCCTTCATTAGAATATATTCCATTTCTTCCGCCTCCTCGGTCTCTCAGGGGAAAAAACTAATTGGATACGATACATTTCACACAAAAAAGGGAAGAAAATTCCCAAAACTCCTCTCCCGCGAAAAAAAAAACAAACGGGAGTTAAAAGGAAGTGAATGAGTTTTAATTTACGGAAGAACGTCTGTCACACGTTTTTTTTTCCCAGGGTGTTTGTTTTGCTTTTTCATTTGCCAGGACTCGAGCGGAACGTCGTTAGTTTTATTTTAGACTCTCGGTTAACGTCAGGTATATAATTGATGGTTTCCAGTTTACCCAGATCAGATGAGATCTTTTGAGTTTCCCGCTATGGTCGGGGTAAGAGGATGGAGAGCAAAGTAGGATCGCAAACGCGAAAATCATTTTGAGAATCGCAAATTATATCGCTTTGAACTAGTGATGTACCGGGTACCCGGCAATTACCCGGTACCCGGCATAACCAGTCATATTTTCAGTACCCGGAAATTACCCGGACCCGGCACCAGGCCCTGGGACCCGGTCCCTCATGAGCAAAAAAGGATAACAATAAAAACAAATTAAATGGAACTTAATATTTTACTTTTATTTCTTAGACTGGAAGAAACATTCAGAGAAACGATATATTAATTTTAATAAACTTTTAAAAAACCGATTACTCTAACAAAAGTTAAACTGAACCATGAAATAACATTTTACATAATATGCATAATTATACTTAACGACCGGTTAACAGTATCAGATTGTAAAATCCTATAAACTTTATAAAATCTTCTCAAGTAAAGAATGAAATAAAAGTGGTCGAAATTTTAATAATTAAATATCAACAATGGGAGATTATGATGAAGAAACAATAGTTTTTCCGCATTTCGCAGAAGGAGTTTATTCCTCCGCTCTTCGTATATGATTCCCGCCTCGCTAAACATCCTTTCACTGGGTATGCTGCTTGAAGGTGATGACAAGTAACGTCTGGCCAATTTTGACAGTTCAGGAAAGATAGCTGCATTTATTGCCCACCAAGTTAAAGGATTTTCTTTATGAGGGATGTTAGGACATTTAAGAAAATTTTCAAATTGCCTCTCTTCTTTAGAATAAGTCGTATTATCTTCAGCACGAAAGTCTTCTTGTTTGCTTTCATTTTCAAACAAAATTTCATTTAAGCAAGCCCACACATTTTGAACCAAATTGGTTCAACCTACCCGGCCGGGTACCCGGATACCCGGCCGGGTAATTTTTCTTTGCTTCCCCTGGTACCCGGTATTTTTTAGTACCCGGTACGTCACTGCTTTAAACCCTAAAATCTTACTCTCTAATATTCTCTTCGCGATCGCATCTTACTATATATCTTGGAATGAATTTTACTCATGAAATTTCACTGGCTGCTTTGAAATGTATCTTACGGTAATCACATCTAGCTTTTATACAAAGGTAACCTTATGAGTTTTTACGTGAAACCTTTGATAATAGTACAAGAACAGTCTCAGATATGTTCCCGACCTAGCGATTATTAACACCCTCTCTCAATTCCCATGTACAATCTTGTTATTTGTTTGGGTCTATAGCAATATTTGACAAACCTAGTACCGATAAAAACTGTTAAAGTTCCACTATTTTAAGTGGCATTTTATCAGTGTCATTCTATCTTTTAACGTGCATACTTTCCATAAAGCTTCAACTGTTAATTAATAAAATCGAGGTTCACTTGTGCAAATTTAGCACGAACATTTTTGTAAGGATATTCTTTAATTCATAGAAGAAATATAGAGCTCATTGTATGACTAAAATCAAACTGACAATCTGTTTATCTGAGATAGTAATGAAAGGATTGGTAAATACAAATGCGCATTTCGTCTACAAAGCGGCCATTGCTACTGGTGGTTAGTCGTTAGTAGTTTCTTGAAAAGCAAGAAGAAAAATTGAAAAAAGAAACTTTTAAAAAAATATCTTCTTCGCCACTGATTACGGCTCTTTTTGGCCAAAAATTTCGTTTGATTTTCCACACCTTTTTACTTTCTCCATACGTAGTAATGGGAAAATATTGTGTTCATGAAAAAAATCGACTTCGAGATTTCAACGGAAATACACGTTTTGAGGTCCCTAGAACACGTTTAGACTATTTTCGGAATGATGTCTGTGTGTGTGTGCGTGTGTATGTGATTGTGGGCGCTCTTACTCAAATAGTACTTGTCATATTAATACCAAATTTCATATATAACACTTTAGCATGAGCACAAAGAACTGATTAGTTTTTGGACAATAACGGTTAACCGGAAGTCGAGGTTTATTCGAAACCCGATTCGGTTTTTGCGATATTTCTCCGATAATACATCATGATTGTATACATTGACCATTACAAAAAATGTAGAAAATATAATTTCCTACATCTTTTATTTAAAACAATTTTCTATTGCAGTTATTGTTTAGGAATTATTTATAAATAATCGGTGTTTTCGGTTTTCGTAAAATATCTCCTTAAAAACGTCGTTATTGGTAATCTTCTTGAGGACCAAAGTTGTAAAGAATAATATTTCTTCTAAGTTATGTTTGAAACAAATTTTCGTAGAACCATCCATTTCGGAGATATTAAACTTTTTTCGTAATTTTCAGTATACAGCGCCACCACCATGTAGCGTTGAATTCTGTAAACATATTAAAATATAATTTAGGCAGTAAGGACGACTGTATTCTTTTACGATAGGAAATAATAATTTTATCTTATAATGCTATTCATAATAATTTAAATATCTATACCCCAAATATGGAGAAGTCATGTGTTGACCACATCAGATATTTTGTTTATTGAATAAACATTGTGAAGAGGTTCTCTGCATGATAAATGGAAATAATAGTCAGTCATGAGTAAGCAGAAATTAATTTCCATCGCAGTTTAATTCTTTGGCATCCTATCGTTAATATTACGCATTCGAGCCATAGAAATTTCTTCTATCAAAGAGTACATCTCATTTGAGTTCCAGCCGCATCTTCCATGCAATTGCGTGATGGGAACCCAGCCTTGGATGATGACCCTAGTGCAACTCTCAATGTCTCTCTGAATCCCCTGAATGAATATTGAATTCACTACCCGATTCTCCGTAGGCTGGATGAAAGGGTCAAAAACTTTGCTATCCAATCAACCCAGACCGCATTAATTATTCCGAGTGCATTCCAACGCGTACTCCCAATCCGCCGTTCGCTTTTTCACTTACGCCTCCTTTCGTTTATGTTAGCCGACCGAGTTGGACGTGGCTTCCTATTTTTTCCCCATTCCATGCAGTCAGCATTAATGTACATGATACGGGCGAACTATACAAGGTTTTCTTAAGGATAGTCGGTACTTATCGGTTATAACCTCCCCCCCCTCCGCCCCCCTCCCCTCCCCCATCCATCCATGCCAGAATGTGGTTACTAAGTAAATAATATATATTGATTGCTACGTAGTTATATATTTATTTATATTTATTTACTTATCGGTTATACCCCCCCACTACTACTATATGAACAACCAGTTGAAAACATTTATTTAATAGTTTTTCTCATGTACTACATGTAAGCATTCGTTTTGAATAAAATGGAATGGCGAAATCCTTCAAACCAAGTACCAATTCGAAGTTCAGCTTTCCTTACTTTACATCTCCAACGGGGATAGGATGACTTCTCATGATTGTTTTTACATATTTTGCTTCTTGTAGAAACCGTAGTATTGTTGTTTCTTCATCAACCAATCGAATGAAATGCATATTTAATAAATAATTAATAATTAATAATATTACTATTATTAAGTAATGATGATGATAATAATAATAAATAAATATAACTACATAGCAATCAGTATTTACTTAGTAACCACATTCTGGCATGGATGGATGGGGGAGGGGAGTATAACCTATAAGTACCGGATAGTCCTCAATGATACTAATTTTATTGGTAACTAGTTACCGATCCAAGGGATCGAAGTTTTCAATTGTTACCCGATCTGTGGAACGAATTGTATGCGCATAGTTAAAGATTTTCAGTTAATTTAATCTAAACTATTATGGCAAATACCTCTTCCAAAATCAAGGTATTTAAATAAAGGCACCATTTCGTCAACTTTGGAGTTAATGGATAAGCGTTGTCTAGGCCAGTAATAATAGAACAGAGCTAGTTTTACTATGACGAAGAGAAAATCGAGCAAGCACATTAATTAATAATCTCAAGGATGGTTAATTAGGTTCAACGAGAGCTGAAAGTTCATCGTTTTATATGAGTAAATTGTTGGGAAATTGTGACATCTGGAAAAGGATCTGTCCCGATCCTCCTGTATTTGTAAGAGTAATTGGTGCTCACAAATAACATACCAATCGCAAACACACATTCATAGATAAATTGACGTACATGTAGGGATAATTTCTTTATTCTAAAAAATGATAAATTATATCTCAAATAGATAGAAAGTTTCGTATTACATACTCATTTTAATAATTTTTTATTGTGAAATCTTGATTAAAGCAAATATAGCGAGCAGTATATGTTGGTATTAACTTCTTTAAAATGTCGACACTTTCATCGTCTTTCTATCACATAACAATTTAAAAAGCGGTGGTATTGTAACTGAAAAAATACTACTGGTAAGTTAGGTAGTCCAAATATCCATCGAAAGGTTGTATGGATGAAATGCACATTCCGGACAGAAATCAACGGCCATAAATGGTGAGTCAACTCTATTAAATTACAACAAAAACTGCTATAGTCAGATTACCACAAATTATTGCTATTTTATTGCCTAAATGCCACTTTGGTTTTCTTAACATTTTAAAAGCCATTATTTTATCAAGTTAATTCTAACGATGAGTCTCGATATTTCTTGTTCGAATAACGCAGATAGATTATTGAATGTTTAATCGTTATTTCGTCTTTTTGTAGGAGTTTTTTATTGCCTCTTGTGGATCTCATTCTCGGAAAAATCTCTCCTCGAATTTTTCCCCTGTGCTGCTTCGCTATAAAAATTTTCATCACGGAAATCTATTTTTCGAGTTTTTAAATATAAAGCCCATACGATTTCGACACTAATTCCCTTCGAATCTGTCACGGAGCGATAAAATATTTTCCTCCGAAACGTCGAACCGTAATAACTCTTTTTAGCTCCGGAAACATATTGTTTCGTAATAAAAAAAGAAGAGCGTCGCGTTGCGACACGATGCCAAAATCCGCCCAACCAAACGCGTCACCCACGACGCACGTTCAATCCGACGTTACCAGAATATATAATAAATATATATATATACATACACACACATACATACATGCATGCATACATACATACATACAAACATACATACACATATACATACGTATACATACACGCACATACAAGCCCACGTTTATTTCCCCGAACCGTCAAGAAAGAACTAAGAAGAAACAACATTATTTTTTTCCTCCCCATCCGTGAGGGTCGCCCACCCGTGGGAGCCCGTACGCGCCGTGCGTCTCCCATAGTGCGGTCACGCGCGTGACATGATTGGGGGGCGAAGGCACAGAAGGAAGAAGAGGCGTGGGCGAAGGGGCGTGACGGTCCGACCGCACGGCGAGTCACGTACGTCACGGGAATGCCGCGACGTTTTACGAGCGCCTGAGGAATCGGATATGAGAGGAAGAGTAGCCGAGAAGAGGAAGAGTGAAGGAAGGCGAAGCGTCGGCTGTTATAAGGGACATTCTTGAAGCACGTCCCGACGCGAAAAGATTAACACATCGCTGCCTCGCCGCTCTCATTAGGTAAATACGTTTGTAAAAAGCCTCCATGATCCGTTGGAAGGATAGTTGCACATCGATCCAAACAGTAAACGCCGCACGATTCGCGACGTACTGTATTTCTGCTTGCATTTCTCCGAGAGAAAGCGTGTGAGAATCACCGAGACAATCTCTTTCTCTCCTTGTAAAAGTTTTACGTAAAGCGGCTAGGTGACCTTTTTGATCTCCGAAAAGAAGGTGAATGTTTCAGAAGGGTTTGGTGTTCATCCCTCGTGTCGTTCATATAACATTTTATACGGTGAGATTTGAATAAAAAGGTGACGCTGTGTATTATCTTAACCAGCAATACATTCGCAATGGAACGTGATCTACCTTTGCAAAGTCCTACAACCATTTCGCGAATAGAAGAGTTAGTAATTTCTATTTTAACACTGCGGTAAAATGCCGTATTTTCCGAAAATATTTTACAAAATTAATGAAGTGACACTAATTTTAACGTCACAAAAAATAAATTTCGCTAATGATTCGGAATAAAATTTTAGGAATATTATACGCAATCGATTTAAAATTATTCCCTTTCTACTTTGGCATTTCTTCTTTTTTTGTCGGCCTTAATAAGCTCTCCGAATTCAGTGATCCATATGAATCAATTAGTGGAAAATGCCATTTATGTAAATTCTCAGGAAAACATTCAGGTGTTTCTCTTTAGTTATTCAACCGTAACTTATTAGCAGTTATGAGTGAGACGTTTCCTACTGATATATTTTCTTTATCGTTATTCTTCTAGAGTAAAATATAAAGTCATAAGAAAACAGTGCTAATTGCTATTTTATCCATGTTCATGGAAAGCACTAGTTTAAAATATGTGAACGCCGTTTGAATTTCTACAAGCGTATTTTAAATAAAACTGCATTGTTGGCTAGCTCGAAAGCGAAGTCTAAGTCGCCCGTTCGATCACAGATGGCAGAAGGGATTTACTTAATGAACATGAATATTTTGGAGGTTTGGGAATTAAAATTAGATGATTACAGGTAATACCTTTAGATTAAAATTTGTCAGTTTCCAATTAATTTATGATAGGTAGACGAGATTGCTTATAATTATTCGTAAGTACGTTTATGTGTTTTTGCCCCAAGGATAAAATATAATGAGTCTTGCAAAGAACTACCTTCACATATGTTTATAAAAATTTTGAAGAGGTTTGCAGTTTTGGGCGTATCATAACTGCTTTAACCGCGAATATGGAAAGAATAGTACGAAATGCTGGGCATAAATAAAATTTTCTAATACGTGCTGAGTTTCAAGATATCATTTGTACCATTAGACTCATGAAAGGTGAATTCAACTTAATTTTAAATTTTATGCCAAAAGAAGGTAGAGAAAATAATTCTAATAAAACTTGAACCCTGGCGTAAATTCTCCGCATTGCTTTTACCCCTCTGTTATCCAGAGAAGCATGTGGAACCAGCTGGGGAATATTCTGAACGCTAATCTGCTTGGCAACCTTTTTTTTTCCGAAAGTAGGCTAATGTTGGCAAGTTTCTCTTACACCATTCCCGCGGCTGCGTGAACGGCGTAGGTCTTCGCATTCTTCGCTCCCTTAAGAAGTGAAATACTGGGATAAAGGCTTGTTTTTTTGGCATGCTTGAAAACAGCCGTAGCATATTCCTAATCGATAGAATCTCTGTTTTTTTTTAGCTACGATGGATTGCTGATTATTTTTGGCCGCTTGCTAACCGTTGGCTGCGGTTGATTTAATAGAATTCGCGGGCACCTGTGCACCCTACGGGCATCGAACGCGCGCTGCTTCGGACCGGATGCAAACTCCAGCCTTGCCGGAAAACGTCGTTGCCGACGCCATTAGCACTTGTTTGCTTCATTGCTAAGGAAAGCCGACACGTGCACTGTTTGAATATGGATATTCAATGTTAGATAAACATTTTGCAGTTTTTAAATAACTTTTCACTGACGTGCCTTCAACAAAATACATAAATTTATTGCTGTTCTTCAAAAAGTTTTATTTTTTATTCAATAAAAAATAAATGGTTGTATCGTAAAGTATTCTCCAATAAAATTCGTTAAATCGATTATAAATCCGAAAGAGCGTATATTTCGGATTCGTTGGTGACTAATATAATAATATCAGATCCGCACTTTTAACTAAATCAAATGATAACCCTTTTCATTATTATTTCCTTCAGAAAATGAATCATAGAGTGCATTGATATGCGATCAGGGCAGTCCTTAGGGTAAGGCGAATCGGGGCAACCACCCCAGACACCGCACTTCGATATCACCTTAAGGAAATCCTAAGTTGAATTTGGTGGTTAATGTTAATAGGACCCTAATGTTAACAGGACCCCACACAAGAAATCTGCAGGAAAGGGGTGGCGCTAATAGTGATATAAGAATAATGTGATAAGAACAGGTTAGCTTTAGTGGAAAAAAACTCCCTTGGAGGTTTTACTTAGAATTCAAATGAGCTGTTCGCATGGGTTGATTGTAATTGAGCATCCTTTTACAAAAAGTCTCCTTCTGCAAACCACAAAAACAAAAAGACTAACTTTGCGTTCCAAAATATAGGAGTTTTTCAGTGAAAGTTAATCTGTAAGCATGCGAACAGGTATCACGCAAGATATTGGAAAGGCATGACTTACCAATTCCGGATGCGACAAAGCCTTATCATTACTTGAATAAAAATTGCCAGGAAGACTTACCTGAAAAAGAAAAGAAAATATATTAGAAAAAAATTTAACTGCATTCGAAGGCGACATTATAGCGTACAAAAATGAACCTTGGCAATATAAATATTAAACCGAAATCTCTACACAATCTCAACGAATGACCAAAGCACATAGGGTAATATGTAAAGTGATTAATGTTTTGCACGTTAATTGTTTTACAAGATGAATAGCGTTTCGGCGAAACTTATCGATATAAATCTTAAGGAAAAATTCCGTAATAGGGTAATATCATTGATTAGCATAAACAAATCATGGTACCTAATTCTTATTTCAAACAAGTTTGCCGAGCCATTTCAAAATTTCATCCTCGAGAATATAAAGAAGGCCTCGTTCTTTTGAAAAAATATATAGCGAGGAAAAACTTATGCTAATCTCGATAACTTCTTTTATAAAAATGTTCCCGCAAAAAAATCGTGTTCTTCACGCCCCAGAAAACATTCTGCTTTAATCTGCCTGCCAATAATTCATCGAAAATCAGCGAAAAAAGTTATCTAAGAAAATAGCACCTATAAATACAAAGATCCACGCTAGAATAGGTTACTCATGAATATTAAACGGCGATCGTGACTGTTTCCCTTTATTCCGCCCGAGAAAGACACGCAAATCGCCGGACGATCCTCATAATTTCGTTAATTGGAGCGTATTTCCCGGCAACAGGTATCGCCATCTGACGGCCGAAGAATACATTACAGGCGGAGAAAAAAAAACAAAAAAAATCGGCAAATAAAATTGGAGGACAGCGCCTCAGATCTCGCCCGCCGCTTCATGGCCCGCGTAATATTGGAGCACGCATGCGGAATAAACAAATGAGAGACGAAATGCGAGGAATCGACGAAGCCTGCGGCGTCCTCCATTTTAACTCGCCTCGCTCAAGGTAATAAACACGAATATCCGGGGAGAGAAAGAGGGAGAGAGAGGGAGAAAAAAGAACCGAAGATCGCGAAAATCCTAGTTATTCCTTTCAGTCTTTCTCTTTAGTAAAGTAGACAGAGATGTAAAAATGAAAGGATGAAGAAAAAAAGTGACTATCGAAAAAGGAAAAAATGCCGTATCAGCCGCATCCTTCCACATATTATGCCATTTGTGTGTAAATCGAAGGAACTTATATGCTTGTACGTACGTGGGAGAGCGAGAGGGAGGAAGGGAGATAGAAAGGACTGCATAAAAGGAGATAGAAAGGGATGAAGAGGGATAAAAAGTGAGGGAGACGAAAAGAAAGATGGAAAGGGACAGACAGACAAACGACTTTATTGAGGGCGAAATTGAGACTATATAGACCCTTCTTACATTTAAGCCTACGTTAGTAATTACGAATGAGGATAAAAAAATAATAACATATATACAAATAAACACGTTGTCAGTAAACAAAAACCTGAAACTAAACCAAAAAAAACAAAAAAGAAACACAAGTGATCCAATTACAGATTCGAAAACTTCTAAAAAAAATCGGTACAACATACATTGTACAAACTTTCTCACATATGGGTACTAATGCGTAGTTTAGTTATCTTTAGAAAATGAAAACCGTATCAGCCTGTTTTTAGAAAATCCAATTTTTGTTAAAGTTGCCCAAGAATAAACTAGCCTTATATTCATTCATTGAGAAAAATGAAATACATAGTATTATTGTAGATGTATACTCAAGTAATTGTACGAAGTTTGATCAGAATCGTTAGAGCCGTTTTTGAGAAAATGGAATTGTTGTTAAAGTTGCCTAGAATAAACTAGCCTTATATTCATTTTTTGAGAAATATGAACTATACAGTATTATTGCAGACGTATACTCAAGTAACTGTACGAAATTTGATCAAATCGTTAGAGCAGTTTTTGAGAAAATCGGATTGTTGTTAAAAATGCGCAGAATAAACTTTCCTTAATTAATGATAAATGTCTACCATTTCTTCATAGCTTCTACTCTTTATGATAAAATGCCTAATTGCGAGATTTCATTAATTTTTGCTCTACCGTTTAGGCCCTAGAGCCAATAACAGACAGACAGACGGCATTGCGAAAACCGCTTTTTCGGACTCAGGTACACCTACGTATATTTCCGTAAAAATCTCGAGGTCGAATTTTTTCGCGATAACAATACTTTCTGGATACTTCGTATGAGAAAGTAAAAATGAAGTAGATGTGGTAAAAACCTAGGAAAGACCTGAAATGGCCAACTTAGTAAAAAAAAACCACGCAGGAAAACACTCACGAAGGGAAGGGGTGGAAAAAACCTGCGAAAATCCTACATACATAAAAGAACAATTGTGGAATTACAATAGTACGTACAAGTTTTAAAATATAAGAGAAACAATATACATTTTAATGTATTGAAGAATGAACATGAAAATTAATAAAATTAAGTGAAATTGAATGAAAGGAAGATAGAAGGAAAGGGAGGGAGAAAGATAGAAATTGAGAAAGAAATGGAGGGAGTTGGAAAGGGAGGGAAGGAGATATATAACAAGTTAGGAAAGCGTACAACGTATCACAAATGGGGCCCGTTTCGTGCAGTGGAGTATTAGAAAGCAATTATATACCTGTACGTAAGGTAAATAGCGTTTTAAAGTCCTTTTCTTCATCATAAATAATCCATTTTCTTCCTATTTAATAGTATTACATGCACACGTAAGGAAATTAAACGTTTGTTTGCGAGATTGTTTATGTTAGCAACAATGAAGAAGTAACCATGCAAGAAATTTTCTGTTCAACTCGAATTAAGATATTTTTGTTTGATTTTATCGATAACGGCTACTTCTATGATAAAAATGTGTAGGAAAGGAAATACTCTTCTTTACCAGTTCTACAAGTTTTATTTGAAAAATATTTTGATATGAGTAATACTTTACGAGATATGACGAAAATTTCATTTCTTGTTACCAGTAAAGTGGTACCCCTGATTGGCGTACGTGATTCATTTTTGCGATTTTCTTATTATATTTGATTGAAAGTCGTTAATATCAAATTTCATAACAATCCGTTCAGTAGAAGCCGAGAACGAACATGCGGACGGACGGACGGACAGACGGACGGACGGACCGACCGACGATAATAGGCGCTCACGCTGTAAGCGAAACGCGCCTAAAAAGGGGAAAGGAGAGAAAAGGAGAGAAAAGGGGAGGGAGTGAGATAGATAGGGAGAGACGGAAACAGAGAGGTAGGGAGAGAGAGAGAAAGGGAGGTAAAAAGAACAGGTAGCCAGTGCGGAATACCATACTTCTCTCTCTCTCTTGCGGAAGAACGATGAAAACGGTCGGATTTGAAAGGAGGTGTATAAATCGGTTCGTATTGTGTAGAAATAAAAGGAGAGCCATATTTGAAGTATGGAAGGGGGTTGGAGAGAGATGGTTCCGAAGGGAAATAAAAAGAAATGAAGAGGGGGTGAGAGAGAAAGCCCCGGTATATATTTGCGCGGCGAGATTCTAGTCACGTACGGAGTATCCATATGTGAACTGTGGCAAAAATGAAACCAGAGATTCTAAAGGCGCATCTTTGTACGAAACGCAGTTTTTTTTCTAAGCTTCTTCAACCTAGGGGTCGTGAGTTTGAATACCAACTTTATCTTTTATTTTATTTTAGAATACGAACTTTTGAAGGCAAATGGAGTTTGGCTCAACTAAAATTTTCCTTTTGAAACTCAGTGAACCGATGATGTAACAATTATATTTTATTCAACCTGTTTTAAAGTCAAAGGATCGTGTAAACTTATTAATGCTGAAATAGGTATGCTTTTCGATTGAAATTGTTATCTGTAAAATTTAAAAAGTTAACAAGTGTAAAATAAAATTTCTGTACGAAATTTGAATTTTCCGACAAAATTATTTTAAATCGATGCTAAACTTTATTTTCAGAATTCAATTAAAATTTATATTAAAGCATTAAAATTGATATGTTAATATTTGAAAGAAAAGACATGACTCATTTATCGTACAATGTAACTACGCCTTAATTAACTTTTTTAAATAATGAATCAAAGTATTTGAGTGTTTTATTTAATCAAAACCTCACTCCACATTTCTGTCGCAGCTTACGGAATTAAAAAGCGTGTTTAAATGGATAAGATGAAGTGAAATGCAATGGAATACCGAGTATGTAGGTGAAGATGTATATTTGTTGGGATAGACGCCGATTTATGCACTTGGTAAATCATGAAGTGACAGCGGCTAAAGAAGGATGACCGCATGAATTATTCACAACGTTGATTTCCCTTCAGGCAACGAGGACGACTATTCCCTAGGCAATAGGATTAAAAGCCGATAATCAAACTCCAAAGCATTCAAACTAGCTCGTCGACTTCAATTAGCATTGATTTATATCCGCCCTTATCGGTATTAATGATGAATATCAGTTGATTGAATATTCGAATAGAACTTTTTATATCGTTGCATGGAGTCGATGCAGGCGAATCATATCATTGAATGCATTTTTTCCAGCTTAATATGAAGAAACATTTTATCCGCCTTCCATCCTTGATACGATTTGATTATATCGCGACGACATTTTTCAGATGACAGACGAAAGAAAGCGATCTTAATGCAACTCGAATGCAAATAAAAGCCGAGTTCAAGGTCGTCTTTTCTTTCGATTTGAATCTCCGTACCGATAAAAAAATCACATTATTAACTCCTCCAATTTTCATATATACTAAGTAAGAGATACTAAAAGATAACATTCTCTTTCCAAAATGATATATGAGGTCTCCACGTGCAGACATGTTAAATTCTGTTGAGTTATTCTCGATACAACTATATTTGCATCGTTCATATCGTACGTTTTTTTAATCGATAAACTAAAATAGGGAAATATGAAATTGCCTCATTTTTTTACTTCTTACTTACTGAGAAAATGCTGAAGCAGACTAGATGAAAGAGAAAGGCAAAATGATATTTCCGTGTAAACTTCTGATGTGGGCATCATAAAAAGTTTTGCCTAAGTAACATAAGGAACGATTTACGGGTATAAAAAAAAAGATTTTGATCCCATATAAATTGGGGCAGCTTCCTCTTTCCATTAAAAGGATCCAGCTATGGATCCCGGTAGATAAGGGTTTCTTGAACTTTATTCCTAATCGTTGACGGACAAGAATTCAGAAATGGAGCGCGTTCTTTATAAAATAAATGTACTGCATTGTTAGGAATGACTTATGTTTAAATACAATTGAAAATTATCATCAGACGTAAATTTCATAACTAACTGATTCAAAACATAAGTAGTAGCTACAGACCCTCTCAGAGTTTCAGTGAAATCCGGGCAGCTTCCAGATGTTGAGTCCCTTGGTCTCAATAAATATTTAAAATAAGTCCATTTAAAAATGTATTATACCGAAACCTGTTTCTCCGAAGAAAATCAAATTGGCGTTGGCTTTTGCCTGAAAAAGGTTGTACGGGTCTTAAAAATATTTCAATAAAATAACAACGTATTTGGGTGCTTGGTCTATAATATTTAGATTTCAGTTTACCACTGTGGAAACAAATCAACTTTTAAAAATAGATTTTAAAGAAATTGCGGCGATATAATTTTTGCGATAGAATAAATATTTCAAAAAGATGGACCAAAATAATAAAATGACTTTTTTACTGCTAAATTCAGAAAAACCACCACTGAAATCGCTGAAAAATAAAAGCATAAAAAAACCAAAGGAGGCTAAAGGAGATGCGTAAAACAAAACACGTCCTCCGAAGGAATTCTCTTGCCGCCGACGCTATTTTCGTAATGCGACATTCTTTTCTCTCGGACATCCGAGGGAGCCACCGCCATCATGCAAATTCGAGCGTAACGTATTCATCCTAAGCGCACGTTGGAAAGCTAAGGAAACGACACATTCCGATATAAAAAAAGAAAACTCCTTTGGAATCCGCTAGGAGGCAGCAGATCGAAGGGTAAAAAAACGAATTTTTTCTTGTGACGCCACGGTCGTTTTTTTTTATCCAAAGGATAACTTCCGTTAACGTGTTCTCGAATTCTTCCCGTTTCAGGTAAGGGACTTATGGCGTGAAAGTTATCGATCCCGAAGTTCAAAACTAACATCGTTTAACGTTCAGTGCGTGAGAAGGAAGGTGTGGGAAAGAACGGACGGTTACATCTATGTGAGGGTGAGAACGCAAAGGCGGGAGTTATTCTGGTGGCTGTTGCAAGTTCGGTAGGAGACCAAGGAGACGAATTTTAAGTGGTTCTGCGGTTCAGTGGAATCATTATCCGTGTCCGAATTATACCCTGCAAGTCGTCAACGTTCATGTGTGAAAAATTTTCAGAAGCTCGTATGTTAGTTTAGGTTAATTTCTTGGGAATATCATTCTTACGATACATTCAAAACCGCTAAGGGTGGGTTCTGGCTTAAGAACCTTACTCTAGAGCGGTAACTGCGCCTACGCGGTGCATAGGGCCCACTGACCACGATAGAAACACAATAGGTATGCATATATTAATACAATTTATATTTAGTCATAAAAACAATAATTAACAGAACAATTTTATTTTACGTTGTTTATGTATTATCACTGCATTGATTCTAGAATTATCCAGACGGGAGTCTAGCATTAGTTTCTGCACTAAGGTCCACACAGCGTTATCCAGTGCTATACTCAAACCTCTGTATTATTTGAAAATCGTTCTGGATAATACTCATAATGATTAATGGTATGTACATCCAAAGATAGGCCCGTGATTATAAGATAAATCGTCTAATTGTTCTTATACTAAACATCCCTACTTTATTATTTTCCCGACAACTCCATTTTCTTTGTAAGTGCTCTGATTCTGGGTTTGTTACATTTACATCCCTAAACGACTCTTGAACTTAAATTATCTAGAAAATGGCATTGAAAATCTCTTTACGCCGAATTTCTCTGCCTGGGTCCTTTAAATCTTGAATATATTATCGAGAAAAAAGGAGGCATATTTTATTGCGCATTTCTCATGTGAATGGCCTGTATTTAAACTGTTTACAAAACATTATCCTCAATTGGTCATCTATTTCCTGAATAAAGAGCAAATGGATTTCCATTTGAGATTTTTAGAGTCGAAGAAAGTAATTAATTTTTTGGTATGAGAGAACACTAAGCTCTTGCCATAAAATAAAATATGCAAATGTTTTCACTATATTTATGGTTTGGTGGTGATGTTATCCATATCAGTACGGCAGTGTAATAAAGAAGCAATGAAAAATTTTGAAGTATTTAGGTTGAACCTGAAGTAGGCAAAAAAACCTAAGCGCCACGTATTGTTAGTGGACACTGTGGACCCCATGCTGTGGATAACGTATGATTTCATGTACTTTTGGAGGCCAATTCAGAAACACTTAACAAACAAGATTTGTCGATATTGCTCAATAGGACAATAATTTACCATAGTGATTTAAGTATACATTTTTTGTGTTGGATAGCGTAAAACACCTCGCCGAATTTCAAATCCGTTCCTCTTTGTTAGATATTGGCGAGAATCCGACTCGTCTCAATGCATTTTTATTTTTCTCCCTTTCGACTCATTCCTGGAAACTTTCTCAGCGAATGTTTAAGGTGAAATTTTTTCGTCGAACTTTCAACCCAGTTCCAACATTGCTGACGCGATTACCTTGACACCAGCCGCGGGTGACTGAGTGTCTTCGGCTGAATCCATAACGTCTATTAACGTCTTATTAAATAGTGGGGCGTGATCGCTACTTAGTCACCGCGTCCTTATTTCTCTGTGTTGAAGGGGTGCCTGACATGAGTGGTGGAGGTAGGGAGTGTATAGCTTGCGAGTTTCCCGCTCTCTCTTTCTCTTGTTTTGTCTTTGAGGAAAGAGGAAGCTGTAATCCATCGATGCGTCACGCAGTCATATCTTTCAGAAAATCTGCCCCTGGGTTTTGTTTTTGGGGAATTGGTACAATCACGGTTTATTCATAAAAACGACAGAATATATTTTCAAGTTTCCGCGTATGGACTTTTGCATTATTTTTAATATCATTGATTTGTAGGTTTGTGATGAGTAATAGATAAATTTGGTAATTTTAATAGCTAAATGAAATTTTGTAGTTAAACTGCAATTGTCTTGATAAGAAGCGAGCGAACCCTCTTACATTAGCCATAAATAGGTTCGTAAAAAACAGATGCACATATATAATACAAGACAGCTGACATCAGTGGTGATTCGGTAAAATTAAATTACTATATTCTTCATTAGCTTTTATTTCTTTATTTATCAGGTTTTATTCCATGTTCTTTATTTGAATATATCATTAGGGAATCGCCAATGATCGCTCCTGACTTGCGGTGGAAATGCGCAACCTTTCTATGGCTGATGTGGTTTTATATTGCGTGAATTTAATTTAACATTAATGAGTAAATTAAGCTACAAAATTCTCGATGAAATTTGGAATTAATACTTGTGATTCTTATCATCATACGTATATATATTTAAAAATGAAACTTTGTCACATAACATACCCAGTTAATACAAAGGTTTTATAAAATCTATTTCTCTTTTTACTGCGCTGAATAGGGTTCACTGGATGAGAAAAAAATTCCCGAAGATCCGTTGTGAAAACGACAAAAGAAACGCCACGACTATGATATTTTAGGATCTCACGATTGCTAATATATTGTGACCCCTTTGTCGACCGCGGAAAATAACAGATGCGACGAAATCGCCACATCATTTCGAACAAAAATAGGACATTCGCGTGAGCAAAGTATACACCTGTGCTAACACAACCGGATTGGACGTTAATCAATTAAATTGCCACCTAGCGCTTTTATTCTTCGGTTACCGATATTTTTTTAACTCCGACCGTTCGATTACGCGATTTTCGATTTCGATTTCGATTGCCTTTAAATGGACGTTCCTAAAACATTCCAAACGACCTGGCCACTTGACGCGGAGAAAACCAAGCGAACGATACGAAAACGCTCCCAGACTGGTTCTCCGAAGGAATCTCCGAACAAGGACCGTTCTATCAGACCTCTCTCCCTTAAGTCGGAAAAAAATAAGTATAAATAACTATCGATTTATTTAGGAAAGTCTCTCTCCAAAAAATATTTTTAGACCTGCGCTCGTAATCTTTGCGGGATTTTCTTCCGCGTCGGGATTATATTCGAGGTCGCCGGCCACAGTGTGGCCGAAGGGATTTATATTGAGTGGTCTTTCTGTCCCGTCAATTAGGCTGGAAATCCCGTCCTATAAACTATCCTCCTTTCTTCCGAGGCGATTTGTAGAAGCCGCTGCGCGCCAAAAAGGGCCGCGCGACACGGCCGGGTGATGATTTTTTTTTTCGGAAGAGGTCGTTTCAGAGGGTAAGGCCACATTCCCGAGCGAATCGCAGTATATTATTCTAATTTTATATCGGGAAGGTGTGAATAAATTCGTGTAAAAAAGCATGTTTGAATCATTTCTGATGTCTCAGTGAAAGTTTATGAATTTCATCTACGATTTAGCTCTTCTTAACGGAATTCAGTTAAGTTAGAATAATAAAAAGGCATCAGTAAACTAGTAGATTCTCTACTAGGTACCGATGGAAGTTGTCGGATGTGGTTTTATTTTATAATATCGAGGAATTTTGTATAAAATTAATAATGGAGAACTCGTACTTTACCTATGCAGTTCACAAACAATAATGGCTTCTAGAAATCTCGCCATCTGTCAAGAAATTAATAACCAAGCCCTAAGCTAAGGACGTTTGTGTAATAATTGGTTTTTATAGACATAATAATTTGTTTTGCGTTAATATTCTCGTTCGCTTTTTTACATTTATATAACCGTAGTAAATTCCTTACTGTTATATTTTGGCATGAACTTTTCAAATCATCTTGCCACATTTAAGTATTTTATTAACTTATCTATTAAGCCACAAAAAAATTTTTAAATGCGAATCTAATCTTCGTCACATTATTAATCGACAGTAATTTCAAACATTAGACATGAGCATACATAGTTTAAGGCAAGGGTCGGCAACCTACGGCCCGCGGGCCTCAAGCTGCCCCCGAGTGCGTTTTACGCGGCCCGCGAAGCCATGGTGAAAAATTGATCGATATAATTTAACACAGTCAATTCCATATTTTTTCAGTGAAATTATTATTTAAAAACCTTTTCTGGTGGAGTTTTAACGCTAGTAAACGAATTAAATTAATTTTTTATTAACATGATACTACAAATTCCCTAGGTAACTTCTGATTTAAACGCGTATCCGGCCGGCCGAAGCTACCGTGATTTCCAACAACGAATGTGGCCCGCCCTATAGAAAAAGGTTGCCGACCCCTGGTTTAAGAAAAAAATTTCTCCATTTTGGTAAAACAATAATGGAAGTAAAAACAAGTTGAGGCGCTCGATAAAATCGTGCGTTTAATATCCTCGAAGCCATAGGTCATAAATACTCGAATCCTGACAAATGATTCGCTGTCTATCGTTCCCTTTTGCGGTTTATGTACGACACGTACCCCGTTAAAAAGGTACCCATTATCGATCCTTGATGCGTTTGCCGATTTGGCGAGATATTTAATGCACTCTCCAGGCGAGTAGTAAAATCGCCAGACTTTATTGCGCGACCTTTTAACGCGCGTGTCGCACGCAACTGGTGGGCGAGCGCGGGCGGTCTTAATCACAACAACCCAGTGCCGAATTCTGTCAAATATAAAGGCCGGCAAAGTACCTCGGAGAGATGTTTAAGAACAAACGTAAAGGTCTACTTTAACGTTGAAGATTTATTATTTTACATCTTGACTTAATACGTAGCCATTCAGTAAAGCTTCTTTTAATCAGGTGAATTTTTTAAATGCAAAACATTCAAATTACCCTTAAAAAAACTTCGGAGGTAAGACACCTCTGTCGAAGTAAATTTAATTTATTTTACCACTTGAGGATATAAAAAGGAAATTGCCGAGAGTTAGCTGCTAGACCGAATGCGAAAATAGTTTGCGAAGTAGTTAGCGAATAAAACATTTTCATTGTTAGGGCAACTAAAATATGTTTTCGATCACAAAGCAATTTCTGCGCTTGATATAGGAATTTCAAGAAATCACCGACTGAAGTAAAGCATCGTTAATTTATCCTTTTATAGGCATCATGAAATTACGGCCTTAACATGCTAAGCTAAAACTTTTGAAAAAGAAACTTGAAAATTAGCCTCTGTTGATTTCATTGTTTTACTTGATGAAGAACAAGTTGCTTATATGCAGTTGGATAAGGAAACAATTAAATGCAGAATAATTGGCACGATTATTCTTGAGATATCAAGAGAAGGTTAACCGAGAATTACGTCAAATTTATTCGTCTCGAATAAGCGTGCAATTCCATAAAAATAATTAGTAACTTGAAACAAGAATTTTCTGGTATGCATAGTGAAACAGATGAAATAGGAATAGCACTCATACTGATATAATTCACAGCATCTTTAAAAAAATAATACCGCTGATAAGATACAGCGGTGATCACGCACAGGGGTCGAATGCTTTTCTTTCAATTATAAGTACATATACTGTCTTGTTACGAAAATTAAATTATAAAAGGAATTTTTCTTAGTTACGACATCTCGTGCGCTAATCTGCTTTGGGACGCGTAAATATCGTAATGGCTTCAAAATATATTAATCCACTTCTTCAATGACTTTCATTATGGAAGATAAAAACTCAATGCGTATTAATTAAGATTTTTAAAGTATGATGAAGAAAATTAATTTGGGATCTGTTGAAAGTTAAATCCCTTTCAGATGCTTTGGTAATCCGTATTAATTCAAGTGTAGAGTTCAAAAAACTAATATTAAAAAAAAAAAAAGTTCATATTTAAATAAGACCGTAGTCGATTGGAACGAGTTGCCTGCAGAACTATTTAAGCCCTCCCCAAGGAATGTAAATGTTTTTAAAAGTAGATGTAAGGTAATGTTAAGATAATTGTTTATGCTATACTTATTTTGTCATGTATTTGTTTTTATATTATGGTTTTTTTTTTTTTTTTTTTTTTTTTTTAGTATTTTATGTACGATGGTTATGTTACCACCTGGCAAATTGCCTATTTGTAACTTATATTTGATAATAATTTTGGTAAAGACATTCACCCTATGCATATATTTCTTAAGAGTCTAAAAGCGTTTAATTAATTTCTTTGATGAGAGTCGATCTTCAAAAATTTACAAAATATAATTTGTTAGGCTAAGGCGTTTCTGCACTCGCTAAAACAAAAATATGAATCGTCCCGTTAACGACCGAATCTTACGAGTTTATTTTTTCAATTTTTTTTAACCGTTAATTATTGAGTGGAAGAGCGACTTATGGGCGAAATGTTAAATTTTTTTCCGAATCCACTGAATTACGTCACAAAGAACCGGAGTCGATCTCGTTTATTTTTTTTTACGGGTGGGCGATCTTTTTCTCCTCGCGTTCTTCGCCGACGCAGTTCTCTCATTCTTTCGCTACCGGCGATCCTAAAAAAAAATAAAGAAATCGAACCGCGTCCATTCGCTCCGACCGTTCTAATATATGGTAGAGGTCGTAAAAAAAAGAAGAGAAAAAAGGAATAAAAATACGTTTCCGTTCGATTCGATATCCCGAGAAACCACCAGAAACGATTCGGTCCCACATTTAAATGCCTTTAAGTAGGATCGTAAGTGATTTGGAAACCTGCAGATGGCAGCTCATGCTTTCTCGGGAATTACGCTGCGGTTAGCTTTCCGAAACGTATGTGTTCTTTAATTCGGTAAGGTCTGCCACGTTCATATTGAGGGGTTATCGACCGTTAGCCTCGATGTTCGAATCGATTTTTATTTTATCATAGAGACACGTGTTTGGCGTCTTTTCTTCCATAAAATTGCAACCTTAAAAGGGACATTTAGAATAATACATAGTACTGGTGTAATTGTTAGCCTCGTTAAAAAATTTTAACAATTCGTTTATACTGACACTTGTGTAGTCATAGTGTAAATCTAGTATCTATTCTTTTGATAATAATGGATAATACTGTAATTTGCGACATTCTCTTCTACATAGCACTGACGTTGAAATTAACCCTTCAATTACATGAAATAGAGGATTTTTTAAAAGTTAATCTTAAATCTTACGAATTTTAGTAAACGACCGGTCCAAATGTAACATTCTCAACATAAAACTTAATCTAAATATGATTGAACTCATATCTAGATGTAAGTGATGAAAAACGTAAAAACTATGTTTTTTAATGTGAATTTTAAACTAAACCCGTGCAATCCATTTGAAGAAATGTTTCATTCTTGACAACATTTAAGCCGAATTCATGCGTTAATTTGTCTTAATTTAGTCGTTATTTCTCATCTGTATGAACTGGTCTTTTATCTACAAATACCCTCTTTCGTTTCTCACAATGTTGACTTGAATCTTCCATACGTTAGATGCATATCGTGGTATATATCAAATCGTTAGTTTTGATGAGTTATAAGGCTACTCAAGTTATTCAAACTGTGCATATTTTCATAAAAACAGCCACCATAATCCCCTAGCTTTGTTTATCGTACAATACTTTATTTTTGATTAAATGGATTGGAGCTTATGTTAGCTCAGATTTGTCAGTCAGATTAATAATCAATCAAGAGTAATTAGACTAACGAAACAATGTTATCTCAGTTAAGAAGGCTAAATATATTAGCTGAATTGCACCATGCACATTTTTAATAGAACGCTTAAGAGTCTGACAAAGTTATTCTGAAATTTATTAGCTATCTCACGTTGAGTAAAATCCACATAGTTTGGCTTTACGCCATGGGAAAATATTTACATAAAGCTAATCACCAAAGGGAGTTTTTAAAAAAAAATGTCTGTCTTCCGCTTCAGTCCCTCATCCTTCTCATTCCGTCGTTTTGCTTTCAATATCTCGGCAATCGATTCTCTGCTAGATATCTCTTCCAGTATGCGGGCGATAACCCAATACAAGCACATGCCTATGGGTAGAAAGGGAGTTGGAGATACCCGAAACGGAGTAGAACCGTTTTCCTTCAGAGGGTAAACAAATTCCGTTCCCTATTCAAGGAAGCGAAATCCGAAGGATCAAACTGGAAGGGAACAGATCGAGGAGTTCCACAAGGATCCGTTTTGGGACCAACAGAAAAAAATTCTGTGGAATCTTCCTCATCTTGAGAGGATGTGGAGTTAGTAAGTGCCAAGATAAAAAAGGTAATGCGATTTTCCTCACGGCTCTTCTTCTGTTTTTTCATCCGAGTCATAAAGCGCGAAGAGTTACGTAAGTCCGCGCAACAAAATCATCTCGTCGCAGTTTTATGCTAGCGGAATATGGATGCGAATTTTTCGACGCAGGAGGTGCCTGTTTCTGGGTCAATGATTTCGTGGCGTTTACTCTCTTCCGTTTTGATAGTCTCTCTGAATTTTTTTTAGAGACTTATCTCCCAGAACGACAACTCAACGTGTGCTTGCCGTACTGATCGATACATAATATATTTAGTTAAGTTGATCATCTATGCCACTATATGCTTAATCACGACTTCTCATTACGTATTTCTCAGCTGTATTGCTTCGATATCCTGTGGAATAATAGTTGGATCAGTTGATTATATCAAGGAATGAAAGTTACAAATGTCATTGTTTTAAAGAAGCAAATCTTTATGTAGGATATTCTATATTCTTTCGAAAAATTAACTTTATAAATTGAAAGTGTATACATTAAAGTCACAGTCGAATTATACTTAAGGAATTTTGGATATTGACATAGTTGAAAGGTTACCTTAAAAATATGTAATTCTGTTCATTTTCCGATTGCACGGGAGTAAATTCTTTAAATATCGATCAACTTTTAAAAGACTATAACTCCCGCGCAAAATGAGATTAAATCGACGAACTCTGAAGTGGCTATTAACGATTGAAAGGTACACAGACCTGTACTTGAGATAAATTACCTCTTATAAAAGTAGATTGAAAGATTAATCACTCTTAGAAATAGGCTTGCGAAATAAACACTTAAAAGTGAATAATAAAAAATATTATATTCAGTAGCCTTAGGAAGTTTGCGGGTTTTCATATCATTGTTACGGCCACTGTAGATACCTGGATAAATATCCGTTATTTCCTATTTTCGGATTTTTAATTAGTTTTTTAGTTGCAAAACGTGTGTCAGACTAAAGGGGAAAGCAGGGCACAAAAATGCTCAGGAAACAATATCAATGATTGGCATTGTAGGACTCTTAAGAGAGAAAGGGAGGATGGAATAACCCAACCGGAGTGCATTTATGGTTAAGAGAGACATTCGAATCACTCGCAAATTACAGATTCTTTTGGACGACTAGGAAAATGATTTGGAAAATTTAAAAGGTACTTATAGGTAAAACTCCTTACCATTTTTTTGCAAATAATTTTCCGTACTGTTATAGAAGAATTTCTCATTGTATGTACCGTAATCGCCATTATAGTTAATTTTTATCACAAAAGATATCCAAAAAACATGATCATTATTGTATGTGCTGGGCATGTAAGATCATAAGTACACTGGGTCACCGAAATAATTCTTCCGTTTCCGAATTGAGAGAGTTAAATTTATTTTTATTGCTGTAATATTTATTCTGAATAAAACTGTGGTTATTATCTTAGGCGCAGCTCATTTACAACTCCCGTGGTACTTAGAATACAGATTTATAGCATGAATTGGCTCTCGTAAAAAAATAGCTCACGGCTAGAAATACGATTAAACAAGTCGTTAGATATTTAAAATGTGACCACTTATTTTTTTGAGTAATTTCTACGTTATGTTTTTAGTCCTCCAGCCAATCAAAGTCTAAATTTTAGACTCAACTTTCTGGGTAACCGACCTCGTCGGTTACCGCTTACCTTCAAGTAGCCGTCTTGATATTAACCCTTTCGTCCTTCTTAACCGCCATAGTTATGAGCGAACCGATGCGTGCAGTGTCAAAAAGAAGAAAGAGAAATGGAATTCACGCCCGCAAAAATTCGTGCCACCCTACCGCAAAAAAAAAATGCTGACCTCTTATTTATCAAGGACGTCCCTAGATCCTTTACAGAGGGAGAGAAAGAGAGGGAAGGAGGCATCGAGGTGATTAATCATTATCCTTTTGTCGTTCTGTAGGGTTGAAGGGTCTCGCGTTACCTAAACGGAGATCATTTCCCGACGATAAATGACCTTTCGTGAATGGCTGTCTCTTTGACGTTTGGTCACGCGATCACCCAATCGCGGTGTATTATGGTATTAACGGTCCATTAACCGATATTTCTGGCTGAAATTTTCAAAGAAAGGTTTAAATGTCGGGTCGGTGTATATGGTAAAAGCGGTCATTTAAATCAATTTCCCATCGGTCAAACATTCCGATAAATGTCTAAATTAGATACCGCGACTTTTCAGATATATCAAACTGCTTATAGTTATACTCACGAATGGGAACTTTCGGAGTGTTTCCCTTGGCTGCGGTTAAATGTCGATATGTATCTACTATGTCAGACTCACAAAGAGAGTGAATAAATATTTTGTCGAGAATGAAATGTATTAAGACATCAAATAACGCAGATTCAACAGACGAAAATAACACAGAATATGCAGTAATTCGGTTTGCTAAAACACGGTTTAGCTAGCCAAAGTTGGCATATGAATTTTTCGAAAAATATTAATGATACGAGTTCCAGAGAAAAGGAATGTTGAGAAATTTTACCGAAGAATTGGTTCATGGAATTACTACATTGCAAAAAAAATACTTCGCTGAGAGATTTGTATGGTTGCTTCCCATATTCTACTGGCACGGCGTGCAAGCCTGAGAAATTAGATTTGTCATTTTGAAAAGAACGCACCGGAAAGTAATTATTCTTAGAAAGAAAACATTTTTTCTTCTGGTTTCATGTACGAGTACTGGTAGAGAATATCAATTTTAGCGCATTTTAAATTAAAATATTATTATGTCTAATATATCTCTGTTGTTGCTAAAGTAAAAGTTACTCGATTAATATTTTTTTGATTTTTTCATCTACAGATTGAAAACAACCAGGAGTGCTGCGGATGATTGATTATTTAACATCATAGGGCAGTACAGGAAAGAGTAAAAGAAGAATATTCGAATATAAGGACTGATGGAAAAATACTGGAACATTTTGAGCTCAAAATATAAACCGGAAACATTATCACAAGAAATTCAAAGGGCGTAAATGGAAAAAGGATTAGATTAAGGAAATCTGAAACGGTTTAAGCTGATAAACGAAATGGAAAGGGAGTTATCAACCATTGATAAGATTTAAGAGGACGTGACGAGACCATGGCGTGTCTAACAATAACACATCATGAAGTGTGATATAGTGACAAAGATTTTGAGAAGTGAAGTTTTAAGTGAAAATCGGTTGTTTCATTGACTAGTGAGAACTAAAATGTGACTTAGTGAATCAAATATTTTTAGAAGAATTTTTACGTGAAGTGTATTTTCTGGCGCTAGATCGAGATTTTTTGTGGGATATCTGAGAGCAGCAGCAGAATTCACGGGACAAGGACTAGCGTGCTTTTACGGGATACGCCGATGGAATATGTTCCCTAAGGTCAGTGTTTAATCTCCGCAGATGGCTCACCCAACGTTGGACGACGGACGACGCTCCGGCCTCAGCAAAAGGTAGAAGACACTTTTTGTTTGACTAACTTCTAAACTGACGCGTAACTAACTTAGTTTATAATTAATATACGGCTGACACAACAGAGCGGCAGATTGCGTCAGCCTCCGTCGCACATCGTGTTTACTAGACTCGAATTATTTTCATGCTAAGCACGTTAGAAACATAGTTAGGTAAGCTTAAGGGCGTTATTTTATCTAGTTATAATTAGTTATCTTTAGGTTGTAAAACATTAACATTTTACTAACTGGTACAGTACAAAGTCCAAAAAAATGGAATAATCCTAAAACCGGACATTTAAAAACCTGGACCTGACATTGTCTACTCGTGACATTCAGGAAAAACTCGTTTCAAAGCCCAAGTTCATGAAAAATAAATTACGTGATATTTAAGAAAACGCAATGAAAGGAGAATAAAAATATCCATTATTGACAATCTAATCGCTAGTATGTCAGCCTCCGACGATGAGAAGTAAATAGTCATCATAGAGTCTTTGTAATATAGCTTTGTGAGCGGAGAATAATAATGTTTTAGTTTAGAAGTGCATCACAGCATTCTATATTTCCATATGCTGTTTTGTTTTCAGTACTCGATCTAAAATTTAACTGATAATTCATGGTTAGGTTAATTACGTAAATATATTCTCCAGGGACAGGAAAAAATACGAAAATTAGCACTCTCTAAAGACTGGTAATGCTTCAAGTTTTTGGACATTGTACTGTATAATATAGACAATATTAACTGTTCCATCAAAAAGCATTCTCTTAACTCATTTCCAACTCTAATCTGAAAAGAAGAATGTTGAGTCGCTACGCATATTAGAAATTTGTAGCATAAATTCACGTAATTTTCTAAACACCCTATAACGTTAAATTGTCCTTTTCAAATTTCATTTTTCAGTAACCATTTTTGGAATGGCTTATGCATGAATTCCCAAGAGCTTTACTTCGATCCTAATTGGAACTTGTATTTTAACTGGAAGGATTGTAAACAGGTGAGAACATATTTCGCTAGATTTCACTTCTCCCGTTCATATATGTAATATGAAACATCATATTTTTATATTTATTGTTTTACTTTGATAACCACACTCGAATCCCATTTCATCCAATCAAAAATTTCGAAATATTGTATTAGAGTGAGCTGAAATAAAATACAGAGGCGCAGATTATTTTGGCTGTTGTATAAGACGGTTGGCAATGGCGAAATTTACCTTTTAGCAAATCGATAATTTCGGAACAATGCCTAAATGTGTGAATTTTTATTTAAGTCTATATATGCTGAAACATTCATAAAAAATCAGGTTATTTTGCAGCTGATTTAATTGAAAGATCGGTTTTGCCAAAATAAAATTGGAGGTTAATACTTCTCACATTATGTAACCGTTGCGTCGCTCGTATAACCATAATGAAATCGGTCCACTGCCACGCGTCACATATGCTATGATATGCAGCATTTTTCATAAAAGAAATTGATCCTTCGCCATATGCTATGAAAATTTGTAGTAGCCTATTGGAAATGCCACTTCATAGTATTCTTTAATCTTATCAATGCTAAATGCGGTGTTATAGTGCAATATCTGTTTTTCGCTATTATGGTTTTAATCACGAAATAAAACAATTGTCATCGTTTATATACGGTAGTTTATTATTAGTTAGTTTAAGTATTCGATTGTCCATACGATAATAACGAAGTACCGTTTCTCCAATTTACAACATTTGAAAATGTAGCTGCATCTAATATTTTAAAATTTTAGACCGGATAATTAATATCGGAGACCCCTAATTAGTAGCTGAAATGTGCATATGGTTTGCCCATCCGTTATTAAATTCATAATTCGTAACGTGATCTCGATAATTTATTTTTGAATAATAAGCACCTCTTTGAATTATTTATTTTCAACCGATATAGCCGTAGCCATTGATATTTTCTATAACGGATACACTGATGACAGGTAAGTGGTACAGCTGTGCGTTGAAAAGTGTTTTTCGCTTAAAATACAATCACAGACACCATAAATATACAAAGCTTTCTTTCAAACACACAATTTATTGAGATTGAAACTCCAGAAGATAGATGAGCTTCCATTTTCGGTCGATGCAAAACGTTCCATTAATTTTCTCAACTTGGTTAGGTAGATCGACGAGGAAAAACTATCCTCTTCCATCAAAAAGAAAGACATTCACCGTGATTCTGCAACAACTTTTCCTCCCGTCCGGTAATTTCCTTCCCGCGAACACCCGGAATAGCAACAGACGGATTCTCTTCACGAGAACACACCCACCCACAAAGGAAAACCGAGTCAAATTGATCAATTTAATCCAACGTTTCGGCGGGCGAAGGTCACTTTCCCGCCACCGATAACCGCCTACCCCGCCACCGCGTGGCCAGAAATGGAAGCTCCCGCCTAATCCCCATTCTCAACCGGCTTTATAATACGTTAGCGTTTTAACTTTTATTATTTTCTCTCGTCCCGTCACGCTTCCTCCCGCGCGTATTTTTCCACTCGTTCTCCCTCCCTCCCTCCTGCTACCTCAATTCCTCCCTCTCTCAACCCTCACCCTTTCAAGAGAACCGCACCTGCATTACCGCCGTACCTACTCTTTTGTATGCCTTCCTCTATCCCCGCCTCCTCCCTTTTCAGTTCCTCATCCTCTTTCATGCTTCTTCTTCCCCCAATCCTCACCCCATCTCCCCCCGTCGACTCGAGGGGAGGAAAGAGGCACCCACCTTCCCCCCCTCAACGTAGCCTTTCCTCAGCGTCCCTATGACCCAGATTAGGGGTAGGACTTTATTGTGTCACGGGCGTCAAGCATACTCAACCACCCCTCCGCCGCCCTCCTTCTTCCCCACTATCTCCATCTCCCTCCGTTTCTCACTCCCATTCCTCACCTCCCTCTCCCCCTGTTCGTGCCATTCTATCTCCTACTCGCTCCTTCCCATCTCTCTTCATTTCTCCTATTAGTTTCTATCGCTTCTCTCTTTCTCTCGCTCACTCCCTCCCTTCCCCCTCTCTCTTTCCCTCACTCCCTCCCTTTCCCCTCTCTATCTCTCCCTCACTTCCCCCCTCTCTCTCCATCTCTTCCTCTCCGTATCTCTGTAGTCCTCTCTCCCTCCTCTCTCTCCTCCCTCTCTCATCTCTTTCCCCCTCCTTCTCCCTCCATCTCCCTCCCTCCATCTCTCTCCTCCCTCTCTCTCTTTTTCCCCTCCCTCTCCCTCCCTCCCTCTCCCTCCCTCCCTCTTTCCCTCCATCTCTCTCCATCTCCCTCCCTCTCTCTCCCTTTTCTCCCTTCCCCCCCATTCATCCTATCACACTTTCCCTCCTCATACAACGGAAATGGCGTTTTTTCGCAAAAATGCGCCACGACTTCCCTCTTTATCTCAGCGCGAATCATCCCTCTTTGTGCAGTTTGCTTTCACGCGAAGCACTTGATTAATTAAAAAAACAAAGCGGTGGAATCGTCAGCGAAAGCGAATGTGTTTGCTGTTCCGCTGTAATGACAGGCAAACAGGGAACAAATCCAATAGCTCTGTTAAAAATATTGCTGCAAGATTTAGGCAAATAAGGGAACGCTATCTGGGATTATACGTACATTTGAAATATTTCGTTTTAAAGATTTTTTAAGTGGTTACTGTCCAGTGGAAATCTATCATCGAAGTCTTATGTAATCAAATCACATATTTGACACCTGTTCGAGAAGCATATTTCGCCATTTTTAGCGTGTGTATTCAGTTTTTAACAAAACAGCCAAATAATTGTAAATTTTACCTAACTAATCTCTCGCGAATTATTCTATTTCCAATTTTTATATCTTGCATAATAAGCATTGTATCACGTTGATAATGGGTTTTATGATAAAGACTAACTTTTAAATTCTCTAAAATTTAGCCATTGTAGTTATATTTCTTAAAGTCCAAAGACATCTTAGGAAGAAAACAAATTAATTTATTGTCTGAATGCTTATTTACCAAGAGAGGTAACTATTAATTAAGCACTATGGACAATGTGATTATCGATGACTGTTGACTGAATGGGCTGCGTAAGAAGACACATACTATGATGGAATGCAAATTTCAAATGGCACAGGTAACTCAAACGGCCCCAAAGTACTTTGCAACACAGTAATATGACTTTATAAGATTGCGAAAATATTCCTAATATAATTAATGCTTATGCATCACGTCTTCGTATTAGGTATTAACAGATTAAAGGTTTAAAGTCATACGTTTAAAAAATGAACTTACGCAGAATAAATTAAATTATCTTTAAAAAAATTGTTACTATTTTTAATTGTATTCTTTTATTTCATGGCTCAAATAGTAACATATTTATAATTATTTTGCCGTTCTAAGAATAACTTGTGACTTTTTTTGTCGCGCCACACAAACTGGTATGATTAATTGATTTTTTTCCACAACTTTGTTTCCAGGAAAAGAAAGTTATGATTCATCATTTAAATTTGAGATTTGGGCTTAAAAGGAATTCCAGCGCGGAATGTAATTTGTGAACTACAAAGGACGAACTTGTTTTACACTTTTACGCGAAAAATAATCTCATTAACGTTAAATAATGCATCTCCTGACCTCGGATTCTTAAAAGCACGTTGTCTCCGTCACGTCATGATTAACTCTGAGATAAAAACATTAATTTTCCTATTTTACTTCAATGATAGCACGTTTAATACGAAGTTGCACTAGTAGACCAAAATTTAGCAACATAAGTTCACATACCTAATGTATATCTTTAGGGCGCTGATTCAAAATTGGCACCTTTGCTGGCGTGTTTAAAGACAGTCATTACTATGTGTCACTTCCATTGGCGGTAAGGCAACAATCAAGACACTTTCCGTGCGAGGCCAATGAAAGTGAGGGGCGTTACACCGGGCTCACTTTCGAGCTCGGACTCTTGAGACAATGAACGGCAGTTTATATTTTAATCGGATTATGTTGGCCTGCGAAGACGGTATTAAAGTACGGGCTGAACGGATTTCGTCATCCCAACCTTTTTTCTTCGGCTTCCGTTTCAATTTGCTCGACGAAGAAGCAAAAATCTCGCTGGAAACCAATCCTGAATTAAGGTGAAATGTTTGTTATTCGGATCACATAAAAAAAGAGTATTTATGAGATAATCTGTATGATTTGGCATACCTAGAGTCATGGATCTATAATCCAATTGAAATTAAAATTAAGATACTACTGCCAAGTTTCTATCAATACTTGTTCTTTGTAGGTTGTTTTATAACATATTCAAGTGACACGATAATTTTAAATGTAAATACGTATTTAGAAATATTTCTTTATAAATTTTTATTATATTTCACTTTTCACTCTAAAAACATCTCTCTCAGCTATAGCTATCATTTGATTACAGCTACATGACAGAATGCCACAGCGTCCACAAATAATAAATAGACTTTCACAAATATGCTAGGAACAACATTTTTTAAGAAATAGATATAGACTCCTATTACCCTTATATCCAGTTATTGCTTCAGATAATTACAGTAAGAGAATTAGTTTTATCCACCGACATGACGTTAACGCAACCCTAGACAAATTGACTTCGTATCTTACAATTAGAGTCAGCTTAGAAATTTTGTGTTCACGACCGATGCTAAGGAGTTTGAGGTTAGTCTTTAGTTACGTTAAGGTATGAGAGTCACGCCTTTGTTTAAACTCTTGTTAATTACACAGAAAGAAATGTAAATTACAATAATAAAGAATTTGGGACAACATAAAATAAAAAAATATATAAGGTGCTGCGATGAAATTGATCGACACCGTGGCAACTGACCGACTGGCATTTTTGGAACCTTTTCATTTCGAATTTTTTAGGATGGTATTTTTCTACCTAAACTAATATAAGTTTACACCGATGAGTATCCAATTTTCCTATTATTTTCAATTTTGTCTCCATAAAAATGAAATTAAAATATTTCGCGCAATTTGAATGATACATATCTACTATAATAATAAAGATTTTGTAATGCAAAAGTTTAAATGATCTTCCATGTAGAGTTTGCTCAATATAAATGGATAAATAAACGTCTTGAGACTTGACTGTCACATTACATATAATATATAGACATGTCCAGCAAAACGGAATCCACATTCTGGATTTATTGCTAAAAAAAATTAAAAAAAACAGGCCACTTACCAACTTAAGATCAAATCGAATTCGATATTGCGTAGAAGGGTCCTAGAACTGAGAGCAGTAGACAGTGAATGGACAGAACGACCAGTCCCTTTGAGACGGAGAAACACTGACGTCACATCCGGGTGCTAACTTGTAAGAACCGCTCGCACGTAAAAGAAGGTGCGCGTGTGACGCAATCGCCGGAGCGCGATTCGCCTCGAGTGGCTATTCCCTAATAGGGAACATTGTCCTTAATGACTCCCAAATGTACACGCGTATTCTCTCCCTTCCTCTCTCTCCTTCACGACTCCCCTCTTTCTCTAAATTATAAAAAAGCGACATCTTTATTTAAAAGAAAAGCTTTTAATTCTGGAAAGTGTTTTATTACGTAGTGCGCATATCCATGTTTCTGTTTTAGAATGTGTTAGTTCGCGTAGAGTATGCTTTGTTTTTTTTCGAGTGTTTGTCTGCGTTTGCTTGATTTTTTGTCCTGACTGTACGATGCCGTGAAGGCATGTTTATTCTTATAAACAAACATTTACGGGCAAGCATACAATATAGAGTCATTCAGTGTAACAAGTGCAAATTGAATAATGTTTGTTTTACGTTGACGTTTCAACTAGTTGGAATTCTTAAGTAGAAGCGAGCAAGTGTTTGTCTGAACACATTCAGGTAAATGCATACAAAACCTTTTAAGAAGGAATACTTCACGTGAGAATCATTTGAAACTGTCATCTAAGTGACTTTAATTATTGGTTTCCGGAGGAAAAAATATTTTCCATGATTTATGACATTGTGTCTTAAACGGCGACACGGGTACAATTGTTGTTGCGCAGTGGTGGTTGGCAAAAATTAGCAGAAATAATCATTTTTAATAATTTTATTAATTTTTAGAACATTTATCATCAGTCAGATACAAATTCAATACCCTGTCGAGAGCATTGATCCGGAATTCTGGTCAGAAAACTAACATAGATGTAGGAACGGTTTCTTATTGAAAAAAGCGAATTTATAATATTCGTCCCGTCTACATTAAAATCACAGAATGTTTTTATGCTGAAAAATAGTGTACATTATTTAAATGGTAGGAAAAACTATATTGAAATTTTGACAGTGATAAAACTTATACGTAAAATGTTTACTTATCGGAAGGTATAAGCGAAACAAACAAATATTATATCTTGCAGGTACTTCGCACCTCTTAAGCCCGCGGAGGTAGTACGCGAGTGAAAAAGCTTTCAAAAGCACTTTTTTTATACGGTCATTCATATCCGTTCGTGTTTGCTTAAGGCTGCGGGCGTTTGCTCAAGTTGTGTGTTTATTCAATTTTTTTCCGTATCGATTTGAGTCTCTCTCGTAATGCGCACGCGTTTTCGCTACTGTATTTTTGCTGCTTTTCCCGAATTCGAAGTCTTTGGTTATTTATCTCTCTTCCTCACTCTTTTTCAATAGTTAGCGCAAGGAGACAAGAAGTGTCGTCGTCGGTTTGTGTGTCTTTCGCGTTTCGTTACTTTTTTTTTGTCCTCCGGCTCTTCATGCCATTTTGAGTTTCCGAAACTCTAACAGGTGTTTTGTGTTTCTCTCTCGTACTTCGCTCGGAAGACGTGGAGCTGTTTAATGTTGTAATAATCGCTTGATTTTCAAGCGAGTTTCAGTGAGAAAAACATATACTGTAATACGTTGCCACCTGGGCATGTGCCTAATTGCAGCGTTCACATTTGTAATTGAATAAATAAATAAATATTTATTAAACTTCGTCTCAAAATGAAAGATAAATTGTCTAATATATTCTGAACTTAATATAGCCTGGTGTTAAACATTTTTATCCAGCCGGATCCCAGACGAACGGCTGTGTGAGCAGCGTAAACTAACCATAATCCAAATAACACGTCCTTTGAGAGATGTCCGTTTTTTTAGTGGAAAATTTTATTTCACACAACAAGAGATTCCCATTATGTGCTTTTCTGCTGCGACTAACATCTTCTACTTGATGGATTCCGTGGAAAATTCGATTAAGTTCGATTTTTATCACTCATTCAACGTTAGGTTACATGAGGGTAGACTTCAGTTTATCCATTTAGCGCAAGGAGATTTTTGTTTAGGAAGAAAGATCTTTTGATTGTTTTAAGGGTAAATGAGAAGATTTTTAGAGTAGGTACCGACCCTGGTCAATCGGAGGAACGGGAAAATATTCTAAGGGGGTTGAATTGGAGAGGTCGGTGGAGATATTTCTTAATAAAAACGACGTATGATCTCCATAAAATTGTAGTATTTTAGACACATTAAACATCTAATTTTCATTTGAAAAATCAAATTTTACATAACGAATGCGCATAAAGGCCTTTTTATGTATGTAAGTAATTGAAATTAGTACAATTTTGTGTTCAAAAATGTATTTTTCCTTTTATATTTCCAAGAAACAGAGAAAAAAAGTTTAAAATATATATGGGGAAAACAGAATTGTGGAATTGAATTCTTTGTGTGGTTTTGTGTTTTTTTAAGTGTTGATAAAAAGCGGAAAATTCATGGAAACGTGTTCCGTTTATCGCATAATAAATCTGAATTTGAAGGGAAACATACTCCTTGAATTCCATAGTGCTTGACTTAATTTGGCGACGTGCAGAAAGAAAATACCGAAATATGGACGTGGTCTTGAAACACATCTCAAATCAACAGCTTTATTCTAAGTGCCTTAATTTGAAAGCAATTAGTAAAATGGAAGTCACGGGATGATGCAGTTGTTAATCAGAAAACAGGTCGTAAATATAAATTGAATTGGAAATTTGCTCAATGAGTTTGATTTAATTTGTAAAATGTAAGTATTTCCTGCCGGGGGGGGAGGGGGGGGGGGGGGGAGGGTCCTTTCTCTTAGGTTTAATGGAAATTGCTTCTAGGAAAGCCAAAGTTGCCCGTTGGAGCTTTTTGTCAAGACTACGTTCACGGTTGTTTCCGTAAATATCGAAATTCTCGTCGCATGAGGACACTTGAGGATATTTCTTAGAAATGATGACAAACTCAGGATTAAATTTTCAAGCAGTAATTATTAGGTTAGCACTATAAATCCCTCTTAAGGACCTTTAATAATTGTTCATTTGTCAGAATAATAGTTAAAAATTCATTTTTAATAAAATGTATCGAGAAAAATTCTTTTAAATAAAAGGCGAGATTTTCCCACAGTAAACCTTGCCTTTTTTCAATACTAAATTCATAATGTTCACACGCCGGTTGTGATTTTCCGTTTTGCTGTGTTACCAGGGTAAATTATCTAATATACTTGCAAATCTTGTGCTTAAACTAGTTTATTCAACATTAATCGTAATAGCCTTTTATTCTGTTTCTTAATTTTTTAGTGTGCCTTGGTCACACTGGAGTGGAAGTGTTAAATCTACGTACGTAGATAAAGGTCTATGACAGCAGAATAGAGAAGAACGCTATTTAGTTTTTTCTTGTCACCTTTAACCGTTAAATTCAAGTTACAAGCAAATAGTGACTGCTGGCAATATAATGTTTGTATGCGACAGTTCCAAAATATAGCACGTCACATATCGTGTTTAATCACTATATCTCGAACCTAGACCTACCATTTTTCTAGAAAATTAAGTTATTGCAAGGGAAAGCTAACGGGAATGAAAGGATTCTTTAGCTTACCAATAATAACGTTATATAGCGGCGGTACTCAAACTTTGTAGCACCACGCCTTCCCGGAATATGTAAATATTTCCTACTCCCTCCGTTTTTTAAAAATAAAATCATATAGTAATTTTAATTAAAGTAATCATTTCTAGTATGAACAATTGCCAATATTTACGTGGAAATATTTTACAGCTAACGTTTCTAACTAATGATAAAATGAGGCCGTTAAGCAATGCACATTTTATTGAAATATCTATTCACGGTCTCGTGTGTAATTCAAGTTCACAAGTAAGCATCGTTATTGGCTATGTGACGGTATATCCGCTATTCGCCAATATTTTTATGTCTGGATTAAATATTTTTTAGAGTGAAATTTACAAAATTTTCTCGCCTTCCAGTTTGAGAATCACTGTATGTACAGGTTTTCAATCAAGGGATAATTAGAGACAGATATAGAAAAATAATATATAGTGTTCGAAAAGCAGTAAAAATCTTTAATGAAATAGAGGTTAACCGAGTCAAATTACTGTCGACGTTCATTCTACTCTCTTCTTCCGTAACAATAGCTATTTGGAAACTCTCATTCCCACTTGGTAGATAAAAAGCGATGAACCAAGCATAATTTATTTCGTGAATAAAAAAGCGAAAACACTGGAAATTTTACCTCCAAGGCAACGTCTTTCTTCCAATTTTTCATGTCCTTACGCAAAACCAGTTCGACACAGGTCTCTCAATATAGGCGTGAAAATATAATCGATAGCCCAAGCCGCCGGGGTTCTAGCAGTCGATTGTTCGGGGTGCGAGGAAAAACAAAAGCTCCGCTCGGAAGACTGTTTGCTCCCTGAAGAGGCACGGTGATTTCATGCCTCCAGAGTGTGCTTGTGTGCGCGCGTGCGTGTGTGCTTTAGCAGGCGGTTGATTCTTTATGAAGGTGCAGATTGCTTCGGAAGCTTTTTCTTTGAACGGGCGCGGTGTTCGGTGAGGCTATTCCGCAGTGTGTGATGTTGCCCCGGGTGACAGATTGGAAACATCTTCTGTAATTGGACGAGTCATTTTCGATGACGTGGTATTGGAAGTTTTGTGCGTAAATGCGAAGGAGCTACGACTGAACGATTTATATATCCTATATGCAGGAAAGATTTTGATTAAGCAGGCGAGGAGTTTTTTTAATGATTTATTTTTTAATGATTTCAAATAAAATAAAACGTTAAGAGTTAAACAATCGAGGTCAACTTTGTATATACTACTAGAGCAGAGGTTCCCAAAGTGTGCTCCGTAAACGCCATTTATGTCGTCCGTGCAAAACAATTGAGAATACATAAAAATGTGTTATACACATACGCAAGCGCTATTGTGATTAAGCAGGCGAGAAGTTTTTTTTTTTAACTTTAAATTTTTAATGATCCCAAATAGATTCGTGGTGGAAAAAGTCATCTTTGAAAGTGAAATTAATAAATGATCAAACGATTGTTGGTGAAATCGACGAAGTGGTCCTCCGAGGCACGCGGCAACTTTCAAACAATCCGCGAAAAAAAATGTTTGTGAACCGCTGTACTTGAGTATTTTTAGCAAAATCCATTTGGAGAGTAAAATATACGATTTTCCGCTCGTATCTATTATTACTGCTTCCGCGTTCTATGTTTTAAAACGACATATACGTACGGAAATAAGTAAAAACCATTTATATAATCTGCAGAGCAGTAACTTATTTGTTATTCCCAAATATGTAGCCCTAGAAATGACAGCCTCATTACGCAAAACAAAACTTATCTGAATTGTGCCTTGATCTCTTTTCCATACCTGCCAACTCTCCCGATTTTGGCGGGAGATTTTTTACACATTCATTTTATCGAATCCTCGCTTAAAAATCCGCCACTTTGCATAAAAATCTCATCTTTTCTTCATATAATACTTCCGTATTGACCGTCAATGATTGCTGTATATATAATCGAATGACGAGATTTGGAGTCGAGTTCGATATAATGTCGACTTAAAAAAGTAAATGTAGGCAAGGTCTGATTCTGCAGTAGTTCAATTTTTTGCATTTACTGTTAAAATTAATAATATTCCCCGAGAAGAAAAAAGATGCGACACGGTTTTCAAGAAGACGTATTCGCAAGAGTTTCCATGTATGCACGGTATTATACTAAATTTCAGGAAAGGCGACACTTTTGCTTTCTTTATTCAGTGGAGGCATGATTTTTCCGTGTGATTATTATTAAGCATTTGCAACCAAATAAACATAAGGGTAATTTAAAGTTCGTGGAAAGAAATCAGAAAATAGGTTTTATTTTGAAAGCTAAAAAAGACAGCTAAGTGTTTATTCACATAATTCAGAATTTGTCACTGAGGGCATTGTTTATTTAAAGTTCAGTATATTTTCTTCACTTATGAGAAAAGATAGATCATTCTGCCATCGTATGCCACTAGCGACATAACTAGATTCAAGATTTGTTTACGTGGAAGATCTATGCTATCTATCAGCGCCGCGCGAAGGTCCTTATATGCTGGCTTGTCGGTAACGAACATGTTGGATAAATCAGTTTCAAGTCCTCGATAGGGAAAACTCCTGGAATTTTTCAAATTTAAAATTTGACAGGCATGTTTTCAAAGAGATAAAATATAGACAAAAAGGATGAAGAAACTATATATGATGTACACTACCACACAAACACACATATTATACATACATACAAACAAATAAAGAAGCCAGAGCCGCCTCTATTGAGGTGCGGGGCCCGGAGCAAATGGGCTAATTATTAACTACCGCATTAAAGTTAGCCTTTCCTTGCGGTGATATTGAGGTGTAAAGCTAGGGGCGAGTATGCTCTGAGAGTAGCAGCCGCTAATTGTTAGCGCAGGTTGTTTTCGGCAAGTCATCGTAATGAGACGTAAACAGGATTTGAAAACCAAACTTTAAATAAAGATGCATGCCTTCTTTAAGCTTCAATTTCAATATAACTCGATTTGATCACATGAAGCGGTAATTTATACACTGTGCGTGCAAATACATTGAATATTTTTATCCGCGAAGATCATTGTCGCTCTACAAACGCGCTCATGATGTGTAGTGTGATTAGAGATTACAGATCACGAAAAACAGAAGATTTTCATAACAAACCCGTCCCTCACTTTACACGTTACATGAGTTCCGGAAAAATAACGTGTAAAGCGAAACCTTGCAAAGTAGGATAAACCTCCCCAAATGGACACGAAGTTACATGTGAGCGTCTTCTTGAATGAAACTTGCGACTAAGTTAGCTATATTGAATTCAGAATTGATTCCTTTATTTTTAATATAATCTGTGCCTCGAACTGAAACATTTTATGATATTATAATGTCTGGAGATCGTTCATAAACAGTGCTAAAGTGAAATCGACGACCGTGAAATTTTTAGGTATTTCTCTAACAATAAAATGATAACAGCGCTAAACCGAAAACATGCAAAGCAAAATCGTGCAGAACGAAACCGTGTCAAGCAAAACCGTGCAAATCGATGGTAAGGGTGCGTATTGTTAGTGTAAAATTATCTCAATTGCTGTTCAGTGCAGGTTGAAATATATGCCTGAATGTGTGTGTTCATAACATACGAGAGCATAGTACACATTAGAGGTTCGAGTTTAAGTGAGACAAAAGGCTTAATGAGTGCGGGAGGCGCTTATGTTTTGTTTTTCAACCACCATCGATTTCGGAGCTCCAGGCGCTCGTTTTTCAATCCCAGACATATTTATTCCACTCGCCTTCTCATGGGACGTCGAGTCGGTCCAAAAATTTTCTCTCTCTCTCTTTTTCCTCCTTCCGAACTCCGTGTCCCGAATAATTTTTTCGAATGCCTCCGCTCGTCGTTATTAATTCCTTATTTTTTTGTATGTCCCGAGAGGAACACTAATTGGTTAGCGGTCATTTCGTCGTCCTGTTATTAGTTAGTTCGCGCCTTTCTCCCATTGATTGATGAATGCGCCGTCTTAATTGCGGTGCCTTCGCTTTTCGCCCCTCTTCTGTTTTTTTTTTGCCCCTACCCGCATGCCCTTTGTTTTATTTTAGCGTGCGTACGAAGGGGCCGTAATTTCGGTCGTTAACGGCGACTGATTAATTGATCGGGAATGCGATAACGCTTTTAAAAAAATAAAAAAGAGTGCTTGTGTCTCCGGAGCGGATGTGATGTTTATGGAGGGAGGATTTTGGGAATCGCATCTGTTTTGTTTTTTGTACAAATCGTCGTAACTTCGATTCAAACGAGCGATATTCCCTAGGAGGAAGATGGCCACCCGTGTTTCATTTTTTTTTCTTTTAGTTTGCAATTGAAATCGAAGAGTTAATCGGCGCTTTTGGATCGATTTGAAATTCAGTTCGATTAGGTTTTATATGGTGATATGACTGCCTCATAGCATAACATTTTTCTTTTTATATTATTGTAAATTAGAAAGGTCGATCAAATCGGTATAAAAACCTGACTACACCACTTATCTCTTTATTTAGTTTAAAATGACACCTTCTTGTTTCTATGTGCTGTAGTTGCTGAGTTATAAAAATACAGCCATACATACATACAAACACTTTATAGATATCTATAGATTAAATTTCTCTGTACAGATTATGTAAATAGTCATTGCTTAGGAAGTATTTTGAGACAATATATTGATTATATCCTAATTGAATAAGAGTATGTAAGGTTTTTCATGTTAAAATATTGCTTGTAAGTTCAGAAAACAGTGCAAAGTGTTCGAGACAATTACGCATACTTAATCACTATAATCGCCAGTTATGTCTATTATGTTTAAGGGATTATTCATGCCTTTGCCCCTTACCTTAAGCAAATATTAGGTATGATGAAATAGCATTACAAACTAAGCTTCTACAGAAGTTGTGCAAAATGAAACATTCGGCGATACGGCTTCATATAAATGTAATATTTATCATGAGTTCAGGTGGAAACTTTTGCTTTTATTCAGCAGTATCGAATATGCGTAAATTCTCTGCGAGAGCGTTTTACAGGAATGGGTTCGCAGCAGCCACGTACAACCTCATCTAGTTGTACGTAATAGTAAAACATGACTACATTACATTTCTGTGCGCCGGGAGACAATATCTTCCAAATACGTTAAAAACCCGCTATACGTTGTTTCGCGTATACGTCGCCAATCAGTTAAGGAACATGTTTCGTTATAAGTTGTGTCGCTTCGCATATACGTCGTTTGTGAAATGCTAAAAGAAAATTTTCAGAAATTCCAATTGCGGTGCATAAATTATAACTATAACAAAAAACCCCTCTATTCGGCTTTTAATTTCATGTTTATTATTATTAATATGAATTAATTTAATTTCGCGTTTATCAAGTCGTGTAAAATCATACTCAGAATAAACATTTGCTGGCCATGTGTTTGAGAGATCACAATGGGTTAGGTGGTCCACAAGTCACACAGGGGAAAAAAGGAACTATCCCAATTTTATTGACGATGTGTAAAAACCTATTTCTGTGCGACAGCTTTGTGAACAGTTTTGTCTAACATTGTGTGTCCTTTCATCCCGGCTTACATTTGCGGTGATATCTCATGAGATATGGGATATACTTTGGATTGCGACATCTGCAGGAAAAGTTTGTACTCTAAAGTGCGTATCAGTGTACGTGTAAGTAAAGAAACAATTTTTGTGCTCCATCACACTATAGACAATTATTTTCGGTGATTTCTGAATTTATTATTGCAATTGGTTACTCGTTGTTACGATTAAATGTATATTAAACCCTAGTAGCAATGAGTGGTAAACACATAGTGGTAACATAGTATGTCTAATGTACTGTATTGATAGATAGATAATAATTTTATTGTTCCGGAACTGTGAGTCCCATAAAACTTGATTACAAGGTACAATAATTATACTATACATAACGAGCAACTCAGTATTGAAGTGCGGAGGCAATTTTGTTGAATACAGTACACAATACTATACACATATTTAATAACAATACACATAGGTATACATGAACATATATATGTATATAATTCTTCCAGAAAAGAGAAATAAATGAAGCGTATATAAATCATAAAAATATAAGGACAGGTCCAAACTAGGAACAACAAGTTAGGAAGCTGTACAACGTATCACTAATGGGCGCGTTTCGTACAATGGAGTATTAGAAAGAAATTATATACCTGTACGTGAGGGAAATAGCGTTTTAAAGTGCTTATATTCTTCAAAAATAATCCATTTTCTTCCTATTTAATAATATTTCATGCACGCGTAAGGAAATTAAACGTTTGTTTTGGAGATTGTTTATGTTAGCAACAATCAAGTAACCATGCAAGAAATTTTCCAAGTTCAACTCGATATAAGACTTTCTTGTTTGATTTTCTCGATAACGGCTACTCCTACGATAAAAATGTACAGGAAAGGAAATACTCTACGTTATGAGTTCTACAAGTTTTATTTGAAGAATATTTTGATATGAGCAATATGTTACGAAATGTGACGAAAATTTAATTTTTTGTTCCCAGTAAAGTGGTACCCCTGATTGGCGTACGTGATTCATTTTTGCGATTTTCTTCTTATATTTGATTTTAAGTCCTTAATATCAAATTTCATGAAAATCTGTTCAGTAGAAGCCGAGAACGAACATGCGGACGGACGGACGGACGGACAGACGGACAGACGGACAGACGGACGGACGGACGGACAGACGGACGGACGGACGGACGGACCGACCGACGATGATAGGCGCTCACGCTGTAAGCGAAACGCGCCTAAAAATTAACGTGTTGAGAAGTAATAGACTATACAATTTAGTCGTAAATATAGCCAGTGAATAGGAACGTTTAAGGTCGAACGGCCCTGAGACAACGAACGACTTTTGGAATGTCGTAGTCCGGTGACTAGGGAAATATAAGTATCCAGGGTCAGTTCTTGTGACCATGGCACCGTGAGGTAATCTTGGAGGCAGCATGTCCAGGATATATCCAGGTTGTTTATTTTTTATAATAGCAAATAGAAATAGTCCAAGAAGATATTTACGTCTTGAACTTATGCTTAGCCAACATAACTTATTAAGATAAGGAGTTAAATGTTCATCCTTTCGGAGATTAAAAATAAATCGAACACACGAATTTAAAGCCGCTGAAGCTTAAGATTAAGCTCATCAGTTAAGTATTATTTGGGACACAAATGTGTCACAAAATATCCGCCGGGAACGTAACCCCTAATATTATCATAGTTCTTATGGGAATCTTTGTTTCGCTATACGTTGTTTCGTTATAAGTCGCATTTTTCAGGAACGCATCTCCGAGGTATAGCGGGGTATTACTGTATATCTTCCCAAAATATGGGCATTCCAAAGAATTTACGGAAGAGAAACATGTAAACAACGACGGTTTGGTTTGAGAGAAAATCCCTCTATATAAAATAGGTAGGATATGAAGGCGTTCTTCAAAATGTCCTCTCCTTATGTTCGATTTTACTGTTATTTTATCAAGCATCAAATATGCAAATATTACACCAAGTATGCAAATCCACGCGAACATATATGTCTCTCTATTTGGTGTATATTCATATCGACCCGCGGTCATCAATAACAGGATTTTTCAAAGCATAGCTTAGCAGTGGACCACAAAACGATCTTTTAAGGGCATCAAGGAAGGATCGATGCAATATATTTTGACGCGAAATCACTGCCAAGTTAATCAAAATCGACTGATGGGATTTAAAGGTTATTAAATTACACCGCTTAGATTTTAAATACATCCTTAGAAATTGTTACTTAACAATATTTTATTGGATATAATTTTTATGGACCGAATAACATATTTTCTATTATTATTGGGTAGCGGAGAAAAAAAGTTTTAAAAACTCTGATCTATAAAACTCAAATGTTCCTTTACGTAATCTGTTGCCCGCTTCTTGTTATCTCCTGCTTTGTAGAGGAAATGCGCATCTGGTCTCTCCAATCCTTTTTATGGTTCTCGCAGAAACATAATTTTTCAATTTTACATTTCAGTTATAAAGTGAATTGGATACGTTTTTCCTTAAAGCCCTCAGTTATGGAGTAAGTTTTTAAAACTTCAAAGTACTACTTAATTTTTAGCGATTTAGCATTAGGTAATAACACAAGACTGCATGTAAAGTTAAACACATTAAATATTTAGCTAAAACTGCTACCAAAACTTTACAGAACGAATAAAAATCACAAATAAAAGAAAATATATATTATAAATAATAAATACAGGTTATTTTAAGTATAATTTAAAGAGTTAAATGAAACAATTTTGAAAGGAATATGCGACTATGTTGTTCCGATTAGATTTCAAATTGACTTAACAGAGAACACATTTATAAAAGGTAATTGTAGTGATGCCTTTAGGTAAGAGGAAAAAATTAGAATTACAGAAAAATAGAGCGATAAAACTGAAGGAACTTAAGTTGTAGAACGAATGGGGAAAAACATCTTCGACAACCAAAAATCCTGGAGAAAGATTTAAGAAATTTTTTATTCTCGTTAATTTTACCTCCTTTCATAACAATTCATAAAATATTACACAATTCTTCGAAACTTTTCCAATCAGAAAAACTTAGATTATTTCTACTTCGTATTCCCTAAAATTATAATGCCATAAAAAAACAAAATATTACAGCAATATCGCTTCAAATATAAATATCAAGGGAGAAAACTACATCCTCTCGGAGCAATCTAAACTTTTACAAGTTCGACTTGTAGTCGTTTCACCGTTTCAACTCTATCCATCTGCCCTTTAACTATTTATAGCAATATAAACCTTAGAAAAACATTCAAGAATCATCGATTAGGTTTTTAAACACTCCAGAATGGTGGAAAATAAAGTATCCCTCTGCGAAAGACTCAAGTTGACAGAACCGTTTAAAAATGTCGGCTGCCCTTATACATGAGATAAGAAAAGGGTGACGGGTATGGAGGATGAAAGGAAGGAGGGAGAAGTAGCGATAAGTCCCTTCCTTCACCACCGCGTAACTGATTGATTCGCATCTTCTTCAGACGTGTTCTCTCGCGACGATGCACTCTGCTATTACGAGCGGCTAGTCGGCCATTAAATACGTAGGATGCGGACGTCAGTATCCGTACTTCTTTAGTTCTTTTTTTAAATCAGTGAGAGGGGCAACATCATCCCTTTCTCGACCTCACCTGCGCATGCGTGTAAAATCTTAAAAAGGCATCGATTACCTCTCTCACCTAGGGCACTCCCAACAACACGAGTTACGCGTTGCTAAGTTCATCGGAATGGGAAGCGGGAAGTCTTGGTGAAGACGTTATTGCCTTAGGGTTGCCGAGGAAAAAGGACGTGTTGTTTGCAAAAGCGAAGTGTGAATTAGTAGGAGGGTTACACCAAGGATTCGACAGGGTTATAATCTACTAAATTGACTTAACCCGTCTCGTTCCGGCTCTTAGGAGATATTGGAAGAGATATTTACTCGGACGATTTGCGCCTTCCTGTGTTGCTTCCTCAGCCATTTTACTGGACACCCGTCATGTCGAGTTGTCCAAAGAAGATTGGAAGAGGATGTAAACTGTCACAAGTACGGCCTTTTTGAGAATAATTTTCCGGGTAAAAGTTCGCCACGATGGTTTTCTTTCGCCAGGACTTTTCTCTCATTACATGCTGTCATAAGCAGCTGTTACGTTTCCTGAAGAGCTCAACTGTGTAAACAGACTGGCATGAGAAACTCGGAATCCTTCTTGCACTGAAGAGACGGATGTATATATATTTTTGAATGCTTTAAATTCCTTTATGTATCATTTTTTAAATGTCGGCCTACTTGCAGTTATGCTTGAAGCACGTCCAATAAAATGTTTACCGACGGCTTAAAGTCTAGCGAAATTCTTGGGAGAATCAGCGCTGAATTTACTCATGAAATCGTTTAGAAATGTGGCGACAACAATAAGAAACTGCCGAATCGATTTTTTGGTGATTAAACGTCATTTTTCCTGATGAATCATTTTTCCCGCAGCAAAAAATAAATGAGGTAATTTACCTTCATTTTGCAGGTTCAGCTGAGTGCGGTATTTAAGAGATCAAAAAAGAAACGTACATAATTATCAAGCGAGACAAAACATAAAACTATAATTTATTTAAAATTTAAATAACATTTTTCCGCGCAATCGAGTTTTATGGCGGCGTCTCCAGGAAATGTACTTTAACTTTCCTTTAAGAGCCGGTAAACTTTTTTTTTTCGGCTTATTAGGATTCGAATATTTTTCGTGGATCAAAACATTCCAAAACCATGCGAACTTAATTTATTCGGCGCGAAAGTGAATGAATAATTTATGAGATTATAGGCTCGCGTGCAAAACTTTTCTTAATCTCAGCTTCCAAAGAATGTTGACGCAACTTTTTAAGCCGTACAAACTTCGAGAGAGCTAAAATTCCTTTATTCCACGAATGATTTCGTCATGCCTTATCAAAATTTAAATTTAACCCACATTAGATCCTTTACGAGTGCAAAAATATATTCCAACCCTGAAATAAACAAATAAAATTATTTTTGCGTAGACCACTGAATATAGTAAAAATTTCGGAGTAAATCAAACGCTCTTACTATTAAAATTACTGAAATGTGCTAAATGTTCAACTTTCAGTCAAACTCGGTGAGGCACTTAATACCCTTATTACCTCTCTAGTTCCCTGAACCTTTCAAAGCGATCGTGAAGAAATAAAACAAAATTTCGTCGCTCCGCAAAATGTAGTCTCAACTCTCCTTTAGCCGCTTCCTGATCCTTATTTGCTTTTTTTTACGTTCAGAGTTGTATTTTTTTACGATTCGAGCGAAATGAGAAAACGTCTTTCTGTTTTGGAGGAAGAGGAGAGGTGTGGGAGGAAGAGAGAGAGAGAGATAGATAGAGAGAGAGAGAGATAGATAGAGAGAGAGAGATAGATACAGAGAGAGAGAAAACTGAAGATTGGTTTCTTGGAACGCGGAAAGAGTTTGTAGGGTAAGAGTAAAAAGAAGAAGAGTGAGCGAAAGGAGGGAGATAGTTGGGAAGGAGAGAGGGGTAAAGGGAGGGAGGAGAGCGGTTGGGAAGAGAAGAGGAAGGGGAGAGAGAGAGAGGTAAAGGGAGGAAATGAAGGAAATAGAGAAAGGACAGACAGATATATGCCTTTATTTGGTCCAAGTTGAGATCTGCAAGTCACCTCTTACAACTAAACCCAGTTTTCATTTACAGCAGAATAAAAGGTTATACATTACGATAAAATACAATTTCGCGAAATATTAATAAAAACACAATGCTATTAAAAAGAAGGCAACACATGAAATAGGATGAATAATGTGGAAATCACCTCCTAATCACAGTTTAACGCACTGTATTGGATGCAATTAAAAAGAAGGATGTTCGGTTTATTAACGTAGGGAAAACCAATTGTGACGGTGGTGCATTATTATTGATAAAAACCTACACGCGGAAGACACACACAGGAATGGGTTTGTGAAAAACCCGTGAAATCTACCTACTTTAGATTAACTAAAAATACCTATTACCAGAACCACGCGATCAAAACGCATGTTATAGCGTACGATAAGAAAAACTACATAATGAACGCAGAGGGGAGGGAGAGAGGGAGTGAAGGAAAGGCTGCAAAGAAAGAAGGATAGGAGGAAGAAATTGTAAATAAGAAGGGGATGGAGACAGTGGTTTAGGACTATTCGGCGATGGGACTATTCGGCACCGGACAGTTCGGCTCCAGCCGTGTTCCGCACGGCTCAGTTCCAATATATTTTGGAGGGAATGGCGTCATGATAATATTAGTATTGAAACTATTAAGTTACCGATTCTATTACGTATAAATAAAAATTACTATATTTAAAGTTAACTTTGGCTGTATACTGTGTTTAAATAGTTTTATCGTTTATGATTGTATTTTATTATTATTATTATTATTATTATTATTATTATATATAGAAATTACTTTAAAATTTTGTTATTTATAGAAATACTATTGTTTAACTTAATACATTACAAAGCTCCTCACGTAAAGTGATTTAAAAGTTAAGCTCTTTTAAATATAGCCATGTTTATTCAAACGTTATTGGATCAATGAAGTCAAATCAGCCGCGTTAACTTCATTGATGTATATTGTGAACGTTTTCTCAAGAAAGTAAATTTGAAAGTTAATTCTTTAAAAATATAATCATTTTTACTGAAACAGTATTGGTTCGATAAAATCAAGTCAGCTAATTTAACTTAATAGTAACATTTGTATTAAATAAACATTAATATAATTAATTGATTGTGCAAAATCATTACGCATATCATCCGGTGATTTATCGTCGTATAATTTTTGTCGTGTACTTTTTCTCACTGAAGTTAATTTAAATCTATTTTCCTTTAAATATAATCATTTTTATGTCTACGTGATAGATTCGGTAACTTAATAGTTGTAATATTAATATTATCATGACGTCATTCTTTGGAATTGTGCCGTGCGGAACACGACTGGCGCCGAACTGTCCGGTGCCGGATAATCCCATCGCCGAACCGGTCGTGCCGAACTGTCCCTTTCTGTGGAGACAGTGTAGGAGACGGAGAAAGTTGGAGAGGGGGGAGGATTTAAAGGAAAAGTAAGGAGATAAGAGATGGGTCGAGTAGGAAGTGGAAGAAAATTATGGGAAGTAGAAAAATGGTTTGTGAGGGAAAGAGAGTTAGGATAAGGTAGGAGAGATGGCGTAAAGAATGCCAGAGTAAGAAGAGAATAAATGAGTTGAGAAGGAGTAATAGGGCGATGTGGGTAATTTAGAGGACAGGAGATTAGAGTAGGAATTGAGTATGAGAGTAAAGGTTGGGCTGGGATAGAGGGGAGAGGTAGAGAGAGAGAGGGAGAGAGGTGAAAATGGAGTCGGAGAGAAAGGGTATGAGGGAGGTAATGAGGCAGGGCAGCGTTTGGAATGACGAGAAAGCAAGGTGATTGATATCTCGCGGAGGAACAAGGGGGGCGTTTCTGGCGAGGGACACGAGAAGGATGGAGAAGGTCGTCGAAAGTCGCGACACGCGTTTCATAGCTGGACGAACAAAAGGTTTCATTGAAGAGAGTTGGACGCTACGCTGTGGGGGATGCGGGGGAAAGTAATTAATTCGTGACCTAAAAGACGCGATCGCGGGATGGAAGAATCGTACATGTAACGTGAATCGGTTCGCGGTCGTCTTGACCTTTCGCCTTTTTATTTTTAAAGAAAAAAATCGTCCTCGATGTGAAATATTTGTTGGCCTGTTATATTGTTGGCATTCGTGCTGCCTCGATGATGTAAGAAAACTGTTTTGAATTTTATATGGGAAACAATTTCAGTTTGTCATACATAGCATTTCAACTCTAAATAGTTGATATACGCAATTATGGTCCTAACCTAACCACCCAGAACTGCTAATGTGTCCCGCCTCGTAAAAAGTTTGTCCACCCCTGTACTATATCCTATAAAAGCAAGGGTCCGCAACCTGGTGCTGCCTTTACTTTCACCAGTAATTTAATTCCTTCGCCTCTTTTCCTTCCAAGCGTACGAAAGGACACTTATAATAACTATACTTTGGTTTGAATTTATTTATGACCATTCCTATATTTAAACAAATATATAGTGGTGCTCGATGTTCTAGAAAGTAAATTGGTGCTCGCTCTACTAAAAAGTTGCAAACCCTTAACATAAAACTTTTCTAAGGCAGCATAACAAAGAAGTTATTTTCATTAAAAAAAATCAACCGCGACGATTTTTGAGTTCGCTTTCTTCTCCACGCCATCTCTATCTCTTCGGTTAAAAAAATCCGGAATCACAAAAAAAAAACACACGAAAGAAGATATTTTCACGCTTACCCTTTATAAAGAAAATCGCGACCTCAAAGATGTGGAAGCCGTCACCGCGTCGAATTGAAAATCTCACCGAGGCCACAACATCAAAGACCAAGCAGAGAGAAACAGAGAGGAAATAGAGAAGCGCGTTCTTTTGGTGAATCCTCTCCCTCTCTCTCTTCACTCCGTTTTACTTTCGCATATATGAAATATATTGAGAAACTATTGTTATCGCGAAAAAATTCGACCTCGAGAGTACTACGAAAATATACGTTTTAGGTGTCGCCGTGTCCGAAAAAGTTGTTTTCGCAATGCGTCTGTCTGTCTGTTACTGGCTCTAAGAGCCTAAACGGTAGAGCGAAAATGTATGAAATCTCGTAATTACGCATTTTATCTTACAGAGGAGAAGCTATGAAGAAATGGTTGACATTTCTCAATAATTAAGCGAAGTTTATTCTACGCATTTTTAACAGCAATTGGATTTTCTCAAAAACGGCTATAAAAATTTTGATCAAATTTCGTACAGTTACTTGAGTATACGTCTGCAATAATACTACATATTTTATTTTTCTCAATGAATGAATATAAGGATAGTTTATTCTTGGGCAACTTGAAAAAAATTGGATTTTCTAAAAACCGGCTGATACGATTTACATTTTCCAAAGATAACTAAACGACGCATTAGTATATGAGAAAGTTTGTACAGCGTATGTTGTACCGATTTTTTAATCTCCATCTCGGTATCCCACCCAAGTTTTCCCGTTCCCTTTTTCCTTACGCGTAGCAGGAGACGACAGAAAATCTCCCCCGTGCATGATCACGATTTATGTTTTTTTCACAGGGTTGGTAAGAAAACAATGGGTGTAAAAGCTCCCCAAGAAGGGCGTCAGCCACGTTTTCAGAAAGGTCGGGCGCTCCGGTGTAAAAGTGGGTGGAGAGAGATGTGTATGAAGAAACAAGCTGCGTTGAGGGCGAGTTGACGCTGGCGTTGGAAGAGGTCGCTCCATGTACTTAATGGTGTCCTTTGTTTCATTAATGCGGACCGATAAAAATCGCTCCGTCCCGTGTTCTGGTCCGTACGAGTGTAAACGCATGAATTTATAATTGCGGCCCATCGCATTGTTAGTACAGGAGATGCGCTTTTGTAAGGTCGGGATTGAAAAAAAATAGAGTGGAATCACTCTTGGTGTAGCAAGGCGAGGTAGGTTTTTTTGTGCGGAATATTTGAGAAATATAATGCGCAGAAAAGGACAGTTTCCAATAAAATTAATCGAGGAATGTCAAGAAGCGGTTATCCTCGTACTCCATGAGTGTAGGAGGGGCAGTGCTCACAACACTAGTTATTGAGCAATAAAGTCCAAGGAAATTGGCTGAACTTTGTGATAAGTGGTAATTTCGGAAGAAAATAAGTTATTATTTTCTTCGGAAATACTAGTTAATGAGTAAACTCGACCACCTAAGACCCCTCAAAACATCATTTAAGAAGTTTTAGCAAATCAATTATCCAGCGCTAAAAAAGAAATTTTAGAATCTCCTTTTGGTTAATTAACCTTTTTACGAACACTCGCTCGAAGAATTTTCGCGTTAACGCATTTGAAAAGGTAATGCAACTTTTTCGGTACTATACGAAATGAATTTTCGTTATAACGAAAATACGCCAAGCTGTATGTATGTTGCAAGCCCTGCCAATTATCGATATCCTGAATCATCGTACATGCGGTAGGCTGCCAAAGAGTCAAAGTATAATGAGTTTAATAAGATCAGCGTGTATTCATTATAATAAATAAATACATTTGTGTAACTTACATTTACCTTTATTTGCTTATATATATATATAGAGGATTGCAACTAGTAGTTGAGAGGGATAGGAGGGAGCCAGTGGACACTTACTTGGTGTTGTGGACGTCCATGGCGATAGAGGAAGGCTTTTGCTTGGAGCTTTCGGGCATCCACCCTTCTTCGGCACAAGAGTATTACTAAAACTAAAACTGTCTCACTGGGGGTAGAGGGGATGGGGTTCGTGGGAAGGAGGCTAGGGTATTTGAGGTGGGGGTGTCAGCGAAGGTTTAGACCGGGAAAGGAAAGAGAGCGGAGGATTTCTATATGAGCGAGCTCCCATTGGCGGAGTCGTGGTGCGGGAGAGTCTTTTGGAAGAGCCCGGATTGTTTTGACCGTAAAACATCTATTGAAGGGTAGGGAGTGGCTTACCGCATGCTCGGCCACTGGAAGGGGGCGCTTATGAGCGACACTGTCCCGGTGACCGTTCATGCGGATGTTGAGGGGTGTGGTGGTAAGGCCCACGTTTGTAGAGGTTAGAGCTTTCGGGATGATCCCTTCGTCAGCACAAGAGAGACACAACCCTTCAACACCTAGTTGCCCTAAATATATATATATATATATATGACTTTATATTATTGGGAAATTCATTTTTGTTTAACAAACTTTTGCTTAACGAACGACTTTTAAGGAACGCATCTCTTTCGTAAAACAGGGAATGTGTATTTGAGACAACGTAGTGCAAATTTTTTTCACGGTTTTATTATTATTTTTTTCCAATTCATTTTCAACCTGTACATGATGGATGGAATGGAAAATAAAATGAATGGCAAGTTACCCTAGAATGTACTTGAGAGAAGAAGTTATTTTTTAAAATTCCAATGAATTTGTATCTTTGATAGGTTTGGTCAACGTTTGACAGAAATACGTTCCCCTCCGATGTGTAAAGAAAATAGATTAACGTTACCGTTTCACGCAAATGTTAGCCACGTTTGAGTCTGTGAATTAAATTAAAGGATGGGGAAAAACGCTTTTTATAAATGAGTCTTGGAGACAGAATATTTCATTCGTTTTGACTTCTATTTTTACCTCAAACCTTCATTTTTTTTGGTGCGTGTCCCTTTGGCTAGCAGTGGTCAGATTTATATATTTGTGGAAAAAGTGTTACTTATTCGACTAACTGTGAATTAACTAATAATAGATAATGTAACAAGTACTATGCAGAATTTACTATGAGTACTCGAGCATAAAATTTAAGTAAAGTTAATGGAAATCATTTAAATTGATATGATTTTTTGTATTGACATTGCAGATACTCCAATAGCTGTCGCTGTCAACAGAAAGTAGGATATGATCTCTCTTTTTAGTTCAAACAAAACAAATGAGGAAAATTACACTCAACAAGTGGAATATATGAATATTGCAAATGCTTTCCTTATTATTATAATTATTATAATTTATATTGGAATTTCAGGAATACAAACGTCTTTGAAGAGAAGATCGATGTCTCTGCAGAAGAGTAATGTCATATACATAAATATAATTCTTTTTGTAGACAAAGAACACCTAAACATGAAAATGCTCCATGTCACTCTGTGGGTACATTTCTAGCCGAATTGACATATCGACATAGTAGAATATTTCTATTTTCATAACCTCGGTGGGTTCTCGAACCTGCTGGAACCTCCAATCTCATAAGATATATATTCCGCCGTTAACCAAATATTTCGGTATCGTAGTCGGATGTATCTGCGCACCAAACGACCTATTTCGAGCCTATAAAAAAAAATAAACACGAAAGCGGAAACAGAAATATCCCGAAGTGGCTCTGGAGATGATTGACCAAGTAGGTGAAATTAGTTTCCGGTCGAATCTCGCATTCCCGGCTGCTTACTACGAAATAGATCTCGGATTATAATAATGAAAGGGACCATTGATTCCACACGCAATGGGCCGTCTTTTCTGGCCCATTTCTCTCAAACTCGGAAGGTATTCGGGAAATTCCAATGAATGATTTAGAAGGATCTTCCCAAGTGCGATCCTCGCTTCACATCGTGCGTTTAAAAAATAGCAGGAAGGATTCATATATATATATGTGTGTGTGTGTGTGTGTGTTTACGTATACTTTGTTTATGAGCCAGATATGTTGGATGGCGATTGTCCATTTCGTGGGACGAATAAAAAATATTATATTTGACCAAAGATGTGTTAGAAGTGAAAGAAATTAATTTTACGCACTAGTGTAGTCAACGAACAAGTTCTTTAAAATGCGTCGAATAAATGATTCCCGATTCTTCAGATTAAAAATTCTCTAAATAAATGTAATGTATAATAATAATAATAATAAAGGCAACAAGGATAAAAGAAGAAATGGGCTTCATTTCATCGAAATATTCGTGGTATTCGACTTAAATGCCAGTGGCAGTGAGCGCGAAAAAGCTAATTAACGACAAGGTAAAAACTTGTACGAAAACCCGCCATTTTATCAACGGCGACGAAAATGAACGACGCAACGTCCTCCATCTTTTCCCCAAAAAATTTTCAGCCTCGGCGGAGAGAAGGGCAATTACTCGCGACACGGAGACTTTTCTCTCCCTGGAAAGTGTCACATTTTTCCGAAAATATTTTCCCGAGCTACCCGTCAGCTTCGACGGAAGAAAATGGTGGAACATGCCGTTTGGAGATGGCTGGTTGTCAGCGAGAGAAGTAGAGAGAGAGGGGGAGGGGAGGAGAAAGGGTGAGGAACGCCATCTTCAGTAGGAGAGAGAGGGGGGGGAGGGGAGGAGAAACTGAATGTAAAGCAGGGAAGGGACAAACGAGGCTGTCCTGAAGGATTGCTATGGGGAATGGCATTCCGTTCGATCCGAATACGTCTTCCCTCTAGGGACCCATATTACGTCAGGAAGGATTTAGATTGCGCTCTCTTCGATATTTTTGCCCCGCGTTTCCTTTTCCCATCTGTTTCCCGCATCTCTTTTTGTTTTACCCCTCTTTCGCGTCCTCCATTCTCCATCTTTCTTTCTCGACACTCTTAATATTTTCTCGTCTAATGTCCCCTGTGTTTTCTTCTGCTGGTTTCTCTCGCTTATTTTTTTCAGTTCTCCTTAATCTTTTCTCGCTTTTCTCATCCTTCATCGCGTTCTTCTCTTTCCCAATGGTTGCCTTTCTTCGCTTTGCTTTAATCTCATTTCCATTTTTTAAATGTCGTTTATTTTCTACATTTTTTCACATTTCTATCTCGCTCAGATTTTCTTATCATATTTTCCCGTGACAAAATATGTTTCTCCAGTTGTCATGAAAAGTTTGACTGATGCGCGTTTCGGCTACCGGTCAACCGTCGTCAATGGTGATTCAGAAATAGATATAAAAATAGATATAAAAAAATAGATATAAAAAATCAATATTGCGAAGCCACACAGCAACTATCGGAAGGAAAACAAAGGAGGCTTTGCTAAGGACAAAATGCTAACATTAATTCAAAATATATAATGTCATCATACTAAAAACTTACTTTCTACCAAAATTCTAAAAGGTAGGAATTCATCGGGATATATATATCGCTTCCGTCAGAAACTTGCCTCCTTTCGATGTGATTAAACCAAGGATTCATTGACATAAACGTCGACAAATAACACTGGAAAATTCCGAGGATTTCATTGACTGCTTCGCAGTTGAAATGGGAATATGGTTATATGTACTATTCTTTGTATGACTAATAAAGAGATATGGTTTACGAACTGAGATTTTAGTCATTGAGCTCGATGATTCTCTTTTGAATGGTAGGTTTATCTTTTCTGTATTTCCTCTTACATTTTTCTCTTTCTCAATATCTTTATTCTTTTCATAAACTTCTCTTTCTTTAACATTTTTTTCTTTAACATTTTTTCTTTAACTCTTTCTCTCCTTTTCTTCATTCGTCTACTTTCCCGTAATTTTTCATTTTCACTTTCATTCACTTTGTTTCAACTTCTTCCCGCTCGCCAACATTTTTCAATTTCGACGGATATTTCCAAGTCAAAACGCCTCTGGTCGATCGCTGTGCCCCGTCTCCTCCGGACTTTTCCTTTCAATCCGAGTGCGATGGATGAGACTCGGAAAGGATTTCCTCCTTTCTCCAGCAGCCCCGAGGACACATGGAACGTATCTTATCCTCGCTTGCGTCGGCAGAAAAAGGAAAGGATTTTTGCGAAGTTTTCCCACGAGAAACGGTTCCGCCGTAATTTTTAAACGCGTTTTCATCGCCGTTAATGGCGATATTATTTGCTTAAAGAAAACGCTTAACGTATTCGGTTTTTTCTGTCCGACTGGGTAGAAAATATCTCCGAAGTCCTACAATTTAGGGTAGCAAGACATGGTAAAAATTTAGTAGATTTAAAATCAGGTGGGGTATAATAGGAAATAAATTGATGTGCCCACCACGTGACTTTCTCCATACGTAAGTTGTCAAGCGAAATCAAATAAATACGGCGATAGGAACAGTTCAACTTACATGCTGGCGATTCAATTGTCACTACCACGAGCGCGAGCTACCCACTAACCGTCAATTTCGAAGAAAATTGAATATCTCTTGAAATATTCCTCATATGAAAATTTAGTTCAAACAAAAGTTGTAGAAAAAATAATATCTACAACTTTTATAAACGTCTATGTTAAGAAAAATTCAGTTTTAAGCGAAATATTTAAGAAAAACTGAAATTTGACAGGAGTAAACCGCTACTTCCGTCTGACCGATTGTTATCAAAATATTTTCAAATCTTAAGAATATATATATATATATAATCATAAATATAGAATTTCATGCTGATATGATGGTTTTTGAGTTAGAGCGCACGAAAATTTGTCACACATACGGACGGACGGACGGACACACACATCATCGTCGGGTAAACGGTCAAAACATATTCAGGATACCTCAAAACGTGTATTTCCGTTGAACTCTCGAATTCGATTTTTTTCATGAAAACAATACTTTCTCTATACTACGTACCTATATGGAGAAAGTAAAAAGCGCCTTATGTCATTTTCTCTGGAATTATTCCCTCACTTGTATCAAAGCCGTTCAGGTTTTTCTGATGATGTTTCTTTTTACTGCACGAGAAACCCGTTTCACCATCTCCGAGTATTTTCCTCTGCGAGTTTTGGTTTCTTCCTTTCGTACTAGAAGAGCCGCCCGCGTCTCGGTGAGACTGAAATACATTGGGGAATCACCGAGGTTTGGCGCGGAAAACGTGCTCCTTACGTAAATACTCTGTTTTCCTAGCACGAGAAGGACCGCGTACGAAATCTGCCAGTACATAGTTGAGTTCGTTCGAAGTAATTGCACGACCATCAGTATCAGACGGTCTCGCAGAATTTAAAAGCACTCTTACTGTTATCATGATCGTTGCAAGATGTGACCTCCTGTTTTCCTGTAGGAAAAACTACCTCTATTTGCACGGATTCTCTTTACGTGGCCTTTCCAGGAAAAGGAAGGGATGGGTATATTAAAAGATTCCTACGAGGTATTAGATTTAAAAAATCTGATGTGGCCAACACATGACTTTCTCCATATTTGGGGTATAGATATTTAAATTATTATGAATATCGTTATGAGGCAAAATTATCATTTCGTATCGTAAAAGAATATAGTCGTTCTTATTGCCGTAAATTACGTATATTTTGAATATGTTTACAGAATTCCCCGCTACATGCTGGTGGCGCTGTATACTGGAAATTACGAAAAATTAAGAAAAAGTTAAATATCTCCGAAATGGATGGTTCTACGAAAATTTGTTTCAAACAAAACTTGGAAAAAATATTATTCTCTACAACTTTGGTCCCCACGAAGATTACCAATAACGACGTTTTTAAGGAGATATTAGACGGAAACCGAAAAAACCGATTATTTATATGTAATTCCTAAAAAATAACTGCTACGGAAAATTGTTTGAAATAAAAGATGTAGGAAATTATATTTTCTACATTTTTTTGTAATGGTCAATGTATACAATAATGACGTATTATCGGAGAAATATTGCAAAAACCTAATCGTGTTTCGAATAAACCTCGACTTCCAGTTACCCGTTATTGTCCAAAAACTAATCATTTCTTTGTGCTCATGCTACAGTGTTATATATGTAATTTATTATTAATATGACAAGTACTTTTTGAGTTAGAGCGCCCACAATCACATCCATCCATCCATCCACGCACACATACATCATTCCGAAAATAATCTAAACGTGTTCTAGGGACCTCAAAACGTGTATTTCCGTTGAAATCTCTAAGTCGATTTTTTTCGTGATCACAATACTTTCCCTATACTAAGTATGGAGAAAGTAAAAACTCAGCGGGATGTTAGGTCAGTTATGCATAACATAGGACTTAACAGTGAGAATTTGAATATTGAGCACTAACATAATTCAACAGAAAATCTTACAATTTTCCAATTAATAAGTTTTTATTTTTGACACATCTAGGCTAAACTATGCAACAATATCGTATTATGTATCTCCAACAGCCATTGAAAGGTTAAGAAAAGCAGATGCTTATTTCGATTAAGAATGGAGTCGTCATTAGTGGTGATTCACCAATGGTAGGGTCTACTGTTTACGTATTATATCCTCAGTTATTGGAGGGACATGGTTTGTAAGTTTAACACGTTCATAAAATTTAATACTCACTCAGTTTGAGCTATCTCATTCTCTGTACTCAATGGAAGTATGAAGTCTAATCATGTGACACTTTCGACTATTTTTAATCCGTCATGTTTCAACTGAATACTGAAATAGATTTTCTTGTACATATCTAAGGGTGATTCTTTGAGTAAACAAAATCTCTAGTATCACTTATAATTTTCTATAGAATATAATGTAATAGAATGAGTTTTTCTGCAACAGTACAATGGGAATAATTAAAGCAATTTTATAGATTAAAAAAGATCGCTTATGTTTTAAAAATGCAAGCAAATTCTATCACCCCAGTCGTCTTAAACAGTAATTCATAAAATAATTACGTATTGGTAATTTGCTCATTATCGTTACTTTTAAAGTATAACTATATAAGTGATCGCCCACTTTTGTTACGCGAAGAGATATTAGGAGGAGACGTCTTGTTAAATAGTGCAGCGGTACGCATCCTTTATGCATCCACGACTCCCCTCCCCCTCCCAATTAAGGCAGCCGACCTTATCGCGACCCCCATCTTCCAACAAATATACATAAAATGTAATATTAATTTCAAAATATTATATCTGCGGAAATATTGTTTGTTCTAACGATACATTAAATTATTTAATTAGTATCTAAGATCCCACTCATAAATCGGTAAGGTGATTATATCTTTAAATAGGTTATAATTTTGAGTAATTCGTACAGCACATTTCGTAAGAATTTAACAATTTTAGTGAAGTACTGCAACACATCTTAAAATACAAAAAAAATAATAAATCTTGAAACTCTCGAATATACATTGACCCGTTTACTCGACCCCCCTGCAACCTATTGCGACCCCACAGAATGTCGCGACCTCAGGTTGGGAACCGCTGATACATTTTTAGACTTAACGTACTTCGCTAAACTGTTTTCTTCCTTGTTTTCCTATTTGTGGAAGCTCACCTGGTAAGAATAGGAAAGACTCGGGGCTTATTATCCCACAATTATTAACAGAAAGGAAAGGAAAATTAAATTAAAGGCGCAGTTCTCCGTACGACTTAAAATATAGAAGAGACGGAATTTTAACTTTGGCCCGAACAAATTCTATAGAGCGTCAATTGTGATCGCGCCAAAAAAGAAATTGGAAAAACATCCAACAAAAAATAAGTCCCACATGCCTCGCGGGATCGTATTTTTTTATCGTGCGCATGCGCCAAAAGCTCCTTTCTGTTTAATGAGCAGTCAGCGCCAAGTGCCGTTTTAAATAACCGCTTTAAAGGGCAGGCAAAACGGACCCAACCGAAAAGTATATGGGGCGTATAGGTTTATTTCGCAAAAAAAGAGCAATTGCGCGTGACGAGTCCTTTTTTTCTTCTAAACGACTCAATTTCGAAATACGGGAGAGCTCGCTCGGCGCCCGTCATATATTTTTTTTAATCCGCCGTCGGCAGAGAGAGAGAGAGGGCGTGAAGAGGGGGAAGGTAAATCCCCCTCGGTATGGTCCAAAGTGTATTCGCTGATATATGTTTTTTTTACAATGCGTCGAGATTGATGGCAGTTTGCGGTCAGCTGAGAGGCTGATAAGGGAGGGATACAAATATATATTCCGGCGCTCAGAGTCAATTTTCGGGCGAATGTATTTACTTGTAAACTGTACGTAATACACACACAGTTTTGTGGTAGTTCCGAAAGATTTAAAATCACATTTTTTCATTTGATTGATCGTAAAATGTCATCCTAGGGCAGATTTCAATAAATGCTTTTTTTTTTTACAAGGAAACGTTGCTATATTACGCATCGACCAAAACTATCTTTTGTACGTGAGCTAATAATCTTGTTTAGTCTGCAAATGTGCGCCATGATGCTTACATCTCGGATCGTATGCTTCGTAATATTTTCGGAAGGTGGTGCTGCTGTTATCACAAGTCATTACATTAAAATTGTAACTTGTTTTTTTCGTCATTGTATCGTACTCGAAATTTTTTTTGTAATATATACGATTAAAATGTTACAGCTCGTTTTTATACCAGAACATCCTTTTATCACATGGGTCGGGAACCTCGTGCCCGCGGTCCCCGAGCATGGGCGGTAATTATCCCCCCCCCCCTCCTCCCTCTAGAATTTCTGAACACTCGAAAACTTACCCTTTAAATCTCGTCCTTCGTGCTGAGCAGTTCATAATTTAAGTTCTTTCACTCGTTTCACTATAATAGACTACCGTTTCACTGTATGTATGCGCTTTTTGCTGTTAAGTTCTACATTTCCTTTTCATGATTAAAATATGTATTAAATTAGATAGTTTAAAATACTTTATTAAATAACTTTTATATTAACCTCACTCGATATCTTATATCTACAATATATAGCTGAAAGTAATTTTTATTTCACTTTGAGGTTATACCAGCAAAGGGGTAGGTACTTAAATTTCAGTGGAAAGTCGAACTCACCACAGGTACACTTATATAAAATTAAGCAAGATGATTGAAAGTGTAATGTGAAGCGCCATATAACTTTTACAAATGTTCTTAATAAACTTTAGGGAATCAGTATTGTTGTATAAGAAGAAGCTTATTATACTGAAACTCGCGAATTTTGGTCTTCCTTACAAACATAACTCACAATTGTAGTAAATCAAAATTTATTTTATTCTTTTTAGTGCATAATATAAAAGTTATTTTTAAAAATATTTTTTTAAATAATTTCTTTTTTCACTCCTAAATTACCCCCCCCCCCCCTCCCCCCCTTGGATGAAGCCTGAGTCCGCCCATGCCCCCGAGGGCGTTCTTTGTGGCCCGCGAAGCCATGATGAAAAAGACATCCGTAAAATTTAACACAAAAACTCATATTTTTTAAATCCAAATAATGATAATAAAGCATTTATTACTGATGTGTTAACCCTAAACACTCTCATTTAGAATTGATTTCCACTTATATGATACCTTATAATCTCTTAGTAACTTCAATTTAAACTGTAATCAGGCCCGCCAAAGCATTGACAACTTCCAATGCGGCCCCCCAAAGGATTCACCAGCACTTATGCGGCCCGCCGTGTAGAAAATTTTCCCCACCCTTGTTTTATCATATGCAAAAGTGCTTTGCAGTTGAGGTCTTTATCTCTAATAATGTGTGTATAATCATCAGTTTGTACATAAAATTATTGCATTAGGATTCCAAATGAAAAGTAATTTCTAAGCGCAAGGTGATGCTAAACGACATTCGACCTACTTTATATATTCGTGATTTATTTGCTAGCGAAATATTCGCTCACGAAATTTTCTCGAAACCAATTAAAAGGAACTTATTAGCCGTTCAAACAGTAAACAGACGCATCCCAGCGTCACGCCAAGATTCATTCCCTACGACTTGCATTTTGAAAGATAATTTCGTAAACTAACCTTTTACGGAGAACCGTATTTATAGCGTAAATGATTATAGGAGCAAGTATTTACCCAGAGAGAGATATGCGGGAGCTTAGGAAATTATTCTTGGCATTTCCTTTGGCGCAGCGTCCAGTTTCCCAACGCTTAAAGGGCAGTCGGCAATATCTGTATCCATTTGTCGGCTTTTAATGGTCGAGCGCATAAGACAAGTGAGAGAGGACAGGCGCTCCGAAAGAGGGCCCACCCCCTCCTTAGTACCACCTACGGCGGAAACAACGTCTACCAACAGCGGCATATTGAGGGCCGGCTGAGCGGTTTATTAAAAAAAAACTGTTATTTTGCCACGTTACATAGGAATGTCGCTATTGACAACGCAAACGAAGCCAGCCCAGGGGTAAGATACTAAAGAATCTGTGAAGTACACGTTTGCATTGCAACCATCCATCGAATTGCACGTTTTCGCTTCACACTTTTAAGGTTTAGCGCTGTTTTCTTTTAGAGTAAATTGCATCGGATTTCACGGCAATCGATTTTGCTCTGTGTACGGTTTTTAAAATTCTCCAATTGTTTAAATCATCCTTATTTTCAATTATTCTTCTTTTCTCGTTATTCTCATGAAGTTTTATTTCTCCAATTCGTTGTAGAATTATCGGTATCGTCTTTTACCTCAAAAATTCAAGAATAAGCATTTAAAAAATTGAAAAAGTACTAATCTCTGGTGTCGCTATTGGAGATATCTAAATTTTTTAAATGTTTAAGTGCTTACTCTGGAGTTGTATTTCTCTGTTTTTATTTCAGTTCCATATTTTTATTTATTATTTTCTGAAATTGAACACACACACGAAAATGTACACACAGACGATAGACTAGAAGGATAGGCGATAAAATGATTCTATATAATTATTTCCCTGACTGCACGAAGTATGTTAAGAAACTTCGATGGACTGACGATTGATGGTTTTAAAATTTATTTTATTTTCGAATAAAATGCTGCATTTAAAAATCCATGTTCCTCCGTGTAAATATACAATACGTTGATTCTATGTCGATATAAAAATTTTCTGCAAAAGTAGAGGCGCTACACAAGTTTTATCAAATACTACTTGTTTGAAAATCGATTAAATTAAACTAGTACTGACTCACAAAAATATACTAACAATAAGCATATTTCACGAAAATTGTTATAATTTCCGCAAAAATCGCGACGCGCGCGAAGTTTCCTGATATCCTAACTCCGCGAATTTTTTCCCCACATCCCGGTTTTCCCCGTGAAAAAAACCCATCGCATCCTCCGTCCCCATCTTTTCGTGCGGGGAATAAAATATCAAAAAAGCGACCTCTCTCGTAGTTACTTTCTCCGCAGAAAATTATCCGAAGGTCTTCGTAGGTTCGCTTTATCGACAGTCATTTTTCAAAAAGGAAAAAGACGTGAAACTCGGCGAACCGAAACGCGCCTTGTCCGACGTCAATCACAAGCGCTCCTATTTCGTATGCGGAGCAAATGGGATTTTTCAAGAAATAATAACGGAACGTTTGTGCGTCGATCCGACTTCTCGGCGCTTTGCAACGCCACGCGCTGCGCGCTTGTTTGTCTTCTTTCTCTCTTTCTCTCTCTCTCTCTCTCTCTTTCATCCTTCATTTAAGCTTTCGAAAAGCGATCGGACAAACATCGACGCGTTCGATTAAAATTCCACCGAGTGAGAGAATGTTTTCTGTACGTCGCTGTTTTTGAGCGAGCGTGCTTCCGCCGTTTCTGAGAGGCGGAACAAATTGGAAACACGCTGTACGTTGTCATGGGAGGCTGATGAAAACATCTAACTGGTTGTTGAAAAAGATTCGTTACGTTTTAAAGAGAAATTCGAAAGCTAGAGCTTGTAAATTTATTATTTTTTAATCAGTACTTGCTTCGTTATACGTACATGTTGTTGACTGTCAGTTTTTGTATTTGCCACTATCGAAGACAAAATGTTATTTTGTAACAGCCTCTTAGATATGAATAGAGATACTGATAGCAAGGAAAAATCATAGAGTTAATAAATAGCTTCGTGTGAGTCAATAAGTACATTAGATAGTCTCAGTGTCTCATCGATTGAAATCAGTTATGAAAATCGTAAAACTATCTTTAAAGAGCAGTAGGCGAACTTATTTTTCTCAATGTGTTTTTGTATTATTGAGAACAAAGGGTATTTATATCTATGCTGATATTTTAATTCGTACTTGCGGTTTCCGAAGATAATTTAAAAAATCTCAATCACTCATACAAAATATTAAGATTGCGTAAGAATTTTCCTTTCTTTTAACATTCTCTCTTTGTTTCTCTATTTGTACGAATTAGAAGCGTACTGAAAAACACCTGTTAACATCTAAATTGCCTTATACGGAAATTATTTTCCGTTAGACAAATATATATAACTAGCAGAATTTGTCGTAGAATTTCAACGGATTTAGTGAAGCTACTACAGCACAACATACAAACTCTTTAAAATACCTATATAGTAGATACTTTTAAAATTACAATTAGCTTTTCTTAACAATTAATCATATTTGCTTGTAACAATCCGTTTCTGAACGTATTGCATTCAAATATAACGATAACTGTATTTCCTATCATATGTATCACTTTTGCCAAATCCAACGTCATTTCTTGTGTAATAATGCCTATGAAATGTTTACATTTATGTCTTGTAAGTAAGAAACCCGTGAAAAAGCAACGTACAGTTGTCCATGATGGAACACTGACTCCGGTAAATGTACACCAGATACGTGGGCTTATTTACGTTAATAAACATTATAATGTAGAATATAATGATTTTACTTACAAAAAATGTAAGATTCCAATATTCAATAGACGAGAGAAGGTTCAATTACTTTCATCAATAAACGCTTCCTGAATAATAATCAGTATCTATTTATGTTGCTATCCATAAACATCGATCGTTTCGTTGCTTAAAAAAAAGTGCGAATCGAATAACGCTAAACTTTCGTTTATTTGTAAGCTTCATTGAAACTGAATCGGAGGTAACAATGACGACCGCCTTGGCAACGCCCGGAAAGAGTACGAAAAATCCACAAAATTTCGAATCAAAAGGCGTATTTCTGAAAACTTCGACCGTGTAACATGTAAACTTCGCAGGAATAAGATAGTATAGAGTTTTATTCGTCGAATAAAGCAAAAACGAAAAAAATCGGTCCATATTTACATATTTTTATGCTTGAAGGAAGAATACCTTGCAAGTCAAGAAATGGATTCATACGTGTTATCTTATGGAAAAATATTAATCCCCTATATTGGCAGCACTGATTAATTCCGGTTGACTAAACATTGACAATTCACTAAGTTAGGATGTAAGGAAGAATCGTACCAAATTTGGTTATTCTAGCTTTTATCGTTTAGGAGGAGTTCGATGAACAAACACACAAACCAACAAACACGCCCTTAAAAATATATTATAGTAGATTATACAAAAAAATATTTATACGTAGCTGGCATGAAGAAATTGCAGGTATTAGAACTTTAGTCGTGCCCGAAATGTCCTCAACATGCTCAAATTTTATGATAGAAGTAATTTTTTAATAAGTTTTTCGGTTAATTGCAAGGGGCATTACGTAACCCAAGCTTCAATTGTACAATAATAGCATCTGATCTGCAATGCTGAAATTAGCACAAAATAAAAACGTCGTAAAAATAACATTAATTCGTTGACTCGAACGTTTTTCCCAAATTATGCATTTTGCAGTAGCGTGATCGCGCACAAACATATTTCGTTTAGAAAATGAGATCTGCTGAAAAAATTCCGTCCAAAATTGAATTCCTTCGTCCGACAATCGATTGATTGATTTCTTCAGCATATTCGGATATACTTCAAAGACCTTCCGTTAATCCCTCCATCGCTCAACCACCCGCAGAGACGACCATTTCACCGACGTCCGCGCGAATTTTTTCCAAGGTGCAATTAATAACCGTCGCGAAAGTTCGAGGCATTAAAACGCAAAAAAAAAAGTATTAAACGATCCCGACTTTGTACGAAACGTCAAGATGCAAAAGACGGATAGTGGACCCTAAACGCGCATTAAGTACAGGAAGCACGTATTTTTTCCAATTTCACCGTCGAGATGGCGTTCGTGCAACTGTCGCCCTCGCTTGTTTCCGGATTTATTCGGGATGCGCTATCTCACGCGAGGGAAGAAGGACCGTTTCGGGCGTGTCACGCTCTCTTGTCTCTCATCTGGAGGGTATAAATATATAAAAGGGAAGAGAGAGAGAGAGAAAAAGGATAATGGAGGCACGTTTTCAAATAAGCGGCCATTTTAAGAGGGAACCCTTGAAGTGCAAATGTAGGGATTAGGGTAAGAAAGAAGAGGAGGAGAAAAGGAAAGAGGAAGGGAAGAAGGAGAAGGGAGAGTTGAGGGAATAAGAGGATTTAAATAAAGGTTTGGAGTTGATAAATTCAAGAGGTTTTTTTTTTCGAGCCTCAATCGCACGTGGCATATTCATCACGAGCAAAAGCAATAAATTGGGAATATATATATTTCTGGATGAGTGGAATAAATCAGCTTAAGCTTCCATTGCTAAAAGTGGGATTACCATATTCACATTTTGGAAATATCTATCTAATAGTTTTTTTTGCGAATATTCGATGGTTGAAGCTCATTCGGTCAAAAGACAATTTGAACTACCAAAAGGGGTATGACGACAGTGACAGAACAGAAATCGAAGTGCCATTATACCGAAAAGTGCAATAGGTTTCCCCTCATTAAGACAAATCGAAAGATAAGAAATTATCGCAACCATAGCTAATCGGTACAAATTGTCAAAGTGCATTACTACTGTATATATCAATGCGTTTGGCCGCTTTAAATATAGGAGGGAAACACACGAATAAAAAGAGACGGAAAAAGTAAAGGTAGTCGGATGGAAAGGAAGAAAGATAATTGAAGGAAAGAGAATAAATGAGAATGAGCATAGAAAAACCTGAAAGAGAGAGAAAGAGAACGAAATAAGAGATATTGAATAATCAGAAGAAAAAGAGAGATAGAGGGGATTGATAAAATAGGCAGAAATATCATGAAGAAGAAATAAAAGAGCCGAGAAAATAAGAAGAGAAAGCGGGACACGAGAAAGGAGAAGAGAGAAGGACGATAAAGGGAATAAGAGAAGGAGGGGGAAGATATAGGATAATGGGAAGAATAAAGGGAGAGATAGATAGACACAGACAGACAGATAGATAGATATATAAATGACTTTATTTTCAGGACGAAATTGAGACCATAAGGTCCCCTCTTCCATTTAACCCTACGTTATTGATTACAAACTAATAACATGAATAAATGTATATACAAACAGAGAGTGACAGGAAGAAGAAAAGGGGCTGGAAATGTGTGAGAGAATAGAGAGAGAGGTGAGAAAGAGGAGAGACAAGAAGAAGAAAAGAGAAAGAGGAGGCGAAAACGGATAAGAAAGAGGAAATACGAAAAGAGAAAATGAGGCTAGCGAGAATAAGAAAAATGATAAGAGGAGAACGTGAGGTTTGGAGTCCAAAAAAAAGGTGAAAAGAATACGGCCGGTAGAGAGCGGAGTGAAAGAAGAAAGTAGACAGACAGACAGGCGTGGATGGGAGGAGAAGATGGAGGGAGAAGATAGAGGGAGGGAAAGGGGAGAAATATTTTCCGACGTTGATGAGGAGGAATTGGAAATCAAAGCCGGAGTGAAGGAGGAGGAGGAGGAAATGTGTGGGAATGGTGACCTTTCCGTTTCCCTAAGCGCGCTCGACCGCGCAACCGACGATGGTGAGAGGAGTTTATTTTTTTCCTCCTCTTTCAAGACGCGCGTTTAAGGTGATTGGGTGTTTTCACGTGCGAGTGATTTTGCGGTCACGAATCCAGAGCGTGAAATCACGTTCATTTTGATCGATTTTTTTTTGCGCTGTCGAAAAAAAAGAAAAAGGAACGAACGTTTTGATTCGCTAGATTGAAAAATTTCGTGACGTTAAAAAATGGCGAATTTTGATAATTTTTCGTTGTGATAAACGATAGACTACGTGGTCTTTTTTCTCCCCAATTTTTACCGGGAGAGCTGGAACTTTTTAGCAGGAAAGTATGATTTTTATTAATTTCCCTAGAACGGCTGAAGTAACTGAGATACAAGTTTAATTAATTTAATTAATTTATGAAACAGAAATCAAAATGTTTTATTTATCTGTTATAATATGAAAATAGTTTATTTATGTTGAAATAAACTTTTAAATTGAAAAAAAACTTTAGCGTAAACGATGCTGAGTCTTGATGCAATTTACCATGGCCGTTGAATAATTGATAGTGATGATAAACATACATTTTCACATTTATAAAACTAAAGTAATATTATAATGTGTATAATCTGAGGATTAACTTTGTGGAATCGCATAAACTTGGAATTTTTCATAATAACCTCATGAAGTACTTCGTCCAAACAAATTTATAGTAATTCCTCAGTAAATATCTACACTTGTCCATTAAATTATCACTGTCCATTTATCATAGTTAATTACAAAGGAGAGAATGTAGATTGAAAAATCAAGTATTTTTTGCAACGTAGAAGTACTGTTAGAAAATTGCAGTGGAAAGTGTTTCCCAACAGGAAAACCTTCCTGAGCCATGGAACCTTACAAATTTAAGCTACGGCAAAGTGCACAAAAATACCCTCGCGTTATCCATACCATTAAAGGAATCGACTACTAATGATTTAAATTTATAAATTCAGCCGAGAAATTCTACCGAAGGAAAGAAAAATAGTCCGACTGCAACGGCTTAGTTGCTCGCGTAGGTGTGTAAACAAGACGACGTCATAAAAAAAAACGTCCTTTCTCCCATAATTCGAAAGGGAAACTGACAAGCGAGGTCAAAAAAAAAGAAGCAAACATAAACGTCATATGTACACCTAAAGGAAAAAAATCGCCACAAGACGTTATTTTCGCGACAGTTTTCCAACGGAATAAAGCGGTCCCGATTCAAATCTTTGCCGCATCTCCGGCCGTCCATTCTCGGGCGATGAATCGCCGATTCGGAAGGTGGGAAGGCTAGTTGTTTCGTGGACGATACGCGTGGAATGATGGACCGAAAGAGGGTGAGGGGGAAGACAAAAAGGTGCGTGATTATGAACTCGAACTCAAAGGTCAGTCACGCCTTTAAAAAAAAAAAACCCTCACCCTCCCCTCCTCGTCTTCCGAAACAAGTTTATTTCTTAAAATACATGTGGATGGGAATTACCTCTCGCTTTCGCCCTATCGAGATATCGCAGACGAACTTTCTCCTTCTTAATGGCTAGCGCGCTTTATAGGATAACTAGCAGAAGTGCCCGTTTGAATTTCAACGGATTTAGTGAATCTAAAACTTCGACCGTGTAACATGTAAGCATTGCAAGAATAGGATAGTACACAGTTATACCCGTCGAATAAAGCAAAAATGAAGAGAAAACCGCTCCGCATTTTCCTATTTAGATGAATGAAGGAAGAAAATCTTACGAAAATAACGTATAAACTCCTTCCCCCTCCCTTCCACCCTCTCCTTCCCTTCTCCCCTCCCCTCTCTCTCCCTCCTCTCTCTCCCTCTCCCCTCTCTCTCCCTCCCCTCTCTCCCTCCCCCTCTCTCCCACATAAATGCATTGAACTCTCAATTTCGGCGACAATGGGTAGCTTATAATGGGTATTGTAATAAAACTGATAAAATCACCCATTTTATTGATTCTAAATGAATTTTTATGCTAATTCGATCAGGATGCGGTTTGTGTCTTCAATAAAAATAAACTTTGTTCTTTTCTTCGTAGAACCATTCAAGTCTCAAGTTCGTACCATGTTTCTAAGTAATTTTAAAATTCAAATTAAAAATAAGCTGCACTCGTCCCTATGTTATTCAAATGGAGAAAATAAAAAAAAGAAAATGTTTTTTTAAATAGATAGGTCAATCAAATCGACATAAAAACTTCACTATACCACCGCACTCGTTATTCCGGTTAAAATGATACCTTTCTCTTGCTTCTACGATATGTAGTTTTCGAGTTTTAAAATTATGACACACACACACACACACACACACACACACACATACACATTCATTTTTATATATTAGATAACATGTCGTGGGTGCTAACGCAATCTCTGTCTCTAGCTGGATTAATTTTTCGAGTTTTCGAAGGTGTGCGAGCAGTTTCTGCTGCTGTTTAAAACGGTCGCTTTAGTTCCGTCGTTGCGCTTGATAGCTTATCCACCATATCACGATGAGTTTTCAAGTAATTAAAAGTTTGTGAAGGAGACGACACAAGTCGTAATTTTGGTCCTATTAAACTATTTTGATAGCTTTTGCCAGAGTTTCCACGAAACTTTTCGTCAATTCTTAAATTTTTTTTCGAAATATCTTCAAGTTTTGGAGGTTTTTATTAGTCATTGATAAAGCGTTTACGATGTAAAGTTGAGGATATATATATATATATATATATAATTTTGCTTGCTGTTATAAAATGATGTAAAGGGAACAGATTTTTAGAGGTTAGTGGGTAAGGTTATTTTCAAAGCGATGTAAAAGGAGTTCAATGTTATAGCACAAATCCCCTTATGTGGATTGATTTTTCATTTGAAGGTACGTACCTTTTTCTTTTTTAGGCAGGGTGCTCAAAATAAATCACGAACAAGCCATACTGTAGCACATATTCCTCAACCGAACAACTTTAGTGCAACAGAGCAGGTACTGAGCTAACTACTCAGCTAACTACTATATAATGCATGTATGCGAAACGGTAAAAATTTTATAATTTTTGTGGAAGTATTATTTTAACGAATTCACTGAATGAAAGAATTGAGGAAGTTCTTAGAATTTTCATACAGGATTCTTCCGAATTTTCACTTCCGGATCCTTTTAACTTGAGCCTCTTGTCGTCAAGAGAAAAACAAGAGAGGTTTGTTTTTTTTTTTGTTCGGGGTGAATACATAAAAATGTCCAGTTTCGGAAAAATTAACGCAATTCTATCCTCCCGTAATGAATACATTTACTTTCAAAATGGAGGAGAAAAAAAATCTCGTGGTTTCCGAGATTTCACACTTGCCTGACGTCCAGCCTTTGGTGTGACATTGCGTGTCACGGTGAAGGGGAATTATAAAGGCGAAAAAAAAATCCCTTTGCCGTCGCAAACTGCGAGAGAGATAAGAGTTTGGGCCTTGTCGACAGAGAGAGAGCGTAAGTCCTAAGGGATCATAAAGAGATAGGCGACACGGCGGCCGAGGCACACATATCCTTCCCAACTCTCACTTGTTTCTTCTCCTTCCATTCCTTTCCTCTCTCTCTCTCTCTCTCTACTTCCTCCCTCCCTCTCTACTTCCCCTTATTCTTCCATCCATCCTTCTCTACCCTTTTCATTTAATTTCCCGTCCTACCGCTCGACTCATGAGCCGTCGCTCTCCCTTGTGCTCCCTTCAAAGGGACGTTGATGCCGTCCTTGCCAAGCAAGCGAACACGCTCGCTCGCTCGCTCACTCACTCTCACGGTGTTTGTGCATTCCGGGATGCCTCCTCAACCTGTCGCGTTGGGAATTGCCCGGCTGGCTTTTGCGTCTCGCGGCCAAAGCGGGAAAAGGCTACAAAGTGAGTGTGGGCATGGAATTAACATAATTGCCTTAATTAACGAATGATCGCGGCAAAAAAATGTCCTGCGGAAGATGGGAAATCTGGAGTGGCGTGTATTATTTTTTTAAACGGGGGAAATGTCTCCGGTTTAACTTGCGTTACTTCTTTAAAATATGCATATATTTATTCTTTTGTACGTCCATTCCACGAAGTGAATAAATCTTGCACGCATAAAATAATACGCATACTAGATGATGGAAACTAGATATTTCATAAAAATAAAACCATATCTCAGAGGTAGTGCCAACTTATATACTTTATTGCTAATTTTTTATCAAAGTTCAGTTTAAAACTACAATAAAAATCCTCACTACAGGTACAAATTGTAATTATTCTTATATGTATTATAGATTTAGTGGGTGTATAATAAATAATATGTGTGTGTGTGTGTATATATATATATATGAAGTATTTAGGTTAAATTAGTTCTTGTTACCACCTAGTCATACGACTAAATTGTAACGACAATTTTGAAATCAATAAATAATAGATACTAATTCAGCATTTTAGTGACTTCATCAATCTGCAAGATGTTTACTTCTAAATTGATCGCTCCAATTTAACGTACTAGGTGATATGCGTTTATGAAAATAAAAAGTGAAGTATTACGGCAGTATTTGTGTAAAAAAAATTTAGTCTTGCCTTTTATTGGGTACTATAACAGCAGCAAACATTGAAGTCGTGATTGGAGATAAATCGTATATATCACTTTTTAAATGTTACTTTACGGATATTCTGTTTTAATTCTAGTTTAAAATTATATGAAAAAATTGTAGCAGATTATCAGCATTTATAAAACAAGGACCACGACGTGAGTAAAAAAATGATGTACCAAGTGTAAAACACAATCCTCAATTAAGGTGCATAAATTGTAATTCTATTAATTTATGTGAATGATTATGTATTTAGTAGTTGTTTTATTAAAAATTTACGCTAAAATTAGAAGATAAAAAAAGGATGTAAGGGAATTATAAAAAAATCGGCAAGATTCCTGAAGGCAAACTCCTCTCAAATATATTTAATGGCGCTGAAGTCATGAAGTCACTTGTGAAATCAATGACTGCGAAAATTAAAAATTTTCTCCCACTTAGCGAAATGCACTTACGCGAAAAGTTTTAACGGGAGTTTCCATCATTAAATAAACTCGGTTCATCGTTGGAGTCCAACTAATCACGTAACGCATTATAAGACTATCTATCACGTAAAACAACCCTTCTTTTTCTACTCTTAGCCATCCATCATCTTCAAAACGTGTAATTTCTTCTCATTAAAATGGCAAGAGTGCCTTCTCAAATTGTACGCGTCATCCCATTACGACACCCTCCTAACAATGTCCAACTAGCCAACCTTTAGTCATCAATCTTCCAGTTTCCCAAAAACTCGAACGCTTAAAAAAGTAAAGGGGTCCTGGAATCCGACCTTGAGGGATCCTCGCAATATTTTAGCGAATGCGTATCTGCCGATTTCCATAGGGTCAAGCAGTCTTTAGTCGCTTTACAGAGGCTGTGATGTGGAATGAGGGAAAAAAGGGATTGGGGCGGAATGAGTGAAAGTACCTTTTAGCATCACGGGTTAGATATACAGATGGAGCGACAGAGGAAGAGACTATGAAAGTGTGTAGAGAGAGGTGACATTTTTTCCAAGGGAAAGTGGTACTATCACACAGTCATATCGAAAAGTTAGTCTACTAATAAGATACTTTCACACCAATTTGTAAATTTGAAGAAATGGAACTCTCAAAAAGGTTTTCATTCAGCGATATGAACATCATTCATTCAGGTTATAATTTAGGAATGTGGGAATTTCAGCATCAGAAAATCTCCGATTTAGTTTTAGTATTTATCCTTCATCGATGTTAATGTTTAAATTAGGGTTTAGTCCCTCCCTCTCTTTTTCACTCCCTCTATCCCTCCCCCTTATCCCTTCTCCGGGTTTCCATTTCTTTCACTCACCAACTCCTGTATTTTCTCTCTCCCTTTCTTTCTCTCCTCCATCCCTCCCTTTACAATTCTCTTTTTTCATCCCATTCTTGCCCTTTTCATTTATCAATCGCACTTTTTTATTTTCTCGACAGTACTCTTAATTGTCAATCTCGGTCTTTTTCTGCCATTTCACTGTCCACACTTTTCCCCCTCGTAAATTTTACCATTTTCTTCCCTTTCATTGCAATTTATCTCACCCATCACCCTTCTTTCCTTTTCGTCGCGCTTCTGATATTGGGCTCCATCCGGGGCTTCCTGCGTTCGACGGATAGCGTGCTTTAACGAGATATACCATCAAGGACTCGCAAAAGTGGTAAGGGAAAGGCCAGAAAACGGGGCGGGGGTGATGAAGGGTGGACGCGGTAGCAAGGTTGCGGTGATTTCATGCGGATAAATCTCCTCCTCCATTCCGCAACTGTTCTCAACCGCAAACAAAATTTCCAACCCTTTTAACTACTCCCGATATTGCCCTACCCCGTCACTCCCCCCCCCCCCCCTCCCCCCGACTCGACTTCTATCTTTCGAGGGTCGTCCCCTTCTCTTTTAACACGCGTCCACTCACGCCGGCATCACGCCCACTGACCCCGTCGCGCAGACCTTTTTGGAGTGCGACGTCCTCTACCCCCATTCTTCAAACACTTACTGACTGAGCCAAACTTTGTCCTCCCTCTTCACTCGAACCCCTGTTAGAATTTAGGCATGCTCTCTTCTCGTGGTTTTTACCCAATATCTAATCTCGTGTTCGAAATGCCTCCGACAAGCCTCTCTTTTTTTCCACCATCTGAAATTACCGAGTTACTAGTGTAGCCCGCTTCGTTTATCAAACCCTCGAATTTAACCCTCTAGGACCGCTCCCGCATCTTTGATTTATGAAGTTACTTTCACCGGTAAAACACCGATATCTATGCTGTGCGTAAAATGTAAATGCCTTGCTCATCCTAGATAGTACGCCGGATTAAAAAGAAACCCTAAATTCAAGCACTAATGTAAAGTAATAGGTAACACAAAATATGTTAAAATTTTCCGTTATGAAATATTTTTTCTACTTTTTTTAACAGTATACCTTGAAAAAAATTGGAAACCGATTGTATAGAAATCTTTCAGGGTCATGTAGGTCAAATAAACCAGTTTACGGTGGAGGTTTTTGATCATATGTTTTTATGCATGGATACACATCTTAGACTGAATTATCGAGGCACACTAGTTCTCATGTTTTTTTTGACGTAGTTATGACAGAATATCCGCTCAGCATGTGGGAGACACAGGTTCGATTACCAGTGAAAGAAGAATTTTAATATTTCTGTAAATCAATGCTTACGGTCATTTATAATACCTTAATCATTCATAGCAATTTTAAGTAGATTTATTTGCCCGTGGGGTTCTGGAGGCGATCTATAACATCGGATTACAAGTAGCACCTTATAAATATATAAATATTTTATCCCGGTCAATTTTCAATATCTCTTGTATTACCTAAACAACGCGGGATTTCTCCGTAGATTTCTACATAAACTCGATATAATTCCGTTAAAAAACGTATAAATGTAGATGAATGTAGCATAAATATATTGTATTTAGATTTAACTTGGATAATTTTATGTAACAGCGGCAGAATATTTTTAAGGACAGGCCATCCGTTTAGGCCCTTTTAATTTTTTTCCTTTGTCTGATGAACCTCGACTCATTCTATAAAAATCCTTTTACGCACTCAGTTTTCTATCTCTCCTCGTTAAGGAAAACTAAACCCTTTATTGAGCCGATTTATGCAGAAAGCAACCAACCATCAAAATTGAAAATTTTCAAGTAACCTGTGCACTGTATAGGGAAAACCTTATTCTGCCTCCTGCAAAAAACATCCAACCCAAACTAGTACCATGTTGTGCTAGAGCTGCCTTCTAACTAACCCACAATCTTTGATTTTTAAATTTAACAGTCAGTAAAAGTCTTAGTATCTCCTTAGTAGCTCCTTGGCCATGTGGGTTGGTAGACTTCTGCATAACTCGGTCCAATTTAACTTGGGCGAGGGCTGCTGGGGCGCGCTTCGTTCACAATAGTGTCGTACTTTTTGCGACCAACGCGTGATAAGCACCGTATGTCACTGGTGAGCGTATAATTAGTTCCCAGGCCACAACCATAGCACCAGTCCACTTCCAAGTAAATTCTGGCGTTAAACTAATTAAAAAGTACCTCGATGTCTCTCTTCTTTTGCGTGTAGGACTAATTTGCACCTCCTTATGTGGGAAAAATGCGTTCTCCTCTCCACGTGGTCCATCTGTCTATCGAATGCGTCATCCGCAGGGAGTCATTCACCGTTCCCCTAATTAAGATGCCGCCGCAGTCGTCAATTCGTCGCCGGGCTCTCTTCCTCAAAACTTATCTAACCCCTCCTCCTTATCACCCCATCGCTTAATCCTCATGCTGAGGTTTTGTGTTGTCGCGGCTCGGAAAGGAACGTTTTTGCCCTTTAAGTTTGTTCTTACTTTTTATGAAGAGAGTTAATTTCCGTATTTATAAATGTATTTTCTGCATTCTAAAAGTCTTTCTTCTGGTTGTTAAAGTTCATAATTAAAGCAGAAATATTTCCCATTGGCACAGTCATATGGTTTTATCAATCAAATTAAAAAATGTATACATAAAAGCATAACTTCTTGTAAATGATTGTATGGAATGAAACTCACCAATGAAGGGCATTAAGAGTGCACTAGCTACTTATTGTACTTATTTGTTATTAACAAGCTCGTAAATAGCTATTAAAGGTGTCTTACTATGGGCGTTAACAAAGCCGAGAAGCTAGGACCTTATCCTCGGTAGGATTTGAACTCATGAAACCACATTGGAAGCCGGACACGATAACCATGCCTTTTTCCTCGAGGAAAGTTCCCCGTTCACAATTAACAGTAGACTCATTGATAAAAACTTCAAGGGGATTTAATTTTCATGGTTTGTAATAGCAATATCATTATAATATATTACATGTACCTTGTTTCCAAAGGGCAGAGAAATATATTTCGTATAAACATTTTGCTTTGAAAACGTTTTACTGAAATAGAATGCGAAAAAATATAGATTATTTAAAATGAGTGATTTTAAGGGTTAAGAGTCTATACCCCTTCTTGAATCTATAATTTTAGGTAAATACTAAATTTTGGCAGCTCTATCAATTGTTATAGCTCAAGAAAATTAGTATCCGGATGGGATTTCCTATTTGAACCTCGTAAAAAAAGATGAAAAATATTTTTCAAATCGATATCCTAATTATTTATCTTCTTAACGTATGCGTCCGTTATACTTCTCAGTGCCATTCGTGGAAGAATTTTATAATTAGGAACGGAAACAAGAGGTAACCGGTACTAAGGAATAAGATATCCTCTTTAGTACACGTGATCTATAGTTACCGTATTTGGCAGTATTTTGTAGAGGGGTTTGCAACCTTTTCCGAATGGCGGCAAGCCGCATAGGCGTTTACATCATAAGTTACTTTGTGACTGAGATACCATATTAGTATAAATACTTTACTAGCGTTAAAACTTCGCCAAGGAAAGGTTATGAGATCATAATTTTAATTACCAAATATTAAACTATGAAACGCTATTTTGTTATGACTTTTCAGACCTCCTGCAGGCCATAGTTCACAGACTTCTGCAATATATGACGGAGTATGTTTGTGTGAAACGACTAATAAATAAATGCTCCATTACGTCCGAGCAACTAATATCTCGAGAAATTTTCTTTATTTTTGACGATTTATATCTTCGCATCTCCTTCAAAGGTCTTCGCAGTCATCCTCTTTGTTGACTAGTATCCATTTCCCCCTCTTCATCCCTCTCATCCATCCTAATTGCTTCCAGTCGTAATTTTAACTCCATCACTAATCCACCAATTACTACGCAGACTGCTATCTCCAAATTCTCCCCTATCCCTCCTTCACTCTATCCCCCCCCCCCTCTCTCACTCATTCTGCCTCTTAAACGACGTATAAATTCCTTTTCCTATGCATTCGCGTATCTCGGAATTGGCATAGGAACCGGATAACCACACAGCTTCGGCCCGTTTTAAGATGGCGGCGACCAAAATCCGACTCCCATTCTCACGCCCCTTACACTCTCTCCTTCATCTCTCTTCTCCTCTCCCCTCCCCTCCCTCTCTCTCTTTCTCCCTTCCTTTCTTCTCTTTCTCCCTCGAAAGCGTCGGTTTCGGGAGTCTGCCGGTTAAGGAGGAGGAGGTGGTAGGCCATTAGGACATTAACGGATGGGATGGTCCATTTATGAGAGATGTGAGGGGAAGATGGAGTGAGGGAGGGAGAGAGGAAGAGGTAGAAAGAAAGAGGGAGAGAAAGAAAGAGGGAGAGAAAGAAAGAGGGAGAGAAAGAAAGAGGGAGAGAGAGAAAGAGGGAGAGAGAGAAAGAGAAAGAGGGAGAGAGAAAGAGAGAAAGAGAAAGAGGGAGAGAGAAAGAGGGAGAGAGAAAGAGGGAGAGAGAAAGAGGGAGAGAGAAAGAGGGAGAGAGAAAGAGGGAGAGAGAAAGAGGGAGAGAGAGAAAGAGGGAGAGAGAGAAAGAGGGAGAGAGAGAAAGAGGGAGAGAGAGAAAGAGGGAGAGAGAGAAAGAGGTAGAAAGAAAGAGGGAGAGAGAGAAAGTGGGAGAGAGAAAGGGGGAGAGAGGGAGAGAGAGAGAAAGAGGAAGAGAGAGAAAGGGGGAGAGAGAGAGGGAGAGAGAAGAAGGAATGGCTTACGAATGAAGTCCGTAGAGGAGGAAGTTAGCGAATCCGGGATATGGCACAGTACGTTCGTTAAGTCGTTCATCAGAGCTTTATCTCTATATGGCCTTTTATGTGCCGTCGAATAAGAACCTGTAATATATCCATCTTCCTAACGGGAAAATATTACGCGCTTTTTTTTCCAGCCGCTTCACAAAAGTTAACAAGTGACTCGAAGTTACGTCGTAAACGAGGATATCGATATTTTACGTACATGTCGGGCGTCGAAATCGCACATTTCGATATGCGCATATCGATATTTTTTTACGGTCACTCGCCGCAAGATGGCGGGTCGTTATCGCGACGTCCTCCCCTTTTTTTATTCCGGAACAAGTGACAGTCGAAATTCGAGTTTCTGTATGCGCATATCGATGTTTTCTCTTCCATTTACCTCGCTCGTAAAAGAATTTGTGTGTGTGTCATGCACGCTTGCAGGGTAAAGCGAATTGGTTTTTTTTTACGACGCATTACGCAATCTGCGTGCATCACACGTTTGACTCGGTCACAACATCCGCGGCGTGGTTTCGTATACAGACGTCGCGATTTCTTAAAAATTCACCAAAGGGTCGGCTTGTCGTTTAAAAATACTACTTTTATTGCCGTGCCAAAGGCACACAAAAGGCTTTTTAAAATAATATGTTGCCTCCGTGTGAATGATGGGCGTTGTTGAAGGCGGCCTTCGAATTTCGGTAAAATGTTGTTTTCTGTTGAAGGTTGCCCTAATGTAGCAATTGTATTTTTAAAATATTCTTGCTACAGAGGAAGAATTTAAAATATTAATTATTTTATTCCTAGAAAAATCGATCTTATAATATCCTATTGTATATTGTACGATAAGGCAGGTTATTTGTTTATGATATAGCATTTTTTACTGTTCAGCAGATTATCAAATGGTCGCTGTTATTTCTAAAAAAAATCATACTCACTTTACATTCAGAAACCATTTTAATTTCTTTGGCCTTAAAAAATCTTAGAATTTGATATATTTTCAATTAATAATCACCTGACAAACTTAATGGTGTTTAGAGCAGTTTATTTCAACAAATCCTTAAAATATCATTTAAATTAGCTGCTTTTCCAGAAATAAGAAACTGCTGTCACCCTACAGAATAACTTTTCAGGGGAAAGGTTTTTAAACTCCACAAAATTAGCCTAATTTTAATCGATAATTTTAGCTATTTCGTTGATCCAAACATAAGTTGAACATTGTGGCAATGCATTTTCCATTTATTTGCCAATGGTACTGGGAAAAAAATTCTTAAAATTTAGTGTTAGTGCCAATATCTCGATGAAAAGATAGAACAATTACAATATGTTCTAGGATTTCTTCTAAAGCGCATACTTTGCCGAAATTAAGAAAAATCGTAATTATTTCAATGGAGAAAGGCTATTAAATGGCTAAAAGGGATTCGCCCAAGTAATGGCCGCATCGATTTGTAAAAATCTCTCCACCCCTTGAAAGCCTTTCATCTTCTTTCCCTTCGAGTGATTTTGGAGTAAAAAATACATCGGTTTTTCTTTGCTTCCGACCTATTGGAGAAAGTGCCCTCTCTTTCTCTTGAAGGAGCATTCCGTAGGGCGCATTAATGTCAGTCATTTTGGGTAATTTCGAGTCATCAAAGTACCGCTAAGTGGTTTTCAGGAAACAGTCCACTGGCGCGCGAGAGGTATTTTGGGGTTCCGTAGCGAGAGGAGGAAAAAAAAGGGCTGCGAGAGTTGGTCCGGTAATTAATTTGATTTTCGGATCAATCTGGCTAGGAATTTCGGGTAAAACACTTTCATGAAATCAAAATCGTTTTGTTTTTGCCATTCGGAAGAGGTTTTAGTGCGTCAGCTTGCATGGCGTGGCAAGTGTCGATTATTAATCGGCGAAAGTTCTTTTGTGCGATTCAGACCCAAATGATTTATCGGTTAGATTCTATCCTATCGAAAAGGCGTTTATTATGGAAGTATTTGGCGAATAGTAAGAGAATATGATGATTAGAATAAAGAATTATGCGTTTGTGAATACAATTATTTTACGATGAATCGCGCTAATGAAAATTTCTAAAGGTCGTGGATATTTTTTACTGTATTAAATGGATGACAAGTTTTAACTACTGCCAAAACCGAGCGAAAGAAGAGAATTTATTTTTTTACGGACTTTGCTCTCCTGGCTCATAAATGTCATACCAACAATTTCATTCTCGAAATTTGTTTATATTATATATATATATATATATATATATATATATATATATATACAATTCATAGGAACCTCATTATTATTATTATATTCGGACCATCTGTACATTCACATTTTTCAAACTTTCAATATCGAGGCTCTGTGGAAGGTAAGGAAACACGAATAAAAAATATTCTGACTTGAGTTTTCACTAAGACGCTGTAAAAAGCGATATAAACCTAAACATTGGCCTTTATATAATGATGTATTTCGGTTGGTAATGGATTGAGTGAACATATTTTCTCTTTGTCTTTGCGACGCAATATTTGGTATCGACCCTTATTTTGAAAAACAATGCCGTAATCTATAAGAAACTAATCTCCCCATACATGTGGTATGTACATATGCATCAGCACATATGCAGGCATGGCAGGATGGCTCGAACGGTGAGCCTAGAAGGAAGCTTCTCTTATAAACTGGTCGCATTTTACCTTAACCGTCAAATACACATTCACGATCATCGCCATCTCGGTGGCATCTATTTTTATACAGCGATCCAATCGTTTCTGGTACACTTTTTTATGGATCCAGCACCGGAATCGCTATACTTGAATGATTCTCATATATTTACTCGGGATATTTGCTTGAAAGGCAAGTCAGCAAGAAAACGAGCACTCGATAAAGCATTGTATTTACTCCTTTCTCCTCCCCAAAGAGCTCCTCCCTCGAAAGCCTCCGGGAAATCCGAATATCTGGTTGCATAATGGTTATTGCCTCTTTCGAAAGATGGCTCTCGCTTACGACCTGACATATGGCGGTCGAATTTGAGGAATGCCGTTCTACCACCAAGCGTCGGAAATGCTCATTTGTGAGTTTTGCTGAGAAATCTATCCTTTCATCAGGATGCCTCGGGAATTGGTTTAGTCGCTCAGTGAATGATTCCATCAACATTTCTACATTATTAGATTCTCGACTGGTTTTGGGCAGCAGTGTTGCAACATTGTAAGTAAACATTAATTTTCGCTAAAGGAAGACGTAAGGGAATCTAGGCGTCTTATTTGAAAGAATAATTTGGTTTAGGAAGCCTCACATTAAGTATTTAAATAGTCGTATGAGGCTCACGAACCGCAGGTGGCCGTCCCTTGCCCTAGTCGTAGAAAAGAAACTTCATTAATACTTGACGTGACGTCGCGAGATTTTTCCATCACCTAGAAATATGTGAGCAGAGAATATTCAACCATTTAAAAAATTGGGGTGATCGAGGAATATAATTTCAGTAGCGATGAAAGCATAAACGGTGTTTAAGGAATCCACAATTGAGATGGCAGCAAAAGGACGTAATAAAATTTGTGTTCAGTTGTAATTACTGTGTACCATTTACTTGTTTACCATAGGATGGAATTTTCCTTCAACTCGGGTATAGGATCTGTATTGCAGGAACTGAAAATGAATGGTTCTCGCTAAACGCACGAATACGAATATCCGTGAATCGCAAAAAAAATTTCATTTTGTACTATAGCCTGTTCACTTTCTTAAGTCTCTTGACCTTCATAGAGCAAGTAGCCAATCAGGAACGTTTTCCCCTTCCATCACCCCTCACAACTTTCGGCAGGGGAGGTAAAAGAATACAACGAGAATCTCTCGATGGAAGCCAAACTGACTGATACCAATCGCAAGATTGGAGGAGAGAGAGAGAGAGAGAGAGAGAGAGAGGGAGGTAGAGAGAACGATTTGGAGAGAGATTTAAAGGGAACGAGAGAAAAATATAGAGATGCAGATAAAGATGATGGGAGAGAGGAAATGAGGGAAAGAGAGAGGAAGATGAAGGGTGGAAGGAGGGGTGAGGGAGGGAGAGATGAGGGAGGGAGGAATGAAGGAGTGAGAGATGGGATGGCGAGGTTAAAGGGAGAAAGGGAGAGGGAGGGGATGAGAGAGAGGGGGGGATGGGGGGAAATAAATGGTACGGGAAAGGGGTTATGTGTGTGAGAGAGAGTGAGAGAGACAGAAAGACGTCAGGGAAATGGGGTGAAAAAGAGAAGGCAGATAGAAAGCGACGAAAGTGAGGTGTGGAGTAAGGGAGAATGAGACCACGACAATCCAACTTTTACAACCTTATGAATTTCGTGATCCAGTCCCTCACTTTACATTCCCTTCCCCCCCGTTTCTTTTTTTTTACCCAGATGAGGTGGCCAAAATAATGAGTGATCGAAGGGAACACGTCATGCGCTCGGTTCATCGAGGCGCCGTGACCGAGTTATCAAACCAATGATTCGGCTCGCTCGTTTTCGTCGGCATCGTCCTTCTCAAAGGGCAGAAAAAATGAATGGGAATCTGGGGAGGGGGGGGAGGAAAGGAAGGGAGAGGGAAGCTGGAGGGAGGAGGGGGGGGGGGAGTGGAGGTTTAGAGTGAGGGGGCGGAGAGAGAGAGAGGAGTGTTCTGGAAGGGATATATCTAGCTGGAGAGGGAAGGTGGGAGGGGAGGAAGGATTTCTCGGGCGAGGCAGACGGAAGAGTGAGTTTATATCTGGACCATAACTCAGACCCCAAATAGTTTCTCATCTTCCTCCTTCGCTATCTCCCCTCTCTTTAGTGCCTACGATTTTCTCGTCTTCCTTTTCCCTTCGTCTTTATCGCCTCTTTATGTTTCCTCCCTCTATCCCGCTTTCGCTTTCACACTCGAGACGAACTACTAACTCAAAATTCCTCAAAAGTTTTCGCCTGGGATTATCATTTCGTCTCTCTCTCCCTCTCTTTCTCCTAATTCGTTTTTCTTTCGCATAGATCATCTCGGTTCCGTCATTACTATCCGTCTCCTCCCCCAAGTTTTATCATTTTTGCTAGAATTTTCCTGTTTTTTCTTTGTTTTTCAAATGAAAATCACTTTCTCCGTCCCGTTTGCGATCACATTGCCTTCGTTGCCAGTGAGGTGGCGAGCTTTCCTGACCGGGCTGCCATGATATTATTTGCGGGTTCAAATCATTGCCATTTGTACTCGACTTTGTTCATCGTTATCGTTACGCTCATTGCAATAGAAACTAGTATTGAAATATCAACGGAAGAATTATAGATAGACAGGTAGATTATTATTATTCTCATTTAAAATATTTAATATCACACTTTTACATATGAAATATTTTTCATATATAGGTACAACATTTCTAGTGAATATTCTGTTGTTGACGGACTGCCTTTAGTTAAACTTAAAATAGTTGCCTCTCTTTCCCTCCCTCTCACACCCTCTCTCCTCCCCCCTCTACTTCCCTCTCTCCACCTCCCTCTCGCTCCCCTCTCTACCTCTCTTTCCCTCCTCCTCTCTTGTAATAAAAGCATTCAAAGCACGTTTATCCCCATAAGGAGTGAATTAACAATATGATATAAAGGTCTAACAATGGAATTGGTAGGCAAGGCAACATCCCGTTAAAATGGCAAGATTTCCTTAAACTGTGTGAATTAAACGTTTACATTGAGATATTTCGAACTGTAGGCAGAAAAGGATTAACAGAATAAGAAACTTTATAATGTTTTCTTAAAAACTGTTCATATCCGAAGATTGCAGGCCAAATATTTCTAATTTTAATCTAAAAAAGAATGAAAGCCTGCACGTCGTAAAGCCGATTTTACTTGTTAACTTATTGGAAATGAGAATTATCCCCTGGAGTCGAACTCGGGTCTTTGATCTCGAGTTTGATACATTGAAACGTTTTTTTATTGTATCATAATGCTACTCTGAAAATTTCGTCAAATTCGGTTCAGTCGTTTGCGAGATATTAAGCTTCAAAAACCATTACATGACAAAGGGACAAAGTGACACTGTATTTTATATATATTTGATGATTATGAAAGTAAACAGGAATAATAAATTATTATTAGATTGGAATGCATTTCCGCACTTTTTAACTTATTCCTTTTGCCTTTCTTTCACTTCTTTTTTTCTCTTCCATTCGACTTTTCTTCAACGCTTCCTTGTTCGATTTCGGAAGGCACTGCGCTATCTGAATCTCGAGGGAATGGACCAAGTTATCGATTTTTATTTTTTTCAATTTTACCCTCGCGCAGTAAATCTATTTATCTCTTTTTTCCAATTTCGGGTGGCCTATCTTTCTTCTATTTCGCACTAACCGTTTATCTTTCTTTCTCTGCATTCTCTTTCGCATTTATAAGTCTCATCACAAGCTACTCCCTTTGCTTCTTCCTCTTCCTTTTCTATGACCTGCCATTCTTTGTGTTTCCGCATTGACCTCGTCGTGGTAATTTGTTATTGGAATGTTTGCATTCGTCTGTTGGTCCGTAACGCTTAAATGCTTCTCTGTAATTGAGCAGATTTTGATTGGGAGCTTATGAAGTATGTACTTAATCCACTGAAGTAACCTTGACTCCTCATGAAAAATCATCAGTAACGTTTTATTTGTTACTCGAAGTTACGAAGGATTTTTTTCACTCTGCCAAAAACTTCTAATTTCATGATAATGAATGGTTTAAGCTAACTTGCGTGGCAGTGCTTTATTTTACATACGATTAGACTATTTTCCAAATTACTGATCATAGTTTTTAAAATTTCAGTGATAAAATTAAGGATTTTGTCAAGTTTTCCACAGAAATGAGACGGTTTTGAACGTTGTAGACCTTTTAATTATTAATTTAATGTTTACTGTTAGTAAATACATAATATAAAGACGTCCCAGAAGAACCAAATGTACATTTTCAATTAATGGCTTCACTATATCCCGGAATTCCTAAATTTTCGCCCCTCTATAAGTTTGTGTCAAACCACGGTCTGCAAGTGCGCGACGAACTGACAAGTTAAATTATAAGAAATTTGTGTCAATAATGAGCCGAAAATGTCAAGTTCCCATCCCTCTTTCGCATATTGGCACGATCTGTCTCTTCTCACTTCAGCGTTTCCAATTTCTTCCTCCACTCTCCCTCTCTCTCTCTCTTTCGCCTTGGTTCTTCTTCAGTTTTTTTAAATGGATTCTGTCGTTTCCTTTCACCGCCGGGTGAAGGTAAAGTCGAAGGCCCTTCCTCTCTCTCTTTCTCTCCATCCAGACATTCTCGCTTCCCTAACTTTCTTCCGTGCCCAGCCCCCTTTCTCCACACTCTTCGTCTCCTTTCACTCACTTTCTGCACCTCCCTTTATCTCCTCAATTCACTTTACCTACTCAGATCACATTACCTCTTCAACTCCTTGGCTCCCAACGCGTCAACGTCATCCAAGCTTTAATTTACGCTCAGAAAAGTGAGAGTTAAGATGTAAATATTTTTTTCTCTCTCTCTCTAGGCTGCAGGTCGAAATAGGCGTCGATTATGTCAGAAACGCGTAGGAAAGGTTATATTCTGTGATTTGAAAGGGCTCAGCGGAAGTAGACTAGACGTAACTGTACATTTGCTTAATTATTAGACTGTTTCACAAGAACTCAATGCTCTTAAGGAAGAATTTTCGATCTCACCTTATGGCTGAAATCGATTCGGGAAAAAAATATGTATATTTTTCCTCAATAGTCATAAAAAGGTTGAGAAAAGCATACTATCCATATTCCGGCTCCCAATCAGTGGTCGTCTTTAGCATGAGAATTATCATCGGTAAATTACCTCCTATAATGGCTGCCCTCTGTAGACGAAATTCGAGTATAGTTTTATAAACCTTTTTATATCCATCGGAGGAACAATTTTGCAATACTTCAGAAGTTTAAGCCGGAGGGACTGATCCAACAGGTTTAAGTACCAATACTTACCCCCACTTGTAATACAATGCACGACCATGAAGGTAAAATGACCGAGTTAGGTCGTAGGACAGGTTGGTAAATAGGTTCGCGTGTTCCTAGCATTAATAGGGTTCCTAGGATTAATAGTGATCGCAATAGAACCAAGGCATTAAATGAGGATTTTTGGGGACATCGCACCCCCCCCCCCCCTTTCTTCCTCAAAACCCACCAATATGGCGGATCACGAGATTACAGGGATGTGTATTTTAATCCTAGGCTCGAATTCACGAACGGATTAACGACCTCGGCCGACGATTCGGATCGAATAGACGTCCCGGGTAATTTCTGAGCCAATTAAAACGGTCTAGTGTAACCGAAAGCGTATTTCATTTAAGAAATTTCGCCGTATTATCCCTTTGAGCGCCGTAGCTTCTTAGCTGAAATGAACTCCTAGTTCACCCGTCCCTTTTTCTGCGGCTTCAAGGGCCAACCAGTTCATCCGACACGGAAATCACGCGGATACATTTGCATCGATACGAACTCGTACGTCTCGATGGGAAATTTTGAATGCATGGCGATAACCCGTTTCGTCCTCTTGCTGAAACACGCGGCTGGTTTATCCAGCCATTTTGAACCTAGGACACATAAGGTTCGATTCTCGTCAACGTCTGTTTCTAATGTGAAATCGCACCGTTCAATACGGATATTATAATTTACGTTATGCGTTATGCAACCCATTGTATGCGCTTGCATAATTGATTTCTCCCACAACGCGCTCTTCGTATTCCACGCAAATGGAGGGACTACGCTTAAAGCTCTTCTTCTACGTATTTTATCTTTACCTACCAAGTGCTTATGCGTTTTCTCGCTTATTTCTGTTTATTATTATATTTCTTAACGTTTTATTGTCTTTTTAACTTCTCTTAGTGCTTGCATTTCTTTCCTTTTAAGCTTCTCTTTGTTGTCCATTCATTTCTTGAACATGGCTATCTCGGATTGTGTTTACTTTTAATAAATATAATTAATTCTTAAGAGATTCCATTGAAGGAGGAATATTTTTACGTATAGTTATTAACGACCGTACCTATGAGGAATAGAAGAAAATTGACAGTCGATAACTATGATGTCTGTTCAAGGACTAACTGTTTCTACTCCCGGGGCAAATAATCGTAACCAGCCGTACGAACATTGCATTATAAATTGAGGGTCAATTGAAATGAACGGATCAAGGGCCAATGATTAAGTGCCTTTTATTACTATTTTTTTAAAATTTCTTCTTACTTCTTAATAGCTTATAATACTTCTTACATCGTTATGCGCAAGGCAGGTCGCCCCATCATCATCCCGGCATTTTATCGTATCATCCGTATCCACTGGATGGGTTGAGTAAATAGAGAAAAACCAGTTAAGACAACTGGAGGATACAATGAACGAGAAGACCGTTCAGATAAAATCTAGTATTTTGTTTTCACTTAAAGTCGACTATACTGTTGTAATAAAAAATGCACAATTATCCTTTGACTGGAAAATATATAATCTCTACGTTACTCGCTTAAAAATTGAAATATTAAGATTATGGACAATTTATCCTGCGTAATAATGCCTTAATTTTGAATAGTATTAAGTAGCACGAAATATTTTAATTTGAGAGCCGTTAAGAAACGCCTACGAAGAGGAATCGGCCAAATTGTAATGAAAAAAAAAGAATTTTAAACTGAAACTAGAACTTCGGTTTATAAGCAGATGGTCTGAAACAATCGAACATCGGGAGAACAAAGAGGCCTCCAGGAAAGAAAGGAAGATAAAAGTTTTATCTTTGATAAAAATAGAAAAAATAACTAAATCCTCTTCTCCAACCGCACATTATCAGATCAGTTTTGACGAATTTTCGTAGTTTTTAATTATTATCCGTAACCATTATATTTTATATCATCGCTATATAATTAAGCAAGTATGATAGATGTAACAAAAATTTAATCCTAGTGAAACGGTACTACATGAAAATTTGGGCGGTTTCGAGTTCCGCGACCGATGGGTAGTTAATTCAAGTAAAACCAAATGACGATTTAAAATATGGACCAAATTCTAAGTACATTAAATTTAAATATACTGATTAATTTCTCATATTTATAATATTTATAAAACTACGGGATTGAAAGTAAGAAGATCAACGAATAAATGAACATTTTTATTAATTTTTGCACGAATTGAACTGTGTGAAATACATTATATCCTTAATAATGACAGAGAAAGAGAAAATGGAAGTTTCAATCGTCCAGAAATATGAAATATCGTTGAAGAAAATCAAAAAAAGCGGAAACCTGTATTGCCTATTCAATTAAGGCGTCAAAAATATACATGACAAAATTATGTCCCTCTTTTATTCCCCGGCGTCATTCGGACGTAAAATATTCGCCTTTATTTTTAAAACGGCGACGTCTGTTTTCTTGAATAAACGATGATTTACTCTCCCTCTCACTATCCTCCACCCTCCTCCCATGTGACGTCACCGCGTGATGGACGACTCCAATAACATCCATCCGAAAATCGGATTTGAAAAATATTAAAAGAAGGATTTCTTTTTCGAGTGAAAGTGGCGAGGTTTCTGAGAATATTAAACAAGAGGAGAGACTTCGTAAACTCTCTTCCTTCCGTTTATCTGAAAGCGTGAAGATACTCCTTTTTTATATTCCGAGAATCCCGATGATGTAACTTGCAAAAACTGCCTCTCGTCGGAAAGAAATAAACTTTCATGCAAAATGGAAGTTATGGATTCTAAATATGCCACATGGCAGAATCCCAAACGACTTTCCGACGGATTCGCGGATCTATACCGGCACACGAAATCAAAATCGATGCATATTTTACTGAAGAATTGTAATTATAAGCGTACAGGGTTGGTAATTTAGGTATAAGTTCTGAATGGTGGATTCTGCGCAGCACTACATTTTCATTATTAATTATATATTCGATACGTAGATACTTGTTCCTCCGAAATTTTCTCCAAATCGACATTAGCATTCATATTAATTTTAATTGCATCGACCTAAACTTTTGATTAATATACAATATATATATATATATTATTTGATTTAAGATAGGTAAAGCCTATCAGTATAATGGTCGAATAAAATATATGTCCACATACTCGATTTTAACTTAATAATTATACTCTTAAAACCTTAACTTTTATTGTGAACAATAAATATTTTATAAATTGTGTAATTTCCTTGTTTGCCCATTAGGTTATTTTCAAGTTAATCTATTATTTTATATTCCGGAAATATGTTTTGAAACTGAAATGGTGCATACAACCATTAAAAAATTTCGACTGGTTTTTATATCTGCTCTAGAAAAAATTCTCTAGCTCAGGAATCTTTTTTTTGAATTTTCTCTGATGGGTACACATCTGTAGACAATTTTAGCTCGCAAATTATTCTTTTAAGCGATTAAATATAATTTTATAATTAAAAATATATTTTATATCGCACTTAAAATTTAATTATGGATTTGAAAATATTCTTTTTACTTTTTTAAAATGTCTTTTCATCTTTATTCTTGTCTCCAACGATGAAATAATTTTAAAATTAAAATTACCAACGATCGGAGGCTAAATATTCGGATATTGTGTAGACTTCGAGATAAAAACGTTTCAATGGAAGCTTACCATACCAGTTGCGAAAATATACTTTATTCATCCCATAATCCCAATGCTGATAAACACCGCACCGAGAATAAAAGATTGCAAGTCTCTGACTCACGTCTTTTTAGCATTTTAAGCAGACTCATCGTAATAATTAATAACCCTCAAAATGCCTCGATCCCGACGAGCCTTCCTCTCCATGGCTGTTACGACACGCGGGCACACGAGTCATACGCTCGACTCGAAAGCTCACCCCAAAAATGGTCACTTGCCACACGCCGCTTCCATCCGCCGATTATTTCGCATCTCATAAATCGTCATTTATCAAAGGCCGGCGCGGATCTTTTCTTTTTTTTTTCTTTCTCGCGAGAGTGTAGTGTCCTCCCACTTAAACCGTCCAGATTCCCTTTCGGTGCTTTCCCCCTATTCATCCCTCGGGGTCACACCACCACAATGTCATCCTTTGTGTCCCACGAGGGAGCAACCCACGACCTCTGCCGGGAGAGACCCTCTACACCGCTCCTCATACCTTCCCGTCGCGGGAGGTCTTTCGTTTAAAAAATTTTATGTGGAAGCGAAGAAAGAAAAGCGATCAGCTACCGAGACGAAAGGGTATGGTGGGTGTGATAAAGGATGAAAAATGTACGTACGCGCTTTTCCCGGAGTTGTAATCATAAATCTAAATCTGCGAAAGCGTTCTTAATTTACATCCGCGTCAACGTCTGCATTATTAACATGTGATTAACAGGATTCGATGGTGGGAAGGAGATAGGATGCATATAACAGACCTCGTTTAGTGCATTGATTATCCTATTGCTATGCATGACAATACCGGGAAAAAATGACATATTTTTCACACCATAACCCGACTTACGTACCCCACACACATCCCTCGCTTTGCTCGGTACGCGCGGTCCTGAATAGAACCGCGTAAAGCGAAACCGTGCAAAGCGGGATAATTATCTAAATCGGATTGCATTAGGTTACACTTGAATACCGTGTTGATTTTATCAAGAAACGTTTTACTGATACAGTACAACCCAGTTAGTACAAACATCAAGGGACTTGAAATATTATGATTTGTATAAAAGAGGTTTTCGTTATGATACCTAAGTTTTTGCAGGGAACTGAATTACACCGAGTTTGCATTATTGAGGTATTTTATTCAGAATTGCCTCCTTCATTCACAAGTTTTCTTTAAAGCAAAAATGTGCTGTGATCGCTCTGTGTCGGTCAACTTGTTTTTCTTTTAAGAGATATTTAGAAAATCCTGTTTTTATTTAAATAGCTCTTATGAACCTATGGGTTTTATACCGATTGGATTTTCCAGGAAATTCGTAGATTTTTCGCTAGTGGCCTCATAGTCGGAAAATTCAAAACTTTTAATGGTACCTATTGTAGGTATAACGCTGAAGCTAGAGTGAAGTTTTCACGGATGGGGTCCTGTAACCGTAACAGTTACAGGGTCAAAATTGCTTCCTCGGCAAACTTTAAGATGAGTCTTCCATAAATTTAACCTCCAAGACAAATTTGAAAAGTGAATTTATGTTTTCGCTCGAGAGTATCCCCTTTAAAATTGTTTTAATTTTCCGAAGTGTTTCAGATACTTTAACATTTTCTTTGTACGTCCCTTTTTAACAAGTTCCTTTTCCATAATGGGTGATTAGTCCGTTTTGTCCCTATTTTGTTTATATCCCCGCATAGGCGTATAAGGAATCTATACAAAATGCGCGTTTATCATTAATCATTTTATACATTATCGTTACAAATTTCGATCGCCGTATAAAATATTTCGGTTTATTAGCAATAAAGTGCCAGAGTGATCAGAGGCTTCATTTTTTTTAGAACCTTTTCACGAGAAATGGAACGCTAGAGATAAAGATGGAAAGAGGAACACTCCTTATCTTGGAAGTTACTCAAAAAACTTCCTTCTGGCACCTTTCATTACGCGCCAGACGATCTTCTTTTTTCTACTTTCGCTTGCTTTTTTCTCTTTCCTTCCCTCCCTCGTAATGCCTTTTCCGATGATCTCCCTTCGCGTCCATCTCCCACGATGTCGTTATCATTTCGACGCGGTTCCTCTCGATCCTTTTTTTTTTCGGAAAAAGGAACACTTTATTAAATCGACTAAGCTTATTTATTTTATGAAATATTTTTGTAACTTTTTTTTTGGCGCTAGGGGTCGCGTCATAACTGTTCATCAACATGACGGGATCTCGTATCTATTTTCGATAGACGAAAATCTTTTTTTTTTGTATCGTAACGCATTGCGCCACATCTTCTATTTGAATTTCTAGGACTCTTGATAAAAGATTAAAACTCGTTTTTGGTCGCTCTATCCTTTTTCCTGTATAAGCTACATGATTGTAATAACGTCGTAAAGCAATAATACTTTAAGAACGTGATATTCTATTCAGAAGAATATATAAAGTATATAGTCATCAAAATTGAAAATTGCATCTCTAGCAACTTTCAGTCTAGATAATTTATTTTTAACTATACCTATTGAAAATTTGATTGATTAATATACCAAAATTTTCCCTAACTGCTGTCCGATGCTTACATATTTATACGTAGGTCCTCCTATATATTATATAGTTGTTAAACTCCTAACGTGGGTTTACACTACGGAAACTTATTTGTCGATAAATCGGAACATTTCATGCATACATTATATAAATTGACATTAATGTTTGATTCAAATGATTACTAGATGAACGTGTCTCATGAAAATTAATAAAATGTAAGGAAAAACAAAAAGTTCGCAAATTAATCCAAAACTCACTTATGTGACATTTGAAAAAACTGAAACGTCGAAGTAGCATTTAAAATTTGCAATATACTATTTTTACTGATGCGGAATATAATTGTTTTTTTTTACCTTGTAGCGCATAAAAACGTTCAAACACATTCCTACCGGTATAGATCTGTACTATAAAACAGAAAAATAATATTTTAAAGGTGATCCGTAACGGCCATTGGAAAACAGGAGAATGTTAGGTTGATTCTAAACATTTTTGTTTACTCTCTCTATTTGGATCCAGAATACTTCGCACCTTCCATTGTTTCGTCCCGTCTCGACGATCCGCTTGATTGATACAGTCCGTCGATGTGCAACCGACCATGACCGAATATCGCTCGCTCTCGTCCGGCCAGAATAAAAAAAAGGGACAACGTACCTTTTTTTCGTCGTTTTGTGGACGAACTCCCCATCTGTCACCTATTTATACGGGATAGAGGATATGTTTTTGACGTCCTACAAATAACGCGTCAATTTTTTTCCTGCTTCTGTTCCCATCCGATGTTTTTTTTTTGGAAACGCCGAAAATGCTCCCTTATCGATAAGCTGGCTGAAGAGGTCGATGTATCGCACTCGAAGCGTGTCATTTTGATGAATCTATAGTTTCCGACCAACAACGCTTCGAGTAAAAAAAAATGCGTAGTTCTTTCCATTCCGACGCTAATAGACGACCAAGGAGGTTAATTGAATATATTTCAGACGTTAATTAAACATAAACTACGAGAGTTTGACTTATAGCATCCGCTAAATTTAAGATTCAAGTTACATATGCTTATAAACGGATTCCATGGTTTTTACTTCATTAAATATTTTCATCGAGAACACAGAGGAGATAATATACAGTGATAGTGAGGCGTAGATGTGGATTTGATGAGATTTATGGAGATGGGTTCGCGATATGGCTTTCCCCGATTAAAGGGCTGGGCCAGATTGAACTTCCACTCGTTAATGGCTCTCATGGCGTAGCTATGGTAACTTGGTTAACATAGCGCCCAAACCGTGGAATAACGTGTCTGCTTAAATCTATAGAAATGTCCTATAAAATTCGTCAAAATGATCGTATGAGAAAATTGGACCAGTAATTCTTTCGGTGCCTGATATTTTTAGTGTAAACATGTCGTAATTTCTCAGACAGGTAATGTTTTAGCTTGCGTTGAGTTTTAAGAAGGAAAAAGCGATTTATGAACTATTGTTTCGTCAGCGTGGCGGAATGTATTTTCGGATGATATTTATGTTGATGATAATAATGACATATTATTTTAAGAGATAGTAAGATTTAATTTTGTAAAGTTAATTTTTTTTAAAAACTCGGATCTAGGAATGTATATTTCGCCACACATTCGGTTAATTTGAATGGAAAAAGAAAGGTATAAAATGCGAAATACTATTCCCGTAAATCGGAAAAAATAAAAATTAATTCGTACGAAAATCTGTCGCAGTGATTCTAAATTTAATAAACTGACTAATGTCGGTTTTACAGTTGTTTGGAAATTTACCAAAAAATGAACACCTTTACAATCGAGTCGCTAAGTATTGGTTGTGTTTTCCATAAGTGTTCGCGAAACACGGGCGCTCTCTTTGCTTTTCACTGATCAACACTTTCTCCAATGATTAGGTACACAACTAGCGATAATGTAACTTTTTGGAAAGGCTGGATAACTACAAACTCAAACTGCAAAGAAATCGATTAATCTAGAAATAACCAAATTACCTCAAACTATATCTTTCGTGAATATTTTTTAAAGCTGCCAGTCAAACTTTTTCAATTCTACGGTCAATCAACGAGAGATATTTTCACCAGAACATCTCAGACAGCAGTCGGAACTCGCAAACTTGGCGATTCATCAAAAAAAATTATACATCCTTGTAATTCGGCAACCATAAAAAATTCTGATCCAATTTCCTGCGACCTTTCCCACCGCTGGAGATTTTTGCCGGTGGCGAAGGGTTAGCGCAGAGAAAAAAATAATCGCGGAAAGAGCGAAGATGATTAAGAAAAAAAATGAACGAATTCCTCGACCCGGAAAAAACAAAGGAGCCGCACATTTCCATAACGAACGAGAGGAGATTGGAAAATAAATTTCGCCAAATTTGTTTCTTTTTTTATATCCTTTCGAAGACGAAAGAAAGTTGAGAATAGAGTTTTCTAAAAGAATGGCCAGCGAGTGAAGAAGAGACGGAGGATTAACGGGGAGGTATATCTCGAGGGATCACCGGTCTGTACGGCCGGTTATTAAACCGTGTATTTTCCCGAGTTGTTTTTTGTTTTTTTTTTGTGGTAGGAGAATGGAAGTTGGGTGCAAGGAAATGAGGGAGAATGTTGGGTAGGAGATGAGATTTTGAGGCTAATCCCTCGCGGAGAATTTTGGACGTCCGAGGTCATCCCTCGAAATGGGTTGCAGGAGGAGATATTACAGGTATGAAGGGAGGGAGGAAGGAGGAAGGGAGGAAGGGAGAGAGAGAGAGAGAGAGGGGGGGGTGAGGTAGGGGAGGATATGGAGGAAGGGATAGAGAGGGCTGATAAACGGTTGAGTGTTGTTGCCTCACGGAATTTGCATTATCCCTTACCGTAGGGCGGTTGCTGGATGCGAGTGGGAGGGACTTTCATAATGTATACAGGCGAAAGAGATTGGTGGCTGTAAAGAGGGTTTTAGGTGTGAAAGGAAGCCCGTAATAAGGTATCCCTGATCGCCTTAGGCGTCTGATTGATAAAGAGCGTTCCCGCGGCCTCGTTTCCATCCCTCAATGTTTCTTCCTACGATTTTTTTCTGCAAGATTCTCAGCGCCATTTTTATTTAATTTTTTAATTGATCCTTAACATATGCCGGTTTAATTTGAAGGATTTATTGTCGTATTTTTTTTTGAAGAATCGTGTTATCACACGAACACGCAAGTGCATACATGCATACATAAACGCGTATTATAATTTTCGTAAGACGGTTATTAAAAAAATTTCCATGAAATTTATGTATGAAATCCTTGTAGAAATTTTTTCATATGCTGTGTGGCATTTACATACACGTATATTATGTTCAACAACATTTTTTTGTATATTGTGTTCATCTACCGCAAATGTTTAAAGTATTGATCGACGCATCACGTGGGAATTCACGTTGTTTTGCAGGTTAGTGTTTGCCTTGTTAGTGTTTGTTAGTGTTTCAAAAATTCGCAAGAGGAAAGATATCTTCGCCGACAAATTACGAATAATGATATTTACATGCACGCTTTTCGATCATATGCGCTCACAATCAGTAAATACGACAGAATTCACGATACGCTGAATTATCTCTTTTCAGGTTTTGGGACCGATCGCATTTTATACAGGAAATTTACGAAATTTATGAATATATATGGAACTCGATTATGGACCTTCGAAAAAATATCATAAATCACTCATTCCTATGGGAAGCAATATATTCAATATTTCGCTCCCATGGAAGCAATTCATCCCGATGGGCAATTTGAAATACGGTTCGGTTTTATGACGGCGAAAATGGGTAAATGGATTTATTTCGATTTGAATGCGAATAAAGAGGCTCGCCACTGTTTCCTCCATTTTTGCAACGACGTTCCATCCGTTCTTTCTTCTTTCGAATATTTTTCCTATTTCATGTCATCCGGCTCATCGCGCCATTGTTGTTCACCACATGTGAATGCGATGAAGATTATGGCCAACCACCCGAATGGGATCCAGTAATTCTCATCCAGACGAAAATGAAATTCTGTATTATTTGAAGAATGTCGTCACGAGGGATCGCGGATCGTTCTCATCCGGGATACCCAAACGATCGTTTCCCATTTTGCGACGAATGTGCTTCTCGGATTGCTGGAAATATTTTTCGAATGGGTTTGTACCAACTTAAATCAATGTATCCGTTTACCATCCGGAATAAAACCGCGATTTATTCGAATTAAATTTTATATTAGGCCTAATTTGAGATAAATATGAGATTTGTTCGGCACATTTATGATGTCAGTAAAAACTTGTGGTTCTAAAATCAAAAGTCGTACTTATTTTTAAAATAATTTATAAAGTTTTGTGTTGATAAATAATGAACATTAGGATGGAAATGTAACATCTAAAATGATATATTTTGTTAGACCCCGTTGATAACAGAAATTATAGGCACTTGGGTAGGATTGCATGCACGCAAACAGTTCATTTTTCATTTATAATTATGTTTAGTTAAATAGCACTCAGAGACGTTTTCAATCCTAATCATGCATGTTAAAAAATACAGGAATTTATAAAAATTCCGACGGAGACTGATAAACCTGATGCATGCATTAATTAATTGTTTGCATATTCATTGAAAAATCCCGAATTCAAAGTCAATAGTCAAAACTGTCCTCGAACAATTTTCCTCTGACTATATTATATTATATATTATATTTTATACTATGGATATATTATTCGGATACTAAATTCAATAAAATTCCCCAACACCGCGAGAGCGAATCCAATAATGTTCGAAATTTTGTCTGCGGATGAGTTAGTAAACATTTTTTAGAATTTACTAAAAGTAGAAGCCTCCAGCTTGCAAAAACTACGTGACGAAGAGGTAAATAACTGAAAAATTCCGAAAAATAATTACGCTTGTTCGAAGCGTAGGAATGACATCGAAAACCTGGGCGTTTCGCTGAAGAACGAGAGAATGAAACGCAAACTGCGCGTCGGATGATAATCCGCTTTCACTTTCAAAAAAAACCTTGAAAATTGGGAGAGCATGCTTCCGCCTATAATCTTCGTCACTTTTTATCACCAACCAATTTGCCAACAAACGACCTCCTCTCGCTCTCGCGTTTCATTTTTTTTTTCAAAAACAACACGCTCCATGATTCTCCCTTCCGTTCTCATCATCCGAGAAAAATGGGAATCTCTCTCCCCTGTTCCACCTATCCCTCTCTGTCTCTCTCCATTTCTCTTCATTTATCTCATCTCTTCCACTCTTCGTTCCTCTCCCTTCTTTGTTATTTCGTCCGCCATATCCATATCTCTAGCACAGGGCTGGGTAAAACCGTGACCCGCGGGCCGTATGTGGCCCTCGAGAGCATTTTTTAACGTTTCCCGCGAAGCTTTGGTGAAAAAGCAATCTGTAAAATTTAACACAATTTTATATTACTTTTGGTAAAATTATGACAATAAAGCCTTTTAGTTTCGAAAATTTAGCCCTACTAATCCTTGTTCGTGTTTGTTTTTCACTTATGTATTGATGCCTAAGAATCTAAGCAATTTCCGATTTAAAACTCGAATCTGGCCCGCCTAAGCATTGGCATCTTTCAATGTGGCCCGCTGAAGATTTCGCAAATAACGATGCGGCCCGCCATGCAGAAAAGTTTGCCCACCCCTGCTCTAGCACATTGGCTCCGAAACCGATTTTATAGCGGCACCTCGAAAAACTTTGTTTAGTAAAGGAACAGTAGGAATAATTAGAGCGATTATTTTTCTTCTAATAAGGTGATTATGAAAATCGAAGTTAATCACAGCAAATGTTCCCTATTGAGTTTCTGGAAGAGTGAATTAGACTCGGAGTACAGAACTGATAGATCGAATATCCAATCTGCGGAATTCGTTAAATATTTAGGAGTCACCATTTGTCGTGATCTATCGTGGAATATGCATATTCGAAGGGTCGTAGGCGCAGTCAATAATAAATAGGGCTTCGTAGGCAGAACATTAAGAAGTAGCACAGAACAGGTACGAGAAACGTGTTATTTATCATTGGTCAGATCTCAGGTCGAATACGCTTCCAGCATATGGAATCCGTACGAAAAGGGACAAATACTTGAGTTAGAAAGAATCCAACGCAGAGCAGCCAGATTCGTAAAGCAAAAATATGAGCAAAAATTAAGCGTCACATCACTCTTGAAGGAGTTGAATTGGATATCGCTAGAGGATCACAGAATTAGCGCTAGGTTAAGGCTTCTGGAGAAATTTAGGTCGCAAGTTCTCTTAGAGGAGGTCTCAGGAATATTAGAGGCACCTACGTACGTGGGCAGGCACGATCACGAGAATAAAATACGAGAGATCGACTGTAGGACCGAGCGATATCAGAGCTCGTTTTTCCCAAGGACCATACGGGATCATAACTGGAGAGTGATTCCCACGAGGGACGTTATTAGGTAGGTTTTGGTGTGCTGCACCCCCTGCCACCCACCAGTCTGGTGATTTGCAGGGTATCATGTAGATATAGATGTAGATAGATAGATATAGATGACGTATCGTCAGCAGATGGATAAGTGCAAATTTTGTAATGCCCGTATGCAAAAATAAAACAATCCCGTTTCTAGGCTGAGGTGCCGCGAAATTCTGTTTATCACCGAAATAGTGTTCAACGTGCATGGTTTTGGTAACACTGCAACCCCTTCCTCCATTCCTGTAGTATATCTCCCCTCATTTCTCCCCTACGTCTCTTCATCCCACCTATCCTCCCAATTATTCCTCTTTCATACAATTATATTTCTCCTTTCTCTCCCTCTTTCTACCTCCCTCCAGTTTTACACTCTCGTTATTTCTCTCTCTATCCTATATTCTGATATCCGTATTCATTTATTTTACTTTCTCACATACGAAGTATGTTGAGAAAGTATTGTCATCGCGAAAAAATTTGACCTCGAGATTTTTGTGGATATATACGTTTTAGGTGTCGCTGAATTCGAAAAAGTGTTTTTCGCAATACCCTCTGTCTGTTACTGGCTCTGGAGCCTAAACGGTAGAGCGAAAATGAATGAAATCTCGTACTTAGGCATTTCATCACACGGAGCAGAAGCTTTGAAGAAATGGTTGGCATTGCTCAATAATTAAGGGAAGTTTATTTACGCATTTTAAACAACAATTTGATTTTCTCATAAACGGCTATAACGATTTTGATCAAATTTCGTACAGTTACTTGAGTTTATGTCTTCAATAATACTGTAAAGTTCATATTTCTCAAAAAATGAATATAAGGCTAGTTTATTCTAGGCAACTCTAAGAATAATTAGATTTTCTCAAAAACGGCTATAACGATTTTGATCAAATTTCGTACAGTTACTTGAGTATACGTCTGCAATAATGCTACGTATTTCATTTTTCTCAATGAATGAAGTTAAGGCTAGTTTATTCTCGGACAACTTTAACAAAAATTGGATTTTCTAAAAAAGCCTCATGCGATTTTCATTTTCTAAAGATAACTAAACGACGCATTAGTATAAGAGAAAGTTTGTACAATGTATGTTGTACCGATTTTTTCAATATACCACCGAACTCAACACGTAAAAAAAATGAAGACACGGTTTAAGAATGGGTAGTTTTGAAGTCAAAAGATAAAACGTGCCGGAGTATTAAAGGGACGAGGGCGGATGTGTAAAGAAAAAAAACCATATTTTTCTCCCCCGGAAATTTCGCCGCTTAATTTTGCGTCATTCCCGCCGTGTCGTATAAATTTGCATAAATGATTGCGCGACGGCGCACGCGGTCTCGTAGCTTTAAATAAAAAAGGGGAGTGGGATGAGGAGGAAATGGAGGGAGAGACAGACAGACAGAGGAGAAAGAATGATGGGATGGGATTCATTCATGCCCAGTCAACGAGCGGAAGGGATTTTCCCGTCGGCGGGATCAGCTTCTCCCTCGAGTCTTTTCAGACTATCTGCAGAGAAACAGGAGAGGGCGGTTTGGCGCCCGACGATGAAAGGGAATTCAAACGCGACAAGGGGTGGAGGATGGGACTATTTACTCGTTGGTATTCGGATGTGATCAGTAGGCTTTAGAAACGACATTTGAAAATAAAAGAGTTGATTTCTCTCTCTCTTAAAATCACCGTCGAATCATTGACGATTTATTGGCTATCAATGGCAGAAGGGATTGTGCTTTTTTAAAAATCGATTTCAAGGACTTGAATGGAAATGGTAATTCTGAGATTGATTTTTTTTTGGAGCTAAGCGAGTGGAAAATCTTGTTTGCCCATTGTGTTGACTTTTGAGGATATTATTCAAAGTGTGAAGAGAAAAAAATTCGAAATATGTTGTTGAATACCTGTTTCGAGTTAGTTTTTATCTACGACGCTGAAAATTTCATAATCGTTGTGATTTTTGTGGTTATAGTACGGTAAGTTTTTATTGATAAAATAACATCTCACGCGATGTGTTCTGTAATAATTTATAGAAATATCCTTCCAAGAATTTCCATAGTGGGCGGTTAATTCGTAGGTGAAATGCGCGTCTTGCACACACAAACGATTTATGGCTGTGTGAGTTACCTTGGCTATCAATTGAATTTTGAGTCACATTTTCGGAGGTTTTTCATATAAAAATATTTTTGTTGCCTACTTTTGACATTTTGCCAAAAATTCACATTTAGAAACGAAAATATTATTTTGTATTTATTTAAGCCGAGAGTAAATTAATATCTATGACGTAAGCGGAAACAAATGATATTTCATGTTTTACATGGTAGTTTATTTCCACATAGTTACGACCCGAAATTATTTAAACAGAAACATTAAAGCAATGACCAATCTCTTGCGAACCTTAGAAAAATTGTTGATGAACTCAGCATGTTATTTTTCAATACATTCGAACGTTATTTTTCGAGAGTAAACTTTATAGTGTCAATTACGTTGTGGGTAGTAAATATTATGGTGATGTATCAATCATTGTCGGATAGCATAAATTTATTTTGACTAATTAAAAATGTTTATCTTGAAAGGCAAAAACTATAATCTATTGTTAAAATAATGACTTAAAAATCAAGTGAGTACCACATCACTTATTTCACCTATCTTCAGTAGCCATACCAAGGGCTATGAAATACTATATTCACATTTGTCTATAAAGCGGCCGTATTCAATGGTTGTCTAAAAAAATAAAGCTATTGGAGATATGTGAAATAAGTACAATAAAAAAATAATATTTGTGTGCTGATTATTTTGAAATTGATTTAGCCATAAGATAATATCAACATTTCTCTACTGAATTAAAATCCATCATTGTCCATTGATTATTTCTGGAGACGCAGTTATATAAGGATTGTGGTTCGCAGCCTTCATTGCCCGCATTTTTTGCGTGTACCGACGCTAGTGCGTATGTGAACCCGACCGTAATTATGCAATTGCGCGAGCGTGGACAAACTTGCATAGCTCACGTCATTCAAATAGGAGCTTGGGTACGTCATCGAGGCCCCTTCAAAGCTGCCGTTCTGCGTCTCTGTCTCTGGTAATCGAGGTTACGCGGCCCCCCGTTTACGCGAAATTCGACGCAGCTATTCTAAACGAGGTGAGCACTTAGGTGGGGGGGGGGGGGGGTCATCGTATTAACTCGCGAGCCCTAACTGGGGAGATTCGGAGGGAAAAACTCGAAACACAGGTAGGTTCTGCTCGTCCATGACTTGGAAAAAAAATAAACAAGGCGATCGAAGAAACTTCTCCCCAGTTGACCTTCGACCCCTCCTTCCCGTCTCCAGTTCCGCCAATCTCGTCCTTTCTTTATCTTCCAGCTTCGTCTGATACCCTTCTCCGTCATCGCCATTTCCGCTGCTACACTTCCTGTTTTCTCTCTCTCTCTCCTCCCTCCGAAAGAATTTCCTTTTCTCCAAGACGTAAGAAGGGGACTCCTCGATAACGTGACTTAATCTTCCAACCTCCGGCTTTGTTACCTTTGCCTTTTATCGTAATATCATTCTCCTCATTTCTCTCTTTTTTTCCTTTTACTCTTTAATGTTTATTCCTAAATTGTGTATTCTTTTGAAGTTTTCTTATATGTATATTTTTGTATTCGCATACACATGAGCATATTTGTTATTTTTTATTTGATCAAATATTTCCACATTTTTCTGAACTGTTTAGGATTTTTTCGCTGTTTTTATGTTTTCTAACCAAATATGTAATTAATACGTTACTTACGTCATACATGACCATACATGTAAAGAGGACTATATAGCCTCAATTTTGCTCCGTCTGTCTGTCTCATATAGCCTATCCCGTTTCTTTATTTTTCCTGCTCCACTTCTCTATTCGTCCACTATCTTTTTTTTATAGCCAGTTTTCCCCCCGGCTCTTCTGCTTACGTAATTGAAAATTCGTTCGTGTTTTATCTGTTTCGAAGTTTCTCGGAGGTATTCATTTTACTTAGAATGCGTTTTATTTTTCGATCCTAATTCGATTCCAAGGCACGGTTCCGGTGCTATACGTGGAAGGAATTTTTTCATTAGATTCCAACATGTTTGCCTGGTAAATGGATGTAGGTCGCGGTATCGGAGATGAGTTCGTTAGCGAAAAACCAAATTTTTGCGGCGGGGTTTTGGGATGTTGTTTATCTGATTTCTGGAATGGAATATCCTAATTAATTTTTTTGGAAAGATTCGCGGAATTTTGATTACCTGAAACGATTTCATGGGAACTTATTTGGACATTTTAATATCCAGCGAAAGCAATGAGAAAAATTCACTTTCCAGATAATACGTTTAAGTAGAATGAAAATAATTCGTTTCTTCTTTCTTTTATAATAAACAAAATGACTGTGGTATAAACATTTGAAATCAGTAATCATTTTGCGGTTTGCAAAGATGTAGAAGCAGTTGTATATCGCATCCCGTTTTGTTATGGTTACTTCATTTTAGCCTAAATATTTATTTCTTTTTGAGAAAATTGTTCTATGAAGTGATCATTTTTAAAGTGAAATACCTGAAAATTGTTATTTATTAATCTGCTTATGAAATGATTAAAGGTAAATTTATTTAAATTTTCTTGAATCTGATGACGTTTGACAGGTATCCATTTATTGGATAAAACTGTAAATAATTATTTCATCTACTAATCTGCGAATTATCTAAAAAAAAAACGTTAAAGCTGATTAGGCACACAGTCGCTACTGTTTTCTCATATTCCTTATGCACAAGCATTTTTGAGTTGCATTACATATTAATAAGATTTTCCTAAATGCATATTTATACGTTTACTTAATTTATAATCTTAAAGTTAGTAGTAGTAATTAGGTTTTTAGGTGCGTCGACAGCTAAGGCCATTTTGCACTGTCAAATTCTGTTAGAGAAAATCAACATACATCACAACATCCATACCTGAAGCGGGATTCGAACCCGCTATCTTTGGGTTAGAAGGCAGGCGCACTGCCTACCAGTCTAACCCGGCCGGCAATTTTGAAGTTATATGATAAAGTAAACGTGCCACATATTTCATTAATACCTACACGCTGAAAAAATGCTCAATTTATGTCCTCGTGGTATGACTTGTAGAGATATGTTAACCCCTGCCTACCTAAGGTTCATTTAGACGTTTTCATTTCCTCTCACTGTTCATAAATACTATATCATAACTCCCAGCGACGCATTTATTTTAATAAACAATATAATCTTCTGATTTTCATCCAAGTATTTCAGAAACACGGAACGCACAAAAATCTCTACTTGCTTTACACCATAAATTTCACCATTGCAAAGCTCTAATCACTCTATATAATTATAAATTATTGCCGGATAGCATCGGCTTGTAATTGCGTAAATTGCAAGCTGAGGGTTAAAAAAAAGCAAAATTAACAAAATTTTCTTGTGGCGTACAACACAATTCAATGAATTTCAACAAAAGGCTATGCCAAATAATATTTTGACACGTTTTTTGGGATACCTATGATAGGTATAAATACAAGAACAGAAATGGCAAATATTTTTATAGTAAGACGAGAATTGTCAACATAGATATTGAACAAAAATATAAAAAATGGATTCGTATGACATTGATATTGAGTTTGGTAATGAATGGGTGCAAGATATGAATTTCAAGAACAGAAAATGTGAGTAGGTTGGAAGATTTTGAAGTTTCCTGGACTGAGATTTAACTAATTAATTCATTTAATAGAAAAAAATAGCTTAATTGGAGTGGTAAGGGGGACAGAAAGGAAGCATGTGGGTTGGATTTTGAAATACATTGTGCAGCTGAAGGAATTCGCAGAAATTATAAAAGAGGCAGAGAAACACGATAAGAAAGAAAGTTCGAATGGTTTAAAAGAAGATTACGATTAAAATCATATGAAGGTTTTTTGTAGGTTAGATAGAGAAGGATCAACGTTAAAACTTCTGAAATTAAGAAAACTTGAAATAAATCGTAGGTTGGTGGGGAGACACCGATAACCTGCCGTATGTAAAATGTTTTTACTATACCAAGTATATTGAGAAAGTATTGTAATCGCGAAAAAATGCGACCTCCAGATTTTGACGGAAATACACGTTTTAGGTGTAGTTGAGTCTGAAAAAGTGGATTTCGCATTGCTGTCTGTTACTGGATCTAGAGCCTAAACGGTAGTGCAAAAATGAATGAAATCTTGTACTTAGGCATTTCATCATACAGAGTAGAAGTTATGAAAAAATGGTTGACATTTCTCAATAATTAAGGAAAGTTTATTCTACACATTTTTAACAACAATTTGATTTTCTCAAAAACTGCTATTACGATTTTCATCAAATTTCGTACAGTTACTTAGGTTTTCAATAATACTACATATTTCATATTTCTTAAAAAATGAATATAAGTCTAGGAAACAATAATTTGATTTTCTCAAAAACGGCTATAACGATTTTGATAAAAGTTCGTACCGCTACTTGAGTATACGTCTGCAATAATACTACATACATCATTTTTCTCAATGAATGAATATAAGGCTAGTTTATTCTTGGGTAATTTTAACAAAAATTTATTTTCTAAAATATGATTTTCATTTTCTAAAGATAACTAAACGACGCATTAGTATACGAGAAAGTTTGTACAATGCATGTTGTACCGATTTTTTCCCCTGGAAGTAAGTCGTTCCGAGTCTTTAAAAAATTGAATCCATCACGTTAAAACAGAATATCGAGTTAAAAGCGTTTCGTAACCTACCTCAGTCACAGCTTTAGGTAAATTGGCTCGCGAAACGACATGCGCCTTTACGCGGCAGGAGAGAGAGAGAGAGAGAGAAAAAAAAAACGATTTCCGCGTACTTGGCAAGGCTCTATGGTTCCTGTGACGACGACTCATTCTCCAACGTATTGATTGGTTTTCAAACCTTCCAAGTCCTATACCTCATTACCTCCAAGCTGCTGTGAGGGCGTAACATCCTCTTGGCTACGGTCTCGAAGGGGAGGAGAAAACTCCGTGTTTTATCTACGATCTCGAGCTAACGAGCTCCAACGGAGAGAGAGATTGACGCAATCTCGAAACTAGTATCCCGTCGGATAAATGAAAAACAAAAACGAAGGAGTTAGTTCGTGCGTTGTTTAGGGTGCGATGATTTATATGCGCTTATAAACGACTTCATGATAATATAATGATATTTAAATGAGCACGAAATGTACTGATAACGATTCCCTGGCACATTTACATAACGTCGAAACGTCAAATAAATAGGATATAACATCTTATGATTGGAAATGTGTCAAAATAAAAAGTTTCATAAACTAAGAGTGGAAGAGAACCGGGGAATTGACGGAGTAATCTCAAATTGTATCGTTAGATTTATCGCAAATGCTATTTATAGACTTTATAATTCTTCGAGAATAAGCACATAAAAAATAGTTGCCTCGGGTATCTCAAATATGCTTTGTTTTAACCTTGTCGTTACTTTTGGAGACACATTAGGCAAGTATCGTACTTTTAAAGTACTTGTTATCGAATATTTTTTAGCCATAAGAGCTCGATAATTCTCTGTTGAATTTCTAACCACCTTTTTGATAGTATATCACCTTTAAGAGGAAATACTCTGTATTTATTAAATAATTAAATGAAGTTATGTAATTAAAAACCATCGTAAATATTTTAAAGATGAGTAGGATGATACATTTTAGAGATTCGATTCGTACGATAGGAAATTCAACCTGAAATGCACATCGTACTGCCGAATTAAAATAATTACATGCGTTCCCAAGTGCAGTTGTATTCCATATCTCTCTCGACCTCTTCTAACTGTACACAATAAAGACCCTCGGAGGAGTATAATGCCCCTCGGCGAAGTGAATCTTAAACGCGCAGCCTCGTAAAAACCCCTCAGACGGCAATTTCACTGCCGTAAAACTTTAAAACGCAATAAATCCGGTAATTCCGTTCCTGCCAAAGTGTATATAAAAGAATACGTGAGAATACCGTTACGACTATTTCGGCAATTCATTTTTTAACTCGGGATCGGACGAAATTCAACTTCCTATTAGCAGAGCTGTTGTGTCTCTCTTGTGTGGACGAAGGGATCATCCTGAAAGCTCCATCATTTACGCCTACAAATGTGTCTCCCCGGCACCCCAGCTGCTCTCCTTCCGGTATAAGTGTTCCCTGCTCAGGCTCACCAACCCCCCCCCCCCCCCCCCCCCCCCTTTGCTCGCTTCGGTCGCAGTCACTTCGATTCTACCACTTACTGGATTTAGAGAAGTATAAGGTAAATACGATCTGAAAACGCATTAATAAATTTATTTGATACGGAATGTGCGTTTAATTTTATTATTAACGAATTAACAAAAATAATAAATTTCAAAGGAATTAAAGTTAAAACTTCATTTGTAAAAAAGAGTAAATAAATCCTTGATGTCTGTTTTCGTAGTGCCATCTAATTATCTATTAGTAAAGCGATTTAACGTAAGATGGTAACGGAGATTTGTAGTAACTAATTATTCTTGTTATAATAAACACCTTTCTTATGGTTGTGAATAATCGAAAATCCTCCATCGCGTAATAGAAATTCTGTTCTTTTTTTAAATAGTTGTCAGTGGAATTTTCTACGGCAAAGCTTAATTTAGCGCCAAATAAAAACTTAGTTAAATATTATGTATCCTGCGTACCATTAAAAAAATAAGTCGACTCATCATAATTGATATTCGAGCTTAAACTTAATACTTTCATGAACGAAAATATATAAATTTGCGGTAGGTGCGCGGGGCATTTTGCGTGGTACTCCTATAGCACCTTCGCCACACCCTAGTTACGGCCCTGCGCGTGGGTATATACGTATATAAATATCCTCGTGGTACTTTTAAGGGGAATTTTATTGTCCCTGAGGAGAACTCGAGGCACTTCCAACAAGCGCGCAAACACCTTTTGTTCCCAAACTGCGCCACTCTCTCAGATAACGTTCTCGAAAGCGTCGAAATAAAACCTATGGTAATTCCGAAGGAAACGATAAGGAGGCGTTCGTTAGCCATTACGTCGATTTCAAGGGTTGCCGCCGCCCCTTTCTCTCTCTCTATTTTTCTCTCGACTGCCTAACCTCCTCCCCCTTATAAACGTGTCGGTCCCTAACTCAAAAAGGATCCACGCCATGTTTAAACACTTCCACGCCTCCTTCCTCGTCATCCCTAATTCTCCCTTCCCCTTTTTATTATTTCTCCCTTCTCTTTCCATGTCGGAAATCCCCTTTCTCCTCTTGTCCTTAACCTACAGAGGAAAACTGGGCGTTCTTTTCGTCTTCCCCATCTCATCTTTATCACTCGTTTTCTCACCTTGTTCAATCACTTCCTCGAGTCTTTCTCATTTAAGCCATTATTCCCCTTCCCCGCCGTCATCCTCACATCGTATTTCTTTTGTCTTTATCTTCCTGTTCTTGTTCGGGGGCGTTCTCGCCTTCCATATCTTTATCGCTCGCTTATTCTCTCTCCCTTTCTGCCGTTTTAGCGGACAAAGATGGCCGTCGTTATTATGTTTTGCATGGGAGAAAGACGGCTGCATCGGTGAGGATTTCCAGTTTCAAACTAGTTACTCATTACGCTTATTGTTGATCTATAGACTTTAACATTCATTGAAGCACCTAGTTATACCATAGTGCGTTTATAGGTTAATTCAGCAGAAGTATTTTCGCGAATGTGTTTACTTTTTTGTCTTCGGTCATCTTTATCCCATCGTCGCCTTTGTGAATGTACTATATCATCCTTTCGTTACTTTACTGCAGTTCAACTCACGTGAATATATTGGTAATCAATGGATCATCAGTTGGTACGCGGACGTTAATTGGGAATTCTTTGTTTTTTCTTCTAATTGTTCATTCCAACGGTATTAAGTTAGCGGAATTACCCCAAGAAAAAATATTGTCTAAAAGGCACTAGCATATGTATCCAACCGACGATACGTACATTAAAATTAGCTGTAGAATTGAATAGTACGAGAAAAATCGAATTATAGAAATTTAATAAATAAATGTTCTTGCAAGACAAAAGTATTCCGCTATTTATAGAAAATTCGTTTTATTGAATTAATCCACTTTGAGATTGTGCTAGTGCGCGAATACATACATATATATATTTTTTTTTGCATTACGAAAACTAATGTCGGCCGGGTTAGACTGGTAGGCAGTGCGCTTGCCTTCTAACCCAAAGGTCGCGGGTTCGAATCCCTCTTCGGGCATGGATGTTGTGATGTATGTTGATTTTCTCTAAAAATAACCCTAGCTGTTGACGCCCCTAAAAAACCTAATTACTACTACTGCTACGAAAACTAACATGAGAGTACTTGGACATAACATACCCTCATAAAAACGTTTTTGAATTGATCGATCTTTCTTGACACATGCTCACATTCTTCAAGCTCGTTATCCTCAGTATAATCTTCGCCGCCTTCACGTGTACTCTTTATTATCTCATCTCCCTTGGAATCCATCAACCTATTTGCATCGTCCGACTTCCTTTCATCCCGTTTAGTAGGTACATCTTCTCCGTGATCTACCCCCCTTGTTATACTGTATTCTCTCTCTCTCACAATGCCTTATCTTGACGCGACTTTCAAAGTCTTCCCTTTTCGCAAGAACATCGTCCAACTCTTCCATTCAAACCCCTGCATTGTCCTTAATACACAATCTTCCTCCCTTCTTTCCCCCTCTCTCGTATCCAAAGAAGTTCGTGCTTCGCGTCGTATATATTCCTCCTCGTCCCCTTCCTCTCTTTCCCTCTCTCTTAATCTCTCTCTCTCTCTCTTTGCTCTTTACTGCCTCATCCTCTATCATCTTCTTTTACTTCCAAGAGGCATATCTCCTCGGCGCATCATTCAAAAACATCCTGTACTTATCTCCTTTTATTTTCCCTCCGTTGTTCCTTTTTCGTTGTCTCTAAAAACGGTTCAAGATTCCGCCTCTTAAGGAAATTCTCTTCCTGTTTCTCCTTTCTGTAGTTTCGTTCGGCTGTCCAAAAATGTGTTTTTATTTTTGCCCGTCTCGGTTTTCTCTTTTCCTTCCTCTCATCATTTTCGTTCTTTACAGTTTCTTCGTATACGCATTCCTCCTCATCCATATACCTCCCTCCTCCACTTATCCATGCACTTAGTTCCGTTTCTACGTTATATGTTTATTTTTATTTGGTTGTACCTGTTTCCGTTTGCTTTATTTGATTTTAATTTGTTTCGGTTTTCGGTCGCATTATTTGCTTTAATTTTTCTTCGCTCGTTTCTGTTTGTTTTTATACGTTTTTATTCGTCGTCATTTCTCATTTGTTCTTCGTTTATTTTGACTTATCTTCTTTTATTTCATTTATGCGTAATTTTGCGTTTTTATTTGTTTATGTAATTATGTTTATTTACTTTCAACCTGATCCTAAAACAGTTCTTTAGGGCATTTTTTAAAGAGCGTATGTTTAATAAAAAGAGCAAGGACATACGGATTCGAACCCTTGACTCTAGAAGAATAATTTATTTGTCGTCGTTTCTGATTTGTTCTTCATTTATTTTGACTTATTTTCTTCCATTTCATTCATGTGTAATTTTGCGATTTGATTTGTTTATTTTACTATTTTTATTTACTTTCATCTTGATCCTAAAACAGTTCTTTACGGCATTTTATAACGAGCGTTCGTTTAATAAAAAGAACAAGAACATACGGATTCGAACCCTTGACTCTAGAAGAATAAGCACCCTAATACCAATGGGGGATATTTGACACCCTCTCCTCCTCTTTCCTCCTCTCGCATCTCCTTCATTCCTCCTTTTCTTCCACTTTTGTCGTCTTTTTTCCCTCTTCTTTCTTTCCTCTTTCCTTCTCTTTCTTCCCTCCTTCACTCTTCCTCTCTTCTCATTCCTCTCCATTTCATTCCCCTTACTTTATCTTCCTCTCTCCATCTCTCCCTTCCACTCAACCCCTTACCTCTCTTACCTCTTTTTCTCTTTAGATGTCCCGCCTCTCTCTCTCTCTTGCCTTGTCTCTTCTCTTCCCATCTCCTATCCCTCCCCTCCCCATCTTTCTCTCTCTCTCTCTCCTCTTCCCCCTTTCACCCCAACTCCTCTTCTCTCAACACAGTCTTCAACCTTATACGCATCGCTTTGGCTTCCCCTACAGCCTCTTGGTACACGTGTCGTAATATACTTCTTTTTCTGATTTACGACTTCTCTGTCATGTTTTATTTTTATTCAAAATGCGGGCGTTATATATTTTTTACAAGCTCTAATTCTAGGTTTCGTCAACTTTCTTCGTCCCGAAGCGGGTTCTAATTGAATTAAAAAAAAAAGACTCCCGCGTCATACTACACCGTACACGTTTTAGCTCAGAATCTAATTCGAGGTTATCGTGTCGTGTCGTGTCGTGTTTACATAAAATTATTTTTTTAAGTACTCGCTCGTCTTATGTCTACGCTCGCGTAAAACCTTTTTTTTTTTAAAAAAAGAATCTCGTTTGAGCTCTTTATCCTCTTACTTTAACGCTCGTCAGGCTTTCGCAAGGTCGCTTCAAAAACTTCTCCGTTAAGTGTTATTGAGTTGTTTTCTTGCGAATGGTGACTTTTTTTCATCGACCACTCTCTCTGTAGTATGAGCCCGTTTCGCTCTTTTCGTCTTCTGAGTCAGATATGAAGCTGTAATTGAGTTGGTCTTATTTTCGAATAGTACCAGTTGTCCGTTATTCATAAAGTGCAGTTTGTGAGCTAGAGAAAAATATATAAATAATATTTAAATTAAATATTTTAGCGATATAATTTCGTAAAGCAATTATGAACAGTAATATCTCGATTATCTTTGTGTGGAATAGGACGGAAACGGGTTAACCGGGCAAACGCCACGGGTGACCATTTTTAACAGTATAATATCGATTATCCCTATGTGGATTAACCGAGCGAACACCACAGGCGACATATTTTTACGTGAATAGGTTATACAACTTCGATTTAATTTTACTAAGTTTGCCTTTAAAATTTCATCCTTCGCATCATCTGCATTTTTTTGTACATTTTCGTGCCTGCATGTCACAATTGACGTGGATTATCGGGCTTTTACTGTATTTTTATTCGTGTGGAATTTAAAAGCAGAATGGATGATATCAATATCCTCCTAGTTGAAGGTGGAATTCTTACTTATTCATCTTTCTAACTCCTCGTTATTATAATTTTTAGCGTTTCTTTAATCCACTAATGTAATCGTTTTGTCCGTCAAGTCTGTCTGTCCGTTCCCTCCACACTTCCGTGTCCGGTGAACTACCTCTACACCGTTAAAGTTAGAGCAACCCAATTTGAGGGAAGTTTGGAGACTAGAGAACTAATTCTAAACAGTTCAAGTTAGACCAGCCCAACTTTCAGGGTAATTTCGGCTGGCGACGGTCATGAACCTTATATTTTTATTAAAATTAACCACTCTCAGTACCTGATTCGTCAGTTCTTTCATAGCATGTTTTAATTTTATCGTCCTTTTCTTATATTTCTCTTTTTTCACCTGTCATTTTCCAATTCATTCATTCTCCTTTCGTTCCTCGCCTCTGAATCCTTCGCATCTACCTCTCTCTATGTCTGTCTGTCTCCTCTTTTTTTCGCATCCCCTCTCACCTCCCACGCTGATTCTTTCAACCATTCCTCAAGGCGTATCAAACATCACGTCCCACTTTTCCCTCTTAAACTTCCTGCCACCCTTTTTACGATCCGACCGCACATAGCCAAACTCCCCCCCCCCCCTCCCCCACCTTCCTCTCCCTTCTTCCCCCACCTATTCTCTTCTCCACAGCCTCCAACCAAATCCAATCCAACCATCCCGCCCGAGAATCCCATATTCTCCAACTTTTTCCATCACCCTCTTTATTCAAAGGGGATCCCTTTCCCAAACATGTCCGGCGATTATTTTCCCTCTCCCCCCCTTTTTTATTTTTTTTTACCTTCCACTTCCTCCTCCCGCCGTCTTCGTTTCGGTGATATCCTTGCTAATTTGCCCTCTTCCTGTTTCCTGGTCTGAATTCCTTTTATGCTCTCTTTTCTCGTCTACTCGTGAAACATAAAAATCACTGATTACGTCCACGAAAAGTGCGTGCTTTGGATGCGATAAAAAAGTCTGCGTCTACGTCTACCATAAAAGGCTGTGCTTGTACGACGTCTTCGGAAAGATTTTGTTGTGAGGGATATACCTTGAAATACGTATTATTAAATACTCTTGCGTCAGATTTTTGTGGAAGACTCTGGTGAAGTTCAACGCATGATATCTTTAGACTTTGATAATTTTAACCTTTAAGAGAATTTCATTTCTTAAAAATGATAATTTCCGAAAGAGATTTTATGCTTAAAAACTAATACGTCTCTATTTTTTTCAGTGTCGGAGACTATCTAATTACCCGTGTTCGTTCGTTGCTTAAGATACTTAGTTTCCAAGAGATTTAACTTTGTTGAATATGTCTTGGAACATTTTAAAACCCGGCGAATTAAAATTTTATGGGAAATTCTGGAGGCTTTAAATATTTGTGGAACTATGGACTTTGGGGATGGTAATTTAACTGAACGTCCATTTTCAAAATGTATACCTTCCAAAAGTGGCGTATAATTTCATAACCTTCGTACGAAAAAAAAATTGCGTCGGTGTAGCTTATGCGACGCTTAATCCATTTGTTCGTTTCTCTTTACCTCATCTTCCACTTCCTCTCCCTTTCCTCCAACTCGCTTGCTTTATACACTTTTCACCCATCAATTCTGCCATCGCATTCCTGTCCAACGATTCCTCATTCCGACATCTTCGTCTTAAATCTTTTATCGCCTCTTTATCTCCGCGTCCATTTTCTTCATTTCCCAACCACTCCTCCTCTCTCGTCCTTTTATTCTTTACCTATTCCTCCTTCCTTCTTCACACATTCCGTCCTGTCTCCCCTTCTTCTCTCCTCCACCCTTTTTTTATCTCTCCTTTCAATTTCTCCTCTCTCTCTCTCTCTCCATTACATTTAATTTCCTCCCATTCCCTCATTTTATCATCTCCCTCCCGCATTTTCTTCCCTCCTTTCCAATTGCCATTTATTTTCCCTCCCCTCGCCAAACACACGCCAGTATACTTCGACTCCCTTGCTTCGCCACGTCCTTTCCGGTATGTGCGAACATTCCCGTGTCCTTTACCCTCCTCTTTTCTACCCCCCCTCCTCCCTCCGTCCTTCACCCCCCCCCCTCTCTCTCTTCACCCTCTCAACCGCTAAACCCCTTTAGCATCCCCCTTTTTTTTTACCGGGACAGCCATTCTTCCCTCTCATACAAGAAGAGCCCGGCTGGAGTTTTATTTCATGGCGGTCGAGGATTTTTACAGCCTCCTCCGCCGCCTCTTTCTCCTTTCCTTCCTTTTTATTTTCCTTCGCTTTTATCCTCTCTCTCTCTCTTCCTTTGTCGACTTTTCATATCGTTATCTTCCACCTTCTTGGTCCTCCCCTCCCCTCCCGCTATACCCGTTCCTTTCGTTCTCTCTCCTAGCGAGTCGTTCCTTTCCTCTTTCTCCGTCTCTTTTCCGTGCAGTTCTTCTCTATCGATTACTCTCTTATCTTCATACCTATCTCCTTCACTGATTTCCTCTTTTTTCGTTGCATTATTCGCCGTACTATCTCATTCTTTAACTTACACGTACACACACAGTCGGACTTCTATAACAAGAATTTTCTACTGGACCAGGAAGGGGGTAATTTTTTTACCGTTCGTTTTCGTGTACGCTGACATGTAACTATTTTGTTCGAAGTTTCGAATTCTCGAATGGGACTCTACAAAACGAACTTTCTTTAACTCGAACTTTTTCCATCTTCCCTAGAGTTTATAGTTAAGGAGATTCCACAGGGCGTACAAAATAATATTTGCAGCTACCTATATTATCATATTTAACGCTCGCATACCACATTGTTACCATTGAGTTATATGAGACTCTACAAAACGAAGTTTCTGTAACTCGAACTTTATCCATCTTCCCTCGAGTTTATAGTTAAGGAGATTCCACAGGGCGTACAAAATAATATTTGCAGCTACCTATATTATCATATTTAACACTCGCATACCACATTGTTACCATTGAGTTATATATGTATAGTACCATTCCCATTAAAATAACTCGCAACAAAAACAAAGATAAACGAGTAAAATGAAACAAGTCTCTTTCTATTTACATTTCTATCTTTCGCATTTCCTTTCTCTCGACTTCGCTTTAGCATTCATGTCTTCCCCATTTACTCCATTTCTTAACCCTTCTCTATCTTTATTCCCCTTCCTTTTCCTCTCTCTCTCTCACCTTTCCCTCTCCATCTCTTAATATTCTACACGTGTATCTCACCCTTATCCCTTTTCTACCCCTTTCTGTGGCCCTCCATTTATCTAACTTTTTCTCTCTTCCTCTCACCATTCCCACCCTCTCTCGCCCTTCCTTTCTTCCTCTCTCTCTCTCTCCCTCTCCTATAGTTCGTCTTATCGTTTTATGTATACTTCCCTTTTCGAGAGACCAAATTTTATTTCCATCTCCTCTTCTTCTTTCGCCACGCTTCCGCCCGCATTTCTTAGGGAGTGTGAGAAAGTAAAGAAAAGAAAACAGTAAACACGCGTGCAAAACGACGCGGGACGAGATGACAGAAGAAAATCGGAATGTATCAGCGGGTGGAGGGCAACAGGCGAAAGTCGAATGGCGCTCCGGAGGAGGAATGATAATGTAAGGAGGTGGAATGGAGACGGAGGGTAGAAGGAGAGCGGGTGGCCACGTCGGCCATCTTCGCCTCCTTTCCTCGCTTGACTCTTTTGATATCTTTGTTTATGTACCTATCCGTTTCCAACTCTCTCCATCTCACTCTCTCTGTCTCTGCTATTTTTACTCCGATGGGTTACACATTCGTCTATTTCCAACTTCGATAACACGTACGCAGATTTAAACGCCCTTACGTGCGTATGCGTATTTGAGAGGGAAAACAAAAACCAACCCGAAAAAATAAATTTCGCGAAAGGCTTCTTGTGACAGTAAAAAAGGCGCGCGGCGGACGAAAATGAATGTCTCAGAGGATCATTTCATCAATCGTAAGACGGAAAGGGCTTTATGACTTGCGTAAACGGGAAACGTTTAGTAGAATATCAACAAACGATTCGCCGTAATTATTTTTTTTAAACCGCCACGCGTGGATTATTGCTTACAAATCGCGAGATTTGTCAGACTAATTGTGGACTATGAAATCATTATTAAAGGTTTAGAGTCCTTGCTTCTGCTACGGAGCACAATTACTCGCTGGATATGGAGGCGAAATTTCTGTCCTGAACGTTTGGCTTCAGAATTACGATAACATTAATGCTGAATACCAAAATAGATTTCTTGCAATTAATGATTCTGATTTTAATATTGCTGTAACGTTGACCGATACTATAAAATCTTATTTATTATTATCAATCATACTTATTATTATTATTGTATCTAAACCATTTCACTTTAAGAAAACGTACATAGAATATGTAAAAAGATGAAAAATAAAAAAAAATATATCCAAGGAATATTTCTATATTAATAAAAATGCTCTCTGGTCTAAAATAATTTACTATATATATAAAATAGTTTCCGAAGTATACGCTTACCGAGGCTGATTGCGATAAGCTCAAGCTCAAGCTACAAGCGCCAAGTAAACTTACCTGCAATGGAAAAAAGGATAAAATTAGATTCCACGGTATTCACGTTTCAACATAAGCATCAAAAAATGATAATTTATATAAATGATCAGTAGAAAACAAATTAAAGTTAATTTATAAATTTGAAGTACTGACAAGGCTTATACGTTTGTACACACACACACAACACACATATATGTACACAAATATCACAAATATCGAGGCATCGGAATTGCGACCAGTTTTTTCATCAGAACGTTACACTAGCTTGGGAATTACATCTGACTTCTGAATGAAAGGGTTGAGAAAACGGTTAGTTCGTTTGAGCAAGGCGGGGGGGGGGGGAGGGGGGGAGAAGTCGCGATCGTAAAAAAAGGCTCGCTCGCTCGATCCAAAAAGGAAAACGCCGGAGAAAATTCCTGAACGAATGGTTTCCTTTTCTCTTATCTAGTCGTAAAACAACCGGTGTGATTTGCAACGTGAGCAACGCGGAGACGGGGGACGCAACTCAGCGAGTCCTTTTTTCCCTCTCTCTAAGTTGTAGTCGGGAGAAATTCCCCCTTCTGCTGGCAGTAGGGAAAAATCGTCGTTTCAGGGGCGGAAATTTTCGCAAGGATACGTGACGATCCGTAGGGGGTTTATCCCTCCAGGGAATACTGAGGATTACTTTTTCTAATGCGCTACAAATTCTTTAATATCTGTTTATATATATATATATATATATATATATATATAAACACATATTGGAGATTTAAAATTGCTATACTTCTGCGGAATTAAAGCCCTGATAGTAATGAAATTAGTCATATAATTTGATTAATATTGTGATCACAGCTTTGGAACCGTTTGCGACCCAGAAAATATATTTGAAATACATATAACAGAAGGTTTAATAGAGATAATTAAAACACAATGCATACCTTTAATATTATTTTTAGGAATTTAAAGAAAATAATCTTTTGATATGTGAAGGCTCCAATTATTATTTCTTTTAAATGGAAATAAATTTGATCCGCACAAAACTTGATGAGTCGCAAGTATCAAGTGGTATTTAATGATTATCGAGATTATTTTTTCGTTTAGAATAATTTTCACGATAATATTTAATTAATAAAAATTTGCTTTTGATGCGGTAGCACATGATGACCCTACAATAGCTGAGCAGAACAGAAATTAAGATCAAAAATCAGCCGACGTAGTGTGATATCTCATCATTAAACGCTATTGCATCCCCTGCCACACAGCATTGCGGTGGATTGCAGGATGAACTGTAGATGTAGATGCACATTAAGACATTTATTTGCAAAATTTTGGCCGTCTCTTGGAATGTTCATATTCGCTCATATGATGACATGATACCGTTGCAGGTGATGATTTTTGACGATTGATCTATAAAATTAACATTTGTGAGCACCCTTGCTCTTTTATCACATGCCATCAATAGATACAGTTGCAGGGATTGTTAGGTATTGCGTGTCCATTGAATACTGGCATAAAAAAGGTTTACGATGCTGTTTATATTATAACAATACTCTAAATACCTTATGAGAAATTTTCTTAATTTAACTAAATGCCGTGTAATTGTTTAGTCCATCACGCTCGAAATACGATTACAAATACCTCGAGAGAGACCAATTCGGTTTTTATTATTCTTTCATTGTTTTGTTGGCATGCCGCCTAGACGATTTTGGGCAAGCACGAGCACCATGATGTTTTGAACACGATTCCATTCTATAATAATCCAAGAGGTTGGTTAGCCAAAAATATTCAATTCCATTCATTCCTTCATTAGGATAATATGGGAAAGTGTGCGGTGCATTTTAAAATTACTTTTCTCCCAAAAATTCTGGACTTTGAAACAAATAACTCATAAATAATAAATTATTTTTCGTATCGTCGGTTTTATAATGCGCAATCCTTTTTAAATTGTCAATTTTTTCGTTTGGATGTCTTTCGTCTTCGAAGGAAATAACGTTGCTGCTGATTTCGCGGAATTACGTCCACTAAATCGGATTAAATCTAAAACGAAAAAAATTCGTGATTTTGTTGCAAAATGGATTTTCTCTAAATAATATTCAACTTCTATATTTACGTTTAGCAGAAATTGTAAGAGTAACAAGGAGAGATGGGGAAAGAGGAGAGGAGAAAATCAAGTCCACAAATACACTATATTTGATGTCCTGTAATTTTGAGGGGCATTTACGCTTGTTCTGATTAGAATAAACGGTTTGTTACCTCATTAGATTCCTGATACGGTATCAAAAAAAGTATCGGATTTAACCCAATGGGTGCTTTCTATATCTGAATCATTGGTGAACCAAACAGAAATGTGTGTTATTAAGCTGGGTTTCTCAAATTTACACGCGCTGTTCATTTTGGTAAATTATATTACTTAGGATTGATAATAATAATAATTCTTCCTTATTTAAAGAGAAATTCCTGTGCCCTTAAATTCTCGAAGGAATTTTTACAGGTAAACGACCCCGTCATTAAAAGAATGCGTTTATTTTTCAATTAACAAGAAAATTATCCATCAACGGGAACCTTATTTTTTAAAACTTCCATCGCTCTGTCTGCAAAACAAAAACGACACGACGATTAATTTCCTGGCGTTAAAGGAACACGAAAAACATAAACTCTCAGCGAATAGTTTCCGAAAAAAAATTCCCCCCTTCCTTTCCCTCAACGCCGTTCGACTTTCGGCTCCAAAATTAAATTGGCTCCCGCTCTTCGTTCTTCATTTTTTTTCTTTCCTTTGTTCACCTACTTATGGAACTTTCCGGACTCCAGTACACAACTACTCACGTCAAACCCCTCTTCCTGTGTTTCTAACTCGGGACTTATTAGCCCCCCCCCTGACTATGTCTGCCCTCTAAACCACGACCTTTCCTCCCTTGAATACTTTTCCTCTCTCCATCTCCCTTCATCCCTCTCTCCCCCCCCTCTTCATCCCTCTCTCTCCCCCCTCCCTTTTCATTCTTCTTTCCCTTCCTCATTCCCTCTCTTCCTTATTCGTCCTCCACCTCCCCTCTCTACAGACCCTCCCTGCTCCTTTCCTCAATTCCCCCTTCCCTACTCTCTCCTTCCCTCTTTCACTTCCCCTTATCATTCCTCGCTACCTCCCCTCTCTCACTCCATTCCCTCCCTCTTTCCTCAGGGGATAATATTCACTGCCATATAGACACGTTATGTCACCTTCATTTAAATTTTTATATTTATATACAGTACTGTATGTATGTATCCCTCTCCCACTCTCTCCCTCCCCCTCTCCCTTCCCCTCCTCTCCCTCTACTCTCTCCCTCTCCTCTCTCCCTCTCCTCTCTCCCTCTCCTCTCTCCCTCTCCTCTCTCCCTCTCCTCTCTCCCTCCCTTTCACTATCTATCTATCTCTCCCTTCCCTCTCTTCCTCCACTTATTCTGCTAAATATGTATGTTTTCGTCTTATTTTATTAATTATCTTGTTCATTTCTCATACCATAAAAATATATTTTGTAAATATTATCTTGTTAAACTTGTATGTATTATTGTAATTCCACTATTGCTCTTTTATGTATCTAGGGTTTTCGCAGGTTTTTTTTTCACCCCCCTTCCCTTCGTGGGCGTTTTCCTGCGTGGTCTTTTACTAGGATGGCCAAGTCAGGTCTTTTCTAGGTTTTTACCGCAATTACTTTGTCTTTTTATAGAAATTTTCCGAATTTGTAATTCGCTATTTTTCCTGTATGTTTTTCTATTTATTTTATTTTTCGGTTCTTTTCTGTGAAATTATTATTACTATTTTATTCTCATTTGTAATTGTTGACGCAGGGTTAAATGTAAGAAGGGACTATAATAGTCTCAATTTCGCCCTAATAAAGTCGTTTGTCTGTGTGTCTCTTACGCTCCCCTTCACTCTCTCCCACCCTTCTTTCTCTTCCTCCCTCATTCCATCCATCGCGTTCATTCTCACTCCCTCCCCTCTCCCTCACTCCCTCCCCTCTCCTCCCCCTCACTCCCTTTCCTCCCTCTCACTTCCTCCCCTCTCCATCACTTCCTCCCCTCTCCATCACTTCCTCCCCTCTCCTATCCCTCACTCCCTCTCCTCTTCCTCCACCCTATCTCTCTCCAATCCTCTTTCCCTACCTCTCTCACCAGACCATCTCTCCTTCCTTCACATTCTTCCCCCCTCTCCCTAATTCCCTCCACTCTACCTCTATACATTTCTCTTTCCCTCCCTCCATCTCTCCCTCTCTCTCTGCATTCTCTCTCCTCCCCTCACATTTTTCCTCCCCCTCTCTAACTCCCTTATTCTCTTCCCTTCAGCTCCCTCTCTCCTTCCATCTCTCCCTACCTCCCAGTTTATGTTAATGCCTATCTACTGGTATTACCGTGTCTTCAACTGTACTATTATTAGTGTGTAAATCGTAACTGTGGAATATTTATTGTACGTACTATATGAAATTCATGTAGTATAATCATCGTCATATCTGAACATAAGCTCATCATTATATAATTTGTCGATTGATATCCGAAGCCAAATAGCAACCAGAAGCATGGTGACAGAATAAATAAACAAGTCATTAGCAACACTGAATAACAAACAGGTAAAACTAAACAGCATATCAAAGTGTACACACGTAACAGATTACATGATTGTTATTATTTCAGTCAAAGTATTTAAGAGCGCGATTTGGAAAAGAGTATTCAAGATACACACAGGTATAATAAAACATATTTCCAATAATTATAATAGTAATGCCGGTAAGCACGGTATCAGAATCCTTTTGTTTTGATTTAAAATTTAAATTTTAGATACTTTCGATATTTAAAACTTTTGAGGAGAGATGGATAATACTGGATCTTCTATACGTCAACGGGAAAAAGAGATCGTAACTTAACTCCAGAAAACAGGAAAATGGTTCGAACGGAAGCACAGAGAAAGCGACGTGAAAATTTAACACTACAGCAGAGGCAACATGAAAGAGGTAAAAATTCAAGAGCGCGTAGAGTAATTAGACATAACATGACCTTTGAAGAAAGGCAAGAAAGTAACAATGTTAACACAAAACGCAGATTAACAACAAAACATTCTGACGTACTGGACAATGTAGTTTATAAAGAAATATTTGAAAATTAATAAAGAAATTCATGATTTTTTAAATGGCTTTTGATTTAAAGTTACGTAGTAACGGGTATTTGACTAGTTATTATAAAAATCGGTAAGCATCAGTCATTGTACACAGTTTTAATTCTCATCTTATTGTGTGTTACATTTTCTATTGAATTTCTTAATATTCTGTGTATTTATTATTATTTTTATTTTTTAGTGATGTAGCTGTAGTTTATGTAAATTCATACTGTAAATTCAAAGGCATTCTAAACTATGAATTGTTATGCTGAAGAGGGGACTATTTTGCCTCAACCTCGGAAATAGAGACAATTTTCTTCCTTTCTTTCTCCTTTACATACTTTTTCTCCCTCTTTCTCCCTCCCTCTCTCCTTTCTCCCTCCCTCTCTCCTTACTCCCTCCCCGCCCTACCAAGTAACACTCCTTCCTAACAAAAACCTTCCCCCTTTCCGAGTTCTAAAACTTCCTGGAAGTCCATTTAGCCTCACATTTTATTTCTCGCTATTTCTCTACCTCTCTGCCCCACTAATCTTGAGGATATCCGAAGGAAAAAAGCTTTATTTCCAGGTTAAAGAATTTATCGTAATGGCGACCGGAAGGGAGGGTGATTTTTTTTCCTTCGCCCGGCGTGTAGAAGACGTTCCTCTTGTCGTGCTTGTCATTTGTAACGATTAGCGGCGGATGCGTTTGCATGTGTTTTGTTTTTATTTCCTGTCAGTTTGTCGGTTTATTCCTGTTTCCGTTCGAGGCGTCTAAATTAAAGCGTTGAAATTTAATTGGAGGAGACGATCGGATGGGTGTTACCTCCTGTTACATCGGCCAATTTATCACAATTACCCATCTTTTTCGGCGCGATATTTTTCTTTATTCGGTTTCCTCTTCTGGTTTTTATGTCGTTTTAGATTATCCTCCATTAAGCGTCGTTTCGTTTCTTTCTTGTAGCGAAAGATGTATTATTTTAGAGGACGCATACCATTAAGTTTTACGAGCGTGAATGCCATTAGGCTTAAATTTTTATTGTTTTTTACTTTCTCATATACGATGTATATTGAGAAAGTATTGTAATCACGAGATTATGATGGAAATATACTTTTTAGGTGTACCTGATTCTGAAAAAGCGGTTTTCGCAATGCCGGCTGCCTGTGGGTCTGTATGTTCGCGGCTCTAGAGCCTAAACGGTACAGCAAAAATGAATGAAATCACGTATTTAGGCATTTTATCGTACATAATAGAAGCCATGAAGAAATGGTTGACACTACTCAATAATTAAGGGAAGTTTATTCTATGCATTTTTAACAACAATTTGATTTTCTCAAAAACGGCTCTAACGATTTTGATCAAATTTCGAACAGTTATTTGAATTAACGTCTTCAATAATACGACGTAGTTCATATTTCTAAAAAAAATTAATATAAAGCTAGTTTATTCTTGGACAACTTGAATACCGGATTTAAAAAAATGGTTCATGTTGATGTTTATAATAATTATACATATTTCATGTTTTTCAAACGGTAACTAAACGTCCCATTCGTACATGAGAAAGTTTGTGCAATGTATATTGTACCGATTTTTTAAAGGAAGATTCTCATTCTTCAGCTTCGACTAAACCGTTGTTTGAATCCTGTCGATGATAAATTTTATTATAGCATTTGCAATTCTTCAGACCAGTCTTTTGATTATTATAAAGTTTGCTGATTAATATTTTTTAAAAATAATTACGCACACAAAATGTTAATTCCTTTGCTTATTCTTCATTTACACCCAATAAATCTTTATCAAATGAGTTGAAAATACATAATAATAAATTGAACTTTATAAAGTCTTTACCATTCACAGGATTAAATGCGACTATAATTGTCATTGTTATCGGTCATTAACATTGACAAATTAGAATCTCGAATAAGAATTTTATTTTCGTTAGGTTCTAAATTCCGGTTTTTGCAATATTCTTGTCTAAGCGAAATTCAGAAAACAAAGAAATTTCGCCGAGATAATCTGAGGAACAGAACAGGTAAAGTCGAAAATGCAATTAGCAAAGCTATCTCGAGAAATTCGCATAATCCTGGAAATCTAATAACAGGAGATCCATTCTTCCATTTCGAATCTTCGTCGCCTCACAACATGATGATGATGATGATAAAAAAAGAAGAGGAAAATCACAATAAATAATTATTTCGCTCAAAAGTAAGAGATAATCTTAGAGACATTACGCGAAGGCATCTTTTATTTTTGTATTAAGCTCGTAGCATCCCATCTCAAAGTAAAATGTAGGGATGGTAATTTCGGACGAAAGCTCATTACGAGTGCTCCGAAGTTCGCCGGAAAATATCATACCCATCTCCTCTTTAATTCACAGCTAACATCAAGACCGTTGTTATTTTTTCGCGGCCTAAAATAGCGCGATTCGCAGGACGCGGATACACCGATCGATGAGAAGGTGCAGTGTATCCTTTGCAGACAACCGACCTTTAAAAATTAAGGATTTTATTACTTTTTACTTTCACATCCGAGAAGTACGTAGAGAAGGTATTGCGACAGTAAAAAAAGTCGACGTTGATATTTCAATGAACATGCCATGGTATTTAGGTGCCATTGAGTCCGAAAAGGTGTTTCTTGAAATTCCGTCTGTCTGTAGTTTGTGCGCGACTCTAGGGGATAAACTTTATTTTTCTTTACGACCCGCTGATTCCCTCGTGCCTGCGCACAATGGGTATCTGAGAGGTAGTTAGCTGGCCAGTTCAAAATTTTAGGAAGAAGGGTGACTTCCTGGGATTCTGAACCATTTTGGGGATAAACTTATACCAACTGGGGGACCAAGGAAACCTTCACCTTAACCCTAACTTACTTCTAGGAATGCGAGAAGAGTCATTCCTCCCTAGGTGTCGCCGCTGATATTGAAAAGAAATGTAGAGAACGAAAAGGGATTTTAAAAATGGAGGAAATTGGACGAATGTAAAATTTACGAATGGCCCACGCGATCGATAGTTGTGACATCTCTCGAGAGGCTGCGGAAACGAAAATCAGGTTTGGATTTGGCGTGGGATGACGGTATAGAGGGGGAGAAAAGGTTGAAGCAATAAACAGAGAGAGAAAAATATGAATTATGAGCCCTGTGGTTAAATAATGATGATGAATGGCGATACCTCCTAATAACCATACAAATATTTTAAAAAGGAAAGTACTCACATAAGAGAATTTGCTCCACGCCGGGGACCAAACACGCACGCAATCTCTCACACCCCGGGTTTAGGAGGAATTACTCCAACGCCAGGGACCGTTGTTTTGCTCACACACGCACAAATACATACCAGCCAAAAAGCCACGCACGAGTACTTCCTTTCTAAAAGAAATGCCTATATACGTATTTCGGAATCAACAATACCATCCTCAATAGGCCGATCAAAATATCGAAGAAACACGAGTTAAGGAGAGTACACACACACACACAAGGACTGAAATGAGAGGGGGAAGAAAAGAAAAGAGGGGATTGGTTACAATGTAGTGATGGAGAAGTTAGGAGGTGCGTTGGAATGACCGTTATTCGAACGAGAAAACAAAAGTGCAGTTTCCAAAAGCTTTTACGGATTTCATAAAGATATGGTCTATGAAACAGTTTCTTCATGTATGAATCTAGGAGTTAACTCGTACATAAAGTGCCATCATCTCTTTACAGGAAGTAGCCATAAAACTATTTGTTTAAATAGAAACATACGTTGTCTCATATAAGTATGTATCTATACCCCGATATAAGATTCTATTTACCTCTCCGGCTTAACCCCTTCTCTTTCCCTTTATCCAGTTGTTATCCTATCTACCGCTCCACCCACATAAAGATCACCGCATTCTTCCCACAATCCCCTGCTCACTCTTTCCAAGCCGAGTCTTATCCCTAAGGGAGTTCTTCTTATTGCCGCTTCGATGCACCCTTGTTTGTTTTATCTCATTAACCTTACCCTTTATCTGCTTTGTCCCCAACTAAACCCCTTTCCTGCTTTCTCCCTGATTTTCTCTTGTGAGATTTCCTTTTACTTTTGACTCTTCTGTCCTCTCTCTCTCTTATTTCTCGCTGCTTTCCTCTCTTTCTCTCCTATTCTTTCTCCTTTCCACTTCACACTTCCCTTCTTTCATTATTTCCTTTCATCCTGTTCTCTCTCTCTAGTTCCCGCTTTGTTTATTTTTTTATTCCACTCAGAACCCTCATTCCTAGGTCTCTTTCACCTGGAATTCATTTATAGTTCCCCACTTCCTCTCATTCGCTTTGCCAGTTTTCTGTTTCTTAATCGTAAACTTGAATTTGTTTTGTTTTCTATTTTTATACTCGCGTTAATGCTCAGATCGGATTTGTTACTGGTTTAGGTCTATTTAAAAAAAGGAATGCGGCCTTTTAAAAAATATTTAAATTTGGGGGAAGCAGGAACTGTAATGTATGTGTACCATGAACAAGAATTGAGAAGAACTTCTTTTGTTAAATTTTAGAGCAATTTCTCATGTTTTTTCATTCATGTTGAGTAGCTGAGTGGCTTTTTATGAATGTTATCACAATGCGGTAAATTTCCGAGGAGCTAAAGCAGGGAATTGTTATGGGTAATCGAGGCAATAAAATCAAAATATTTAAAGATTTTTGATTCTGTTGATCAAAATTTGACCCAAAATCTTCTAAGAGTGTCTCCAATAACAAATTTTATTTATGTACGACCAACCGGAGTAGTAAACATTTGTGTGATGGAAGAAAATAGGAAACAGTGAAGGTAATAGGTGCTAAATCATACCCCTTTCACTTGCATTAAGACTATTTAAAGTTATCTAAAGAATCAAACTTCGACTGTTCCCTAGAATTGAATTAGAATTTCGCCAGAAATTTAAGTTTTCAGAAAAGAAAATGACCATCTAACTGCTCAGATTTGTTTAATATTCATCCTCTTATATCTTCCTCTCTCTCTCTCTCTATCTCCCTCTCTCATCCAACTGATATTGTAAATTTAAACGAATCTTACATATACTGCATACTCAAAATCACCTTCTGCAATCGATATTTCTGTTAAAAATTGAATTCTACAAGTCAAGTTATGAATGTTATAAAAATTTTACGCTTTCGGCGTGATCTAAATATAAAATTTTTATTACCATTATCATTAACGTGAACTATTTGAATACAAATTTGAAAAAAAATTAAATTATTATACTAGAAAAGTAGGGGATCCAAGATTCAACGTTGTTGATAAGAACATTTTCTTCTTTTCTTGATCTCTATTGCTTCCTCCTCTTTCAATTCTTTATGCTTTATCTTTTTTTCTTTTATTCTTCCCTCTCTTGCTTATCTTCTCATCCCCTTTGTCTCTTGACTTATTTATTATCTTCATCGAGGTCTTCCTACCTCTTCTCCGTTCTTCCGTTTCTCGTATTTTATTCTTATCTTTCTCCTCCTTTTCTCTTTTTCTTCCTATTCTCCTCCCTCTTTCTCACTCTCCCTCTCTATCTTCCTCTTCTCGTCGAGATGATCCAACAAGGCTTTTAGACCCGAGGCGTAATTATTTCAAACGGCCCGATTAACCTGACGCGAGATTTCGCGTCCCTCGTTACAATTAAAATGGAAGGATAAAGCGGAATGTTTTCTTGCATCGAGCCGTTTCCCGACCCGGGTGCCGTCCAAAAACGCCGCCGTCTTTAGTCCGAATGTTTGCGATGGTTTGTCTGTAGAAGCATTTTCGCGGTAATGCGGGCTTTTCTCTCCTTTCTCCCGCGAAATTAATCTCGTCTCTCCTTCCAGTCTGTTTCGAGGGAAAAGACCCGGTTTAATTATTTCTTTTTTTTTGGCGAAGGTGTCTTTATCGAAGACATTTCCCGAGGTGTTGAGTATTTTTTCTCGAAATTAATTTAAACAATTCTCTAGTGTTTACTAAGAATTATCAGAGTATAATTTTTGCCGACGAAATGTTTTTTTAATACGCAAGTAGGTAATGTTTATTTTATATTATGTCGACATAATTTTAATGGTCGAATGGCTGGATTTTAGGAAATTTAAAATAATCGTGAAACTTTTTGTGGTCCCATTAAACTAGTGTCCCATTAATCTAGTGTCACAGAATGTATTACAGCAATTAAGAAGACTTTTCGTGTTTATCACCTATTTTTCTAACAAGAAAATAAAAGGAAACATATTCACTAGAAAAACTTTATTTCCACATAAAACGTGTATCTTTATTTAAATATACGTTGAATTAAGGAAAGTTTTTCTGGTGGAAATATTTTTTTAAGTATTTTAAACGGAACTCCAAAAAGTACAGCATAACCTCGTAAATAAGCTTATGTTTTTTGTTTAAAAAACGACCGATGCTTGCAGTTAAATGAATTATCCAAACACGTCTTTGTTTACAATTAACCTTAGTACCATTTTACAGTGTAGAATAAGTGTGTTTTCCCCAATTTCATCATTAACTTGTAGCATAGAAAGAGGATATTTATTAGTATATATAGTAAAACAAAGAGAAATGTCAGTAAAGTATAAACTTAGCATGGAAATAAGAGATTATATGATACACGCTGACATAACTTCCTCAATGGAGAACAGAACAGCTGAAAACCTTTGGGCCTAATCCCTTAAGTCTCGATAGTAGCCATTAAAAATTATTTCACTAAAATAAAAACTGTTAAAGATTACTTCCTTCTTTAGCAAAGTCCACCTTTTAATACCGATCGGAGAATTCGTTTTGTCCTTAGCTGGATCGCTTGGATTAGTAGGGTTGCTCCGTTGTATTTAATTCTTTATGTTGTTGGGTTTCTTTGTGTTCGTGTTGTATATACATTATAAGAGTAACGTAGTACTTTTGCCGCATTATCCGTCGCGAGTTATTTCGGTCGTTTGGCCGACAAACAATTTGGCAATTTGAGCTCCTTTGGGAATTGTCTGACCTTACCGTAATGTTTACGCCGTTGAATGCCCGTCCTTTCACTCAGTCCCTTCTCAACAGTAGATACATATTTGTGTATTTTGCATATATTTCAGAACCTTAGCGGTTTTTTTCTCTAAAAAATTGCTTATGTATTTGGTTTATCCGTCCGTCTCTCTGCCGTGTGCAAAATGACTCAGAAATGACGTTAATTATAAAATCTAAAATCCAAGGATAGATAGTTTTGCATTAGGGATACAACATATAGCATAAGTTTAGTGGACATCAAACAAGTATCACCTAGGTATAATTTAGGTATACATTTCGATAAATTCAGCCAGTCATAAAAAATTAGTTCAGAAAATGGTCGAAGTAAAAAAAATAAGTAGGAACATCGTTTATCCCGACTAAACACTTCTTAAAAAAATCGGTACAACATACATTGTACAAACTTTCTCATATATGGGTACTAATTCGTCGTTTAGTTATCTTTAGAAAATGAAAATCGTATGAGCCTGTTTTTAGAAAATCCATTTTTTGTTAAAGTTGCCCACGAATAAACTAGCCTTATATTCATTCATTGAAAAAAATGAAATACGTAGTATTATTGTAAATGTACACTCAAGTAACTGTACGAAATTTGATCAAAATCGTTATAGCCGTTATAGAGAAAATCGAATTGTTGATAAAGTTGCCTAGAATAAACTAGCCTTACATTTATTTTTTGAGAAATATTAACTATACAGTATTATTGAAGACGTAAACTCACTGTACGAAATTTGATCAAAATCGTTAGAGCCGTTTTTGAGAAAATCGGATTGTTGTTAAAAATGCATAGAATAAACTACTCTTAATTATTAATCAATGTCAACCATTTCTACGTATACGCTGCTCAGTATGATAAAATGCCTAAGTACGAGATTTCATTCATTTTCGTTCGACCGTCTAGGCTCCAGCGCCAGTAACAGACAGACAGACAGACGGCATTGCGAAAACCACTTTTTCGGATTCAGCGACACTAAAACGTATATTTCCGTAAAAATCTCGATGTCGAATTTTATTCGCCAAAACAATACTTTCTCGATACTTCGTATTAGAAAGTAAAAAACACAACAAAAACATTTTTTTTCCTAAGAAGCAAAAAAATTTCGCAAACGAAAGTGTTAGCGAGCGAACCCGGCAATTCTTCCTTCTGACATCTGCACGCGAAAAAAAAAATTCAAGTACTAGACCGTAAAAGAAAAAAAATCGCGAAAACTTCGCGACGTATTTATGGATCGGATAACGCCAGCCGTTGAGCAGTGCACTCCTTATTTTGTTCTCTTACCTCCGCTCTCCCGAATTAATTCCCTCCCTCTCCTTTCTTCCCATACTCGTACATCTCCGACCCTCTCTCACCTCTTGTCAACTCCCTCTTTTCATTCCTCTCCCGAAGGAATTCTTACCGGAGAGCACTCAATAACCCGTCCCGGATCCCTTTCCTGCCGTATAAATTCTCCGCCACATACACACACACAAAAACAAAGTTGCACCCACAGAATCATTCCTTATCCCTCTCTCTTTTCATTCTCGCTCACCCTTTCCTTTCTGCGAACGCTATACGCATGAAACTAGGCTCCGGATTTAAGAAACGCCCACCCAGAACACGTACATCTCGAATTTGACTCGATTATTTACATAATGGCTGCATTAAGGCGCCATCCACCCCCCTCGCATACAAAAAGGGTTTCTTTTTTTTCTTTTTTCAATGGTCGCATTTGTCACTCCGCACGCCGTATACTATTATATCTTCTCGCTATTCTCTATTCTCACTCATACTCTCCGCAACATTTCTCTCTCCGTTTTTATTTCCCTTCCCACATCCCTCTCTCATCCTTCCGAAAGCTTTCCCCCTATCTCCCTCCTCCTCCTCTATCTCTCTCCCTTCCTCCCTCATTTTCTCCTCCCCCTTCTATCTGCCTTTCTCCCTTTCTCCTTCACCCTCATCCTCCCTCACCTCCTCCCTCTCCCTTTATCCCTCCCTTTCTTTCCCATTTCCTCCTCTTCCTCCTCCTCTCTTCCCCATCTCTCTTTGTTTCTCTCCATTCATTTTCCCTCTTCATCTCTCCTCTTCTTCCCTCCCCTCCACCCTTCTATCCCTCCCTCCCTATACAATTCTCCGTTTCTCTCCTCTTCTTCTTCTCCCTCTTATTCTCTTTCTTCTCTGTCTCTCCCTTCACGATTTCCTTTTCTCTTTGTCCCTCCTCTTTCTACCTTTTTCTGTCCTTTGTCTCTTCCATACTCCATCTCTGTTCTCGTTGTATTTATTTGATGCAACTTTTTCTTTTGTTCTAGTTCTGTTTATATATATATATATATATATATATATATATATATATATAAATACTACGGAAGAGGAAAGGTAAATGAGGATATTTAGGACAACTAGGTGTTGAAGGAAACCCAGTGAGCACTTATCGGAAGGAGAAAGTTATTGGAGCTTTCGGGATGATCCCGAAAGCTCCAATAACTTTTACAGATGTCTCTCCAACACCCCAGCGGCTCTCCTTCCGGTAAGTGCTCAATGGGTTTCCTTCAACACCTAGTTGTCCTAAATATATATATATACTTATTCATGTTATTATCTTTTGATCGATAACTAAGGGTTAAATGGAAGAGGGGACCTTATGGTCTTAATTTCGCCCTGAAAATAAAGACATTTACCTACCTATCTATCTATCTATCTCCCTGCCTTACCACTCTTCTTTCCTCTCTCTTTTTTTCTTATCCTGTTTCTTTACTCATTTTTCCTTTTCTTACTCTTCTTCGCTATACAAACACTCCGAATTCCCCTCCCACTTCCCGATTTCCAATTCTCAGTTCTTCCCATGTCATCATTTTTCACGAATTTCCGAACATTAGCAGCTCTTATTCAATCTAATTTGAGACCACTCCCTCTCCCTTATTCCTATATCATTCTCTTCCTCTCTCTCTCTCTCTTTCTGCGTCAGTTGGAAGTTTATTGCCTTTTATATCTCTTACATTCTTCCTCTTTCGTTCGACCTTCTCTTCTTCCCGTTGAGGGTGATTTACGCTCCCATATACTGGAAAATTCCCGACTTGTTTTATGATTCGGACACTCCTTATGCTCCGCGTCGTAATTCGGGCGAGATAAATCCGCCGCCTCTCTGTCCTCAAGATAAAAGGTTTTTTTTTAAAACATTGGGTTGCAATCCGACGGTTTCGATCGATTTCGTTCGTGGATCGATAGGAATTTTCTTCTTTTCTTATTGGGTGTCCGTTTGTGTTTATGTGAAGCTCTAATGCCATGGCCAACGTAAACAGTTTTTCAAGCATCGAAAAGTTTAAAAGTTTTGCTGTATCTACAGCAGTGGTGTTCGACTTTTTCGGTTCGGGTGCTACATGGCCCAAACACGCACTCGTCCATGGTCATAATGTATCAAAAATCAAAAATAATTTAAGACAACTATACGATTAGGTTCACTCTTAAGTAGCTAGTTATTAAATACATTTATATATTTATGTCTTATGTTGATAGAGATGGAAAAACAAAATATGTTGCTTTTATAATTTACTGTTTTCATCTTATGTTACATTGTGCTTTTTAACTTATTATGTTTAGCCCATGTCTGAAACACTTAGGATGTAGCATACGCCCCGTAGTTTGGGCACCCCTAACATATAGAATGAACCCCAAGCCATTTGAAATTATCACTATTACATAAGTGAAGCCGTCGAAAAGTTCAGCTAATATAACCTTGAAGCGAGGGAAGCCATTCCATCGGTGATATTAACCCATGAGAACAGTTTTTACCTATTGAAAGGGATGAAAATATTTGTTTAAAGAAACTGAAAAAGTTGTTTCATATGAATCGGTGTAGTTCGTCGGAATTGATGAAAAATGTAATGAGCTCGCCTCAGGGCTGAAATCAAATTCAATCGCAAGCTTTTCGTGTAAAATCATTTCTAAAAGGAAAATAAAGACGGATGCTTTCGATTATAATTCGGCAGCATACTATATAACCACCTAAGAATGTTTGACGAAATATAAAAATATAACTAAAACAAGGTAATTTCAAGGAATGACTTACGTTTCAATATATTTTCGCAATTAAAACAACTTATTTTGATAAAATATCATAAAATGAAAATAAATCAATGCCGATCAAGTATTTCACCCTAGAGTACATACATTAACTCGCTAAGGTTTTACCATAAGCGTTACATTGACAGTGCCGCATAAAACTCAAGTTACGGTTAAGCTATGATGGAAAGGAGTTTATATTAAAAATTCTCTCGAGAAGGACTGGCGGATTTGTTTACAGAGAAAGAAACCGGGCCGGTTGGTTCCAATTTAAGAGAAGGGCAGTCTAAAAGCAAATCTCTAAAATTGGAATTTGTAGGACGCAACGAATTCTAATCCAGGACGATGATCCGCGATGACATGCCTTTCGGTTCAACTCGTTTGTTTGGTTTCCTCGTTTTTTAACGACGATTCGAACCCTCCGACCCGAATGTTCTTACCAGAAGCGCGGGTCCTTTCCGTCGGCGCGGCGATGCGAAAACGTATCAATTTGAGAACCTTCCCCCCCCCCGAATACCTCGTCTCCTCTACTACCCCTTCTCCTCGTTTTTTTTATTCCGATTTATTTTACTCTTTCGGATTCCTTTTCCGCCATCGGATTCTCAAATCCTTCTCTTTTTAAAATTTCTTTCGCGGGTTATTTTCCACGCACCACCTACGAATTTCCTCTGGAACATATGTTTGCTAGTTTTTTTGCTGTCTTAAACTAGAACAATGCCAAGCGCGAATATATGTGTGTTTGTATATATATACATATATATAAAGGTTGCGACAAGGTGTTGGAGGTAGCCCAGTGGACACTTAACCTAAATTGGATAGCCGCTGAGGGTGCTGAAGACACACGAAAAACAGAAACACACAAAAAACAACACAAATTGGAAGCTTTCGAGCAGAGGCCCTTCCTCAGCGAAGGAGAAAAATGAAATTTGTATTGTTTTTCGTGTCTTCAGCACCCCCAGCGGCTCTTCAATTTAGGTAAGTGTCCACTGGGCTCCCTCCAACACCTTGTTGCCACCTTTATTATTACCTTTCCTCTTCTTTAAGTATATACTAGCTGAAACGCCCGGCTTCGTTGGGGAAAGAGTTGCAAACGATTTTTATTGCTCGGGGCAAACGTTCCCCATTCCTTAATTACGCAAGCGATGCTTACATTAACATTTACTATTTTATATATTGTATTGTACGCATTAACGTCTTACTTAATATTCTTATGGATAGATGCACCGAAGCCTTTAAAGCGGCAATAAAATTATGTGGATTATGTCAATACTATTAGCCAAAACGTAAACAATAAACAACATCTTGGTTACCGAACAAATGTAAGTAGATGTATCGATTTATGTTGCGATAAATCTTTCAATGTCAATGGTAGAAGATAACAATGTCCTAATATTCCTTAAAAATCATTTGACTCACTTTAAAAGTATTCATAGACTATATTTAGGCATATCTTGGCGTTGAAGAGGACAACAATTAAGAAATTTAGCTTTGTTGCCGCCTGGAAAATGGACATCTAAACCGATAAATTTTGCGCTTAAAGGAAAATTTCGAGCGATTTAGCATGTAATACTACGAAACACGAACAGAATTAAAATACTCAGTCTTTCTTGCGTAAAATAATCCATTTCCCGTGATCGTAAGTTAATATTTAGGTATATTTATATCCATATCAGTGAAGGGCTGCATGGCATTTTGGAGTTTCTCCACACCATTTCCCATGAATTCTTATGGAAATAGTATTTTGTTGACACCATGGGGTATAAGAGACCCCACGGTCTGCAAACCTAGACCAAGTTCTTCCTTTGGTCCATAGGATGGTCCATGAAACTTTTGAATTCGATAGCTTCAGCGGTTAAAAACGTATAAAGAACATACACACACATACACTCTAAAATATGTATAAGATATATACGGACATTACCTGAGAAGAGAGAGCATGATTAAAGAAATGATAGAAGGAAACTGGATGGAAAAAGAGAAAGGTAGGAAAAGGTTACAGCTGATAGACGACTTTAAAGAGAGAGAGAGCTATCTGGAAATGAAGAAGACTGCGGAAAATAGGAGTATATGGAGAACCAAATTTAACCATGAATAATCACGAGCCTGTCTACGGACAGACTACCTATGATGATATATATATATATATATTATGTATGTATGTATATGTATATACCAACCCACGTACAGTAACACATATATGGACATTCCTATAATCATATGCTTTAGATTTTAATTCGGTTTTGTTTTGCAAACAATTACCTATTCTTAAACGCTACCATAAGTAGAGTACAATTTTTGTATTTGTGTGAGTGATTCTAACTTATCTACAATAATAAAAGACAGTGTCACAATTTCACTTTGTCATTTTGTCATGTAATGCTTTTTGAAGCTTAATATCTCGCAAACGACTGAACCGAATTTGATGAAATTTTCAGGATAGCATTATGATATTACAACAAGACGTTTTAATATTTTTAACTCGACATTAAATGCCCAGGTTCGACTCCAGAAGATAATTTCCATTTCCCATAAGGTAGCACGTAAAAAGGGACATTTCGACGTGCAGGCTTTCATTCTTTTTTAGATTAAAATTAGAAAGAATTGACCTGCAATCTTCGGATATAAACCATTTTGAAGAAAACATTATAAAGTTTCGTATTCTGTTCATCGTTTTCCGCCTACAGTTCTAAATTTCTCAATGTAAACGTTTAATTCACACAGTTTGAGGAAATCTTGCCATTTTAAGGGGATGTTGCCTTGCCTACCAATTCCATTGTTAGACCTCTATATCATATTGTTAATTCAATCCTTATGGGTATAAACGTGCTTTGAATGCTTTTAATACGGGAGAGGGGGAGCGAGAGGGAGGGGGAGAGAGGGAAGTAGAGGGCGGAGGGGGAAAGAGGGGGAGGGGAGAGGGGGGAAGGAGGAGAGAGGTGGGAAGGGGAGAAATGGGGAGGGGGGAGGGAGAGAGAGGGTGTGAGAGGGGGAGAGAGGGTGTGAGGGGGGAGAGGGAGGGAAAGAGAGGCAACTATTTTAAGTTTAACTAAAGATAGCCCGTCAACAACAGAATATTCACTAGAAATGTTGTATGTGACAAGGGGGGGGGAAGAGGGGGAGGAGAGAGAGGTGGAGGAGGAGAAATGAGGGGGAGGGGGAGGGGGAGAGAGAGGGGGTGTGAGAGGGAGAGAGGGTGTGAGAAAGGGGGGGGGAGAGGGAGGGAAAGAGAGGCAACTGTTTTAAGTTTAACTAAAGATAGCCCGTCAACAGCAGAATATTCAGTAGAAATGTTGTATATGACAAAATATTTCATATGTGAAAGTGGGATATTATTTTTTTTAAATGAAAATAATAATAATCTATCTATCTATCTATAATTCTTCCGTTGATATTTCAACGGGCATTACACTAGTTAAAGATAATTTAAGTAAAAATTATGAAAAAGATGAAGGTTTTACGCAACAATTAACACGAGATATAGAATGGTTGGGTTCTTAAGTGTGCTTGTGTTTGTGTGTATATGTACGCAGTCTTTATTTAAGGAATCATTTCCAAAATTATGCCATTTCTGTTTTCCTACTTCTCTTTATATCCAGTGTTAGCTCCTTTTTCTCCCATGAGTCTTCCAGATTATCTCTCTTTCTCCAATTCCACGATTTCCTCTTGATTAAACGATGAAAATTTGCCTCCGGTTATACTTATTTCACACATTTTCGAATTCCTCCTTCAAAGCGAAATCTCACCTTAATGTGTCCGCGAGCCATGCATATTTCTAGGCTTTTGCGTTGAGGATGATTATTAGGTAAACGTTGAAATGGATAAATAGGAAAAGACAGACATACTCTTTTACAGCTTTATATCTCTGAAAAAATTCTTATACAGGGTGAGTCAAAATTATATATAAAGACTTTAAATAGCCATATTTTGTTGACATTATGACCGATTTTAATAAAATGTTGACATTTTAAAGATAAAATAAACGATTAGCTTTTCAATTTATAGTTTGTTTATTTTAATAAATTAACAAAATAACAATAGCTTAACAATATCTTGAAGATTAATTGGTGGCCCATTGATACGGAGTGTTTATACATAATTTCGTCTCACCCTGCATATACTATATATATATATATATATATATATATATATATATATATATATATATATATTAGTTTGATTTATAAGAAAGTGGCTTTTAAATTGTTCCCCGTGTCAAACTATTTCTTTTAACGCAACTCAGAGTAAGTTACCCATCATTCAGTATAAAATATTTTTGGCCAATTAACACATAACGCGAAATTTAGTTTCGAGGCGATGTTCATTGTAATGGAAACTACTGATTTATCAGCGATTTGCGTCATACTGTAATGTATTTTTTAATGCATAAGAAGTACGTAAAACTGTATACAACGATAATGCCGAATATATTTAACGAGATTTTACTGCACTAAACACTCGCATTTACATCTCACACCCCTTTTACTTTCTATCGTTTATTTCTCGGGACTTGTCTGCTCCCGGATTTTCTATTCCTATTCTCCTACTCATTCTACCTCAATATCTCTCACTCCTCCCCGTATCTGATTCAACACTTTCTGTTTTTCAACTTCTCAAAATTTACCACCTCCTCCTCCTCCTGCTTCCCCACGAACTATTTTTCCCTCTTCCGTTAGCGTCTCACTCAACCGTATCCGCCATCTCATTTCTCTCTCTTTTCGATATTCAATTTTTTCACGCGCCCGTACCCTCATCTCACGTGTCATTCTATCGCCGTTATACATATGTTCTCCTACTTCCGTATCTAACCAGTCGAAAACATCCGCGCCTGCGTATTTATGTATGAAAAAAACATTTGAAATTAAAAACATCACTCATAAAAGCGAAATATCAATCAGAATGTTCAGAAACACATGCCAGGCATTATTTATTTTTAGTGTCACCAAAGAATTGAAATGTATCATATGTTATACTATGTTCACGAATTCATAGTAACAAATAGGCCTATCATTGTCTGGATTTTTAAATTAATAAAGCTCTAAACTTTTATCGAATTACTTGCTAAACTATTTTAAATTCTTCTTTTAGCGAATAAAGATTCTACCTAGAAATTTGTCGCTGATACCGTTAGTAATATTATTAATGGCTATGCTTCAGTACGCGGAACATGCAATTGAATACAAGTCGGCTGAGGTTCTATTTATATTGGCAGCTGTCGTGCTATTAAACAGTCGTTTTATTTCGGTTTTTAATGTGATTGTTACCGCCGATTATCAAAAGTCAATAAATTTAAATAAGTAAATTATGCATATTCCAATTGTATGAGAAAAACTCAAATGATATGGATGTTTTTTTAACTAAAGTTTTGCAAATAAGCGTTTTCCTTCCTCCATAGCGTCTGGGAGAGTATTAGTCCTAGAAAATCGCCCATAAATCCATAGCGTAAATCCGTTCTTGCTCCCATCGCGATCAAATCCTCTTAAACTTCTTACCCTCCTCCTTTCGCCCATCACTCAAAATGTTTGGGTATATATCTTCCCCCAAAACAAGGTTCCTTTCACGACCAGTCTGCCACTACACCGTGAACCCCTTTCCATAACCCTCGTTCCTTCTCACTCTCTCAATTTCCCCTCATCTATTCCTTTAGATCCCCCCTTCATCTCCTCCCCCCCTCCCCCCTCTCTCTCTCCCTCACCCCACTTCGTACCAACTCCTCTCCACTCACCGGCCGGCGCCAGATTGGTAAATGATGACTTCTCATGCGTCGTCCTTCATCCCCGCCTTGCTTTTTCTTCTTCCCTTTCTCTCTCTCTTTCTCTCTCTCTCTCTCTCTTCCTCTCTCCTCGCTCTTAATCCAACCCCTCTCCTCTTTTCCACCCCCTGTTCCTCCCCTCCTAGTTTTCACCCTATCTTAACGCTCCCTCTCTCCACCCACCTCTTTCTCCCCCTCCTCCACCTCCTTCTTCCTCTCTGCCCTTCTCCGGTGGCGTAGCTACAACAGCGTGGTCCCCAGTGCAAGAATTAATGAGGAGCCACTCTCTCTTGAAAAATAAATGAAGAATAGTTCATAAATAGCGCTTGTATTTTTTTGTAAGCAGCCTAGTGTGTACTGTTATTATTTTTGTGTGATATGTAAAGAGGAAATATAATTTTGCGTATTTATACGCGAGCAGAGAAATAAAAAAATTAAAAACCTTTCGAGTTTATTTGCGGGACCTTCTTCAGGTTGTCTCCTACGCAACGTTTATTCTGCGTAAGCGTAGCTACGGCCGTATTTCTTTATGTTCACTCTCTCTTTTTCCCCCTCCTGTTTTATCCCTCCGTATTTCTTTTTAAGAGGGTTTAAAATAATCCGCTAATGTAATCGTTTTGTCCGCCAGTCCGTCACACTTTAGTGTTCTATGAACTACTTTACACAATTCATGTTAAGGTACAAATACCCTATGCGAACGAATGAATTCATGTAGTGTGTACGGTTTGAACGAAGGCGAACGAAAGTGAACGAATGCATTCGACGCGGTTCGCTGGCAGGGCGGTACATCAATGGAAGTTCGCGCGCAGTGTGGGCGTTAAGTAAACAACTCAGCAACTTCAGCAAGAAACTGTTCAAAGCGTCGAACATAAACGAACGCAAACATTCGCTCTAGTGTAGACTGCTGATCAAATGCACGGTCCGAATGACAAAAAAAAGCCGAACGTTCGTTCGCCTTCGTTCGCATACCTTCAGAGAAACAAAATTTTGAGGAATTGTTGATTGTCATATGTTCTTCTTGCTGTTGGAATTTGAAGGCTCTTGGGGCAGCCTTAGGGGTGTAATAAAAAACCCTCCCATAATATCGGATTTATCCGTTATTTCCGTACTAGTTTCTATTATCTCCTGCACACTCTCTCTTTCACTTTCACCCTGGCTATTTCCTCTCCTCCCTCTTACGTCACTCTCACTTTCCTTCCTATCTTTCCCCTCCCCTCCTATCACTTCCCCTTTCCTCTTCATCCTTCCCTCCATCTCCAAACCTTTGCAAACCCTCTCTTTCGCCCTTCCCTTTCGCTTTTTCTTTCTCATTTCCCGTTCCCTGCGTCTCCCCTTTTTCCCCCATCTGCATCATCCCAATTCTTAAACCTCCCATTCCACTCACCCACTTTCGCTCCATGCAGTATCTGGCTGTTTACCATTGAGCAACTTTGCATAAATAATTTTAAAAGCCTTCCGTTGTTCGATTTAAATGTTAAGATGCAGACGGAATATTCACCCAAAGTATAAAATGAAAAATCCGTTAACTTCCCCAGGTTCTGCTAAAGGGAAACGGTTCATTAGGGCCGTAGTGACCACTTTTGGCGCCCTGGGCGGAAGATTTTTTGTCGCCCCAAGATAATCTAATAAAATGATAAGTGTCTATTTTAAAAGGGGTATTTAACTAAAATAAACAATCGTTCCTTTACAGATTTATTTTTTGGCCATTTTTTGCAGCAAAAATATTGAATATTTGTAGAAGTTCCATGTTCAATAGATAAGATGGCTAGACCAGAAAGTCTCTCTTGATTCATTCATGACCGTATGTAATTTTTGGTTAATTTCAGTTTACTAAAAGAACGCTCTCCCCTTTAAGTTAATGTGGCGAATGTCCAGAAATTCTCAGCAAAATTTCCATAATGAGAAAGGAACTTAAAACACCATATTCATGAAGAAATTCCAATATTTCTTTGTGTAATTTTTACGAAGGCAGGTGGTGTTTCAAAGTGGCAACTTCTTCGTATGACTCGCGTTGATTTTATACATATACGCAGCATTTTTACAGGAATTTATCATTTCATCTTCAGTCGTATTATACAATATATAAAGCACAACTTAAAAATTTTTAATCATTATCAATTTCGTATAAAGATGTAAATCGTGCCTACAGTTGCCTTTGAAGAGAATTGGTTCCATAATGCACTGCATAGTAAATAGTATTTTGTTGTTTAAGGTATTGAGGGTGCTACAGTTTCCATCGTGTCATTAAATTCCTCTTTCTTCCTCTTATTTTCGGGATTCCTTTTTCACCGCAAAATGTCTTTGCCTCTTCCATATACTTTTCTAGTCGTGACTTTGAACTTTTTGTGTCGGGTACCAAATTCTGGATCAATCCAGAGTTGCATCGGCACCCTAAACAGATTTAGTGAGGCGGTTGATCTTCTAACAAGAAAAATATAAATTTCACGTTTTAGCAAACCTTCAGTATCTGTGCATTCATTTTCATTCTTTAATTTTATTAACACCCTATAAACTTGCTTCAATTGTAACCTCAATGAATTCACTGCATTGGCTCTTGATGAACATCGTGTTGTGCCATGTTTTTTCAACATCAACTTAAGTACTACCATGAGTACAACCATGTGGAACCAGCGAAATAAATTTATCGGTTATACTAAGGAGCATTTTCATACGATTGAGCTATTAACTTTTGTAAATCTATTGCATAAAGTTCCGATTTTTAGATTATTTCTGGCACGATTTCGTCACTCTTTTAGTTTCTCATATACGAAGTATTTTGAGAAAATATTGTAATCGCGAAAAAATTCGATCTTGAGATTTTTACGGAAATATACGTTTTAGGTGTACCTGAGTCCGAAAAAGTGGTTTTCGCAATGCCGTCTCTCTGTCTGTGGGTCTGTCTCTGTCTGTGTGTTCGCGGCTCTAGAGCCTAAACGGTAATGTGAAAATGAATGAAATCTCGCACATAAGCATTTTATCATACAGAATAGAAACAATGAAGAAATGGTTGAAATTGCTCAATAATTAAGAGCAGTTTATTCTAGGCAGTTTTAACATCAATTTGATTTTCTCAAAAACACATATAACGATTTTGATCAAATTTCGTACAGATATTTGGGTTTACAATTATACTACTTATGTTAGTACATATTTCTCAAAAAATTTATAGAACTAGCTTATTCGAGGCCACTTTAACAACAATTTGATTTTATCAAAAACGGCTAATACGATTTTCATCAAATTCCGTACAGTTACTTGAGTTATGTCTGCAATAATACTACATAGTTAATATTTCTCAAAAACTTAATATAAGGTTTGTTTATTCTTGGGCAACTTTAATAAGAATTGGATTTTCTAAAAAACAGCTCATACGATTTTCATCAAATTTCGTATATAGCTATTTAAGTCGATTTTTATAATGATTCTACATAGTTCATTTTTTGCAATAGATAACTAAACGACGCATTAATGTATGAGAAAGTTTGTACAATGTATATTGTACCGATTTTTTCGATTTGATAGCAATCAAATCAATAAAGTCCTCCTCAGTAATTACCTTTTTATCGACTACTTGGATGAAAATTCTGCACGACTAATGTAATGGGATAGGGCGTACACATTTTTGGGGACGAAGATAAATAAAAGAAATTACATTCAGAGCGTAAAGAGTAGAAGCAGCCAATTAATTTTTTACACATTAATCCATGACATAGTACAGTCATGGTCCTTCAGCTGAACCTCAGGTTGGCCGTTGCAAAGAGATCGAAACTGTAACCACATTTTGTCAAGTGTATAATAAGACTTCCATTTGGCGCCCCCTTACGTAGCTGCGCCCTGGGAACCTGCCCCGGTTGCCCCGCCATCACTACGGATCTGATTAGGGATATGAATTAATTTTCACTATGCGATATATATACAAATGTGTCTCTCCAACACCCTTCGGCTCTCCTTCCGGTAAGTGCTCACTGGGTTTCCTTCAACACCTAGTTGCCCTAAATATCCTCATTTACGTTTCCTCTTCCGTAAGTTTATACACACACACACACACGCACACGCACGCACGCACACACACACATATATATTTATTTATTGTTGATGAGCCTGTTGTTATGAGTTCAAATATCACAGTGTTTCCAATTGCTATGTTTTTGTTTTCGGTTGTTTTCCAAAATTCTTCTATGATGGATAGCGGATGAAAAAGTATTTTTTCCTCCTATAGAAATGTTAGGTTATCCCATGGTTTGTTTGCAATAACCTTTAATGAATTATTCTTTTCAAACTATAAGTGGTCGAGGACTCGTGTTTTGAAGAATTTAAGACCGGTGAGAACTTGACAATCGATTCGATAATTAACTCGACTTTTTCCGAATGAAAAATCTCACCGACGTTTGCAGTGAATGAAAATATCCAAAAATAAAGTTCAATTTACATAATAAATAGAAAATATTATTTTTATGTTTTTAATAATATATAAAAATGATATTTTTAGTGCTTATAGTTATTCTAGTTTCTTGTTGCTACATATTGATTGCGTTTGAGTAACTACATTAGATAAGTCTGAAAAACATATTCCCTGAATTATCACGTCAAGGATTTCGTAGCTAAACGATACGCCTACCGTGTTTATGTCTACAGGGATCTCCATCGATTACCTATTGAATTCGTGAGCCATAAGTTTAGCTCAAAAATTTATTTTTGAATTATTTCCAATAATCTCCGTAACTTGCACGTACGTTGCTCCGGTGAGCGCAGTGTATTGACTATTTTTTTTAGATACTTGCCGTGTTAGACGAGGGCTCTAGCCTCTTTCACGGATAAACAGATTCAGCGCCGTCACTCTCAAAAACGCCTCAACCCGCCCTCCTCCAGCCAAGCAAGATACGACTTTCCGCCCTCTACCATCCATTTTCTTCCTTCTGTTTTTTTCAGACTTCTTTTCCGAACATGCCTACCGCTTTTAAGCCCACCTTAAAACTCCTTTTCTTCCGGGAAGATGTCGCCGCGTCTCCGGAATGTGTTCCTTAGTCTCGCGGGAAATTACTATCAAGTCGGTGTCGAAACATTCAGAGACTCGTGCGATTCTTAAAACTCCTATTGGCTGAGATTTGAGAAGTTTCTTGTTTTTGTAGCGTACGGCGTTTTAATTCACATTCCTCCGTATTATTGATTGGTGAGAAACAGTAAGATTTTCTTCACTGAAGTTGGAAGCGCATAAAGAGAAGTTTGGATAAGTCCATTGTTCTGATAAGCCGCAGTTTCGAGATGCCGAAGTTTCGATAAGTCAATGTTTCGATAAGTCGAAATTTCGATAAATAAGTGTTTCGATGAGTCGAAGTTCCGATAACTTAAACTTATTTGTCTCCACTGGATATACGATTTATCGAGTTCTGACTATAATGGATCGAATTGAACATTTTATTATTACATGGAGAAATACACAAGTATACTTTTATGTAGCAACACATAATTACGTTTTTCCGTCACACATACATACGACTTCTTCTTCTGGTTATCAATCCTGAGATTGGTTTGCAGCAATTTTCCATGCTTGTCTGTTCTCAGCCTTCCTCCTCTACGTACGATATATCACAGTCGAAAGCGTATTAATCGAACTTTTATTATTGGAATTCTCAAGAAAACGATATTTCGATTCAGCTTCTAGTACATAGACAAAATTACCTAATACTAGCCGAATTTCATTTCACTTCGTATTTTCCGTTTTCCAATAAGTTTCAATTAACAAATTTCAACGCACGAAAATACTCGTAATTTATTCAGACGTTTTAGGGCCTTCATTTTTAAACAAACAATTATTGCGCCAGCTCTCTCAAGCTCGACAAATACGGCATATATCCTTCCCGAGACAAAAGCTCGAGCCTCCCGCCATGTGCGAAGAAATGTTTGCTGAAGCCATTGTTGACGCTCGAAACACTCGGCGTATAAAAAAAACGCGCCACCGAACTACCGATAAACAAACGACTTACCGTCACATGAACGCAGGAGAAAAAAAAACCAACTCCCTTCGCGTAGAGAGAGAGAGTCAAAATTCACTTGGTCGTTGTTACATCCAAAATGCAAGTGGAGTCAATTAATTACGATTAGCATAAGGGTAGAGCGCCACACCCTCGTTAGCCACGTCTTACCCCTCTCCTCTTTGGCATTCCTCTCTCCGGAATTCTTCCTCTCTCTCTCACCCTTCCACTCTTAAGTCAAAATCACCTTCCCATGCTCATCCCTCTTCCCCTCCTCTCCATTCCTATCTCCTCCTCCTTCCTCTCTTCCTCTTCTTCTCTCCCCACCCCCCTTTCCCTCCCCCCTTCTTCCGTCTCGAGTACCCAACCGACAAGCTTCCACTGCTGCTCCAGACTCTTTCTGCCCACCATTCCTAACCCAATCCATTCCCATTCCGATGTGTTGCGGACTCTTCCCCAGTGCCATTGCCCCCTCCCCTCTCCTATCCTCTCTTCGTATCCTCCACTCGCTCACCCCTCTCTTCCCCCCTCCCTCTCGCCCACGACGCATTTCCAGAAATAGTGTCTCCCTCTTCCCTTCCCTGCCACCCACTCAATGCATCGCGGGCGTCATCATTCTTCTCTCTCTCTCTCTCTTTTCTACCCTCCATCATCCCATCTTTTCTTTCACCCTCTTTCTCTAACATGTACTTTTCTGCCTCTTCCTCTTTTCCTCTCTCCCTTCCTCTCGTTTCCTCGTTGTATATCTATTACTACTTTACATTCACCTAGATTATTTTACTTGAGACATTTTGTGTCATCATTTTTGGTACTCCATTGCAATCCACAAAATTTTGTATATTTTATGCATCCTTGAATTTTAATGTACTGTCTGTATTATTATTATGTCAAGCTTCATAATTTAGCCGTAATTTTGATAATTCTTTACTGTATATTTGCAAAATGCATTCAACTTATTATTGTTAGGTGAAAGCCTCGCAATAAAGTCATTTTTCTTTCTTTATCTCCCTCTTTCTATCTTTCTATTTCTCCTTCCCTCTTTGTATTACATTATTTTATACAACCCACAAATCTATCATTATTCTATGGTAATTCATTGTGTTCCACTAACCAAATTGGTAAACGATATATATGTGTAAATTTATATATTATGTCAAATCCTATAAAAGTCTCAATTTCGCCCTTAATAAAGTCGTTTGGGTGCTACTATAGCGTGCGGTCTACCAATATACGTATCTGTAGTCTACAGAGGAATTATATCTCGCTTGACTGTTGCGCCGAAAATTGAGAGGATATTGGCAAGCCTTCGGCTCGCTTTCTTTTTATTTTAGTTGTCTCCGGGCGCTACCGCGCCCTTCGCCTCGCTGGAACAAACTATCCCTCCCCATTGTCCGGTGATCGGGTTTGTAAATGTCGCGACAGACCGATCAGTCATGGGTTAGCAAGCTTTAGGGTACTTTTGTATTATTACGGCGTAACAGTCACATTGGGATTTTACACATTCTAAAGTACTGTAAAAATTGTAGACTGCAGTCTTCAGTATAAATATGTTGCAGACCGCACGCTATAGTGTAAATATCTTGGTAGATCGCACGCTGTAGTAGCACCATCGTTTGTCTGTCTGTCTCCCTCCTCTCGCCCTCTCTCCCTCTTCCCCATTCTCTCTGCCACCACTCTTCCACACCTCTCTCTCTCTTCATTTCTCCCTACCTCTCCTTCGCTACTATTCCATTTGTATAACTTGTTCTTAAAACTATACCGGTATCGCGAGTGTTAAAAGCGTTTCTTTCACGGTTCATTAACTCACGGGTATAACATTCTCTTTCCTCTTCCTATGAGTCTAAAACCTCGGTTTTTTTCATTCTCTCCGTAATACATTGGACCCAAGTACTTCCTTATTCCTTCATGAAATTTTTCCATCCTCTATCTCTTTGATACATGAATTCTTTCCACATTCCTCTATCCCTATCTCTCTTCCTGCGTTTGGCTCAACCTTCTATGTTTATCAGCGGCAACAGTGTGTTTCAAAGTTAGGGTCTAACGTGTGGAATTGTTTCGGGAAGATAATAAAATGGGTCACAGGTCTCGCGTCATAAACCTCCACACTTATTGCAAAACAGCTGGGTTGTGTGAAAACAAACCGGGAAAGAGTATCTACCGTGATTCATGCGGTTCATTTTTACTGGAATCTACTGCCTTTTACCGCTATTTAACCGAAAATAAAGTTCGTAGATTATGTTTTTTTGGAACGAAATTTATAAGAGGTTAGTTTTATTCCGTCCAAGAGTATCGACACGAAAAGTTTGGAAAACATTCATTTAGAACACTAGATTTTAAACAAGAATGTAAAACAGTTGAAAGCGTCCACGAGAAATTGTGTATATACCCTCACCAGCTGTTGGCCCAGGTTCGATTGACGCTCTAATCGAAGTCATTTAGAACACTAGATTTTAAACAAGAATGTAAAACAGTTGAAAGCGTCCACGAGAAATTGTGTATCTAGCCTCACCAGCTGTTGGCCCAGGTTCGATTGACGCTCTAATCTACAATAATATTACTACGAAAATTTTGGCATAGGGTAAAACGCAGTATTAACTTTAACAAAGGAAGGGCAGGAGTCACTCTTTTATGCTATTAATTAAATTCAGGTGTTTGAATTTTGATAAATCCTTGATCAACTCAAACAATAGGATTTTTTGTTAGATAATTCGTCTACGCGCGTAATATATAATGCGAAATATCGATCGGCAGCCTAAAATGCAGCGTGCGAGTTTGCAAAAGCAATAACATTTTCCGTTTTCCATCCAATTCTAGTAAATATTGTATTTATAATTTTGTCGAGAGCTTCCATTAATAATTATACTCAATGGAAATATGCTGAAACGTGTGGACGTACGAGCTTCGAGATGGTAATAGGCAGTGACGTACTGATGCAATATGAACGTAAAAACGACCCATTAGTGTCATTACGTCTGTGTCCCAGATTTGTCCATTTGAGCACATTTAGAGTCAAGGGGCTGAAGCTAAACCTAACCGAGCGTGACGAAACTGTTGCAGATTAAGCAAAATTTTATAGGACGCAAGGCCTTGTCAGAATTTATTTGTAACAAAGCATCAGTCAATTTATTAGTTTTACAGTTCATACTGTAAATTCCCCTTTCTTATACGAACGAAATTTTGGCCCAAACTTTAAATTCGTTTTTATGAAACGTACAATTTTATTGCTTTTTACGAGGTCAAATTATTTTGAATACTTATTTTTATTGCTTGCATTTCAACGATTGTTTTTTAATGCTCTGCCTTTTATTATTAGTTTCAATCACTTCTTCATTTCCTCTCTATTTTCCTCACAATAACTGCGGCACTTTTTTTCTATCGTACTGATTACCGTTGTCATGTACAAGTTTTCTCCGTAATGCCACGTCATGCATTATATACAGACTGTTCCCGGTCATACCATTACATTTCTCAAACAGGCCCTTGGACTTCCCTCGTCTTCTCTTACAATCCCTAACTTCATTTATTCTCCTTTTTTCACGCGAGTTATTATAAATACCCTCTCATATCTCACCGCAAAGCATGCGGCCATTAATGATTTCGTTTCATGAATATTGTTTTCGCGAGACACAACTTTCCACTTTCCATAGTCATCCAAAACAAGCTTGTGTTTGTTTATTTTGACAGCTCATCCGCTCATAACTTTATGTTCCGTCATTAGAGCCTTTTTTGTCGAAAATAAAGTAGTCGTCCGCTTTCTTTACTTTACTCATAACGAATGAGGAAGTAATTAAATAGTGAGTTAAATTACATTTTATGAAAAAACCTTTGGTCACACGTTCGACGACCATGGTAAGTTTGGTCTTTCGGTCGGTTGAATTATGGTTGCTTTTGCTTCATTGGCTCTCCCACGGGCCTCATTAAGCCTGCCAGTTCTAGTCCTACGGCTCTTGCTTTGATTTCAGCGTTAGAGGATAGAAGAATGCGTGAACTGAATGAAGACGGAGTGACTTTGGGATGGGAAAAAACATTGAAATGTTTTATAACCAGTACTGGTGCTGCTTAAGTTTCAACGAAATGTTTAGTCTGATCATTAAGACAGGCAGAATTCCATGTATGTCAAATTGTTTCGCTCCCTTTGCCCCGAACAAAATAGATAACGACATTTTTTTAAAAAGACCTCTAATAAAATTTATCTTCATTAGGGTGAATATTACTGCATTATTCGAAATCAGCCGTTCGATCCTATCTTCACAATGAACATATCTCTGAAAATTTGAAACAATTTAACGGTATTTCCCAACGTTTTACGATGTCTCTTTTTATGACTTTAACCGCATCTTTTCGCTTATTTTAACGATTACCACATAAAAGAAATTACACTCGAAATTTCTGCATTAAAATCTTACGTAAGGGAAGCACGCGTGAAGAGCAAACAACAACATCAACACGAATACGTATGCTTCCTTTTCGGATTACTTGTTGACGAACTTTCTGCGCGATAAACTACTTAAACGAGAAAGTTACGAAATTCAGCAGCCGTTCGTTGACAAAATCCAAGCGCCGTGATAGAAAAACGTGTTTGTGAGAACACTGTTTCCGGATGCTTACAAATGTTATTAACGAAACCATTTCCTTTGCGACTGAAGTATAAGACTTACGTAAATTCTGGACATCGTAATATTTGCGGTACACTTTAGATTCCAGGGCCAAGGCCTTTACTTTGAATAAATACAGAGTAATAATTCCTTGTTTGCTCTAACCTTACACCGTAGCGTGCGGGGCCATCTTTGTGTTACGTCCAATCCACCCTTCTCCAGATTCTAGCTAACCAGTGCAAAGAAAACGTTGATTCGGTCGGTTCAAAGATACCCTCGCGTTATCTCTCACGACGAAACCTTCCTGTCATCGCCTTTGCCCGATTCTTAACTCCCAGAGAAACCTTTTTTCACGTGTCCTTTTATCCAGTATATCTGTTTCACCTCTCCGCCTTTCAAAAGCGATCCCAGGAAAGTTTGTACTTGTTGTTAATGCTTCCTGCCTCCCCTCCCCCTCTCTCCTCTCCTTTCTTCGAACTCTCTCCCTTTTCCATCTCGCCGCCTCTTGTGTGTGTAATTATTTACTCTCCTGTGGAGTGAGTGAGAGAGAGAGAGGCTTTTAGCAGAACTAACTTCGCCAGATGACTAGAGTCAATTTATCTTTTCTGTTATGGCCATCCCTTCTTCCCCTTCCCATCTCTCCTCTCTGTCTCCTTCCACCCTTTCTCCCACCTATTATCCTCTTCCTCCCATTACTCCCGATCCCGCAATACTTCTTTTCCTTCTCCGTTTCAACACATCTTTGCTCCATTCGCGTCCCGACTTCCGTTTTCTACCCTCAAATCCTTGTGGAGATACTTCCGACGCCGAAAGTACGGGAATTTGGCTCGATTGCGGCTTCGGCACTACTATAAGTTTGTGTGTACAAGTCCTTGATCTTGACGGGATGTCATCATGAGTTCAACCTTTCAACATTGTTGTCGTTTGATTTAAACTGTAAGTCGGCGCGCGGAATGTCTCTGTCAATCCAGTTATATTATATATATATATATATATATATATATATATATATATATATAAATGTTTCAAGTTTTAGAATTTTAGCTTTCAAATATCCATCGATCTACCCCGAATGAACTTTTTATTAGAAGGCTATTTATCACTTGTCTGGAATTTTATCACAATGAACATATTTTGATACGAGCAATATTTTACGAGATATGACGAAAATTTAATTTTTTGTCCCCAGTAAAGTGGTACCACTGATTGGCGTACGTGATTCATTTTTACGATTTTCTTATTATATTTGATTGAAAGTCCTTAATATCAAATTTCATGAAAATCCGTTAGTTAGAAGCCGAGAACGAACATGCGGACGGACGGACGGACAGATAATAGGCGCTCACGCTGTAAGCGAAATGTGCCTAAAAAAGGAGAATTGTAACTTTCATGAGCATATAATTGCTACATATCACCGGTATAGTTGGATTTATTTAATGCAGTGCGGGGACATAGTTGGTGAATCGTCTTTTACTTGCTATAATAAAACTCATTCGTCCATATTTAACGAAAGGCTTACACTCACTCAACACATTTATAATTACGGCATATCCAAATTGAAAGTTCTGGGCACACTAATTTCCGTATCAATCGGATACCTTCGCCTACGACGACCTAAACGCCATTGAACCAGACCTAGAAATGAAGGGGAAAATGGAGGATTTTATTCCCTAGATCAGAGGTACGAACTTTCCTACCTTTGCTGTGGTGTAAATGTTCCAGCGGTGGAAGAAGAAATCACTTTCCCCCAGCGATGAGAAAAATTCATCACACCCAAATATACACAGCACTTCCTCAGAGAATGACCATTACACTGCACAGGGACGTGCAAAAGGGAGTAAATGAAAAGCACTTTGGGGTTCACGAATGAAATAAAGAGTGAAGGTTTGATATTGGAAATTGAAGAAATGGGTGGGAATCACAAAAGCTTCGCACCTGTAATGGTAAGAGAAAAAAATTCACTGGTACTGCCTGAACACGATAGGAGATGCGTCTTAAATAGACTAAAGGCTAGCGAAACCATTCATGTAGCTTATATGTATTGCGGTAATTCTTCGTACAAACCATGAAACTGCTTTGATTCTCGCGAGAATCTAGATCAGAAAATTATGAAAATGGGACGAATTTATCGTTTAAAATTTTAGATTGAAAATTTACAAAAAGAATATTTAAGTTTATAGATTGCCTTAATTAGGCGAATAAATTTTCCAAATGTTTATAAAATACTTACATATCTTGAGACTGCTAGCCCTCTCTTCGAAACAGAGTTCACGCAAGCTTCCTTCGACACATCCGAACACTTTCACATCTCAAATTAAACTGACCTAAACGAGAGAGAATTCGCCCGTTATATCCATGTCTGGTTGAATGGCGTTTAGGTCGTCGCAGACGAAGGTATCCGATTGGTACGGAAATTAGTGTGCCCAGAATTCTCAATTTGGATATGCGGCAATTATAAATGGGTTGAGCGTGGGAAAGCCATTCGTTAAATATGGACGAATGATCTTTCAATCTTCGTAGTGTATTTCTTTTGCTCTCAGCTGGTTACTTTAACCGCTTACGCAGGTTAAACTTTCGTATGACATATTAACACCTGTTGCTGTCCGAGTTGTATTATTTGATGCATTCTACCTTGAACTTTTTTCTGCAAAAATATTAGGTATTCCCCATGACCAGGTTAATTCTACGCATAAATATTGCGTTTACGAGTAAAAGGCTTTCGTCTAAAAAAGCTGATATCTTTGGTTAATATTGATATTATTGAAATTTTGGATGGTAAAAAATCAAACCTTCTAATGAGTTTTGACTACAGCAAAGGGATGGGAGGAGTCAAATTTGCAACCAGTGCATCATCACCTACTCTACTGCCAGGAATGACAATTTTTATTGCAAAAATAATTTACAAAAAACGCGGGGTAAATGAGTTAGCTAAATTTTAGGCTAGTGACTGCCTGGAGAGGAAAGTACAGTAAAAGTAACCCAAATCAAAGAAGGCAAGACAACCATCTATAGAAACACCATTACGACTTATTGGAAATTGTCAGACTATAATCCTAGTACGTTTAGTCAGCTGAATTCAAGGAGAAGGTGTGTGGTTTTCAACTAAAAAAATAAATAAATAAAGGGAAAAGAAACAATATATTGTTGCAAACAATGTGTTGTACCATGTTTCGAAAACTATCATACAAAACATTTTAAAACTATAATAATCATCGTCTCGCGTTCCCCTTTTGATATTCTTAAATATTCACTCCCCCTCTCTTATCCAAATATTACTTTCATGTTTTGAGATATTCCAAAAAGAAAAATTAAAAAAAATCATAGTCGGTCATCGGAATTCTTACACGGTAGGCATTTACTATCAAAAGACAGCAGAAAAGCAATATATTATGGGCGCATTCGAGCTAACTTAATACTTCCTCTCTTGTCTCCTTCCCCGTCTCTCCTCTTTCCAAATCTTCCCCTCCTCTTTCCAGCGAGAAACAGGACAAGAAAGAACAAATGGGTTGCACGCATTCCGTCTGCTTCATCGTCAAAACCTTGAGAAGCGTACCGTATCGACGCATAAAGTGACTATATTTCGCCAGATTCTTTATCTTCCCTCCTTGTCGCCTTCCCCGCTATTCTCTCGAGCGCATGCTCGCAATGAATGCGTTAAAGATAAAAAGCTTTCCTCCTCCCTCGTCGCTTTCCTATTCTCTCTCCTCACACTTCACAAATGACGATGAAGTACATCCCAATTTTTTTGTTGAATTCCCGTTCTATACTTATCAATTACACGTATTAATTATAAATAATTATGAATTCTGAATGATTGTAAATATTTTTTTCTTCATTACTCGCTTATATGGAGCGCACGTCACTGATACACACATACACACACACACACACACACACACACACACACACACACACACATATATATATCATGTTGTTACCATGTTCATCTATTTCGATTCTACACGTTTTAACGGCATTAAAGCATATCAAATACTCTCAGATGTGCGTCTGATGTATTTAAAAGTTAGCGATTCGATTGATGAAGGGGAGACGGACTATTTGACATGGAAGCCTTTTCGTTATTCATTATTGACGAAACGTCAGTGACTGGTTTGCGAAAACGCTCATCGATTAATCAATGCCTTCGACAGGCTGAAAATCATACCGCGCGCTAATTTTCCGGAAAATTCAATCATTTTCGTCGTCATATGTATGCACACCCTTACTCGTCAATCCGATATAAGAATACATACAAGGCGCGGAATTTTTTTTTGACGTTTTACAAATATCAACTCTTCGAGAAAATAAGTGAAATAGTTATCGAATGCAAAACGGCCCACACGACTTTGGCCAGCGTACATGCATTTGACGATGGCTTAACGAATCAGGCATTAATCACTTTTATCTTTGTGTGCTTTCCTTCCATGATATTCAAACTCGCATGCTTATGCTTAGGTTGAATTAAACCAAAAATACGTTTGATTTTATGAATTTGGTCGTTTCCTAACTTGAAACCAATACACTGAATATAATTTGTCGTATTGTCAGAAATGATTTACTGTTGCTGAAAATTTGTCGTTTTTTCTCATTATTGCACAGCAACATATGTACCAAATTTATATAATGATTTGAAAGTTTAAATGTTTTCTGGATCTATGACTTATCAAACCATTTTTTCGGAAATTCTACCAAATAAAGACGTCTTTATAATAGGATGTAAATTATATCGTAATATACACACTGAAAATATTTATAAAAAATCGGTACAACATACATTGTATAAACTTTCTCATATACTAATGCGTCGTTTAGTTATCTTTTGAAAATGAAAATCGTATGAGCCAGTTTTTAGAAAATCACATTGTTGTTAAAGTTACCCAAGAATAAACAACCCTTATATATAAATGAGGTCTAAAATATTCCGGCAAATAGACAGTTTCTTGTTGCTTATGTTGCCTGTAGGATATGGTAATAGCAAGTTATGGACAAAATAATTTATTATCCATTATTATTTTTCTTTGAACCTGTTTATTTACGAACCCTTTTTAACGACTACTTTCATTGGGCGCAGTTTAAATTTCGGCCGTTTTCATTCAGTTTACTAGGCATTCACTGTATATCCAGAGTATTAATTCGGTATTAAAAGTCTATTTAGCATACAAATGACTTTTTTGAAGACATCTGCGCATAAACGCGTCGTTAGTATTTTTTAAATGTGAGTCGATTCTACGACTTATTTTAAAATAATATGCCAATTAGAATAGCCGATACTATTTTTCTTCGTAGTTGAATTTAATTCGCATGGATATAAATATCGTGGCACAACACTTAAAAGAAATGTCCGTGAGTATTTATCGAAGTGGAAGAAGGGGATATATCTGTCAATTAATCGGTGACTGCCGACTGGTTAAAGCGATTACGGAAACCCCAAAGAATGCAAGGACATTAGCCAGAGCCGAATAGCTATCCAGTTCTAACAAGAACTACCAGGAATACATTGGATTTACCGGCAGGTTGTATTATTCTGTCTTCGAGATATTTATTAAGAACATACCCCACAAAAAAATACCTCACAGCGTTGGAGAAACAAATCAAAAACAATAATTCGTCTCGAAGAATCGCCATTAGGAAAAGTCAAGCGAATAACGTGATTTCGCGTGATTTATCATTCCGTACGATTTAGTCTCGCTGTCAGACTTTACCTTACAAAATTTTGAACCGCGTTCTTCGTTTTCGGCAATCTCATTAAAGAGTTGTCGCAAACACACAGCCCTCCGCCCACGTCTTCGACCTACGCCCACCTCCGTTCCCGAATCCTCCAGCGGCTAACCTGTTTGGGGAAATATTCGAAAACGTGCGCACCTGAAACCAATCAAACCTCTCAAAGCTGTCACAGTAACTCCCATCTTGCCCTTAATGTATTCCCATGCCACTCCATCCGTCTATATTGTCTATTAATATCCCCTTAATTATCACCCTCCCATTTCAGATTCCCTTTTGACTCACTCCGTCACCTCTTCCACCTCTCACTCTCTGCTCCATTCTCTCCCCTCTTTTCTCTTCCCTCTTTCATTCACCCTTCCTATCTCTGTCTCCCTATCCCCCATCCCTCTCTCTCCCTCAAACTCACTCCCCACCCCTCCCCCTCTCTCATTTCTTTCCTTTTCTCTCTCGTCTTTCCCTCCCTCTCCTCTCTCTCTCTTTCCCCCTCTCTCTTTCCTGCCTCTCTCTTCCCCCCCCTCTCTCTTTCCTGCCTCTCTCTTTCCCCTCTCTCTCTTTCCTCTCTCTTCCCCCCCTCTTTCCCCCCTCTCTCTTTCCCCCCTCTCTCTCTTTCCCCCCTCTCTCTCTTTCCCCCCTCTCTCTCTTTCCCCCCTCTCTCTCTTTCCCCCCTCTCTCTCTTTCCCCCCTCTCTCTTTCCCCTCTCTCTCTCTTTCCCCTCTCTCTCTCTTTCCCCTCTCTCTCCCTTCCCTCTCTCTCCCTCCCCTATCTCTCCCTCCCCTATCTCTCCCTCCATCTCTCTCTCTCCACTCACTCCCTCCCTCTCTCTCTCCTTTCTTTCCTTCTCTCCCTCCCTCTCGTATCTTTCTCTACTCTCTCTCCCCCAAACTTCTTCCATATCTTTCTCCTATCTCCCACTTCTCCCTCCTTCTCTCTCTTCTCTTATCCTCCTCTCTCTCACTCCATCTCCCCCCCCCACCACTACATCCCTTCCTCTCTCCCTCTTTCTCCCCCTCCCCCCCCACTCCTTCGTATTCCTTCCCGTTGGCCTCTTTTTTTAAACGCGTCCGTATTCTTCGCCCGACCGCTCCTTGCCAGGAAGACGTCGTTTCATATTCCAATTCCTTCAGAACTCGGTCGCCAAAACACCGGTATGTAAACTAGTGACGATCAGCTGGAGGATCAATTTATCATCGATACATTTTCCTATTCTTAGATCGTAGCGGACTGGAATAGCGATCGCGAACCGCCATCTTCGGAGCATAGATGGTATAAAGATATGATCTTCGCATCGCGTCTACTTCCGTGTCTTCTTTAGCATTCGTCTCCATACTCGTTGCAATGGATGTTGAAATTTATAAAATACGCTTTACAAAGTGTCACGTAGCCTAGTCATAGTATATTCGATTTAAATTGTTTGTGGAAAAATATATTACTTTACGTTTGTTTACCTGTGGATTCCTATTAACTGATGAAAATTTCAAAACTTTATTTTGGACATTTAAATTCAATTCCAACGATTTTATTTAAAAATTTCCCGATTGAATCGTAGAAAGGATTTATAAACAGGAAGTTAACACAGTTTTTCGTATGAATGAACGTTTGCCCATATAACATGACTCTTCGATCAGCAACCTACGGTCTGCAGGCCGCATGCGGTTCCCCAATGCGCTTAATACGGCCCTCAAAGTTAGGATTGAAAAGCGATACTGAAAAATCAAGAAAGTGTTATGTCTGTTATTAACAATTATGGTCATGAAAACTGGAACGTTTAAGTGTTAATGCTAAAAATATTTAAACCTAATTTCATTGATATAATTCCACAGTATATTAGAATACACTCCTGATATAACGCATTATTATCGTATATTACAATTTGCATGGTGTTTTAGTGTGATTTATTTGATTTTTAGTAGAGCTGTCAATAATCGATTTTCGAAAACCGATTCTACTTACTGATTTTCGAACGCCGTTTTAAAAGTCGAAAACCGAAAAATCGAAATCGATTTTTACCGAAAAGTCGAAATCGATTTTTTTTACCGAAATGTCGAAATCGATTTTTTTTACCGAAAAGCCGAAATCGATTTTTTTACCGAAAAGTCGAAATCGATTTTTTTTACCGAAAAGTCGAAATCGATTTTTTTACTGAAATGTTGAAATAGATTTCTACTGAACTATTGAAGTCGGTCTTCTGGATGTCTACATCGATTTTCTCAAAAAAGCCTACAGTATGTGATCGTGGAACGAAGTGACACCGCATCGTGTCCGTTGTCTATGGTAACCCGATGTGCTACGGATCTGAAATTTGGAATGTAGGTAGAACTCCGGGTGAAACAAGTTCGAAAAATAAAATTCTGAAATTCATACTCCAGAACAGACATATAATGTAATGGTGAAGGCTCACTTATAAATACTGCTCCTACTATTTTATTTTATTTGGAGTAAGATTAAGTAATGATTAAGTTATAAGTAAGTAAAATTAAGTAATTATAAATCGAAAAAAAATAGTGTTTTTTAATCATTTTAAATCGAGAAAAACGACATAGACATCCAAAAGACTGACTTCCCCAGTTCAGTAAAAAAAATCGATTTCGACTCCTCGGTAAAAAAAATCGATTTCGACTCCAGCAGTAATATTTTCATAATAGGATGAAAAACACAGAAGATGATTTACATTTACTGCTACAATCATACATATACATTACTTAATTTTACTTACTTATAACTTAATCATTACTTAATCTTACTCCAAATAAAATAAAATAGTAGGAGCAGTATTTATAAGTGAGCCTTCACCATTACATTATATGTCTGTTCTGGAGTATGAATTTCAGAATTTTATTTTTCGAACTTGTTTCACCCGGAGTTCTACCTACATTCCAAATTTCAGATCCGTAGCACATCGGGTTACCATAGACAACGGACACGATGCGGTGTCACTTCGTTCCACGATCACATACTGTAGGCTTTTTTGAGAAAATCGATGTAGACATCCAGAAGACCGACTTCAATAGTTCAGTAGAAATCTATTTCAACATTTCAGTAAAAAAATCGATTTCGACTTTTCGGTAAAAAAAATCGATTTCGACTTTTCGGTAAAAAAATCGATTTCGGCTTTTCGGTAAAAAAAATCGATTTCGACATTTCGGTAAAAAAAATCGATTTCGACTTTTCGGTAAAAATCGATTTCGATTTTTCGGTTTTCGACTTTGACTTACCGACTTTTCGATTTTCGACGGTCGAGTTACCGATTTTCGAAAAAAATCGAAAAAAATTGACAGCCCTAATTTTTAGCAACATTCTTTGTTACCGTATCGTTTTTCGTCGTCCTGGAAGATTCCGCGATTAAAACGAATTCACAAGTTACCAAATCCGTTTTTCACATAAGTTCGTTCGGGTTAAATTTATTTTGATTGTCGAAAATGTTGAGGCGAAAGAGTCCCATTTCCTTAATTAAAACTTTCCCGCGCATTTTCGCAAACTTGAAGTAAAACGTTTTCCGAAATATTTACGTTTATTTCCTCGTCCTAAATACATAAGCGCCCGTAAACACTATTTATCTTTTAAGAAAAGAAGAACAAAAAAGAAACAATTGCAGGCAACGAAGCGACTGGCAAACGAACAACTGAATAACGTATCTCCAGCTATGCACGAAAACATAAAAAATACCTCAAGACGCAGCGCGAAAAATAAGTTCTTCTCTCCGCGGAAGGAAAAGAAAAACGTTTCGCCCGGAAGACGCTTATTCAATGGAGAACTTTTTCTTTTTTGTTTTTTTTTCATTGAGTGGCGTCGGGATATACGTAGACACCCAAATAAACCCACGCAAACCAGTTACCATGTGTCAGTCGTTCTTTCCAAGCGCCATTCAACCCCTCCACGCGTCTCCCTAAAAAAAAAAAAAAAATCCCTCGTCCTTAACTTCCACACTCCTGCAAGCCAAAAAACACCCACGCAATCCGAATTCCATTCTCTCCCTACCCCCTGGCGGCGGACGGGAGAATCTCCCATTTCCAACCTTCCTCTCTCGCCGGAGAATACAAAAAAAAGAGCAACAACACCTTTAACTTTCCTCCTAGCGTTAGCATACGCGCAGCCTCAGGATTTGACAACCTTTCCTACCCGCGCCAAAAATCGCCTCCGAAAGAATTGTCGTATTCGCGCCAAAATAAAATAAAATAATCACATGATAAAACGCATATTCGTATTCCGTCCGTTCCGTCCGCAGCATCGCCGTCTCCTACTCAGACGACGATTTTTTTTTGGTCTCTTACGCCTGGTAATTCTTCGCTTAAACGGGGAGTGGGGATGGAAGCCATTCTCGCGAGTAACGACGCGTATTTTTTTTAACGATTCCTTAAATATTCGACTTAAGTTGTCGCGGTGACCTGAGCGAGTGAGCGGGATTTTTTTAACGAGTCGTTTTGCGACGGAGGCGAGCGAAGGAGATCGCGAGATTCCGGATCTTATTTTTCCCCTCAGACGGATTTACATTGCAAATTAAGAGAGTCCATCTCTTCGCGGATGGTAACGTAAATTACGCCTCTTAGAAAGCGGAGGGGAAGATTGGTCGCCGTTTCGCTCGTTGTAATCCACTCCCGCGGGTTTGTATATACGCCTTCGACTATCCATTCGAAAGATGAGACGCACGCATAAAATGGTTTAACGCAATGGGTGAAAATCTTTACGAGAGGATAATTTTGAGACATTGTTTCGTCGTATATTGTACGTTTTAATTGCCTTGGTGACGGTTTTAGACGCGAGTCATCAGTCGTTAATAAGAAACTCTTAAAATTTATTTTTATGCGAATGTGAAAAACGATTTACTCGATACGCGTGCGCACAGAGATCCGTAACAGTTCGAAAAATTTCCTCCACCAGGGGTGGGCAAGATTTTCTACGTAACGGGCCACATTCATGGTAGTAGGTGCTACGGAGAGCCGCATCGGAAGTCTAGATAGTAGATGAGAGTTTACGTTGAAATTTACCTAGAAATTCCCATAATAGCGAAAATCAAGCCTAATTTGCTAGCACTAAAACTTCGCCAGAAAAAGTTATGAGGCGATAATTTTACTGACAAATGACAACTTGTTTACTTTAAATTTTACCGATCATTTTTTCACGAGGGCCGCGTGAAGCGCTCTCAAGGACCGTAGGCAGCCTGAGAGCCGTAGGTTACCGACCCCTGATCTATAAAATTTTTGGCGTGTTACAAGTTTCGGATAGCAAAAAAAAAGAGCAGAACAGGAAGGCGCTATTTTCTTGAAATATGTAGCATTTCGAGAATTTACGACAGCGCATTAGAGAGAGCAAATTTCGAGCGCTCCATAGGATCGTGGACGTATATTTAATGTCGGTAGTTTTTATATTCGCAATAAACCATCCGCCATATCGGTGCCAAATTCAGCATTTCCGCGTCGTTCATACAGGCGCTACTAGGAAAAAATTCTTTTCGTGGACGCTGGTTAATCCTTGAGTGGGATGGCATTCCTTTTTATGTATCCTAAAGGCCAAGACATTTACGTAATGGAGTGAGGGCGAAATTGAAATGTGTATATTTTCTTAAATTGCTAGTCCTCATTTGTAAACACCTCGAATAAACGCTTACGCAGAATTCTATTTGCATCGGCACTCCGAATGTGAGGTTAAAAGTAAAAAAAAAAACAGTTAACCCAATTTTGGCTCCGTCTTTCGATGTAGTTAGTATGATTAGCAACATTATTTTTATTGATTAAAATATTGCATCGATATCGATATTCTCCGTAGCACACTAGAGCCTCGTCATAATGTGGCAACGGAGTGTGTTGTCGTGAACCCGCGTAATCTGTGATACCGCGCTATTCATGAGACTGCATCCTAACGAAATATTTTCAAAAAAGCTTAGCGTGAGGAAGAATAATTCAAAACCGATTAAAATTGCCTCGTATTTGGCGTAACGAAAAAAAAGAGCAAACTCTGACGTGATCCTGACAGTCGATTGATAGAAATCCAACATCGTCTCTTCGGGAAACAAATAATCATAAATTTTCATCTTTTACTACACGCAAGGAATAAATTTCAATAGAAACTTTGGTGCCGAAGAGGGATGTACGTCTGATTCCGAAGTTATAGTAACAATACATACTTAAGGAAAGAAATAAACTTTCAATCATGATATTTATATGACAGAAATTCATTTTCATCCCCTTTAGAAACAATAACCATAAATTTCTTATTTTTTACTATACGAAATGAATGAATTTAAATGAAAACTTTGGTTCCCAAGATGGTTCTGCGTCTGAATCTGAATTAGTTATACCGATAATAAATACTTTAAGAATACGAACGTTTCGCTAAAACTTTTTCCTTCTGGCAGGTACTTATTTTCCGCGTAAAACACTATGATAAGATCGCATCATCTTCTTGCCTCGAAAATTCTCCGGAGCGATCGATTAAATCTTTTTTTAAAAAAATTGGAAACATATTCGACACAGATGCAATCGAAATGCTGCATCGACTCGGGAATTCATATCGATTGACATCTCATCTAAAAATAACTTACATAAGCATCCACCGCAAGAGATGCGGGAGACGCTCTCCTTTTCGCCTCAACCAATTGGGATGCAAGGAGCGGTTTTAAAAGGGTCGGACTGGAATGGCATGGCAACGATCGTGAAGGAAATCGCAGAAGCAAGGAGCGACTGCCAATCATTTTGCGACAGGAGATAAATTGGTCTTGGCATATGTGACGTGGGTGACGATCTTGCGGGCATGCGGTCTTTACGTGATGTCGCCGAGATATTCCCTCGGCGAATGTCATCCGTTTTTCAACCGGCTAGATCTTTTTCTTATTCTAATCGATATTTATATATTCTTGGTAGGTTTGAGGCACGGATACGTTTTGTTTCTTTACTTTTATTCGATGTCGCTAAAGACGACGGGGAATGTACATAAATACGGCCATAAGTATTGGAAATCACGGGAATTAAATCGTGACCGTGATGGTGATTGACGACTTACTCTCCGACGGTTCAAGGAACCTAGATTTTTATTTTGACCGGAGCGTTACGTAAACTAGGATCACAACGTAATAAATAAACTTAGCGTTAAAATCGAAACGAACAACCAATCCAAAAACTAATTCATTTTAAAATGCCAAAATCTTCACACTGAAATCGAAACTATCGACTCAGTAAGGGCTTTAATAATTAATCGAGAGATCAGTTAGGATGTACAACGGATTAATATCCACATTACTGTTTTTAATGTAAATTTATATTTTATAATCGAATCCATGACGTCGCTTAGTTAGTTCATCAAGTCATATAAATTCGTACCGAGTGCGTGCAAATACGCTATTCAACATTCAACAATAGAGAGATAAAATTTTATCCCGGAATCTGCTTAATTAATTCAAATTCCATGCAGGCTACGGCTTAATTTCATTTGAATTACCTTGGCAATTAACAGCGTCGTACGAATTAATTTTTTCAAAGCTTTTATATTCGACATGATAGACGCAGGCTTCTCTTTTTGGAAACTATCCAAATTATCGCGGTAACAACTTAATATAATGACGCTTTATCACGGCGAAACTCTGGGACGCGTTCAAAAAGCAGTTAAAGCGAAATGTTTTGTGCGCTCTTACAAGATTTAACTTTTGATAATTAGTCATTGAAAAAATAATTATCGATTTCGTCTAGCGGTAGTGACACTCGGTGATGGAAACACCAGATATGTATTCGCTTCGCCCACAAAGCAGCCATCTTCAGTTGTGAGAGTTGATTCCAAATGTATGTTTGTGAGTCTATTGCTGAAGGTTCAAAAATTAAGAAAAAGAAGATGGATCGCTGCGTTTGGATTTCTAATATACGTATTAACAGAAAATGAAACGGAACGAAACGAGAGAATGAATTAATGTTCAGGAATGGAGTAGAATGTAAGAATTTTATACTATAATAGCCCAGGTCTGTTGGTTGGTTGGTCACGCTTTCACGATGGCCGATATAGAGCGTTTTAACAAACTTCCCGAATAGGTAGAAGATTGAAATTTGGCAAGAATGCTTGATTTACATATTTTAAGGTAATGACGAAAATCAATCTCCAAAAAGGTGCTGGGTTCGACTCCAAGGAAGGCATTTCCATTTTCCGTAAGGTAACATGTAAAACTCAATTTTTCTATGTGCAGGCTTTTATTTTTTTGGAAATTAAAATTAGAAGGAATTAACCTACCATCTTCGGATCTGAACAGTTTTGAAGAAAAAATTACAAAGTTTCTTATTCTGTTCATCTTTTTGCGCATACAATTCGAAATCGCTCATGTTATACGTTTAATTCACATATTTTGTGGAAATATTGCCATTTTAACGGAATGTTGCCTTGGCTACGAATTCCATTGTTAGACCTCTATATCATATTGTTAATTCAATCCTTATGGGTGCTTTGAATGCTTTTAATACGAGAGAGGGGGAGAGAGAGGTAGATGGGGGAGCGAGAGAGAGAGGGAAGTAGAGGGGGGAGGAGGAAAGAGGGGGAGGGGAGAGAGGGGGAGAGAGGGGGAGGGTGTGAGAGGGGGGAGAGGGAGGGAAAGAGATACTATATTAAGTTTAACTAAGGATAGCCCGTCAACAATAGAATATTCACTAGAAATGTTGTATATGACAAAATATATCATATGTAAAAGTGTGATATTAATTGTTTTAAATGAAAATAATTGTAATCTATCTATCTATCTATAATTCTTCCGTTGATATTTCAACGGGCAATACACTAGTGAAGATAATAATACCTCAACATATTTGGGAAAGTAAAAAATTAACAAATAAAAATCACGACTGGCTTCATTGATCCACATCTCAGCTGTTTTTCGCGGCTATTAGTCCTGTTTACAGAATTTTGTTTATGTCTGCAATATATGAATTTGGTTTTCTCTATTGATACTAAGAACGACAACATATATCCACCATGAGGAATGCCCATAGAAAACTCATATGCATCCCAAAGTTTTGATGCCCAGATAAACGCGAATAAAAATGTAGATGAAAATTCTATCCAGGCAGGCATATGCTGGGTAAGAATAATTCTGGAAAAGCAGGAGAAAATTCTGCCTTGACTGGGAATCGAACCCGAGTCTTCCACTTGCCGGAGGGATATTCTACCACAGGACTACAGAAGCAGACTAATCTTCCCGCATCAGCACGAGCAATACCGTATTCTGATTATTTTTTCTCCGTAGTTTAGTGGTAAAATATCTCAAGTGTTTTAAATGATTTTCGATTACGTGATTCCTTACAAATGATTAGAAAATAAACAGGTAAATTAAAAAAACTCTATTTACTTGTCATAATTTCTTACATATCGTTTTACAGTTTTTGGTCATCATGCTAAAATCACGTGTATTAAAGCACCAATTTAGGAGAGGGAAGCAATTTTAATAACCTGGTCGCTTCTAATTTTCTTCGCCCTAAAGTCATTAATACCAAATTTCATGAAAATCCTCCCCGTCCATTCAGTTATGAAATATTCGGACGGGCATGACCTGACCACAAGGCATTCCTTTCTTTTACTTTTATAGTAAATAACGCCCTGAAGAACCAACCCGGCGCAATTCTCTTCCTTACAGACAGACGTGATTGATGGCTTTCTCGGCTTCTCGCCTTATTACCACACGAAAGATTGAATTAGCGATAAGTGAACGTCCCGCAAAAAGAAAAACAAGAGGCGGAGAACGATCGTAATCCATACCCGGATTCGAACCTAATACTCCGCGGCCAACGGAGAAGGGTTTTAAAGGGGCACGCCCATTTTCTCCCTCGAAAAAGAAATCGCCAGAGGGCGGCGGCGATCGAGGGTTTATTTTTGAAACGCTGCCCGTGCCGCGAAATTTCTTTTTTTTATATTTTTCTCCCCAGCGCCCACCCCTGAGGTCCATCGGATAAGAGCTCCGTCTTCCCCGCGAATCTGAGACCCGCATGGGGAAAAAAATAAAATAAATAAATATTTCGGCGCAAATCGCCTCGTGCATCTCTTTATTGGCGAGAATTGGAGGAGTGGGAGAAGGATTTAGGGACTCCCTCTCTTTAAACGGCTCACCGGCCGAGAGAGAAAAAAAATCTCCTCGAGAAAGTCGGTTTGTAACAACCGTGGGAAGGTAGGCTACAAAAAATGTTTTTATGCGACCTGATATAATGGAGTCTGATGACGGCTGCTTTTTAGCCGACATTCGTAACCTTTCTGTTGATGCTGGATTTTGGGATACTTTGTCAAGGATGTGATAAAATCTCGAATTCCTATAACTCGAACATATAAGAAGGAAAATTTTCGAGTTAGGGATATTCAAATAGTGAGTAAGTTTATAAGAGAAATAATACATTCGTAATTCTATTTTGGCAATCTTTAGAAATCGGTGAAATATTTTCACATCGAATACTCCTAATATCCAAATGATATATTTCATTTAATAAACTGACCATGAATTAAATTAAGGCTCGTTTTAGATAAAATCTCTCCATCGCTGACTGTCGATAACATTGTTTACGAGATCTTCCAAGTACGTATCATAGAAGTTCGAATCATCGATCACACTCGTCCTAACTACTAAAATTTTTAACCCCGTTTATTTATTTTTAGGTGGTACATTGAGAAACAGAATCTCAAAGTTACCTTTTGCAATAAAGTCATTAGCTATATTTTATTCAAGATTATTCCGAATTATGCGCATTTATATGCATGCGTGCATGAACACTTGTCTTGTACTGTGTACGCGCGCGTGTATTTTTCTTGCATTAACATTTAAGAAAGAAAAGGTTTTCGAAATTCCCCCCGAAGGGACACGTCCCGGAGCGACTCGTTGCGTTCCGTAGGTGGTGTTTAAGAGAGTTATGTAGCAACCGAAAAATAAAACTAATTTTTTTCCAGTCTCCTCTCATTTTTCTTCTTCTCCTCTTCCCTCCTCCTCCCTTCTCCTCCGTCTACCTCATTCCCCGTGACTTTAAGGAGCGTTATGAGGGCCACACCCTCCTCCATTGTTTCATCTCCTGCCATCCGGCCCCACCCCTAGCACATCCACCCACCCCATCTCAGCAATCAAACCCTCTCTCACCTCTCTCTCCCCCCGGGGAGTAGGTACAGAGATGGAGAGGAGAGAGAGAGAGAGGAGGAGGGAGAAACAAGGAAGGCAATAGGGAAAAGCAGGAAGGGAGATTGACAGACAGACAGACAATTACATTGAGGGCGAAATTACGTTAGTAATTACAAGTGAGAATTAAAAATAATGACATATAAACATACAAACGCATGAGTGAGTAGAGAGAGAGGAGGAAGAGAGAATAGAGAAGCGGTAGAAGGGAGATGGAGGAGGATAGAGGGCGAGAGAGACGGAGAGGAGAGGGAGATGTGGGGAGGGAGGAGGAAAAAAACGGAAAGGGGAAGACGGACGGAAGACATGTTAGACATTGGAATTGAGAGTGAGAGAGACGATAAAGATAAGGAAGATGAAATAATGTGAAGCATAGAGGGATCAGGTGAAAGAGGAGAGAGATAGGAAAAAGTACAGAGCTAAGGATACGAAAGAGTATGAGTGAAAGATGAAGACGGGAGAGATGGAAAGTGAGAAGAAGATGGAGGAAAGAATGGGAGAGAGGGGAAAGAGGAAGAAAGGGAATGAGGGATGAGAGTGACGAGGGGAGAAAGGCGGAGAGATTCGATGAGGAAGAAGAGGCATGGAGAGAGTCGGGGAAGAAGAGAATCTGGAGAGGAAATACTGTGAGGAGTGAGATGATGGGAGGAGAAAGGAGCAGAGATCGAGACGGGTTGACGTGCGAGAGTAAGAGAAGAGAGCGAAGGAAAGATAGGAGAGAGTTTGGTGGGAGAGAAAGAGAGAGAGAGAGAGAGAGGGGATGGGGGAGAGATAGAGAAGGGAAGTGAATAGAAGAGAGTTAGTGAAAAAAAGGGGTGGAAAGGAGATAGAGGGAGGGAGAGAGGGAGAGAGGAGATGGAGGGAGAGGGTAAAAGAAATGATTGGGAGGAAAAAGAAGTGTCGAGGAGAGACTGGAGAAGTTAAGAGGTTTGAAGGAGTGAGTCAAGGGGAGGGAGGGGAAGAGAGGATAGATGTAAGGAGGCGGAGGCAAGAGGGCAAGAGGTGGAATGAGAGAGACAGAAAGAGAGAGGAGGAGGAGGAGATAGAGAGGGAGGAGAAGATAGAGAGAGGAGAGAGATAAAGGAGGAGGAGGATATAGAGAAAGGAGGAGATAGTGAGAGGAGGTGATAAAGAGAGTGAGAGAGAGGGAGATGAGGAGATAGAGAGAGAGAGGAGATAGAGAGATGAGGGGGAGGTAGAGAGAGAAGGAGATAGAGAGAGAGTGAGAGAGGTGATAAAGAGAGTGAGAGAGAGGGAGATGAGGAGATAGAGAGAGAGAGAGGAGATAGAGAGAGGAGGGAAGGAAGAGATAAAGGGGGCGAGGAGGAGATAGATAGAGTAGGAGATAGAGAGAAGAGGAGATAGATAGATAGATACACGTCTTTATTCGGGCGAAATTTAGACCATAAGGTCCATTCTTACATTTAACCCTTCGTCAATATAGATAGTTTAAACTGAAGTTAGAATACAACATTACAAGAGTACAGAACAGTACAAAAGTCGAACATAATGATAAATGGTAAGTTTAAGACAGATTTAAATTTGTGGGGAAAACCTAGATAAGAACAAACTTGTCCTAACTAGTAAAACCCACGCAGGAAAACGCTCACTGAGAAGGGGAGTGTGAAAAACCTGCGAAACTCCTAGATAGTAAGTATAAAAATAAAACGTGACTTGAGTACAATCACACTGTATACCGTCATCACAATACATATAAAGATATAGACATGATATTTACAAGATGTATACAAAAATCTGGAAGGATGAAAGGAAATATACACGAAACACATAAAATGGAACTGAGGAGGGAAAAATAATATAGAATACATAGTGTAAAATAAAACAATAATATAATTTAGTAGAAAACAATAATAATGAATATAATCAATATAACATAGTAGAGAGAGAGGAGGAGATAGGGAGAGAGGAGACAGAGAGAGTGAGAGAGATGAGGAGATAGAGAGAGTGTGAGATGAGGAGAGAGAGAGAGAGAGAGAGAGAGAGAGAGAGAGAGAGAGAGAGAGAGAGAGAGAGAGAGAGAGAGAGAGAGAGAGAGAGAGAGAGAGAGAGAGTGAGAGAGAGAAAGAATTTGTGAGCGTGCGTGGTAGATGTTCGAATGCGGACTCGAATCGGACCCACGTACTCACCTGCGTATCGCGTCGCGGAGACGCGAAGTGATGCTAAAGGGAGATATCCCACGCGAACAACGGTGAACCGCCGAGGGCGACGAATAAAATGCACCGAACGCCGTTGCACAACGTGGCGTGTTGCGCGATTTCGTCTCGGCATAAACGCGGGGAAACCATTCGTCGAAAATTCTCCCGCGCCCTCGGGCTTACCTATCTTCGTAGGCTGTCTCTGTGCGCGGATGTATTTTTTTTCCCACGTGCGCGAAACTATTCCGCATCCGTGCCTACATGGTTAGTTAGGATGTTGATATTACTTATATCTACAAAGCGAGAGAAGAAATTCATGGTGGCAATCACTTTACACTTCAGCGCATAAAGGAGTGTTTCTTTCAATTTCTTACGCGTAGTCTTTCGAGCGAATTTCATGGGATGGTAGAAGAAGCTGTTTTCTTAACTGAAAATCTACTTGAAATCAGAAGAATTACATGGGAGGTATCGTTTTAAACTTTTTCTTTCCCTAGCATAAAATTGTACAAATAGAAGATGTATTTACGCAAACCCGTTAATTAAATGGGCCCTCGTGTAAACTGCCAAAGAGTAAAAATTTCCTATAAAATATTATAATTGTGTCATTTATAACAGTGGTTGCAAGATTTTTGGACTTACGGGTCGGTAAAATTAAGACGAAATTTTCGGAGACTGGTATCCCACGAGCGGTCGCTAGTAAGATAATCTCTTGAACCGATAACCAAAATTATACTGTGCATCATAAGAAAGCGCTATTCTTGTAAATTCGGAAAAATATTATCCACAAAAAGAACGAAATATTAACTAGCATTTCTGCTCAATTTTAAACATATAAAAATATACTGTACATAAATCGGTACGATTTTATCACGTATATTTTCTCGTAAGTAGCTATAAGACACGAACGAAACGTCAATTCCTCTGGAAATTTTTACTTTTTACACGCGCGGCAGCTAATGAATTGCATGTAATCTATTCAAATGACAGAACACAACAACGACATCTAAAATCCCCGATAATAAATTCATCTCAGCTTAAATTGAAGGAATGTACATGTTATATCGTGGAGATGGAAAATTTTAGATGACGCTTAATAACTGTTCAATTTTCTTTCTCAGATTTATAAGCACGTTTCATGTTTTATCTATTCATCAAATGCGCGAACACAAACGGTACCGTCTAAGAAAAAACGACTAATTTTTAAAACTGTTTAGTACTGAAATTAGCGGAAAATTTGGTGACCTACGCAACGCGCACTTCGTCCCTATTTCCCATGCATTAATTCTCGGATGATAGACGACTCGCCCGTTTTGTATTTTAAATGCGGTTATTTCAACAAGGATGAGAATTTGAGCGCTCCGAGTTAAAACTCGCGAGATGAAGACGGAATCCGACGCTTTTATTATTCATGAGATAATTAGCATGCCTTTCATGCGTAAAATACTTTCGCTTCCTCGCTATAACGGGATTTGTTCGATGCCTCCTCCATACCGTAGTACTACTCTCTCCATCACCCCTCTTCTCCTTTTGATAAGACTTTAATGCACGCCAAAGAGCGTTCCCTGGTATTAAGACAGGGGTAAGTGATACCTCCCGAAGCGGGGGAGCCTTCAGCGCAAGTTAAGCTTATTTGTCATGTCTTAAGGTCAAGAAACTGCCTGCATACGGAGATTTTCGTCTTTAGCTCTAATCGCTCGCGATGAATACGGTACAACAGCGCAAGAGATACTGTTAAGCAACTTTGAATAAATTTTCGCGAATGATTTTTTTGTTCGTGTGCTGACTCAATAGCTTGGATATTACGGGTATAAAAGGCTTTTAATTTCGGCGTTTTTCTTCTCTTCTCGGTTTATGAAGATTATAAAAGGAAATATTTTGATAGATTATGCTCTTAAGGGGAATTTACATCAACGACGAAAGGTATTAAATTGAACGTCTTCTCTTAGTTAGTGATGAAAATCGTTTATTTTACTCTTAAAGGAAACGCGGTTAAGTTCAACAGACAGGTGTTAAATTTTTGTAATTAAAATAGATTTATCCTAAAGTTAGGTTTTTATTTATAGCTTAAAAATAAAATTTTGAAGGAATATTTGAAGGAGTTTGAAGGATATGCTTTCTAGTCACAAGAAAAAATATCTTTTTCAATTTTTATGGCCCAGATAATCTCGTCAAGACCATTTATCAGCCGTAATTTTGTTCGAAACCTTATATTAAACAAGTGTGAAATAATTTACATTTCGTTTCCATACAAAGATTTGAAAACCCAGATGCCCATTAATACCGTAATCAGCTTCTAAGAATACCCAATTTGTTGTCAAAATCCTCATTTTTCCAACCTGTTTGGGCATTGTGGAGACAAAGTCTGTCAATTTCCTTTCAGACATAAGGCAAACTCAATTATTCTTTTTGAATTAGGGTTAGATGTGAGTAATTTGTATTATGTGATGAGCATTTTATATTTTTAAATATCCCACGAAAAATTAGCTATCGGGAAAGTTTGATAGCTTGCAGGTTTTTTTTTACGCAAAAACCACTTTACTTTGCCCAAGTCTGGGAATAAATGCAAATTATATCAACTAATTACTTGCCAAGACTAATTTCATTTTTAATTGCCTTTTCAAATATATTTAACTTTGAAAATATAAATATCTAATAAATAAAATAACTAAGCTCGTCGCGAATTTTAAATTCAATTACAGACAGGTATACCAATGAAGCTACCATCTATAAAGCTCCCCTAATTGTGGAAGAAAAAATAAATCGAAAATAACATATTTTAGACTCAATAATGGTGGTTAATGGGTTAAATAAAAACATCTCGTAATATGCAGGACAATTATTTCGCTCTCTATTGAAAATTAAACCGCATCGACCAAAAATAATTTCGCACCGGTGCACATCGGTTACGAAAGCGAACCTCGCTCTGAGAAAAAAACGAGAGTTATTTTTTGCTCGGAACCTTAACTCACGAGCTAATTCGGAGCGGACGTCGGTAATTAAATTTTCCCAATATTGAAATGAGCCAGCATTAATTCGGAAAATAAATCTTTTAAAGAAAACTCCAGCCGTCACGAAAATAAAAACGAATCGGTCAATCGCAAGCAAATCCGATCCAGCGACCTTCTGCATCGAAGTAGATAAGAAATAAAGTGCGAACTCGTTTTTATTTTCCATTTCGTATTAGAGATAGGAACAATTCCGGGAAGATAAACAGCGTCGGGCGACCGTAAATAGGTGCTTAAATGCGCAGATAGGAGAAAAAAACTATAAAAACAATCTCTCCCCCCCCCCCCCCCCCCCTCCTCCCGCCCGACTCCTCTCCTCCCCTTTCCCCAACCCCTTCAACCCGAGGGATATCTGTAGAGAGTCGGCCAGCGAAGAAAAGGCCCATTTAACTTTTTGATAGGCCCCCGGGGGAGGTGGGAGGGAAAGAGTTTTATAATCTTTTTCAGATAAATTCACGCTCCGGATCCTCCGGGCGACGTCCGAGATAATATATAGATTAAAAACAAAAGAAGGGAGGACGAAAGTTTTTCGTGCGAAGGATAACTCCCTTTGGGGATGGCTAAGTCGTTGCTAGGGATAGGAGAGAGAGGGAGAGAGAGAGGGAGTGAAAGGTGTTCACTCATCTTACGCGTCCACTTTCTCTCCTATTCCTCTCTCTTCTCTTCTTTCTCTCCTTATTTCACTCACTGTAAACGTCTCCTATTTCTTGTCCAATCTTTGTAGCCGTCTTCACGAATGCAATGACTGTGTGAAAAACTCTGCGGAGATTTATGAGACGCAAATAATAACTGTTATAATCCGTAAGTTTTCGAACATATATATTTAAGACAAAAGCTGATATTAATTTTTCCGATATCTGGATTTTTATCTTATAAAATGTATATGACGAAATTTAGGAGCAATTAAATAATGATGATCCACTGATAGTCACCAATTGGGGACCTTGTTTGAATTCAATCGACTCCAGCGCTAGTAGGCTTCTCAGTTTAAATCACAAAGCAAGGGAGGAGAGAAGCCCGGTGCCGGTATTAGTCTACTCTCATCGAAATACACCAAGGGGACCAACGGCTTTACATCCCTTCTGAAGGACGGAGCGCTGATTTGCGTGTTCTCCTCATAACCACGCAAATGGGGGGGCCGGACAACCCGGTTCGCACCGGGTTTGCTCAGCATAGCAGGTCAGCACCCTCACCACTATGCCACGGCTCCCCCTTCTCCAGATGAGCCTTAGCCAATAATTCCTCGATCTAGCGAGCTCCCTCGCGGGGTTATAACACCGACAACCAAGTCTGAAAATGAAAACCTGTGTATTCCTGAATTTGAAAGGTACGAACGAATCAGATACATTTATTCAATACTCAGTGTCATCTTATACGCTTTCTACAGGAAGAATTCGTACATTTGAATGTAGGACGATCAGAGAAAGTTGTAAATTGTCCAACAATGCCTCTTCAATAGTCACGAAAGGTCGAGAAAACCATTTGTGCGTTTAGGCTACAAGTCAGCCCTAATAAGTGGCGAATCTTCGATATTAGGCAGTAAATTTTTATTATTTACTTCCAATACCAATGAAAGAAAGATGAATTCGGCAATGTATTTCCGAACCTCTTTCCGTCAAATGTTAAATAGTTGATTCTAAAAGAAAGGCAAAAGATTTTTGAAATGCAGAGCGAAAATAAATTTCTGTCATTACCAGATTATTTCCATCATATCTAAGATTATAAGAAAGAGGAAGGCGAACTGAATCGGACGTTACTTGAGTTGGGCATGATTAAAGACGTGTTAGAAAGATAACTAAAAGGAAAAAGAGAGAGGAAGGAGAATGTTTCAGCTGATAGATGACCTGAAAGGGAAAGAGACCTATCAAGACATGAAGAAGATTGTGGCAGGGCCGGTTTCAGGCGTAAGCGACGTAAGCCACTTCAGAGGGGCGACAAAATAAATATTTCGGATTTTTACATTTTCATTTTTTTAAAGGTTTTGTTGCACAGAACTTGAAAACGTCACGAAAAAATTATATTTTACGCCATGATATGTCATTTACATTCAGGATCTGTTTAAGGTGTAAGCGACGTAACCTATCGCTTACAGGTGCCCCTTAAGAAGGGCAGCAAGGTGAACGTTTTAAAGTTTTACATTGTCTAAAACAAGCCGATACACAGTGCACTTTCCTTAACCTCTTTAGCGGAATATAACCTTTGTTTACTTGGGGTTTGTCTCTTTGTGCAACTATTTAACATTCAGGATCTCTACCTTTTGCACGTAGCTTCCCTCTCTGATCCCTGATAAATGGCTTTGCAAATAAAAAAGCACGAAAAAATTTAATCTCGTCCTTTTCGAAAAGTGGGTTCCTAAAGTTGCATTATAAAAATATTCGGTAATATAATCATTACATAGTAATTTTGTTATAAGGTCAGTGAATGTTTTATTTATATTTTCTGATAATATTTAGCTGAATATTTTTTTGAAAAATAAAACAGTAAAGTAATTTTATTTTCTTTTTTTAGTATATCATTAATATTATTTCATGCCTTTGATATCCAGGGGGGGCAGCAAATTTTTATCTCGCTTACATACATTTTTTTAACTGAAACCGGCCCAGGATTGTGGAATACAGGATTGTATGGAGGACCATGTTTTATCATATGAATAATCACGGACCATTCCACGGACAAACTACATACGATGATGACGATTTCACAGTCAGATAGTGAAACTGAAATTTAACAGAGTAAGGTAGAAAAATTGTATACCTTCTGTCAACTAACAGTTTGTTATTTAAAAAAAAAACGCTAAGCATTCCAAAACCTGGGATTTAAAATTTTACCGTTCGCCGATGTCGTCAAACATTCCTCGGAGATGTTATTTCGAAATTGCGTTGTGTTTTTTCTGTGATGAGACTGGGACGTATATTAAGGTCAACAGTGAAAACTTGTTCCGGGTTTTTTAAAAGTTCTAGCCCGATGCTCTTGGAAATGACGCCCTCGGACAGATTCCACAAGATGTCTCTTCAGATACATTTAAAAGTTAGTTGCCGTTTTACCCTGCTATTTATGAAATTATCGGTTGGGATACTAGGTCGAGCTATTTTTCGCCTCGTCGATCGAAACGGAAAATCAATCGAAATTTGAAACAGTTGCTTCAATCACGTAATTACGCAGTTTTATACAGGGAAAATATATAATGTACTAGCTACCGCTTTTCACGGCACTTACTGTTAGAGGTTATGGAATTCATTCGATCGTTTACACTTAAGTCATATGGACTGATACATGATAAATGTTTCATGTTTATCTGAAATGCTTAAGGTCACGTTAGAAGGATATGCAGCTTATGCTAGAATATCTTACCTCCAAAGAGGGGAAAGGAGGAATGCCACATTTTCCTTATTGATACCAAATGCCATTAACCTGAAAGTTTTGCGCAGTTAAATCGCTTTTTTCCCAGATACATTTTAATAATGATAAATTTTGAATGATAAAGGAAAATAATTTTTGAAGCTGTCCTATATAGATGAAAAATTGGCTGGATAAATCGACAATCAAACTCCGTCACTCCTCTTGCATTCTATAATTTATCAGTATTACTATGTAGATATGCATGGGAGATATTTGTATCATAATCCTTTATTGTTAAATATTGAATGATGTTGATTAAATGCCCGGCCTTTCTTTGTTTCCTCCCTCATGGTCGTTCCACATCTTATGCGGCCGCGCTTCTAGAAAATTAAATTATTATATCATTGGAACAAATGTCACTTAAAACTTGTATGACTTCGATCTTGGCAGCAGAAAAGGCTGTTATGATTGAACCACGAACTTCTTGACTGATGTTATGGGTTATAAATCTTTAAATGCGATTCATAAGTCTCGAAAATTCCATATCTTTGTCAGGGCGAATTGGAAGTGTGCCCAGAAAGTAATTTTTATGATAATCTGATCTGATCAAGATGTATTCAAAATTATTATAACATATAACTCCGTTTCTAAGAAATGTACTTCTAACGAATGATTAATATTAGCGAATCGATGCGAAATGAACTATTAAAAGGCCATCTTTATGCTAAAGACTACTTCATATTTTTAAATAATTAGTGTTCTGTAGCAGAGCATATATGGTTTACTTAGAATCAACATTTTGGCTGAATTCAACATTAAATGACATAAAAAATGTTTCGAAATTCATATTTATAATCATTTCTCGTTCAAGTGATGAAATGCGATATCATCAAAATTCTTTTTCCATCGTATGATGAGCTATCCATCATCGAGGCCTCAAAAAGATAAATTTCAATCTATCGGTGGAATATTTCTCCGCTATTTTGCCGAAAATTCACATCCTTCAAACTCTTGTCCAAATTAATATCCGTCTTCGGCATCCGCTTGATGAATGACGAATAATATTAAGTGATCATTAGCAAAGCCCAAGGCTAATCCTATCGATAGTTTTGTCAAATCCGTTTTCCATCCTTTTAGCATTTGATTTATTAGACGGCTATCGACCACAAAAGGACGGATATTATCTTTCTTTGGACCTTTTTGTCATCTCTGGTCCGTCAGCCCAATCGGGAGATAATAACAGAGAAATGGAGAGAGAAAGGGAAACGGAAACAGAGCGAGATAGCATGAGAGAAAGGAAGGTAGGGAATGGAGAAAGATGGAGAAAATGATGGGAAAAGGAAAAACAAAGGAGTAGAGAGGTATAGAAGAAAAGAAAAAAGAGTAACGCAGAGGAGAGGAGAAGGAGAGACAGACAGACAGACAAACGACTTTATTTGGGGCGAAATTGAGAGAAGAGACAAAGGCAAAGAGAGATAACGAGATGTAAAAGAAAGAAAACGAGGGATAAAAGAATAGGAAGAGGGAATATATTAAAGAGGATGAGGAGATAGTATAAAGATAAAAGATATGTAAAGGAAGAACGGAAAGAGGGTCAAAAAGTGACAGGGTTATATTTAGACGGGAAGGAAATAAAGAGACACTAGGACGAAAGGGAGAATGATAAATTATAAATAAACCGCCAGGAAAAGAAAGAGAGGAAAGGGCAAAAGTGGTAAGAGAATGATGAAGAGATAGATAGATAAATGTCTTTATTTTCAGGGCGAAATGGAGACCATATGGTCCCCCCTTCCATTTAACCCTTCGCTAACAATTACAAAACAATATAATTAGTGTGTGTGTGTGGGGTATATATATATATATATATAAATATATATATACCTTTCCTCTTCCGTAAGTTTATATATATATATAAACTTACGGAAGAGGAAAGGTAAATGCCCTAAATATATATATATATATATATATATATATATATATATATATATATATATATAGGTGTTGAAGGAAACCCAATGAGCACTTACCGGTAGGAGAGCCGCTGGGGTGTTGGAGAGAGACATTTGTAGAAGTTATTGGAGCTTTCGGGATGATCTCTTCGTCAGCACAAGAGAGACGAAGGGATCATCCCGAAAGCTCCAATAATTCCTACAAATGTCTCTCTCCAACACCCCAGCGGCTCTCCTTCCGGTAAGTGCTCACTGGGTTTCCTTCAACACCTAGTTGCCCTAATTATCCTCATTTACCTTTCCTCTTCCGTAAGTTTATATATATATATATATATAAATACTAAGGAAGTGTGTCTCTCTTGTGCTGACGAAGGGATCATCCCGAAAGCTATAACCTCTACAAATGTGTCTCTCCAACACCCCAGCGGCTCTACTTCCGGTAAGTGTTCACTGGGTTTCCTTCAACACCTAGTTGCCCAAAATATATATATATATGCGTGTGTGTGTGTGTGTACACACACAGCAAGAACAGAAAAATGTTGCGTCAAATAAACGCAACGAGAACAGAACGAAAGAAAGAGGAAAGAAGAGGATAGAAAAGAATGATAGATCAAAGGAGACACAGATAGGGAGGTAGAGCGAGAGAGAGAGAGAGGTAGAAATAGAGGAGACATTTAGGGAGATATAAAGAGAGAGAGAGGTAGAGAGCGAAAGAGAGAAAGGAGTGAAGGGAAGGGAGAACAGGATGGAACAGAATGGGAAGGAGAGAGAAAGAGAGAGAGAGAGGTGTGACTCTGGGAAGTGGGTTTGTGTCGCGATCTGAATAGTTAAACAAGGTCAACAAACTCTGAGAGGAGCCTTGCGGAGCAGGAGCAGTCCGTAGGACTCGAGAATAATAATAAAAAAGTTAGGAAAGTGCACAGCGTATGACAAATGGGCGCGTTTCGTGCAATTGAGTATTAGAAAGAAATGATATACCTGTACGTAAGGGAAATAGCGTTGTAAAGATCTTTTCTTCGTCATAAATAATACATTTTCTTCCTATTTAAAAATATTGCATGCACACGTAAAGAAATTAAACGTTTGTTTGGGAGATTGTTTATGTTAGCAACAATGAAGAAGTAACCATGCAAGAAATTTTCTAAGTTCTACTCGATTTAAGACATTCTCATGTGATTTTCTAGATAACGGCTACTCCTACGATAAAAATATATATAAAAAGAAATACTCTAATTTATCAGTTATACAAGTCTTAATTGAAAATATTTTGATATGAACTATACTTTACGAGATATGACGGAAAGTTAATTTGGTGCTGGTCGGTTATACGCCCACACGGTATATACATAGAAAAACAAAGTTAAAATACTTAATGGATGAGTTAAAAAACTTTAATTCCCATAAGTATGTCCATGTTGCAGTTTTTTAAGTTTCATCGTTCTCCCACACTGAAAGGATATATTGACGAGCCTTCGGCTCGCTTTGTTGTAATGGGTAGTCGTCTCCGGACGATACCGCGCCCTTCGCCTCGCTCGGAACCAAAGAAACCCCCCACGTTGTCCGGAGATCGGGTTTGTAAATGTCGAGACCGGCCAATCAGATAATTATTATTTATTTTATGGGGGCTCCGCCCCCAAACCCCCGAGTAAGAGGGGGAACCCAACTACAGTAGTGCCGTTTGTTTTTTGTCATTCTGTTTACAATTTGTAGTAGGGGGGTACCCATGTAAAGAAGTGCCCAAACATCTTTACGACATTCCTTTCATTAGAATTGGATTCAAAAGGTTAATCCTTTATTATTAGAAATGGTAACTATTAATAAAACTAATAAATAATTGCGGTTCCTTAGCAACTATAAATAAAATTGTAATTAATTGCGTGTGGGCGTATAACCGACCAGTACCGTTAACTTTTTGTCACCAGTATAAAGTGGTACTCCTGATTGTCGTCGTGATATATTTTTGCGATTTTCTTATTATATTTGATTGTAAGTCCTTAATGTAAAATTTCATGAAAATCCGTTCAGTAGAAGCCGAGAACGAACGTGCGGACGGACGGACGGACGGACAGACCGACGACAATAGGCGCTCACGCTGGAGGCGAAACGCACCTAAAAAGTCGCGAGTTTTATCAACTCCGTTAGGCGAGGCGCTCATTGCACTCATTGCGCTCATGACAGTTGAAGAGCGCCCCGCGATCCCCTCTTTTCCTCTCTCTCTCTCACTCTTTCTACCCTCTCTGATCTGGGAACGTGTTTCGCTGAATCGGCAGCTAGAAGAGCGTCGCCGCACTTGAATACGCTCCCGACCACCCGTAAATGATCGAGTGTGTTTTTGTGCGTGCATCCGCGAGCCCGCTCACACACACACACGCCCACGCTCGCAAACGTGGTGCGGTAAAGCGTGCCAGAATGCAGGTGGACGTCATAGAGGGGGAGATGAGGAGAGAGAAAACTTTGCACTGCCGAGGAGTATCTACTTTGGATCTGAAGGAAAGAAAGAAAGCGACTATAAAAAAAGAATCAGAATTTTTTTCAGAGCAAAAGTAGGGTATCAGATCTAATGCTGGGGCGGATATAGCCTTCAGCCTTAGGAATAGGAGTAATCAAAGATGGAACAATATTATTATAATTGCATCTTTTTCAATATATCTTAAAAAGCATATGGATTTTAATATTTAAAAATGAAATTTTATGAGAGAAATAAATGCGGTAAAAGTGTAACATTTCATCGGTATATTTTTTATAATTTTATTAATTTTGTGTTCTGAAACCTTGAGGAGGGGTAATTATACCCTTTATCGTCTCCACACATGGATTCACCCTTGACCATTTTTTTCGAGCCCGGTTCAGTACAATTGTGGTTTATTGCCAATAAAGACCAGATAATTCAAGAATAATCCCTGAATAATTGATCAAAATCTGTACTAAATTATTGTTAAAAATTCGAACATCACCTTCGGGATCTAGCGAAATATTTTCTTTGTTTTTCTATTAACATCCCTCGATAGATGTTCGACCTGTCACTAAACATTTTAAGCTAATTAAATATACAAGAAAAGTGATCGTGATACATGTTGAATATACACCGATGAATGAGGTAAATTTCCATATTGAGGGAATGCTTCGAATAATAAATTATAATACAGGCGACTCCCGAGATTCGACCAACTCGAGAATTCGACCTGTCGAAGTTCGCTTATTCGACCCAGACGGTCGGTCAGTCGAATTAGGAACTAGATTACGCGAAGTAATTTTCGGCCCGCCCAACCACGCGAGGTTTATTTTCAGTCTAGACATCGTTCTTTCTGCTCTGTTTGAATTTTTGCCGATTTCACTCGTTTTTAGGCGCGTTCGACATTCGACTGTTCGAGATTCGACCGAGTTTTCAGGACCGCAACCCGATCGAATCTCGGGAGTCGCCTGTATTCATAAATCAGTACATAAATTCAACAAGTGTCAATATCCTCAAAGTCGGTACAGTACTGAATAAATAAGTACGGTTGGTCACTTTGCTTATAATCAAACCTGGAACCTTCATCTGGCGAGCTATTGGTATCGGATTATCACTACAGATAGTGGAATGTGTCATTTATGTCTTAACTCTGTCGTTAGTGAAACTGTAGGGTTTTTAAACTCTAATTTTCGTCAAAACTGAAGAACATATTCCTACCACTAATTTTACACTACTTATTGAAATACATTGACCGTAATTTACTATAATTTGAACCGACTCCCCATTCGAGGATCGAATTATTTAGTTTCGCGTTATGAAGGATTAAATCATATTTTGCACACCACCTCAGATGGATTTTCCGCTTCAGTTGTAAACTTTAAAGGAGATCTGCCGCTCCATAAAACCCATCTCAAATTTTATGTAACTAAAAAGCGGGGTTTGGAGACTACGGCAAGATGGATGTTTCAAAAGTAGCTATACTTGTACGGTTAAGGAGTTTATTTTACTTTTTAAATTTTATATAGAAAAAGATAATATAGATATAATATAATCACATTAATGCTATTAATATTTTTACTAAACAGATCGAATACAATCTTGCACGTTTTAACTTGTCATCTATTTTTTTTTATGATTAGATATTTCGATTCGCATTCATTTATATAAGTTGCTTCGCCGGGACCCTTTCGAAGTTGCGACATTTTTACAGGGTTAATGTAATTATATCCTTAACATCCTGGATATGATGTGGGTCATCCTTGTTTTCGATTCTGTCATGCCGAATTATTTCTCAAAATGTATTAAAATGTTTCATAATTGGTCGCTCTAGTTCCTCCTGTCTCTCCTTTAACTCGGAACCGTGCCGGCAGCGACATCTTCATTAGAGGACAGCTCTTCTCCCTCTACTGCCCTAATTATTTCGCTTTTGAAATTAAACCGTAAAATTCACTTTTTGACTGTATAAATAATTTTGTTATCTCCTAAGTTATTACGAATTGTCACTTATACTCTTTAATGAATTGCCATTTAGTAAATGGTTAACTAGAGCATAAGTACTCGGTGATTATGGGTTTGTTAAAGGGAGAGTAATCATTTAGCACACAATTTTAGGTTAACTGAAATTTTAAAGTGGGACAAAAAAGGTTTAATTGATTCTTCTCTTTCAAATATCTTTTTTGAAAAATGAAATAGTTGGACTTGTAGCACTTTCAATTCCGTTGCACTCACGAATATAATGCAAGAATACATGCTTCGTTATATGAATTATTAGCCTGCTTGACATTTTCATTGTACAAATCCACGAACGAGCTGTTAAGGGAATCATTAAAAAAATAAATAATAAAAAAACATCCATAATCGCACGAGATTGTTATTCTAATTATCTAATAAGTAATATTTAAAAGCAGTACGGATTAATGAAAACGAATCTAAGGCTAGAAAATGTAATAAAACAGAAGAAGCCTTGGAACACACGCCATAAATTCGCTAACATCTGGTGAGTGCTTTTGAAACTTCGCGTTATAATTTATCGTTATACATTTTTGAAGAAAAAGTGAGGATTAAAAGTGCTACACTAATCGTAGAGGATATAAGGACAACAGTGCAGCGTATAGATGTATATATGTATAGCAACTATCGGAAATCCCAAAAGGAAACGCATTATTTTGTACGCTATATTTCCCCCCCCCCTCCCCTTTTTTAACAACGAAAAGGGATGCTTTCTGCATTCAACAACTCGTCAGAATTTTCGAAACCCGAAAGAAATTTCCGAAACCCGAACGTAATTTCCTCGGCTGCTTTTGAAAGACCGCTAACCTTTCAGCACGCGCGTGTTCATTCCGCGCGTGGCGGCCGAGAGAGAGAGAGAGAGAAAATCCGATTGACCGCAGGGTCCGTATTCCCTCTTTCCGTCGCTCTCATTCAGTCGCTTCCCCTAACCCTGGTATTTTCCCCTTATTTCCTGGTCATCGGCTTTGATTTGCGACCGCAAGGGAGGAGAAAAAAGAAAAGGAACACGAACGATTTCGGGTTATTTGCTGACCCAGTCCTGCGGCATTCTTTTCGCGATTGTCTTTTTTTCTTGGATGCAAATTTCCTATACGTGAATTTATATAGGCGTCATTTATACAATATACTATAGATCAGATGTTCAGAACGTGGTGCCTGGAGAGTCATTTTTAGGTGCTCGCTTTCTTTTGCACACATGAAGACATACATAATCCCTTATTAAATTATGTAGGTCTTGAAAATTTCGTTACTAATATTTTTGTTTGCAATGCTGCCGACAACGTTGTTAATGCCGTAACGAACGATAGCAATAACTCATTTGCTTCGTGAAAATAACTGTTACTACCAGAACAGTGCCCAGACATCCTGTCGCCTATGACGAGATAGGAGCCGTTTCTTTCCAACTGACTTCCTCAACTCGAGCTCCTCTCCCTCCTTTGGCAAAAAAATCGGTACAACATACATTGTACAAACTTTCTCATATACTAATGCATCGTTTAGTTATATTTTTAAAAATGTGAACGATGTAGAGTTATCATAAAAATCAACTTAAATAACTATACGAAATATGATGAAAATCTTATAAGCAGTTTTTTTAGAAAATCCAATTTTTGTTAAAGTTGCCCAAGAATAAACTAGCCTTATATATTCATTCATTGAGAAAAATGAAATATGTAGTAATAGGAGAATTTCCCGTTGAATTTCAACGGATTTAGTGAAGCTACTACAGCACAACATACAAACTCTTTAAAATACCTATATAGTACATATTTTTAAAATTACAATTAGCTTTTCTTAACAGTTAATCATATTCGCTTGTAACAATCCGTTTCTGAACGTATTGCATTCAAATATAACGATAACTGTATTTCCTATCATATGTATCACTTTTGCCAAATCCAACGTCATTTCTTGTGTAATAATGCCTATGTAATGTTTACTTTTATTTCTTGTAAGTAAGAAACCCGTGAAAAAGCAACGTACAGTTGACCATGATTGAACACTGACTCCGGGAAATATACACCAGATACGTGAGCTTATTTACGTTAATAAACATTATAATGTATAATATAATGATTTTACTTACAAAAAATGTAAGATTCCAGCATTCAATAGACGAAAGAAGGTTCAATTACTTTTATCAATAAACGCTTCCTGAATAATAATCAGTATCTATTTACGTTTCTATCCATAAACATCAATCGTTTCGTTGCTTAAACAAAAGTGCGAAGCGAATAACGGTAAACTTTCGTCTGTTTGTAAGCTTCATTGAAGCTAATTGAATCGGAGGTAACAATGACGGCCACCTTGGCAACGCTCGGGAGGGGTACGAAAAATCCACAAAATTTCGAAACAAATGAGTATTTATGAGAACGTCGCCGTGTAACATGTAAACTTCGCATGAATAACGTGGTATAGAGTTTTATTGGTCGAATAAAGCGAAAACGAAAAGAAATCGGTCCATATTTACGTATTTTTGTGCTTGAAGGAAGAATACTTGCAAATCAAGAAATGGATTCATACGTGTTATCTTATGGGAAAATATTAATCCCCTATATTGGCAGCACTGATTAATCCCGGTTTACCAAACCTTCACAATTCACTAACAATAAGTTAGGATGTAAGGAAGAATCGTACTAAATTTGGTTATTCTAGCTTTTACCGTTTAGGTGTTCCATGAACCACACACAAATACACAAGCACACAAATACACAAACACACAAATAAACAAACACACAAATACACAATCACACACTTCAAAATATATTATAGTAGATTGTACAACTCATTGCGTCATGTATCGTGATATCTAACAATTTTTTTATTCTCGTGCCTTTTTTTATGCTCATGCCTGCCTCCATCCCAGAATTTGTTGAATGTCCAACGAAGGTAAAATGTTGAGAACCACTGCTATAGAATAAAGAATGATTTTATCGAACTGTAATTTTTCGTCATAGTACCATTGTATCTATGTATGTATTTTTTTACGATCTGCTGATACCCTCTTGCCTACGCACATTGGGTGTCTAAGAGATAGTTCAAAATAGCTGGTCAGTTCAAAATTTTAGGAACAAAGGTTAATTGCTATAAGATTTTTGTATAACATATTTGTACGTAAGGAATTATGGTAATAGGAGCCACAGAGATATAAGTAACAACTTGGCAACTATTATGGGATTCTAATATTTTTATCAGTGATGTTTGTTTGGTAGCCTGTTTAATTCATCACGCTGGCCATTTTCAAATATATTACATAAAAAATCAAATAAAGCTGCTTAATTTTTTGAAATTTTAGTTCAAGAATTAGTTACACGGAATTTTACATTCTGCAAAATATCTAGAGGGAAGATCTCAGCTCCATCTACACAATACGTTTTTATGTTACGTTTTGATCGGCATAAAAACTATTAATAGTTATGTCCAGGACTATTACACGGTTTGTACGAATTTTCCTACAGATACCCATTTATATTCACTAATTCATCTTAATTAATACAAGCATTTAATAATTGGGCGGTTGATAGAAATACTTAACAGGTCGACTCTAATGCCTCCTAATATTCTTTCATAACAAAATATAAAGGCAATAGCTCTATAAATAAATTCATCATCTTTACGGAAAGGCATTATTATTGAAAGAAATAAATATACATAATTTCCTGAATTGTGTAAATTTATTTCTTCAAATAACCATAACTCTCAATCCGTGATGCCTGAGATTTGAAACAACTGCCTACGTTTCAGATGAAGAACCAAATAATACCCATGAACGATGTAATGAAAAATATCTAGAATCATGCGTTGAATTACATACATTTTGCTTGAGATGTAGGTAAATGCGTAAATGTGTCCCGGTCACACATGGACACATGGAGCCCCATGGTTGAAACAAATTGGATTACACCCGATGGCTACAGCAAGACCTTTGAACGCATTTCGTGTCACGAAGCCTAAACACTCCAACAGGAAACTTCAAAATATATTTTCTCCCTGTTATCGACGCGGATCTTGACGGAAACCGGAGAGCCATTCACAAAAGTCCATTGTTTGGGCTTTACCGACCTCTCCGAAACCGTGTCAAGCCGTATCCCGGTCCAAAATCTTAAAATAAAACACAGTTCGAGCATTATGAAAAATGAGCGACCGTAAAGCGCTTTAAACAACCATTTATTTTTAAAAGTTTCATTCGAAAGATCTTTTAAGGGAAAATTATGTCCCAAATTATGCCCCGAGGATTTTGAACGATTATCTTAAAAAAAAAAAAACAAACTCGTGAAAGGTATCCGGCGCCAGTCATTTTTTTATACCGCGGGACTAATTTTTTTCTCTCTTTCTCTCTCTCTCGCGCTTCCTCGTAACGGATTGAATGGTCAATGGAAACGGATAGGAATCTCGTAATAAAAACCCCGAAAGGAAACGTATCTCCAGGAGAGATCAATTCCGAAAATACTTCTCTTTTATAAGCGTCCGACGGATTGGGTGAGAGAGAGAGAGAGAGAGCGACTGAAACCGATAGATGGGAAACGTTGAAGGGAACAGTACCTTTTCAAAAAAAACGCGGGCGGCGTTTTCCGCCATTATCTCTCTTTCTGATCTGTTTTAGGCGGGAGTCGATCGGGAAAGAGAGAGAGAGAGAGTGGGGGATGGGGCGTTGAAGGGGAGGGAGAATCGGGGAGGGGGGAGGGGAGGTATTAAGGGGGTGGAGCTCGAAAAGGGAGGGTTTTGATGTCCCGCCACGAACACCTGCGAAAATGGAATGGACAATGGCTTTGGCAAGTTTCCCGATCGGGGAGAGTGAGAGAAAAGGAGAGAGAGAGAGAGAGGAGAGAGAGAGAGAG